>OZ025300.1:28272103-29620770 GCA_964019185.1 Maratus speculifer
GATTAAATAATCAGCACACGTTTTCGTCGCTGTCAAGAAAAAAAAATACTGCAGGCATATCTCACACTTAAAAATTTGTAAATGCAGATGCTAGACAGGATCACACAAAACTTCATAAGACGATCTGTTTCCCAGCTGAAGGGTTTATCATTTATGCACATGAAGAATCAGCGTATTCGGCGAAAATGGCAGTCTTGAAAAAGCTCTTGATGCAGTTGGAACGGGAAGTGTAAGACAAACACATTTCTTCCTAGAACATGGCGAGCACACACTCATCGCTGTAGGTTTCTCTGACAGGAACAGTCTGCAGTTGGCAAACCATACTAGTTTAATATTTCCCCAGAGATGCACGCCGGCTCATTAATCTATCCTGCTGGCTAAAATGTAATAAATATATGTTGAACTCGACGAAAATAAACTATGTTGCATAAATTATAGGAATTCTTAGCAGCACGGGCAGAGTAGTCGCTCCGACAGTTGGCGAGCAGTAGAAGAATTTCATTGGGGTATTTCCCCATTATAAAAACAGACACCATCAGTCTTCAAGTTCTTTATTGATGAACTCATAAAATAGATAAAATCTTCCCCGCAATCACCTTAACACACATCGATACTACAACTTCTGTTATCTAGTCCACATCATCTGATATTCTAATTCAGCGGAGAAATGAAATGTGCGTCTTGATAGTTTGAAGGGCAATCGCATTCTAACCTCCTAAAAAACCAAATGAATATGGGACATTTCCACGACAAACTAGCTCCCTCCTACTCCGCGTCAATCATTTTAAAAATCCAATTAGGATGAACTCGAGCCTCAACGGACAAAAATGATCAATTCTGATTGGTCTTAGCAGGCGGTCCTTGGCAAGAACTATATTTTTTCCTCGGAAGTAACAAGCCCTTTAGCAACGCGTATTAACACCTGTCACGCGATGTTAAAATAAAAAATAAAATTAAAATCCCAGGAATATTCCAGAAAGTAAAAAGGTTACGAAATACCTCCCGCCGTTTTGAGAAGCAAGCAGTAATCTATACTAATAAAATCCGTGCGCCTCTGTCTGTCTGCTTGAAGCCGATTACAGTTCGCAACGCGGGCGAGTTGGAAGTCGCGAGAGGTGTCTTTCGATTGGAAAAATTCCGGGGAAGTCATTTCGGGCATTTTCGAGACCGTGGGACCAAAATTAAAAAAGTTATGAATTAAAAACCCCTTGGGAATCGGAACGAAAAATGTGTCAATTCCCAAACGGAGCTCCGAAGCAGAACACTGCGCCACCTTCCGGTGAAGGACATGAATTTTTCCCCTTTGGCTAAAAGAAGAAACAGCCGAAAACCTCTTTTTTAACCGGCGCTAATTGCGTCTTTTCCGCATCAATTTTTTTCACTTGCCGTAGAATATTTACCGTAGTTTTCGCTAAAATATTGAACTTAGAAGTAAAACAGGACTATCGAAACTTTTTTTTGCGCGTTTTTTCTTAAACCATCATGCAGACAGTTTTTAAAGTAGAAAAAAACTGATTACATATTCAGAATCTGCGTAAAAATCTGCTTCTGATGAATTAAAAAATACGAAAAAATGTCTTATGGGCGCGTAGTGCCCACCGTGCAAAACCAAATATTTTTAACGGGACTATGGGCGCGAAGCGACCATAGCTCTGATCCACAATCTTTTTTTTTCAAGTGCACGTGGCCCACAGTGCGAAATCACATATTTTTAACGGGACCCTGGCTCTTTACTTTTTTTTTGTACTTGAGGATTCGAACACCAAGACTTGCTTATTAAATGAATTTTTTTGCTTATTATATACTGCTTAATACCGAGATTCGTTTGGAAAAAGTGGCCCAGCTAGCGGGCGTAGCTCGCTAGTTTATTAATAACTAAAGTAAGAAAAAGAATTTTAGCTGTTACAAGTTACGAAACTAAGATTGAAATATGTTCCACAAATTTAGAATTGAAGCTAAGAGAGAACAAAAATGGCGCAATTTTTTTTATTTTATTACATATATATATATATATATATATATATATATATGTAATAAAAAAAAAAAAATGCGCCATTTTTTTTTATTCTCTCTTAGCTTCAATTCTAAATTTGTGGAACATATTTCAATCTTAGTTTCGTAACTTGTAACAGCTAAAATTCTTTTTCTTACTTTAGTTATTAATAAATTATTTCTTGCTTCTCAAAAAGGCGGGAAGTATTTCGTAAGCTTTTTACTTTCTGGCATATTCCTGCGATTTTAATTTTATTTTTTATTTTTTTAACATCGCGTGACAAGTGTTACTACGCGTTGCTAAAGGGCTTAGTGTTCCGAGGAAAAAATATAGTTCTTGCCAATAGACCGCCTATTACGGCCAATTAGAATTGATCATTTTGTCCGTTAGAGGCTCGAGTCCATCCTGATTGGATTTTTAAAATGATTGACGCGGAGTAGGAGGGCGCTAGTTTTGTCGTGAAAATGATTTTTTCATTTGGCTTTTCAGGAGAGTAGAATGCACCTTTTCTTTAAACTATCAAGACGCGCGTTTTATTGCTCCGCTGAATTAGAATGCATTTTTTCTTAAAAAACTACTCGGAAGCCATGTCATGTTTCCCGAGAATGCGATTGACTTTCAAAAATTATTAGGATGCTGTTTCTTCTTTCTCCCCAAAATTCTAATATTGTGGAATGTAGCTTAATCACGGAGTTGGTGAAGTGGAAGTTATTCGATGAGAGTGCCAAGGTGATTGCGTGAAAGAACTTAACTTATTTATGAGTTCTAATAAAATTAATTTAAAGACTGCTTGATTGAACTTTCTTATGGGGAAATAGCCCAATAAACTCATCCACTGCTGGTCAAATTGCCGGAGCGACTGCTCAGCTCGTCCCACTGTTGATTCTTGGTAGTAGTAATCTGTTCTGCCTCATAGATGGTGTGCCACTGGAACTTGTACATTGTTATGGAACATCGATCTCGTCGAATCATTACATATTAGCCGGTAGGATTCGAACCTACGCGGGGAAACCCCAATGGACTTTTTTCCATACGTAAAGAAAAGTATTTTTGTTTTTAAAATTATTTGTTATTTCCCATGTATGGAAACCCGATATTTATTATTTTATTACTTATTTATTTATTATTTATTTATTTTTATTATTATTTATTGAGGTATTTGAAGTATAGTAATTGAATTTTAATAATTGAAGTATAGCATTTAAATATTTTCCATATGAATTATCCTTCTTTCATGTTACTAAGGTCAGGATTAGTAAAAGAAGAAAAAATGTCAGAAAATAAACTTGATATTGTCCCTTTTGAATTTGGGTCGGGCATGGATATTTTTAAATGGTTTAAACATTTTGATCGAGAATGTTCTGTAGAAAAAAAAGATAATGAGTGGAAACACCAAAATATTTCAAAATATTTAAAGGGGGAAGCGCTAAAAACTTATATAAATGATTGTTTGGATTGTGCTACTTATGAGGAAATTGTCGAGATTTTAAGTGAAAAATTCATTCAAGTTAGAGTTCCAAAATTTTCTGAATTTACTTCCTTAAAGTTAAATGATCTAAGTGATTTGGATTCTTATTTTAGAAAGAAAGTTGAGATTGGAAGGCAACTTCAGCTTGAGGAAAATTTAATTATACAGGGATTAATTGATGGCCTTCAGCCGGAGTATCAAAATTGTTTGATGGTTAACCCTCCTTCCAATACTCGTGAATGGTTTCGCATTGCTAAACAATTAGCAGCGATTCCAAATCATACCTCTAATAACGGCAATAGAAATTTTCAACAAACTAGACCAATGCACAATCCCAATCCTCAGCCCAGACATTGGACTCGACCTACTCCAAACAATCCATCCCAAAATTTTAATCCTAGGTTTTTCACTCCTAGAATGCCTGCAACTCATTATCAAAACAATTACCCTAGTCGTCCGTGCAGAGTATGTTTAAACAGAGGCATAGAAAATGCATATCATTGGGAGAGGAGTTGTATATTTAACACAAATTCCTGTCAAGCTCAAACTCCTGCTCATATTCAACCACCCCCTACTAATAATGTCTGACAATTATTTATCCCTGGATATGTGGGCAATAACAAAGTGTATTGTGTGGTGGATAGTGGATCAACTGTCTCAATTTTACCCCTCAAATTTGTTCGATATTTAAATGGTAATTTACATAATGTTACCCCTATTACTATCAGACAGGCACAAGGAACTCTTACAATTAATAAATCTTGTCGATTATGTATTAAATTTGGTAATATAAAGAGATATGTTAATTTTTTAGTAAGTCAACTTGATTTGGACTATGCTATTTTAGGTTTACCTGATTGTGCCAAATTTAAATTGGAAATTGATTGTGCAAAAAGCCAGGTGTTACAAGACAATATTTCGTTAAACCCATATGTCAACATATCCAGTGATAACTTAGAATTGCTTCATTTTGATATTATAAAAAATGATACTACTGTGCAACCCGATTATGGAAATACCATAACTCCTCAATCCTTGTCGCGAACTAATAATGATGATTATAATCTATTGGGGGATCTGAATGCTATTCAAAATAAAAATGTAAGGGAACTTTTAAGGGATTATTTAGATATTTTTGCAAAAAATAAATATGATGTAGGGAGAATTAATATTGAACCTCAGCGTATTTATCTTAAATCTGACCTACCAATATCTTTGAGGCCTTATCGTACATCCACTGCTGATGAAAAAGAAATATCTCAGCAAATCCAATCATTATTAGCTGCTGGGTTAATTAAAGAAAGTTATAGCCCATACTCTTCTCCAGTTACGTTAGTAAATAAACGAGATGAAGGTAAAAAAACCCGAATGTGTGTTGACTACCGAAAATTAAATTCTATCATGAAAAATGACGCTGAACCTTTACCCCGAATAGATGAAATTTTAGACAAATTAAGTGGTGCCCAATATTTCTCTACACTAGATTTAGCCTCAGGCTATTGGCACATACCTATTCACCCAGCCGATTCCGAAAAGTTAGCCTTTACTACTAATTGTGGGCTCTGGGAATGGAATGTTCTCCCCTTTGGTGTAAAGGTAGGCCCCCCAATTTTCAACAGGACAATTAGAAGAATTCTTACAAAATATAAAATAGACTTTGCTTGTTATTATTTTGATGATATAATTATTTTTTCTAAATCAATAGATGAACATATACAGCATCTCATCCAAATTTTTGATTTATGCCGAATAGAAAATATTAAATTAAAATTATCTAAATGTACTTTTGCTCAAAAACAAATCAATTTTCTAGGGTATGAAATCCAAAATGGAACTTTAACTCCAGCTAATACTAATATAGAAACGATTAAAAAATTATAACCTCCTACTAACACTAAAGAATTACAAAGATTTCTTGGTTATATAAATGTGTATCATAAATTTATTGACAAATATGCTGAAATTAGACACCCCCTAAATAAATTACTTAAGAAAGATACTATTTGGGAATGGAATACTGAATGTCAAAACTCTTTTCAAAAATTAAAAGATGCCCTCATTGCTAAACCAATTTTAAAGATTTATGACCCAAAATTACCCCTACACATGTTTGTTGACGCTTCTCAGGTAGCGGTAGGTGCAGTTCTTAAACAACCCGACCATAATAACTTTTTACATCCAATTGCTTATTTTTCTAGAGGATTGAGAAGTTCTGAGAAAAATTATTTCATTACCGAACTAGAGTGTCTTGCTATCATTGATACTTTAGATAAATTTTATCATTACTTTCACGGTGTACAATTTACCATCCATACTGATCATGCATCTCTTGTTTGGTTAAAAAATGTCAAACATTTAAGAGGTCGATTATTTAGGTGGTCATTGAAGTTAAGTATGTTCGATTACAAAATAGAGTACTTAAAGGGATCTACAAATGTCGAAGCCGACATGTTGTCCCGAAACCCTATTTCTCATTTTTGTAAGCCCCTTACTTTTCTTCTTGACGTTAAAGAGATTATTGAGATGCAAGAAAAAGAAAATGTGTGTGGATCAAATTATATTAATGACAATGGACTGATTATAGTTAAAAGAAAAGGTTTTCGTAAAGTGGTAGTTCCCATGTCCCTAAGAAAAAAATTGCTTAATGTTGCTCATGAACAGTTTGGTCACCCTGGTGTTCAAAAAATGCAAAATTTAATTTCTCCTAACTATTATTGGCCAGATATGACCCAAGACATTACTAACTTTGTTAAATACTGTGATATTTGCCAGAAAAATAAAAAACCTAGACAGAAAAAATTTGGCTTATTACAAGCTATGCCCACTACAGATCAACCTGATGACTGTCTGTCTGTTGATACTGTAGGAGGGTTTAATTATTATAATTCTACAAAAAAATATCTCCATATTATAATAGACCATGCCACAAGATATGTTTGGGCATTTCCTTCCAAAAGTGTCACTACAGAAACTTATACAAATTGTCTGAAACAAATTTTCAATATCAAAATCCCTCAACAATTATTCTGTTTTAGTAAGATTTCAAGTGTACAGTCCCCTCAAAAAATACTTAGTGACAGGAATGCTGCTTTTACTTCTTCAAGATTCAAAAAATTCCTGCGAAATCATAATATTAAACAACGTTTGACCACTGCCCATCATCCACAAACGAATGGGAAATGTGAAAGAGTAAATCAGACAATAGTAACTAGATTAAAATGTGAAGTAAACTCCACTACCTCTAAAATTCCCTGGACTAAGCTTTTAACTGAGGTAATTAATGAATATAATAATACACCCCATTCTATTACCAAATTTCCACCTGCGTACTTGCTTTTTGGCCAATTATCCTATGACTCCCCCTTACAACAAAATTATTATCCCCCTGTTCATGAAGCACTTAAAATTGCTAAAACAAGAACTGATGAATTTCATTTAAAAAATAAAAGATATTATGATAAAGATTATATCGAACCAAAATTTAAAATAGGAGATCTAGTTATCTATGAAGAATTTCAGTACCCTAATACTAGAAAGTTGTCACAAGTATTTAGTGGCCCTTATAAAATTCTTAACAAATTATCCGAAGTAAATTTTGAAATTGATAGGCAAAACCAGTTCAAAAGTTCAGAAATAGTACATGTATGTAATGATTCGACGAGATCGATGTTCCATAACAATGTACAAGTTCCAGTGGCACACCATCTATGAGGCAGAACAGATTACTACTACCAAGAATCAACAGTGGGACGAGCTGAGCAGTCGCTCCGGCAATTTGACCAGCAGTGGATGAGTTTATTGGGCTATTTCCCCATAAGAAAGTTCAATCAAGCAGTCTTTAAATTAATTTTATTAGAACTCATAAATAAGTTAAGTTCTTTCACGCAATCACCTTGGCACTCTCATCGAATAACTTCCACTTCACCAACTCCGTGATTAAGCTACATTCCACAATATTAGAATTTTGGGGAGAAAGAAGAAACAGCATCCTAATAATTTTTGAAAGTCAATCGCATTCTCGGGAAACATGACATGGCTTCCGAGTAGTTTTTTAAGAAAAAATGCATTCTAATTCAGCGGAGCAATAAAACGCGCGTCTTGATAGTTTAAAGAAAAGGTGCATTCTACTCTCCTGAAAAGCCAAATGAAAAAATCATTTTCACGACAAAACTAGCGCCCTCCTACTCCGCGTCAATCATTTTAAAAATCCAATCAGGATGGACTCGAGCCTCTAACGGACAAAATGATCAATTCTAATTGGCCGTAATAGGCGGTCTATTGGCAAGAACTATATTTTTTCCTCGGAACACTAAGCCCTTTAGCAACGCGTAGTAACACTTGTCACGCGATGTTAAAAAAATAAAAAATAAAATTAAAATCGCAGGAATATGCCAGAAAGTAAAAAGCTTACGAAATACTTCCCGCCTTTTTGAGAAGCAAGAAATAATTTATTAATAACTAAAGTAAGAAAAAGAATTTTAGCTGTTACAAGTTACGAAACTAAGATTGAAATATGTTCCACAAATTTAGAATTGAAGCTAAGAGAGAATAAAAAAAAATGGCGCAATTTTTTTTTTTTTATTTTATTACATATATATATATATATATATATATATATATATATATATATATATATATAGAGAGAGAGAGAGAGAGAGAGAGAGAGAGAGAGAGAGAAAGAGAGAGAGAGAGAGATTGTGGAATTGTGAGATTTCGCCATATATAGCAAGAAATGTTTCTTTGGTAAATATATTTAAACTTAGGATTTCGAATTTAAATCCTTTTTTTTCTCATACTGTTTGCATGATCTACAATCCATGCAATACCTGCACTTCTTTAAGATTAATTTACTTTTTAATTTCATTCGTTATAAGCTGGAAGGCGTTTCGATTTCGTGAATAAATTTCAACTACTAAATATGTATAATTAAAATATATTAGACATTATACCTCCAGAAGACTATCTTTATTATCATGTACAAACAAAAACTGCTACTACTAAACCATGGGACTCGGCAGAAAGAAATCCAGAGAGATGAAATATTTTCGAAAAGATGTATCTGTAAACCACAGTCTTGCGTGAGTTTTTAATTGGAGATTAAAACATCTAATATGATAAAATAAGATAAATAATGCGATAAATAAAAGAAAGACTTTGTCAGAACCCATCATGCAAAACATAAACATAAAAAGAACACAGAAATTTAGTCCTTAAGAAATATTAACTACTGAAAAAGGTTTGAGCATTTTTCAAAAAATAGAATTGAAGCTATTTTTTTTCATCAAGATGTAGAGCACCTGAATGCACAGTTTAACCCTCTGACGGTTCTGCAAAAAGGTAAAATTATAATATTTTCTTTGCGTTTTATTTTAAATGCTAAGAAAATAGGGTTCTTTCAACATTTTGAAAAAAAAATATAGATATAAATATTAATGCAATCATTGAGAGCATTAATCATTCTTCAATGTATTGAAAATTCATTAAATCTATAGAATTAAATTATCTTAAATATTGCTTATATTGCTGTAAAACCTGGAGCTTAGTGAATAGAATATTACCTGCCAAACACTTAGAGGTATTTTTTTAATTTTTCAAACCTAAAAAGAAAAAGACAACTAAAATAGCATATAGAAATTACTACACTCTCACGCACAGTGAAGATTAACTGATAAATCTGATATTTTTTAAATGTCGGTTTAAAAAAGGTCATCAAAGATTTAATGAATGATGAAAATTAAAATGAAATTTCGAAGAAAATCACATACAATTTACTAATTAATTTTATCAGCAAATAATCAGGCAAAATTTTTTATCAGGTGCAGATAAAGACCTGTAAGAAGGGAGTGTGTGAGAGAAACAGCAGGTTGTGAGATTTCGTATGCAGCAAGAAATGTTTTTGAGGCAGATGTGCATAACGTTAAGATTTCGCATTTAAATGTGTTTTCCCCTCATCCTGTTCCCATAACCTGCATGCTTTGCTATACCTGCACTTCCTCTCCATCTGCCAGTCAACAAGTGATACCGTTACGCAATCGAAATTTTCAAATCGATAAAATTAAAAGTGAAAAAGAAAAAATCGTTACGCAATCAAAAGTTTCAAATCGATAAAATTATAAGTAAAAAAAGGGGAAGGAAAACAGTGGAAAGATTAAGTATCGGTTTTATTTGATTGCATACAGAAATTTTATTTAAAGCGAAAATGTAGTGAAAATTTCTCCCTCGAAAATATTTTGAATTGCAAAATTTAAAATGAAGGTTTTGAGATATTTCTTGCTTTTTATACGCTATTTGAACATTTTTATTCCCTGTTAACCCTTTCCGGCACCGGCAAATTTTGTTGCAAAATGAGCAATTATCGACCGCCACTGGGATTCGCTAAAAGACATTTTTAGATATTGTGAATTCCTTAATTTAAACTTTTATTGTAAAAGCAAAATTTTACTAAAATGTTATTGGTGCTGTTTGCAAGTTTGGAATTAAAATTAGGTATCCCGGAATGGGCACAGTTTGCCGGAAAGGGTTGATTGTATATTGCAACTGTACTATTTAGTTATTTGGATAAGTACTTGCATGTATGTTTATTTAACGATATTTTTGTAAAATAAAATCATAAAGTTATTATACAGAACAGATTTTTTTTTCTTGGAGATGTCTATAGCATCATAATAACACTTTGCTTAAACTTTAAGTACATTTCATGATATGATTTTTTTAATTTGCATTTTTATTATAATAAATGAACCCTAAAAAAAAAAAATTATTGTAAATGAATAATGAAATATTGAATTATTTTTCCGAAAATTTAAAAATGTCTAATTTTATCAACTAAGAGAGACTCTTATGTACTTGTTTTTTAATTCAATTGTTAATAATTCGTCAATTTTTAAACCAGAGATCTGTATAGTTTTCTCACAAAGTCTTGTTTTTTGTAAAATTGTTGCTTTTTTTTTATATATTAGTGAAAAGTTTTTCATAATTATGTGACTTTGGGATTATCGTTGTATTTAGATCCTGTGTATAATATCCTTTACGCATAAAAAGGAGAAGTGGTGCGTTCTTTGAAAAGTTCAATCATTTTTTTTTCAATTGTTTTGTTCAATTATTTTGTCAGATTTTATTTTTAATGATTAAATTTACGAGAAGTTCTGTTGGAAGGATAAAAAATTTTGTAAAGGGTTAATTTTTTAAATAAAAATTTTTGTAGAGTCCTGTCTTAAGGTGAAATATTGTGTGAAGGGTTTTGTTTTAAGATGAAATATTTTGTAAAGCGTCATGTCTTAAGGTCAAATATTTTGTAAAGCGTCATGTCTTAAGGTCAAAAATTTTGTGAAAAGATCTATTTTAAGATGAAAAATTTTGAGAAAAGTTCTATTTTAAGATGAAAAATTTTGAGAAAAGTTCTGTTTTAAATGAAATCTTGGACTTACGCCGTAAACATTATAAGTTAAAAGCAAAAATCATTACTTATTAGCGTAAAAAACAATTTATTAAAGATTAGAAATTCCTAACGTTTCGAACTCAATCTAATGAGTCATCTTCAGAGGTATATTTTTAAAGGAAAAATAATTTACATTAAAAACAGATTGGCATACTATAAATTGTTAAAAAAAAAATTTTTTTTTGTATAATTTTTGACAATTTATATTATGCCAATCTGTTTTTAATGTAAATTATTTCTCCTTTAAAAATATACCGCTGAAGATGACTCATTAGATTGAGTTCGAAACGTTAGGAATTTTTAATCTTTAATAAATTGTTTTTTACGTTGATAAGTAATGATTTTTGCTTTTAACTTATGTTCTGTTTTAAGATGAAAAATTTGGGGAAGAGTACTGTTTTAAGAGGAACATTTTTATGAAGGGTATTGTTTTGAAATGAAAAATTTTATGAAGGGTTCTTTTAAGGACCGAGAATTTTATTAAACAGATCTTTGTCCAAAATAAAAAAACTTGAAGATCAGATTTTTGTGTTATTAGGGGTCATTTTCTTACACCATTCGGAAAAAAAGTAAAATACACACTTTTGATGCATTTGACTAGATATATAACCACACATATTAAATTAGATAAACAACTTTTGCCGTTATGGTTCAGGAGGAAAAAT
The DNA here is from genome assembly GCA_964019185.1 of Maratus speculifer. Classification (NCBI taxonomy): domain Eukaryota; kingdom Metazoa; phylum Arthropoda; class Arachnida; order Araneae; family Salticidae; genus Maratus; species Maratus speculifer. Next base: position 28,283,668 of record OZ025300.1, read on the forward strand.
CGTATTTTGGCAACGAATTTTGGCAGCGATGATTTTGATATGAATGATAAATTAGTCAGCCTATTTTTACTTGCAATATATTTGAAGACAACTCGTGGCCACAGAACAAAAATCAAGGAGAGGACGATTTTTGTAAGACGTGACTATGATTCACAGTCTTTACCGCGTTTTTTGAAATGCAGAATATAACCATGAAACACGTTAAGATTAATGGTTTGTTAGAAATCACCATGCAAAACAATTCTTAAATACTTCAATATGAAAAGCAATATAAAAATTTAAGAATTAAAAACTATTAAATATTCAAAAATAAATTTGACTCCTTGAATCTCCGTTTAAGATAAATTTTAATCATATGACCTAAAAAGAGAAACAGAACTAAATGTTGGCTTTCACGGATGGTTCAGAAGTTTCCTGACGGAAAATTCTTAACTATATCTTTCTCTGCAATTATTTTAATTCATTTGTAAAAATTAAATTTTACTTTTAATTTTGTTCAAAATTAGTAGAGGGAAAGAAAAATTTGTTAATTAAAATTCAAAATCAAGGGAATCCTCCGACTGTCCCCACTGCTGCAATTTTGAATCAAGCATGGCATTTCACATCGTACTGCCACACTTGGGCCTGCTCCAAAAAAAGAGGAGAAATTCTAAAAATCAGAAAACCGCTAGTTTCTCGCAAATCTCGTTCTCTACATGTTCGTTTTCTTCGGAATAAAAAAAAAAAAACACTCAGAATATCATCCCTGAAATCCTTCCACCAGAATCTGCCGCCCATCGACATTAATTGGCGTAAATAAGCACTGCAATCATCGCCGCAGTCGCCACACCTGCCCGTTTGCTGTTATCGCGGCGGCATTACTACTCAATGCTGCTTGCTACTGCTACTCACTTTTCTTGAAGGAAAGTTCCCACGCTCTAGCCTGCAGGCATTACTTGCACGCCTTTCGGATTTTTTTTTTCTATCTTTTCTCCAGTTAGAGAAGTTTTTTTTCTTTCCCGAAAGGTTAGGTAGGCTTTTCATTTAGTCGTTTCTAGAAGCAGGTTATTACGGGAAGGGGTTTTAACTTGCTTTTCTCTATTTCTTTTCTTTCTTTTTTTAAATCTTACACATGTCCTTTTTTTATTCTTTCCGGTCCAAGACTTTTTAAAATGATGCGCGTGCATTTAGCAACACATATGAAACGCATAACGTGGTTCTTTTTCGTCTGTGTCTTTCCCGTTTTCAAAGCGAATAAAATAAGTGGCATAAGTCTGTACTCGTCAGCATATGGCATTAAGAAGCTAATGTTAAATGGAAGTGTCCTCGCTAATTTCTCATTTGCATTTTAATATTTTAAAAATATTCCCTTTTTCATGGACTTATTGATGTCTAAATATTTGTATTATTATCATTATTATTCTATTTCTGTTGCACAATTTAATTGTGAGCACTATTCCAATTTTGGAACAATGAGGATCAACAGTTTAGAATGAAATAGCTACCCAGTACCTTTATATCCTAAGAAAAAAGAATCCTCTAAACATATTGAAATTCAAATAAGAAATTTGTAGATGCATTTTTTAAAAAATTAGCATGTCAAGAATACCAATTTGATACATCAGAGGTCTCGTCTGTGATATGTAGTGAGCTTTGAACACTAACACAATTACTCCTGTCACAACTTATTGGTGAATTTATACTAAACATTGTGCGAAAACTTTTCAGATGAACTGTGACTCAGAACATTTTTATAAGTCAAATATTTTACCAGTTAAAGTAACATGTATTAACTATTTAATATTTTCTGTAAATAATTGATGTCATTCTTAAAACTTTTTTGGCAGAGAAATTTTTAATAAATAAACACTTGGAGCTATTTAATAATTATTTTCCATAATTCATTTCATTTTCCTTTAGAGGTCTATTAATATAATACTCATTTTAAAACCTAAATACACATTTACGATTACATTTTTAACGAATCTTGAGATTTTCTTTGTTTAACATTAAAATTTATGAATGACATTCACTATTATGCAAATTTAAGAATTCGACGGTCTTTTCAGTCGTTTTTTGGTTAATCTTTTTCTCTCTGTTTTATTACAAAAGTTGTCTTTTTATTTTAGTTTTTCCTTGTGCTTTTTTTTTGGGGGGGGGGGTGGGGGGGCGAGGCGAAGGGGGGGGGGAGAAATTTATTTTATTTTGCATTCTTAAAAAGATCAATAAAAGAATCTTCCAAATATTACAAAACTTTTTAATTTTACATTTTTTTAACATTATTAAAATTAAGAAAATTATGAACAGTAAATCTTTCTCTCAAGTTTATATTTCAGCTAAAAATATCACTGATATTATCACTGTTCTCAAAAATAGGGAACTTAGTCATTGTGAATTAAAAAAAAATAGATTGAAAAGAAATGTCTTTTTAATTTTATAAAATGTATTATTCAAATATTTTAATTATAAATATATAGAAAAATAAATATAATAAAAATTCCAATATAAAAAAATAAATTATGTCTATCATCTGACGGTATACCTCAATAAGATAAATTAAATAATAATAAATACAAATAATAATATAAATAAATAATAATAAATAAATTTTTAATAAATAATAACGCAGATAAATTTTTAAAACAAATTATGATCAATTAATTGAGTTAACGTACAAGAATTGCATTCGTGATTAGATTTATTAACACATTCTTAATTCTCTTAAAAATGTTATGAAATATATGAATTTTAAATTTATTACAAGTTTTTGTCCGCGAATTCCGCTCACGTGCAATCATAGTTTCATAATTCAGAATACAAATTTAAAATATAATATTTTTTCACACAATTGTACTAATAGTGCAACTCGTATAAAAACCCGTTCAGTAGAAACTTAAAAAAGTTTATTTTCATAATCGGGCTCACCAAATTACAGAACTTTATTTCGTGGCTCAATAACTAAGCAACGTAAACGATGTACAATCGACTCTCGTTAATTCGAAATCGGATAATTCGAATCTTTGCTTAATTCGAACTAAACATGAAGTCCCGAAATTTTCAATGGCAGAATAACGTTAAAAATTTTCATTAATTCGAACTCATTTTCTCTTGACTTCGTTTAATTCGAACTAACGAGAATTCCGATTTTTCATTTTTCTTTCCTTTCTCACGGATTTCAGATCATTTGAATAACATTTTTTTGTTTTTATTTTTGTGAAAATTGTTCCGAACGAGTATATAATACAATGCATTTGATATCCTCTTTCTTAGAGCCCTCTCTGACCATCAGTGACGCTTTAAATTTTTCTTCCATCGTGCTAGTTTCTAATCTTTTAATTAGTTTATGTATTTGTACATTCTAATTTAATATTAAGTTATATTCTAATGATAACAGACGAAATAAGTTTAAAAAAAACTATAACATTAATTCCTTTATAATAATACCATATTAAGCATGTTTTCCATAATTCGAACTTCGGATAATTCGAACATTTCTTGTGGCCCCGACGAGTTCGAATTAATGAGAGTCGACTGTATTACACACGAAAACCTATTTCCCCCCCCCCCTTTAAAAAAAAGGGAAAAAGAAATAAAAACTTACACAATTAACAATACAGGTCTCATAAAAATCCATTTAGCAGAATGTAATCTATAAGTATTTGGAACGGAATTCCCATTTACATTTTATTTATACACAAGCTTTTGCCAGCGGTTCTGCTCACGTTGAAAAGTAAGTTTTGCCATTTGGAATGCTAATTTTGCATACAATTTTTATTTTATTTATTTATTTTGCATTATGTATTTAGTGTAACTTCTATCAAGAAAGAAAAAAGAGCAAAGCTAATGTTTCATAATCGGATTGATCTAATTATACAATTCTGTAACCTAAGCGACGAAGAGCGGCATATTATCTACTAAAGCTTTCCAGAAAGATTAACTAATAACACTGCAAATCGCGTTAAAATCCATTCAACATGAGTTATAAGCATCCGGAACGAAATTCCCATTTGCATCATAGAGTGAACATCAAAATGAATAGTAGATTAACATCAAAATTTTCGATTGCAATAACTACTAATTACATTCTTACACCGAAGAATTGCAGAATTTTCTTTATTTAGCTTCTAACCCCCCGTCCCCCAAGAAAACATAATTGCCTCCGAGTTTTTAGGTGCGTTCGTAATTATGTAAATACGTAGCACCTATAGATGTCGTCCAGTCCGTCCGTCCGCATATAACAACGCAAAAACTACCTAACCGAATCGTTCGAAATTTAAAATATGTAATTATTACATAATTTTGTCGAGTCATTTCAATTTTATGAAAATCGAAAGCACAGATCAATTACAGGAACAATCAAAAAAATTCCGTTGGATTACGGTCATTGGGGAAAAAATTTCAAATGCATTTTTATTGTGCTACACTCAATCGAACATAATAATATCGGTATGAATTTATGAAGTACATATTATAATATACATTATGCACAAACCGCGGTGCTAAGAACATTTGTTATTAATTTACAAGGCCACACACAAGTATTCCATTACATCAAGGTATAGGGAGAACATTGTTTGGTGCACGTTTTAATTATATTAAATTGTTTCACATTTTATGAATATGATAGACGTTGCTGAGGTGTAATAAGAGTTACTATTCCTGTATATTTACAGGAAAACAAAAAATGATTTCGACCACTACACTGTATCCGAAGTACTGTCTATTATAACAGCAAGATCTGAGTATTTTTAAAACTTCGTTATCGTACGAACGCACCTCATTTCCTACGCTTTACATGCAATTTCCAACTTGTTTAATTCTTCCAAGGATACATTCAAATGCTCGAGCATTCTTCAGTATGTCACGAATCTCACCTTGTTAAGTCACAGGCTTCTTAGGTATTTAGTGAGCTTTGAACGCGAACGTAATTATGACTGTCACAATTTACTGGTTGATTCAATCTTAAACGTTGCCTCGGAAACTGTGTAGACGAGCCGAGATTTAGGACTTGCGCTAAAAGAATAGGAAGATGTAAGGGGTCAGGATCAAGAAGGGGGGGATGAGGGGAGGGAGGACTCCTACTTAGTTTAGTCGTAAAGACAGACGTTGTTTAAAAATAACTTCCGTTTCAGAAGAAAGGTATAGAAAAAAACCACGACTTAAAAAACAACACTCCTATCTAGAGCCGAAAGTCTTGCTTGTCTGCTTTTCTACTGGATCTTCTGTTTTATTTTGGCGGAGGTTGAAATGATAAATTTCTTGATATATTAATCTGACGATTTGATTTAGTTCTCTAGCATTATAAGCTTTATATAAATTTATTCAACAATCATGAGGTAGCATATGACTTTATTCAAATAAATGAAAGTTTCGATTAAATTAGTTTAACCAACTATGTGAAACATAAAGGCAGTAAGTCTTACATCCATTGATAACTATATCGTAATAATAATAATATATATTCTACAACAAAAAAGTAAGAACTTGTAAATAATTATTTTGCTGATAAAAGTTACTTTATTAATAAAACATTTAAAATATAATAAAAATGGTATGTTTCAACTCATTTTCACTGAGCCATCTTCAGAATGTAAATAGAAAAATTACAAACACAATGAACGTGAAAAACTGGAATAAATAATTATTGAATTCAAATTAAATATATAACGCCCTCTATATTTTCGACATTGTTTGTATCCTAACTATATAGTTATCCTGCAAACCGCCCAACCATTCAATCCATATATTTGGGATGCGAAAAAATAGCTAATCGTTACAAACATGTGAACTTTTTAAATAAATTTCAATGGACTCTCTTATGAATAACTTTAAACGGAAATTAGATCTGTAAATTAATCTATTCTCATTAAAAAAGTACGTTAATGTCCTCTTTTTCCTTCAATCTGGATAAAGCAGTTTTCTTTCTCTTATATTTTATATCCGTTATATGTTATTTGCGTCTGATACTAAATTTCCGCTGGGTCATACCTATATATTGATTTTTGATTCCCCCTTCTCTAATAAATAGAAGGATATACCCGAGAGTCAACATTTTTGCTAACTAAAATTAGCATTCATGCCAAAAAAGTATTTGCACACATAACATTTTTCTTATGAAACATTGATAAATGCAATATTATGCAAATTTTTAGCAAATGTTAGTGCCGTAACGTATGCCTACATGCGCATCTTTATGTGCGAATGCTTCACGAATGCCAAAAAAAATATAATTTTAAACACGACTATGCATTTTTAAGCATAAAAGATTTGAAGCTATGATGGTTCAACAAACGGAAGAAATTTGTGGAAAAGTGTAATCACTAAGGTCCATTTAAAAAATTTAAGTACAAGTGCACAAGTATAAAATGTACAAGTATAAAATGCACAAGTATAAAATTTTAAAGAAAAATTAAAATATTTCATGAATATCAAAAAGCTAATATTTCATGAATACCAAAAAAATATAATTTTAAACATGACTATGCACTTTTAAGCATAAGAGACTTGAAAAAATGATGGTTTAAAAAATGGAAGAAAATTGTGGAAAAGTGTATTCACTAACGTTTGTTTCAAAAAGTTAAGCACAAGTATAAATTGACGATTTTTAAAGAAAAATTAAATATTAGAATAAGTAACATTTCTTTAATTTGTAGATTTTATATTTTCATTTAAATAATTGCTATCAAATGAAAAAAAAATACACGATTATACAAAAATAAAACTTAAAATATGTTCAATCAAAACTGTATCGAAAATTTATGCACAATAGCAAAATCAACAACATTTATCGTTTTCACCAAACTTTTACATACAAAATATTTTTCTTGATTACGGATTAGTTCAAATAAATGTGCATCCATCGAAATTATTAGTTTTTTGGGGGGTTTCTGGTGGCAAAGAGTATCATGCTTTCTCAATATTCTTAAAAAGAATTTAGCTTACCATTGCTGTAACCCTGACAGGTTAAAATGTCCCAGATGTTTTCATTAGATTTATGGAGTTAAAGCTGACCATTTTAGAATTTTAACATTTTTCTGTGAAAGCCACCAGTTTTGTAGAATGTGATAAGTAGATCGACATTGAGGTGTTATCTTGGTCCGTTCAGGAAACTCATAAATGTCACCGAATGAAAGCAAAAGTTGGTTCAGTGTCACTTGAATTTTTTGGGAATTTTGTTTTCCTTTCAGAAAAACCAGAGAGATTTGGCTATTGAAGTCGAATACATCCTAAACCATAACAGACTTACCACCTTGCTCCCAGATGAAAAAAGTCCTTGTATTTGAGGTGAATTTGAGACACGGTTTGCCAGCTCTTTTCTTTTTTTTAGTATAATGTAATCACATTCTTTTATGCATCTATACACATTGTCTTTCGGCACCAATACACCGAGATTATTTTTAATTTGCCATATGGACATATTTTGTCTAGACATCAATTTGCGTATTCTCCGATCCGTCTGAATCAGAGGTCTGCTTGGGTCCGGTGAAATAAAGCGAATTTTAAAATAGCAGAACTAAGAAAATTTTATCAACGGGCAGGGCCGGGCAGGCAAAGAATTGAACAAGCCAGTCGGGCCATTAAAAAAAAAAAAAAAAAAAAAAAAAAAAAAAAAAAAAAAAAATTGCGGGTCTGCCGACCTGATATAAAATTTCACACGAAGCCAATAAAATATTAGCTATTTTCAATGAATATGAATTTAGAGAGAATAAGTATAAATGTACGTCACGAGCCAGTGCTAATTTGACAACATTAATACAGAAATGTAACATGTCCACCATAGAAATCGGCATCAGACATGTTGCTTAAACCGCTTTTAATTTTTTTTTTTTTTTCAGCCGACTTGTGCCGTGCTGAGATCAAGCTTGCATTCTTTTCCTACATAGTCGCACCAGGCCAGAACTGAACTTAATTGTTCTCAGGATGTTTAGGGCAGGCAATATGTTTTGTAAAAATATTAATAGCGATAACGAAATTAAGTTATCGTAATCTTGAAATAAACCTTAAGGTGGTTCTCAAATTCACTGCTTAACTTTGCACAATTTCTGATTGATTTTTAATTGAAAAGGTATTAAATTGACAAGCCTGGCTATTTATGAGATTCGGAATCGAATAGCGTTTTCCATTTTTGATAAATAAATGACATGAGGACATAAGAGATTTTTGTCATGGCTTCAGATTTTTTCCTTCCTCGTGATGTCTCTACAAAAATTAGATTCAAAACACTATTTAACAACATTTCTTCAAAGATATATTGCCTTTAATAAAAAAAAAATCGATAATGTCATTTGATTACGTAATTTCTTATTGATAACACTGCCAATCTTTTGCATTATTGAAAAGAAATGAATTCAGAAATGTGTCAGAAAATAGCTACATTGTATTTCAGAAAAGCCTTATAATAAATGACAGGGAAATATTTTCACACGTCTACTTTTTATTACACTGCTTCAAAACTTACTATGTTTTTAACCCTCAGATTTTTCTTTTATTCTTAAATACATTAATTTTTAATTGATCCTTATTTGAATGTTGAAAAGTCTAAGAATCAAAGTAATCAATGACGTTGCTATTCCATATGTTCTGTCTTGTAATCGTAATTTTAAAATATACTGTAAGTTTATCCCATGCATATGTATGAAGTATTCTTTAAAGGTATCTTAACTGTATGTTAAGAAAAGTTTGAATATTTTAGAGAAATTGAGTCGAGGCGGGTCGAGGCTGTTTTCACCGATTTCTATACGGACCAAACTGAACTGTGAAAATACAAACGGGCTTTACATTTTTAAATTTGGTGAAAATCCGAGCATTAGTTCTTGAGAGCTACGGAGGAAATGGTGGAAAATGCAACATAGCAATGCCACCTGTTGGGTGATGTACACCAGAATGTAAATAACACCAGGTCATATTAAGAAATAACTCAATCTGAAGTTTTATGAAAATATGTGCATTATTTCTAAAGATAGAGTTATTGAGGCAATCGTGATAAATGCTGTATAGTAGTGCCACCTGTTGACCGATTTATACCAAAGCGTAGAAAATGTCAATTCATGTAAAAAGATAACTGAATCTGAATTATGATGAAAATCCGTGCATTACTTCTTGAGATAGAGCTATTGCGGAAATCATGATAAATTCTGCATAGCAGCTCCATCTGTCGATCGAATTATACGAAAATGTAGAAAATGTCAATTCATGTAACAGACTAACTGAATCTGATGTTTGGTGAAAATCCGTGCGTTAGTTCTTGAGATAGAGTTATTGAGAAAATTGTGATGAAAAGGCTGCATAGAAGTGCCACCTGTTTAGCGATTCACACCAAAATATAAAAAATGTCAATTCATGTCATTTACTAAATGAATTTGAAGTTTGATGAAAATCCGTGCATAAGTTTTTGAGTTAGAGCTATTGCAGAAATCGTAATAAATGCTACACAGCAGCACCATCCATTGAGGATTTACATCAAAGTGAGGAAAATGTCAAATCATGTCATGGACTAACAAGGAAGGTCTCCATACGGGCATACTCAGAAAAATCTGAAAAAATTACAGAATGTTCTTCTCATATAGTTATATATGTTTATAAAAAACATTTCGGCGGAACCTCTTTATAACGTCCGTAAAAAAATAATAAAAATTTCGTTTATTTGGCGATTTATCTCCGGTTGGCGAAAAAACAAAATTTTGAAAAATACGCTTTTACGCTTCGAATACTTTTTAAAGAAAAAACTTTCTAGTTCAATTTATTTAAATAAGTTTAGTTTAAGTAATTTTAGTTTTGCATTTTTACTTTACTTTAAGTGTAATTTTGTCATATACGTTTATATGTACTTATAACAAAATTAAATTAATATATTTTATCATTTAAACACAATTTAAATTGATTAAAATTGTTCCAAATTGAAAAATACACTGTTAAAAATCTTCTGCATTTTGTTGCAACGCACTTCCTTGCTTGTATAGAAAACGGTTACTTGGCAGTGAAATTTAGCTTTCTCATTGGTTGGAATAGAGATATTATATACAAGCGGTGGAGTGCGTTGCAACGAAATGCAGCAGATTTTTAACAGTGTATGACACGGTCAATTCACGGTGCTATGGAGCATTCTCATTGGTCAGAAGAGAGATATTCTATAAAAGTAGTGGAGTGACGTTGCAGTAAATGCTGCAGATTTTTAACAGTGAAGTCAATTAAAATCAATTTTCAGATTCGTTAAAATCGTCTGGTTTTGGCGAGGAAATGCACTGCTCACCAAATCCCGCGTCGCTTTCAGCTTTTCACGCCAATTATTCCAAACTGTTTTATTTTTTTACATATCTAATAATGAAATTCCGCCGCTAATTTTCACTGATCCTTTATTACCTACATGAGTAGTTTAATTCGTATTTTTTTCAAAAAATTCTGAGTATGCCCCCAATGGAGACCTTCCTTGTAAGTTAATCTGAAGTTCCATGAAAATCCGTGCATTATTTCTTGAGATAGAGCTACTGCAGCAATCGTGATAAATGCTGCATGGCAGCATTTGATTTGGTATAAATCTGTTGAGCGATTTATACCAAAATGTAGAAATTGTCAATTCATAACAGGGGTGTAATTGAGGGTATACGGGGGTACATGTCGTATACCCTCTGGATTTTTTAAGGAACACCGTATACCCTCTGTTTTCTAAGAAAGCTTATACAGTGCTCAGCAAGAGTTTAGACACTGGTGTTTTTTAACCTTTAAATAAAAAATACGAACACGTGAGTTTTACAACTGGCTATACTTATTTTCTAATATATTTTATACATTTAGAATAAAAATAATAGTTATAATATAATATTTAATTTAACTGAAAAAAGTGAAATTTGCATATTGCAAAAGTTTAGACACTTTTTTGATTTTTAGCCAACTGTTCATGGAAAAATGAAAATTTCCAAATTATGATGTCACATGTCTGAAGTATTTAATTATACCTCGATATAGCATCAGTTAGTAAAGATGCCGCGAGATAAAAATATTCAATTAGATGAGGTAATTCAAGTAGGAAAGCTGAAATGGAAAGGGAAGACTGTTGCAGAAATTTCAGCAGCATTGAATCGTCCAAAGTAATCTGTCTATGAAGTATAGTCTAAGGATGACTTCTTCAAAACAAAACATAATCTGGAAAATCTTGTGTGACGAAAAAATGAGATGACAAAAGGATCCAGAAACTGACATTTACACAAGTAATGATTGCTAATCACATTAAAAGTAGGTCAGAACTTTCTGTGTCGACGGAAATGATTCGTAGAGGAATTAAAGAAACAGGTAAATCAATTTACATGAAAATTATAAAACAATTAGCTTTAAAATACCACTATAAATTGGCGAGAATTCAATTAACTTGCAAACATACGTCATATGGACCCAAATGGTACACTATGATATTCAGTAACAAAAAAAAAAAAAGTGAAATTTGAATGGCCCAAACAAGTGGAAACACTATTGGAATGACTTAAGTAAAGATCCTGGGACTTTATTAAGTCGACAAAAAGAAGGTGATTTTTAAATAATTTGGTCCTCACTTAGCTTTAATGCTTGTGTATCTGTGGAGTTATTTATTAGTTGCCAAGCAACACAAGACTACGTACATACGTTGAAGATTAATTTTTAGTCATTTGGGGAACTTTTACTGATCTAAAGTATGGATTTTAGCATCTATTCATGTTGTATACAAAAGAAGAACTTCGTTTAACTCCGAAAATACCATTGATCTCAACTGGCCGACGTGTAGTTCTGATCCGGACCCAATCGAAAACTTTTGCAACATCATATGTCGTAATGTTTATGCAAATTTTTGCTATAATTTTCTTTTAATGAGGTTTGAGCTGCTGTTGAACATGTTTGGTATGAAATATACTCCCAAGTGACTCAGCATTTAGTTTTTTCGATGAAAAGTCACATTCTTGCACTAACTGCAAACAATGTGGGTGCAACTCGATTTTAATTTGTAGTTTTTTTTTCTGTAAATACACAAATTGTCTATACCTTTGCCACAATGTTAATTTTATTTTTTTGTCATTATATTTTATGTAAAAGGTAAAATTCAAAATTTATTGTGTGTGAATAAAGGATAAGTCACAAGTAATATATGACAGAGGAATTACAAACATTCGGTACATACTTCTGAAAATAGAAGCGTAATAGATCATTGTCTAAACTTTTGCTGAGCACTGTAGTATATATACTCTAGGGTATATCCTCTGGCTTAAGCGTATACTCTCTGCTTAGACCGTATACCTTCTGTTGTCTTTACGACTACACCACTGGTCATAAACTAACTGGATCTGAAGTTTAATGAAAATTCGTGCATTAATTCTTGACATAGAGTTATTGTGGAAATCGGGAAAAATACTGTATAGCACCTGTTGAGCGTTTTTCTCCCAAAACTAATCATCACAAATTTATACCAAGGACTAACTGAATATAATTTTTTATTAAATTTCATGAATTAGTTCTTGAAATAGAGCGCCTCAAAATTTGTGTCATATACAGACAGACTCACAGACAGACATTTTGTAAAAAAATGTTTTGGGGCATCTCTGACCAAAACGTGTAAATCCTTCGAAAACCGAAAGTCAAAAGTTTTTACGAATCTAATACTTTCTTCTTGTAAAGGTAGAAGAAAGTAAAAATTTTATAGTGAAAAAACTTCCGATTACAATTCGGTAGATAAATTCGGGTTTTCTATCAAGATAGCGCAACTGTAGAGATCGAAGATTCTTGCACTGAGTACATAAAAATTTACCAAAGAATCCCATCTCTAATCATTAGATTTTGAGAAAAGTACGAAATAAAAGCTAGCTGGATTGGATCTGCATATTAGATATTGTATGATGTTAGCATGGGAAGATGTTTGAAATGATCAGCACGCATATCAAGGAAAGATCAAGCAAAAAATGGAATAACCAAATGGATTGAATACAATCCATCGTAAGTGTCCATGAAAGGCTGCACATGCATTTCTTTAAATTGAATTTTGTTAACCATTCGACAACACAAGCCAATATATTTCGGTACTTGCAGAGGTTATATGGAACGACTATTCAACGTAAACTTAGCATCATAATTCATGTAAAAGTGTTTATGCTTCCAATAAACCTATTTTAATGTGCCGTCACACTTTTTTTTTTGTCATTTTTTTTCGAAAACGATTGTTTTTGCTTTAAGACAGATTACCGCATAGGCCAACTAGACTGTTGCCTGGGGCCCACTACTGATGGGAGATCAAGAATTAAATAAAATTATTTAGAAAAGTATTTCTTAAAATTGCCTTTTTCTGCAATTATTTTTTCAAAAATATATTTATTTTGGTCAACTTTGTAACCAACCGCATCGTAATGTCTAATGATAATACCCTCTTCTATGTTCTCGGAAAAAAAGGCCTGAAAAAGGTGTTGATCTTGGGCCCTATACAACCTTAATCGGGCTCTGTTTAGATATATAGATTCTTCGTAATTTTTAATGTACTGAGAAAGAGGATTATCACTCTGCAAAGTATGCGGAAAGATTGACAGAGAACCTGTATTCATATCAATGTTCAAATTTAATGCAACAATTAAAAGCATGAATTAAAGTGTTATTGTTACATATTTCTAAAACAGTGTGTCCACCCTGCATATCTTAATGTTCTGTTTATTACAATAAATTACCTTAAGAAAACAACGGGTTTTACAATCTTTTTGTACCTAGAGATACCAATTAACCAGCCCCTTCCCTCCTTTCTATCCACTTTTTTTAAGCGTATTTATTCTATAAAACTAGTTAATTTTTCCACTCAAGGACAAACTTGCTGCAATTAATTGATTGCAGTAAACCTCAATTTGCTCAAGAACCTGCAACGATAACAAAGAATTTCGTGTCACTCTCTCAGTTTTTGTTTTCGTTTTTATAAGAACGATACATTAATTCCTGAGGCTAAGTGTCTGGGTATGGGAAGTTGTTAACTGTCTTCAACTGTTTTTCGTTTGCCATGAACAAGGGACCGTTTCTTTGTTCTTTTTCTTATTTTTTTTTTTGTAATGCAAGGGAATAATTTCTTAACTAGAATGCCTCTGTCGTCTAGTTCGTGATTGGCTGCAGCTTAGTAAAAGTGCTTGTCAAAGGTACGTCAGAGTTAGTTTCTCACGGATGAAACTGATTAAATATACATTTGAGACACCTCATTAAGTAGGCCGCTCTTAATCGATTGTTAAATGGAAAACAAAGCTGAAATATAAAACTTGTAATTCTAAACATAAAAATAATGCACACACACACACATATATATATAATCATCTTAACAAGATTTATAAACATTCAGTGATGTAAAATTAGACACAATTTAACCCATTTATGACTGGCGTCCCATTTTGGGGACACTCATATAATTTGTATAATTTTCTTCTCCTTAACAGCATGAAAATTGTATGTCTATAAATGTCTTTATCTGTTACTGCAAGATGACAGCATAAGATGGATATTTATTTTCTTAAATGAAGACTTTTTTCGGTGTCTATAATTTTTTTAATTTTTTAAGATTGCGAAATGTAAAAAGTTAATTTGTTTGTATTTTTTCTATCAAGGATCCAAATAAATAAGTCATAATTTTAGTTTGTAGACTTCTTTGAAATATATACCTTTTTAAATTGTGACATTTTATGACAAAGTATATTTTTTATGCATTTTTGAAGCTTCCAAAATATAAGGCACTAGGCACAAAAGGGTACATATTTTTATTAGCCATTTAGGGGACATATATTTATGTAAAGTGTTCTTCAAGCTGATTATAAGAAAATTGTTATTTAGCGTCTAATATGACTATTCTTACATAAAGATAAAAATCCAACGCTTAGAAATGCACAAACAATGCATGAAAAGCAGCAAACAGCCGCTTCGAATCTACTACCGAGATTCTTCATCAGTGCAAGACACAGCGTGCTAAAAAAAGCAAATCTTCGGTCAGCTTTGCTTGCTCATCTTTGAGGATTTTAACAAAATTTTGCATTTTTTCGTTTTCGGACTCAAAAAGAGCAATGACATATGTTGCATGTTGATGAACATTCGATTGGTGGATGGTTTTGGGTCACAATGAGCCAGAGTCAAATTAATTGTATCTTGGTAGTAGTGTAAGAAATGTCTCGGACGATTTTGGAAAAATTTTGAATTATGCCAGTAGGGCACAATACATTATACCAAAAGATCCCCTGGCTTTGTTACATGTTTGAAGAATTTCGATTAATAGATCATTTATGCTCATTATGGTCGCGGGTCAAGCTAAATGTATCTAAAAAAAGGCTCAAACGATATAGAGAAAATTTTATATTATTCCGTTTTCATGTACAAGGAGATCATTGGACTAGATCACATGTGAAATTTCGATTAGTGGATCGGATTTGGGGCACTACAGGTGAAATAAGTTTTTCTAGAAAGTGGCTGAAACAAATTTCATTAAATTTTGTATTCATCCGTTTTCGAACTTCGGAAAATCATGGAGTAATGTTGCACTTTCCAGAAAATTCGATTAGTGGGTATATTTGGATCAATATTGGTCCGGGTCAAGATAATAGTATTTAAAATATGGCTCTAATGATGAGGACTCAAGTTCATACTATATCATTTTTGGGCTAAAGAAGACCATTGATCTAGGCCGTATGTTCCAGAACATTCGATTAGTGGGTCATTTTGCATCACAATGAGTCCCCACATAGCACACATTCATCTATAAGTCATCTAGAAGCTGTAAATACAAGACGCCAAAACATCTATAGGTTATCTAAAAATATCCACGATACTCTCTTTTTACGTCTATTAGAAATAACATGTGTGATCTCTCTGAGTTCCTCCAGACGTTGATTACATCCAGATAGTCTACAAGACTACATCTATAAGACCTCCAAGCAAGAGTATTTTTTCCATAAGAGATGCATAATGCGTGTTATTCGCAAATCCATTGGATGCAGTCTTGAGTATTTCCTAAGGACATGGAGTAAAGGATTTCCTTTAGATGTTAAAAAGAGTGAAAGCCACAGATCATCTGTTGCAGGTCACAGACGTCTGATAGAAATCTGAATTGGAATGTCAGATCGACGTCTGTTTATTTACTGATATGCACATCTAAATAACATTATGGAGATTATAGACGTATTCATACTATAAGTCGACGTCTTATAGATAACGTGTGTTGTGTGGGTCTGGGTCAAGCTAATTTTATCTAGAAAACGACTAAAGATTTTAACAAAATTTCCTATTTCATCATTTTCAAACTCAAGAAGGTCGTATGCTCGAAAATTTTTTATTTAATGGATCATTTTGTGTCGCCATATGACTCAGGCTTGAGCAAATTGTATCTAAAATAGCAAGAGTGACACAGCAAGAATAATATATTGATTTGAACACAAAGCTAACTTTGAACACTTTCGAATCGATTTGAACACAAAGATCGGCCATACCCACTAGTTTAATATTAAAATTAATATCCTTAAAATTAAGCTTTAAATAACAATTTCATGAGAATGTATTGCACTTCAACATGGAGCACAGTGGATCATCCACTGCTGTGGTATACTGGTCCACAATCCCCTCTGTTACTGTAATGTAGCATTTTCAAAATACTTGATAATTGCTTATTCTCTACAAAGAAATACTATTTTTAAACAATTTTTTAACTAAAAGTAAACAAAGAAAAATATCAATTTAATTAACGTAGTAGAAATATTTTGATTGTATTTACTGTTTTTAAAAATAATACAAGTATGGTGTTGACCGAAGTCTTATTATTAAAAAAAAATTGGCAGTTTCGGAAATTTCGTTACTTGTTTTAGATGCAACATAAAATAAATTTGGGATCAAAACTTCATAGCTATTAGTCTACAGTAAACTCCCTCAAATCCGCACTCCTAAAATCTGCAACTCTCTAAAATCCGCACATATTTTACGGATGTAAACAATGAAACATTCAGTTCAGATATAGGTGCAAAAATTTATTTTTTCAGTTTTATATCGATTCCATACATTTTTTAATTTATAATTTTTGCTAAGGTTATTGAATTCATGTTTTTTCATGAAGAAAGAATAATTTATTTCTGGAAAAATAAAGATATTGCTAATATCATTGGTAATCACAATCTTACTAAATATATTTATGTATTAATCAAGCTTTTTTGTTTATTAAGTCTGGCTAAACTGGAAATAAAGTTTCATTACTTTATGATCCTGATGTGAATTAGATATGTACCTTTATGAGGAAAGTTTCATTGAATAATTTAGGAAAAACACATTTCCTCTTTTATAATGGATATTTAATTGTACACATTGATTATTAACTTGATCTTTCCTTTTAGTATTTAATCATTTTAAAAACATCTAATTTTTTATTATTTTAGTTTATTACTCATTTTAGTATATTGTATGCATTTATTATACTTTTGATTTCATTATTAATTACATTCAAATTATTTTTTAAAAAATGTAAACAAAGCAACGACCAGAAATCCGCAAAATTTTAAAATCCGCAAAACCTCTGGTCCCAAGTTGTGCGGATTTAAGGAAGTCTACTGTATTATTTATATCGGTACTATCGTAAAATCGCTTCAGATCTAAAAGAATTTCAGTAAAGGACTGTGGGTCAATAAGGGCCATTTTTCGCCCATCAGCACCTAGACGTGACATACACTTTTTTCATTAGTATAACTCATAACAAGTAAGAAAATATTAATATCTTGAATGAAAGTTTAATAATTGATGGAAAAATAAAATATAGATTTAAGTAAATATTATGTGTATTAATGAGCATAAACACAATTGTCATTAGTTTTAATCCATATAATGTATAGTAAACACAACAATAAGCGTAAAATTAAGATAAATGGAGCTTACTAAGATTATTATTTCAATACATGAAATATCGGAAATAATAAATAAATAATAATAATAATAATAATAATACAGTTTCAGACTTTTTGGACAATGTGTTTTAGATTATTTTCTTTATTGATTGCTTCACCAGAATCACTAATGGACCATCCAGCGGCCGCGTCTTGTACAGTATATGAACATATTCGATATTTGGTTTTTTAATTTTTATTGAGCGATGGTACATTACAGTAGTATTGTAAGACAAAAACCATAATACGAAAACAACAAGCACCCAGCACTCTACGACATTTGCGTACTTCACACTGACAGTACCATTATGTTATAATATTTCGCTGTGTTTTTATCCAAATATTATAGGTTTTAGAAATTTTGCGCTGAAAAATAAAAATTTGGTTACGAGAGCTGTCTCTTAGCATCATCTGTTGAAAACTGTTGCTGCTTAATTAAGAATCTTGGCATTTCATATTCAATATCAATTTCGTGCAGAAGTTTCAAACAATCCCAGAAAAATCTATCAGTACTCTCAACATCATTTGGCTTCAGCCAATTTTCGATATTATATGAATATTTTTAATGTGTTTGTAAGTATGCTAGCGTAATTGTTCTTTGTTTCCGCGAAGTAAGGAACGAAGACATCCAAAATGTAATTTGAAGTAATGACGAATACTATATGCTTATAAAAGGTCTTACTTTGTATAGCCAAAAGGAGTGTCTCTGAAAGGAATAGTTCACACTCTTCTAGATATAAACTTACGTGCTATCGAAAGCAATCATCACAGTATCATTGTTGTCATCCGGAATAAACAATATTTCTGCTAAAGGCCTCGTATATTTTTCAATAACTTGTGTTCTGGTAATGTGTTCCATTCTACTGTGATTTAGAACAACGTTCTCAATCAAAGCCTGGTTTTCATATTTTACAGAAGATATTATTATTTTCCTTATATTGAATAATGTAGACAGAACATCATGATAGAGACCACGTCTAAGTTTTACAAGTAACATTGCAAAGTAAGTACGAGATGACCTCTTCATTGAGGAACGTATTTTGGACTTTACAAGTTTAAAGATATAGTTAAAATCAGACAAATATATCCATGAGAATATAATAATAGATTTCGGAAAAATGTCCCAGTGTATCAAAATCGAGGCCTTCTTTGCTACATTTCTTATATTGGTTTAAATATTTTCATGCATCGCATATCTTACATCGATGTATTCTCACTTACAGGACTTAAATCTTGCACAGTCAAATTACCGATCAAGTAATAGGAGTTTTATAGCATCGTTTTCGCGACAAAATATAGATATTAGTTTCTATAGAGGCTTGAGTTTCAATAGCTTTTGCTACAATAACGAGGCAGTTCTTACCTTTACATATTATACAACAAGTGTTAGAGTTGTGAAAATGAGATATTGATAAATGTATATTAGGTTTCTTATTTGTGGTCTCGTCGACAGTAATCTTTGACGTATAATCTCTTATTGTACATCAGAAGAAGAAATAGAAGTATTTAGAGCTTGGAGAGCACGAAATACATATTTGCACTTAGAACACCATTTAGAACCACTCTGTAAATCTCAGTTTTTCGAACATCTAGTATCAATATAACTTTACTGTTAGAACAGATACGAAAAGTTTTCTGTGAGACTTCACAATAATGATATTGGTATCCAAGCATTATTTATTAGTATTTTTTTTAATAAATATTTACGAAAACAATTTTAGAAAACAACACTGACGTCTGAACAACGTTAATACTTTTTAAATATGGCAAAAGAAGTCCGATAGTAGTGCAGTTGATTCTCTCACATGATACATTTTTTTTCTTTTACAGGTAGAAGCGCACACTGAACCCAAATAAAAAAGTCCATCCGGCAATGCCGGGAGGAAGAGGTAGCTTTCATATACTTATTTATTTATTTTAAATTAAGTTATATTATTCAAATATACGAAGCTCAAATTAGTGGAACACGATTATATAAGATTGAATACTAGTTTTTGTTAATACTGAATATTAATAGGAATTTTTAGAAATTAGTCATCTTTTGTTCAACCTGGTTGTATTTTAAGCGATTTATAGGGTCGCTAAATTCCATGATATCCATTTTAAAGCAAAATCATGGATAAAACAAACCAATAAGCTTGGTCGAAATCTTAATTCATGTGAACATGCACACTCACATCGAAATCGATTAATATATACAAGTGATGTTGCGGGCAAATTGATTTTTTTTTATGTCACCCACATTAGAAATTCAAATTGCTATATCTCAGGCATTTTTTAAGATAAAGACTAAGCAAAAAATACTATGGAATTCATTATTAAGATAAATAATTTAGAAAGAACCTTTATTCAATTTCTAATTTTTTGTTTGTACATCATTATACATTTAAAGGATTTTTCACAATCTTAAATGGCCGCCATTTTTAAACAAGTTGAAGGATAAAGTTAGCTCGTGAACTCGGTCAAGACATTGGTATGTACCATGTACACACGGAGTTATATCGAAATCAGATTATAAATATGCATATTATCGCGTGACAAATTTCAGACCGTTTCAAAATGTCAATCACACTGGAAATTGAAAGTGCTAAAACTCAGCCATTTTTCAAGATATAGATGAAACAAAAAAGGCTCTGGAATCTTTGTATCAAGGCCAAAATACAAAAGAATTTTTTTTTTCAATTTCTTACCTTTTTGCACCTAATTTTAAAATTTAAATTAAAAAAAATAATATTCTGCCATTTTGAAACAAGACGGAGGTTGGAACTGGCCAACGAACTCGGTCCAGGCATCGGTATGTACTATCTATGTACCAAGTTTCATCTAAATCGGTATATAAATACGCGTGTTATCATGTGACAAAAACCAGATCATTTCAAAATGTGAACAACGCTAGAAATTAAAAGTGCTATAACTCAGACATTTTTAAGATACAAAAGAAATAAAAAATGCTTTGGAATCTTTGTATCAAGGTCAAATGCATAAAAGAAAAATCGTTTACAATTTCTCACTTTTTTGTACCTAATTTTAAATTTTAAATTAAAAAAAAATTAAATGGCCGCCATTTTGAAACAAAATGGCGGATGGAACTGTCTAACGAACTCGGTCCAGGCTTCATTATGTACTATGTACACACCAAGTTACATCCAAATCGATTTATAAATACGCGACAAAATTCAGATCGTTTCACATTGTCAGCCATAAGAAAAATTCAAAGTGCTATAACTCAATCATTTTTTAAGATATAGACAAAATAAAAACTGTTTTGGAATCGGTGTTTTAAGATCTAACTCATAAAATAAAAATATTTTTCAACTTTTAATTTTTTCACATTTAATTTTAAATTTTAAATTTTTAAAAAAAATTTAAATTGCCGCCATTTTGAAACAAGATGGCGGATGATGCTGGCCAAAGAACTCGGTCGAGATATTTGTATGTACTATGTACGTACCAAGTTTCATTCAAATCGGTTCGTAAATACGTTAGTTATCGCATGGCAAAAATCAGATCGTTTCAAAATGTCAGCCATAAGAAAAATTCAAAGTGCTATAACTCAATCATTTTTTAAGATATAGGCAAAATAAAATATGCTCTGGAATCGGTGTTTTAAGATCTAACACATAAAATAAAAATAATTTTCAACTTTTAATTTTTTCGCATTTAATTTTAAATTTTATTTTTTTTTAATTTTTTTTAAATGGCTGCCATTTTGAAACAAGATGGCGGATGATGCTGGCCAACGAACTCGGTCGAGATATTTGTATGTACTATGTACATACCAAGTTTCATTCAAATCGGTTCATAAATACGTTAGTTATCGCATGACAAAAATCAGATATATATATATATATATATATATGATTATATATATATATATATATATATATGTCAACATTTGAACGGAGGGTGGTTTTGGGGTCTGGGGGTCATGATCGGTGAAAATATACCAAAGTTTTCTGGAAGTGCTTTCCTCCGGACAGCTGCAATAGGTAGCTTTTTACTTTTTGTAATGAAAGCTACCTAATAATGCTCATATAAAAGCTTATAAGGAGCAGAATCATTGCATGTCAAAATTAATTGTGTTCATCGAGCGCTTCTTAGTAAAAAATTAATTCAAAGACGCAAAAAAGTCAAAAATGCAGAAAAAAGCCAAAACACTCTACTTTCGGGCTATAATTTCCATGACTTACTCTTTTATTTATCACGTAAAACTTATATTAAACAAAAATACATATTTTTAACTATACAAAGCCACAGAACAATCATCTGAATTCGAAACTTTTTTTTCCGGGTATATGATGGGCGAAAAATAGCCCTTATTGACCCACCTCCTTTTCATGTTCATAAGTATTTTGAAGTTTCATTTTCAAATTTTCATGACTTTACTTTATTTAATACTTTCCTTTTATTTACAATTGTTTCTGTACCTTAATCTGTTGTATTTTAAAAATATTATGATTTTTTTTTAATTTTTTCTGTTAAGTTTTGTGCATTTTTTGTTCAAAAATAACACTCACAAATTTGCTTTTTTTTTACGTTATTTTGAAAGTAAAGGGAAAATGAAGATTTAAAATAATAAAAAAATAATTTTATTGTATTTCGAATATAACTTAATAGTGGACTCCTGTGTCCCGCTTCTGGGACACACTAGCCCACTTTATGAATGTAGACAAATAACTAAGAAAAAAGGAATTTGAAACAATGTTCTGAGAAAATTCGGAAGCATGTAAAAATGCTTAAGGAATGTTATGATATTTTTGAGTCAGATTGGACTTTCGAAGAAAAAAAATGGAAACTGCAAAAGTGGACTACTATGCACCAGTCTCCCCTATATTAGTACAATTCAATTCTAGATGAAAATTTTATTTTGTAATCTAACGCATAAACTGTCACTCCATTTTTCTGATTGACAAATGATGTACAAGCGTTTAAAGTCCTCTGTAGATACTGATTCTACATATTGCCATTTTTCAAATATATAAAATTAAAGGACATACATTATATCTTTCATCCCTCATATATCGGAACTTCTTAGGCCTAAAGGTGATTTTTATTAAAAAAAAAAAAAAAAAAAAGGCTATTTCCATGCGTATTTGTAGTGTAAGTCACATGCTACGATTTTTGGCTACCAGTATTATAGAACAAAAAAAATGGGATTAATTTTATTGGTACATTTTCATTAATTGAATAAGGCCAAGCAGACTTTTCGAAAATAGTGGTGGCTAACAAGCCTAGCAATTAATAAGTTATGTGACTTACACTACAGAACCCATGGAATTAGCCAAAAACGAACGAAAAAAAAAATCATACCGAAAGAGTTGAAATTCTATTTAATTTCCCAATGAATTTAAAAGTAGGTGTTTCTTTTTCATTTTTATTTCCAAGCGTTACGTTCAGTTTATTTCTAACAAAAAGACAATTTTTTCTTATAGTTATAAGAACTTATTTTGTTTGAATTTTTATGGAGACAAACGTAACTTTAGAAAAGCATAAAACGATAAAACTGCGCATTTATTTTTTCTATCTTCGAAGAGATATATTGTTTAATGCTTTGGTCCATCTGCTTTTATCCTTTCAGTTTAAAGGCCAGGCCCAAATCTGGGCCTAAAAGGTTCGGACGCCCAAGAGGGACCAAGTTCTTTCTGAAAGAACATCCTGTCTCAATAGAGAGCAGCTGGATGTCATAACGACACACCTCTGTGTTTTCGGCTGCAAATGACAAAAGATGTTTTCAGGTTTAAAGACTCCATATAGCACAAGAACTTAAAGTAGCAGTATTTCGTCAGATGAAGTCCGTATCTGATACGTTTGTTTCGGATCACGGAGTTAAACCCTTTTTCCTTTAAGATGTAAACCTTAAGGCTGTTGTCAAATTCAAAGGGAGTTACTTTCTGACACATTACTGGATTCATTTTTGTTCGGAAACACTTGAAATTGGCAGGGGTTTGTATTCAGAAAGTATGGGATCGAATAGCATTTTGCATTATTTGGTAAACACAGAATACATTTTAGAAAATACTTACAAATGGAGCGTTTTGAACCGAATTTTCGATGCAGCAGCACGAGAAGAGGAAGAAACTTGTCATCAGGTGATAAGAATCGCTTATAATTTGATAAGTAATTTATTTATCAAAAAGTAGAAAATGCTGTTCAACTTCAAATTACTTTAATATCCAGGTATGCTAGTCCCATGCCTTTAAAGTCCTCTCATGTCGTTGAAGTCAGAAATTGTGCGTCAAACGTTACAAATGAAGTGCGTCCGTACTTAGATGAAGTTTTATAAAATTCAGATCTTAGTGCAATGCTTGTTGCATCATTAAGCAGAAATGTATGGATTCAAAATTTATTACGATTATATATATTAAATTCAGGAATGCTGAAATAACATGACTATCTTAAATATCACGTATTTGCTATAGCAACATTGTGACCTTTGATGGATATTACTGAATAATTTAAGCATGATACGATTTCATAGAATGAAAAAACTATATTCTCTTTTTAGATTTTGACTCGATTTTCACAAAATGTGAAATAACGCCACAAAAATCTTCAATGATTATATGTAATAAGTTTTAAACCATTCGGCTGAGTAGATTTTTGCTGTTATATGCGTACAAACGGGCGGACCAGATAACGACTGTAGATGCTACGCATTTACCGTATTTACTCGTGTATAAGGCGCACTTTTACTCCAAAAAATTAGGGCAAAACTCCTAGGTGCGCCTTATACACGGAATAATTTTTTACTGTTGGATGCAGTCGAACGATATACATATAAAACAAGTAATTATTCAAATAAAAACTTGGAAAATGTTACTTAATTGAAGTATTACAGCATATTTATTTAATTCCTTGCAGTTTTTTATACAACAGAGCTAATGACATTATCTAAACGCTAATTAGCAATTCTCCTTACCGTCACTCATTGCTATTTCCCGTCATTCTTTTACAACCCGAAGTCTAAAAATGCATTTTCGTCTTGTTTTCTGGTCTGGAGTATTGTTTGTTTCGGCTTTTTTTTTTACTGAAATTCATTTGGTCATTCTTCATTAGCGAATCAAATTCATGGTGCGCGTTATATATACGAGATTTTAAGAAACCGTCATTTTTACTTGTAAAGTAGAGGTGCGCCTTATACACGCGTGCGCCCTATACACGAGTAAATACGGTATATAATTACGACATGTTCCTATGCATCATAATGTAATGGAATACTTTTGAGTGTCTCTGTGAATAAACTATGAACTGAATTAACTATTTTTAATACTGAACATGGCACAGTAAATCTCAACAACATATATCAGTTACAAAGCAATCGAATTAATATATTAACGGATGTTCAAGTTCGGGTCACAGACGATCAGATAGATAGACAAATGGAATTCACAAACACTTTCAACTATGTTGGAAAATGTTTAAATCGCATAGTAATAAAAAAAAAAAAATCTTTCAGCAATTTATATCAAAAGACGGAAACATACTTGAATAATTTTGTACAGTCTTGTATTGTACTTATTACCTTTATAATACACGCTTCTATTAAGGCTAAATTTATTTAAGACTAGATTACGTTTAAATCTACTAAAATTACATCTTCAGAGATTATCATCGATGGTCGCCCATATTTCCATTTCTTTGCAAAGCCCTGTATATTAATTTATCTATATTATGCGAAGATATCTTAGTATACTAAATGTAGTTCAGCGTAAAATTCCATAATTCATTTAAAAGCCACATTTAACTTATTTTCGTTCACACTCAATAACCCTTAAGAATGCGTTTGTGTAGCCCTGTATATCATCTGCAGCATTTATACTCGTATTATGTAAAAATTTAGTTAACAATAGAAAAGCTTCTTCCAGCAATCATCGCTAACATACATAATACATCGGATACAAGTCAGTATCCGAAATCTTTTGCATCCCCCTGTGAATACTATGCACGTTCTATGTTTTATACAGGAATTAACATGTAGCAAATCTCAGTAACGTATATCAATTTCAATGTATGTTAAATAGTTTAACATAATTAAAATACGCTCCAAACAATGCTTCCTATATACCAGGGGTCCGAATAGTTTAGAAAAAAAATTATTAAGGTCCAGGGAAAAAAAAAAAAAAAAAAAAAAAAAAAAAAGCGCATTGAGTAATATAAGTATTTATGTTACCTGGTACTTAATTGTTATTTTTACTCATACATACTTTTAACATCAAATAATAAAGTCAGGTTTTGGTTCTACATACACAGGTATAAGTTCTGAAATTTTTTACATTCGGAAAATAAATTCAGGTATTCATAGAAAAAATAATGCGAAAAATTACATTTACGGTCTTGAGCTATTTTCCATAATTTACGTGGTGCACAACTAATGCCAGGATTGTTTCTAAGAACCCGCACTACTGACTGAAAAAAACCCGGATGATAATGTAAAGTCTATGGGGCGTTCATTTCAAATATCTCGCTCAAATTTTAATATTTTGAGATGATTCTTTTTGCATAGGATAGCTCAGGACGATTCACAACCGGGCTAGTTTTTATTTTTTTTATTTTGGTTATATTCTTTTTATATTAGGATAGTTTCAGTTTCATAACCTATTCAAAACGGTTCTGAATGGTAAAATAAAAAAAAAATCAAAAAAGTAAAAACTACCCCGGTTGTAGTTAGGTCAGCTATCCTATGTGCAAAAAAAAAAAAAAAAAAAAAAATCGCATCAAAATATTAAAATTTGAGAGAGATAATTGGAAAAGAACGCCCCCACAGATTTAGCATTATCACCCAGATCTTTTTCAGCCAGTAGTGTGGCATCTTAAGGTGGAAGTCCTTTAATCTCGAACGATATTTGTTTTTGAGAAAATTCGCTTTGGAGAAAGTCCTTTCACATGTGGAGAGTGGAGGCAAACATAGTAGCAGGATTAATATCTATTATTTTGCAATTTTCCTACTTTTCTGAAACGTGTTTGCATGAAAATACTGCAGAAGATACAGTTTTATATGTTTTCAAGAAACTACCTTATTGCAAGTCAAATATTTCCATTTAAAATAAAGGTTTTTCAAGAATGAACAATTTCGTCAGTCAAACCAGTGCCATTCTGCAGCTGGAGCAACTTCATAAAACGAATTGAGACAAATTACCTATCGTTGCAAAAGTCTTGGAATCTTACTTCAAATTCCTTCACAAGATCTGATGTAAAACACTGCAGTGTATATTTCGGAATTCTTTTTACATTCAAGAATTGTTGGAAAAAGAAATTCTTCATTTGCAATATATATTTCGGTGGTCTTGGATTCGCTTCACTGCCCGTTGTGGCCGCTGTGACCGTGACTCTATACCATTATGTAACGGAGAGCTTTTGTGTGACCCTGTAAATGAATAATACTTATATTCTTTGTACCGCATATTCTACAGAAAGTATATTTTCCTTTTCTTCATAAAAGCATACATCAAATTTGTTATCGAATGTTCGAAAGAATGTAACATCAATAAAATGCGCTTGAAACTATTCTTTGCCATTGGCGTAATGTAACGGAATACTTTTGAGTGTCCCTGTAATTGAATTATACATCCAGTTTATTTTTTCAACATTTGAAATGACTCGACAAAATTATGCAACAATTTATATATTTTAAATTTCAAACAATTCGGTTGGGTAGCTTTTAAGCTGTTGTATACGAACGGACGGACAGATAGAAAGACCAGACGACGACTATAGGTTCTACATATGTATATATATATATATATGTATTTACGAACGCACCTTAAAAGAAAGAGCATTATTGCAAAACTAATAGGAGTATTTTTGTGCTATTTGCAACAAAATGTTTGCAGCAAATCGGGTTGTAATCATGCAAATCATCAATCAAATCTGTTTAAGAAAAATCAAAAGAGATTTTTGAATTGATATTAATTAAAATTTTATTTCAGATTGTGATTAAAGAAAATTATTTATTCCATATATGAGGTTTGGATATTTAATAGGTGACACTCAATTCTCCCTATCTCTGGAACGTGAAAGAATTTTGTAAAACTGTAAAACACAATCTAAAAAGATTTTCTTGTGTATCTTTGTAAACGAACTATACAGTATATCAGGGCTGTCCAGCGCGGCGCCCGAGGGCGCCATGGCGCCCTTTGCAGATTTTCTTGGCGCCCTCTTGAAGATATCGTGTTTTTAAATATTTTAAAAGTAAAATTCTATTATAAAGAATGCCTTCTTTGAAATCATTAATATTTTATCAGCGATATTTTAAAAATCTGAAGCTGTTTTCTGAAGTTGAGAGCTGTTTAATTTGAAGGATATAAAGGCTTGAATTTTCTTTCTTTACTTTTGAAATTTTAGAGTTTTTTCTTTCTTTCTTTTTTTTTCTTTTATTTATTTATTTATTTATTTATTGTGTGAATGAAGATTCCCATTTTGCAGAATGATTCCCATCTATCAAAGTACTTCCAGATTATTCCTCTGAAAAAACCCACATGGTGGTCACTATCATGTTTGTCTGCTTTTGTACTTTTCATAAAACTAATCCGCGCCTTCAAAGTAAAGCAAACCGTTTTTTTACATCCCAAAGAAACCTATATCTCTGCTATATATCTGATTTTGATATTTGTTTATTTATTTATTTTTTTTTCTTACACACGCGATTAAAGTTTCTGGCTCCTTACCCTACGAAAATTTTTAATATAGACTTCTCCTAAAAAAATATATAATTTGAAATTTAATACGCGTAACTCCATAACTGTAGGAGTCTTTTGTTTACTGCTGTACGATTCATTTGCATTATGTGAAGACGTCCATGTATACTAACACTGTGCGATAATTTTGCCACGTGTTTTTAGTCCGTAAATATTGGCGCCCTTCTTTGAGTGCCAAGAGCCAAGATGCGCCCCTGGTTACTGAAAGGTTGGACAGGCCTGCAGTATATGCTTAATTTTTAATACATAACACTCTATAATAAACTAAACTAACATATAAAAGTTACATAATAATCAGAGTATACTGACGAGAGTTAGAGCACGGACAGAGAGACTGAAGGCAGGCAGACAAATCGAATCCATAATACTTTTCAACTATTTTTTTAAAAAGTGTATACAGCTTTTATGTTATTTTAAAAGATGTCATATTCAATAAGCCCGATATGCTCTTAAGAATTTTACGGTAAAACTAATGAAATAACAGAAATGTTGTTTGTTGAATGAAATCATGAAATTAAAATGAACAGGGTATCTTTTTTTATCTGTTAATCGCTGATTCCTAATCACAAATATTTTAAGTTCTTTTTATTTATTTATTTATTTTTATTTTTTACAAAATATTTATAAAATAAACCTTTCGTTCTCAATATTATCTAATTTTACATGATTTTTATTTTAGAGAGAAATTTCATATATAAGATCTTTCGTCTTGTTTGTTGCCAACTAACTAGTTTCTAAACTCTTTAGTTTTAAAAGTACAATCCCGATTTTAAAAAAATGTTTCAAAAAGTTGTCCATCATCATATCCATGTCTCTTTTGTAAACAAAGAGTTGATCCTGTGAAAGTAACGTATTAAAAAAAATTATATGTTTCCACGATGCTCTAACTTAAAATTTTAACTTATGTCTGATCTAACAAGTAAAACAATAAAAAGTTAAATTTTGTGTCACTTAAATATATTTTGAATTAGGTTACTTTGAATTCATATTTCTTTCAGCGTTTTTTATCTTTAAATTGTCGTTTTTCCACGAGTGTCAGTAAACAGTAGCAATTCTTAAAGAAAAAAAAAAAAAAAAAAAAAAAATCAGTAAGTTATGGATCGAGAAAATTAGATTTTTGTTTTTTATTATTATTATTTGTTAGAGCATGGATAAGGTCTTCCTGAATATAATTTATTATTATTATAATTTTTTTTTCATTAACTATTTTGATATAAAAGACTTTCGATATGGTGAATAATAATGCTTTGAAGCATTTTTGTACTTGGAATGGTATTTCTAAAATTAAAGTTGAGGATTTAGTTATTGGATAGCGAAAAGAGTGCTGCTCTGGTATGTGCAAGTTAGATTTTTAATATACTAGTCCTAAACTTTTTAACACGAAATTGTATTCTGGCAATTAATTTTTAATTATTTTTAAAAATATAATATTGTACTTCAAACCAAGTAAAATTTATATAACTTTATGTGTATAATTTTGTAACCATATTATTTTTCAATAAAGAAAGATTATTACTGTTTTTGTTTCTGGTCCAAAACTTTTCTCCAGCGCTATAAGCATAAGCACAGTTGCATGCTGCATAGCGTGGAGTAGAAGATTACGACACTAACAAGACAGTGATAAGAACTGTAATTTGAAATGCAAAATTACCGTCTCCTCTTTGAACGGATTTTCGTGGGTTATGCTTGAGTAGAAGTTTTAATCGTCAACTCTAAAATAAGAATGCCAAAATATATAAAAAGTTTGCAACTTTAATTATCATATTTTGCGTGAAACCAAGCCAAATGTAAGCCAATCGACTGAATTGTCTTCTTGTTGGAGGGTTATAAAGAATCACGAAACCATTGTCACGTAAATTACCCACACACGACTAACTTGCAAAGACTAATTGTTCTCTGTCAATGTCAGTTTTTTAATCACTTTTATTATAATTAATATTTGCCTCAGGCTCATTTCGTGATTGGCTTAAAGTGAAGAACAATAAGAAGTGTATTTTCCTTTCCACACTATTCAATATAGTTATAATAGTGTATTTTGTTTTATTGAAATCTAGTTATACAAGTTTGTTTTTTGTTATTTCTGGTTTTAACAAAGTGAAAACATTGTGTATATTTAATTGGGCTTATAGATGAAAGCATAAAAAATCCCTCCCAGTGCGGTCAACATTCAGGTAGATATCGACTAATTTCACTGACAAAAACTAAATCAAAATTCTAAGTTAAACGAAAAAATTTTGGATATGGAAAAAAATTTATTTTATGAAAATTAGAACTCGTTATTTTCAATCACTAAAGTTTAAATATGATTTAAGTTCATTGCTAAATACAATCTATTAAAATCAAAATGTTATTTCTTATTTAAGAGTAGTAAAGGTTAGCTTTGCGAAAGCATTAAACACCGAATTCAAAAGGAAATTTGTTTTTCAGAAAGCTTAGTGGAATTTTTCAAAGATGTATTTTGTATTTTAAAAATTTCAGAGCTGGAATTGAAGGAAAAAATAAATATTTTATAAATTATTATATGGATTTGGAGACTACTTGTAATCCGTGGCCACCGGGCTAAGTCCCGATGTGTCCGTGCGATAACAAGGGCCAGGCTTGCATTGTTTTTCTGCATAGTCGAACAGGACCGGAAATGGACTTAATTGTTATGAAGATGTGTAGGGCAGATAATATATTTTATAAAAATATTAATAACGATAATGAACTTCTGTTAACGTAATCTTTGGAAATATACCTCTTGGTGGTTCTTATAGGAAGTTCTTAAGTTCACTACTCAACATCATGGAATTTTGACTCATTTTCTGACTAATTTTTAACTGTAAAGGTATAAAATATACAAGTATGATTATTGAAGGGATTTGGAATCGAATAGCATTTTCCATTTTTGGTAAATATATTACTTGTCAAGATATAAGATATTCTTGTCACGTGGCTGCTTTCTCTATTTCCATGCTATCGCTTTCCGAAATTCGATTCAAACCGCTAACTTTGATAGTGATTTCCTTAAAGATATATTGCTTGTATCAAAAAGTATGTAACGCCATTCTGTCACACAGTTTCTTAATAAGAACACCTGCTAATCTTATGTGTTTCGAAAAACATGAAATTAGAAATGTATCAGAAATTAACTTCACTGAATTTGAGAAAATCTTTAATAAATGATATACAAATATTTTCATATATCTACATTTTTTTTAATCAGCTTCAAAAGTCATGATGTTTTTAACTTTGTTTTTCTTTTATTCTACACCATATTAATTTTATAATGAATCTTTATTTAAATCTTGAAAGTCTAAGAAATCATTATTGTTGCTATTGTGTATTTTCTGTAAAATATATATTGTAAAATCATCCCATAAATATGCATGCAGTATTCATTTAAGAAATTTTAATTATATGATAAAAATCTGAATTTTTTCTAAATAGTAGAAATTGTGTCGGGCCAGTTCGGGTCGGTCCAAAATAACTTTCGTTCGGGAAGGGCCCAGGCCTGTAAATTCCGGCCCGTGCAGACCTTTACGCTCTTCTTAATATCCCTTATAAGGTAATTTTCAAAAGTATAAACGTAAAAAGACAACTTCTTTCCTTTGGACGAAAAATATTTATTTTTTATCTCAGCATTTAAACTTTTTAAGTTAGCTGAGAAGAATAAATTTTTATTCACCTTTTTTTTTTTTTTAAATCAGCAGAGAAAAATTAAAAAAAAAGTGCATTAAATCCAGTAAGGGTCAGTTGCCCGTCCTAGCTCATCCTATGGTGAGTGGTCTTCAGTAGTGCCAACTTTTGAAAAATATTGAGTGGACTCAAATATATTTGGTAAAATAGTACAATCAGTTTGTTTTTCTTTAAAGGGTGGACAGCTGGTGAAAGATGAGCTTTTTACGTCAAACTATCATGTTTTAAGGTAGTTGCAATTCCTTAAAATCGTATTCTCATGCGTTTTTCCTTAAGAATTAATATTTATTGTAATACCACCATGCCATGAAGATGACTATAAAATTGAAACAGCAGAAAGTTAAACATTTACAATTCAGTCATTTTGGATTTATTGTTGTCAACCGTAGAATTAAAACGTGCGGCCATTGGAAAAATATTTTTTTCTTCTAAGGAGAAAAATGAATAATAAAATAATAATGAAATAAATAACGAATCAGAACAATGAAAACTGGGCACGCTAGAATTAAAAATTATTGGGTGGGCTCAGGCCCCACAGGCCATATAAGTTGGCGCCACTGGTGGTCTTTATTAAATTTAATATAAATGAATGAAAATTCATAAGAATCTTAAATTCTGATTTTTTATTAAGACATTTGCTTTAGTGAATCATTTTCATAGCCGGGCACACGCGCGTAACTTCTGAGTTTCATTTTTCTGTAATCGAGCTTTTCAAATCATAAGATCTACAGAAAAATAATTACCCGAGACTCTCCTTTCTCTGATAGGATACGCCCAGCTAACAAAATCACATTAAAATGTCTTAGCAGTTTTTAATAATGATTATATTTTTCATAAATTTATTTTCAAAACCAGATTACGGTGACAACTACCAATCTATGGTCTGTATCCGATCAGTGTGTGTATGTCATTTAAAATGGTAGTACTTGCAGCGAATTACCATCTCTATCATTTGACCCCCTTCTGATTTAAGAATAATTCTGGTAATAATATTTTTTTAAATAGTCTTCTGTAGCAGATTTTGATATGACGATTTGGTTGCAAAGTTCTTTTACTCAGCATTGTTTCATCGTAAACACTATCGACGAATTTGACGAATCTATTTTTAGGAATACACACAATATTACTTCTACTAAGTCAGTTCGATGTAAAGTGATCTCTCGTTTACATGACATTCCAACGTGTATCAATTTATTCTTTAGTTTTCTGAAAATCACTTAAATGCGAGGCATGTGCCCCCATAGAACAAAATTCAGGAAAAGACAAATTTTTGGAACAATTTGCTTGTAGTTCGCTCTCAAAACTTAATTTTTCAAAATAAATTACATTAATTTTAAATAATTTAATCTGAGAAATTTTTAGTACCCACCGTCCTCCCCGTCACTCCAAGAAATTTTTTAAACATAGACATAAAAGCAATATCAAAATGCAACGAGTCAGAAATATTAAAAATGAAAAAAGAAGCTTGTTTTGGTTCTACCTCTCCTCCAGAATGAAAAATTGAAACAGTTTATTATCTTTTTTTTGATAAGGAGGATCTGCCTACTCCCTTCTATCATCCCGTTTAAGATAATTTTCAAAAGCGTAAACGTAAAAAGACAGCCTTCTTTGCTTTGGATGAAAAATATTCACTTTTTATTATAGTGATTAAACTTTAAGTTCGAAAAAATTTGTATTTATTTCATTTTTTGAAATTTGGCAGAGAAAAATAAAAAATAGTGAATTAAATTCGGATAGTGTCAATTGCCCTAGCTCATTTTATGGTGAGTGGTCACTATAAAATTTCATATAAATAAAAATTCCGATTTTTGATTAGTGAATTTTTTTCATAGCCGGGCACACGCGGGCAACTTCTGAATTTCGTTTTTTCTGCAATCGAGCTTTTCTAATCATAAGATCTACGGAAAAAATAATAATTACCTGGGACTCTCCTTTCTCTTCGGAGACCCGCCCAGCTAACAAAATCAGTGTATCCTTTTCGAAACCTAACATCGTATCATCCATTAAAGGGCCGGCGTTCGCTTCGCAAAAATCTTCTGAAAAGTGGGATCGGTCGCTACCTAAACCGCGCTATGCCCAAGGATGGAAGAGAGGAGGGGGGGTGGAAAAAGATGATGCTACACACTACAACAAGGATCAAAGAAAGCGCGCGGCGGAGAGCTTTCCCTAGTTTTTTCGCGAACGTCTTCTCTTCTCCCAGATGCAGCGTGTTCGCGTGTGTTGCCATGGATACGCGCGGGGTGTCTCGACACGCGACCGACGCGTGAGCCCTTTCTTGGATCTTTTTTCTCGAAGAAAAGGTCGTCCTAATTGAGTAGAACAAGTGGCAATCGGCTTCCGATAAGAAAAAGGGACATCTGGAGTTGTAAACTTCTCTTCTAGAGGACGTCGTGAATGAAGTAAAAGAGAGGGCTTGACTCCCGGGGGGTTTTGTGTACGTGAGGTTTTTAAAATATCCACCGCACCTTGGGGGGACCCACCTTCCTAGGCAAGGTTCACTTCTCGGGGATCTTTATGGGCGTTTTATGAGTTACAGGGAAGGTACAACAAAATAGAAAGAGTCGACGCGGATATTTTTATGTTGCCAAGCCCCGTACCGGATCCCGAAAACTGCTCCTTCATGAATTTCCTTCTTGGGGAGCGTTTAGATAAGTAAAGTCCTAAGTCTTTTACGACGTTTTAAGAGCGGCGACAAAAACCCAGAAAACCGGATTTAACACCCCTCCGGTCTTACACCATCCTGTCCTAGGAGATGAGCAGCTTCCGGAATTGAAGAGTTGACTGTCACATCGAGTGAACAAAGTCCCGCCGGAGGTATTAATGCAAACATAATCTACCGCAATTAATCAAGGAGGTGGAAAAAAGACACGGATGTATCTAAGAAGTTTGCTTTTGCCTCTTAGCCCACCTGTTTTTAACCTGACTACCCTTCCAAAATTATCGTGAAAGAGCTATGGAACAAGATTCATGAATATTTTAAAATATAAAGGAAATCCTCTAAAAAAAAGTATGATGAGCATACATAACAGGAAAACTCAATTTTATTTGGATTTTTATTCGAAAACCTCTGTATGCATATTA
Source organism: Maratus speculifer (assembly GCA_964019185.1). Classification (NCBI taxonomy): domain Eukaryota; kingdom Metazoa; phylum Arthropoda; class Arachnida; order Araneae; family Salticidae; genus Maratus; species Maratus speculifer. The sequence continues at coordinate 28,318,982 of OZ025300.1, forward strand.
GACTATGATAGATGAGGTACATAGATTGACTGTGGATCTATTTTATGCTTGTATTATTGATATTTACAGTGCCTTAAGAACTAAGAAAAACTGGGCGTTTTGGATTCAGCCATTTCCTTTGAATTTTAAAATAAATGAGCTTAGAACCTGATTCATGAATATTCTAAAATATTATAAAAGTACCAAAAAGCAAATTGAAATAAATAAGTAAAATGTTGAGACATATAACAGAAAACCTCAATTTGTTAGAATTTTCATTCAAAAGCGAATGTATGCGTATTGGATTATGATAAATGAAATTATATAGATGACAGATGTTCTGCGGATTTGCTTTACGCTCGCAATATTTATAACTGACCGTAATCTCAATGATCTTTAAGTTATGTACTTAATAACAGTTTGGATAAGTTTATTTGAAAACTTTCATACTATAACAAAAAACATAGAGAAATTTCTTGATATTTCTTTAAGGAAATTTTCACATTTCTCCGTAAATGTACGCACTATTCTTACACAAATGAACACAAACGTTTCACAAGATCCACATACCTATGTATAGCAACTATAGATATTTTCATGCATTTTATTTCACAGTGTGATCGCAAGTTTTTCTTTTTTTCATATTTCCATTTGTTGTTTGTCCCATAATTACCTTCAGGATTAAACCTTCGCTAAAAATATTGTGCCACACAATTTCTTTATATTCCTAAATCTGCAAAAGAATTTCTCATGCATTTATGCAGATATCCGACAAAATGTACTGAAATTGAAAGTACTCAGTGACTTTTAACTATATAACCAAGGTTGCAAAATCTAGGCGCAAGTGGGTAGTTTCTTATCACTGAAATTTAAAAGTTTTCTCCACTGAAAATTTAATAGCATTCTAACAAGAAATTTTCACAAAATAATAGACGAAAAAAAAAAAAAAAAAAAAAAAAAAAAAAAAAAAAAAAGAAAAGAAAAATGAAATGAATTTAATAGTGAGAGACTACCTACTGGCAGCGTCTAGATTTTTGCATCCCTGCAAATAGGGTATGTATCTCTTGGATCTTGATGAACGGTGAACTGAAGCGAACACCAATTATTTATAAGAAACGAGGACGTTATGCTGACGCTCGGAATTTAAGTTCCTAAATATTTTTAATTTTTAATTAAACTGCTGTCGTACGTTTATTGGTGCGAATTATTTCATTGTTTCGTAAAAATGGATGAAAAACAGGAAATAATTGAAATGTGAAAAAGAGAGAAAAAATAATGCCAAACAGGAAAATATAATTTTTAGAAAAACATTTATTGTGAAAAAAAAAATAACTTTAATTGTTTAAAAAACTCTAATTTACAGAATATAGTAACTTTTTATTTTTTGCCGTTTCCGGGGATGCACATTTATAATCTTTTCACACCAATAAAAAACTACATTCCGGTCATTCCAATATCACGTGTGGGACAGCTTTTCTACTATTTCTCCTTTTTAAAAATGTTACAGCTCATATTCAAAATATTAGAATAATTACCTTTTTTCTAGAAATTGAAAATATCGTTTGGTAATTTAATGTCTTTTAATGAAAATATGCAAACGATATTTTTATTAAGAACTTATTGTTGATTAAACTTACTTGTTATCTTAAATTTAATATCATTTTTGAAAAGATTAATTGCAAAAAAAATTATTTTGAAAAGTCAAAATATTAGAATATTTATTCAAGTGGTTCAAAATATTAGAATATTTCACATTAATTCTCCTTTAATTATTACCAATTCTTAACTGGTGGCATCATTGATTAAATTCAGACTATTTTATTTAAAATCAATATTCTTTTTTGCAGTTTGTTTCTTTTTCGTCTTAAAATGGGCCGTGTGAGTGATATTCCTGAATCTACTAAACTTCGTATGGTTGATTTGTATCGGCACGGTAAAAATCAATGTTTTATAGCGAATTATTTACATTGTTCGCAATCGAGCGTTAGTAAAATACTAACACAATATTCAAAAATTGGAAAATTTCAAAATAATCGCCGAAATGGTGCCGAAAACCAAAAACATCTGCTAGAGATGACAGGAAACTGAAGCGTATAGTTAAGAAAAACCGTTTTAAAAGTGTGCGATTCTTGCACCGAAAATGGAAAGAAGAATGAGTTGAAGTTTCTACATCGACAACATCAAGACGTCTCCTTAAATTTAAATTTGAATCTCGTGTACCGAAAACAAAACCTCTCATGACTGCAAGACAAAAGCGTATAAGATTGAATTGGTGTAAATCAAGACGTTTATGGAGCAATGAAGATTGGAAAAATATATTATTTAGTGATGAAAGTATGTTTTGTGTTTCATATGGTAATCAAGGTATTCGAGTTTGGAGAATGAAGCAAGAAGCATTTGATAAAGAATGCCTTAAACGTTCCGTAAAATTTGCTGCTAGTGTCATGGTTTGGGGTTGTATGAGTGCAGAAGGACCTGGAAAGTTATGCATCGTCTACGAAAAGGTTAACTCTCTGATATATCAAGAAATTTTAGAATATTACATGATTCCATCATCAGAAGATTTATTTGAAGATGATTTCATCTTTCAACAAGATTTAGCGTCCCCGCATACCTCGGTGTCAACTAAGAATTAGTTCCGCCAACGCAACATTAAGGTACTTCCTTGGCCACCAAATTCACCAGATCTTAATCCCATCGAAAACTTATGGTGTATAATGAAGAAAAAACTTCAAGAAAATCCTCCTTCAAGTAAAACTGAGTTAGTGGCACGTATAAAGTCTATTTGGGCTAATATTGATAGAAATGTTTGTAAACATCTTGTATATAGTATGCAATATCGATTGTACGCTGTTATGAAAGCTAAAGGGGATGCTACAAAATATTAACTACCATTTACTTCATATTCATAAGGTAATATTGTTGCGTAAAATAAAATATTCTAATATTTTGAACCAATCTAAATTTTATTCTAATATTCTGGTGTGTTTAAGGAAGCTGTATACCTAATTTATTGTGCTGTATTTTATAAATGTTAAAATCTTATCTAAACATTCCAGATTTAATTTATAAGAAATTTAATTGCATTTACTTAGTATAAAAAATAAATAAATGACAAATAATTTTTTCTTATTACTTTTTCTCAATTATTCTAATATTTTGAATATGAGCTGTATTATATCCTCAAATTAAAATAGCCATGCTTATATGAAAATCTAGAGGTTTCTGTTATTTTTAGGTACGTTCGTAATTACATAAATGCGTGGCACCTTACAGTCGTCGTTCAGTTCGTCCATCTATCCGCATACAACAACACAAAGAGTACTGAACCAAATCGTTTGAAATTTGAAATATATAATTACTGTATAAATTTGTCGAGTCTTCGAAAATTTTATGAAAATTGAATGCATAGTTCAGTTTCAAGGACAATCAAAAGTATTCCTTTACATTACGGCTAATAGGAAAAATAGTTTCAAGTGTATTTTAATGATGTCACATTCATTCGAGCAAAATGAAATTGATATGCATCTATGAAGTATATACTAAAATATACATTTTGTTCAATTTGTAGTGCAAAGAACATTTTTTATTAGTCTACAGGGCCCCACAAAAGGATTTCATTACACAACACATTTCACATTTTATGATATTGATATATGCTGCTGAGATTTACTACAAGTTACTTCCTGCATAATAGAAAGCAGATAGTATTTACAACGAACACACACAGTACACACAACGTACATAGTACACACAACGTACATAGTACACACAACGAATTTCGGATAGTATACGGTATCCAAAGTACAGCATACTATTACACAAAGATCTGAATGTTCTTAAAACTTCCTTATAGCACGAACACATCTCATTTGCTGCGTTCGACGTGCAATTTCCGACTTGTAAATGTATAATTTCTGCTTTAACAACTTTTATGTAAAAAAATATAGGTATTTATGCATGCATTGCACGCAGGATATTTTGTCAGTTTGTCAGTTTTTCCTGGAATGGCCCTGAAAGGGACAGATCACTTAAGTCTCGGATTTAAAATGAAGATTTTTATTATCAGTTATTTTTATTATTAATTTATCATTAAAAATGGGCAGCTTACTATGGAAATGGTGTTAATGGTGTGTAAGTCTAAAGCTAAATTGACTGGATCAATTTCCATTAAACTCGGGTCCAGAAAACGTACTATCAAATGTCAATAAAGGGCGAAAAACCCTCTCGGACAATTTTTAAGCCATACCAAGGGATTCTGCCATTGAGCATACAAAATTATGTTTTTAGCATTATTCAACAGTTAATAATTAGCTTCTTTTCACATCACAAATTAGATAGCGGATCAGCTTATCTAGTAGGGTTTGAAATGTCATAAAATGTGGCTTCAGCTGGATTGACGTGCTAAGTTTGATATTTTTATTTTATTATGCGGATTTTGACATATAGATTCCAAATATTTTAGGTGCCATTTTTTTCGTATACATTTTGATGTGATTTTCAAGATGGCGTCCAAGATGGCTGCCATTTTATAATTCTTTAATATTTGTGGCATATTATTGACTAGTATGTCAAATTATATGTTTTTGGGGTTAAAAAACATAAATTTATAATAAAATTATTAATAAAATGAATTTTTCAAGTGTTTTAAGTGATAAGATGCAAATAAAGCATAAAAATATGAAAGCCATCAGATATATTAGCGTTTTATTAATCAGTTATAAACAACCAAAATATTTAAAGGAAATAACATTAATTAATTGAAGATATTGAACAGTATTAATAAAAACAGCATTTATATATATATACATACAATACTGGGATGTTACCTATTCTCTTTTGAATCACTACCATGGCTGTGATATCATTGATAGTCCTTGGTATTGTTGCAGTCACTACATTTATAAAAGCAGTATAAACCAGAGAATTCTTTAAGCATTTTCCATTTGTACATATTCTCTTACACTCACATTTCACAAGTTTAGTAACTTGTTTGAGCGTAGGTAACTCCAGTCATTTGACTGGAGAAACTACTACTTTTCCATTTACATAGCTGCCAACTTTCAACTAATCTTCCGTAATACCTAAATTAGTTTGATCCAAGTTAACGTCATTCCAAACCAGAAAATATATTTCGTGAATCTTTATTTATTCAATTTCAGGTTTGTTGCCGGAGCGCACTTAATTTCATTTCTTTGAAAAAATTTTGGTTCGAAACTCATTAAACCAAGGTCAAATTAACCCATTATTACGGATAATCGATGTCAGGTTGGCAGCTATGCATTTATTTTCCAACCATTGCCAATAAATAGAGGTATTGTAGGTCGAGGATTTTTCTAGCCTTTTCCATTGGCGCAAAATAAGTTGGATCAAAGAATATGTAGCTTCAGTGCTCTAAGAGTTGGTGGTAGCTTCTTCCACTTTGAAATTTCAATTCTGAAAAATGTTATTTTAACCATGAAAACTTAAAAATTTACTATTTTTTCAAATATATCAAGTTGGTGAATTTTTCAAACAACGTCAGATTGGACAATGGTTAAACATTAAGTTCCTCAAGTTCTTGAAAGGCTGTTTTAATATTGTCATCACACTGAAGATTTACAAACACTTTTATCCACTTTTGTTTTGAATTGTCTACAAATTTTCCTCCCCAGTCCCCACCGCTATTTGAATGTAAACCCGATAAACCTTTGCTTTTGTGAGCATCTATTGCTTGAAATCTTTCATTAATATTACTTTTTTTGTGTTTATTGATCAGACTTCGAGTCGATTACAGAGGACTGTAATCGATTAAGATTACGATTATTTTCAATTTAAAAAACAGATTACGATTATGTCTCTATTTATGCAAGTCTGATTACGATTACATAATCGATTATCCATTTTTTTATTTCTAGATTACGATTACGTTTGGATTACGATTAATATTTTTTGTTGGATTATGATTAATGAACTTGTCGATTACGATTACAGTTCGATTACATTAATTCCGTAGTCTACATGTTACAAACTAGAGTTATAAATTTACAAAATATGCGTTTCCTTTTATTTATTTTTAAAGGAAAAATAAATCATTTATATTAAATGAGCCATTCTTTTCTATATAAAAAAATATATGTTTTCCTTTTTGAATATTTTAGAACTGATTTCATTATTATAAATTTATTTTGAAATTAAGAGCATTTCTAAGGAAGTTTGATTGATAGAATAGGTATGTGTAACATGCGAAATTCTCATTTGAAATTCACGAATAACGGTGTACGTAGAATGAGCCCCCCCCCCTCCTTACACACACATTAAAATTTGGGGGGGGGGGGGAGAGAACCTGTGTTTCGCAACCTTTTTTTTTTATGCAAAATTTAAACATGACACGAGTTTAACTAAGGTTATTTTCTTCAGAACATTCGTTGCAAGACATTTAGGGATAAAAACAAAACAAAATTTAAAAAAGGAAGAAAAATTAAATAAAATAAGCTTCTACCAAAATTTTCGAAATGGGAGAATTAAAATAATTCATTCTTTTTTCTTTCATTTGCATGCCTCTGTCCCCTTGAACCACATATTTAAAACAAAATTAAGACACATGAACGTTAACAGGCAAATAATAATATAAAATACTGTCTTTTGGTAGGAGTGTATTGGGGGAGGGGAGAGGGGCGAAAAACAAACCTTTCTGAAAAAAAAAACTAAATTTTTTTTTCGCATTATTTATTTATAACTCATTTAGAGAGATTTTTTTTTTTTTGGTAGTTTTTTTTTCTTTTTAAAATAATCAGAGATAAAGAAAATTTAGTGGCTACATTTCAAAATTCAGGGGTTCGTCATTGAATTTGCCGCGCATATGCTAAAAGAATTTTCCAACAACTAGGTATCATTACCATTGTCCTTCACCCTTAAAGAAAGCCTACTTACACCCCTATATTTATTGACAAACCAGTCTTACCTTTCTGTTTTTTGGCGGGAGGGGGATTCTGATAAAATAAACATTATATATATATACTAGCAGGCTAAGCCCGCTGCGCTGGTCTATTTTTCAAAACAAAACATGAATCAAACAAAATATCGAATATGATTGTGTTTTTTAAAGCAACTTCACCTCGAATGCTCTTTCACATTTCTGAAAATCATACAAAACGTCATTGTATTTAAAGATAGAAAACCAACGATTATAAATGCACCAAAAATGCATTAAAAGTTAGCAAACAGCTGTTTCGAATCTACTGTCGAGATTCTTCATCAGTGCAAAACTCAGCGAGCTAGAAAAAAACAAAACTGAGCCAAAAATAATTACAACAACAATGGAATCAAGGTCTGTTGACGCCAAAATATATTAAAATAATAATAAAATATTATGTTGTTGTATCAGCTTTTGCATTCGATAAAATTCGGGCTTTTAAGAAAAAAATATTTCGGTTGACCATTTATTGTAGAGTTTGATAGATAAATGAGGCTATTATGAAAAGAGCAATTTAGATATTATCTATTCACCATACTTCTAAAATAGCGAGCATTATGATCACAGAGATTGACCATTGAATTTAAACAATTTTCAAGTGATTCATTTTCATTTAATAGTTTTTGAACTCTAAATCTCTCAACTTGAGGATATGTGTGTCTGTGGAAACCTTAATACATCCTCTATCAATATTTTATTACATTTCGCAACATACATCTGCTCTTGACAAATCTATTACAGTGTTCCGTTTTTTGGAATGCAGCAGAATAAATAAAGTTAAATAAAGCTTTCCTTAGAAAAATAAGGTGAATGTTTTTTTGAATGTGTGAAATTCATTTTTTTATACAGATGTCATATACGCATCACGTTGGCGTGATTGAAACAAAATGAACATTTTATGCCTCTTATGGTAATCCAGCTTTGTTTTTAATTTATTAATGAACTATTTATTTACTTTCATTTGCATTTTAAAATGATACAAAATGTTATGCTCTATACATAGAAAAGTAAAATAGAAAATAGAAATGTATCTGTCATTTAAAAGCGAAGTTTCCGTTAAAGTGGTGCCAGAAATGTATCACGCCAACGTGGTGCATATATGACATTTGTGCCTTTTTGTTACAACATAGGTGCGTGCATTTGCATCTAAATTTAGTTATTTAGCTCAATTTTTGTAATATTAACTGGAGTTTGTACAATGTACAGTACTACTTGATTATTCTGTCGAGGAAAAAATTAATAGCAGATTATAGGAATAAATGTCAATAATCGATGATTGTAAGTATGATAGCAATTGATATTACACGTGATACGTGTATTTTTTTACGTCATAAGTGCTTTTTAATTCGACTTTTAATTCGTATTTTTTATTTATGTTTATTCTTTCGTTATTTAAAATAAATTTATGTAAATTTGAATAGTTTGGCGAAACTGGCCGACGCGTTAATCAAGTAGCACTCAATTTACGTTTGAAAATATCATATTTCACAAAAAACTCCGGCACAAATCCGGATTTGCAAGATTTCCTTCCAATACCAATGCGACAAAATTCTCGTTTTAGAATAGCGAAGAAATGTGCATTTTTAAAAATTATTTTCGTTATTTTAAAACAAAATATTAATAAATAAAAAAAGTTACTATAGCGCAAAACAATTTATAGAATTTTCAAAAAGAAATTGAAAATAAATAAACAATTTATTAATACAGAAACAACTACTGTTGGGTTACTATATCAGGCAAAATAACACCGTTTTGGCGATAGTCAGATACCTCAGTGTGTGTATAATAACTGTGCCAAACATGTTTGGAAAAAACAATAATCGTTATTTATACAGCATGTTTAAATACTGTAGTATAGTGAAAAAAATGTATACATGACATATACGCACCACATTGGCGTGTTTTTTTTTTTTTTTTTTCTTCTGATGCCGATTCGGAGAAAATTTTGTTTTCAAATACCAATTACATATATAGTTTACAATTATTTTCTGTTATTTTAAATAGAAAATAACAATAAATTTTAAAAAGTTTATTTAATAATTAAAAAACAAAACTATTTATGCTCTTTAAAAAATAAAATAAAAATTTATTAATAAATAAACAACATCCAGCTTACCAAGTGAGACATAAAATCGCCATTTTATTGCAGTCGCGCAAATGTGGCGCATGTATGACAAATGTGCCTAGATTAAAATAGTTTATGTAATTGGAAAAAAAAAAAAAAAAGAAAAAGAAAAAAATTGTAAATAGACAGTTTATTAATAAATAGACATAACATCCGGGTTGCCATATCAAGCAAAATAATGACACTTTGGCGTCAGTTAATTACCCAGATGTATATATGGTTTTTGCTTAAGAGACAAATCGCACCAATGTAGTGCATATGAGATATCTGTGCCAAAAAAAAAAAAAAATAAATAAATAAATAAAAAAAATAAGTTGCAGTTAAATTATTTTACAATATCTATGTATGTGGAAAGAAATTTACCCTAAAATTTAAATATTATTCATTTTTGTGGTATTAACTGCTATTTATGTATTTAAGTTAAATATAAAAATTTTTCCTAAAAATGCTTTCACTCATTAAAAGAGACAGAGAGAAAAAATAGTTCCTGCAAACATCGCTCCGTCTTGTGCTTTTTGACGTGACAACGTCTTGTAAATTGGTTTGCCGGGAGACACTTCAAGAAACTGCGTTACGTTACGTTACGCTCCGCTCACGATACGCGCTCACTTTTCTCTTAACTTTTTCCGGTCACTTGTGGGACCATTTTCTGAACGTGAATGTGAATTCGCTGCAAGGAAGGGGCGGTGCTTAATAGGAATTTTAGATAGTATCAAACTAAGACGAAATACGTTATGTATTAGTTATTAGTATAAAGTACAAAGAAAATAAGTGTAGTTTATTTCGTAATTCGGTGGTATATTATGGAAAACTAATGATATGTGATTAGTGAAAGCCATTTTACTTTAGTTATATTCTGCTCATTGAAAAATTCTTTAATATGCTGTTTACAAAATTCAACATTTGACATCAATAAACATGAAGTAAAATGTGTTTAACAAACACAGTGTATTGCAAGTTATTGTATGTATATTTGTATATAAATACGTATGTATGTGTAGAGGTAAAAATAAAATTTTGTTAATATCACCGCCCCTTCCTTGCAGCGAATTCACATTCACGTTCAGAAAATGGTCCCACAAGTGACCGAGGATCAAGTGTACAAGACATCGGAATATTGCTACACCAGGCACTTCTTCCATACGTGCATAACAGCCAGTACGTGCCACCGTTCCTGCAAGTTGATCCTAATATGCCGATTCTTCTATGCGGTGACTTCAACCAAAACGTGAAGTCTGATGACAAGTTTCTCAAATTCATTAAAGATACGTTTAATCTTGATTGCGTATCAGATATGTCTAAGTCTACTACGTTAAAAGTAACAACCATTGATTTGACATTTTCTAGGCACATTACAGCAGAAACACTTCCTTTCATTTCATATTTCTCCTATCATCGCCCTATCCTCAACAAAATCACTCACATAGGAACAAGTTAAGTTGTAGTAAACGCTGTTTCATTGTACGCAAATGTATTGCAAGTTATTGTATGTATATTTGTATATAAATACGTATGTATGTGTAAAGGTAAAAATAAAATTTTGTTAATATGAAATTCAGTGCGAGATTCTTTGTATAAATTAATGTTTTAAATATAATTCTTTGTATAAATAAATGTTTTAAATTGTTACTATTATTTCATCCTTCTTCCTACTATACGAATGAATATTCACATTAAAATTATTTTACAACTCAAAGTCGTTGTCACGTAAAACTTTCGCCCGTATACCGACTTTACAGGCAACCAATTTTTTTTGGTTTAGAATCGCATTGATTGGCGACAAAAGTAGATCGAAATACCCAATTGAACAAACAACATACAAATAACAATTAGAGCCTTTTTAAAAAAAATTAATTCTGCGAGTTTCTTCTGTAAAACACATAACGGGAAAATTAGATTTAAAGATATTTTAAAAAAAAGAAAGAAAAAAAAATACATATGTTTTACCTAATGAAATTTTTGAGATGTTGTTTTCTTTTAATCTGGCTCGAAAGAAATAAATAGCCAAATATTGCGTCACTTCAAAACTTTCTTTCACATTGAGTTACTTTTTAAATATCATAAATATTCTTTTTTTTTTTTTTTTTTTTTTTTTTTTCGTTAAAGATAAATATTTTCCTTTCAAATATTATTTAGCTTTAAACGGATTTTTTTCTTTTTATCATTATTTTAAATCAATGAATTAACAGGGGTTTTTTTTGAAATATTTATATTATTTTCCATTAGAGAAAGCATTTCATTTCTTTTTTGAAATATAATTATCGCCAAAAAATTAGTTGTTGCAACCCTTCCGTCAAAAATAACCGAAAAATACGAAATTTAGTACGAAAAATCAGAGTTATCCCTGTATATTTGTATCATAAACCTCCGCAAAAATATTTCCTATCGAATGATATAATCTGCAAAAAGATCCATCGGGTAGTTTTTGAAAACACTCGTTTGGAAGTTTCAGAAATTCTGCTTTATAATATACTAGCAGGCTATGCCCGCTGCGCTGGTCAATATTTCAAACAGTGTTGCCAGTGGGCTACTTATTTAAAATTCAGATTTCTTGATTAGTACCACTTTTTTGAAACGGTGAAATTCCGTTTATTTTTGCCTTTATTAATATGTCATTAAATACTGCGCATTTTACTATTTCAAATAAGTGGTGCCAGTCAAGAATCTGAATTTAAAAAAAAGTAGCCCATTTGGCAACACTGATTTCAACATGAACCGTGGATGAAACGAACTGGTGAATTTAAATTTGCATTTTAAATAATTTGGACCTCCAGCAGCACCTTGCTCATTGCTGAAAACGATTTAGACACCATTGTGATATTAAATTATCTTAAACGTTGGACAAAAACCTGCTATTTAGAAGTAACTATTTTAGTTTATTACTAACAGTGCACATTTGGAAGCGTAATGAGGCCATTACGGCAACAGGATTTAAAGTTTTCCCTTATCTGAAGAAATATTAATTACAGTCGTTACCACGGTACAACTTCTGAAAAATTTCTTCACAACTTTTCATTATGTGAAGCCAGGAACCCAAAGCTACTCCCTACTAAAAACTTTATACATATATTAAATTTTGTCCGCGTGATAAAAGGCACAATTATGCAAGAATCATCTTCAAACTCGTCAAGTACATTGAGGTGGTTAATATCTCAGTGGGAATTGCAAATGAGCAAAATCGGCCCAAGGGGGTGGTAATTGGGAAGGGTTCAAAAATGTGAATACCACCTGAACATGGCTTTGACAAAACCAGCTCTTACAAAACAGTGGCAGGAAAAAAATAAACATTTTTCGTTACAGAAAGTTGCAACTATAAAAAAAACCCCACACATTAAAATTCTCACTACAGATATTACTTTATTATTGCAAAATTTCCTCCTGAAAAATGAAAAAAAAATTATTAATAAAAATTATTAAATTGACAAAATTTCCGTATTTGGAAAAAACTTTAATCGGTATTTATACTGCATTTTCGGTACTTAAGTATAGTGAAAAAAAAAAAAAAAAAAAAAAAAAAATTGGTTGCCTGTAAAGTCGGTATACGGGCGAAAGTTTTACGTGACAACGACTTTGAGTTGTAAAATAATTTTAATGTGAATATTCATTCGTATAGTAGGAAGAAGGATGAAATAATAGTAACAATTTAAAACATTTATTTATACAAAGAATTATATTTAAAACATTAATTTATACAAAGAATCTCGCACTGAATTTCATATTAACAAAATTTTATTTTTACCTTTACACATACATACGTATTTATATACAAATATACATACAATAACTTGCAATACACTGTGTTTGTTAAACACATTTTACTTCATGTTTATTGATGTCAAATGTTGAATTTTGTAAACAGCATATTAAAGAATTTTTCAATGAGCAGAATATAACTAAAGTAAAATGGCTTTCACTAATCACATATCATTAGTTTTCCATAATATACCACCGAATTACGAAATAAACTACACTTATTTTCTTTGTACTTTATACTAATAACTAATACATAACGTATTTCGTCTTAGTTTGATACTATCTAAAATTCCTATTAAGCACCGCCCCTTCCTTGCAGCGAATTCACATTCACGTTCAGAAAATGGTCCCACAAGTGACCGGAAAAAGTTAAGAGAAAAGTGAGCGCGTATCGTGAGCGGAGCGTAACGTAACGTAACGCAGTTTCTTGAAGTGTCTCCCGGCAAACCAATTTACAAGACGTTGTCACGTCAAAAACTTTGACACAGATGTCATGTATGCACCACATTGGCGCAATTTTTTTCTGGCGCCAATTTGGAGAAAACTTGGTTTTTAATTACCAATTTCATAAATATTTTTTTAATTATTTTCTATTATTTGAAAAAAAAAATAATAAATAAAAAAGTTTAATTAATAACTATAGAACAAAATGATTTATATTATTTTAAAAAACAAAATGAAAGTTAATAAATAGTTTATTAATAATTAAACAACCATAGTCGGTTTACCATGTGAGGCATGAAATCGCCTTTTTGTTGCAATCGTGCGAATGTGGTGCGTATATGACATCTGCGCCAAAACTTTAAAAAGTTGCAACTAAATTATTTTACAGTTTGGATGAGAAAGACATTTATACTAAAATTTAAACATTATACGCAATTTTTTTTTTTTTTTTTTTTTTTTTTTTTTTTTTTTTTTGCTATAACTGCTATTTATATATTTACAATTAAACATAAAAAAAATATCCTAAAAATGCTCTCACACATTTAAAAGAGAGTGAGAGAATTTAGATATTGCGAACATCGCTCCGGCTTATGCCTTCTTGGCATAAAATCGCATTGTTTGGTAAAAAAGTAAATTCAAACACCCAAGTAAACAAATAACATAGAATTAACAGATAAAACCATTTTTAAAAGTAATTCTGCTATTTTGTCCTGTAAGACTTATAATGGTAGAATTAGATTTAAAAAAATATTTTTTAAAAAAATAGAGGAATGTTATTTACGTTTTATCTAATAAAATATTTAAAATAACATTTTTTTTGCTTGCGCGAAAGAGAATAGCGAAATAGTGATTAAAGAAATACTGATGAGGAAGTGGTTAATTAAAAGAGACTTGTAAATTTTATTCAGCGGGAATTTTTTATTTCAAAATGTTGAATTTATCTATAGTAATAACGCATAATTGCATAAATTTCCTTTGAATTGCAAAATTTTTTCTTCAGTCCTACTTGGTTATACCGGACCAATTTCGCCAAACTATTAGCCAGATTATATAGATTAGCATAAATTTTCATTTAAATAAAGAAGAACAAATTAGCAGAGCATATATAAAAGTAGAAATAAAATGTCGAATTAAAAATCACTTGATAACATAATTAATATTTATATTATGCTTAATGTCAAGTGAATGTGACATTTACGATCATCCATTATTGACATTTAATCTTGGAATTTGGCGGTAGATTTTTAATCGACGGGATAATCTTTCCTTCTTCAGTTTTTAAATTTTAAAACTGAAATTTTTCCTGTAAGTGAAATTGACGAAATGGCGCAAGAAAAATTAAATTAACAATGAAAACATTTGCAAAAAGAAATAAAAGATTTATACTCATATCTATATAATTTACGATTGAATATTAAAATATACTCTAAAAGTTATCTCCAAAGAAAAAAAAAAAAAAAAAAAAAAAACATTATTGCGACCGTTAAGAACTTAAGTCAGGCTTTAAGTCAGTAGTGCATTTTCGGCTTAAAAACACATTCTTTGGCGACAAAAGCAAGATGAAAATAATATAGAAACGAATAGTAACTCACAACTTACAGTGTCTTTTACAATCAGATCTGCTTTTTTCTGCTGTAAGTTATATTATACGGAAATTCGATAAAAAAAAAAAAAAGAGAAAGATAATAATAAAAAGGGAAATAACTATTATTCAAAATTCATTTTATCAATTTCTGAAATTCATGTTTTTATTCTAACACCAGGGATAAGTCGCCAAAAGTTGAACCAATTGTTATATTTCGCGTTAATTTATTTTTTAAGCATTACAAATATTTTTTTCATTTTCAAGATAAATATAATTTTTGTAATATTACGCCTCATTTACGCGGTTTTTCTTTATTATTATTAATATTATCAGTAGTTATTTTCTGCTATTATTTGCAAGATATTTGTAATATTTCTAATATAGCCATTTTAATTCTTTTAGCAATTATAATTTTCGCCAAAAACAGCTACTGGCAACCCTTTTGTCAAAAATAACCGAAAAATACGAAATTTACTACGAAAAATCAGAGTTATCAATGTAAATTTGAATCATAAACCTTCGGAAAAATATTTCCTATCGAATGATACAATTGGCAAAAAAATCCACCGGGTAGTTTTTGAAAACACCCGTTTGGAAGTTTCAGAACTTCTGCTTTATAATATATATGATATGATATATATATATATATATAATCAATCTTTTATTATTAGAGCTTTTGTAAGAAAACTGATCTATATGTTTAACTTATCCAGATATATTAAAATACAAATTTTGAATAAACAGACTTTATACTTATGAATAAGACACTATATAGGTAATTTAATGCAAAAAATTCCTTTCACTACAATTTTAAAGAAAAAGGCAAGATATAACTATGCAATATTTCTAAAATAAATCCATTCAATATGTATATATCTATTAAATTACCTGCATGTGGGTGTTCAAATTGGACTTGATTTTTATGGAGACCGTGACATCTGACGAGCACAATTTATACTTGTATTTTAAAATTTTCACACCTTTTTCATTCAAATCTGATACAGATTCCGTGAAATAATCTTCAATTTTTTTGTTGTTTCTCTTAGCCATCTCTTTCTCTAGAACCTTGTAAACAACTACTTAGATATAAATAACCACTAAGAAATCCAGAATGTGAATGAGCTGTTAGATAAATTGTCACATGCAATTTAAGCTTTTTTTTTTCTTTCTTTTTTCCCATTTCCTTTATTCTTCGATTCCCACATTTGAAAGAGGGTGATGTCTGTCCCATTGCTAAGTGCCCATAATAAAACCATAAATATAGTATTATTTTTCTTTTTTTCTTTTCTATCCTTTATCACTCCCACTTAATAACCCGTGAGACAAGATCCCTCGAAGACCGCCCTGACCAGAGTTTTTTCCCCCAATTCCCATACCTTTTAACGAAGTCAGACTATTTATGTTTTTATACTATATAACATGAGCAGCCCTGTATAGCGTTGACTACATACAGTGTAAAGTATGCATTCTCTTTCAACGGAACTGCTCCCT
Source organism: Maratus speculifer (assembly GCA_964019185.1). Classification (NCBI taxonomy): domain Eukaryota; kingdom Metazoa; phylum Arthropoda; class Arachnida; order Araneae; family Salticidae; genus Maratus; species Maratus speculifer. The sequence continues at coordinate 28,335,314 of OZ025300.1, forward strand.
GACCTACGACCTCTTCTCACTTTTAACTTAAGGGGTAATTTAAAGAGCTCCAAACGTCGGCTACTCTTTCCTTGGTGCAATGTTTAATTCACCGATCAAGTCTTTTATGGATATGGCGAAATGAAAAAAGAAAAAAAAAGAAAAAAAAAAGATGTAATCGTAAAACTTAATCGTATTTTTGTGCTCGATTACGATTATATAGCTTTTTGATACAGATTACATTGCGATTATCTGCATTGCGATTACGATTAGATTATGATTGTAATCAAAGGGAAATCTTTTGATTATGATTATATCGCGATTATTTCGAAATTAAAATTTAAAATTACGATTACAATGCGACTACACAGTTTTTGTAGTCGATTATAATGGATTACGATTACACGATTACGATTACTCGAAGTCTGTTATTGACTCGACTAGTGACAAAATTGATTTTTCTGTCTACTAGATGATTTGAAACCAAGCCATTCAGCAATATGAAAATACTAGTGCCTTGCGAAAAATACATCGATCTCGTAATTACCATGATGGTTCATGATATCAAGTACATGAAGAGATATAATAATGTCTTCTTTTTCATGTGTATTATCACACATAATTCTGAATCGAAAACATTCGCGTGGTCACTGCATGCCTTACTGTCAAAAACAACAACAAATTTCTTCTTATTAACACCAGAAACCTGTAGGAATTTATTCCGAAATGTTTAGTTAGCTGTGATTTTGTCTCATCTTGTGAAAGAATTGTCTTTTATGTCACCAATATTATATTGGTACTATTTGTAATAGTAAATCTAATACGTTATGTCATCCCCAATGTTTTCTTACAACTCTTCAATGAATGCTCAAGGTATTGGTCAAATATGATTCTCCCCTCTGTGTATCCATTTGTAATTTTCATAATGATCATGGTAAAAGCATTTGCAAAATCTTCACAAGTTTTAACGTTAGATATCTTTTTTACTGATAGTACAATTGTCATTCCATATATAATACACAGTTTTTCTATTAGAGAAGTAATTGAATATTCTAATATTGGAAAGTACGGGAGAACAATTATTATGATCTGTTTCTGCAATAAATGAACTTTTGTTAGATGGAATATGAAGGTATATATCAAAGGAAAATAATGATCTTGGTGTTACTGACAACTCCTCGTTTCTCATTGCATCTTTTAGGTTTATACACATTTTATGTACGGATTCCATAACAATAAGAAAATGAGCAAGAAGTTGCCTATCTTCCCAAATTTTAACCAATTGACCACCAATCTTAAATGCAGTCTTCTTCTTACAAGTACTGAATGGCTTTAATTTTTTTCATTATACGCTAAAGTGACAATTTAGCATATTTACTCTCTAGTCTGTCTGCTGCAAATTCCAATGGGCCTTTTTGGCCACGATTCAGAATATCCTTCTTTAGAGATGCTGGAACTTTCATAGATGATGCAATATTTATTAGTGTGGTATTATCTCGGAAAGGGTTTCCTCCAAAATGATTAGGGGGCGCTATGAGCGGCTCAGCCCCCTAAAATATTTTGAGCCCCCCCTGGAAACTATTCCAAGGTCACTCAATAAATTTCTGTTCCGTAAATTCAAATGAAATTTTGTACAAAATTTAATTTATTTTTGAGACTATTTCACATTTTTTGCAGAAATAGTAAATTGTACCTAAAATAAGTGATTAAACACTCCCTCATTTTATTTGTACACATGAAAACAACATGATGTTTAATTTTGCTCCAAGTTATACACTCAAAATTTTCAGCATTCTGTACTTTTCTAAGCATAAAATGAAATGATTACTACAGTTTAATAAGAAATATAGTATCTACAGTGTAAATATGCACTAATTTATCTTTCTGCGTCAGAGAGAGAGAGAGAGAGAGAAATTATGAGCCCCCCCCCTACTATTCACTTCTAGCTACGGCCCTGTGGCTGCATTATGAAAAATTCTTAGAGACAAGTTGATAGTGTTTCCTGAGCTGCTTAGAGATTTCATTTGGACAGTACTTTTAAAGAAACTTGAAACAATACGTAATATGTCTGGTGCACACAAGAAATGCCTTTCGAGGACTCTTCCATTCTGAGTTAAACCAATATCTCTACCAATGCTATTCAGGTCTGTCATTTTCTGTTCCACGTTCTGGTCTGAAAATAGTTTCTTAAACGGCACGCTGAATTTAGATACTGCAAAACAATCAAATTCAAGGTCATTCCATACGCCTAGATATGTAGTTTTAAGGTTCTTTATCTGTGCTATGTATACTGTAATGTGTTTAGCATAATGAAATAAGTCTTGAGCAAAATAATATTTGATTTTTTCATCTACTGACGCGAGTTGCGAAGCTCAATCGCCTTGACAAGTAGCACGAATGAAACGTAGCAAAGATCCAGATTGGCTTATATACTGTAGTAGGAACTTTACCATGTCACCAGTGATTTGTGTAACATGTGCGAGAGAATCTTTTTCATCTACTGTTTTCAACTACTATCTATTCAAACAAAATTGTAGTTTCAAAGTCACAATTGTGCAATTTTTCACATAGTGAATTTCATTTTTCTTGCTGATAAATAATCTCTATACAATGCATCAGTGTTTCAAAGAGAAGCTCGTAGCATATATTACAAACGTGTATTTCTTCCCTCCAAAAATCGGAAGAATTGTGCAGGAAAATACAGACAAATTTCAAGTCCACTTGAGATCGAGGCCACTACCATCAATGTGTTTTCCTAGTGCATGGGGATATGGAACACAAACATGAATTCTCCCACTCGAAGCAGCTATTTTTGATTGCCGGTAGATAATTAAGTTTACAGCATAGACAGAGTGGAGCTAACTTTGACTCGCGGAGTTTTGCTCGCTTTACAGCGTATTATTTAAGATTTTCGAGATTGTCTATTCAAGATTTTCGACATAATTATTCACATTTCAAGCACACTAAACAATTCATAGTGTAGTCACAACACAATCACTCTTATTAGCAAGTATTTTCCAGAAAACATAGTTTTCACATATGTAGTAAAAGAAAAGACAAGCAATATTAGTAATTTTGTAGTAAACTTATAAATAAATAATAAATAACCTAATTTACGCCTATTTTGATTCTATATTTGTATTTCTTGACCCCAAAAACATATAATTTGACATACTGGTCAATAATATCACACAAATATTAAAGAAGTTAGTAATTGGCAGCCATCTTGGACGCCATCTTGAAAATCCCCTCAAAAATTTGTCAGAAAAAAATGGCACCTAAGATATTTGAAATCTACATGTCAAAAGCTACAAAATAAACAAAAAATATCAAACTTAGCACAAAAATTCAGCTGGAAAACATTTCAGACCCTACTAATCTGCTGAAATAGATCTCTTTTTAGTACAATCTTTTAATGAACGCTCGTCTCTGTCTGGTACTTCCTCCGAATTTTCGTAGTATCCCCGTTAGTTTTTTGTCAAAAAATAAGATAAATTATTGAACGATTGTTACAAAAATAGATATTTGAATGTAAAACATTTTCTATATTTCCTTTAACAATTTTAAAATAAATATCCTGATTAGTTTACTTAATTTTAGTTAGTGAAAACTGTCATTATCATTATTGTAATTCTGCAAAGCTAGTCACCAGAGGCTCCAAAAGCTAGCCTCGTTTGAAAGGTCTAAATCTATTCAGTTAGCGGTTTTGGGGAAAAAATGCTTTTTTAACTGGGCTGTTTGATGAGTATTTACGAGGGAGATTGCGAAAATAAGTTTTCCCTGGCGATTGTGGACAGAGGTGTGTATGAAAGACAAAAAATATAATAAAACATTAAAGATAAGACATAACTATACTTTTCTACATAAGTGCCAAGTGTGTTGAGACAGTTGCCATACCCCTTTATAAGCATCAAAAAGACGTCCAGGAAAAATTAAGGGGCTTTGCATACAAAATAAGCATTGAACCGCTAGTGTTATTTCGGCATTGCTTCAAAGCTGTAGTCAAGTATTGCTTTCGACAGTAGTGGCCATGCACGCCCGCCCAGGTCTTGGTCTGTCCAACTCTTTGCAGAGCCACACGCAGACAGACATAGGTAAACTTTTTTTTAGTAGTATTGATAGGCTTCACTGTTATCTAAATACATCTACCAATGGGTTAAAATGTGGTATTTCCATGCAGTTTCCTTACGTAAGCTCATAAGTATTACCGTATGTGGTTAAACGTTCCATGCATTTTTCGCCTGAACTATATTTACCACACTAAGATATGTTTGCAGAATATAACAATTTATATACATGGATAAGCAATGAACTACGAGTAAACTGTCGTTTAGGGATGGTAACTGCAAGAAAGACGTTTTAGCTGCGTTATGAGTTTTCTATTTGAGTTAAATATTATCAGAATATGTGGCATGCATAGAAATCTGTAGATTACACACAGAACACCAGAAATTTCAACTTAACTTCTACAGACTATAAAAGCCAAAAGTAAATTTTCAAATCGTTTTCTATTACAGATCAAGTTAAATTTAGAAAAAAGGTAGCGTTTTTATACAAATCTATAGACCATGTGCAAGGCTGTTCAAAAGAATTTGAATACTTTATTGATTATGCGTGATAATTGTTGAAATTGGAGGTTTAACGGTGTCATGCATTTTTGCCTTTTTTAAATTGTTCGTTTAGATATCTTCTTTTACTTTATTAAATGGTGAAGTTTTGTTATGGTATATTGGAAGCGTCAAAAAGTGTTTCATGTTCAACGCATGATTTTTATTTATTGTTTTTTCTTCCAAGGTCATCTTATTTCATAGATTGTGCGAGATCATAATTTGCACCTATCACTCCATCCCGCAATAAAATTTTTTTATAAAAAAAAATACCATGTACTGGTGATTGGAATCCTTCGTCTTAAATAATATCTTTATTACATTAGCCCTTTTTAAATTATTACACATATTATTTTTCAAAGTTTCAAGCTGCATTAAAAAACTGATTTTATAAGAGAACGACTGTTTCTTTATTTTGAGTCGTTGAAAAAATTATAAGTGCATAATATCCGTAAGTGGGCGAGAAAATTTTAAGAACTTATCACTTATTACCTAAATTTCTTAGCAGATTTCATATGTAACAAACATTCAAAAAACGAAACTCAACAGTAACGTAACACTATCGTAAGATGTTCCTCAATTTTTTATGAGGAAAAAATAAAAAAATAAATTTTCTTTGTTGGTGCAGTACTTTTTTCTTGGGGTCATATAAGTCACATGGACCTCGGACCAGCCCTATTTCTTCCTTATCCCCTCTTCTCAAATGCATCTTGACAAGAACTCGTGCCTAACACGTGGCTATAATATAATGCGCTCTATAATCTTTCGTCGTCCTAAAGTAGCAAATAAAATTTCCGTGACCCATCGCTTGATACAGCATTGCGAAGTACAGATGCGACTCGGGATAGACGGAGGTATATTTTCTCATAATACATCTCCGCTCATAACTATCCGCACCTTCTAAAGGAGATTGTTGAAAAGGGGAGAGTCTTTAGTGTAAGGAGGTAGTGTGTGCCGGAGGTGTGACTTCCCAAAAAATCTATTTAGCCAGTGACGACACACCTTGCCACACAATGGATGGCGGTACTTTACACGGATCTAGGTACTAAACCGAGATTAATCATTTGGAAAAGTAAAGGTGTGAATTCGATAGCGTGTCAATTGCATACATGTTCATAAACTTTACAACCTAAGTCACCGCCCACAATGTAATGTAATGGTTAGAGACGCGGGATGTGCGCGTGTATAGATATTAGCTAACAAAGAGGGATTCTTAAAAAAAATCTTTTGCTGTAAATATTCTTATGGAAAAAAAAGTCGATGCAGTCTTAACTAGTTGTAACGTTATACAGGATGTCTGAAAAATCAACTGTCAAAATCTGCAGACCTTGTTAAAAGTACATAAAAAATGCTCAGAACTGTGTCTCTACGAGCAAAATACGAAAAACAAAATATGACGTCACAGCTGGTGATAGGAAAAAACACTTTATTTGATACAACAGCAGTAATTGCAAATTATAAAGGCAGTTGTATGGCCAGTTCGCAAGGTATTTTAGCTACGTCGGCCATGCATGAAATACATGTCGCAATATTCAAGAACGGAATACATGATATTCATAAGAAGAACACCGGCGGCTGCAAGTTACAGTAATGAGCTCAACGGTGGTGACTTAACATCATCCTATGGCGTGAGCATGCATGAGGCGATATGCGCATTGAACGTTTTAAACATTATCGTCTGGAAAGACATGTAAATACTGCTGTTGATGTATTATTCTATAAGGTTTTTTTTCCTTGCAGCGAATATGACGTCATACTTTGTTTTTCGCATTTTACACATAAACTTTGGATCATACAGGTAGAGTTCTTTTGGCATTTTTTATGTAATTCCAACGAAAAGTCTGGCTGTGCAGAGTTTGGGCTCGATTTTTGGGACATTTTCTACATTGCTAATTTGCCTTAATATTTTCTTTTGTGACTAGTCTTTCATTTTTCTTTATCAAAGACATCGTTTTACTAAAAATATAAAAATGAACCTTAAAATTATAATTTTAAAAATATTATTTTGCGTTTGTTTCAGCTTTTGTGAAAAAGAAAATGTATTTAAACAGATTTAAGAGGGCATAATTCCTAATATAATGTTTCTTTTTTCTTTTATGAATAATTAAATGATGTGGAATATTTTTTATTCCTCTTTGGTCGACAGTACATTTCACTGTCAATGCAAATAAAATCAACAACTGATTTCTTAAGGGAAGACAAGACTGGGTGTTACCCCACAGGAAATAGGCGAACTTTAGGAGCCGTTTCTCGGAAACTAGCCTGCCAATTTTGAAGAAATTTGGAATCTATATTCACTCGATTATGCTAAAAACTTATAACATGCAGTTTTTTTTATTTGCAACTAAAACGTTTTATTTTAGAGCAATGGCATTTTTTAGAAATTTTCTATTTTCAGAAATATTTTTCCGGAATCTATTATTACTTACCCATCAAGCGTAGTATAGAGCAAGTCTTTCAATCGTTTTGAAAATCGAAAAATTTTTTTGAAGGATTCATACGTTTCAGATAGTGGAGATTCCGAAAAACATTTTTTTTAGAAAAATAAAAATGCCGTCTATCTGTCTGTGTCTGTAAACGCTCTATCTCACGAAAAAATTGAGATAGAGACTTGAAATTTTGTATGTACTTAGTATGTAAGAATGAGACGAAGCCTATTTAATATCAGTAACCTCGATTACCCGGAACTATTTTTTTCGGACTCTCGAAAAATTCGTTCCGATGATAAATTATAAAAATTTTCGATACCTTTATTTGAAGGAGTGGACATAAAAAGCAATAAAATAACACACATTTTGCATAAAAAACAAAATAAATCTGATTATTAGTTGCCGAGATATTTGTAACCCTGTTTTCCACATTCTTCGATTTTTCATGACCTTATATTTCATTCAAATTTCAATTCAGAGATATATTTTAATTGGAAATGAGATGCTTAATCCGACGCAGTAAACTGTTAGTTAATATGAGTATTATTTTTGAGTTATAAGGATGTTTCTTCTACGCAGTTCGATACTACTTGAGTAGTTTAGATATAATTTGTCGAAATTGGCTCATCAGCAATTCATTAATAGAGCATTACTATGTATATTAACAATATTTAGATATAGGTTTAAATTTTGTTTTGGAATTGCAATGCATTGTATAAATAGTTTTAATATGTTTTATTTTCATATATTATATTATATTATGCTTATCCATGCTGGGTAAGTATTACGGTGGCCTCCAACGACTAGTTTTTAACTATCTACCACATATGATCTTATATTTATATTCTACCAGCAAAAAACACGTCGAAACGACTCGAGTACTTTAGAAGTTAAAGTGGTTTTTAGCTAAAAAGTACGATTTTTTTTCGGAGAGCTACAAAACTTAGCCACGTCTAATTTGTGTGAAATTCTTGCTGAGTTTTTCAAACACATGGATTAAAGTTTATAATAAACACTTTTATAAAATTTTGTTACGTATAATGATTTAGTAAAATGAATGAGAGTGGACGTGGCATCCAGTCGTGTCTTCTCTTAATGAGGTTACGTCAGATTTCTTTAAAGTTTGATAAATACTTATTAATACTTTTTCTTGAAAAACATATACAAACTATAAATTCCATGAAAATGTCAACTCGAGCATCAAAATTTCGATCTCAGTGAAAAACTGAGTACTGTACATCATTTTAAATCTTAAACTATCTACTTTAATAATACAGAGTTAAGTATTAAATTATAACATTGTTTTATTAAAAAAAAAAAAAAAAAAAAAAAAAAAAAAGCCATAATAGATGTCTGTTTCCTTTCAGAAATTTTGTTTGATAATTTGGTTACAGCAATAACAATTTTTCTAAAACATTTTCTAATTTTAAAATAAATGGTTAGTATGATAAAAATTTTATTAAATCCAATAGATTTTTTAAATCACCAGATTTTAAAAGATTCACTTTTTATATAAACAGTTTAATGTATAAATTTTTATTTTACTTAAGAAAGGTGTTATAATATTTAAAAATAAATGACATTGACATGTTTCGGATCCGTCTAATAAGATCCATAATCATAATAAAAATTATATTTCAAAACATTTCACGGTCAATACAAATGACACGCAGCAATGAGATATAAACAACAAAAAGCAAAAATCACGCGCTTTATTGTAAAAAATTAAATTAAAATAGACCATTGTCTAAAAGAATTTCCAACATGGTTCATCCCATTCAAGCTTTCACGAGGAATTTATTCATTAATTCCTAAGTTATGGTTAGAATTAATGAATAAATTCCTCGTGAGAGCTTGAATGAGATGAACCATGCTGGAAATTCTTTTAGACCATGGTTTATTTTAATTTAATTTTTTACAATAGAGCGCGTGATTTTTGTTTTTTGTTGTTTATATCTCTCATTGTCGTGTGTCATTTGTATTGACCGTGAAATGTTTTGAAATTTAATTTTAATTTTTATTTTGATTATGGATCTTATTAGGCGGATCCGAAACATGTCAATGTCATTTATTTTTAATTATTATAACATCTTTCTTAAGTAAAATAAAATTTTTATTAAAATGGTTAGTATATTTTATTGTACACATTATAAAGTTTTATATTGTAAGATTATCTTGCAAAATATCCCTACGGAATTTTGTTTAGGAACAATTTTAAATTCAGCTCATTAATGTCAGTCAGATACCGAAAAATATCAACTTTTTACACTCGGCATGAAACCTTTCAAAATCTGTATTCTCTGTTTACATTCATAGTACTTATGTACTGAATAAATATAATCGGAAATTTGGATTTGGAACATTGAAAATTCCAGTAATTGATTGACATATTGGATGGTAACTGACTGACGTTTTATTTAACTTTAAAATGACACTTTTAATGCTAATAAAGTTAGTTTTATTTTTTAAATAAATATAAAACATTTCAACTCTTTGTAAGCTTAAAATAACTCAACACTTTGTTAGCTAATAAAAAAGTAAGGAATTTGGAACAATTTGATTTTAAATTATTTTGAAAAGAATTTTAAAAATACAAGATTTTCATCATCACACATTTTTACTTTCTTCTATCTTTACAAGAAGAAAGTATTGGATTCATGAAAATTTTCGACTTCCGGTTTTCGACGGATTTATACGTTTTAGAAGGTCCTGAACACGTTTTGACTATTTTTAGAAAATGTCTGTCTGTGAGTCTGTCCGTCTGTCTGTCTGTCTGTCCGTCTGTCTGTCTGTCTGTGTGTCTGTCTGTATGTGACAAAAAATTTGTGGGCGCTCTATCTCAAGAACTAATGCTCGAAATTTAATAAAATTTTATATTCAGTTAGACCTTGATATGAATTAGTGCCTATTGGTTTTTGGTGAAAATTGGCCTGCAGGTGGCGCTGCTATACTACGTTTTTCGTGATTTTCAAGATTGCTATATCTCAAGAACTAATGCACAGAATTTCACCAAACTTCAAATTCTGTGACCCCTTGATATACATAGACGCTGATTAAATTTTGGTGTAAATTGGTCAGCAGGTGGCGCTGCTATGTCACGTTTTTCATGATTCTCATGATAGCTATATCTCAACAACTATCGCACAGAATTTCACCAAACTTCAGATTCTGCGATACCTTGAGATACATAGCCACTGATAAGGTTTTGGTGTGAACTGCCCTATAGGTGGCGCTGCTATGCTACATTTTGCACGGTTTTTGCGATAGCTATATCTCAAGAACTAATGCAGAGAACTTTATCAAATTTTAGATTCTGTTACACTAGAATATATAACATAATTAGACGCTGATTACATTTTGGTATTAACCTTGGAACAGATGGTGCAGCTATGCTGCATTTTGCAGGATTTTTCCGATAGCTATATCTCAACAACCAACGCACAGAATTTCATCAAACTTCAGATTTCGTTACAAAATGACATATAATATAATTACACGATGATTACATTTTGTTATAAATCCTTCAACTGATGGTGCTGCTGTGCTATATTTTACACGGTTTTTTTTAAACTAACTATATCTCAAAAACTAATGCACAGAATTTCATCAAACTTCAGATTCTTTTACACCATAACATAATTAGACGCTTTTTTACGTTTTGGCAAAAAAATTCCAAGAAATGGTGTTGCTATGCTATGTTTTGCAATTTTTTTGTTATAACTATATCTCAAGAACTAATGGACGAAATTCTATCAAATTTCAGATTCTGTTAGGTCTTGACATAAATAGATGCGTATTAGGTTTTAGTATAAATTACCAACATGAGGCACTACTAAGCTCATTTTCTCAGAATATTAATTAAATTTTGCGTTTTAGGCTTTTCGGATACCAGAATCTCATTAGGCTAGGTCAAATGTTCGAGGAAATTCGATAGTGGGTAACTTTGGGGTCACCACGTTTTGTTTTTTTTTTTTTTAATATTACAATGTACTTATGAGATAGAAGAAAGTTTTGGGATTGACACATCCAACTAGTTTCTGATGGAGCAGTAAGTCAATTCAAACAGTACAACCTATGCTACTTAACTTATTTTTGCAAGGAGTTTGAAATCGAGGATCTGAGTGGTATTTTTTTGTCACCTCTCATGGCATGGAAGTTGTGAATGGAATCGGTTAGCAAATAAAGAATTTATGTAGATGCAAATGTTTATTGAAAAATCAGTCATTAATTGTGCTTTAGCCTTCCACAATGCAATGAAAAAAATATGAAAATAAAAATACAAGTTATTCTCGTTAAGGAAAAAGATGTAAGTGCATTAAAAAAAAAAAAAAAAAAAAAAAAAAAAAAAAAAAAAAAAAAAATGAATTAGATGAGAGATTTTGTGATGTTTTGGCCATTCCTAATACATAAAAAATGCTTCATTTTAAGACAGTAAAGAAAGACATTTTCTACAATCAATACAAATTCAGCCAAAGTTCGAATTTTTAAACTAACTGCTTTCAGAAAAAAAATAAATTAAAAAATGTGTAAAGTGACTTGTTGGTAAAAAGAAACTGCTATGCAGTTTATTATGATCTATAATATTATGCAGGAAAAGTGATAGTTTAAAAAGGAGGAATGTTCAATGTGAGATTCCTGAGAAAGGACTTGGACAAACATCGCAACCATGCTACAAAAGTGTCACAACTCAAAAATTAGATTATTGGATTTATGGTTTTCATTCTACATGGTTTTCATTCATTTAACAATAACCAAAAATACAAGATAGTTGTGATTAAAATCCAGCAACGATGTAATAGTTATGTTTGCAACATGCCCATTGAGCTTACCGCAGCCTGAAACAGTTTTTAAATTTCGTAAAAAATGAAGGTTTTTTTTTTGAGTTATGACACTTTTGTAGAAAGGTTGCGATATGAGTAGCCCAGATCTGATGATGTTGAAGAAATAGAAAAGCAGTTTTTTTATGGCCTTATAACTTTTCAAGGATTTGGTACCTTTTAATTTATCGAAAAGAAAAAAATCATCAAAGCTTAACACAAAATGAAAAAAAAGTCCTATCTAAACAAAAGTTGTTAATAGAATAAAATTAATAATACTATTTAATTTCTTGCCTTTTGTGTAAACTTTATTACATTTTACTACCTAATTTTGTATGTTTTTCGATAGGGTACTTAGTTACCAGTTGCTGTAAATTGCTGTCATTCTTTATTCTAGGAAATTTTTTAACTCAAATACCATGTGTTGAAAGCAGTGGCGCCAACTTATATGGGCCTGTGGGGCCCTAGCCCATCCAATAATTTTTGAACCATAGCATAACCATTTTTTATTGTTCTAATTACTTATTTCATTATTATTTTACTATTCATTTTTTTCCTTAAAATAAAATTTACGCTGCCAATGACCGTGTGTTTTAGTTCTCCGACTGACACATAAAAATCCCAAATGACTGAAATGTTTTGCTCCATGTTTAACTTTCTGCTAATTAAATTTGTTATTTTGCTCATGATAACATGACATTACAGTACCATTTACATACATAAACCTCATAGGGGATCGTCCTCATCGGGTTTCGGCAAAAATATGATCACAGTAATATATAACCTGTACTAAGGTATCCTGGGGGTAATAACGTCACATTAAGGTTCTACCAATTTTCACGGCTCAGTTTTAGATTGTATTTTTCAAACAAATATATGATTTGATACAGCAACTCATTGACTATCTATATAAAAAAATAATTTCACAGATATTTATTCATAAAATGTAATGGCGTGATTTCTTGACCAATGCTATTTGGCGTTATTACCAGTGGCGTAGCTATATTTTGGCCTATCCTATGGCGCCCGGGGCCAGAAAGAAATTTTGCGCCCCCACCCCAATATAGATATATAAATATTTGTCTCAATTTGGCGCCCCTAGGCCTCGGCGCCCGGGGCGGACGCCCCCCTTGCCCTCCCTTAGCTACGCCACTGGTTATTACCCACCTATATGAATAATAACGCCATGCAGACAAAACGATGAAATAAGATGGAATAATGGCATGTAGATTGCCCAATTCTAAAAATACAAACTCTACAAACTTAGAAATTGACAAATTGCATTCTAAGCTATTGAAAATGTTCAATTTTTTGTGAAAGGGTAAGAAAAATAAAGGTGTGGTGTGAGGGGGGGGGGGGGGGAGGAGGCAAAAGAATATCAGACCGTGAGCTTTTTTCTTAAAAAGGACCCCTTAAATAGAATTATTAGAAACATTGCACAGTTTTAACTGTGTTTATTTCAATCAGTATTTAGGATGTAGCTCGGCCATTGTTCGGAATCAACCGGGGTATTAATGCCAAGGATTGGCGTTATTACCCCGGTATAGTTATTGCGCAGTACATTTTAAATTACAAATTTTCTCGAGAAGATATCCAAAATCGTCAACAACATTTTGAAAGCACATGAAATGCACTACAAATTTATGTAATTAACAAAGTATTTCCGGATAAAAAAAATAGTCTTCACATCACAAAACGTATCTCACAAATTTTAGATCAAGCGTTAATTTTAGGTGCTTGTAAAAACAAGAAGACCTACAAATGGAACAAATTAACTTGAAGCTGTTTTTTGCGATTTATATGACTCAAAACCCTTCTGCGCAGAGCACATGGGTGTCATTTACCAGATTATTTCATAATTATGCATAATATTAGCACTTGGCGTTATTACCTCGCCTGGCGTTATTACACCAGACCACCTTATTATATTTACGCACTTAGAGTTTCAAGATGATTCCTCGTGTATTTTTCTAGATATTTAACAAAAAATCTAAAATTGCAAGTGGCTTTTCATCTTTGGATGTGTAATGTATAGAGGACTGCACAAACTGTCACGTACCAAACTCCTTATTAGTGGAAATTGCTGAATAGAAATTTTCAACTAAAGTATGTGTGTATTTCTTAACTGAATTAAATTTTGACATGCATTTAGTTAATAGATACAAATCTATGTATCATATACAGTGCTGCTAAAAAATTCGAACATTTTTCCGATTGTAGATGGGATCAGGTAAAGTTGGGTTTTCAAATATGTTATGCATTTTTATAAGATTGAATTAGATGCAATATTTTTCTTATTAAAAGGTTCAGTTCAGTTTTGTTTCGTTATTCTGAATGTGTTGGAAAGTACTTCATTATCTATGCTGAGTGCATGATTTTTCGTTCTTTTTTTACTTTCTTCTATCTTTACAAGAAGAAAGTATTGGATTCATGAAAATTTTCGACTTCCGGTTTTCGACGGATTTGTACGTTTTAGAAGGTCCTGAACACGTTTTGACTATTTTTAGAAAATGTCTGTCTGTGAGACTGTCCGTCTGTCTGTCTGTCTGTCTGTGTGTCTGTCTGTATGTGACAAAAAATTTGTGGGCGCTCTATCTCAAGAACTAATGCTCGAAATTCAATAAAATTTTATATTTAGTTAGACCTTGATATGAATTAGTGCCTATTGGTTTTTGGTGAAAATTGGCCAGCAGGTGGCGCTGCTATACTACGTTTTTCATGATTTTCAAGATTGCTATATCTCAAGAACTAATGCACAGAATTTCACCAAACTTCAGATTCTGTGACCCCTTGATATACATAGACGCTGATTACGTTTTGGTGTAAATTGGCCCGCAGGTGGCGCTGCTATACCACGTTTTTCATGATTTTCATAATAGCTATATCTCAAGAACTAATGCACAGAATTTCACCAAACTTCAGAATCCGCGATACCTTGAGATACATAGCCGCTGATAAGGTTTTGGTGTGAACTGCCCTATAGGTGGCGCTGCTATGCTACATTTTGCACGATTTTTGCGATAGCTATATCTCAAGAACTAATGCAGAGAATTTCATCAAATTTTAGATTCTGTTATACTAGAATATATAACATAATTAGACGCTGATTGCATTTTGGTATTAACCTTGCAACAGGTGGTGCAGCTATGCTGCATTTTGCACGATTTTTCCGATAGCTATATCTCAACAACCAACCCACAGTATTTCATCAAACTTCAGATTTTGTTACAAAATGACATATAACATAATTACACGATGATTACGTTTTGTTATAAATCCTTCAACTGATGATGCTGCTGTGCTATATTTTACACGGTTTTTTTTTTAACTAGCTACATCTCAAGAACTAATGCACAGAATTTCATCGAACTTCAGATTCTTTTACCCATAACATGATTAGACGCTTTTTTACGTTTTGGCATAACTTATCCAAGATATGGTGTTGCTGTGCTACGTTTTGCAAATTTTTTGTTATAACTATATCTCAAGAACTAAAGGACGAAATTCCATCAAATTTCAGATTCTGTTAGGTCTTGACATAAATAGATGCTTATTTGGTTTTAGTATAAATTACCCAACATGAGGCACTACTAAGCTCATTTTCTCAGAATATTAATTAAATTTTGCGTTTTAGGCTTTTCGGATACCAGAATCTCATTAGGCTAGGTCAAATGTTCGAGGAAATTCGATAGTGGATAACTTTGGGGTAACCACGTTTTTTTTTAAATATTAAAATGTACTTATGAGATAGAAGAAAGTTTTGGGATTGACACATCCAACTAGTTTTTCCATCTGCTTTCAGATGCTTTCGTAATTATGTAAATGCGTAGCACTTATAGTTGTCGTTCAGTCCGTATTTAACAGAGGAAGAACTTTCCAACCGAATCGCTTGAAATTTAAAATATATAATTTTAAGTACTTTTGCCTAATCATTTCAAATTTTATGAAAATCGGATATATAGTTGAATTGCAGGGACAACCGAAACTATTCCATAAATTAAGGTCAATGGGAAAAAATAGTTTCAAGTGCCTTTTAATGATGCAACTTTCTTTGGAACATAATAAAATTGACATGCATCCATGAAGTATATATTAAAATATACATTCTGTAAAATCTGTGGTACAGCAAATATTTGTTACTAATTTACAGAGTCACACAAAAGTATTCCAATACATAATTGTGTATGAGAAAGTTTGAAGCGCGTTTAAATTATATTAAACTATTTCACATTTTATGAAATTTATATACGTTGCTGAGGTTTATTGCAAGTTACTTCCCGTATAATAAAAAGCAGATAGTACCTACAGACACACAAAAGATTTCGGATGCTCTGCTGTATCCGAACTACCATAAACTATTTCGCCAAGATCTGAATATTTTAAAAATTTCGTTATAGTATGAAAGCATCTCATTCGCAACGTTTGCCCCATCAGTGGCCGCGAGGTTCTGACCTCCAAACTGGTAGACGGTAGGTGGTGGGTTCGAAACCAATCCCGACCGTCGGCCTAACTGTTCGAAATTTTCCGTGGTTTTCTTCTAACCTTGCGTAAATACGGGTTAGGTTCCCTTAGAAAGACCCCCACGGAGGGCATACCACCCCTTAGGGCCTATATCCCGCAGTGTAGGTAATAGGCCGACATAAATACAAACAAACAAACGCAACGCTTGACGTGTAATTTCAGACTTGTTTTCTCCGTTTCTTTTCTTTTCTTTTACTTACGATGCGCAATAAACTTCGATTTATTCGGCATTCTAGTTGGCTAAATCTGTATTCATCCGTTTCTCGTATGAAAAAGCCTTTTAAACAATTCCATTAGATGGATTCACTTTTGACCCGGGCATCACCTGATTAGTGAAGCGTAAGATGAACGGATGCTCCTCAGACAAAATCCAGATATTATCTGCATCCTTTCAGGAAAAAAAAACTTCGGAGATTGAAAGGAGATCAATCAGACGTAGAAATAGGATGCTTGCAATTAGGAGCCGATTTATTAAGAGAAAAGAGAGTGGTGTTTGGAGATTCTGAAGAGGAAGTTTTATCTAAGATGGGATTAGCCACGTTTAATTTATGGTCTGATAAGTGATTTAAAGATAATAAGAAAAACAGGAGACGTAAATTTGGAAGCTCCATGCTCAGAGTTATTCAAGTAGCTCATTAGAATTTCATTGTTACGCGAATTAATACTAGGCGAAAGAAAATGAGATTGGAAGAGCGTAAAAAGAATGAAGAAATCAATTTTTATTCCCTGAAGATATAACAGAAAAAAAAGAAATCTGAAAAATCAAAATGTTTTATGTAAACATCAAAGAAATCATTAATGGTAGGCTAAACTTGGGAGATTAAAAGGAGATCAATCAGACATAGAAATGGGATGCTTGCAATTAGGAGCCGATTTATTAACAGAAAGGAAAGTGGTGCTTGAAAATTCTAATCGAAACGAAATCTAATTCTAAACGAATTTTTAAAATCGTTATTGATAGGCTAAACGTCCGAGAAAAACTTCAGAATCAGATTGAAAGGAGATTAATCATGCGGAGAAATAGGATGCTAGCAATTAGGAATTTCATTGTTACATGATGTAATACGAGGCGAAAGAAGTGAGATTGTAAGAGCGCAAAAAGAATGAAGAAATGAATTAATTTTTACATACTGAAGATAAAAAATAATTCAAAAGAAGCAAAAACGAATTCACAAAAATAAGGAAATAAAAAAGTTATGGTTACGGTAGACAGCATTATTAATTAATAAATATTTTTTAAAAAGTTTTTTAAGATTTTTATTTTAAAAACTCAGATAATAAAACAAATTACTTCTAAAACTTTTAGGGGAAGACATGACTAGGACCTCCCGCACTCCCACATTAACGTTATTCTAACATTTTATTTTCATTTATTATAAGTAACAAAATTTGATAAGAGTGTTTACTTTGATTACATACGTTTTATATAACTGTACAAGGACTTCAGACAAGTTAGAAGTGCTCAAGTTTTTTAGATCTTCAAAAAATTCTATTTTTCAGCGAAAAACCCCACTAACACTTAAAGTGTTCAAGCAATTTTGATAAAAAAAATAACTTTTTGATTCTAAAATATAAGTATAAAATCTTATGTGATAGCCAGTTTAAAAAAAAAAAATAAGTAGCTTCAGAGGAAAAAAAAAATCTGAAAAATGGAAAATTTGCCATTACTCTAAAAAAAAAAAAAAAATAATAATCACAGGAAAAAACTGCCTGCCATAAATTGTGACATAATCCAGTAAATAAATTTTCCAATTTTCATCAAAATCAATTGGATAGTTTCCAAGAAAACGGGTTTTAAAATTCAAACATTTCTCATATTATCGCACTCAATCTTGACTTTCCTTAACTTAGAGGACCTCAAATTAAATAGAACTAATTTTTAGTAAGACGCATGCCCCCGAATTATAATTTATCAAACTAATCTGAGGAGTAAGTTTTATATAGATGGATTTAGCCACATTTATTTTATAGTCAGATAAGTGATTTAAAAATAATAAGAAAACAGGAGTAGTAAATTTGTAAGCTTCATGCTCAGAGTTATTCAAGTAGCTCATTAGAATTTCATTGTTATGTGAATTAGTACTAGGTGGAAGAAATGAGATTGGAAGATTGTAATTAGACTGAAATATTGGATTAATTTTTTTAATATTCTGAAAAGAAAGTTTTATTTAAGATGGAATTAGTCACGTTTAATTTATGGTCTGAAAAATGATTTAAAAAACAAACAGGAGTGGTAAATTTAATAGCTTCATGCTCAGAGTTATTCAAGTAATTCATTAGAATTCCATTGTTACGTGAAATAGTACTAGGTGAAAGAAACGAGATTGGAAGAGCGTAATTAGGATGAAATATTGGATTAATTTTTTGAATATTCTGAAGAGGAAGTTTTATTTAAGATCGGATAGATTACGTTTAATTTATGGTCTGATAAGTGATTTAAAGATAATAAGAAATAGTACTAGGTGAAAGAAATGAGATTGGTTGAGCGTAATTAGAATGAAATATTAAATTGATTTTTTGAAAATTCTAACGATAAAGTTTTATTTAAGATGAGATTAGTCATGTTTAATTTATAATCTCATAAATGATTTCAAGATAATAAGAAAACAAGAGTAGTAAATTTAGAAGGTTCATGCTCAGAGTTATTCAAGTAGCTCATTAGAATTTCATTGTTACGTGAATTAATATTCGGTGGAAGAAAAGGCATTGGAAGAGCGTAATTAGAATAAAATATTGGAATAATTTTTTGAAAATTTTGAAGGGGAAGTTTTATTTAAGATGAAATTAGCCATGTTTAATTTACGGTCTGATAAGTGATTTCAAGATAATAAGATAATAAGTTCAGTTTCAATGTCTCAGAGTTATTTCATTATTACGTGATTTAATAGTTGGTGAAAGAAATAAGATTGGAAGAGCGTAAAAGAGAATGAAGAAATGAATTATTTTTTTACCTTGGAGATATAACAGCTGAAGAAATTCGCGAAAATAAAGAATAAAACGAAGAATTGTGCCGTTTTTGGATAACAACGAAAATGTTTGTTAATGAAGGTAATATTACTAACAGATAATAAATAATAGTTATTTTTTTAAATATGTATTTCAGTATTTTTATTTTAAGAATTATGTTAATAAAGCCATTACACATTTTAACTTAAGGGTGCTGATCACTCAGCTTCCAAACCCCCTTTCTATTGTTAAGTGTATGGCATTTGATGCATTCTTATATTCAAAATATCCTCGCAGCAAATTAATATTTTTAACTTCTTTTTTCAGTGTTTTCTTCTTAAAGGATGTCCTTTTATTTTTCTAAGCTGCCAAATTTTTTCTAAAATATTTGCTTAATTTAACATTTTATGCATTAAAAAGATGACAACTAAGCGTAAAATTAGCGTTTAGAGATACAATGTGAAACCCGTCGAATTTCGACGAAAGTAAATGTATAAGAAGGAACTTCTTCATTGATTTATAATAAACCTACAAAATTAGCTACAGTAAAAAAATGCATCTTACAATGGTCAGTCTAACTTTCAAACAAATATTATTTAAAGTAAAAATTAAGAAAAAAATAATACTATTTCTATAAGACTCAGTTGTCCAAATTATTAAAATTAAAGTTTAATCGCATATGTGAAAATATAATAATAAAACAAAATATAATAAAGATCAGTTATTAAGATAAAGTTATCAATTAAATGTGTAGGGGAAAAATATTTCAACTTGATACGATCTTCGAATTTCATGTGAAATCTAAACCTGTCATAATTTTCACCTTTTCAAAATTTACATGCGCACATTTCAATTTTTATGAATTTTAAGAGAAAATGGCTTATTTCTGTTGCCACAATTACGAAATTCGCACTAAAACGATTTAAAAAAAATAATAATATGTCAAGAATAAATTGAGATACAGTTTTCAAACAAATTGCATTGAAAAGTATACAGGGTGTCCCAAAAGGTCATGTCCAAACGGCACACATGGTTGTGTCAGGTCATTAGGAAACAGAATTACATAGGAAAGGGGGGTCGGAAACGCGATTGTAATCCGCTAGAGGGCGATAAGCGATGTCAGACGAAAGCGCGGGCAGTCGGATCATTCGAAGCGCGGACGTTGCAGAGAAAGGATGAACCAGTTGATGAGCACTTGGATGAGCACTTACTATGAGTTGTAGCATTTTTCTTTTTTATTTGGTACTGTTTTGTTGTAAAATAAAGATATTTTACACCGTTTGTTATCTTTTCTTTGCGTGACGGTTACGATGCAATTTCACTGTTTAGATCGCGTTTCCGACCCCCCTTTCCTATGTAATTCTGTTTCCTCATGACCTGACACAACCATGTGTTCCGTTTGGACATGACCTTTTGGGACACCCTGTATATTTTTCTCTATACGATGGTGTAAAAATTTGAAATGTGCGATGTTTAGAAGTATAAAATTTGCAGTATCGAAAATTGCAAAACCGAATTGCATGTGAAAGTGTTGCCATTCGCAAAATGTCGTATGCGTTACGCACAGATACGTTTGGCCTTTATAATATGGATTCTGAAAACTAAGAAAAAAAGAAACAAGA
The DNA here is from genome assembly GCA_964019185.1 of Maratus speculifer. Classification (NCBI taxonomy): domain Eukaryota; kingdom Metazoa; phylum Arthropoda; class Arachnida; order Araneae; family Salticidae; genus Maratus; species Maratus speculifer. Next base: position 28,356,235 of record OZ025300.1, read on the forward strand.
AAAAGTTAAAGAAGAGTACACAGAAGAAGAAGTTAAAAATAATAATTTTCCTATTAGATATTTTGAATATAAGAAAACATCAAACGCCCATTAACTTTACATTACAAAGGAGAATTCGGACGACGAGTGACCAGCACCCTTCAGAGGGATTCGGTACCTTTCCTTCGATGAAAAATGAAAATATTGATTTTCTAATTTTTTGCTTAATTGTACTTTATTATACCTAGCACATTCTGGTGATGTTGGTATACATTCCTTCAACACTAGAGACAAAGGAATACTATGTTATCATTAAACCCGACTGCACTTTGATGAAGCTGACAGGATAATCCGGTATTTATGATAAACGTATACACAAAATGAACCTGGCTTCTACTCTTGAAGATATCACTCCCCCTAAAAAAAATCCAAGAGAGAGAGAGAAAAAAAAAAAAAAAATACGGTCTTAAAATGTAATTACTTACGATGTCAGATCACCCATAGCTTTCTAACAGGTGATGTGACAGTATCAAGATATCCAAATTATACTGCAGATGCTTCTACTTCCGAAAGATAATTCAGAAGCCTGCTTAGTGAATGATAACCTTCCATCGTCTGTCATTGCTATCTTAATGTGTCAACATTACATTCAAATATTGACATAGCTTCCGCTGCACCTCCCTGCACATTTTGGTAATATAGTCAGAATAGCGAATTCCTTGGTGGCACTTCTTTTTCATAGTTGAATTTTTTCTTAGGCACTGGCAAGAAAGGAAGATTGCCCTTCTCTGGATTTTGAAATTTAAATAGCAGACTTTTCTTTATTCGTTCATTATTTTGGAAAATAAATACAAATAAAATTTAATTTTAAAAGTGACTTAAAATAGTTGAAAACTGTGTTTATGTGTGTGGGGGGAAGCAGAAAAAAAAAACGAAAAACAATTTTTTATTTTTAAAAAAAGTGCTGTTGAAAGTTTGTATTTGAATATTTAATATGTTCTAATTGATAAATTTCTGCAGTGTTTTTATGTTTATATGTTTAAAATTCGTTTTAAGGACGGGAGAAGGAGGTAGGAGATTATGATAAAAAATTTTAGTTTAACATTTTATGTTTATAATTTCCATTCTTAAAAAAAAAAGAGAAAAAATTCTCCATTAAAAAAATTCTGTTGGAAGTTTATATTTGAATATTTATATGTTTATATGTTTAAAAATCATTTTAGGGACGGGCAGGAGGGCGTAGAAGCTTATGATAAACTTTAACTTAACTTAGCTTAACTTTTAGCTTAACTTTTTTTTAAATGTTTATAGCTTCCATTCTTAAAAAAATTTCTTGTTTTCTTTTGGTATAGTCTGAATAGCGAATTACTTGCTGGCCCATTTTTCTTTTCATTTGAAAACGGGTTATTAAACGTTTTTCGATTACGCTTTCTTTAAATTTCAAAATGTAACTGAAATTATTAATCAACCGTGCGTTTAATTTTTAGTAAAACGACAAGCACTAAGATGACAAGCATTCATTTTTTACAGTACTTTCTGAACTTTATTTTATTCAAATAAAATATTAAATAACGCTTGCATTATTTTATATTTTATTCAAATAAAATATTAAATAACGCTTGCATTATTTTCATTTTAAAATTAAGACAAACTGAAACTAATATTCAAATTTACTAAAATCACGTAGATTAAATTAAATTTTCTTTTGCTGCTTTGTAAGTTGACAGACCGTACTTAAGGGGACAGAATACCTCGAAATTTGTCAAAATATCAATTTTCTTTTTTTAATATTAATCGAAAGCATCTTTAATTGTGAATATTATGACACCTCAATTTTACCTATGCGATAATTATAATCGCGAGATACTGAAAATTTTCTTAATAGATCCAGCGCAATTATCCACACAAATGAAAACATTAAACTGATTTTTCTGCCTGTTCATGTTTTTATAACTTGCTTGTTCGATAAATATTAAGGCTTTTTTTTGCCAATTTAGATATTGGTTTGAAATTTTTTTACTCATTTTCCATGGTGTATTTATTTTTGTGGATGTATTTAACATTCAAGTTTATAGCTTTTTTTTTTTTTTTTAAATATTTAAATTGAAAGTTTGTTGAGTTTTATTCTTTTTTTTTTTAATGTAGACAAAAAAAAAAAAAAAAAAAAAAAAAAAAAATTATGTATTAATGTAGCCTAATTTAGACAAAAAAAAATTAAATGTAAAATACCATGCATCTAAAAATCTATGCACAGTTTTGTGTGATACATTCTAATGATTGTGGAAAAAATATTTACTCAAAAATATTCATATTTATAATAGCAGTAGAGATTTAATTAAAAAAAAGTAAAATAGGCTGTTTTACGAAATTTTAAATTTTTTTTTTTTAATTTTTAGTATTAAGTATTTTGACATCACATATTATTTCAGTATTACTCAAAATTGAAGAGATGGTTTCAAAGGTAATGTGTCCTTTTAATCACGCGACGATTTTGCGATTTTTTTTTCTTAGATTAAATCAATTTACATGAAGTATTATTATTGTTTTAAGTCAAAACATATTCTTAAAGCTCCAGAAATGTTTCTCAAATATCTTTCTACTTATTCAACAAAACGTCCAAATCGATAATCTCCAGAACATAATATTTCAGTTATAACAGATGTAAATTTTCCAAATGGGTAAAAAAAAGTCCGGTCCAGGATTCAAAATGGGAATGTATTGGCTGAAGTCGCCAATGCTCTTCCAACTGAACCATCCCGGACGAATACTGGAGGACTAATTCACCCAACTAACCTTAACGATCACATAATCTGGTCTGATACTTTGAATCAGCTCAACAGAATAAATCGAAAGTTAATAAATGGAACTGCAGAAAACGCTGCATACGAAATTATATTAGAATAATTTATAACCCAATTTTTCAATCGGTAAATCAATTATAACATATGTAAATTTTTCCCACTTTGAAAATTTACATCTGTTATAATTGATTTACCGATTGAAAAATCGTGTTATAAAATACTCCAATATAATTTCGTATGCAGCGAGATGATCCAAAGTATCAGATCAAATTATGTGATCGTTAAGGTTAGTTCGGTGAATTAGTCCTTCAATATTCGTCCGGGATGGCTCAGTAAGAAGAGCATTGGCGGCTTCAGCCAATACATCGAATCCTGGCCCGGACTTTTTCACCCACTTGAAAAAATTACATCTGTTATAACTGATTTACCGACTGAAAAATTGTGTTATAAATTATTTTAATATAATATTTCATTCTTATATTTCCGCATATTTCTTGTATGTTCACATCTATTTTTGGAAATTTCTGAAGAGGAATTTACAAATGTTGTGCGTTTTCTAACTGCAACAAGCTTTAAAATTTTATGTAATACATATGAAAATCTATACATTATATACAGCGCTGCACACAAAAAATAAGGATTTTTTTTCCAATTATGCTTGGTAATTTTTGAAATTGAGTTTTTAAATGTATTATGCTCTTTTAAATTGTTAACTTGCATATTTATCATATATATTATTTACCTTATAGTGAAACGTGAATGTGACAGTATTGTATATACACGATTGCATTTTAGAATGTTTTGGAAAGTGTTTTATAATCTATGCTTGACGAATGATTTATTTTGATTTATTTTTCTTTTTTTTTGGGGGGGGGGGGAGGGAGAAGCTGATTATACATCTTAATTAAATCTAAAAGAAACAAAACAGTTTAAATTTGCTGTATTCCTTTTGAATAGATTTGGGCAATTAATAAGAGAAATAAAGTGAAGAAATTTTAAACCCATATTTATTTTAAGTTAAAAAAAAATAACTGAATTGTTGAAGATTATTTCGGGTATCTAAATGCTGTAACTAATATGTCGCTGACACATTAAGATATTAATGATATATGACGAAGGATTATCATTGGCTAAACAAGATTTTTTTGCTATCTCCCACAAAAATTATAACTATTCACAGGATAGTACACTTATCTAAAACCTGTCACATCCTCTGTTGAAACCATGTGTGATCTGACGGCGTAACCAATGATACTTAAATGATCGTTAGGAATTTATATAGAAAAAAAGATGCTTCTCTAAGTTTTGCTATCAATGACGGAAGCTAGTTTAATTTCAGCAGACTTATCTTTTGCTGATTACTTTGTCATTTTCGCCAACATTCAGTGTGGTCCGCTGATACTGTAACTTGTTGATATTTTTTTTTCTCTTTCAGTGGGAAAACTACAGTGTATGCAGATAATTGATAAACTGTATGATTAGAATGAAAAGTGAGATGTTTTCAGCGAAAAATTCGGCAGTAGCTGGCACATTAGAAAACAACATGGATAGTTAGAATGTATTAAATAGCCCGAGAATGTTAATTGATTGAATTGCTATTAAAAATGATCCCTTAAAAAAACACTTTTAGCACACACATGTATAAAGAGTTTCATAAAAATGGGCAAAACTTTAAGAGTGATAGTATAGAATCTTTGCAAACATTCAATGTGATCCTCTCATATTGTGACTTATTCTTTTTTATTTCTCTTTCAGTGGGAAAAACTACAATGTATACAGATAAATTGTACGATTAGAATGAAAAGTGAGATGTTTTCAATGAAAAATTCGTCAGTGTCAGACATATTACAAAAACAACTTGGGCAGTGTTCCATGTAGGCAGATGATACCGTGCTACCTATAATTAAAATCTCAGTGTCCAGAAAGAGAAAAGAAGTGAAATGTTTTTTATATTATTATTCCAAAGTTGTGTTTGAGAAATGTGCAGACGATAATGCAGCAGTGAGCTGCGAGTGAGTGTTATTCTTTTAATAAAGTGGTTTTTAATATAATCAGTGCCTATGGAATAATTTGTGTAGTGTGTGCATTTTATTTTACATGGTCCGTCTCGCAAGGAGGTAAAAATAATAATTGATATGAGTAAATAATCTTCGAATTAACTATGTGCTGATGTGATATTAAGAGTTCTATAAAGGTGTTTTCTGAAACTTTTATTGTGAGATTCGTCGAATAATATTCTGCTTAAATTAGTGAAGTGTTGTGCTCAAATAATGGAAGATATTGTTTTAAGAGTTAATGAATATTTTGACAAAAAAAATTTTGATAGCGATCGCTGGAAATTTTTTTTTGGAACTATGCTTTTTGGAAGCAGTCAGAAGTTTAGATGCTGCTCTTCATATTTCGTGAAAATTTTCTTTGAAACGACTTTGCCAATTAAAATTAAAGAAGTCATATGTTGGTTAAATCTGAAGATGAACTGTTTAAATTATTGTGTGATTAAGATATGGACAAATAAGTTGGCTTTTTGTATATTCAGTGGACTTTTTGCATATTGAGAGAATAAAGTTTTCAGTCTGTTTTCGTGGGATATGATAAGAGGAACTGTGCTGATTTTTTTAAAAGTTTATCGCCTCCAGAGAGACAGTGCTGGTTTTATTTTATTAGTGTGAAGAACGACGATAAGACCTGAGTATGGTCTGCGTCCTAAACATTGAAGTTTATGCATTTTTGTCGTGAATGTCATGGTGCAGCAAGTGAAGTGTGTAGGCAGTATGAAAGTTTGATTACCCTGAATGCTCACAAGAACCTTTCAGCTTTGTTTTTCTTGAACTGTACTCTACATAGCCTATGACGACTTTGCCCAGTTGGACTTTTTGCTGTGATGCCTTATGGTGCCTGAAAGGACTTCATCCTGATGAGTTTTTGTTTCGATCATGAACTGTGATCTACAGTGCTTGAAATGAGTTTATGAATGAGCTTTTGTTCCAAAGAATCATGGACTTAGTTGTGACAGACTGTTATCCTGCATATCTTCAAGAGCTCTGATAAACTGGGAATCTACTTGGCCATGACGTTTTTGCATATTTTCTCGACAGAACTACCGGTTCTGGTACTTTGTGTGATGGAGGACTTCTGCAGTAAAAGTGGAATTTTTAAAATTCTTTTTATTGAAAATGAAATGATTTTCTTTAGTTTAATAGAAAATAATTAAATGGATAAATTTTTAAGTAGTTTATGTGAAAAATATTATATAGAGATATTTATTAAAAATGAAGTGTTAAAACCTTAATAGTTTTGCTATATTTTTAAATTTAAACTGTTAAATTTAATTTTGAAGTTTAAGTATAATGCAGTTAAAAATTGTTACATCTATATATATATACATATTTTAATTAACAGGCCTGCTTTGAGGATTTTTGAAAAATATAAGATTTGAGAGTATATTTGAACTTTGAATAAAGTGTGTAATGTTTTAATAGACTCTTTTATATATTTAAAATTTTTAATAAATTTAAAGTTTTTAAAAAAACTTATAAGGTGCTTAAATGGTAGGAAATCAGTTTTTGGTGCTGTCTACGGGCGGAGATTTATGAATTATTAATGAAAGTTTATATATATTTTTGAGTAATTTAATATTTTAAATTTTGTTTTGTGACATGGCTCCAGAGGTTTACTTGATCTTGCTGATTTCCTGGAGTTTAAGTCCTATTCTTTTTAGTTTAAAAGCTTGGTATTTTTTTATATATATAATCTTAAAGTTTAGCATATTATGTTTTAAAAAATCAAGCAATTTTTTTTAAGTATGTTAGGTTTCTTGATTATTAGTGTTAGGTTTAGGGAAACATGATCTCACGAAAATTTTGGCATATTAAGTACAGAATATTCTAAATAAATTTGAATTTTTATTTACTGGATGAATTTTATTATTTACTTTACACCAGTCATTGATTTAGTGCATATAATCTATAATCGGAGATAAATATTTCTTTTCTTTTTCTGAGTTCTCATAAAAATATTAATTTTTGCAATATGTTTTACAGATTCTTTTTTTTTTAGAGTTTTAGAGTTGATTTAGAGTTTAAGAGTTGATTTAGAGTTTAAGAGTTGATTTAGAGTTTAAGAGTTGATTTAGACTTATAGAGTTGATTTAGAGTTTTAGAGTTGATTTAGAGTTTTAGAGTTAATTTAGAGTTTTAGAGTTGATTTAGAGTTTTAGAGTTGATTTAGAGTTTTAGAGCTATGGAAGAGATCCATCATTTTAAGTGTTAGGATTTTCGAGTTTGGTCTGGTACATTTATTTATGTCCTGTTAAATGTGTATGCAAATGTTCAATGAAATATGTATTAAATATGATTTATTTTTAAAGAAAAAATGAATAATTAATGTTTGTTTATTTCTGTTTTAAGTATAGTTGAATTAGTATGTAGTTTTTCTGTAATTGTGCAATATTTTTTGAATATAAATCACAAAAATAGCAATAGATACTTTCCATTTTGGGAAATGTGAAAGGCATGATCCCGAAACTTGGTGCTACACAGATACCCAAGTTGGAAAGATTAAATTAGAATAAGTGTTGAATATATACATTAAGTTCTCTGTGGATAGCTTGCTGTTGTTGTTATAGGTTTTCCGTTGTGGGCAGTACAATTGTCATGTCTTTTGAGAATAGCATATTCTAGGGATCAGTATATTTAAAGATTTAAATTGTTTACTTACCCTCTCTGGTGAACAGAAATGTAGAATCTTCTGCGTTGGATATCTTAAGTGAATAGTATTGACCACCCACGAAAGCTTGAAGATCCGCTGAAGTTTTTCTGTTGGTTGAGAGGTAGTTGCCATAGTGGAGTATGGTTTAAGCAAGTTTGGTGTAATCAGAATTTAGAAACTTTTGCTATGGAGTTTTGGTTAAAGGATTTTTTGCAGTTGTTTAGTGTCATGCCTGCTCAGTGCTAATTTGAGAAATAATTTTTAAAGTTGACTTTTGTTAATTAGAAGTTGAAAGTTGATCACGTGTAAGGCTAAAAATTCAACTCTTTTGATGAAGGAGTCTTTGAAGATCTGATCCATTTTTTGATTAAGTTAATGGATCTTTTTGCGGATTTTTTTTTTTTTTTTTTTTTTTTTTTTTTTTTTTTTTTTTTTTTTTTTTGGTATTGAATTTAAGCAATTGTGAAATTTTGAAATAGATATGGAAATAAATTAATAAAATTTTTGTTATATTAATTTAATAGAACAGATTTAAATATTTTGTGTTAGATTCAACTGTAGGATTGCATTTTTTGAAGTTGTTAGAATTGTTTCCTGAATGTGGAAGGAACATCTTTCAGCTGGCTTGTCAAATTTTCTAAATGTGTTAGACTTGGTCAGGTAAAACTCAAACTCCAGTGAATATAAGAGCAATAGTTTGGGGGAACCATGTTGTAGTGTAAGAGCGAATGAACCCTATGGGCTAAACTTGGTTTAGTTGGAGGTGTTTAGTATGTGATGGACTCTCATGGAATTGCTTGTTTTCAATTCTTGGGCTGAATTTTTGGATATTTAATGGAGATTTTTCGGAATGAAAATTTTTGTTTTGAAAACTGATGTTAAATTTGCTAAATGTTTCTGTGTTTAGTGGAGGGGGATTGATTTTCAGATGTTAACTTTGCTCCTCGCTGAGTGACAGAAACAATCATGTGATAGTATATTCAGTCAGCTGTGTAAGTTTTGGGGCTTATGAGGAGAGTCTAATTTTTGTGAAAGTGTTTTTGTACTGGTGGACTGTATCTCGGCAATAAGGAGTTTCTATGGTCTTGGTGTCAACATTGGTTGATCTGTCCTAATATGTTAAGTATGGAAACAATAGTTTATTATTTGAGGTTTATTTGTGATTCTCTTAATTAAAGTAATCTGTATCCGTGCTACAACTCTTGCCTATGTGATTTTGTGTTTTTCGAGAGAGTGAGGTATGAAGACCTAGGGCCCCAGGCAAATTGGGAGAGAGTGAAAGGGTAGCCGGGTGTACACGGCTCTGAAAGTTGTATGAATGTTATGTACCAATTTAATTATATGTGTCCTCCAGATTCTTAGGAGATGTTGTAGCTGAAACTTTGTTTTTATTGGAAATTGGCTGCTGTGAAAGTTTAGGATTATTTTTGAGAATGGAGTCATGTGTTGATGCCAGACCGGGAAGTTTGTATGTTGTAAAAATGAGATTTGGTTACCTTTGAATTTAATCATGGAGTTCCACTATTTTTAAATTTTATAACTGAATTTTAAAGATTTTTGATCTTTTTATTCAATATGTGAAAATAATATTTTTATATTGTTTAAAACAGTTAATTGTGTAAGATATATTATTAATGTTTATGATAATTGAAATTTCTTCCTATTATGGACTTTGAAGATTGTTTAATGAATATTACAATATTGAAAAAGTTTAATAAGTGTAAGATATTGACATGCTGTGTTCTTGTTGAAATATATGTAGGGTTTTTTCAAGTGTGTATAAGGTATATATATATATGGAGATTCTTCTTTAAAAAGTTCTTTTGAACACATAAGTAAATAAACTCGGAGGTAAATTAAATTCTGACACCGTTTTTAAACTTTTAAATGACTTATATTAAACGTTAATATTTACAAAAAAGATATTTACATAAGACTATTTACAAAGCAAACAATCATAACTCTAATTAATCAATTACATCTTATACGGGAACTCGTCTTCATCTTACGTTCTTTTTACACCAACTTAAAACTAAAAACATTCCATTCTCCTTTCTTCCGTTCAGTTCTTTTTTCTACCGCTTAAATCGTCTGGCTTCTTAGGAATTAATAGTTTCTTCAAAATCGTCTGCCTCACTGAGAGCCTGTTTATCAGAGTTGCGATGCGTAGAAAATAATATGCAGATCTAATAGTGGAGGAGATTTCCCATATTTCGGCCATACTGATGAGACATTCGTCCTCGAATGTATTCTTGTTGGCTGGAAACAGCAGCTGGATCATCTGAAAAGATAAAGAAAAAAAAACACAGCAGCATCCAAAGTCTAAATTGAAAAAAAGAAGTCATCATTCAAATTGTTTATCAAAGCTTAGATTATTTCTTGAAAAAATTCATATATTTTTTTTCGCGTCTTTTCGTCTTCTCTTTCTTACGTCCTTTCATCTTCTTTTATCTTACGTCTTTTCGTCTTCTTCTTTCATACGTCTTTTCATCTTCTATTACTTTACGTCTTTTCGTCTTTTCTTTCTTACGTCTTCCGTCTTCTTTTATCTTACGTCTTTTCGTCTTCTTCTTTCATACGTCTTTTCATCTTCTATTACCTTACGTCTTTTCGTCTTTTCTTTAACAAAGTCTTTTGGCTACCAGTATCTATTAAAGAGATTAAACGCAAAGAATAAAGCTTTATCTCTTTCAGAATTAAATCTTGGGATGTAATAATGTTTACTTGTGACTGAGCATTTTTAACACTTGTATCTTTAGATTTATTACATTGAAATGATTTATGACCATAAGCGTTACAAGCAAAACAAAGCGGCCCTTTATCTTTATTTACACAGTTAATACTCTTATGATTATTCCCGCCACAATTAAAACAACGCATATTTGGCTTTACAGGCTTAAATTTGTTCTTAACTTCAACTTCGGATTTAATTTTAGGCTTAGCTCCTTCATATTTATGAAATTTTGCATTTTCATACTCCGATCTTATTTTTTCATAAATCTTTAATTTTTGTTTAAATTCAGCAATATTGGGACAACCATACAAAAAAGTTTTTTAGAAATGGGGTCATTAATTCCATTTATTACATACTGAATAAGGGCAGAATCTTCAATATTGCCTTTTGAGCATAATTGTTTCATATTTAAAAATATTCATCTAACGATTCATGTGGTCTAATTTTTCTTTTGGACAGCAATTCGTGTAATTCAGCTGAATTGCACGTTTGACCAAATTCAGATATGAGTAGGGCTTTTAATTTAGACCACGAATTAATATTTGTTTCACTTTCAAGAAATAATTTTGCTTTGCCTGTCATACGGCGTTTAGCCAAAATCAATTTGTGCAAATCACTAACGTTAAATAATAAAACAATATCTTCAAAATCGGCAATCCATTTATTAATATTTTGTACTTGAGTACCTTCAAACATTGTAATCATACTTTCAATATCATTAATAGAAATGCTTGGTTTAATAACATAATCAGGAATCAGAATTTTCTGATTTTCATTACTTTCACAATTAGAACTACCAGAATCATTTCTCATATTATTCTCAAAAACAGTTGAAATATTTTTAGTTTTATCTTGTAAATCATCATTAAATTCATCGAAACTTTCGTCATCACTAAGAGTACCTACATCGGCTATCATATTAATTTTTAAAATATTAAAATCACATAAACTAGAAATTATTCTGGCAGCAATTTCATCAAAAGTTCCCGAATTATTTATACACAAAACATTGCAAATGGTAATTAAGTCGTTAACAGAAAAATTATCTTTAATTTCTTTGAATTTAGTTTGATATTCATCGGAATCTACTTCAAACGTAAACCCAGTAAAATTCCGAATTCTACGTCGATTATTTCTGTCACCGATTTCTCCAAAAATTAATTTGTGCAATGTCTTAATACTAGCTGATTTTTCAGTTTTCAAAGAAAACTCTAATTCCTTTAAATCAACTAATTTTTCCATTATTGAAAAGAAAAATGAAATAATAAACTCACTTCATAATCAGATGCTCAGCTTCACACACTTTGATTTCACTTTCATCGCAAAATTTTACCTCTTCTGAAATAGCTTTGTAGGCTTGACATTCCATCACAGTTCTAAAAAATATCGGCTTCCAAGATATTAAAAAAAATATATTTCCATCTCTGTGGGCGTGCGTCTGTATCTCACTTACTGAGACCAAAATTTATGGAGATTCTTCTTTAAAAAGTTCTTTTGAACACATAAATAAATAAACTCGGAGGTAAATTAAATTCTGACACCGTTTTTAAACTTTTAAATGACTTATATTAAACGTTAATATTTACAAAAAAGATATTTACATAAGACTATTTACAAAGCAAACAATCATAACTCTAATTAATCAATTACATCTTATACGGGAACTCGTCTTCATCTTACGTTCTTTTTACACCAACTTAAAACTAAAAACATTCCATTCTCCTTTCTTCCGTTCAGTTCTTTTTTCTACCGCTTAAATCGTCTGGCTTCTTAGGAATTAATAGTTTCTTCAAAATCGTCTGCCTCACTGAGAGCCTGTTTATCAGAGTTGCGATGCGTAGAAAATAATATGCAGATCTAATAGTGGAGGAGATTTCCCATATATAAGCAGTATATATCAATATTTTTGAATATATTTTAAAACCTAGGAGCCAGATCGAGTGGATCTTGTTGGTATGAGAGTAAGTTTAAGTGACTACCTACCTGGTAAAAGTTGTTTTTTGATGTGTGTAAATATTATATAAAAGTTTTTATTTTGTGTATAAATATGTTTGAATATTTCGGGTGTTGGGCTGAGCTGGAACTTTCGCTAATTTTTATTGTTTATTCCCGGTTATTGTGTCTTCTTTAAAGATTTATTAATATATTTGGAGTTAGTGTACATGTGATTAAGTGCTGTTGAGATAATGGTCCTTTTTAAGATGTTATCCTTTTTTGTTCTAAATATGGACATCGTCAGGATGCACTAGTGTGCTAGGCTATCCTTAAGAGGATTAAAACTATAGTGGTGTATTTTAATGTTCTTGTAGTCGCCTCTCCTTTTTAGATAAAAGTGTTAAGAGGGGGGTTTTGATAGGATTTAACATCAGTAGGATACTAGCAGTTCTTATAACTTTTATCTCCTTTCTAATATTTCTGTTTAGCACTAAAGTTTAAATGATATTTAAAGCAAAGGCTAAGAAGTTTATTTATCAATTGTTAAAAAATTAAATTTAAAGTTAAAGTTCTATTTAATTTAATCAATAATTGAAATTAATTGTAAGATTTGGTAAGTGGAGAATTGAAAAGGATAATGTAAAAATAGGAGATCTAGTGTTGTTAGTAGCGGAAAATACACCAAACAATAAGTGGCCATTAGGCAGAATTATTGAAGTATATTACGGTAATGATAAGAAAATTCGCGTAGTTCAGCTAAAATCTCAGAATGGAATTTTTAAAAGAACGATTAGCAAATTATGTATTTTCCTATGCCTGAAAACCATAGTACTTAAAAAAAAAGATAAAAGATAAATATATATATATATATGTGTGTGTGAGTGTTATTGTTTTTTCTTTCAATTTTTATATTTGAGTAAACATATATAGTGACCTTTTGTATTTATTTGTGTAATTAGTGTACTTGGTAAAAAAAAGAGCTATTACTGAATGTGAAACATGTCAATGGGGGCCGGTATGTTCCATGTAGGCAGACGATACCGTGCTACCTATAATTAAAATCTCAGTGTCCAGAAAGTGAAAAGAAGTGAAGTGTTTTTATATTATTATTCCAAAGTTGTGTTTGAGAAATGTGCAGACGATAATGCAGCAGTGAGCTGCGAGTCAGTGTTATTATTTTAATAAAATGTTTTTTAATATAATCAATGCCTATGGAATAATTTGTGTAGTGTGTGCATTTAATTTTACAGGCAGTTAGAATATTTTAACCACTTAACCGGCGAAGGGTATGGAGAAATAGTGCTTTTACCCCCGACTTATCTCGGGGCAGACGGTTAAGTGGTTAAAGAGCTTTATTTGGGAATATTAACTGAATGGATTACTATTAAAAATGATCCATATAAAAAGATATACTTTGAACATACACTTATATACAGGGTGTTTATTGACGGCGTAACCAATGATACTTAAATGATCATTAGGAATTTTTATGAAAAAAAAAGATGCTTCTCTAAGTTTTGCTATCAATGACAGAAGCTAGTACAATTTCAGCGGACTTATCTTTTGCTGATTACTTTGTCATTTTCGCCAACATTCAGTGTGGTCCGCTGATATTGTGACTTGTTGCTATTTTTTTTCTTTCTTTTCCAGTGGAAAAACTACAGTGTATGGAGATAATTCATAAACTATACGATTAGAAGGAAAAGTGAGATGTTTTCAGGGAAAAATTCGCCAGTAGCAGGCACATTAGAAAACAACATGGATAGTTAGAATGTTTTAAATAGCCCGGGAATGTTAATTGATTGCATTGCTATTAAAAATGACCTCTTAAAAACATTTTGAGAACACACATACTATATAAAGAGTGTTTCATAAAAAATGGTCAAAACTTTAAGTGTGATAGTACAGAATTTTTGCAAACATCCAGTGTGATCCTCTGATATTGTGACTTGTTATTCTTTTTTCTTTCTCTTTCAGTGTGAAAACTACAGTGTATACAGATAAATTGTACGATTAGGATAAAAAGTGAGATGTTTCCAATGAAAAATTCGTCAGTGGCAGACGCATTAGAAAACAACTTGGGAATATTAACTGAATGGTTTGCTATTAAAAATGATCCATATAAAAAGATATACTTTGAACGTACACATATATACAGGATGTTTATTGACGGCATAACAAATGATACTTAAATGATCTTCAGTAATTTATATAGAAAAAATATGCTTCTCTAAGTTTTGCTATCAATGACGGAAGCTAGTTCAATTTCAGCAGACTTATTTTTTGCTGATTACTTTGTCCTTTTCGCCAACATTTAGTGTGGTCTACTGATACTGCGACTTGTTGCTATTGTTTTTTCTTTTTCTTCCAGTGCGAAAACTAAAGTGTATGCAGATAACTGACAAATTGTACGATTAAAATGAGAAGTGAGATGTTTTTAGTGCAAAATTTGCAAGTAGCAGACACATTAGAAAACAACTTGGGCAGTTAAAATGTTTTAAATACAGCTCTTCCCGGGAATATATATATAAAAAAATGAACACATATGTATATACAGGGTGTTTCACAAATGATGGGGAGAACCTTAAGAGTGATAGTGCATATCCAAACAAGCAACTTTTATAAAAGAATTCATGGTCGGAAATAGAGCTGTTGCAAACCGCACGTATTCGTTGCAAAGTCACGGCTATTCCGTAAGATACGACGTATCTAATCGTTACTTAGAAATATGACCCGTTTATCGTTACTGTGTCAATAGTATAGTAATACGTAGCCGAATAAAGGGAAAGTAACTTCAACGTAGCTTACTTTTGTGTGATGCACGAATGGAGCCAGATAGTCGACTGAAGAAAAGATGCAAAGAAAAGATGCAAATTTGTGTTCGGATTCGGACAATTCGGTGTCAATTTGGTTCAGTTGTTTCCGTATCAGTCTATGCGTATCATTCACCCTGTTGATTCATTAATTTCACTTATTAAGGAAAGAAAAAGAAGTAAACTGTGGACGAATTTTTCTGAAGCATCAAATGATAAAGCAAACTGTGATTTATATTTATGCCCAGAGAAATACTCAGTTAAAGGGAGTTCAGCAACGAATAATAATAATAATAATTAGTATTGGTTAAACATCGTCCATCATGTGAAAATTTCCCAAAATTTGCAGATTTAGCAAAAAAGTTCTTATCAGTAATGTCTAAATCAGTGTCATTTGATATTTTTTTTCCAAAATCAGGTTACATATTATCTGACAGACATGCTTCATTAAAACTAAAAAGGATGGAAAAAATAATATTTTTAAACATAGATCGAAGATTTCTGAAATAACAATGCGAGTGATGTTAATTGTTGTTTGGTAAGATGATAAAACCTAATGTGTAATACATTTCTTTTAAATGTTTTGAAATTTTCCAAAAAAAAAATAAGCATTTACAGCTTTGCTTTCTTTGCATTCTTTCTCGTATAAAAATATCTTTGCACGTGTATTTATATTTTATACTTAAAAAAAAGGATAAAGACTAATCTTTAGGTTGCTTGTAAAAATGTTTTTATGATAAAGTTTATTTCTTGGTTCTTGTAAAAATATTTTTCTACGTATGTTTTTAAATTTTATATTTGAATAAAATAAATAAATATAAATCAAATATTTCCGAAATAATAATGTGATTCATGTACAATGTTATTTGATAAGATAATCATGTAATAAATTAAGCATTTTTTAAGTTAGTCCAGAAATTAAATTTTCATAATACATAACTACTTTCAGAGTAAAATTAGTAAGTAAATTTGTCTGTAAAAATATTTTGTTTGTGTAATTATATTTCATAATTTTATTGTATAAATTTGATAAACTAGTACTCATCCTAAATTGAATCCTCCGATCATTCTTCATTTCACAAGTAATAAATTCTACAATTTAGATATATTGTATACAATTATAAATCGTATTTGAACTTTGTTTGCAATTTTTATTAAAACTAGAAATTTGGTTAAATGTAAGTTTTACGTACAGATGGCAGCACATACAGGGGTTGGACAAAAATATGGAAACACCTTTAAAAAACACTTTTCCTTGCCTAGTATTGTGTACGGTACCTGTTGTTATTTAAAACAGCTTGCACTCTTCTCGGAAAGGATAAATACAGTTTCTGTATGTTTGCCAAGGGAATATTGTATCATTATTCCTACAAAACGGTGGCAAGTTCAGATAACGATGTTGGCGGTGGATAGCGAGAACGCACTTTGCTCAGAAAACCAGTCCTGGACAATGTGAGGCTGTGTGAACGGGGACTTTGTCGTCTTGGAAGATACCATCATCATTCGGGAACAAAGCTTGTACCATTGGATGGACTTGATCGGCCAAAATGTTCACATAAGTCTGAGCAGTAATACGCCCTTACAGAGTTATCATGGGGCCAAAAGAGAACCACGATATGGCTGCCCAAACCATCACCGAAGCCCCGCCATTTTTCACTCTTGGCATCAAGCAGCCTGTATTATAGGCTTGAGATGGCGTTCTCCAGACGTAAACTCGGCCAGAAGTGGGGAACAATGTGAAAGATGACTCATCAGACCATATTACGCTCTTCCACTGCTCTAAAGTCCAGGCTTTATGACTTCAACACCATTTTTTCCTGTTACAGGCATTAGCATTACTGATTGATGGCTTTTCAATTACAACACGGCCAGCAATTCCCTATTTATAAAGCTCCCTTCTAATTGTTTTGGTACTCACATGATTTGGTAACATGACATTCATTTCAGCAGTAACTTTTGCAGCTGTGGACTGCTTATTTTTCGCGATAATCCTCCTTAATGATCGTCTGTCACGATAACTCAGCACACACTTTCGTCCGCGCTGTGATTTAGCGGATTATGTTTTTTCCGCATTTCAAATATGCGAAAGAAATCTTCGACACAGTACCTCTTGAAACACTAAAAACCTCGGCTACCTTGTTTACGGAAGCACCCACCATACGCGCGCCAACAATTTGTCCACGTTCGAAGTCTGTTAACTCTGACATAATGCAATGATAATCTCACATAACAGTTCTCCAACAACGACTGAACGGCACAGCGATTTTACGAAGTTGTATAGGTGGCGTCAGTAGGCGAAAACTCCGGCGCCATCAACATAATTCATTATAATCAATCTTTCTTTTCAAACATGCATTTCAAAAGGTGTTTCCATATTTTTGTCCAACCCCTGTATAACACCCATCCAAAGACTCCTGTACGGTACATAATTAGATTCCCTACATTTTTATAGTAGGTACGCGATTGTTAATATTTGGTTTCTGAACAGTAACGAAAATAAGAAGTAACGAACACCTTCTAATGGGTAGCGAGTTCGAAAGTAATGACATCAAACAAGTTCGTTACTTTTACAGCAGTAGTTGGAAACAACACGCACAGGTGTTAAAAGGCGACGAATGTGATGCCGTTATATGAGTCAAAAACACACAAAGAACGAAAAAGCGACAACCGCCTAATGGAAAACAGCTCATCGTAGAGTCATTCAGCCTCTTAGAAGTTTCCTTTACAGTTCCGTTAATAAAATGTATATCAACTTTTCCCCTATTAGTAAGGGGCAACATTTTCCAATAGTTTTCTGTTTTGATTGACAATTGCACACTCAGATAAGAAACTTTTATGTGTTAATCGAGGTGAAATTTTGCATACACATTCTTTTTTATCAGGTCACTTTTGCATGCCATTAGTGTCGTTTCTATTCTGATAATTCGCAACAAGAATAGAACTTCAACATTTTCATGGATTAAGTTTCCAAATGCGTAAGCATCTTTGCGTTTTATTTTCGAACACGCATTCTTCGATCAACACTTAAAAATAATTCACTTAAAAATGAAAACTTCTATATACTTTTTTAAAAAATAAAATGGCTTCAGAAATGACTTCTGCATAATTTATTTAATTTTGAGTTTATTAGTTAGTGCGTAACTTTAAAAACACCCTGTCGGCTTGGCCTATAGGCGGAGGTAGCTTTTGAAGAGTGCTCATTTCAACAACAAAAAGTATAATTCGATTTCAGATAAATCCAGTTTAACAACTTGATTTGGCCGCTTTTGAGAAAAATTTCAGTTCATTTTTCTGTATAAACAAGTTTTATCGGAATCATCTTAAGCTAAATTCGACTCAAATGCCCAATTTGATAATCTATTTTGAAATATATTCTGACTTTATTAAAAAATCGACCAATACGGTACATTATATAGTTCCTAAATAACAAAAAATCTGTCAATTGAATGCGTTTGAGAGCAAAATTAAATTTAAAAATGAGTTATAAATTAACTAAATTGTTATTTGAATACAACCTTAATTCTTTATCATGATCGTTTTGGGAATTTTGTGCGAAGTGCCCACTTTGATAACATTTTTAAAAATATATTCAGCCTTTAGCAAAAACCTGAGCAATACGGCACATTAAACAGCTCCTAAATAAGAGAACCTGTCAGATGCGTTTGTGAGCAAAATTGAGTTTAAAAATGAGTCAGAAAAAATGCAATTTATTATTTGAATATTTCTTCAAATTTACAATCACGATCACTTCGGGATATTCTGTTCAAAATACCTTGTCTGGCAGCCTTTTCAAAAATATATTCTGTCTTTATATATATATAAGACCAATGCGTCACATTATATAGTTTCTAAATAAAAGTACCTGTAAACTGGATGCGTTTGAGAGCAAAAATGAATTTAAAAATGAGTCAGTAAAAAACGCAATTTGTTATACTTCCTCAATTTTTCAATCACGATAACGTCGGAAAATTCTGTTCAAAATACCCTTTTTGGCAGCATTTTTTGAAATATAATCTGTCTTTACCAAAAAACTGACCAATGCGTCATATTATATAGTTCCTAAATAAGATGATCTGCCATTTGGATGCGTTTAAAATCAAAAATAAGTTTAAAAATGAGTCAGAATATAAGCAGTTTGGATTTGAGGTTTTTTTCTCCAAATCCTATTTTTGTTTAATTTATTTTTGCTATACGAATTAGCCCTATGGAAAAACTTGTCAATGTAAAAGTTGTAGATATTATTAAGAAGATGTAAAATAAATTTAATTAGATTTAATAGTTTAAGAATTGACAGAGTTATGGATTTTTGTCTTTTTTCACCCCTTTTTGTTTTCGTTTTTATTTTTTTCATTGGTAAGAAATAGTCCTATCAAAAACTTGTAAATACAAAAGTTTTAGATGAGTTAAAAGTGAGAAAATTTAAATAAAATTTAGTTGGATTTGGTATCTTGAGAATTGCCGAAGTTATGGATTTTTTTTTCTCCCAAAAAATCTGTTTTTTTCGCCCCTTGAGCCCATTTTTAACTTTATCAAAAATCTGTCATGCATAAACTTTTAGCACATTTTTTAGAAGTAACATAAACTTTAAACTGATTCGATATCTATTTTAATTAAGAAGTTATCGCGTTTTTTCGGTTTTCACAAAAGCCCTCCCTATTTCAAACCCCTTGGTCCGATTTTGCCCATTAACGAATTCAACCGAGATTTATGCCCCTTGATTTTATGTAAAAGTTTGAAGAAGATCAGAGCATAATTATGGAAGTTATCGTGTGTAGAAGAAAGTGATATACACCGATAGATAGATAGATAAATAGATAGATAAACTTTTTTACTGATGGTAGTTTTGGGGTCTAGGAGTCATGATCGGTGTAGATCTACAAAAAATTTTCAGAAATTCCAACATGGTAGAGAATGCAATAGGTAGTATTTCATACAAAATCTACCTAAAATAAAATAGGATTAGAGATAAATCCAGATTAACAGCTTTGTTTGGCTACTTTTGAAAAAAAAAATATGTTCAATTTTTTGTAAGAACTAATTTTATCAGAATCATCTTAATTGAAATTCGCTCATATGCCCATTTTGACAGCATATTTCGAAATATATTCTGACTTAATTAAAAAATCGGTCAATACAGTACATTATATAGTTTCTAAATTAGAAAAAACTGTCAGTTGAATGCTTTTATTTAAAAAAAGAGTCATAAATTAAGCAATTTGTTATATGAATACATCAACAATTCTCGTATCACGATCGCTACCTGAAATTTTGTTCGAAATGCCCACTTTGACAGCTTTTCAAAAAAATATATTTTGCCTTTATCAAAACACTTACCAATACGCCACATTATACAGTTCCTAAATAAGAGAACTTGCCCGTTGGATGCATTTGAGAGCAAAAATGGATTTAAAAATGAGTCAGAAAAAACGCAATTTGTTATATGAATATTTCTTCAATTTTTCAATCACTATCACTACGGGAAATTCTGTTCAAAATACTCATTTTGGCAGCCTTTTTTGAAATAAATTCTGCCTTTATCAAGAAACTGGCCAATAACATCACTTTATATAGTTTATAAATAAGAGGACCTGCAATTTGGATGCGTTTAGAATCAAAAATTAATTTAAAAATGAGTCAGAAAATAAGCAGTTTGGATTTGAGGTTTTTTTCTTCAACTCCTATTATTGTTCAATTTATTTTTGCTATAAGAATTGGTCTTATGAAAAACTTGTCAATATAAAAGTTGTAGATATTATTGAGAAGATGTAAAATAAATTTAATTGGTTTTGATAGTTTCAGAATTGACAAAGTTATGGATTTTTTTCTTTTTCCACCCCTCCTTTTTGTTTTCGTTTTTAATTTTTTTACCGGTAAGAGTTAGTCCTATCAAAAACTTGTAAATACAAAAGTTTTAGATAATTTTGAGAATATCTGTAAACAATTTAGTTGGATTTGATAGCTTGAGATTTGGCAAAGTTATGATTTTTTTTCTACCAAAAACCCTATTTTTTTCGCCCCTTGAGCCCATTTTTATTTTTATCAAAAATATGTCATGCATAAACGCTTGGCCCATTATTTAGAAATAATATAAACTTTAAACAGATTAAATATTTATTTTCATTAAGAAGTTATAGGGTTTTATCTGTTTTCACAAAAACGCCCCCTATTTCGACCCCCTTGGTCCGATTTTGCCCATTAACGAACTTAGCTGAGATTTTATCCCCTTTGATTTTATGTACCAGTTTGGTGGAGACTGGTGCAGAATTATAGAAGTTATCGTGTCCATTAAAAAGAGGTATATATACATATATAGATAAATAGACAGATAGATATATAAACTGGTGCGAATGCAACAGGTAGTATTTTACACGAAATCTACCTAAAATGCATACCACAGTGGAAAATGCATTTATAGTAATTATGGCTCTTATTGAATATTGTAACTGAGTTCTTCCACATTTCTCTGCAAATTAAAAATAAATGTTAAACACTCCATTAACTATCGAAAATTTTTGCAGCGCTTTTTCTTGATTGCATTACGTTTGATGTATAAAACAAAAATGCACCGCAAATGATTCTTTCCACATATAAGAGTGTCTTGGAGTTCTTTTATGAGTCCATGTAATTCAACAATAAATACTACTTACTATATGTTTTTAAAACAGCATATTCTAGTTCACCTCAATGATATATATTGATCCCAGTCTGTGTGAGATATCGAAATATCAGTAAAATGCACAGCTAACGATTTTTTTCTCATCGATTGTACAGTAACAGAATTTTTTTTTACAGTGCCTGTGTAAACGAGCATCAAAGGCTAAATAGCGAATATTCTATAGTAAATCTTGATAACATGAAAAAAAAAAAAAAAAACACACAGCAATCAGAATTTATTTACAAGAGTTAGAACACGACCAGACAGACACATCGAATTGAAATCATTTTCAAGTACATTGGAAAGAGTTAAAGAATTTGATAACTAAATATTTCCTGTCTAGTTTTGAAAATGATCCAAAAGTGTTTATATATACTACCCATTAAACCAAATGCTTTAATTTCAGTAACGAATCCTTGAGCTGCAAACTATTACTAGACATATGGAGCTTAAAGAAAAGGGAGTATGCCCGGTAAAATGCGTTTTAATTACTCATTAGCGTGCTCGTCGAATTTAATCTTTCATCCGCCAAGTAATTATTCGTCCGTGATCAATTGATCTTAGCCGTCAAAATAACGGTGCACTCTTAAAGAATTTTACTTTCACCTCCTTTTATTCTTTATCTGCGTCTGAGAAATTTCAAGCCCACCCAACATATTAGGGCGTTGATAGTTAAAGTAACATTAATTATTAAAAGTTTGAACGTAGTTAAATACTTAACTACAAATGTTACAGTCATCTAAAAATGATGATGGTTTAAGTTATCTGATATTTAAGGCCGCAAAAGAAATGAGAAGAGAGATTCTAATTTAAAAATTGTCCTTTCCATCGTGAATATGATTAGGTAATTCAGGGTTTTTTAAGTAAGAGATGAGATAGAATAGAAATTTTTATGCTTCCGAATTCTGTAAAATTCATTAGAATAAAGTGTTTGTTCATGATCTTAAAATTTTTTTTGGCAACATAAATTTAAAGTTCTCTGAAAACCACTTATAACAAATTGAAACTGAATTCTTCCGCATTTCTCTGCAAACTAAAAATTAATGCTATGTACTCCATTATCTATGTTAAATATTTTGCTATGCATTTTCTTGATTACATTACGTTTGAAGTATCATAAAAATGCACCGCAAACAATTTTATTCCATACGTTAGAATGTCTTGGATTTCTTTTATGTGTCCATGGAATTGAAAAATAAATGCTACTTATTCTATGCTCTTAAGAAAAAAAGAAAACAGTATAGTTCACCTCAGTGATACACATCAATCTCAGTCTGTTTGAAATATCAAAATATTAATAAAATGCACTTCTAACTATTTTTTTCTCATTGTCTGTACTATAACATAAATTTTTAGTGTATATGTAAACAAACAGTAAATGGTAAATAGCGAACATTCTATAGTAAATCTTGGTAACATTAAAAATATGCGGCAATCAGAATTTATTTATAAGAGTTAGAAACGGCTAGACTGACAATTCGAATTGAATTGATTTTCAAGTATGTTGAAAAGTGTTAAAGAATTTCATAATTAACTAAATATTTCCTGTCTAGTTTCGAAAATCATCCAAAAATCTTTATATGTGTCACCCATTAAATCAAAGGCTTCAATATCGGTAACGAATCCTTGAGCTGCAAACTATTACTAGACGTATGGAGCTTCAAGAGTAGGGAGTATCTCCGGTAACATGCGTTTTAATTGCTCATTAGCGTGCCCGTCGAATTTATTCTTTCATCAGCCAAGTAATTATTCGTCCGTGATCAATTGATCTCAGCCGTCAAAATAAAGGTGCGCTGCTCATTTAGAATTTTACTTTCGCCTCCTTTTATTTTTACCTGCGTCTGCTAAATTTCAGGTCCATCCAATATATTAGGGCGTTGGTTGATAGTTAAACTAACGTTAATTATTAAAAGTTTGGACATAGTTAAGGACTTAACTACAGATGTTACCGTCATGTAAAAGTGAAGATGGTTTAAGTTATCTCATTTTTAGGAGCGTTAAAGAAATGAGAAGACAGATTCTAATTTAAAAATTATCCTTCGCATCGTGAAAATGACTAGGTCATTCATGGTCTTTAAATAAGAAATAAGGTAGAATAGAAATTTTTATGCTTTCGAATTCTGTAAAATCCATTAGAATAAAATGTTTGCTAATGATATCATTTTTTTTTCATTACATAAAGCTAAAATCCTCTGAAAACCACTTATAACAAATTGAAACTGAATTCTTCCGCATTTCTCTGCAAACAAAAAATAAATGGTATGTACTCCGTTATCTATGTTAAATATTTTGCTATGCATTTTCTTGATTACACTACGTTTGAAGTATCATAAAAATGCACCGCAAACGATTTTTTTCATACATTAGAATGTCTTGGATTTCTTTTATGTGTGCATGGAATTTAAAATTAAATGCTACTTATTATACGCTCTTAAGAAAAAAACCTATAGTTCACCTCAGTGATACATATCAATCTCAGTCTGTATGAAAAATCAAAATATCAATAAAATGCTCCTCTAACGATTTTTTTCCTCACTTACTGTACTATAACGGAAATTTTTAGTGTATATGTAAACGAACAGTAAATGGTAAATACGAACGTTCTATAGTAAATCTTGGTAACAGTAAAAATATTCGGCAATCAGAATTTATTTATAAGAGTTAAAACATGGCTACGCTGACACTTTGAATTGAATTCATTTTCAAATACACTGCTCAAAACAATTAAAGAACATTTGAAGTTTTATATAAAATAAAGATATAAACGAAATTTTTTTTGCCGAAAATAGAAGAAGAGAATCACAAATGCAAATTTTTCTGGTTTTCAAACTGTGGAGTATGCAAATTTTGAGTTCGACGTCAAAAACGTCGATTCAGCGGCAGCGAATGAAATTTGACTTTCAACTGGGTAAAAGAGAATGAAGACAAGGATGATAGGCATTCAGTTATTGTTTTGTTTCGATGAGTACGATGTCTCAACGAAGTCATTTGATAGATTCAGAAGCTTGGAGAATTGTTGGTAGGTTAGAAGGGGGCCAAACTCAAACCAAAGTAGCGCAAGCCATTGGAGTGCCACAAAGTGTCATTTCCAGGATCTGGAACCGTTTTTTTAGAGTGGATGTGCAGGCCGAAGACCAGGGCAAGGTCGTAGACGGGCAACAACGTCCAATGAAGATCGGTATTTAGCGTTAACAACTCGGAGACATCGAAACATGAACGCTACTCTTCTCCAACAACACCTTCGCTCGGCTACAGGCACCACGATTTCAACTCAGACTGACCGAAACCGGCTCCATGCTGTAGGTCTGTATGCTCGCCGACCGATGGTATGTATTATATTAACATCAAGGCAACCGAGCATGTCAACTGGAGAAGAACGAAGCAAAATTTTACTAGTACGTAGATAAAGAGATGCGCTCTGTGAAAATCGAAAAAAAATTAGTTAAATTTTTTGTCGATAGGTGGCGCTGCGCCAATATTTAAGCCGATATATGCGGATTTCTTTATTTTGTGGGGATTTCCGAAAGATTCTGTATCTAAAGACAGATGTCAGACAATTTCTGATCTGAAAGACAGTGTTAGACTTCACATTCGCTCAATCTCACAGGACAGTTTACGCAATGCTGTAGAAAGCACAATTCTGAGAATGGAATGCGTTATTGAAAAAGGTGGAGGATTCATTGAGTATACTCAATCTTATTCTTCCTTATTTTCTGGCTGCCGAGCGACATGTTTTATTTTTGTTCATGCAGATTACATCACATGAAATGATATTCATTTTTCTGTATTGTTTGGTGTCATAAGTCAGGCTCTAGAACTGTCTGATTAGGTGAACTTTAATTATAACAATTCCCAGCTCGTCGAAACTTTTAAATTTGTGTCTTTCGTCTGGATTGACTTAAATTGATATAATGAATCTGCAAACATCGCTTTAAATATTGGCACAGCGCCATCTACCGACAAAAGTTTGACTTTTTTTTTTTTCGATTTTCGCAGAGCGCATCTCCTCAACTACCTACTAGCGAAATTTTGTTTCGTTTGGAGCCATAGAACCCGGCTCTAGAGCCTTCTGAATAGGCGAACTTTAATTATAACAACCCTGTATATTGGAAAGTGTTAAAGAATTTGATAATTAACTAAATATTTCTTGTGTAGTTTCGAAAGTGATACAAAAATCTTTATATGCGTCGCCCATTAAATCAAAGGCTTTAATTTCGGTAACGAATCCTTGAGCCCCGAACTATTACTAAAGGTATGGAGCTTTGAGAGAAGGGAGTATCCCCGGTAAGATGTGTTTTAATTGCTCATTAGCGTGCTCGTCGAAGTTAATCTTTCACCAGCTAAGTAATTATTCGTCCGTGATCAATTGGTCTCAGTCATCAAAATAACGGTGCGCTCATTTAGAATTTTACTTTCGCCTCCTTTTATTTTTTATCTGAGTCTGCGGAATTTTAAGTCCACCCAACATTATTAGGGCGTTGATAGTCAAACTAACGTTAATTATTAAAAGTTTGGACGTAGTTAAAGACCTAACTACAGATGTAAGCATCAGATAAAAGTGAAGATGGTTTATGTTATCTGATTTTGAGGCATGTTAAAGAAATGAGAAAAAGGGTTCTAATTTAAAAATTGTCCTTTTGCATCGTGAACAATAAATATTATGTAATTCATGGTCGTTTTAGTAAGAGATAAGGAAGAATGGAAATTTTTATGCTTTCGAATTCTGTAAAATTCATTAGAATAAAGTGCTTGCTAATGATCTTTAAAAATATTTTTCTGACAAAATAAAGTTAAAATTTTCCTTAAAACCACTTAAAAGGAATTGAACCTGAATTCTTTCGTATTTCTTTGCAAATTAAAAATAAATGCTATGCACTGCATTATCTATGGGAAATATTTTGCAGTTCGTTGTTTTCATTATATTACGTTGAAATAATGAAGTCATAAAAAATGCACCGCCAACGATTTTTTTCCATACATAATAATGTCTTGGATTTCTTTTATGTGCCCATGTAAATGAACAATAGATGCTACTTATTCTATGCTCTTAAAAAATTGTAGTACACCTCAGTGATACATATCAATTTAAGGCTATGTTTGAAATATCGAAATATCAATAAAATGCACTGATACGGATTTTTTTTATGATTGATTATACTGTAACGGATTTTTTTTCTTTTGTGTGTGTGTGTGTGTCTGTAGCTAAATAGCGAACACTCTATACTAAATCTAGATGATTGAAAAATACACAGCAATCAGAATTTGCTTACAAGAGTTCGAAGCTAAAACATGGCCAAACTGACAAATCGTTTTAATTCATTTTCAACCATGGTGGAAAGTGTTAAACAATTTGATAAGCAACTAAATATTTCCTGTCTAGTTTGGAAATTGATCCAAAAATCTTTATATATACGAGTATTAACCATCAAATCCAAGGCTTTCATTTCGGAAAGAGCTGCTTTGAAGAGCTGCAAACTATTACTAGACATGTGGAGCTTCGAGACTCGTATTGAATTTTGCAAAAACAGACGTAAAATTGTCTCGAGAGAAGGGAGTATCCCCGGTAAGATGTGATTTAATTGCTGATTAGCGTGTTCGCCAAATTTAATCTTTCATCATCCAAGTAATTATTCGTCCGTGATCAATTGATCTCAGCCGTTAAAATAACTGTACGCTCATTTAGAATTTTACTTTCGCCTCCTTTTACCTTTTTCCCTGTGTCTGCGAAATTTCAAGTCCAAACATCATTATTAGGGCGTTGATAGTCAAAGTAACGTTAATTATTAAAAGTTTGAACGTAGTTAAAGACTTAACTACAGATGTTACCGGCATATAAAAATGAAGATGGTCTAAGTTATCTGATTTCGTGGCGCGTTAAAGAAATGAGAAAAGGAGATCTCATTTAAAAATCTTGAAAATGATTATGTAATTCATGGTCATTTTAAGATAAAGAAAGAATGGAAAATTTTATGCTTTCGAATTCTGTGAAATTAATTAGAATAAAGTGCTTGCTAATGATCTTTAAAAATATTTTTTGACAAAATAAAGTTCAAATTTCCTTAAAACCACTCATAAGGAATTGAAACTGAATTCATTCGAATTTCTCAGAAAAATTAAAAATAAATGTTGTGCACTGAACTATCCATGGAAAATATTTTGCATTTTTTTTTTCTTCATTAAACTACGTTTGAAGTAATGAAGTCATAAAATATGCACCGTCAACGACTTTTTTTCCATACATAAGAATGTCTCGGATTTCTTTTATGTGTCCTTGTAAATGAACAATAAATGCGACTTATTCTATGCTCTCAAAAAATTGTAATATACCTCAGTCATACATATCAATTAAAGTCTGTTTGAAATATCGAAATATCTATAAAATGCACTACTACGGATTTTTTTTCATTAATTGTACTGTAACGGATTTTTTTTGTCTCTGTAAACGAATAGTAAATGCTAAATAATGAACATTCTATACTAAATCTGGATCATTGAAAAATACACAGATACACAGCAATCAGAGTTTGTTTACAAGAGTTCGAAGCTAAAACATTGCCAGAAAGACAAATCGAATTAAATTCATTTTCAACTATGTTGGAAAGTGATAAAGAATTTTATAAGTAACTAAATATTTCCTCTACAATTTGGAAAGTGATCTAAAAATCTTTATATGTACTACCAATGAAATCGAAGGCATTCATTTCGGAGAGAGCTGAGCTATCAAGAGTTGCAAACTATTACTAGACGTATGGAGCTTCGAGACTCGTACTCAATTTTGCAAAAACAGACATAGTAACCTTGCTTCGAGAGAAAGGAGTATCCCCGGTAAGATGTGCTTTAATTGCTCATTAGCGTGTTCGCCAAATTTAATCTTTTATCAACCAAGTAATTATTCGACCGTGATCAATTGATCTCAGCCGTCAAAATAACGGGGCGCTCATTTAGAATTTTACTTTCGCCTCCTTTTACTTTTTCCCTGCTTCTGCGAAATTTCTAGTCCACCCAACATTATTAGGGCGTTGATAGTTAAAGTAACGTTAATTATTAAAGGTTTGGATGTAGTTAAGGACTTAACTACAGATGTTACCGTCATATAAAAGTGAAGATGATTTTAAGTTATCTGATTTTGAGGCGCGGCAAAGAAATGAGAAAAGGGATTCTAATTTTAAAATGGTCCTTCGCATTGTGAAAAGTACTAGGTAATTCATGGTCTATTTAGTAAGAGATAAGGAAGAATGGAATTTTTTATGCTTTCGAATTCTGCCAATTTCAACGGAAAAAAGTTCTTACTAATGATCTTTAAAAACTTTTTTTTAACAAAATAGAATTAAACTTCCCTGAAAACCAATTATAACAAATTGAAACTGAATTCTTCCGCATTTCTCTGCAAACTAAATATAAATACTATGTACTCCATTATCTATGTTAAATTTTTTGCTGTGCATTTTCTTAATTAAATTACATTTGAAATATCATAAAAATTCATCGCAAACTATTCCTTTCCATACATAAAAATGTATAGGATTTCTTTTATGCGTCCCTGTAATTTAACATTAAATTCTACTTATTCAATGCTCTTTAACCTTCCGTCTACCAGACAAAACACCCATTTATCTACGGCAACACCTAATTTTAATTCCAAACTTGCAAACGGCACCAGTAATATTTTAATATAATTTTGCTTTTACAATGAAAGCTTAAATTAAGGAATTCGTAATATCTAGACAAGTCCTTTATAAATTCCGGTGTCAATCGACAATTTCTCATTTTACCATTGACACCAGAAATATTGCTGTCGGGTCCAATGGACCCGTCTGGTAGACGGAAGGTTAAAAAAAGTACTACATGTAAAAGTACTACATACTGTAGTCAACCTCAGTCATACATATCGATCTCAGTCTGTTTGAAACATCGAAATCCAATAAAATGCACCTCTAACGACTTTTTTCTCATTGACTATACTGCAACGGAAATTTTTTTGACTGTCTCTGTAAACGAACAGTAAATGTTAAATAACGATCTATTATAATAGATCTTAAAAAATCAGAAAAATACATAGCAATCAGAATTTATTTATAAGAATTAGATCACGGCCAAATAGGCAAATCGAATGGAATTCATTTTCAAATATGTTGGATAAAAAATTTTATAACTAAATATTTTCTGTCTAATTTGTAAAGTGATCCAAAAATCTTTATATATACTACCCATTAAATGAAAAGTTTTAATTTCGCTAACGAATCCTTGAGCTCCAAACTATTACTAGAAAGGAGAGAAGCTTCGAGAGTATCCCCGGTAAGATGCGTTTTAATTGTTCATTAGCGTGCTCGTCGAATTCAATCTATCATCAGCCAAGTAATTATTCGTTTTTGATCAATTTATCTCAGCCGTCAAAATAACGGTACGCTCATTTAGAATTTTAATTTCGCCTCCTTTTACTTTTTTTTTTCGCTGCGTCTGCGAAATTTCAAGTGCGTCCAACATTATCAGGGCGTCGATAGTAAAAATAACGTTAATTATTAAAAGTTTGAACGTAGCTAAAGATTTAACTGCAGATGTTACCGTCACATAAAAGTGAAGATGGTTTTAAAGTATCTCACTTTGAGGCGCATTAAAGAAATGAGAAAATGGGTTTTAATTTAAAAATTGTCCTTCGCATCTTGAAAATGATTAGGTTATTCATGGTCATTTTTAAGAGATAAGAAAGAATGGAAATTTTTATGTTTTCGAATTCTGTGAAATTCATTAGTATAAAATGCTCTCTAATGATTTTAAAAACTTTTTTTGACAAAATAAAGTTAAAATTCCTTGAAAACCCTTTTATAACGAATAAAAACGGAAATCTTCAGCATTTCTCTGCAAATTAAACATAAATGCCATGCACTCCATTATCTATGGGAAATATTCTGCAGTACATTTACTTGATTACATTACGGTTAAAATAGCACAAAAAATAAACTACAAATTTTTTTTCATGCATAAGACTGCCTTCGATTTTGTTTATGCGTCCCTATAATTGAACAATAAATGCTACTTATTCTGTGCTTTTAAAAAAGCATATTGCAGTCCATCTACATATCCATCTCAGTTTGTTTGAAATATCAAAATATCAATAAAATGCATTGCTAACGACTTTTTTTCATTAATTGTATCGTAACAGAAACTTTCTGAGTGTCTCTGTAAATGAACAGCAAATACTAAATAGCGAACATTCTATAGTATGTCTTGATAATATGAAAAGTACACAGCAATGAGAATTTAACTACACGGCCAGCCAGACAAAGCAAATTGAATTCTTTTTTAACTACGTTGAAAAGTGATAAAGAATTTGATAAGTAACAAAATTTTCCGGTCTCGTTTGGAAGATAATCCAAAAATCTTTATATATGTACTACCCATGAAATCAAAAGCTTTAATTTCGGTAACGAATCCTTGAGCTCCAAACTATTACTAGACGGGAGAAAAGCTGCAAGAGAAGGGAGTATCCCCGGTAAGATGCGTTTTAATTGCTCATTAGCGTGCTCGTCGAATTTATTCTTTCATCAGCTAAGTAACTATTCGCCCGTGATCAATTGATCTCAGCCGTCAAAATAATGGTACGCTTGTTTAGAATTTTATTTTTGCCTTCTTTTTACTTTTTTCTTTGCGTCTACGAAATTTCAAGTCCACCCA
The DNA here is from genome assembly GCA_964019185.1 of Maratus speculifer. Taxonomy (NCBI): domain Eukaryota; kingdom Metazoa; phylum Arthropoda; class Arachnida; order Araneae; family Salticidae; genus Maratus; species Maratus speculifer. Next base: position 28,387,531 of record OZ025300.1, read on the forward strand.
ACATAATTAGGGCGTTGATAGTCAAACTAACGTTAATTATTAAAAGTTTGAACGTAGTTAGACTTAGCTACAGATATTACCATCATATAAAATTCAAAATCATTATAACTCGAAATATTACTTGCAGAATTTCATTTTTTTTTTTTTTTTTTTTTTTTTTTTTTTTTTTTTAAATAAACAGAAACATAGAAGCTTCAATTTTGATTCAGCATTTTTAAAAATATTAATTTAAATAAAAATTAAAAATATTTAAAGCAAAAATTAAAAAAATAAATTGAAAACATAAAAATTAATATTTCCTGTTTCAATTAAGACAGAAAAGTGGTTTAAACGTCAATTAAAAAAATAATAATTCAATAAACTTGTTTTTTGGAAATTAGAAAATTATCGTGTTCCGGATCACGTTAAATCGTAATATATTATTCTTAAATTTTATTATAAATACACAAAAATATAAATGACAAAGCTGTAGTTAAACTAAAAATGACAAAACTAAAGTCATTTAAATCAAAATTATTTAAAAAAATTAAAGATAAAAGGTTTTCTCGACATAAAACCATATTTAAAATTTTACTTCATCACAAAACGGTGATAAATCGCCAAAAAAGCGAAAGTTTCATTTTTTTTTTTTTTTACATACGTTCTATCGAGGTTCCACCGAATTTTTTTATAAACATATATATCCACATGACGAGAACATTCTGTAATTTTTATATTTTTCTGAGCCCATTTGACCGTGTGGAAATCTTTCTTTTAAATTTTAAATGTGCTCAAAACTTCATTTGGGATATCATTCGAAATTTTTTATTTCGATAATATTTTCTTCTTGTAACTTTTACCTTCAATTAGGTGATTCATTCGCCGATAAAAATATCACCAAATAGACTTCTTTTCGTGATGTATATTTAAAATTTCTTTATAAGCGCTATTTAGATTTTACAATATTTCTTATAGAGGTTTAAAAAAGAATAGGAAATATTGAAACTTGCTTTGAATTTGAAAATGCGATTAGTCCTATAATTCGATTTAATCGAGCTAATATTATCCAGGGTTTACTGTAGTTTTAAAATCTCTGCATACACAGAAATTGCAAATCCTATATTTTCTTTATCATTGTTATAATAATAATCTTAACGGTAGATTTCAGTTCCACATGTTAAAGTAATACATTACAAAGATTATTCTATGAAAATAGTGCTAGAGGATATGTAGAGCGCTGTTACGCCTCCATAAAATTTTCTCTTTCTTTTCTTTTTTTCAAATTCATACAGATAACGTTATAACAAAAGCTAAAGCTTTGAAAGTGACACATTTATGCGTTTAGAAATTATGTATCAGTAATATGCAATTATTCTTAAATACAATGTACAAGTAAAATGTCGCACTTTAAACAGTTTCGACAGTGAAAAACGAAAGGAAGAATAAAAGCTGTTGAATAGCCCGAGATCTCAGCATCCGCGCTGATGCATGGACAATGGGAACATTTCCGGTGGACATTGGAAATCAGCGCAAATAACATTGCCGTAAAAAAGGAGATTAAGAATTGGATCGTGCATGCATCTTCAAAATGAATCTCCGTGACTTCAGATGTTCAAAATTTTAGATTCTTTCGCTATCTTTGCGTGGCTAATTATAGTCGAAACAATGGGTAAAATAATTTCTTCAATGCATCAAGGTCAAATTTGAGGTCTTCTCGCCCCTCTCCAACCCGCCTGTTTTATGGGAGATAATGATCAAGTTATATCAAGCCTTTTTAGTATGGATGCCAAGTATAGTTAAAATCAACTTTTTGGACTAGATTTTTGTCAGGATTCCCGAGAGATATTAATGCATGAGTTTACTTACTATGCATTCATATGCGATTGATGACTGATTATCAAAGAATAAAGTTTACAAAGTTATTTCGCTTCACATAAAAAGTATTGTTTCACATTTTTTTACTCCCATCAGAGAAAGAAGAAATAATTGCGCTTTGAAAACCATCTGAATGATAATAAATTCTATAAAAATGAAAGCATAGTCAAGATATATATTTTATACACGATTGTGTGATAAAGAATATATTTGTGTTGTCATTAACAATGGCAATAACTTCCAATTCATTTTTTTCTATCGCTGTCATATTCTACGTATTACGGCTGTGAGACGCTTTGCTAAAAATTTTTCAAAAGAGAAGTAATAACAATTGATAAATAAAAAACACTCCTACATTTTTATTTCGTTAATTCAACTTTGTAGAAACATATTTTTAACCATGGCAGTTAATATCCTTTCGCAATAAAGCCCGAGTTTGAAGAGAATCCCGATTACTGAAATATGTACTGGTAACCTGGCTAAAGAGAACCCAAAGGAAATTTCAGAAAGTATATTCTTCAAGAAAAATACACTAAAACTAATGTTGTCAGGATCAAGATGCTTTCGAGCGTACTCACTGCTTGTGAGATCTTTTGTTGTAACGTTATTGAACGAGTCGTAAATTGCATGTCAAACTTAGCGAATTAGGGGTACGAACTATGTACTATAATGAAGTTTAAAAAATATTTAAATCTTGGTGTAATAGTATTCAGTACATCAGATTCAGTATAGTATGAAAAATCTTTTGTGTGTCCCTGTAAATACTATCTACTTTTTACCATACAGGGAGTAAATTGTATTAACGTTAACAAAGTGTATCAATTCCATAAAATATGAAATAGTTTAATACGATTAAAAAGAAATGCTAAACAATTTTTCTCCTATACCATTATGCAATGGAATATTTTTTTGTGGCCTTGTAAATTACTAACAAACATTATTTGTATTACAGATTATACAGAATGTATATTTTAGTATATACTTCATAGATACATATCAATTTTATCATACTAGAAAGAGTGTAACATCATTAAGACATACACTTGAAACTATTTTTCCCATTGACTGCAATGTAACGGAATACCCCGTAATTAAACTATACATCCGATTATCATAAAATTTGAAATGACTCGATAACACTATGTAACAATTATACATTTTAAATTTCAAACGATTCGGTTGGGTGTTTTTTGCGAACAGATGGATGGACGGAATGAACGACGACTGCAGGTGCTACGTATTTCCATAATTACGAACGCATTTAAAAATAGTGGAAAAAGTTGCTTATAGATGTTGGGTACATCTGTAAACCAAAAACTTTCATTTAAGATCAAATTAGTGTGAAGTGAATTAATACTTTTTTCTCATGGACTAATGAAGAAATGGGGTTTGCTTTTTAAATATATAAAAAGTCACAATTTTATGCAGTCAAAAATTTGTATACGACTACTACTATTGAAGTTATATTAAAAATATGAGGCAGCTCAATACTTTTGGGCAAGGTTGTAAAATCTCTGAAAGAAAGTTCCGAAAAATCACCATTGGGCCAAGAGAAATAATAGTCGATGAAATTCAATTCAAGAATATGAATTGAAGCTGAACTTTTCTCTCATGGACTTATGAGAAAATGGGCTTTGCGTTACATAAAAAATCACAATTTTATGCTCTCAGAAATTCTTATAAGACTGTAACTATTAAAGTTATATAAAAAATATGAGTCAGCTTAATACTTTTGGACAAGGTTGTAAAATCTCTGAAAGAAAGTCCCAAAAAATCACCATTGTGCTAAGAGAAATAATAGTCAATGAAAATCGATTCAAGAATACGTAAGATGGCCATCTCAATTCGATTAAACATCTTCTTAATCCTCCACAGTGTTCTCTATAATACCGGTGATGAAGACGATAGGAATTCGCCCAATCTCTGTGAGAAAACGGTTACTGTGTAGACAAATCCTGTGTTTTTAACGCTTATCTTGAGAAGCTCAGAAAGAGCCTATCGGCACTGAAGCATACGAAAACTCTTGGGAACGAGCAGACAAGAGTCTCATGACGAACAGAGATAAACGCATGCACACATGGTAATGGATAGTTATCAACAGAGCCAGGAGGTCTAATCTCTGACCTCTGGATGGAAGAGAAAACAAAATTTTGTTGGAGAAAAGTGAATATTTTAAGAATGTCGAAGTAAAGAGTTGGAGGGAGTCATGTTGATGTTTAAATACAAAAAAATGAAACAAAATTCACAATTTTTCACACTGTATAGATTGGAAAACATACGATTTTAAGAAACAATTTACCTTTTCAAAAAAAAAAAAAAAAAAATATATATATATATATATATATATATAAATATATATTTTAAAAAATAAGATTTAAACGGTGAATTTAGTGCTTTTCAACATTCAATTAAAAGTACATTAGAAAATTACCAGCATATTTAATTAAAAAATAGAAAATTCATAACAATTAACTTTTTAAAATCCCTACTATTTTATTTTTTTAATTGACATTTTTACCCTCTCCCCAGTTTAAGATTTTAAAATGTGTTCACCAGACTGCGCATAGATTTTTAGATACATCCGATAGTATTTTTAACGACTTTTTTTTACCGATATATGCAGTGTAAATCTATGAAATCGAACACATCTTCAAATACTTTTATTTAAGAAACACGAAACCTGAAGGTTCATTTCATGCGCAGATTTATCTCCATATAATAAATAAATGGATAATGGGTAAAAGCCTTTTAAAGTTTTAATTTGTGTGGGTAATTTTGCTGAATTCATTAAGTAAATTTACAATATCTAGCGATATTATCATCGTATGTGTTAGAATGAGGAATTGCAATATTTACAATTAAATAGGATTTCATTTGCTATATATATATATAATCAGAATGAAAGATAACAAGTTATCAAATATAAAAATTTATACACAGTCATCTTGATTTCTACTATGTAGTTTTCTGATAACACTTAATGGGATATTCCATTAATAGTAGCAAAATATCGTCTAATCATACATATATATTGAGATTTAATATATTATTTCTGATTATTTTTTTTCTCCCATGTTCATTGTGGTAATTTTCTATTAAATTCAATGGTTCATAAATTGTAATGCAATTAATGGTTATATATATATACATATTAAAATTATTTCTGACCAGTTTTAAGATAAACAATTACAATTAACTTTCACCTAAACTGATAATCAAATAAAATGCTTTAAAAATTGATACCTTTATACAGCTTAGAATGCAAAAATTATGTGTGTTTGAGAGACAAAAACAATTAGAAACTTTCAATTAAAGAAAAAATATTTAAGCATTAGTGTATGATTGCACGAGGTATCTTAAGTTTAACATAAAAAATGTGGTTTATAAATACACCTGAAACGTTCATGGCATTCCACCTAAATTTCTGTGTTTGATTTGCATATGTTCTCTCATGAAAATGAACAAACAGAAATCATAAAGTTATATATAATTTCCCCCTTTTCCTTTTATGGGGAAAGAATAAACATATTGCATTCATTTTTAAAACATACAAATACAGAGTCAGAAAATTTTAAATACAAATATTAAATAGTTCGAACAGTATTTTGCGGGCAGCTAAAAAGTCTATGAGATAAAAAAAAACCCTCCTTACTAAGTGTGCTACAAACTATCGTATACAATTGTAATTGGTTGGCCATTCCATGGTAACTTACGTTACATTTAGAACAATTTGCTGCAGTAATTTTAGTAATATAACTTTAAAGAAAAATTCAAATGTAAAATTATTTGTCAAAGAAATCTATCTAAGGGTCAATTTGCTTGAAAATTACCTAAAAAATGAAAATGAAAATCACACTTTATATGATAACTTACATTCTTTTTTTTAATAATGGCAGTTACCATAGTAAATAAATCTACTAAAATTTAAAAAATAACATAAAAATTAGATAATTTTCATCTAAACTTGGCAAGAAATTAACTTATCTCAATAAAAATCTAGTCAACGCAACGCTAGTCACAGTAAAATAGTCGGATGATTATGTTAAGTCTATGGGAGCGTTCTTTTCAAATACCTCGCTCAAATTTTAATATTTTTACATGATTTTTTTTGCATAGGATAACTGAGAATTATTTACAACCGAGCTAGTTTTTTTTTCTTTTTCGATTTTAGTTATATGTTTTTTATATTATGATAGTTTCAATTTCAGAACCATTTCTAACCGGTTTCAAAAGTTAAAGTAATTTTTGCAAAAAAAAACCTGAAACCAGAATTGAAAAAGTAAAAACAAGCCCAGTTTGTTGAACCGTCCTCCGCTATTCTAACTATCCTATGAAAAAAACGTTAAAAAATAATAAAATTTAAGCCATAGACATTTGAAAATTACTCCCCCATACACTTAACATCATCATCCGGGTCTTTTTCAGTGACTTGCGTAGGCTCTTAACACACTGAACTTTCCGCTTAGACTGTGTCGAATTTCAACTTTAAATTTTTGACATATATTTTTAAAAGTGGGAAGTGACAATTTTAATAATATATTAAAAAGAAAAAATGAATTTTCTAAACTACAATGTAGAACGCCTCCAGCCCCCATCCCCCCGCCATTAGTTTATTTAATTCATTTTGAATATTTGCTATTCTTCATTCATACGTAGGTTGATCCAAAAAAAAAGTTTACAAGCAGAAGCATTTTTAACGGAATAATTTTGGAGCGAATATTTCCACCCAGGGTTGTTGACGGATGGCGCTAGTTGTCCTACAGCGGTTCTACGAGTAAGTAGTGTCAGTACGCAGACACTTAAGGACGACAGTAATGGCACGAGATCTAGAAAAGTTGTCTCGCACAAAGGTGCGAGCCGTAATTCGATTCTTATGTGCCAAGAATTTGGCCACATCCGAAATTCACAGACAAATTCACAGTCATTCTTCTGCATGACAATGCCAGGCCCCATACAGCTCGCCAGACTCAGAAGTTGCTGAAAAGTTTCAAGTGCGAGGTCTGGAATCCCCCCCCCCCTCATACAGCCCCGATTTGGCTCCAAGTGACTATTTCCTTTTTCCGGCGTTGAAGCGAAACTTATCAGGAACACGGTTCACCTCAAACGATGCAGTGAAAATAACTGCCGAGAAATGGCTCAATGAGCAGGGATCTGCCTGATTACTACCAAGATGTGCTAAATAAGTTGGTCGAACGTTCTGACAAATGCCTAAACAGGTTTGGCGACTAAGTGGAAAAGTAAAGGCCAGATGTGTCTCTCAATTGCCATTTGTATCTTGTTTCTATTGTTAATAAATACTTTTTCCTTTGCCTTGTAATTTTTTTTTTTGGATCACCCTTCGTACTTGAATGCTCAAAGCTGTAATTAATCAGGGTGGCGAATGGTCAGGGAAAAACACAGTCAATAAAGAAATTGTACACATACCTTCTTTTAAAAACAAAACCAGCCTTTTTTTAAATAAAAAAAGAAATTAACAATAGATTTTCTAAAGAAATGTACTAAGCTTTGAAGTCAAATAATGTTTTTCTTTTATATTTAATATGAAACTAAATAACATTAAGATTCAAAACACCTAAAATACTAAAGCAAGGCCTAAAACGCTTACTTTTAACTACAAAGCACGGTCTCTACATTCAAAAAACAATAGAAATGTAGAAAATACTTCCTTTTAAATACAAAACAAAGGTTTCTAATTAAAAAAATCACTCGTATATTCCCCCAAAAAAGTTTACTCACTCGATGTTACTCTTCGAAATCCAACGGCCTCTAATGAGACACAAGAAATTTAATTAATTTCAAGGCGCGAGACTTCAAACTTTTAAATGTTTCTCCTCTCTCATCCAATAAGAAAACTAGAAAAGGAAGAACGAACGGATCATGCGCAAGCCAAAAAGCGAAATCTCTGCGAATCTAACGAGGGTTGTCAAGAAGAAGAAGAGCAGCACCTAAATGGTAAAGAAAGCAAGTCATGGCGCAGACATTGCGCGTCAAAAAAAAAAAAAAAAAAAAAAAAAAAAAAAAGTCGCCAAGAAGTGGGTTAAAACTCAGTTTACTTAGCATTAATATTTACGATTCATTGTGAAAATTATATTTACTGTTTCATTACTTATTAAGTTTATTATTTGTACCTGTTTATTTATTGTTTTTTCCTTTTTTATTGAATTCATGTTTATTTACTGTTATTTTTCATTTTAATTTTATAAATTACTTTTATTATATACTATATTAATAATTATTTATATCAAACTATCATTTCCTTATTTTTATTTCCTTTTTTAAAATACTAGAATCTTTTTCATTTTTTCACCTTATTTTAACTTTTATATTGCAATAACAAATCGCATGCTGTTATAGGATACACTTTGTAACATACATTCAAAAGAAAAATTTTCGCCAAATTGGCGAAGCAAGCGCAAAAAAAAGCAAGCGCAAATATGGTGCGTATATGATATCTGTGCCATTTGCTATTAACTTTATAAATCTTTTCGATAAAATAAATTATGAAAACATAAACATGGAATCTGGATCATTGAAAGTGTATATAACATTAAGTAGTTTCGGTATTACTTAGTTATCCCGTCGACCAATTACTTCAAATTATACAAATCGCCGAACCATTAACCAAATTATGCAAATTGACACTTTTTTTTTTAATAACGAAAAAAATATTTTAATAGAACATTAATAAAAACACAAAGTCAAATTAAAAATCGCTTGATGACGTATCAAACACGTGTATCATGTTTAATGTCAAGTGAATGTGATGTTTGCGATCAACCATTTTTGGCATTTAATCTTAGAGTTTGGCGTCAGTTACATGGTCGACGAGATAACTAAGTAGTACCATAGTTCCCTAATTCATAAAAAAATTAAATTCTTCATATTTCAATAGAATTTCAAAATATAATCACTGAATTATGTAAGAATTAAGTGATATATATGCACTTGTGATCACTTTTAAAGCTGAAATTATCTTAATAGTATAGGAAAAATATTTTTTATGTGTTTATGTACAATTTAATGCATTTGTGATACTAATTATTATCTCTTTTTTTTTTCGGAATTTAATTGAATCAATGATTTAAAAAACTGCAAAAATCCCGAGATTTTAAAATTTCAGGAATCAATTCAAACTGTGCTACGCTACAGAAACGTGAACATCATTATTTTAAGAACTTTACTGTACTCACTATATATTTAAAATTTTAAAGTATGTATTACAATTGTCACTTAAAAGCAAAAAAAAAAAAAAAAAAAAAAAAAAAGATTTGTGTTGTTTTTGCAGCCGATGGAATTAAAAAATATATATGGTCCAACGAAGTACATCAGGGTAGATGTGCCAGTAGCGGATACCCCTGGTGTTTTTGGTTCATAAAAAAATAATAAATATTTAGCTTTTAATAAGTTTTTTATAATTCCCCTTTGTATATTTTATGACCTTGGTTATTGTTGAAACTTTTAATCAAACTAGTAAAAAAGCAGAAAATAATATTTTAAAGATCCGCTATTTTTCAGTGAAAATCTTGATGATGATGCTAAGAGCTGACTTCATTTAATAAATTTATGTATTCTTTATTTTTTATTGCAAAATTTGAATGTTTTAGTTTAAATGGCAATCGAAAACTTATGTATACTAATGACTATATTTACAAAATTTCATTTATTTTTAATCTTTTAAGAAGGGGGGCTCCATTATTGGAAAGATTAGTTAGTCATTTTCCAATAATGGACCCACAATGTAGACATTACTAAAACTGCAATTTCAGTAATATTAGACAGTGCAATAATAGGTAAAATATTTTGATTTTTTTGAAAATTTAAATTATAATTTCATTTTTTAGTTACTCTTGTCAAAATGCTACACTACCAAAATTTTTATAAATAGGTAGATATTTTATGTATTTAATGAAATTTCAATATTTTATTCTCTCTCTCTTTTTTTATAATGTATACAACTTTACCTTGCATATTTTAGAATCTAGAATCAAACTGGTCAGGAAGCAGAAATTGTTGCATAAGAGCACACTCAAAGAAAGTCCAATACGGCTAAGTGCCTTTCCATTTAAATAAAAACAATTAAATTACCGAAGAACAATTAAGTTAAAATTCTATTTTCTGTCTTAAAGGTTTTCTTATTCACACCTGGCAATAAATAAATAAAAAAGAATACTGCCCAGTTAAACTGATGGCATTGAGCTCACAGGCTACAAATACTAATTGTACATTAAAGCCTTATATTTTCAAGGGTTAATTCCGTTCGAAAAAAAAATTAAGAAGGGGAAACAGCTCTCCCCTTTCCTCTTTTTTTATACTTAATCATTGAACCTCCTATACTATCAAAGACATGCTTTATCATATAAAAAATCTATATCCAAAATTCAGAGCAAATTAGATAATTCTTAATAAAAACCCATTTAGCATTTATATAATTTAAAAGGAGTTATCCCCTTCTTTTATACTTAACCATTAAACTTCCAAAACGATTCAGAGATTTGAACGAAATCTGAAAATTCTGCTTGAAAAACCTATTTATATAAATTAAGAGGGGGGGGAGGCATTAGAACCCCTGTTGCCCCTATTTATACTTATTCAATGAACACCTAATAGCAGTCACGGAATCGCCTCATCAGAATGATCCTAATCTAAATTTTGAACGAAAACTTAATTCTGCATGAAAATCCCATTTATATCAACTAACGGGGGGGGGGGGCATTAGAACCCCTGTTCCCCCTATTTATACTTATTCAATGAACACCTAATAACAGCCATGGAATCGCCTCATCAGAATGATCCTAATCTAAATTTTGAACGAAAACTTAATTCTGCATGGAAATCCCATTTATATCAACTAACGGGGGGGGGGATTAGAACCCCTGTTCCCCCTATTTATACTTATTCAATGAACACCTAATAACAGTCACGGAATCGCCTCATCAGAATGATCCTAATCTAAATTTTGAAAACTTAATTCTGCATGAAAATCCCATTTATATCAACTAACGGGGGGCATGAGCCCCCCGTTCCCCCTCTTATACATATCGAATGAACTCCAAAAACTAATCAGGGAAGCGCCTTATCAGGATATACCTATATACAAAATTTCAAGTGTATCCGATATTTTTATCATGAGTTATCGCGTTACGCACATACGCACATACATACAGAACGGACGGGCACATAAGCTCTCAGGCTATGATAGCCTGTGAGCTAAAAAAGGAGTTAAATACCAGTATTTTTTAAAAGAGAAATTCGTCTACTCATCCTTTTATATTATTCAAAGTATTTTCTATAAGAAAATACAGAAAGCTTTCTCTTTTTTTGATTGTTTTTTTCCCTGATCACTCGCCACCTTTTAAACGATACTAGATTTTAATGTGATATAGTAAGCTGAAACTAAGGTTAGAATTCTTTTACAGAACCACATGAAATAAATTGTTAAAATAATGTTATGTAAAAAACATGAGATTTTTTATAATCTGAAATAGTATAAAATACTCACCGGTCCAAGGAGGATTAGCAACGTCGTCATCAGTGTTATCTGAAAATTAAAAGAATAAATAGTCAATATAGTATTCAAATTCATATTATTTTTCCAAGATTAAATCTTTTAAATTCAATTATTTTCATCCAAGCAAATCTATAAATTTCTATTTTAACGGAACTTGGAAGCTCAGTTAGCCCTTTCGGCATATCGTACAAATAAGCTAATGTCTAATTTTGTATATTGATAACATACAGATTTTGTTAAAAACGGCAATTTTTATGTAGTAAAGTTACTGATGAGACTAAAACCCCTCATTCTCAAAATCAGAATTTTAAAAATATGATTATAGGCCTAACTTAGTCAATTCCCATTACTTTGCTAAGGGTCGTTCCTGCATAATTTTACTCAAACAAAATTATGGATTGTACTATCTTAGTGGCATTACTTAGTTTGATTGCATAAAAAAATCTTTGCAACATAAAATTTGGTATTCCTTTGATCAACTTTAACCCTTTCCGGCACACTGCGCCCGGTCTGGGATACCTGCTTTTAATTCCAAACTCGCAAACGGCACCAATAATATTTTAGTAAAATTTTGCATTTACAATAAAAGCTTAAATTAAGGAATTCAAAATATCTAAAAAATTCATTTGTAAATTCTGGTGTTACTCAAAAATATCTCATTTTATAATAGATTTTGGCCGTGCCAGAAAGGGTTTAAAAAATGCTAGATTATTCTAGCTAAAATAGGTTAAGAGCAGTTACAATAGTGAGTAGCTTTATCCAATATCTGGGATACTACGGAAAAAGTATGATGAAAAGTAAAATACAATATTAATACACATGTAAAGAGGAAAATACCCTTTAGAATTTTGTAGCAATATTTACCCAACAGATTTCATAGCAAAACAGTAGATTGACATTACATACATAAAAACATATAAAAGAATTTTTGTCCTTTGTGATATTAAAATATTTGTACGATATAAATATTTATATGATATAAATACATGTCATAAGATTTTACGTAGATATTTAATTTTAAATGAAGTTTGTTCAGTACCTTTTAAACAATTTGTAAATAAAATAAGTTTAGGAAGAATTTTTTCACACAGTGAGATTATAAGCAATGATTCTGCCTCCACTGAATTGCCTAAAATTTTGAAAGCGATACTCTGCATGGTAAAAAAACAAAACAAAAATATACAGTAATTCATGTTCACGAACATTCATTTTTAGGGTTACGTACTTAAAAAGTGAAAACGGAACCAACTTAAGATCACTTCTGTGTCTGTCTCAGGCATTTTATTCTTAAATTATGGAATGTAGAAAATTAAAATTGGGAGAACTAATAAAGGCTGTTGACCCACATATTTACAGATTATTAAATATTCACAAATATATTTAGGACTTAAGGGTAGAGGGGCTAATTAAGCTACTTGAAAAAAATAATCTTTTCTTTGTATATAGTGTGAAAGCTTTCGTAAAGTTGAACTAAAAAAATGCATTTCTTTTAAATTTAGAAAATATATTTTTGGAGATATCATCAAAAATTTACTGTAAAAATATGACACCCCCCCCCCCTTTTATTTCCGAATATACTGAAATTAAAATTACGAAAAAATTAAAGATAATTGAAAATTTAACTCTTACAGGAAAGCTACAGCGATTACCCTAAGCTATATAATTTTTGAGAAAAGGGCATTTTCCCTTTACACACAAATTTGGATTTTCGGGCATTCAACAAAAGTGTTGACAAACGCTGAAGTTACCTGTCCTAGCAGAACTATAAAAGCACTGTTGGAAATGATTTTCGAAAAGAAAAAAAAAATATCAGTAATCATTCGAGATATTGATTCTAAAAAACACGGACTCTTTGGACATGCATAACGACAGGGGCGGCGCATTCTATGTACCATCGGCTTCTAAGGCTTAGATAACAAATTTTAATGATATATATTTGTATAGTGCAATATCCAATAGCTATATAAAAGCAATAAACTTCAAATTGTCAAAGCCTTACAAATTTAATTAGAATTAATTACATAAATTCTATGGGATATGCCATTTGTTTGCGCTGAGAGAATCTCTCAATACGCCACCCGTGTATTTAAAAATTAATTAACTTATCTGGAAAAGCGAAGCACGGACCAAGGCGACTTGCAACTTTGTTACTTCCTTTCGAAGCGTATTTATCCCAATGCCAAGTTTAAACTTAGAACAACTGTTTTGTTTTAGCTACACTGTAAACAGAAAGATCAGTACTTAAGTTACATTTAGTTTTACAAAATGTCAAATGAAGTTCAAATATGCACTGTTTTTATTGTCAGCACAGAATTAAGTTCATAAAAAAAAAGATTACGATAGGAATCAAAAGTTACATAAAATATCAATATTTGATATTATTTAGGCTTCATATCTCTTTGAACTTTTATGATATACCCACTTATACTTTTCTAGTATGTCCACAAAGACTAGTTTGTTTGTACACAACCCTACATTATATAGATTTTACAAAATCTTATTAGTCCTTTATTAACGATTTTTTTAATAATATAGATAATAATTAATATACTTATTGTGCGAAACCCTCTGAGCACGAGTAATACTCGTACTTGAGATTTTATTATTACTGACTGATTTCATTATACATGAGATTACAAGATTTTTTGTTCCAGTTTTATATTTATTTATTTATTTATTTATTCATTTTTCGAAAATAATTGTATCATTACAGATTTTGAGAATGTCGCCGTCTGAGTAATGAAACATGTCGATCTGAATAAAAGTATTTATTTGCCTTTTAAGAGTATTTTTACCAATTTTAGGAAATATTAACTTAGCCTGATGGGTTTAAGAGATTTACATATACAATTTTATAATATTTTCATTTTTAAAAAAAATATATTTCACTTCTTAAATATTTATAAAAAATGGACATTTATTTTTATCGGTCTTTACTCTTTTGCTGTAACTTCTAAAGAAAAAAACACTTTGACAATTCTTTCCTAGATTTGAGCATCATAAATAAAAATCATTAAATTCCAAGGCTAATTCTGGTAAGGGCCATTGACTCGCTATTGTGCTTTACAAAAGCGACGCACTTAATCAATGAGAGAATAATGCAGGAAAAAATTCAAATCACTGACTTACAGGAAGAACTTTTTAACCACGCCCGCAAGTCGGAAGACAACGACAGTTTTGTCCAAAATGTTCAATTTTGTTATGCTTTTGTGACAGATTAAGGCGATATCATAGGGAAGCATGCGTGTTACTTCAAGACAAATGCGTAGCAGTTTAAAAATTATGGAGGAATTCATATTAGCGGATTTCAAATGAACTGATATATTAGGATTATCAATATAATTAACAAAAAATTTCAGAATTCTTAATATCGAAGCTAATTATTTATTCAGCTGTCATTAAATCAATATTTTAATTTTTTTAGATAGAATATTTAAGTCAAAGGGTTGCAATTAAGTTAAAATAAATTAATGAAATTTGATTTTGTAAAAATATTTTTTGGCTATTAATAATACCAAAAAGGGGCTGCACAAATATAACATTATCAACTTTTCGGCAATTCTGGACCCTCTCCCTTTCTTCAGATATTATACATTATCTTCCCTTGATCACCCTCCCCCCATTAACGATATCGTTATCAAAGTGTAAAAAGAATTTGATTTCTAGAATTTATTTCTCTTTTTTCCGAAGTGATATACAAAATCGGTTACATTACTTTTCACATATTTTTATGAATGAAGAGAAGTCAATAAAATATTTTGCAAATGAAATTTTTTTATATCAAATAACAGTTAAAAGAAATAGTTACTATTTAAAATAGTTTTATAATAGCTTTCTGTTACATAATGCATTCATCAGAAAATATAGACCTGTTGCACTTGTACCGAACGAAGGAGGGGTGGGGGGCATATGGAAATTCTTATCAACAAAACAAGTGGACAGCGCTTCTTTTCTTTCTCTTTATTTATTAATAAAAACAAGTTTCATTTCTAATGCACATTACATATGGTTTTTCGAACCGTGGTTATATATAAATGCATACACATATGAAGAATAGGAATGTTAAATGTTTCCTTATTTTACAGTTAAATACCATACGTTGACATTTTTCCATATTTTCCAATTAAATAATTTTATAATAATTTAGTGATTTTAATAATTGTCTATTTTTATAAAAATAGGTACCAGGCTATGAAAAAAAAGATGACATGCTATTTTGTGCCAAAGATCATGTTACAAATAAAAAGATAAAAATTTGATGGGATCAGAAATGATATTGATATCAAAAGACAATCCCCCCCCCTTCCCCTAGAGATACCTTACAATACCATATGCTAGATCTCCCACCCCCCTAAAATGATAGCGTTATATTTGCATAGCCCCAAGCTATTTTTATATGAAGAACATCAGTTACGTATTCAAATAAAGTTTAGAAATTCCTTAAAAACGATACTGTTATATCAACCGTGCCAGAAGTTAATATCGAAAGCAAAAGCAAAGATAAAAGATTTCGCAACATAATGGAGACTGTTATTTTGATAAATTCAGTGAGTTTAAGCTCATAGTTCCAACGCACGATTGTTAAATTTGTGTTTAATTGATATTAAAGTATTTAATTATTGGTTAAATTTTAATTTTGTTTTATTATCGGTCGGGAACAAATGCTGAACTATTATTATTTTTTTTAGGTGTGTTCGTAATTATATAATTACGTGGCACCTACAGTCGTCGTTCAGTCCGTCTGTCTGTCCATATATAACAGAGTAAAAACTACTTAACCAAGTCGTTTGAAATATAAAATATATAATTGTTCCATAATTTTGTCGAGTCATTTCAAATTTTATGAAAATCGGATGTATAGTTTGATTACATGGACAATCAAAAGCATCTCGTTACATTACGGTCAATGGGGAAAAATAGTTTCAAATGCATTTTAATGATGATATACTCTTTCGAACATAATAGAATTGATAAGCATTTATAAAGTATATACTAAAAAATACATTCTGCCCATTCTGTGATGCAAAGAATATTTGTTATTAATTTACAGGTCCACACAAAAGTATTCCATTACATAATGGTATAAAAAGAAACATTGTTCGGAATTCGTTTTAATACTATTAATCTATTTCACATTTTGTGAAACTGATATACGCTGTTGAGATTTACTAAAAATTACTTCCTTTACTTATAATAGGAAGCACACAGTATTTACAGGGACACACAAAGGATTTCGGGCATTGTACTGTGTCTGAAGTACCGTTTACTGTTGCAGCAAGATATGAATACTTATAAAATAGCACGAACGTACCTCATTTGCTATACTTGAAGTACAATTTCCAACTTGTTTTAAAATGCAAACGAGTTAATCTTTTTTAACGGGATATAGATTAAGAGATAAAACTCATGACTGAAAAATTTACATATTTCAAACAAATTATATTTGAAACATTTTCTTTTTCTGTTTAACTTTGTAAATATTAAAATTGTTCGATGTTTAATCATTAAAACAATTGCAGTCAAAAATGAAATTTACGGATCAGGTGTTGCTACCGTCAGTTTAACATTGGCGTTACTAACGGATTGGCTTTTGCTCCACAATATATGAAAGAATCTTTTAGAATTTTTAAAAACTTTATAAATAAGTCTGAAACTTGGGATTTGCTTGGCATTGTTATAAACAATCGCTGTTTTATTGTCAACTGAGCCTCTTTCATTCACGCATTGGGAGTTTTCCAAAATATTTGCAGGGTGATTTCATTGATACAATGTTTCTTTTTAGTATATTATTTTCTTACTTTAAAGATGTCTCTGGTTATAATTATTTTTATCATGAATCATAACACCAAATTAGATGGATTTGTACTAAAGTACAGAAATATATTTTTAAAAATTAAATGTATTAAAAAAATACAAAAAAAAATAGGATAGCGCTATCTGTTAAGCGATTTACACCAAAATACATAAAACGTCATTTCATGTAAAGGATTAACCGAATCTGAAGTTTAATGATAATTCGTGCATATAGTTTGAATATAGAGAGACTGCGGAAATCTAAAATAATACTGCATATCAGTGCTACTTATCGAGCGATTTACACTAAAATGTAAAACATCAATACATGTCAGGGAATAACTCAATCTAAAGTTTGATGAAATTCTGTGCATTAGTTGTTGAGATAGAGCTATGACTAAAATCTCGAAAAATGCAGACTAGCAGGGCCACCTGTTCAGCGATTACACCAAAAACTAAACAGCATCAATTCGTTTCAAAGAGTAACTGAATCTGAAGTTCGATGGAAATCCGTGTATTATTTCTTGAGATAAAGCGCCCGCTAAATTTGTGTCACATACAGGCAGACGGACGGACAGACATTTTGTAAAAACGCGTTCTTAGGGTACTTAGACCCTTAAAACGTGTGAATCAGTTGAAAAGTGAAATTTTCCTGTTTTTCTGAACATCTTTTGATATAACTGTTTCCTTTAAATTTCCATCAAAGATATGGCTTTTAGAATTACGAGGTGGAACCCTTCGAATTTCGACGAAGGAAAATGTTTAGGAAGAAACTGTTTCATTGACTTATAATAAACCTACAAAATTAGCTACAGTAAAAAATGCATCTTAGATTGGTCAGTCTAACTCTGAAACAAATATTATTTTAAGAAAAAAAAATTTAGAAAACTCAGTTGTCTAAGTTATGAAAATAAACTTTAATCGCATATGTAATCAGTAAAGTATAACAAAGATCAGTTATTATGATGAAATTACCGATGGAAGCTCTTATGTTTGGAAATGGCGAATGAAAAAAAATATTCCAAATTGACATGATCATAGAATTCCAATGTGAAATCTAAACCCGTCATAATTTTTATCTTCTCAAAATTTACTTACGCATTTCTTATAGTATTTTAATTTGATCATTTTAAAATCACTTGTTTTCTTTTTTTTTATATAAAAAGAAGTTATTTGCATCCGCTAAAAGTATTCCACTTTTACCGATCCAGTCTTAAACATCAATAGAAAAGTATGCATATGACATCATTAGGACGGAATATTACAAAAACGTAGCAAAAATAATATTCAAGACACTCGGCAAAACAATTCGGATATCTGTGGATTCATAAATCTTCACTTCTTTATTTATAATAGCTCCATGTTTTATCAGAAATCATTCATTTGCATATTTTTTTCAAAATTTTAAACATATCATTACATACATACGGATAAATAAAATTGCAATCTTTTAGCTTTCTGATACGAATTGAGTAAATGCGGTGAAGTTACTCGAATATTCTTTAAAATTAAAAATACATTTTTGTAAGGAGAAAGTGTTGTATCCTTCGTAAAGTTTGCAATAAACTAAAAAACATTTAATTGATGATTAAAAACGCAATAAACCCAAAATTCATCAAATTTTATGTCATACGATTTTTTTTTTTTTTTTTTTTTTTTTTTTTTACATGATATTTTTATTTCAGTTTTTATCAATTTTAAGAAAAAATGGCGTATTTTTTTTTGCCATAATTACAAAATTCGTACTAAAAACTATAAAAAAAATTAAAAACTCTTAAATAAATTGAGATACAGCTTCCAAACAAATTGCATTTAAAAGTATATATTTTTCTCAACACGACGGTATAAAAATTGAAAATTTGAGATGGTTAGAAGTATAAAATTTGTAGTATTGAAAATTGTAAAACCGAATTGCATGCGAAAATGTTGCCATTCACAAAATGACGTATGCGTTACGCACAGATACGTTTTGCCTTTATAATATAGATATTCGCTCAATAAATAAAGCAGCGTTTTCGAAACTTTAAGCACGATATCTCAAAAACTTCTTAATATTTTTTTCATGAAATTTTCAAAACATGTGTTCATGTTAGTTTGTATAAATTTAGCCTAAAATTGTGGTTTTTATTGTTCAAAACGATATTTTTTTAACGTGATCATGCTGTTGAAATCGTCGAAGTTTTGCATCTGCGAAATACAACTTTATACTAAAAATTAAAAAATACTTTAAATACAAATTTATTTAGATTCAGAGTAATTATTACCATACGAAGTGTAAATAGGCATCAAAATTTATTGTGCATCCTGCGTATACGTTAAGCAAATTTTCTGCTTATCAAATATCTGAGTTTGGAGCCTCCTGTAAATAAAGCTAACTCTGCATCTTTCAATTTTTTAAATACGTGACATGAAGGAACATACTTAGGACTATCATCCCAATAAAAATTTTGTCTTAAAATCATATAAATTTTAAGATATTAAGTGTTAAAAAAGTCTTTTTTATTTTATTTATTTTATTTATTTTTTTTTTAAATTTCCAATTTTAAGAGCTTTGAGCAGGGATGTAGTGAAGGGTATACCGGGGTATACTCCATAAACCTTCTGGATTTTTTAAGGAAAATCGTATACCCTCTGTTTCTAAAGAAAGTTATAACATATGCATTCTAGGGTATTCTCTCTACCTTGCGCGTATATCCTCTGTTATTTTTACGACTACATCCCTGGTTTTGAGAACCATTAAGAGCACACACTAGTCACGCGGTAAAAGCCGAGCGCTAATGTAAAGTCTATGGGGGCGTTCTTTTCGAATATCTCGCTGAAATTTTAATATTTTTACATGATTTTTTTGCACAAGATAGCTGAGGACGATCCACAACCGGCCTAGTTTTTACTTTTTCAGTTTTCGTTTCAGATTTTCTTTAAACAATTACTTAAACTTTCGGAACTGGTTTAAACCGGTTCTGAAATTGAAACTATCGTAATATAAAAATATATAATCAAAATAGAAAAAGTAAAAACTAGGCCGGTTGTGGATCGCCGTCAGCTATCTTGTGCAAAAAAATCATGCAAAAATATTAAAATTTGAACGCTATATTCGAAAAGAACGCCCCCATAGACTTTACATTAGCGCTCGGCTTTTACCGCGTGTCTAGTGTACGCTCTTAAACGAAACAAACATTTATTTTTAAACACTTCTTCAAGTGACAACTTAACACAGATGCAAAAGTAATTAATAAAACCACACCGTACCATAAGACCGAGGTTAAACCATAAGTTTAACCTCGTTAAGTTATTCGAAATTCAAATCTTGAAACGGGACAAACGGTGCGGTTTTCACACATCATCTCCAAAATGTGGTTAGGTGTTTCTAAAACGAGTATCAGAAAGTCATCCCGATGAATTTGAGATGCGTAAAGGGTTTTATTCAAAAGTAAAAATTTCGGTTTTGCCGAATGACCCGGAGACCGAGTGTGGGTGTGTGGACAGGTGACGTAGCGAAAGAGAGGGGGGTGCAGCTGTTCTAGAGAGAAAAGCAGCTGATCTCGTCTGCATCCGGAACCCGCGAAATAGAACAAAAGCGGCAGGAAGAATAAAAGTGAGTCGCATTCTTTTCCGCAGTTTGCCAAGTGCTGGTATACCACAAAGTTGAGGAATTTGAGTCAGCAGAGACACATTGTTTTTTTTTTCAGGTGAATAATCACTTTCTCTAATGAAAGTTAGAGCAATGTCACATAGACACATGTAACATTTGCAATGAATCGCGTTGTTTCTCCTTGCTATTTAGTACGACGAAGAATGTACTTAAAAAAGTGCAGTAGGTGGAAAAGTTTAATGACCTTGAACTGCACAGTAAAAGAATAGCGACATAATTTTTTTAAATGTTTGTATACATAAAGAAAGAAGGGGGGGGGGCAGCCAAAAGACTAAGGAAAATTTTTTATTGAATTAAATGTAATATCCTGATTTTTTTAAAATAATTTAAAGATTTTACTAATATGAAAATGATTTTATTCAAAGTGTCAATTCACAAAGGTGTGTGCACTGACAAAAGTGTATGACTGAAAATCATGTGCCCCATATCCGAATAAATTTATATATACAAATAGTATATATTTTGAAATTCTGAATAAGTAGGGTAGGGGTTGCTTTTGACACAAAGAATTAAAAGGTTTTCATCTGTATAGTTTTTCTTATGATGTTAATGATGAATTAAAGTGAAGTTGGTGATGAACAATTTTTTCAGGCGAACAATCACTTTCTCTAATGAAAGTTAGTGCAATGTCACATAGACACATGTATCATTTGCAATGAATTGCATTGTTTCTCCTTGCTATTTAGTACGACGAAGAATGTACTAAAAAAAACTAAAATAGGAAGGTGGAAAAGTTTAAAGACCTTGAACTGCAGAATAAAATGAATAGCAGCATAATTTTTTTTCAAATGTTTGTATACAGAAAGAAAGTGTGTATGTATGGGGGGGGGGGGAGAAGAGCAGCCAAAAGACTAACGAAAAATTTTATTAAATTGAATGTAATAGCCTAATTTTTTAAAATAAATTCAAGGCTTAACAGTATGAAAATGATTTTATTTAAACTGGAAGTGAGCAAAGTTGAGGAATTTAAGTCAGCAGAGACGCATTTTCTTTTTTTTTTTTTTCAGGTGAACAATCATTTTCTCTAATCAAAGTTAGAGCAACGTCGCATAGACAAATGTATCATTTACAATGAATTGCGTTGTTCTTCTAGCTGTATAGTACGGCTAAGAATGTATTTAAAAAACTGAAATGGGTAGATGGAAAAGTTTAATGACCTTGAGCTGAACAGTAAAGGAACAGCAGCAGCATGTTTTTACTTTCTTCTATAGAAGAAAGTATTATTATAATCGAATTTTTTTTTCGGCTTCCGATTTTCGTCAGATTTACATGTTTTAGAGGTCAGAGATTCCAAAAAACATATTTTTACAAACTGTCTTTCTGTCTGTGTGTCCGTATGTCGCCATCTATCATTAAAAAGTGTATGAAGATATGCATAGAATTGAACAAATTTTTTGTGAATGTTTTTGGGCCGTGGCAAGCAGGTTCTCCTTTAATTTTGAAATATTCCGGCGGAAAGGGGACGCTTACAATAACAATTTGCGTGCCATTTTCAATATTGTACCAACTAAAAGTGTATGAAGTTATGCATCGAATTGAACCAAAATTTGTGTAAGTGTATATGGCTATGGCTAGTTGGTCCTCCCTAAATTTGAAAAAAATCCGCCGGATGTGGGCTCTACAATAGCGATTTTTGTGCCATTTTCAATATTTTACCACAGGAAAGTGTATGAAGTTATGCATAGAATTGAGTGAATTTTTTTACGTAAGTATTTGGTCATGGTCAGCAGACCCTCCCTGAATTTGTAGAAAATCCGCAGGAAGGAGGCGCTATAATCGCGACGTCTGTGCCATTTTTATTATTTTAGCTTTAAAAAGTGTTTGAAATTATGCATAGAGCTGAACTAAATTCTTTGTGTGCGATTTTTTATTTATTTTATTTATTTATTTATTTATTTATTTTATTTTTTTTTTTTTTTGGGGGGGGGGGGGTATGGCGAGTAGCTCTTTTCTGAATTTGAAAAAAAAAAAAAAAAAAAAAAAATCTGCCTATGGTTCTACAGTTTATCGGCTCTTGCAGCTACAAAAACTCGTTTTTACTCCGATTAATTGACTGAAGCAGAAATTTAAGATGAAAATCACAGTTGTATAGTATTAAATTAATAATATTAACGTATTAACATGTGTAACTAAATTTTGAAATATTAAAATGTACATATGAGGTAGAAGAAAGTTTTTGGATTGGCACATCCAACTAGTTTTTAAATGTTTGTATACAGAAATAAAGTGTGTGTGTGTGGGGGGGGGGGGGGGGGGAGGAGAAAAGCCAAATGTCTAAGAGAAAATTTTATTGAATTAAATGTAATATCCTGATTATTTAAAATAATTTCAAGGCATTGCCAATGTGAAAATGATTTTATTCAAGCTGTCAGTGCGTAAAGGTCGTTAACCCTGTGCGCCTAATATCTCAAAAAATTTATGTGTATAAAGAGTAGGGCAGAGTGGGAAATTTTTTACAATAGTAAGAAAAACAACTTTGTTTGACACAAAAACAAAAATGTCAATTTATAGAGTGCAAGATGAAACACTTTTTAAATCTCCCTGAACAATAAAAGAACATAACCTGCAAAAGATATTTTAAAACTAAAAAAATTATAATTTTCAAAATGTGTCCCGTATCACCCCACTTATAGGGAAGTATGGGACAGCAATAAAACAAAAGCTATAACGCACAAATAGTCTAGTGTCGGCTAAATATATAATCAAACAAAAATTTTAGTTAGATAAAGTACATGTGCCACTATATAAAATTCTTGTATATTCATGACTAATATTCAGGAAAACTCAGGATTGTCAGTCACAGATGACATAAAACTATCAATTCATTAACATTTTGATGTAGATGTATATATTATCAATGTTATAATTAATATATTATCCTCTAAAAAATGTTTGCAGTTTAGAAATCTATATTAATCTTATTTTAAAAAAGGAATTGGATATGTCCCATTCCCCCCTTTACTGGTATGTCCCATGCCTCCCCACTTCCGTATTTTTTGTTAAACTTCTCGTATAAAGAAAAATACTGCTTTTAGACTTGGTTTAAATTATGGATAATATACAGTAGAATGTTCCGTAACTAGGGAAACTGTTACATCTGTGCATAAACAAGCCATTAATATACAGAAAGCATAAAAAGTATATGAAGCAAATTTACTTTTCATTCTTGAAATAATCTTTTCCTTTATACAATTAGAAGCTGATACGGATCAATTTTTTTTTTTTTTTTTTTTTTTTTTTCAACTGAAGATTGGGCTACCCATTGCTTAATCTTCTGTGTGACTGATGAAATGTGTAGAGTGATACATAAAGAGAAAAACCTACTATCCCATTCCTCCCACTGCCCAACACCACTGCACTCTCCCTACTATTAAAATTTCCTCAGATGATGACCTCGGGGAAAAAACAACCCGAAATTACTAACAAATTTTAAGTTAAATGTACATTTTTGACTTGTAAATTCCATTTTGTTATTTTTGTCATCTTTTAAGTAACATAATGATATTTATACAATTCATATTGTGTATTTTCTGAATGAATTAAACAAACCTCTGGGATCTTTTTCTAAAATAACGTTAATCATAGCAATCCCATTAGACTTGTGGAAGTTTAAAGATTATCGCATTCTCTGGAGTCTTATGAATGTACTTATTTTATGTACTATTCAATTCATATTTATATAATAATAGGCTAAGGAAGAGTTTTTGAAGAGGTTTGGTAAATGAAGTTTTACAACAAGATTTGAGAGGATATTACAACTTTATAATTTTTTTTTTTTGCGTTTTATCACACGTCTGGTTCAGAAAAGGAACTTACATTTTAAACTGAAAGAGTGAAACATATGTATAAAATAAAAAGAATCGCCAACGGTGCAAAAGAATTTAATAAAATTTTATTATTATTATTACCAAATGTCAAAAACATAAATGAAGCCACAATAAGAAAGGCTTAACCATATACTTTCATTTCTATATGTCGAAAGTAACTAAGTAATTGTTAAGACAAAATAAGGGTTAACCCGAAAGGGTTAAAGTGAAATATTGCATTTACTTTTATGTTTTTATTTTATTACTTCCTTCTATCTTCAATAGAAGAACGTATTGTAATCGAAATGTTTTTTCGACGGATTTACATGTTTTAAGGGTCAGAAATTCCAAAAAACCTTTTTTTACGAAACGTCTGTCTGTCCGTGTGTTTGTGTGTCTGTCGCCATTCTACCATCAAAAGTGTATGAAGTTATGCATAGAAATGAACCAAATCTTTTGTGAATGTTTCTGGCTGTGGCAAGCAGGTCCTCCTTCAGTTTTGAAATATTCCGCCGGAAGGGGGCGCTACAATCGCGATTTTTGTGCCATTTTCAATATTGTACCGGCCAAAAGTATATGAAGTTATGCATCAAATTGAACTACATTTTTTGTGTAAGTGTATAATTATGGCTAATTGGTCCTCCCTGAATTTGAAAAAAATCCGCCGGAAGGGGGCGCTGCAATCGCGATTTTTGTGCCATTTTCAATATTGTACCGGCCAAAAGTATATGAAGTTATGTATCGAATTGAACCAAATTTTTTGTGTAAGTGTATGGCTATGGCTAGTTGGTCCTCTCTGAATTTGAAAAAAATCCGCCGGAAGGGGGCGCTGCAATAGCCAATTTTATGGCATTGTATTATACCATTGTATTGCACCACCTAAAAGTGTATGATGTTAGTCCTAGAACTGAACTAAAATTTTTGTATATCCTCCCTGATATATATATATATATAAAAAATCTGCCTATCATTCTATTGTTCATCGGCTCGTGTGGAGACAGAAATTGGTTTTTACTCCGATTAATTGATTGAATCAGAAATTTAAGATGTAAACCAAAGTTCGTATAGTATTGAATTAAAATTATTAAAACATTAAAATGAGTAACTTTTTTTTAAAAAATATTAAAATGTACTTATGAGATAGAAGAAAGTTTTGGGATTGGCACATCCAACTAGTTTATTAACATAAAAAAGTATTAAAATTTGCCTCTTAAAGATAAATAAAAGAATTTTTTAAATAAATCTCAAATTTTCCTTCGTTCAATTATTAATTAAGTACAGAATCAAAGAAAAAGAAATTTTAACTAATTAAATTTCAAAATTCAGAGACAGGCAAAGACCAATGCCTGTTCCCATGGCTTTCTATCTTAAGTGACGTGAAAGAATCAACATTTCAACATACAGGAGACAAATACTAAATTTTAAGTAAGCTCCTTTCTCAGTTACGCGAATATATCTTTTGACAGCAGTGACAGCAATAGATCTTTTGCTATAAAAGTCAGGAAGTAGCTGATGACTTCCGGACTTTGAAAGTTTTTATTTGCCGTTGAGTAGGAGAGGCATTGCTTTTACGTCTCTTATACTACGTTCGCTGAAGGTATAATTCACATTTAGCTGCTGGTGAAAATTTCGCCCTATAACAAGCACGATACATTTTATACCTTTCAAAAACTGAAACATGATTAGGGAAAATATTTTGCTGTTATATTTTTAGCTCACTCTTAAGTATTTCTCATTCATAAATTATTATTCTTTCTTTTTAACTAATAAATATCTACAAATTTTGATGCGAAAAATTTAAAAAAAATTAGCGCTACATTAATATCGTAAAAACTATTTTTGCAATATATCTGTTTAAATATGGGAAACTTTGACGTAACAACAGCAACTAAGTCTTAATTTTGACTCTAGACAATAATAAAATTATTGATTTCCCTTTTAATGTTATGAGCTTTTGCCCATCTTTTTCTGTCACGAACTTGACGAAACAAAACCAGTATCCCATTCAATCTCTTTAGCGCGGGGTTAGAAGAGAGAAAAGTATTTTTCATTAGCATTCACCATAAAAAAATTTAAGTTTCAATTTTTATTTTAAAATTTTCAATGGAGAAAAATAAGCAAAGCAATTTTTTTTAATGTTAACCTATTTTTACAGATAAAAATAAATAAATAAATAAATAAATAAATAGTAAAATAAAAATTCACTTTCTTTACCACTCTACTCTACAAAATTAATTTTAAAGATACTCTATTTAATAAATATACATCACAATTTGAGCTACTTGCAATTTGTTAGA
This sequence comes from Maratus speculifer, assembly GCA_964019185.1. NCBI lineage: Eukaryota > Metazoa > Arthropoda > Arachnida > Araneae > Salticidae > Maratus > Maratus speculifer. The sequence continues at coordinate 28,414,441 of OZ025300.1, forward strand.
ACTGAGCAGACGAGAAAAATCTTTTCGATCAAAAGAACAAAGAGATTAATCCGATGTTTTTAAGAATAAATAAGCCTTCTTACAACAACTCTTCAATGTGGATTTAAATAAAGTAGACATATAATGTATAATTCATGTGTCTGATGAAGTCTATTTGCATTTTATAAATCATACTGTTTTTGAGATTAGTACAACAGATTACATAATATTTAAATCAGAGAGATGTGCATACGTTTATCATATCAGGCGTGTCATTTAAATTTAAAAGCTTGTTTAAGGGAAATAAAATTCGTATAGCTTTGATATCTTAAATAGGCTCAATACCTTTCATGAACGCCGACAACAGCGCAGGGGAAGTCTTTTTACCCTCCATAGATCTTCATATATATTTATCTTTTTAAATTTAACTCAATTTTTTTCTGAATTTAAATTTTTAAATGAAACAATTCGCGAAAAAATTTATCCAATTTTAGTGGTAAAAGTGTTCTTAAGAAGATTTTTACATTTGATTAAAAGGATTTTTCTTAACATTTTGTAAAAATGTTATTTTTCAAAAAAACTAAATAAATTTCAAAACCTCTAGTTTTCTTAATGCTTAAAAATTTAGATATGTTATATAAAATATACGTGCTTTAACTATGTCGGAAGAGAGTGGAACCTCAACAAAACACTCGGTTTTTTACGGCTTTCGTCAAAATTTTCACCTTTTTTTTTTTCTTTTTTGTAAAAATAATTTTATCTGTTCGATCGTTTCGAATTCTTGTAGATGATTTAAATCTGGCATATTGAGATGCTGTAAACAGATTGTATTAAAATACAATTGGCTACTTTTAGATAGAAAAAATATAGTCTCCGTGAAGCGCGAAATGATCTGCATTCGCCGGTGTAATAAAAAATATACATATATCTTTTAGACCGACTATATCATCGATTAGAAGAAAATATTTGTTTTTAAGGATACATTTTTTTGTTTATTGGCATCTTCAAAATTGTGCCCTAGTGACATTTCTATAAGAGAGAAAAACTTTTTCGAAAAAAGGAGACTTTTTTCTTTTAAATGTTAATTGGAAGATTTTTTTTAGACCTATTTGCAACATTTGAGACGTAAGAGTACGATATTTTGGAATGTGTTTTTCAATTTTAACAGTACGGAGTGCTTTGGTCGATTAACGTTCAATCAAAACTATGAAAAAAGAAAATAAATCGAACGGTCAGATTTTTACTATGATGTTCGCTTTCTCTCGTTGCGTAAAAGGGTTTTTGGACAAGCGCTTTTCCAAGCTCGCAATTAAAGAAATAAAATTTAAATGAAATTCATTATTGTTTTTTATTAAATACCTCGATTAATTGACAAATTATTAAAATGCTGAACCTCAGATGCATCAGGAGAAACTTTAGTGTACCCCCACAAAAAGTTTCAGTTTTGTGCTTACAGTAAATATCACAAGCCAAGGTAGACAACACACACACAGAGTGAAAATCGCTATTATTATTATAGATATTACTAAACCTTGTGGCTGTTTTCTGTGAGAAGCCAAATTAACAGAAACAATTTCTACAACATGTTTTTAATAATTAGAAATGAATGAAATTTATACATAACACAAATAACATATCATAAACCAAATATTATTTATTTATTATATATGATGGTCTAATATGGGGTACAGTGGAACCAAGTACATAGATGATCACTCCTTATATTTTATTTGGAAATTAAATTTTAAATTTCTTTTAGGCTAATTGATTACAGCATTGAATTGATTACTTATAGACTTTTAAAACACGTCATTAGCTCAGAATGATCTACATTTTATTTTGGCTGGTTGTTTTTTAGCTTCTAAAAGTAAGAATTTACATCATCATACTTTTCTTTATTATTAATTAATTATTATAGATAAATATGAAAACCTAGTTCTTCCGTAAAAGTAAGATACTTGTTTTTATTAAAGATAATATGCTTAAAAGAAAGTTTTAAATACCGATTTTATGACAATGTGTTGAACTTCAACATAGGGTACAGTGGACATCTACTGCTGGGGTACAGTGGTCCACAACCTACTCTGTTAGTGTAATGTAGAATTTTCAAATACGCAGTAGGTGAATATTCTCAAAAAAAAAAAAAAATACTGTTTTAAAGTAATTATTCATCAATAAAATAAAGGAAAATAATAATTTATTTAACTGTGTATTTGTGTCGGCCGATTATCTACACTAGGGATATAGGCCCATGGGAAGGAGTGCCCTTCGTGGGAGTCTTTCTAAGTGAACCTAACCCGTATTTACGCAAGGTTCAAAGAAAACCACGAAAACTCCGAACGGTTAGGCCGACGGCCGCGATTGGGTTCGAACCCAGCACCTGCCGTCTACCAGTTGAGAGGTCAGAACCTCTCGGCCATTGGTCGGGCTAATTTATTTAACATAAGAAATATTTTGTTTTGTATTTATTGTTTTTAAAAACAATTCAAGTATCCTAATAAGAGTAGCCTATTATTACTAAAACAATTTCTGGCAGGTTCTGAAATTTTATTACTCATTTTAGATGTAACAAACGAAAATTTGGAAACAAAATTTTATGGTAATTAATCTGTTGTTTATATCTACGATATCGTAAAATCGCCCTCAGATCTGAAAGAATTTCTGGAAAATTTTAGGCTTATATGTATTTTTAAGTTTCATTTTGTCATAATGAATTTATTTTATTTAATATTTTAACTTTATTTGCAATTATTCCTGTATTTTAATCTGTTATTATTTAAACAAAATATGATTTTTTAATAATTATTCTATTTAGTTTTGTGTATATTTTGCTGGAAAATGTTTCTTGCAAATTTGCATCCTTATGTTATTTTGAAAGTAAAGGGAAACTAAAAGCTATGTTAAAAAAAAAAAAAAAATCTGAAGCATGTAGAAGTGCTTAAGGAATGTTCAAGAATATTTTCAGGCGAATAGGATTTCTCATTAAAAAGAGAAAAAAATGTAAACTGAAAAAGTGGACCTCTGTTTACCAGTCTCTTATCTTTGAATTGCATTTTTTTTAAAGGCCAAAAACGTAAATTTGATTAATCGATGTTGGCAGAATTATTTAGCATATTTACAGCAGTTTATAATAAATACATTGTCCAACTTTTTTCGTGTAAAAGAAGAGTTGTTGATTGAGTGCGAGATAATATTGCTGCAATTTGTAGCATTGCTACGCAGATGTGAAAATTATACTTAAATCAATATATTTCTGGGAGAGGGAATCCATTCTATACACATGCTTTATTATTTCAAATAATTAAAATATAAATTTATATGCATGCATTCGTATTTTTCTTCTTGATAGAAATTGAGGATAATGTGAGTTTCATTTTTCATATGAATAATAAAAAAATAAACTTAACTTCTTTAAACATGTTAATTTAAAGCCAATTTTTCAAAAACGTATGTTTACAAAACATAATTACACAAAGGATTTGTTTTGTTTAATAAAACAATTTACTTTTCTAGAAATTTCTACTCAAACTTTACTAAGTTTAACCCCTTTGGGACAATGTATAAAATTGAAACTGGTGTTATACATACGTGGTGTTATACGTCCCTTTGGGACGCTTGCTTTTTATACATGAATTTATATTTTATCCGCACCACGGTATCAATGGTAATTGACGTAGGGCCGATAAAGTTCAACAGTTTTTATTTGAAATGAAAATAAAAAAATAATGTTTTTATCAGCTACGCTTAGCAGCTCGTCATAAAAAGTTTTCAGCAAAGGGCCATCCCCTTTCTGCGACAATGTCGCCTTGTTTCTGCCATGAGTTTACAAAAAAAATCACTGAACACAGATAATTTTTATTTTGGTTATAAGTTTGGATTTTATGATTAAGTTGTTTAAGTTCTACACAAGAGTGCATACACCTCACTTTGTATTATGCAAGAGAGTAAGCCCTATCTTTGATTTTGAATTTAAGAAAAAATAAAATAGAAAGTTGGTTTCTACGCTTAGTATAGTAATGTGAAAATTCATGTATTAAATCTACCAGATTTTCAAGCGTAATTCACTGCTGAAAATTAATTGAGAAATTGATTAATATCAAATTTATATAGATAAAATAGGATTTCTAACGTTTCAGATAAATCATTTTATTATAGAAAATCTCGACTCGTAAAATCACACTATTGCTTAATTCGAGTTTTTCTTGAAGTAAATACAGGTACTTCCCAAAGTCAAGGAAATTCCTTGTTGGGATCTGTATAAATTCTGTAAAAGTATCATTGGATGATAAAAGTGAAAAATACATTCTTTATATTTTAATGGAAATAACTTTCCAGCCTAAGTTACAGAAAATCATTTCATACGCCATAATTTCAAATTCATACGCCATATTTATTATGCATACAAATTCATACGCCATATCGAACAATAAAATGCAATTTCCTGATCAATTTTTGTGCTAAAATAAATTTAAAAAATACATTTAATAGTAGCAAAGACTAAATGAATTCTTATTTTTGATAAATTGTCGTTGAATTATTTTATGTAGATAAAGTTATGTTATTATAATTTAGATATCGTAAAAGTTGCTTTATTATTAGCCTCAAGGTGTTTTGAATATTACAATAAATAAATAAATCTATAAAAAATTGTAAACGCACAAGTAATAAAATATCAATTTGTGTTTAATTCTTTTTTTATTTTAAATTAAAAATATACATATATAACTGAAACTGATGGTTATTTTCTTTTTTGAAAAAAAAAAAAAAAAAAAAAAGAAAAAAAAAGTTGTATTCGGCCAAATTGTTATTTGTCACATCTCTGAAAGAAACAAATATTATATATATTTTAAATTCACTTGTTTACATTTTCTACCACCAAGTGCTGAATTTTGCATAATCTGATTTAATATTGACGCCTCATTAATAATTTAAAGGAATTTTTATTTTGGAAAAGTATAAGTTGTTCTAGGCATTAAAAAGGTAAATAAAAAAGTGGACAAAATTATATGACAAATCAAGCATACAACAAGGATAAAAATTACATAGGAACATAGGGTCGCAAACTACTTATTGAGTCACAAATACAGGGTGTTTCATACTAGCTACAACCGGTTTGAAAATAATAATTTCGAGGGAAATAAAAATATTGTAATTTAAATGCAACGATATGTACCTTACTTTGTGTAAAATGTAATAACATTATGAAAAGATCTGGAAAAATATATTGCTCAAGCAATCGATGAAATCATATAAACTGATTATCACAGTCCAAAATGTGAGTTGCCAAGTGCATATTGCTGGTGTGCATAATGCAAACTTCTACGCCTTTTGTTTGGTGTTACCACATTTAAAACAAACGTGAGAATGTCTGTTAAATGTTTTATTATAATATACTTCAGTTTTCTGAAATTTATTACCGTCATCCCAAACTGAGTTAGGATGAAACCCCCTGTATTTTGAGTCAATAAGTGGTTTGCGGTCCTATGTTCCTATGTGATTTTTTATTCTTGTCGTATGTCTGATTTGTCATATCAATGTCAACATTTTTTTGAATCACCCCGTATACATATTTATATAGGTAGATGTGCCAGTAATGGACACCCTTAAAGAATTTATTTTAAAATTATTTGCTAATTAATAGTTATAATTATTTTATTCCAATTTTTTCAATATAATATTAATCTAACAAGAATATTTAACCACTCTTATAATCTCATTTCCCAACATGAATCGAAAGTTATTTTTAAATAACAGAAATATATCAAAACACTTAAAAGCTCAGTAATAGACATCCTCTGTGCTAGTGATGGACAACCGATAAAAAGTAACAAATAAAATTTTTTTATGACTGTATTTAGAGCCAGACTTTAATGAAATCATACTAATGAAATAAATTAGTTATTTTCAAATAAATTTAATAATTAGAATACCAATAATTAATAAAATATTTGTGATAATCATTCACTGTTAGATCAATTATTGTAATTATTAGAAGATCGATATTTTAATTATTTTAGATGGATAGTTAAAAAATATATATCAGGCGATTGCAGCTATCAAATTATTGAAACAATGGGGGATTTAAAAAGCAATAATTAAAATTTTTTTTTGGAATATTAATGCATAGTTTTGTCTCACTATTTTTAACAATTAATTTTCCAGAGATTATTTAATATTTCATGATATTGTTGAGTTGAATATTTTAAATACTAAATAAAATAATTTCAAAATAAAATTTTAGAACTAATGTTTGAAGCCACTGATCTGTAGATTTACTAGTTTTATTATTATTATAACTTTCATTGGTACTACTTGGCTATCCTGTCAACCAATTTAGCCAAATTATACCTATTGACTTAATTTTTTATTTTAAATAACAAAAAAAAAAAAAAAATAATAATAATAATAATAATTACTATAATGATAATAAAAATACAAATAAAAAGTCTAAATAAAAATCCCTTAATGACGTTTTAAACATGCGTATCATTTTTAATGACACTGAAAATAGCATTTATGATCAACCATTATTGGCATTTAATCTTATAATTTGGCGATAGTTTTTTGGTCGACGGGTTAACCAAGTAGTACCCTAATATGCCACGCATACGAAATAACCAAATAATATGCCACAATATGAAATTCTAGTATCTTCATGACTGGAATGGAAATTCAGGATTATCAGTCATAGATGTCATTATAAAATCATCAATTCAATTTATTTATATTTTGAAATAAATTAATGTATTATGAATGTTATAATTAATATATTATCCTCTAAAAATGTTTGCATGTTAGCAGTTTACATTCATCTTATTTAAAAAAGAGGAATTGGACATGTCCCATTCCTTCCCATTTCCTTGTTCTGTGTTAAACTTCTTGTATAAACAAAAATGCTATTTTTAGGCTTTAGTTTAAATTATGGAAGATATACAGTATAATGTCCCATAAATAGGGAAACGGTTACATTTATCCATAAACAGACTTGTTTATGGATAAATGTAACCGTTTAAGTCATTAATATACAGAAAGCATAAAAAGTATATGAAGCAAATTTACTTTTCATTCTTAAAATAATCTTCTCCTTTATATAATTGTAAAGCTTATACAAATCAAAAGTTTTTTTCAACAGAAGATTGGATAACCATCTCTTCATCTTGTGTGCGATTAATTAAATGTTTAGAATAATACATAAAGAAAAAAATATACTGTCCCATTCCTCCCACTGCCCCATTGCATTCCATTCTTCCCTACAGTATCGCAATATAAAAGCAATTATATTTATTACTTTTTGTAGGGTATCTATTACTGGAACAGAGGGTGTCCATTATTGGGCTTTTGGGTGTTTTGATATATTTCTGTTTTTAAAATTAAATTTTGATTCATGTTGGGAAGTAAGGCTATAATAATGATTAAATATTGTTAATAGATTAATATAATATTGAGAAAATTAGAATACAATAATTATAATTATCAATAAAAAATAACAGAGGCTGTCCATTACTGATAGATTTAGCCTATTTAAATCTACTCCTGTAAATACGCGATATTCTAAATGTTAATTTATTCAAAATATTGAGCACTTTTCAGCATCTCCTTCCGCATAGTTAAAAAAAAGAAAATTAATGTTATTCAAATATCTGAATATATATTAAAAAAAAAAGTCTTTGTGATATATTTATATTTCAGGATCACGAGGTTATATTCAAAATATTATGTTTAGCACTTTCATAGAAGCCATTTTATTCGATAATAAAATAATATAACTTCTTTGCATGCACTTAAGTATAAAGAAAGAGAATTTTGAAATTTACTTACAAAATCAAGCAGTGAAACGTAATCAAACATATTGATTTTATGTCTATTCTTTAAAAAGTTGTCTTCATTGTATTTGATAAATTGATTAACACTTGTCCTTTTTAAATAAAACATATTACATATAGAATTATTCCATATTAAACAGTAAACTATAAACACAATCTTTCATATTAACAGTTGCCAAATTAAAGTTTTAGAACTCATGATTATTTTAGAGAGGTTTCAGACTTTTTTACAGTTAGTGAAATTTTCACTAAATGGCAACAGATTTGTGAATCATGATAATTCTTTTTTCAAACTGCGAAATTTATCATAATCTCGATTCCAGTCAAAGATTCGGAATTAATTCGAAGTGAAGAACTTGCTTAACAAAATTAATGTAATCTGGTACTTTAAATCAAGTTAATTTTGGATTTAGTTTTGATCAAGATTTATTTTTTACAGATATAGAAAGATAGCGAAAACTAGATTATGATTATATATCTTGTATTGAACTCATTATTACAATTCATGCTTGTTAAAATGTCACTCGTAGAAAGTTTTTCATGCGGAATTGATGTAAAATAATCACTGTTAAAAATTTGACTTATTTGCTGCAGCGTCACTCCACAGCTTTTATAGAATATCTCTTTTATGACCAAAGAGAATGCTCCATAACACAGTAAAGTAAGCCGTTTTCTACAAAAGCGGTGGATTGGCGCTGCAGCAAATGGGTCAAATTTTTAACAGTGATAATAATAATGACAATAATAATGAAAATAATAAATAAAAATTCTGGTGTTAAATAAAAGCCCTGATTCTGAGCACTATCGATAAGCGTTCGGTATCAGAAATTAATAACGGAGACAAAAAAAAAAAAAAAAAAAAAAAAAAAAAAAAAAAAAAAAAAAGTTAACACGAAGAATAATTGTTGCCATGGAAACTAACAGATTTTCTTTGATAATTGAATGATAACGACGGTTTTCATAATTCGACCAATGAGGTCTGATCTCGATGCCAAGAAGTCCCATTTAGTGGGGAGAGATAGAAGATAATAGGGTGTATGTATAAGAGAGTAGTGACAAACGCATTCACAAAGCGCAAGTTCAGACAGAAGTTTTTGTTCAAATTATGGCAGACGTACATTCGAGAATTTTACGTTATTCGCCTGAACGAGTTCGACTAACCGAGCAAGGCAAGCTAATACACATTGTTTGGCGATTGTGGCATGTTCGACAAGGTGTTTGGGGATTATTATTATTTTTTTTTTTTTTCAAAATCGTCTATGCATTTATATCTATTCTTCGATTCTAATGTATTCTTTCAAAGGCAGACGATTCTCTCAAAATCAACTATTGGCTATCACGTTGTTAAATTTCTTATAATTTTTAGTTTTTTCCCCTTTTTTTTAAACCATTTGGAAAATAGTTGTTGCTTTCGGTCTAGAGATATCTGAGATATATCTGAATCCTTGTGATGTCAGCATTTTATTAGTTTTCTGATTGGTCCATGTTTAATCCATGGCTTAGGTTATATACGGCTCTGTTATTTCATAAATCACGTTTTGATCATCATAAAAAGGATGTTTTTATTAATGGAATACTTCTGATGCCACGGTGACAATAAATAAATAAATAAATAAATAAATAAATAAATAAATAATAATAATAAACAAATAAATAAAAAACTAAAAAACTAAAAATTAAATTAAAAAACTAAAAGAGAAAAAATAATAATAACTTAAAAACAAATTGCATTTAAAAGTACATTTTTTTCCGATACGAAGGTGTAAAATTTGAAAATGTGCTATAGTTAGAAGTTTAAAATTTTATTTTGCAATGTCGAAAATAATAAAATTGAAATTTTATTTAAAATTTGCTTACGATTGGTTCAGGAATATTAATATTTAATCCAGGGCCAACATAACTCTGTTATTGCATAAGCCACACTTTGATCCTCATGAAAATGATATTTTTTATTTATATATATATATTTTTAATATAGAATTTATTTATGTCTTAAATTTTAGTATTTGAAAAAATTATTTTTCAATTAGTCGTTGTAATTTGTTAAATTACATTTTTTTAATTAAAGAAGTATCAGTTCATTTAAGATGCAAATCGGATTTCCAAACTTTTTTTTTTCAATTTTTCAACAAATAACTGAAAACTATAAGAACTATTTTCATTGCCGAATATTATTCGTATGTTTTATATTTATGCAATATATTACTTTTATGCAGAACACAATTGGTTTTTATGTGTCTTTGGTGAACAGAAAGTTAATTAAAATAATCTGATACGAAATGAAATATATAATTACATATTTAGGTACTTGACATGTGAAAAATAAAATGTTCATACTACCTTTGAGTACAACTATAGTAATATTATACCTATACATAGTAAACTTGCGTGCCTTATGCTATTCAATTCAAATTTTACGATGAAAATTTAAAATTAATAAGAAAGAAAAAATCATATGTACAGCGTGCATAGATATGAAAAATTTTACAACACAGTCATAATAAAATATATCCCATCGAAATATAAAGCCACTGCGATTTTGTATCGTTATTGGACACGAAACAAACCAATGAGAACGAAACAAGTGTAACAAGAAAATTTATATACAAATAAATATTTACATGAAGTAATTCACACCTTGTATAAAAAAAAGTCCTTCCGGCAATGCCGGGAGGAAGAGGTAGCTTTCATATACTTATATATATATTTATTTATTTTAAGGTAAGTTACATTGTTCAAAAACACTAAGCTCAAATTAGTGGAAATAATCTTATAAAATTAGTGATTTTATAAGATTGAAACTAGTTTTTGTCAAGATTGAATATTAATAGGAATTTTTAGAAATTAGTCATCTTTTATTCAACCTGATTTTATTTTAAGCGATTTAGAGAGTCACCAAATTTTACGATATCATAAAGTGTATGCCATTTTAAAGCAACATTGTGGATCGTTCAGATCAGACCGTTTCAAAATGTCAGCCATAAGCAAAATTCAAAGTGCTATAACTCAGTCATTTTATAAGATATAGACAAAATAAAAAGTGTTCTGGAATCGTTGTTTAAAGTTCTAACACGAAAAAGAAAAATATTTTTCAAATTTTGATTTTTTCGCATTTAATTTTAAATTTTTAAATTTTTAAAAAATTTAAAATGGCCACCATTTTGAAACAAAATGGCGGATGATGCTGGCCAACGAACTCGGTCGAGACATTTGTATGTACTATGTACATACCAAATTTCATTGAAATCGGTTTATAAGTACGAGTGTTATCACGTGACAAAAATCAGAACTCATCGTTTCAAAATGCCAGCCATAAGAAAAATTCAAAGTGCTATAACTCAATCATTTTTTAAGATATAGACAAAATAAAAAGTGTTCTGGAATCTTTGTTTTAAGTTCTAACACGTAAAAGGAAAATATTTTTCAACTTTTAATTTTTTCGCATTTAATTTTAAATTTTAACTTTTTTTAAAAATTTAAAATGGCCGCCATTTTGAAACAAAATGGCGCATGATGCTGACCAACAAACTCGGTCGAGAAATTTGTATGTACTATGTACATGCCAAGTTTCATTGAAATCGGTTCATAAGTACGCGTGTTATCACGTGACAAAAATCAGATCGTTTCAAAATGTCAGCCATAAGAAAAATTCAAAGTGCTATAACTCAATCATTTTTTAAGATATAGACAAAATAAAAAGTGTTCTGGAATCTTTGTTTTAAGTTCTAACACGTAAAAGGAAAATATTTTTCAACTTTTAATTTTTTCGCATTTAATTTTAAATTTTAAATTTTTTAAAAAATTTAAAATGGCCGCCATTTTGAAACAAAATGGCGGATGATGCTGACCAACGAACTCGGTCGAGACATTTGTATGTACTATGTACATACCAAGTTTCATTCAAATCGGTTCATAAATACGTTAGTTATCGCATGACAAAAATCAGATATATATATATATATATATATATATATATATATATATATATATATGGTTATATATATATATATATATATATATGTCAACATTTGAACGGAGGGTGGTTTTGGGGTCTGGGGGTCATGATCGGTGAAAATATACCAAAATTTTCCGGAAGTGTTTTCCTCCGGACGGCTGCAATAGGTAGCTTTTTACTTTTTGTAATGAAAGCTACCTAAAAGTGAATGTATAAAAAAGAAGGGGGGTGGGGATGTAGCGCTGAGAACGTTGTTGACGGACGTTGCTGAGAACTTTTGTATGACCCTGTATATCATCTATAGAACTTATATACATCAAGTAATATTTAAAAAGGCATACTACAACTGAAAACGCACGTCTAATAATTATTGTTGGTATGCTTCAATAATTCAATTATTGATTATTTTCTTCTATAGGCAAATTCTTTTCTGCGTTCCTGTAAATAAATGATAAATTCCAAGCTCATCGTATTCTATACTGAAGACATGGTAGTACAGATGAGGGATGTGTATCAATTTCAATATGCTTAAAGTACTGTAATATCGTTAAAATATACGGCTAACGATTTTTCTGACCGTAATGTAAGGAATTCATTTGAGTAATCTTGTAAATGAGCCGATAATGCTACACATTTCATTTTCAATATCTAACATTCCATCATAATAAGCCCCAATAACTCCAATAATGGCTAAACGTGCTTTTGGTTTTTGCCATTTTTTTCTTTGTTTGCAGAGATATACAGGTATTGTTATACATTTAATATTTGCATACGTTATTTATTCAAATGAAAAGACGTCAATAAAATATTACTATTATAGATGAAATAATTTTATATCAAAGAAAGATTAAAAGAGAAATAGTTACTATTTAAAAGCATTTAGTAATATATTATTGCTACATAATGCATTCAACAGTAATAATGCCTTCTTGCACTTGCCGCCGCAACCGAAGAAGGGGAGGGGGAAGCTGAACCTTTATCAACAAAACAAGTGCACAACATTATTTTTCCCCTTTACTGTAAACACAAGTATAATTTAAAATAAACTTCGCATCTAGTTTCTTGAGCAGCAGATTATATATGCATACACAGATGACAAAAGAAATAGAAATGCCAAACGTTGATCAATTCACATGATCAACGTTTTATCCTTTTGGAATTAAAGAATTTTACAATTATTTAATGATGTTAATAATAACTTTATATATTTTTTATAAAAATAGATAACAGACTAAAAAAAGAGAATGCAGACTTCTTTGATGTAAGGAACAAGATACAAATAAAAAGAGAAAATTTTGGTTGGATCAAATTTGATAACGATATCATATGATACCTCCCTTCCTTTATGATAACACCTGCTAGACACCCCCCCCCCTCCTTAAAGTGATAACGTTATATAAGCGCAACCTCTTTCCGTGTACGTAATTTGTACATAATTTTACTTAATTTGTACGTAAAAAAATTAAAACAATTTTCCTTTGACCCGAATTCTTTCATTATTTAAAAAGAGTTAGAATTATCTAAAAATTATTATAAATTATTATTTTTAATTCCAGACACTTTTTCCTAATTTCACATCTTTTAAGAATCATCCATCTTTTACATTTTTTCATATCATACACACACCCTTTCCCTTCAAAAATGATAACGTCATATACGCACAACCCTCGTAAAGTATAAAAAAATTTGAAACAAATAATTTTTGTTTGACGAATTTTTTTCATTATGTAAAAGATTATCTGTAATTTATTATGATTTATCATTGTTAATTCTAGATATTGATTCCTAAAAAGTCATTACTTGTAAAACATCTATTTTTTCCTACATTAAGTCACTGCGGTAGAAGTATGGTTTTTGTAAGTAGAATTACCCTCTAAAAATTCTTAATCATTTGAGCTTGAAGAGACTGAGGACATAACTTCTTGGCTTCTCAAAGAACTCTATTTACTGCCTGTATATTTGGGTGGGCAGAAGGCGTTGACTGGCGCTCGCCTTCCTGTGTTAACAACTGCGCTCTCCACATGGTGTACATGGCTGCATATTTGTGAAACTACGTAGCATTTTGACGTTTCTAAAAGGTTATTTTTATTTTTGGCTTTGTTTCAGTCTATGTCCTTAATCACCAGGGCGGCAAGCAGTCTATGAAATTTAAGTTATAAACCCTCTAAGCCCAACCATCATGTTCTATTAGAGGGGGGCGCAATGCAGAGAAACAATTAATGGAATCTCATCGTTACACTTAAACATCGCATCATGATGAAAGTTCGTTAAACAGAAATCAACTGACAATTCATGAAATTTTTATAAAATAATGCAGATACATAAAATGTAAATACTGGAAAAAATTGGGCAGTAATTTTTTTGATGCCATGTAGACATATGAGAAAAATTTAATTGGAATAACGTGTAAAAAATCTATAATAAAGAGGTAGACAAAAACTGAAGAGTAGTGTAACTTTTATCGTTTTTCTCAGTATTTCAATTCCTTAACTTTGTCTGTAATGTTTTTAGTTATATAAATTTTTTATAAAAAAATAAATTATGAGATACATTTTTGCATTTTTGTAAGTACCTGGACAATTCATCTGTAACATTCTCCTGAAATTGGAATCCTTTTCTTATTATATAGGAGGCTTTTGGCATTTCATTCTTTGAATGAAAAGTTGAATACTTTGACTGCCATGGCTATCATATGTGTTAGCCATAGTCAAAGAGCCGACCGCACAAAACCCTAAGTCATCAAGCACAAGAAAAAATATTTTACATTATAGAAGAGTAATCATAGGGAAAACTAATGATACATGTCTAGCGAAAGCAAAGTGGTGCATAAGCCAAAAATGAATACCACCAGTGATTGACTCGTAGACTTAGCATTATGTTTTCCTGCACCCAGTTTTCCGTATTTTCATACTTTTGATTGTACGGCAAACACAATGATAGATCTACGAGTGAGCCGCTATAGGTTTTATTTTTGGCTTATGCACCGCTTCACTTCCGTCAAGACATGTACACGGTAAAAATTAAAGACCCAAATTGGGTTGTAAGATTTTTGGGAATAGTAATGTTCCTAAAATGGTTCAGTAAGGATTTCAAAATGGTAGAGTAGTGTTTCCAAAATAGATAACCCAAAATGGTTCAAAACAGAGCACATCCTTAATAACATAAAATTAATCAAAATTTCTGAGATATAATATATACTATCAAAGTTATTTTGATTGTTTTAATGTTATTAAGAATCTGACGTTTTTTAAAACCATTTTGGGCTACAAACTGACCTTTCCAAATTGGAACGCTGCTGTACCCAAAAATCTTACAACCCAATTTGGGTATTTTGTTTTTACAGTGTATTATCAGATTCCCCTATTACTACTGTTCCATAAAATAAAAGATTTTTTCTTGTGCTCGATAACTTAGGGTTTTGTGCGGTCGGCTCTTGGACTACCAGTGATGTTTCTGTTGGGACACTGGCTGGTACAAAAATGGTACGAGTTACATGAAAATGGTATTGGAGTTTGATTGTTGTCCTCCTTACGATGTGTTAGATATACATGTTTCGTGAAAATTGATGTATGTGCCAATTGTTGTAAAAAATGAAATATTTTCCACAAAACGTATATTTATTTATGAAAAAAATATAAATGCAGATGTTATTTCCTTTAATTCTAGCCTAAAATAATAGAAAAAAGAAAAATAAAGAAAAGAAAATAATAGAAAAAATAATAGAAAAGAAAGTTTAAACCAATAATCTCCCAAGCTCATCCTTTCATATATTTAAAATTTTTCCAATTTAAGAGATTACACTATAGAAACATAAATTTTAATAAGAGATCTTAATGGTAAATGATAAATTTAGCTGGCACCAAGTGAGATAGCCATGACCATTCATGGAAGAATTTACACTAACTTTCGTAGGGTGCTTTGGCTATCCTTTTTGATAGCCATGATGAAAATCTCCCTATGTGTTGCAAAATCAGTCATATTGAAAGTATTTATTTTATATATAGTTTTAAGTTGCAAAAATTCAAGTTACACACAAAAAAATTTTTGGCATCCTGGTGAACATTAGCAGTTTTTGCTTCGCAGCCAAAGTGGTAAATAAATAAAAGAAAACCATTTTCGTGTAATTTGCTGAAATAAATTCATACATCCATTGCAACAGCAACTTCTCCGTTTGGATGTTGTATACGCACGAAAGTGTAATAAACTTCGTTATACAGAATGTATTTTCCTTATATAGAGATCAATTTGCATGCCAATCACATCAAATTGCAGGTTCAGCAGAAACATTCGTTAAATAGAAAATCTCTGTTAAACTGAAGTTCGGATGTAACGTATCGAAATTCGGTTGCAATAAATTCGGCATAAATGACGTACATCGATCTTATTTTCAGCTCAGAGACTGTTTGTGTATAGTCATTGAATCCTTTATGTACAATTTTATATTTTAATTTCCATAAAAATTATGAAGTGTAACTCACTTTTTTGTTATGATGTGATCATATTAGTCATCAAGTGGTATGGTACATACAATCAGAGCATGATAATCTGTTAAATATTTCTTATTGTCGCATTTTAAATACAATATCACTTACGAGGGGTTTTTTGAAAGTTTCTGGCTTTGATTACTTACAGTTGCATTAGAAAAACAAAATCGGACTCCTTTGAAAGTTTATACTTTTATTAGGTAAATCTAATAATATCAGTTGTTTCTGATAATTGGAATTTTTACTGTTGCGAGTGAAAGCTGCGATGGCAGAGGCAAACGAAAAGTTCATATCTTTGGAATTATGAGGCGTCATGAAGGTTTTGTTCCTACAGGAAAAGTCAGCAAAGCAGGATTTTTTTTGGTTAGTTAGTGACTCGGGAAGAAACTCGGCTGTTCATCTATGATCCGAAAAACAAGGAACAGTAAAAAGAATGGCATCGCTGTCGGTAAACGTGGTAGAAGAAATTTTGCAAAAGAAATTGACCAAAATGGTCATGATGACTGTTTTCTGAGACAAAGACGGCATTCTGTAGGTGAACTACCTACCTTAGGGATGTAGTATAACTAGGCAATATTGTGCTAACCAATCGGTACTTTTGAAAAAGTTCATCAAGGATAACACCGAGGGAAGTTGACAAAAAATGATCTTTTCATTTCATAACAATGCACCTCTACACAAGTCTAATTTGGAAGCTATTCTCTT
The DNA here is from genome assembly GCA_964019185.1 of Maratus speculifer. NCBI lineage: Eukaryota > Metazoa > Arthropoda > Arachnida > Araneae > Salticidae > Maratus > Maratus speculifer. The sequence continues at coordinate 28,431,387 of OZ025300.1, forward strand.
GGCTAATAAACCCTCCCACTCACCAGGTCTAGCCCCCTCAGATTATTTTGTTTCGCCAAATTTGAAGAAATACCTTAAAGCTAATCATTTTTAGGACATTGAAGATGTCAAAGACGCTCGTACTGGCTGTGGACGCTGTGAACTGATTTCGGGACCAAGCAAAGAACATTTATTTGACAGATCTAGAAAGCTGCAACCAAGAGAATCAGTTTCATGGAATAGAAGTTTACACAAAATAACTCGTAAGAGGTACCTGTGTATGAGCAAAAACAGCTTAAAAGTGGTTTTTAAATAAATTATGCATTTTTACGCTGAACTACATTTTGTATATTAAGCTATCTTTGTAGAATGTTGACAAAATGATATACACACGAAGGGAAAGAATTGGATACACAGCCTAGAGGTCTGCACGGGCCCGGGCCTGGCCCGTGGCCCGTACCCGGCCCGGCGGAATCGTTTCGGATTTTCTAACGGGCCGGGCCGGCAGATTTAGAATAGTTTTTTCAACGGGCCGGGCCGGGCCGACAAACAACATAAACGGGCCGGGCCGGCAAAAAAATTGAACGGGCCAGACGGGCCGGGCCGGGCCAATAAAAAAAAATTTCGGGCCTGCCGGCCCGTTCTGAAGATTTAAGCAGAAACGATAAAATATGAGCTATTTTCAACGAAAATGGTTTTAACGAGAATAAGTATAAATGTGGCCATACTAGTTTGACAGCGTCAGTATAAAAATGCACAGTGTATCGGCATCGGAGAATTACATTATGTGTAACCCGTTTTAATATTTTTTTAGCTGACTCATGCCGGTCCGAGATCACGCTTACATTATTTTTCTACAAATAGACTGGCCGAACCGGTGCTAGACTTAATTATTGGCAGAAAATATGATTTGTAAAATTATTAACAGCCATAAAGAACTTATGTTAGCTTAGTCTTCGGATATATACTTCTTGATGATTTTTAAATTAATTTCTCAATAATGCGAAAGTTTGACACATTTTCTGATTAGTTTTAAATTGTAAAAGTATAAAAGTGACAAGCCTAACTATTGATGGGATTTGGAATCGAATAGCGTTTTTCATTTTTGGTAAATAAAATACTTGTATAACCTTGTTGAGATATAATAGTTTCTCAAATGATTGCAGGTTTTTCTCCCTTCCCTTGCTATTGCTTCCGGAAATTCTATTCAAAACGCTAATTAAGACAGTATTTTATTTGTTTACAGTATTCTTAAATTGTTTGTATCAAAAATTGGATAACGCCATTCGATTATATAGTTTCTGAATAAAGATATCTGCTAATCTTATGCGTTTCTGAGGAAAAAAAAATGAATTTAGAAATGTATCAGAAAGGAGCTTCTTTGAATTTAAGAGTGAATTTGGATTTGAAATCTATAATAAAATAATATAGAAATATATTTATAAATCTTCTTTAATTAAACAGCTTCAAAATTAACGATGTTTTTAGCTTTCTTTCTTTTTTCTTTTATTCTAAGCCATATTAATTTTTTAATGAATCTTTCTTTATTCGAATGTTGAAAGCCTAAGAATCTAAGTAATCATTAATGTTGTTAATGTGTATTTGCTGTAAAATATACTGTAAAATCATTCCATAGATATGTATGCAGTATTCTTTAAAGAAATCTTTGTTATATGATAAAAATCTGAATTTTTTAGAAATCGTAGAAATTGTAACGGGCCAAAACGGGCCGGGCCGGGCCTGTTTTCGCTGATTTTTGTACGGGCCGGGCCTAAAATACAAAAATTTAAACGGGCCGGGCCGGGCCGGGCCCGGGCCGAACTTTTGAGTTTTACAACGGGCCGGGCCTGAAAATTCCGGCCCGTGCAGACCTCTAACACAGCCGTCTATGGACGATATCTCTGGAAGTGTGATTTCAGTAGTTTTAAGCGTGTTGAAGTCTTAATTAAATTTTAGCTAACTAGTGGCATGTATATAATAATAGTAGGTAAAATACAGGGTTGAACGAAAGAATAAAGTATGCTTTCGTTTGTTAATATAAACTTCTGAAAGTGAAAACAGTTTGTTTGTATATTTGATCGTCTGCCTGTCTGTCTGAAATCGAACTTACATTAATATAACTGGATTGTTCTGTAATTGATATGTGTTATTGGGATTTACTGGCTTAGTATATCTCATTTTCGATATTGAAAATGAAGTATGTAATGTTACTGCCCGCATATAACCGAGCAAAACTTTAACCCCTTGGGGACGAGCGACATGTATACGTGCCGCAAAAAGGCTTAAGAATCATGCTTTATACCCACCAGTAAAATTATGCTGTAAAATTTGCCTTATTTAATCGGAGCATTTTCTCGATTCAAAAAGACACAAATTTCTTCTTTTTAAAACCGGTGGCAAAACATTAAAAATTTCGTAAAAGTCTCCCGTCGCGAAGGGGTTAAAGCCGAATAGTTTGAAATAAAATATATAAACTTTTTGCAGAATGTTGTCGAATCATTTGAAACTTTATGAAAATCGAGTCAAAACTTATTAAAAGTATTAAAAGTTTTCTTCATTCTATCGAATCCTATCATTTGTATTTTATTCAGAAAAATTTAATTATAGTAATGATTCTAGATTGCCATGTTGTTACGCCTCATTTAAACGTGAATAATATTATTTCTGTATTACTGAATTGAATATACAAAATCATAATAATCTTTGTATTTATCTATTTTTCCACAAGAGTGCAACAGGTATTACACCTAGATCTGAATATTTTTTTAACTTCGTTACAGTACGAACGCATCTCATTTGCTATGTTTTTGATGTGCAATTTCCGACTTGTTTAAACTGAAAAATATTCATGACTTTTTTTTTGAAAAATCGGTCCAAAAAAATCAAAACTCAACCTGAAACCATCTCATCAAAACTTGAAAAGAATAGACCGAAACTTTATTGTAAACATTCATTTAAAATAAAACACTAGATTCTTAGCAATTTTGTTAAGATCTTCGGTATTTACAGTTCATTTATTCTTACAAATATATATGTAGGCAATGGCTGTTGAAAGTTCTTCCTGTGTTAACAACACATATTCCATATGGTGCACCTAACTGCATTTTTCTGGCATGGCGCATCAGTTTGGGTTTGAAATAAGGGTATTTTGTTATGTTATATTTAGCTCTTTTTTTAAAGAAAGAAATGTAAAAATAGCTGCAAGTTCATCGCTTCTTTAAAAATAAATAAAATAAGAGATTTCTTATGGTTAATTGACGAACTACTCTAAATCGATTATTTACACAAACAAGTAATTATTTTAAAAAACATAAAAAAAATCATGACTCATAAAATACGAAACATTTTTGTGACATTAATATAACCAGGAGATCCAATTGTGCTGTAAAAAAAGAAAAAAATGTACAGTTTGAAGAAAAAAATTGCGTTTTTTGCGTAGAAAAACAGTTTTTTTCTGTAAAAAATATGGGTTTCTCAATTTTTGCATAAGAAATCTATATTTCTTGCAGAAAAAACTGCTCTAAAGGAAAATTAAACATATTTTTTGCAAGTTAAGCGATTTTCTATAGGTGATAAAATTGAATTTTTAATGTTACTTTGAAAGCTTTTTTTTTTTTTTTTTTTTTTTTTTTTTTTTCGTTTTCCCACTGTAAAAGAAAAAAAAAGAGCTCTTATAATTATAGAAAAAAAATTGTTTTAATTAAAAATTACAGGTATTTTTTTTTTGTAAATTAAGCTGGTTGGCAACAGAATTGACAGTTTTCTTCTCTCAATTTGAGAGATTTTTTGGAGGGTTGCAGAACATACTGTTTGGTGCACAGATTACAAGTAAAAAACATTTACTTTAACTTGAAAACTTTAACATTTACTTTAACTTGAAAACTTTAACATTTTTACATCTAATAGATATAATATGGATAAAGATTGCCGGCTAAAGATAAAAAAGCATCTTACTTAAAAAATATCAATTATGTCTTCAAATATTTTGAAATTTATTAAAATCGATACTTTCGTATTCGTCGCATTCCAGAGATTAACAGTTACAGAAATTGCCAAAGACTTTCCTACATACAGCAGCTTTTTTTAATAATGGCTATTTCATTGTTTATGTCTATATTTCTATTACCTATTTTTGGAATTTGTGTTCTGTTTATATAGTTTATTTATTGATTGATGAAGTGTTAATTTCGTTAGGGAATTTTAGCCATAACAATAGCTGAAATGTTTATGTTGAGTTAAGTGTAAACAAGTTAATTTTCCACTATCGAAGTGCAAGCAATAGAAATAGATTAAAAAATGTATGATTAAAAATGTTTTAAAACAATAATAAATCAGCAAATTCAGATACGGTTCAAAGAAATTACATTTGTAGATACACCTCCCCACCTCTCGTATTCGACGAATTAAAAAAATAAATAATTTCATATGCGTAGTAAAATTTAAGAAAAAAAAGGGAAATGGATTGTTGCCATCATCAAAACCTAACTTACGAATACGGTTTTGCTTCATAATAGACATATATTTACATTCCCTTTTATAAAGAAATTTACAAGATTTTTTGTGACAAAAAAATTCTAAATAAACAAGTTTAGTCTTTTTAAGTAATAAGTTTTATTTTTAACTGCAAAATGTATCGTTTTATAGAATAGTTTTAAATATAATTTTTAGTTTCCCCTTTTATGTTGCTCACAATAGAAATGGCGTAGGCTGTGATATTTATTTTTTTAAAGCATTTTGTTTTGTTGAATGTAAATATTTCTATTATAATTAATGTTGTTAATTCGTATTCTATGTATTAGATCAAAAATCAGAAAAACTATACAGTGAAATTGTCTAAGACGAAAATGCTTAGGAAAGAAAGAAATACGAAACAGACAAATACCCTTCTTTGCAGATCTAAATGTATTTTATATTATTTTCTTACATATAAGTATAAATTCATTTTGCATGGATCAATATATTATTCAGCTTAAAACAGAATTCTGCCGTAGGCATGTTTTCCTTCTTTCTTTTCTTCATATGTTTTACTATATTTTAATAAGCCTAGAAACCTACTATTTTTTTTTTTTGAAGAGAACAAATTTTACTGTTTAACTGTAGAATAATGACAATTTGAAAATGTGTGTGGGCCAGGCAAAATTCTGCTGATCCTTGAACAGACCAGGCCGTGCCGAGACTATGATTTTCGTGCGAAGTGAGTAAAAACCGGGACTGAAAAAATTTGGCCATGTCAGTTCGGTCTGTCTACAGGCCGAGTCCACAGAAAAAAGTATGACCCAGCAGACCTCTGTTATATTATTTATTAATTGATGAAATTAAAATTTCATTATGAAACTTTACTCGGAAACAAATGCTAAACTATTTATATTGTTATAAGTGTAAATGTGTTCACCTTTTGTACTCAAAATGGTCGCAGTTCAGATGGCTTTTAAAAAAATCATTCTTGGAAATTATCATTAAAACTAGCAAAATCAGTAAATTGAGGTATACTTTCCAATCAAATATCATTCGAAAAAACATTTTTTTTTCGCCTAATCAAAGATACAAAAATTTTAATTGTAAGGTCAAACAAAATTACAGTAAAAGCAGAATTTATTGATCAGGTGTTGTCACCCTCGATATCACGTCAGCGTTAGTCGCGAACATGTTTTTACTTTATGATGTACATAGTAAAAGCCATTCAGATTATTTGAAAATTGAAATAAAGTATATAAATAATGAACTTTAATCTGGTGTGCATATTTTTTTCATAAGTAAATATGAAATATGTACAAACTGTCAGAAAAAACTGTAAATTTACTGGAATTTGAGCGTTTGTCCTTCAATTTTCACGGGCAATAGCCTTATTTGATGAAAAATAGTTTGGTTCACTAAATAATTGGTTTTATCCCTTATATACTTAGAAAATTATGGTCAATCCACATATCGTTACAGTTCTAGCCCATCTGTTAGTAAAATCAGGGTACGACCCCATACATTTTCTTCCGCTGGGATGTAATCCTTCATTTTAGTCGTGTTTCGAAAAATGATGTCATTTAACTGTAACATATTTTTTAAACCTCCAAAAAAGCGATTCTATGATAATTACCTAAAGTGCCAAATGCTATGCAAATTAAGTAAAGTATTATTATGTTTTACAGTGTATTATATCCTGTTTTACACGCTGCATAAAATGATGTGTTTTTTTACGGGGTATGACTGGAATCTCTGACCGTAATTTTTTTAGGAATACTTTGAGCAGTGCATGATGAGATATTATTAACAACGTCAAATAAAAGAGAAACAAAGTATGCCAAAATTACGTCTTAAGGGAAGACAAGACTGGATACAATTCTATGGGAATTTTTCGACTTCCAAGCCCCCTTTCCTCAGAAACTACTCAAAAGATTTTGATGAAATTTGGAATTCTAATTTAATGGATTATGCTTAAAACTTATGGCAGACAGTTTTTTCCTGCGATTAAAACTTTTTATTTTATTGCAATGGCAATTTATCAGAAATTTTTTATTTCCAGAATTTTTTCTCTTATACTTATTATTATTATTTTAAACTGTCACCCACATATGATCTTATATTTATTTACCACTAAAAACATTTTTTATGGAAATTGCTTGAATACTTTTGGAGTTAATGGGGGGTTTTAGCTGAAAACTTCAATTTTTTGGAGACCTAAAACACTTAGATACTTCTAACTTGTGTGAAGTTCTTCCACAGTTTTCCCAAACACATGAATTAAAGTACATATAAACACTTTGATAAAATTTAGTTACATATAATAAATGATAATAAAATGTTAAGTAAAATTAATGTGAGTGGGCGTTCTATCCTAATCGTGTCTTAAGTATTTAATCTTAAGTATTTTTTAAAGTCTACTAATAAAGACATTTATGGTGATATACCTCCATTATTCTACATCAGAACCAGCTTATATATATATATATATATAACGTCTTCTGTGTACATAAATTTCTTTGCATGCAATTGTTTACAATTCTTCTTTCCCGGAAATTGGCAACATTCAGGTATCCTCTCTAAACCTTGCAGGTTCGGGGACCGCATCGTCTCCCTCTTTCGCGTTTTTTTGCCGCGAGTTCTTTTTTCGTAACATCCTGCCTGCAAAGCATCATCAGCAGCCCGTGCTCTTCATCACGGTCAAAAATTTTCCTCTTCTCTTGCAGGGCTGGCTCGCTAATTATATTTTCTAATTTGGCGGGAAAAATGGATCGTATTGTTTACCTTGCATTCTTCAAATAGCCACGCTAGTTCCAAGAATGGCTCTGATGTTGCCATTTTGGGGGTTAAAACTCTATACATTTTGATTCTTGTTGAGTAAAATGTGAGTTCCGAGAACTAGTGAGGGAAACTCGTGTTAATAGAATATTGCATAAGGCGCAACAAATCCATCGATAGATATTTCTTTCACGTATGGAAATGTTTTAAACAGACCATAATTACGACGTAATTTTGAAGCTTTCAGAAAAGAAAAAAGAAAGAAAAAAAAAAACAAGCTTTTTAAAAAGCTTTTTTTTTTTTTTTTTTTTTTTTTTTTTTTTTTTTTTTTTTTTTTAGTGAATTTCGCAACAATGTACACAAACAAAATGGTGAAAATACATATAACACAAAAAATATAAATAAACGTCAGATAAATGTTTTGGTTATACAGGGTGTATCTTCTTTTCGTTGACTGATAACTAATTCTTAAACTGATTTATTAGTTTCGAAAATATAGTTCCAATTGAAAGCAAGACAAAAGTAGAAATAAATTTTAGTAAGAACACTTTTAAAAAAATGTTACTTGGTGTGTATAAATTTTGTAGATCATTATACAGGGCTGCATAAAAGTTTTCAACAACATCCATTTATTGCAAGAAACTGCTGAATGGAAATTTTCAACTGTACTATGCGTTTAAATGGATTAACTTTTAGCATATTATAAATTGTATATTTTTCTAACTACGCATTATGTGTTTTACAAATTGTTCATTTGGATGACAGTAAAAAATACTGAAATTGCAGTCCGCACAGTAAAATTCCTATTAAGAATTATAAAATGCAATTTCTTTTGATACATTCTAATACAAAATATCCTTAGAAGTATTTTCAAGAGACACTACATTTCTAATAACATAAATAAAGCAATTAAAAGACTTACAATTCCAGATTGTCAATTTCCTGGTATGTTACACTGTGATATGAGCAAAGTAAAAAGTTTTCTGCTATACTGTGTAGATATCCTTTTATAGTATTTCTTTTTATTTCTATTTAATATTTATATCTTATAAAACAAATATATCAGAAAGGTTTAAAAAAATTACAAGTAATTTTTCATGATTAAAATATGATTGTCACTAAAAATGAATGTTGTTTTCTTGGCCTGCATTTTATTTCTCTACTATATACAAATATGGCACTGCAGAGTAGTTATTCTTATTTTTGTCATAGATTAAGCCAGGAGTAGTACAATCATAGCTACCAGCAAGGTCTTTTAGATATTTCTTAGAAAATAAAGTGATTACGTCTTTGTAAAAATTGAATAGACTTTTATTATGTCATTTTCCTGGCTTTCATAAATTAACAAATAAAACTGAACATTATATTGAATTTGAGCTACTACATTGAAAACATTTCCCTTAAGCAAAATTAAAATGTTTTAACTAAAAGAAAAAAAAAAGAAAAAAAAGAATGAAAGTCCTGGCATACATATGCCAAGAAATGACATACAATTAAATATAAATTAATTTAAGTTCTTTTAAATTTAGCAATTTTACATGGAAAATCCTTTATTCTAAATTAGAAAATAAATTTACCTTTTGAAATTTGGATTGTTTTTAACGGATACTTTCAATATCTCAGATAATCAAAATCTAACATTTTGTGATATTCCCCCATTTAGACATCTTTCACCTTAAAAATCTGTAAAGTTTTATTACGGTATTCAAATTGTATTGGAAAGTGTTACGTGATCTATGCTGGACGCATGATTTTTGTTTTTGTTTAATTTTTTTTTTTTTTTCTTGAGTGCAATTAATTTTTTTCTCAAATTCTTCCGTTGCAATATAGTAATTTGGCTAGATTAACTCGATATTCTAATATGAAAAACTCCCTGCTTTCTTTTAACTTACTACTTTTTCGCATTGGCAAATGACATATTTGGTTTGATTTTGTGCAAAACTGAAGTAAAAGTTTAGGAAGTCGATTTATACATGGGTTTTTGATTTTTCGCAGAATTTGTATTCGAAAGTTAGAGGGTCGTCTTTTACACGAGTATATACGGTAGTTGAGCACTACATAGTTCAGCACTATATAGAGGAAAAAAAATCAAATCTAGAGCTGAAACAGTTCTCAAGTATGAGCCTGTGACGGATGGACAGACAGAGAAGCCAGACTATAAGAATTTCGTGAGAGGAATGAAACCCTAAAAATCATACATTACAGGTTAACTAAAAAATGAAATATGCTATGATCGAAATATTAAGCATCTTTCCTTTGCGTTTTCCTCAGTTCTAAGCTACAGTTTGTGAATTAATAATTAATTCAGTTTCAAATATGACTGTTGCATAATATGGGCGAAGTAACATAATTTTATTTCGTGCCATCTTTCTGAATGCTTGTAAATGCACTGAAGCAATAAAGCGTATAATTAAAACTGTTTAACTTTCATTAATTCACTTTCACCCTTTTCATTCACCTTTGTTTTATTGGTTCTCCCGAATACGGTTACAGATATTATATCACTGTTTTCAGTACGCAATTTCTTTGTTATTATTAACAACGAAATGCAAAGAAATGGTTAAATAATATTTTTAACACTTTGCAAAATAGTTGAAAAATGTTTATGAATTCGGCTTTTCTGTCAGTGCTCTATTTGAAGTAAAAAATAGTCCTATTGCTATGAAATCGACAGATATTATTGGGCATTACTATAGCATGTTCTGAATTGAAGATGAAGTGTATAGCATTATCGGTCTATTTATAACGCCGCTCAAAAACATTTCATTACATTACGGACTATGGGAACAATCGTTTGCTGAATACTTTAATCATATTTCATTATTTTAAACATATTGAAATTGGTATATACAGGGTGTTTCTAAGCTCATGGTACAAACTTTAAGGGGTGATAGTATACATCAAGACAAACAATATTAAATAGGAAAATAAGGGTCCCAAACGTCTTCCGAAGGAGATAGGCGCCATTAAAGTTTAGGGTCCAAAAATTCAAATGATTATAAAAAACAGAAAAATTGGTCCATTCGTTTGCGGTTTTCACTAAACCTATTCTTTATGTCAGTATTGTCTTGAAATTAAATTATAAAGATAAATTTCAGAAAAATGCCGAAAAAGGCGCTTTAGACTTTGGAGTAAAATACAACTATTTTTTACCGTTATATTTTGCATCCCATAAAATTTTTTTATAAGCTTAGACATAAACTTAAATTTTGAGATGAAAATCTGAATCGTTGGGAGTGGTTAAGTAGCGCAAACTGAACTGTGTTCAATGGGAGAGGGGAGGTTCAAATTTCAAATGATTATAAAAAACGGAAAAATTGGTCGGTTTTCGTTAAAACTATTTTGTATATCAATATTTCCTTGAAAATAAATTTTAAAGATAAATTTAAAAAAATTCCGTTAGAGGGTGCCTTAAACTTTAGAGTAACCGACAACTATTTTTAACCATTATTTTTTTGTATCTAATTAAATGCTTGCAAAAGCTTAGACTTAAATTTTGATCTGAAATTCTAAATCGTTGGGAGGCGTTAAGAAGCGCAAACTGAACTGTGTTCAGGAGTTGAAATGTTACCCTCCCCACCCCTCGAACACAGTTCAATTTTCCGCTACTTAATTACTCACAACAATGTAGATTTTGAGCTCAAAATTTAAGTTTGAATATTTACAAGCATTTAATTAGATACAAAAAATAACGGTTAAAAATAGTTGTTGGTTACTCTAAAGTTTAAGGTGCCCTTCGACAGAATTTTTTGAAAGATATCTTTAAAATTTAATTTCAAGGAAATATTGACATAAAGAATAGTTTTAGCGAAAACCGACCAATTTTTCCGTTTTTTATAATAATTTGAAATTTGAACCTCCCCACCCCCATTGAACACAGTTCAGTTTGCGCTACTTAACCACTCCCAACGAATCAGATTTTCATCTCAAAACTTAAGTTTATATCTAAGCTTCTAAAAAGAGATAAAAAAAATAAAAATGATGATAAAAAAATATCGGTAAAAAATAGTTGTACGTTACTCCAAAGTCTAAAGCGCCCTCTATCGGCATTTTTTGAATTTTATCTTTATAATTTATTTTCAAGATAGTACTGACATTGTTTCGTAAAACAAATTCTAGAATATTTATTAATCTACAACTCTTACCTCGGAATGTAGGTTATTCGCTTTTATGTGGTGTATCTCGTCTGAATGATAAGTATATTCTTCAAAAACATCCCTTTTGACGAAACTATAACATTTAATGGACAAGACGAACATAAATATTACATGAACAATATTACTTTTCTTTTACATCTCAATTTATAATGCGTACAAATGTACATCTCGTTCTAGTTTGCTCAGAACAATCATAGAACAACAACAACATAACAAAACAAAAATAGAATACAAAAAAAAATCATTAGGTCACACAGCTTGCAAAATGTTCGTGCGCCATGGAGTTTCGAAGTTGACTGTGTGAAAACACAACATCCTCCGGCCCAGAAAGATAAGCTATTCATCTTTACAGGCAAGTTCCAATGGGTATAAGTGTTGGACTGATAGCCGAATAAGATTGCCTGTTGCTAGTCTTATCGTGCATGCACGAACCTTTCCGTCTCTACCAGGATGGATATCTGTAATAATGCCTAATTTACACAAGAGCCTTGGTTGATTGTCTTGTTTGATCTGAACGACAGCTCCTTTTATTATTTGTATGCCTTTGGAGTGAGTGATTTGTATAATGGAGAGATTTTAAGTCCATTAGATAAAACTGTTTCTACTTCAAACAAAACTGTTGCATTAAGTTTAACCTGTAACTATATCTGCGAGTTAATTCATTTTTTGTAGAAGGAGTGATTCTTGTCTTTTCCGGTGGCAACGCTGTAAGTCTTTTTCCCACAAGAAAATGTGCTGGACACAAGGGAGTTGGCTCATTGGCATCACTGTACACAAAGGTTAATGGGCGGGAATTCAAAATAGCTTCCACTTCCAGTAAAGTAGTTTCAAATTCTTTGTAGTCTAATGAAGATCTTCCAAGGATTTTCTTAAGGCACATCTTCGTTGAACGCAGTAGTCGCTCATAGAATCCTCCCCACCACGCTGCTCTCTCTACGGTGAATTTTTACTTAATTCTTTTTTCACTAAAATAATTTTGCACCTCGGGGTTTTTCATCAAATTCCACAGTTGCTGTAAATCCCTATCCGCTTTCTTGAAGGTCTTAGCATTGTCAGTGTAAATAATCTTGCAAATTCCACGCCGTGAGATGAATCTTCGAAAGGCCATTAAAAATTCGGTTGTTGTTAAATCCATAACATTCTCTAAATGTACCGCTCTTATTACTGCGCAAATAAATAAAGCAACGTAAATCTTTGCACCATTTTTTAGATATAAGGGACCTAGAAAATCTGCTCCAGTAACTTCAAACGGTGATGTTTCTTTAATTCTATCAGGAGGAAGGGGCGCAATATCTTGGCAATAAGACTTAGTGCTGAATTTTTTACAGATGATGCATCCTCTTATTATACGTTTTACTTGTTGCCTTCCCTTTATAATCCACAATCTTTCTCTTAATTGGACAAGTGTTTCGGAAATTCCAGCATGAGCTACCTCTTCAATGAGCTTTTCTGATTTGAAGATTTGTAAAATGGCTTTTGCTTGGAAGGATAATTGGAAGGGCTTCTGAATAACTTAAATTTGAATTTTGTAGTCTTCCTTTTAATCGCATGATTCCATCTTCGTCTAGGAACGGATTTAAATTTAGAATTTTGGATTTTTTTGGGACTAATTTCTTCTTAAACAATGCTTCTTTTTCTTCTGGAAAGAACCTTTCTTGCGTCTGTTTTATCCAATATTGCTCTGCTTTCAACATTTCTTCAGCACTCAAAGTTCCTGAAAATTTATTTGCATAAAATTTCTAGTCTATTTAAAATCTCTAATTAAAATTTCTAGTCTATTTTTATGTACAAAAAATTTGCTTAGGAGGCTATCTACATATTAAGACAAACCTATCTCTCTCTCTTTTTTTTTTCAATATCAGTACCCAATTCTGACAGCAAAAACGAACTATACACTCTTCAATTAGCTTAAAAACAAATTTTCCTGCAATTCGTACGGTAAGTTTCCTAGAAAATAATTATTTTAAAATGAGCATATTTTAGGGGTTGTATCCAAATTGAAGTTTGGTACTCGATTGTTGACCGAGAAAGCCCCTTTCTTGATCAAGGCATCTTAGGTGCCACTCAACACTGTAAAAAATATCAGATGTTTCTGAATATATAAAAATGCACTGTAATCAAAAACGAAAATATACAGTAAGTTCTTCTAACTCACCTAAGGTTTCTAAAACCGTTCTTTTACCTTTAAAGATCCCAGAAAGCTATTTGTTTTCGAAATTTAAAGAAAAATTTATAAAAAGTAATTTTTATTAGCTGCCCGTCCATTTCAGAAACGTTTCTAAGTAGCTTTTACAGTACAATAATCACTTTTCTCGAATCAAAATATCACTTTTTCGGATTCTACCTCTTCATACGAGAATATTTTGATATTCAGAGAGCACGTTTAATAGACAAACATACAATGTTAACAGTATTAACATTAATATGAAAATTGACATTATTTTGCTAGAATTGCATGCACAAAATCAGTTATGCAGCTGAAAATGTTTACATGAGAATTGATAGAATCCGAAAAAGTGATATTTTAATTTGAGAAAAGTGATTATTGTACTGTAAAAGCTACTTAGAAACGTTTCCGAAATGGACGGGCAGCTAATAAAAATTAATTTTTATAAATTCTTATTTAAATTTCGAAAACAAATAACCTTCTGGGGTTTTTAGAGGTAAAGGAACGTTTTTCGAAACCTTAGGTGGGTTAGAAGAGGTCACTGTATATTTCCGTTTTTGATTACAGTACATTTTTACATATTCAGAAACATCTGACATTTTTTACAGTGAAGTAGTCATTGAAGGCTGTTAGATTACGGGATAGCATATAAGAAGTTTGTAATATCTATTCACTTCTATTATAGACGGTTCCTTATACCATAATTTTGTCATTTTTTAAGCATAATTTAAAAACTGCTTGGAAGAAAAATTTGAAATTTTGGATTTCTTGAAACCCAGAATTAATATATCTAAACCCATAAAAAAAACCTGCAGGTTGCGATTCGTAAATTTTTCAAATTTTAATTTCATAATTCATATAATAACAATATAAAAATTGCAAATTCAACGTATTTATGTTTAATTATTTTAGTATTATTGCTTCATAAAAAAATGAGCGCATTAGGAGTATAATTTGGGGAGATATTAACAAAAATACGAAAATGTAATTTAACATTAGAAGCACTAAATTTTGAATGCTTATATAAGTCAAAAACTCAACATTCAAATGACTTGAAATGTGGTGTCTAAGCATAGTATAAACCGAAGATCTTGTTAAAATTAGGCATTGCTACAGAAAAAATAAAATAAAATAAAATAAAAGAAGTTTGGGTTCATTTTAATATGTACGCATAAATGTATAATATGGCCTCCTAAGCACATATATATTTATATAAATAATTTAAAAGTAGATTTTATTTCCAGTCGTTTGGTATCAATACAAACATTCTTTTACCACAATTTGAGAAAAGTTAATAGAAGGTGTTTATTTTTTTTTCATGACTGTAGAATTACGTTGCCTTAACAATGATGAAAATTCCATGCTACTGATTAATAATTATAAGTAACGACAAACCGGAACAGATTTTTATGACCGAAACCGAATTTCGCTGATCTTCCTATTTTCAACCGAAAACGAAAAAAAAAATGCCTAAATTTTTTAAAACGTTATTAAATTTTACTGATTAAAATAAATTATGCATGCATAAATATACATAATTATTAATTAATAATACGTATTTATTACATATGTATAATTATTAATTAATTATGAGCATTAAATATACATAATTATTAATTAATTATACGTGTGGTGGCCGAAGTTGGCTCACTGAGCCTAAGACCCAAAACTTTCTATTTTCATATAAAAAAAAAGTAACTAATTCCTCAATGACGTAGAGATATTTCCTAATTATACGGATTTCATTTAACTAAAAAATATTTTGGTTTCATGTATACACACCTCGATTTATCTTTCATAATGATTTTTATAAATGATCATCTGTTATACTAGAACTTCCTCAAACAGTATTCGAAATAATTCTGCGTTTAGAAAATTTTCTATTACTGTTATGTCTGCAGCTTTTAATGAATGCGTGAAAAAGTTTAGTTATACATGCATTGCTCGCTTTATAATTTGCATTCACGTTTTGAGACAGTCATGACGGATAATTAAAAACAACGAAGTTTACAGCAATATATAGCCTATAATAACTCTGAATTGAGTGATTATATATCTATATAATTAGTCTATATAACAATATAATAAGTCTGTTTTGAGAAGATACAGCTCAAATCAATGACTGATGTTGAAAATTTCCGAAGAAAGAAACGAGATTTTAAGAATATTGCTGATTTCGATCGAGTTTCGATCAAGCCGAATATCCAGCCTCATTTTTGCTGAAAACGAAATTTTGGCGAAACTCGGATTTTAGGCTAAAAAAAATTGCCAGGTGGCAGAAACACGGCAACATTATCGCAGAAAAATAATGACTTCTTGCAGAAAACTTTCATACTCCCTCCGCTAAACATAGCTGATATAAATATGTTTTTTAACAACTCTCCTTTTCATTTAAAGTAAAAAATTAAATTTAGAAATTTCTAGTAGACTAAATTTTATATGCAACTAAATATTTCCTTATCTAGTTATGTAATTATGTTTTGAAAACAAAATAATAAATGCTTTTGAAAAAATAGCTTTAAATTAACATGGTCAAACGAGATGAGAATATTATTAGAATGAGCGAAGCGAATCCTCTACTAGGCTATACAAATTACATTTTGTTGTACACTTTACAAAAATACTGTTCAATATTTTGACTTAAAATTAAACATAAAAATAAATTATGATCTGTAGATTTGCACAATATTATTCTTTTTACAGAATGACTTTAAAAAATGTATTATTTTAATTAATTTATTTCACATGTTTTTCTATCATGGACGCATTTTTGTAAATAAAAAATGAAACGCATATATTTTCAGAAGAAAAGGTAAATCATGGAGTTGGTAATTATAGATAGAATCATGATTAATTAAATGAATAAAAAATGTCCGCATCAAATGTCGTTTACGCATTTTAAAAGAATTATATTATGTATATTTTTCTTTTTTTGTAAAGAGGCAACAAAAGAACTATAAACAAATAAAATTAATATTTTACAAATTTTTGCTTCGAAAATACTTTTATTTATACCAGTTTTATATAATAAATAAAATATTCCGAGGAAATTCTAAGTTATTTCGTTGCATTTACATTTCTAGAATTAACGTGAGCAAAAATGTAAAATAACGTTTTTGCATAGTTAAGATGCAAAAATAATATAACAAATTTTGTTTCTTTCGAATATTTATCTTTTAAAATAATACTTCGAGAATTCAAACAAAGCATGACTTTTGCTAATTTTTATGTATACCAAGAATAAGAATACCTTACTTTCAACATCTAGCAAGGAGAAGAAATTAATATGTATGTGTACATATTAATTTATATTTTAGTAGTTTGAAATAATTAAGCTTATGTGTACAATGTCTCTTTATCCCCCCCCCCCCAAATAAATTAATCTGATTATAGTTTTCAAATCTGAGATACATTCCTATAAATTGCACCAATTTACTCTGCATTTAATCAACAAATTTTAACAAATATGTGGGATAGTTTATTATAAATTACTACAAATATGCTAAATAATTCCTCTAATCCTAATTCATTAAATTTAGGTTTTTAGGCTTTTTTTATATGCAGTTTCAAAACAAATCAAACCAAAGGATTACTTATGAAATACATTTAATATCTGTTTTATGATATAATATTACTTTACTGTATTTTTAGATGTGTTCGTAATTTTCTAAATACGTAGCACCCGTAACCGTCGTTCAATCTGTCCGTCCGTCCGCATATATAACAGTGCAAAAACTACTCAACAGAATGTTTTAAATTTAAAATATATAATTGTTGTTACTTTTGTCTTGTCATTTAAACTTTTATGAAAATCGAATGTATACTTTAATCACAGGGACAGTCAAAAGTATTCTTTTACTTTGCGGCCAATGGGAAAAAAGTTTCAAGTGCATTTTAATACTGTTACATTCTTTTGTATATAATAAAAATGGCATTCATCTATGAAGCATATACTAAAATATACATTCTGTACAATTTGTTATACAAAGAAAAATCGCTAATAATTTACAGGGCCACACCAAAGAATTCGATTGCATAATAGTATGAGAGGGAAATAATCTTTGGGGCGCGTTTTAAATACATTAATCTATTTCACATTTTATGAAATTGATATACGTTGCGGAAGTTAGTTATAAGTTACTTCCTGTATAATAGAAATCAGATTGTATTTAGAGGGACTCAAAAAAGAGTTCGGCTATTACACTGTATAGTATTACATCAAGATCTGAATATTTTTAAAACTTCCATCTAGTAAGGACGCACCTCATTTGCTATGCTTGACGTACAATTTACAACTTGTTTCTAATCGTATTATGTATATTTTTGTCATTAATTTTTATTATTAAAAATATCACGCAGTAGAAAATTTTACTATTAATAAGGTTCGTCGCAGAAAGCTTTAAAAAATTTCTGCCATAGGATCCAAAGCAAAGCAACCGTTTTAAAATGTCATCCAAAGGCAGTCTAATACGCCAAAAGTGTCGCAACTCTTTTTCTTGGATTCATCTTTCTTTCTAATCACTTCATATCTTTTCTTTCTTTCTTTCTTTCTTTCTTTTTTAAGAGTGAATTCTGACATCATCCGACGAGATTTGAAGTGAACTATTCTCAGGTTGATTGTCCCACCCCACGTGACAAAATCTGGCAGACAGTCTGCTACCACCTGCCAAAAAAGCAAGGGTGGGGTACCCCTCTGCTAAAATCCTGTCCCAGAACAGAGAAAAGGTACGCAAGCTCGTCAGGTCGATGACAAATTGGAGCAAAAAGATGGAAAAGAGAAGGAGGAAAGATAATCCTTGTCTCTTCTTCTTCAGCAGGGGGAGGTTTGGGAGGTTTTGTTGGTGATGATGAATTGTTTATTAAATGCAGTCAAACTCGGTTAAAACAATCTCGGATATTACGAAAACTTTGTTTGAATGAGTAAAATAAAAAGTAATTGTTGGTATAATACAAGAGAAAAGGAAATGCATATAAAACGTTATTACTTTTTTATGCAATTTTGAGCCCCCTCACCCCCTTTTTATCATATCTTAGGTTATCATATCTCGACCCCTCCCCCCGCTGTAATGATATTGTTATTAATATCTAAAAATTCTTTTAATTTTACATTTTTTTTTTAAATACTGAACAAAAACTGTAATCTTTTATTTTTATTTGACAATACTCTATTTGCGTTAAAAAAAAAAGAAAGAATTTTTTTTTTTTTTTCTGCAGGAAACTGACTGTTTCATGATTGATGAACAAGACATAATTGCAAATCTTCATTCATTAAAATTAATTAGCAGCACTAGTCAGGCAAAAGCAATTTTTCATTCGATTTTAATTTTACAAAGTATGATATAATATAATATAATATAGTATAATATAATGCAACATAAACGTCGTGATTTACAATAAACCTGTTAATATAAATGTTACACTATCTTTTCCGCAATTTCTATCTTATTTTAATTGCGTTATGTATATATTTGACATTATTTTCTATTATTAAAAAATATCAAACTGCATATATAATATATATAATGTATATACAGGGTGATTCAGCTCGTCGGTGACAAACTTTAAGGATCGATAGAGCACACCTAGACGAACATTTTTGAATAGGGAATGTAGGGTCCCTGACGCGATGGTAAGGCGCTAGGCGCTTTCGAAAATTTGGGTGCCGAAATTCGAAACGTCATAAAAACTAGGGAAATGGTTAGATTTTCTTGCTTGTTGCGTCGAAATGATTCTGTTTGTTTAGACTTTCTTCAGTACCAATTTGATAAGCGTATCTCTTAAAACATGGATAGGGGGCGCTGCAGACTTTGGAGAGCTAGACAACAACTTTAAGCCCGTTATTTTGATAATTTAACACATGCTCGCCAAAGTTTATACTCTAACTTAAAGTTTGAACCCAAAAGTAGAGCCCTGCAAAAAGCGTAAGAGCCGGAATAAAATGTCAAAGTACAGGGTGGTCGAAACTCGAAGGCTCCTAAGAGATAAACAAACAGATTTCTTGACTTATGGCATGCATTTTCATGATTCTGTTTGCTGGGGCTCTCTGAAACTCAGTTGAACGGTACAAAAAGAAACATCGATAGGGGGCGCTTTGAGCAAAAAACATAATTCGTTGACATTTCGGACGCTAACTGGAAACGGGGCGCTACGATCAGTTAGAAACAAAACAAGAGAGTAATTTACTTATCATAAGAAGCTATTAAAACTGCAGTTTGTTTGTTTTTTTTAACAAACATAGCTGGTTTCAATCATGCACAATGCGCGCAATAAAATTTACATAAGGTGCTTTTTGCTGATTTATGCAAAAGATATCGTACCATTTCGATATGCAAAAGATACGTAATGCGTAGACGACAACGCGAGATGACGTAGTTGTATGCGCAGACACGTCTTTTGAACGTGCGGTACCTACTTAAGCTTCGGGTTACTTGTCTGCAGATCGGTAGTAGGATGGAACGGTACACAAACTCTGAATTGGCTGACATGCATTTGGCGTATGGCGCTGCTGGTTGTAATGGACGAGCCGCTCAGCGGTTGTACGCCGAGCGTTACCCCAACAGGCAAATCCCCTGCCATGCCTTCTTCGCTCGAGTACACCAGAGGTTGTCCACAACGGGATCTTTCGACGGAGGCAGGCCTGAACGGGAGCGATCAGTGAGCACCCCCGACAACGAAGAGGCTGTGCTTAACCTGGTTGAGGACAACCCAGGTCTTAGCACGAGAGATATCGCCAGACATGTTGGCATTTCGCAAGCAACTGCGTGGCGCATCTTACGTTCCCGGAATCTGCACCCCTACCACATCCAGCGGGTGCAGTTGCTCAGAGAGCAGGATTTTGGCCCTCGAGTGGAATTCTCAAGATGGTACTTGGCGATGAGATCCAGGGATCCCCGTTTTGTAAACAGCATTTTGTTTACGGACGAGTCCACCTTCAGCCGGGAGGGAATGTGGAACGCCCACAACAGTCATGTGTGGTGTGATGAAAATCCACATGAAACCAGAAGCCGAGCAGCCCAGGAGCGTTTCTCAGTAAATGTGTGGGCCGGCATTCTGGGGGATTGCCTCATTGGCCCTTATTTGTTACCTGAACGGCTGACAGGTGGAAATTACCTGATTTTCCTGGATCAAGTGCTGCCGCAGCTTCTGGAGGAGGCGCACGTACCCGAAGGTTCGCGTCGCCAGATGTGGTTCCAGCACGATGGAGCTCCGGCCCATTACACGAACGACGTGCGTCTCCATCTAAACGCAAGGTATGGCCAGCGGTGGATCGGGCGTGGGGGTCCAGTTCACTGGCCTGCCCGATCACCAGACCTCACCTGCTTGGATTTCTTCCTTTGGGGTTACCTGAAGGCCGAGGTATACCATACACCTGTCAGCAGTGCTGAAGAACTTGTGGCGCGCATTGTGGCAGCTGCAGGGCAGATCAGAGATACTCCTGGCATTGTTGGAAACACACACTCCTCAATGCGACGGAGGTGCGAAGCCTGCATCATGGCCCAAGGTCGAAATTTCGAGCATCTTCTGTAGTGTTATTTTTTGTAAATAAATTTCCAGTATCATTGATGTTTTTGGTCTAAATTTATTCAGAAGTGTTGAGCAGAGGTAGAAAATATGTTTTCATTATTACTAACTGATCGTAGCGCCCCGTTTCCAGTTAGCGTCCGAAATGTCAACGAATTATGTTTTTTGCCAAAAGCGCCCCCTATCGATGTTTCTTTTTGTACCGTTCAACTGAGTTTCAGAGAGCCCCAGCAAACAGAATCATGAAAATGCATGCCATAAGTCAAGAAATCTGTTTGTTTATCTCTTAGGAGCCTTCGAGTTTCGACCACCCTGTACTTTGACATTTTATTCCGGCTCTTACGCTTTTTGCAGGGCTCTACTTTTGGGTTCAAACTTTAAGTTAGAGTATAAACTTTGGCGAGCATGTGTTAAATTATCAAAATAACGGGCTTAAAGTTGTTGTCTAGCTCTCCAAAGTCTGCAGCGCCCCCTATCCATGTTTTAAGAGATACGCTTATCAAATTGGTACTGAAGAAAGTCTAAACAAACAGAATCATTTCGACGCAACAAGCAAGAAAATCTAACCATTTCCCTAGTTTTTATGACGTTTCGAATTTCGGCACCCAAATTTTCGAAAGCGCCTAGCGCCTTACCATCGCGTCAGGGACCCTACATTCCCTATTCAAAAATGTTCGTCTAGGTGTGCTCTATCGATCCTTAAAGTTTGTCACCGACGAGCTGAATCACCCTGTATAATATAACGTAAATGTATATAATATAATGGATATGTATATATAATATAACTGTAGAAAATTTTATTTTTAATAAGGCTCGTCGAGGAAGATTAAAAAAAATCTGCCATAGGGTCCAGAGCTAAGCAACCATTTTAAAATGTCATCCAACGGCAGTCTAATACGCCAAAAGTGTCGCAACTCTTTTTCTTGGATTCATCTTTCTTTCTAATCAATTTATATATTTTTTCTTTCTTTTTTTTTAAGAGTGAATTCTGACATCATCCGACGAGATTTGAAGTGAACTATTCTCAGGTTGATTGTCCCACCCCACGTGACAAAATCTGGCAGACAGTCTGCTACCACCTGCCAAAAAAGCAAGGGTGGGGTAGCCCTCTGCTAAAATCCCGTCCCAGAACAGAGAAAAGGTACGCAAGCTCGTCAGGTCGATGACAAATTGGAGCAAAAAGATGGAAAAGAGAAGGAGGAAAGATATTCTTGTCGCTTCTCCTTTAGCAGGGGGAGGATTTGGGAGTTTTTCGTTGGTGAAGACGAATTGTTTATTAAATATTGTCGAACTCGGTTATAGCAATCTGGGATATTACGAAAACATCGTTTAAATAAGAAAAACAAAAAGTAATTGTTGATATAATACAATACAAAGTGCTATGCATATATACTATATGGGAAAAGGTGCGATTTTAGATATTTTGTTAAATATGTAAAAAAATACATGAGGAATTTTCCTGAAACTTAAAGTGTGTAAACATGATAGTACGGATCATATATTATCTCTAAAGATTTTTCCGAAACTCTATAGGTGACCGTCTACAAATTGCAAAAGAATGAATATCTTTTGACTAACCCTGTTAAAAGTAAAGTAGCAAAAGTGTTCAAGCACTAGATTCTGATTAAGTGGCTTATTCTAATGAACTGAGTTCATTTTTGTGTGGCTAGCATGTATATTCGGAGAAAATTTAAGGTTTTTATAAAAATTTCTAGGATTCGTCTTTGTTTCTAATTACTTCATACTTTTTTTTTTTTTTTGGTTCTTTTTTTTTTTTTTTTATAGAGTTATTTCTGACATCACCCAACGAGATTTCAAATGCAATGAGAATTTGAAAATTCTCAGGTTGATTGTCCCACACCACGTGACAAAATCTGGCAGACAGTCTGCTACCACCTGCCCCCCCCCCCCCCCAAAAAAAAAAAAAAAAAAAAAAAAAAAAAAAAAAAAAAAAAAAAAAACAAGGGTTGGGTACACCTCTCTTAAAATCCCATCCCAGAACAGAGAAAAGGTACGCAAGCTCGTCAGGTCGATAACAAATTGGAGCAAAAAGATGAAAAGAGAAGGTGGAAAGATAATCCTTGTCGCTTCTCCTTCGGCAGGAGTAGGATTGGGAGGTTTTGTTGGTGAAGATGAATTGTTCCTTAAATACAGTCGAACTCGATTAAAACAATCTCAGATATTACGAAAACTTTGTTTAAATGAGAAAAACAAAAAGTAATTTTTGGCATAATACAATAGAAAGGGTATTGCATATATAATGTTATCAACTTTTTGGCAATTTTGAACCATCTTTCCCCTCCTCCTTTTGTCATATCATACGTCATCATATCTCGACCCCTTCCCTCCCACCTTAATAATGTTGTTATAAATGTCTATATATATATATATATATATATATATATATATATATATATATATATATATATATATATATATATATATATATATTAAACTTTTTTTCAATACGTTTGAAAATATATACTACATGTATTATTCGCATTTTTTACTGTTTTAGGGGAACACATGACCTTTGAAACCATCTCTTCAACTTTGAATAATAAGATAATAATATGTGGTGACATAACACTAAATACTTAAATAAAAATTTTTAAATCTTGTAGAATAACTAATTTTATTAAAATTTAATTAAAAAAATTAATTTAAATATATCAATTATTTTTATAAATAAGAATAGAACTTCCCCTCTAAAGTGATAACATTATGTATGTATCATATTGCTTAATGTGGTCATTTCGGGATCATAAGTTTTCGATAATACTATCCGATTGATATCAATAATTAATTTAGAAAAAAAGTTAATGTTTATACTTAATAAAGAAAACTTTATCTTTTGACGAAATGATGATTTAAGGGTGCTGGTTACTCATTTTCCAAAATCCCTCTGTAATGTTAAGTCTATGGGCATTTGAAGCATTCTTATATTTAAAATATCTCCTCGGGAAATTAATATTTTTAACTTCTTTTTTCTCTGTACTTTTCTTTAAACATGTCTCCTATTTTTCTTAGCTTTAAAAATATCTCTGACTGCTATGCTTAATTATATAATTTTTATAATTTTGATTTAGTGTAAAAATTTTAACTGAAATCTCGGAACTAATCGTGAGAAACTAATCGGATGTGGTAATCCTAAAACGTTTTTTTTTTTCTTATACATGTTGATACATAAAAATGAGCCCTTCAAAAGACGTCGATGGTTTGAAAAGTTTGGTAATTTTGTTAAGAAAGAAATGGCTTACAGGCAGAGATAGTGAGTATGGGAAAATGTCGGATGTGGCGATCCTAAAACTTTCATCGATATCATTCATGTTAATATTTCAAAGTTTGTTGCCACAGTGCAAAACTTAAATGGCAATCTATGTCCATCATGAGAATTCTAATGAAATGAAATTCCATGCATTAGTTCTTGAGGTATGGTTATCGCTAAAATTACATAAATTATGCAAAAAGCAGTATAGTGACGCCGTTTGCTTTGTGATTTACAACGAATTCTAATTTTCAACAACTTATGCCAACATCTGACTGAATCTGAAGTTTGATTTAAATTCGTGCATTAGCTCTTGAGGATGGCTACGGCAGAAATCGGGAAAAATGCAGCATAGCAGTACAATCTATTGTGCCATTTACACCAAAATATAAACAACTCTTAGTCATATTAAGGAATAACTGAATCTGAAGTTTGATGAAAATCTATGCATTAGTTTATGAAATAGAACTATTGCGGAAATCGTGATAAATGCTGCATGGCAGTGCACTGTTCAGCGATTTGCACCAAAATATAAAAAATATTAATTCATTTTACGGACTAAGTGAATCTGCAGTTTGATCAATATCCGTACATTAGTTCTTGAGATATAGCTGTTGCGGAAAGCGTGATAAATACTGCATAGCAGCGCCAACAGTTGAGCGACTTTCACCAAAAACTAATCAGCATTAATTTGTATCAGAGACTAACTGAATATAAACTTTTATTAAATTTTGTGCATTAGTTCTTGAGATAGAGCGTCCACAAAATTTGTGTCACATATAGACAAACATTTTATAAAAACAGGGTGTTTTTTTTTTACCCTTTAAAACGCGTAAATCCGTCGAAAACCGGAATTTGAAAATTTTCACGAAACCAATACTTTTTTCTTGTAAAGATAGAAGAAAGTAAAAAGCGTAAATTACTGTATGAATATCGTGGAATTTCACAGGAATTTAATATCCCTCTCAGTCGGTGTGTTTGTTCCGGTATCGCATTCATCGAATTTTTTCATTCTGACCAACAATCTAATTGTTTGATCCAGTAGATGGAAAAAAATGAAAAAAGATTCATAATCAGATATAGTGAGAACAGGAAATAAATCAGGGAGGAAAAACGCCGACTACGCAATGTTCACAATGACCGTTTAATATTCAGGGGCAATGCGTTTGCACGGCTTTTTAATATTCTGCAAATGATGCTATTTGACATTGCTTTACACCTACGCCGTACATTTATTTTGCGAATGACATTTTACGTAGATTAGTCTAAATGAACATATGGTGTACTGCTGAAATTGTCAAGTTGGGCGGACAAGTGGCAGTAGTCAAGGTGTAACATGATTTGTAAATTAATTTAATTTTATGGGAAATAAACATCACATTTCATTCCTAACATAGTTGGAAAGTGTTTATAAATTCGATTTGTCTAGCCATCTGTCCGTATGTGTGTCTGAAATTTCGCGCATTAGTTCTCGAAATAGGACAATTGTAGATATCGCGGAAGTTTCGACATAAAAGAGCCACCTGATGAGGGATTTATACCGAAACATAAGCATCAATAACATCTATCAAGCTATAGCTGAATCTGAAGTTTGATAAAAATTTGCGCAATAGTTCTTGATATAGAGCTATTGCAAGAATCCAGAAAAATTCAGCACAGAGCCGCCAACTATTGAGCGATTGACACCAAAATGGAAACAGGACTAGTATATATCACGGGTTTACTGAATCTGAAGTATAATGAAAATCTGTTCGTTAATTCTTGAGATAGATTTATTCCGGAAATCGTGAAAAATGCATCATAGCAGCTCTAGCTGTTGAACGATTTACATCAAAATGTAAATAGTATCTATTTATGTCAAGGGCTAACTGAATTTGAAGTTTAATTTAGAATTTAGTTTTGACGACTTAATTTTATGGGAAATAAACAGTGTTCATCATATAATTTTTTGAATTGCTTTTAAATGCTTTCCAACAGACATTCATTCGGATAAACATTTGTGAGATACATGGCAAAAAAGAAAGAAAGGAAGAAAGAATATTGTTAAGTATAATAATCATGACTTCTGGGTCGTTCCATGGTAACTTACTTTACATTTAGAACAATTTACTGCCGTAATTTTAGTAATATAACACTAAAAAATATTCTAATGTAAAATTAACATGATTTATTTATCAAATCTATCTAAGGGTCAATTTGGATAAAATTACCTAAAAAGTGATAATGAAAATTACACTTTATATAACTTACGTTCGTTTTTCAGTTATGGCAGTTACCATAGTAAATGAAACTACCAAAATTTAAGAAATAACATTAAAATTAGGTAATTTTTATCTGAATTGGACTTTTAATAAGTTTAACTAGCAAAGCAAGTCAAATTTACCTTTTGAATAACTTTTGTTGCATGTGTTATATTACCAAAATTACTGAAAATAGTTCAAAATATAACTTAAGTTACCATGGAATTACCCTTCTGATGTAATCCGACGGCGAAAATTATTATTTTTTCTAATGAATGTTTTTCTTGTAAATAAATTTCGTGGCCATAAAAGTATTAATCTTAGTTCTAATGATCTTGTCTTCTTATTTTTTAATTTTTTTAAAAACTTTCCAACGAAGTTTGAAAAGTGTTTATGCATTCGGTTTGTCTGTTCGTCTGTAAACGCCCTAACTCATAAAAATATATTCGGATTTTCATGAATCGATAAACGTTATTAAAGTCACCAAAGTGTTTTTACTATTGAATATAAAGTATGGAGATTAATATGTCATTTATAGGATCACTCAAAAGAATTCTATTACATTAGGGATATGGAAAAAAAACCTTAGCAGAGTATTTTAGTGAAATTGCGCTTTTTCAAATATATTGAATTTGGTATAAATCATATAAATCACTGAATTTCACTACAAGATGATTATTATAGAAAAGGGAATTTCTAGCATGTGTTTTTCACTTACAAGGACAATCAATTACATTACTGCTTTTGAGTTATAATTGCTGAGAGCGCGTTTTAAAATTCGCAATGCGCTTTCAAATATATATAATGTTTTGCATATGTTACTTACTGAATATAAATTCTATACCTCATATACAGGACTCCAAAATATATATATATATATATATGATACTATTCACCTTAGTAACGGAAATTTCTGAAGGGGGAATTTTCGATTGTGATATATGTATTTCTTAACTGAACAATTTTCTTGACTTAAAAGTGCACGTTGAACACCCGAATATACGGCATTTAATGCACAAAAACTTACTGTTCTAAAAATAAATACCGAACGTTTCCCATGGTTATTTATAATCATCCTATAACAGATATTAATATGCTCTACTGGTATGATATATCAATACCTTATACATTGTAGAAAATCGAAATCCGATGGGTCGATCAGAGATAAGCTGTTTGTATCGGAAAAAAAACTTCCCACTTTCACTTTATTACCCATTTCTTATTCATTATATCACAGTAGTAAATGCTTTCTCATTCCGGATTTAACAGAGCGAAAAAGTACGCGCAAGGTTAAATTAATACGCTCGAAGCAAAAGTTGTTTTTTGCTCTTGCACGCCATTTTGTTTCGGAAGAGTTGGGTTGTTCCTTTAAACACTGAATTTTTTGAAAATGATAAATTTCAAAGTTAAAAAATAGATGGTAAGAAGGTCAAAAGAAGGTTAAATAATATAAAATATGCTTTTAAAAAAAAATACAAAACCGACTTCAAAAAAAGAATCAAGCTTAGCGACAACTTGGTGCATATGAATGCATAGTTTTAATATGCTTATGATTTGAAAACAATCGCAACAATGAAAGATGATTTGCGATAAATCATTATTTTCTTTTACCAAATTCATATTTTTTATTAAAAAAAATTCTAATCATCAGAATTTAATGAAATTAAAATGGGACCACATGGTTATCTTATACTTTCAAACAAAAAAAGAATTATCAAAATCGATTCTTATTTAAAGAATTCATGAGTGAACAAGTAATACATACAGGTCGAAATCATAATTCATAACCTCCTCTTTGAAGTCGGTTTATAAAAATAGCCATGCTAAAAAAGAGATATAAAACTTTTTGATTCAATTCAATTTTATTTAATTCAATAATTTATTCCATTTTTTCCGTGCATTGAAGATTTTTACAGCTAAACAGTTCAGATGCCCAATAAAATGTGGGTGGACGTAATCAATTTTAAGTTTGAACTTTTAAACTTTGAGTTTACGAAAAATTCTGATGTGGTGGTTAATAAAAATCATTCTCGGATTCAGTGATAAAAAATGCATAAAATGAATATCAAAAGTTAAAAAACACAATAAAAACATCGGTTTTATAGCATCAAAATTTCGCTCTTTTTCGATATTTTAATTTACGATTCACAAAAAATCCTTAACTCCTTGGGAACGAGTGACACATATACATATCACAAAAAGACTTAAGAATACTTGTTTATCTCCACCAGTAAAATTTACTTTTTTTAATCCGAGCATTTTCTCGATTTAAAAAGACACAATTTTCTCTTTTTATTAACCGATGACAAAATTTTAAAAATTTCGTAAAAGGCTTCCGTCACGAAAGAATTAAGTGATGATAATAAACGAAGGTCATTTTCGGATTCAGTGCTACAAAATGTATAGAAATCAATTATCAAAAGCGAAAAAAAGTGTCACAACCCAAATTTTGCGAACTAGTGTTATTTTTATTATTCTATATTTTCTATGAAAATACGAAGTGGTTTGTAAGTTGAGTGTCTTTCTTTAGTTAAATCAAGCGTAATTTAATCTAAGTTGTATATCAAGAATGTTGAAAATTAGAATTTTAAAAATTGTTATGCCTCAAAAGTATTTTTTTGCCAATCATTAATCCAAAACGTCCGTCCTTATTATTATTATTTTTTTTTTCATAGTGTATTAGGGGATCAACTCACAGTGTTAGAAATTTGAAACTTATGCTGCATCCTCACCCCATCGTTTTTATAGAAAACGATTACTTCACTATATTATGGTTCATTCTCATTCGTCAAAATAATGATATTCTATAAAAGCGGTGGAGTGACCATGCACCAAAACTCTCAAATTTTTAGCAGTGCAAGCCATATGTGAAAAATACATTTTTAATTCAAAATTATATATTTACTTTTATATTTACTATATATATGCATTTAATTGCCTATTAACAACACCAAAAGAATTTTTATATGAAAAAAAAATCAATAATGATTTCAAATATATTTTTAAATTAAATAAAATTGAAACACATGCCAGGAGTGAAATTGCCCGAGATTTCTTTGCATACAGCAGCGTTTTTGGTTATGATAGTTTTAGTGCTTCAAGCGCTTAGTTTGAGTACATGTTTTTTAAATTTGTATTTCATTTATTTTATTTTATTATTTATCTATGAAGCTTTAATTTCGTTGTAGAATATTAAAGATAACCAAATACTGAACTACTTATATTATTTAAAATATAAACGCTTTTATTTTTTGAAATCTTCCTGAAGAGAAAGATTAATATATATATATATATATATATATATATATATATATATATATATATATATACTGAAAATTATTTTTAAAACAAAAGATCAGTAAATTGGACGGTGAAATATTATTGTCGTGATGTGCTTACAAATAAAGAAAAATTCAATAAAAACGAAATTTATCGGTAAGATATTGCAACCTTTAATATTGCTTCAGCGTTATTCACGGACATATTTGCTTTAAAATATAGATTTACCAATAATGTATAGTGTTGGATAAATAATCATATACATTATAGAAAGTTAGAAACAAAATGAAACCTACAGAAGTTAGACTTGGAATTCTGGTTAGAGGTTAAAGCATTGTCGGACCCATTCCGGCAATTTGCCATGTTCCTAGGGATTCTACTTCTGTTCAAAATTAATTGTACAGAACGATATGATATTTTGTGCCAGAAGACTAATAGATAATGCATCACCAGTTTAATGCCAACGTTTAAGAGAAAGGTGATTTATCAACCCCAAGTCTTTTGTCTGGAAAAGAAAAAAGAAGTTTGTCAAGTTGAAATTCATTTGTTTTAAAATTCATAAAAAAATAAAAATGTCTTGTATTTGAATTAATTAAGCTGTGTATATTTCGCAGTTAATAAAAGAAATTGTCTGATGGATGATATCTTAACTTACGAAGAAGGTTTCTATACTGAGCATACTCAGAATTTTTTGAAAAAACAAAATATTAATTAAACTACTTATGTATGTAATAAAGGATCAGTCAAAATTAGCGGCGGAATTATAGAAAAAAGCATGTAAAAAAATAAAATATGTTAATTAAACTACTTATGTATGTAATAAAGGATCAGTCAAAATTAGCGGCGGAATTATAGAAAAAAGCATGTAAAAAAATAAAATATGTTCGAATAGTTAGCGTAAAAAAGACGAAAGCGTCACGCGATTTGGTGAGCTGCACTTTTTCTCGCCAAAAGCAAACGATTAACGATTTTAATGCAATTGATAACTGTTGGATTTTTAGAATGCATGTAAATGGTATTTTATGAATTTAAACATAAACAATATGATAATTTAATGTATTACATACATACATACATATATATCTATATTATATTACACACATATATATGTATCTTGCTTATTGTTAATGCTATTTAATTTATCAGTGGAAAAAATCTTTTCATATATAAAAAAATTCGGTACTTCTCTATTATCCCGTCGACCAATTTCACCAAATTATACAAATCGCCAAACTAATAGCCAAATTATATATATTGACATAATTTTTATTTTAAATAAAAAAAAAAAAAATAGTGGAATACAGTCATTTTAAACTCGTGAATCTTATTTAATGTCATTGAATGTGACATTCACGATCATCCATTATTGGCATTTAATCTTATAGTTTGGCGATAATCTTTTAGTCGACGGGATAACCTAAAAGTACCAAAATTTCTATTGAGAAAAAGTTATTTTTATAAATGTAAGCGTATTCAAAAATAAAAGCCAGATGTTTCCATAGCAACAAAATCAAATCGGCAATGCTGAATTGGACTTTGAGCTTGAAACAATATTAATTAATTTAAATTATAAATTTCGTTTTAAATCGAAAATTTTGCTGGTTAAATTCGAATGTAAATACATATAAATATCGATATAACAAAATTATACTTTAAAAAATCTAAAAAACTAAAAAAAACCTAAACCTGACAAAATTAAAGTTATTTAAATTAAATTTATATAAACAAATTCAACATGAAACTTTTTTCCCCTTAAATTATATTTGACATAATATAACTTTGGATGTATTTATAAAAGTATTTATATATATATATATATATTTGAAATTGCGTTTCATCTCCAACAGATGAAAATTCGTCAAATAACAAAATTTTCATTATTTTTTTACAGGCTGTATCGAGGTTTTACCGAAATTTTTTTATAAACGTATATATCCTCATGAAAAGAACATTCTGTAATTTTTTCAAATGTTTCGGAGTATGCCTGTATGAAGACCTTTCTTGTTATTTCAATTTTTGTTTTCACTGTAATATTGAAAAATTAATTCGATTACATTGTTTTTGAATAACAACACCTACCAATTTCACGCGTTTCTTATAAAAATTGAATTTAAAAAATGCGTCAGAAAGTAGCTCCTTAAGATTTGAGAACAACCTTAAGAATGACTGAAGCGAGTACAATATCTGTACAAGCCATTGAAATGAGATCCAATAACGTTTTCACAACCCCTCCGTTAGAAATTTGCATGGTATAATAACCCATGGAAAGGATTTTTAAATCTCCCTGACACCATGTTCATGCAAAAATACATTTTTCCCAATATTGAAGCTTTTTGCGATCTTATTAGATCTTATCTGCTAAGAATATCTACTGATGTGAGAACGGAACATGAAACCCTTTAAGTGAGGGACCCGTTTTCCCTCACTTAAGATGCATTTCAAAGATGTCAAATAAAGAAAAAAGGAGTAGTAATTCTAGATGGAAGGGAAAAAATAAATATTCAAAAACGGGAGGAAGTTATGGAAACCAATCGCTAATCGATAATTTTCAGGAACATCAGACCTTGGTGTGATGCGAAAATTTACTAGAAGTAAAAATAAATGAAAAAAGTTTTTTAAAACTAGGTTGATGCTCAGATTAGAGTCGTGGATTGGGTCAGACGTAACTCGATTTTACCAGATCACGAGTCGACCTGCGATTCTGTCGACGGGTTCTGGTTGAGTTGATTGTAAAAGTTTTCGTTACTTGAAATGTATTTCAAAGATGTAAAATAAAATAAAAAAGAGTAGTAATTCTAGATGGAAAGAAAAAATGAATATTCAAAAACGGGAGGAAGTTAGGATACCAATCGCTAATCGATAATTTTCAGGAACATCATGCCTCGGTGTGATGCAAAAATTTACTAGAGATACAAATGAATGAAAAAAAAGTTTTTTATAATTCTTTAAAATTCTCTGACAAAACGTATTCAATAAGCGCACATCGGATATCAGGTACCGGCATAAAAACCGTTAAATTTAATATATATAATTTAACATCCACCAAACATACATTTTAGAGAAATTTTCTTTTACAAGAGATGAATTTACATATTTATGATTTAATTTATGAATATATACATATAAATAGTAATGAATTACTTTTTGAAGTCAGTGCCAAGTCACAAATGATAATGATCATCACCATTTTCGTTATGGTATTAGGCACAATATATTCACAATTCTTATTATATTTAATACAGTTTGGCACCAACTTCAAATTTCGCACTTTGAAGTAAAAAGATTGCGTATCGATAAAAGAGTAATAACTTGGAAAATGAACGCTTCTAATTGGACGACTGCTTTTCAAAAAGAATTTGAATTTTTAATGTTTTTATTTTTTTAGATGTTCTAATCATCAGAATTTGATGAAATTGAAATTGGACCACACGGGTATCTTACACTTTCAAACAAAAAAAGAATTATCAAAATTGGTATATGTTTAGGGAAGTTATAAGTGAACAAGAAATAGATACAAGTCGAATTCTTAACCTACTCCTTGAAGTCGGTTAAAAATGAGATTGATGATCAGATTAGAGCAGCCATACACAACCTGTGTCCCAACGACGTTTTATGTGTGGCCAGAAGTACATAATCATTAACACATATTTATACAATTAACAGAAATGCGTATAAAAAAGTATTTAAGATCTTCAGCGTTGTTTGCTATATTTGCATGAGTAGTTGAAATATATACCGCTGTTTATAGTTAACTTAAAAATAAGTTAAAAGCTGTTTCTTTAATAAAAATTTCTTTTTGTACTTATTGTATCTTTCTTATAGTATCCTCCTATCTTTCTTATCTTTCTTCTATGTAGTAATATACATTTCTTTATCTTTAACATTAATCAATAATCACTTCAAATTAAGTCTGCACTATTTCCTACATTTTAGTAAAAAATTGATGTATTGGAAAAAATCTTCATTGTCATTCATACGGATTTTTTTTCAATTGAAATTTAAGGAATTTTTTAAAAAATACGAGATGGAACTCGTCGAAATTTGACATTAAAATAAAGTTTTAAAATTAATCATTAAACATTATTTGTTTCAATTTAATTTCTTTTGAAACGCATCCATTGTTTTAAGCTAATTTAATCAAAATTAATGTAAATCGAAATTATTAATCTTAAAATTCTTATCGGCTACAGAAAAAAGTATCATGCATCTGGCATCAGCATAAGTTGTTAAAAAGAGTAGTTTTTGTTTGTGTTTCGAAGCTGAATGTAAATAAAGTTTGGTCATATTAAAAGGAGTTATTCTTGAAATTTATAATTAAAAAGTAATATTAAAATAGTAAATGCTGTAATTTGTATATATTTTTAGCATTTTTTTAACACGCAAAAGCCTTCAAATTCGTATCATCTACATCAATGAAATGAATAAATAGCGAAAATAAAGCATATTCCACTATTCAAAATTTCCTAAAATCAACTTATTTTTATTTCATTTCAAATCATTCATAAATAAACTTCTAAATATTTTCAAAATTTTCCGAAATCAACTAAACGACTTGTAATAGTACAAATTGAGATTAACTATCTGCATTATGAGAAAAATAAAATATAAACTTTTACAAATAATTAAAACAGGGATTAATTCTGAACATATATCGACAAACATAAAATTGGGAAAGTGGCATTTAAATTGAAAAAAAAATGTTCTGTTTCACTTCAAATCATTCATAAATAAACTTCAAAATATTTTCAAAATTTCCCGAAATCGACTAAACGACCTATAATAGTGCGAAATGAGATAAACTATTTGCATTATGAGAAAAATAAAACATAAACTTTTACAAATCATTAAAACAGGGATTACTTGTCAACATTCATCGACAAACCTAAAGCTGCAAAAGTGGCATTTAAATTGAAAAAAAAAATTCTCTTTCACTTCAAATCATTCATAAATAAACTTCAAAATATTTTCAAAATTTCCTGAAATCAACTAAACGACCTATAATAGTGCGAAATGAGATTAACCATTTGCATTATGAGAAAAATAAAATATAAACTTTTACAAATCATTAAAATAGGGATTACATGTGAACATTTATCGACAAACCTAAAGCTGGGAAAGTAGCGTTTAAATTGAAAAAATTCTGTTTTACGTGGGATTTTTTCAAGCCTATTGCCTCCCACGTCTGTACCTGAGTGGCTTAGATGAGTGAATCTGATAAGAACAGCTGTAGTTTTTATGCACCTAACTAAAGGCCATTATCGGGAGACATGCCCTCAGAAAGTCATGCGTTTCGTTTCAGAATTACAGATTAACGAAGTGAAGTAGAGTATTATGCAGAAATTATAGTTGAGATTTCTGCGTTAAAGTAAAATAATTGTTAAGTATAAGTAGAGTGCAAATTATTTAAAGGTTGTTTTTATATTGTCTGATATAGGAGATAAATACTTTCAAGTTTTGAGATTATTTCTTTTTTAATAAAGAGATTATGTTTGTAATGTCATAACTCTTTCAAGCATTTATGTAGTAAAAGTTAAGAATTACAGATTAACAAAGTGAAGTATAATACTATGCAGAAATTGTAGCTGAGATTTCTGCGAAAAAGTTAAATAATTGCAAAGTATAAGTAGATTGCAAATTATTTAAATAATATTTTTTAATCGTTTGATATGGGAATTAACTATTACCAAGTTTTGAGATTTTTTTTTTTTAAATTAAAGAATTCTTATTTGTAATGCCATAACTATTGCGAACTTTTATGTAGAAAAAGTTCTTATGTTTAGCACTGATGAATGCTGCAGACAAAAGTTAGGCATGCTTTTCATCATATGTAATATTTCTTTATTGAGAAAAAAATCCTTTTTTTTTTTAATTAAACTAGGTAAACTTTTCAAAAAGGCGGCTATACATACAGAGTGTCCACTCTCAATGGCAAATTTCTTAACCATTAATCATATATAGATAGTTGCTTTTCTAAAAATGTTTTAAATAAGGTTAAGATATATTTAAAAAGCTATTTAAATCAATAAAAATATTTCTTAAAAAAATACGAAATTAAATTTTTTATGCGGTCCTCTGATCTTATAAGTTATATTTAGTAAAATTTAATCTTCACATTAACAAGTAAGACAAAAAAGACTCGTTGTTTAAAAAGGGCCGAAATAGATGTTTAAAGTTAAAACATTTTTTTTTTTCTGAAAATAAGTGGTCATTCACAAATTTAGTAGAAGTATAATTTTGTTAGATACATTGAGAAAATAGTTGAAAGTAAAATTGAAATTGCAATATAAATGTGAAATATTTAATCATTCTAAAATACTAATGCAAAATATGTTATTTGTAATAAACATATAAGGTAAAAAAGCAGATTTTTTAAAGAATAAAATGATGAAAATTGACAGCTTCAATTCTTTACAAAATGATACATAGTTTAAAATGTTATTAGATTATTACACTAGCCTACAAAAGATGGGCTAGGCCATGATTTTTTGCTTTTCATAATTATTTCTTATGTATTTTGCACCACTGAATCGAAAATCGACCTTCATTTTTACCATCAGATAAAAGTGTTTTGCAAACCGTAAATTAAAAAAAAAAAAAAAAAAAAAAAAAAAAAAAAAAAAGTTGAATTTGTCGAATTTTGATGAAAGAAAATGCTTAAAAAGGGACTGTTCCATTGATTTATAATAAACCTACAAAATTAGTTACAATAAATAATGTACCATATATTGGTAAGTATAACTCTTAAATTAATGAAACTTAACCTAAAGTTAACAAAATCTAGTAACTAACAACGTCTAGAGTTAACAGCTTCGTAAAGTTAACAACTTCTAGAAAACTCAGTTATAGAAATTGTCAAAATTAAACTTTAATCGTACATGTAAGCAGTAAAAAATAATAAAGATCTGTTGTTAGGATAAAATTATCAGTTAAGGCTCTTATGCTAGTATTCCAAAATAAAAAAAAGTAAAAATTTATTTCACTTTGACTCAATCATAGAATTTTTCCCCGTGAAATCTAAACCCGACATCATTTTCACTATAGTATCATAATTTAAAATATACACCTTCTATATCTGTAATCACCTTTTAAAAAATGGTATTTTAATGTGATTGCTTGGAAATAATTTTAATTTAAATCTTTGAGTCTGGATGCTATTAGCTGAAATAGATACTAAACTATTTATATTCTTTTAAGTGTAAATAAAATTTTGTAAATGAAACCAAAATTCATCGGGTTTTATACGAAACGATATTCTTGTCATAGTACGTATTTTAATTTCAATTTTTTTTCAATTTAATGAGAAAAAAGCACATAAAAATACAATAATCTTTTTTTTTAGGGGGGGGGGGGTGGACTTTTTTCTTTATTTTATTTTTAATAGAAATTTGGTATTTCTGTTGCCACAATTAGTAAAATGGTATCAAAAACTACCAAAAAATTAATATTTCAAAAATAAAATACAATAGAGTTTTCAAACTAATTTCATTTAAAAGCAAATTTTTTACTCTATACAATGGTGTAAAAATAAAAAATGTGGGATATTTAGAAATTTAAAAATTTGCAGTAGCAAAAATTGCAAAAACAAAATTTCATTTCAAATTTGAAAGTGTTGCCATTCGCAAAATGACATATGCGTTACTCACAGATCCGTTTGGCTTTTATAATAAAGAAATAGCGAAAATTTCATGACATAAAATAGATGTGATTGTTGTGTTTTTAACTTTGATAATTGATTTTTGTGTATTTTTTAACGCTGAATCCGAAAATGACACTCATTTTTAACCACCACGTCAAGATTATTCGCAAACTGTAAATTTCAAAGTTAAAAGATTCAAAGTTAAAATTTATCACCCACCTTATTGGACCCCTCAGCTGCTCAGCTAAAAAAATCTTAGTATTAAAAAAAAAAAACTGAATAAATTATTGAATTAAATGAAATTAAATTAAAAGGTTTTACACCTGTTTTATTGTATCATATTTTGCTACATTTTAAAACTGACATTTACTTGGAAAAAAAATTCCAATTTCATGGTTAAAAATGAAGATCATTTTTAGATTTAATGCTAAAAAATTCATAAAATTCAATTATCAAATGTCAAAAAACATAGTCATCTCTTGTATTTTATAGTATCCGATCTCTGTTATTTTTTAACGCTAACAAATTATCATTTGCAAAAAACCTGACATGACTGTTAAAAATTAAGGTAATTTTTAGATTCAGTGATAAAAAATATATAATTTTTAAAAAACACACTCATCACAGCCTAGTGTTATCTTATCTAAAACTTTTTCTTAAACATCTTGGTGGTAATCTGTTCAAAATTTCTTTTGTTATCCTGTAAAATAAGTATAAATCCATGGTATCAACCAAAAATCTTCAATATTAGAATGCCATCGAGTTTACGTCAGAAAGAAAAATTTAATCTCGATCAGATATTTGAAAGCGAGTTAAAGTTCGAATACAAATTTTGAGCTGAAAAAACATATGTACGATCGTTGAAGTTAAATTAAAAACTTATAAAAATAACATAATTTTTGCTAAAAGAAGTCATGCAAAGAAGCAGTCTCAAATTCTTACAAAATAAATCATATGTTAAAATACAATTGTTTTAGCCAATAAAGCATAATAAAAATTAATTCAATCGTGAAACTTGTATGATTTTTTTTAAAGCGTAGATACACATGTAGAGTTTCCCCCAGGTTTAAAAAGGGGCAGGGCGCTACTGTTCTGAAAAGGGCACGTTTTACATTTTCAGGGCACTTTTTCTATTTTTAAGGGTACTTTTAAGAGTTGAATCTAGAAGTTAAAAAATCGTGCAAAAACAGGAACTTGATCAAAAAATCGAGAAAAAATAAAAAATTTAAAAAAAAAAATGAAAAAAAGAAAAAAAAAAAAAAGGGCCGATTTTGCTAAAAAATCGCGAAAAAACGACAAATTTCGTGAAAAGATCGCAAAAAATGCTATTTTTGTTAAAAGACCACAAAAAATGGCAAATTTCTTCAATAGATATCGTTCAACTATTATTGAAAGACTGTGTTTTTTCAAATGCGGGGCAAAAAGGGCGCTATTTTTTGAATGAGTGACAACAGGGGCGCTATTTTTTGGATGTGGGGCAAGAGGGGCGGAGCGCCCCCCTGAAACCCTCTGCGGGAAACTCTGCACATGAAATAAGTTCTTCGAATACTTTAAGCACTTGGCATATGACCCCCCCCCCCCATAGTAGACCGCAAAATTATATATTTTGTGTTCACATGCAGAAAAGTGATATAAGTCACACATTTTTAGTTTGATAACTCGGTCGATTTTAGTGCTATATGAACGGGACTTTCTTTGTCTTGGAAAATTTTACTAAAATAATTATAAGACTGGGGACCGTGTAAAAATTTTAATTTCCTATATTTTTAAGAAATACTTTTATTGAACCAAATCGCCTTTAATATATTTTTTAGCCTCATTTAAAATATTTTTGTTACAGGAACTAAATGTCTATGGCTAACGATTAAGGAATTAGCCATTGATCACCATTGCGGTGGATACCCTTTATATCGATCTAAGAGGTAAATTTGCTACCATCAGTTCATTTATCACTTTCAATACCACACTCACGCACCAAAAAACATTTTCGAGCTTATTTTATGAAATAGTGGTGCAATGGGACCACATAGAAAAAAGTAGATGTACCTATGATCTGGTCCCAGTAGTATTCTTTGATATTTTCCTGGTAAAAATTCAGGTATCATTTCTTTGAAAAGTATTTTTTAAAAACACAATATATATTTTATGCGTGATTTCTTGAAGTCTAATTGCCTCCCACGTCTGAACCTGAATGGCTTAGATAAGAACGACTCTCATCAAAACAGCTGCAGTTTTTATGCTCATAAAAGCCATTTGTCGAGAGAAATGCTATAGAAAGTCGTGCTTTTATTTCAGAATTGCAAATTAAAGAAGTTGAAAGGAATACCTGTTGAAATGTAGTTGAAATTTCCGCTTAAAAAGGTTATAGTTGACGTTACAAAGTGTAACGTAAAGATGTACAGGTGGATTTCAAATCCATTGGATATTATACTTTAATTTATTAATATGCAAAAGAATCAGGGCCATAGCTAGAAGTGAATAATAGGGGAGAGGGCTCAAGAGAAATGTAGGGGGGGGGGGCTCATATTTTCTCTCTCTCTCTGACGAAGAAAGATAAATTAGTGCATATTCACATTGAAGGTACAATATTTCTTATTAAGCTGTTGTAATAAATTCCTTTTATGCTAAGAAAAGAATAGGATGATGAAAAATTCAAGTGTATAACTAGTGCAATATTAAACCACATGTTAGCTTCATACGTGCAAATAGGATAAACAAGTGTTGAAATTTATTATTTTAGTTACAATTTAGTAGTTCTGCAAAACTGTGAAAGGGCTTCAAAACTAAATTAGGTTTTTGAACAGAATTTTATTTGAATTTTCGGAACATAAATTTATTGAGTGACCTTGGAATTTTTTCCAGCGGAGGCTCAAAACATTTTAGGGGGGGGGGGCTGAGCCGCCCCTTGCACCCTCTTAGCTAAGACCTGAAACAAATCACGATTAGGGATATTCTTCTAATAGAAATTCTTACTCCGAAAAATTCTGGCTTGAACACTTTTCCTCTTGGTTAGAAAATCGCAATTCTTATGACTTATTTGTCAATTATAGTGATTGCGAA
This sequence comes from Maratus speculifer, assembly GCA_964019185.1. NCBI lineage: Eukaryota > Metazoa > Arthropoda > Arachnida > Araneae > Salticidae > Maratus > Maratus speculifer. The sequence continues at coordinate 28,471,924 of OZ025300.1, forward strand.
GTTTATATATTGTAATTACGTCTCCAACATTTCTAGGAGGCCCATTCCTTACGATTTATTCTCTTGCGCTGATTCAGGTATCAGACAAAATGTCACGATCAACAAGTCAAGCATATCCCAATCAGCTAATCAAACATCTCTGTGTGACAAAGGTCTTCCAGATTTGACCAGAATAACTCGATTGGCAGAGCATCGGCAGCTTATGCCGTAAGTTTCCTGAATTGAATCCTGCCCTGGATACTTTTTCATTCAGTCGGAAAATCACAAATTCGTATGATTTATTTACTGATTGGAGTGATTGTTTTAAAATTAATCAAACTTAAATACATATAAAAGCTTTTTTGATATTCCATTACCTGCGATTTATTCTGCTGAGCTAATTCAGATATCAGACCAGTTGTGATAGAAAATCAAAACGGTTCTCTGTATGAGAAATGTTAAGCAGATCTGTCCAGGATAGCTCAGTCAACAGAGAATTGACAGCTTACGTCTAAAAATTCCTAGCTCGAATTTTGACGCGAACACTTATTTACTCAGTTAGAAAATTGTAATTTGTATGATTAATTTGCCAGATGGAATGATTGTGTTAAAAGTAATATAATTTAATTATACATCCAAAGATTTTTACAGTCCCATTACCTATAATTTTTTTCGTTGAACTGATTCAAACATCAAAGCAGGTGTTTCAATTAACAAGGTTCTCTGGTTGAAAAAGGCCAGGCAGATTTGTCTAGGATAGCTCAATTGATAGACCATTGGCAGCTTACGTCAAAAGGTTCCGGGTTTAGATCCTCAATTATTTACTTAGTTGAGAAAATTTCAACTCGTAAGATCAGTTATTGTTTTTGGTGTAGCAAACAGATTAAGGATAATCAAAAAGCAAATATTAGCCAACGTCTCGATATTTTTTCAGGATACCGAACGTTTAAAATGCTGCTAGCCTTTTAAAAAGGCGGAATTTGCTTTTAGTATTGTATCATATAAACTTTGTATCATGTTGGTTATGCCTCTTAATGTTTCCCTGATGATGAACAAGTTTTATTGTTCGAAACTGTAAGTAGTACGTAATTTTTAATTAAAGTTTTTAACATCTATTATACACTGATGAGCCGAATTTATTGTGTGTATATTTATTCATGTTTATAGCATCATAAACACTTCAACTAACGCTCCAGTTTAATTTTTGTACAACCGAAGAGGTTCAGTCACAATAAACAGAACGATGTTATCTCAATAGAAGCTCACCTACTAAACGACATTTAACCACCAAGTGACAAGATTCCGTTTAACACCTGAAAAAAATATAAAAATTTACCTCTCGAGTCAGAGTAATCGCGTTATATCCTAAAGTGTGTAAGAATGTAGATTTTACGGTAACGTTCTATGTTGCCAATTAATTTACTAGGAAATACATTTTTAACCAATGCGAAATTAAAACAAGGGAAAAGTTCTATCAGTCGCTCGGAATAATAGTGACTTAATCCGGCTCCGGCGTCTCCCCCAGGAAAGTGTGGGTAATCGAATGATTTTAGAACGCAAATAAAACAGTAATTATGAAACAGATAAAAAAATAAAATTGAGTAATGGGATTTTAGGAAAAGTGTTGCTTTAACAGATTAATGTTTTCTAGAATAAAATGAAATGAAGAAAGCGTAGATTAAAGGTATGAAATTAAAATATAATAAATATGTTAAGATATTATTAAAAGACAGGGAAACTTTAAATGTTATAACGATATGGAAATAACTAAGGGCGAAAATTTTTTATTATTACATATATTAACAATATTAACAATTTTTAAAAAGAAAATCAGAAACGACATATAAATGAAAACCCCATCAACGGTGTTCTGCTTTTTAAGCTAGAACAAAATGATTTGCATAAAGAAAACATCTTTCATAAATATATATAGGACAGTTGCACCATAAAATTTAACTAATAATAACACATTGCTCAGTGGTGCACAAAACAGGAATTTTAATATACATTTGTACAATTAAAATAAAATAAAACTTTCAACGTTTCGCGCCGTCTTCTGCGGGCGTCTTCAGGAAAATATGATAATGGAAGGACTACGTTTGCATCTTGATCGAGAGGTAATATTTCTACTAAATTAAAATCTAAATGAATTAAAATTTAAAAAAATAAAACAAATTAAATTAAATTAATTTTTAATCGCGTGTAAGTGGCAACATTTTTTAAAATTTTAATTCATTTAGATTTTAATTTAGTAGAAATATTATCTCTCGATCAAGATGCAAACGTAGTCCTTCCATTATCATATTTTCCTGAAGACGCCCGCAGAAGACGGCGCGAAACGTTGAAAGTTTTATTTTATTTTAATTGTACAAATGTATATTAAAATTCCTGTTTTGTGCACCACTGAGCAATGTGTTATTATTAGAAAACATCTTTCATCTATCGTTCTTTTAAAACAAGTCAAGTGAAGCATGAATCGTAAATTTGATAGCACTTTCGCAGCAGCCTTTGTCCCACTAGCCCGATGCTGCTGCTTTAGCAGGATAAAGCGAATTAATTCATTATCTTCTACACTCTGTTAAGTTATTATTAAAAGACAGAAAAACTTTAAATATTATAAGAATTTCTAACTAATTAAGGGCGATTTTTTTTATTATTGCAATTATTACCAATATTAACAATATTAGCAATTTTTAAAAAGAAAGTCAGAAACGACAGGTAAATGAGAATCTTATAAATGGTGCTCTGCTGTTTAAGCTAGAACAAAATGATTCGCATAGAGTCAAAGAAAACATCCCCTATCGTTCTTTTAAAACAAGTCAAGTGAAGCATGAATCAAAAATTTGATAGCACTCTTTCGCAACAGCGTTTGTCCCACTAGCCCGATGTTGCTTCTTTAGCGCAGGAGAAAGCAAAACCGTCATCTTCTACACACTATTAAGTTATTATTAAAAGACAGGAAAACTTTAAATATTATAAGAATTTGCAATTAATTAAGGCGATTTTTTTAATTATTACAAATATTAACAATATTAGCAATTTTTAAAAAGAAAGTCAGAAATAACTTAAATGGTGTTCTGCTGTTTAAGCTAAAACAAAATGATTCGCACAGAGTCAAAGAAAACATCCCCTATCGTTCTTTTAAAACAAGTCAAGTGAAGCATGAATCAAAAATTTGATAGCACTCTTTCGCAACAGCGTTTGTCCCACTAGCCCGATGCTGCTTCTTTAGCGCAGGAGAAAGCGAAACCGTTATCTTCTGCACTTTCACGATTCCTTTCAAGCATGAGCTCTTTTGTAGAAAACTGGGCTACTTATTTTTGTTTTCTGCCGCAAAGAAAAGCATGGACGATTGGAAATTACCGCAATCCCTGGGAAAATGGAAGCCCATTCTCTACGGTACAGATCTGATAAAGGTGCGTTTTTCTCCGCTGCAATTTCGGTTTTGTTTTGGCTTCTTAGGGAAGAATCTCCGGTTTGCTGGTTACTAAACATCTGGGAAAAAGAGCACTTGAGAAGAAAAATGATCTTTTTTAGTTTTATTTTCATTTCTCAAACACAACGCTACGCTTCCTCTCTCTCTCTATGGTTTTATGAGAAGAAGAATTTATATGCAGGAGATAGAGGTGAATTATAATATTTTATACTGCTAGATGATTTGAAAAAGTTTGTATTGTATTTTAAACCCGCAGAAAGTTAGAAGAATTATTAAATCTTGTGACGTATTTTTACGCGAGAAATTGTATCAATATGTCTTTTGCATCTTCATTGAGAAAAAAAAAATATACCGACTTCACCTAGAATGAATAGTTAGTCGCTTTCTGAATACTTAAACCAAATCTATAGATAACCGAAATATGCGAAATATTATTAAATTGCGAAATATAAATATTGCTTAATAATTAAATTATTAATAAGGCTAAAGAACTAATGTGAATAGTTAAAATGACCTAGCATTTCTAGTCTCTTGTTTTCTAGGTAACGAAACGATATTGAATCGTTTCATTATTAAGAAATTGTCGCTTGATTTCGGGAATGGTTTCATAAACTAGAATTATAGTTACTAAATCAAACCTCTTGTGTTTGCATCTATTTGCCGAGACTTTTAAATAAATTTGATCACGAGAATATAGGAAATCGCTCTTGAATTCTAATAGGAGATTCTAGAACTCTCTAGCAAAGGGAGTTAGAATTTATAAGGATGACATGGAACTATTTTTTTCTAAAGCTACAATTTATATTCTAGATGCTTGAACTATATTTTTTTCTCAGTGTTTACAAAGATATCTTTTCCAAAATGATGATGCAATAAAAAAAAATCTCTTGAAGTATTCCTTCTGAATCGTCTTATAGTCTAAGATCTGGCTGCAGAATCAGTGTACTCATCGAGTGTTTGCTGAAAACCAAATTTTTACACATATTTATGATTAGGAGAATTTATATCTACCAGGTTGCCTATCAAAATGTGGCCGCTAGTATTTTTAATTAAATTATTAATAATTCATAATCCGTAAGAAATTTCACTGACTTGTTTTTTCAATAAAATGTCGTCTACTTTACGGCAACATCTATAAAGACTCTGAAAAATCATGGTTGCCGTTGCGCACCTGGCCGCACCTCTTCGCAGCCAGGTATACTCAGGTATGATTTTGTTACATTTAGACACCCACAACGTACATTCATAATTTATATATCAAATTAAAGCTAATTTTTTTTCTGTTTATTATTATATACGGTTGCCTAATTAAATCTGGCCGCAAATAAGAGTTGCTGGCTGTTAAATACACTATCTACCAAAAAGTATTTGTACACTTTCAGTTTTTGACATTTTGTCAAATATTTAAAAATATACTGGTCGGATTCTTCTGGAACTTCAGAAATATAAAGATTATGTTTCACTTTATATTTATTTACATTCATTTGTTAAACGGGTAATTAGGGAGCCGGCAAAAAAACAAAGAATAATAGAAATATTTGAGATCGCCCTGTACATGAAAATGCACGAAACGACTTATCGCTTTAGAATACAAATATATGAATACAGTAGAATATGTATACTAATTTTTGTGAGAATAGCATGTATATTTATGGCGATAGAGCGGTTTTTTTTGAAAAATTCAAAAAATTGTGATATGTTTTTTGTTTATATCATGCTGGGTTTTTGACCAAATTTAACGCAAATTTCAGAAAAATTGGCAAAATGCAGTAGAAAAAATGTAGTGCAATTGGAATATAAATATATTAAATATTTTATGAAATATGAGTAGTTGTATAAAATAATTTTTATCTGCGCATGCGCGAACTAGAAAAACATTTTCTTTACATCATTTAATAGTCAATTCTATGGAGTGACTTATAAAAAAAATCCAATCAAATATCGTGAAAATTCAAAAAGATATCATTATTTTAGTGAGATGTTTTTACTCTGCTCTCTAAAAACGGCTGAATCTTAAGGGATTCTCCACAAATTGACATTTTTTAATAACTGACTTTAAAAAAAAACTAGTATTGAATTAATACAATATCTAATACAATATTGCTGCTAATAATACTTGACAATTGTGATAGAAAAGAAAAAGAGCTTTATTCGCATTCAGGGCCAAAACTAAGAGAGGGGGGGGGGGGGGGGAGAAGGGCATGTGCTCCGGGCGCTAGGATGAAAGTGTTCCAAATGTATCTTTCGTTTGGCGATTTTTTTCGTGGCTATGTTTAGCATAATATTGTTAAAATTATTATATCTGGGCTATGCTAAAGCATAAAAAAATCTAATGATGATGGCTTAAGGTCCCTGCCCCTACCCGCGAAGATGCTCACGAGCTAATGCTATTCCTATGGGGATGCATTTTTCTAACTCTTTTGCATTTGGACATTTTTAAATAATATGTTTTGCATTGGATAGCGGAAGTCCTTTTCAAGATCGCTCCGTGATTACTTTTTCAATTTTGGCGTAGATATTTTTATAATGTTTCTTTCACTTCCAAAAGCGGTTCTGAAAGTGAAACTAACTTTATAAAAAATATCTATGACTCAAATCGAAAAAGTAGTCAAGGAGCGATTTTGAGAGGGACTTCCGCTATCCAATGCAAAAAAAAAAAAAAAAAAAAAAAAAAAAAAAAAAAAAAAATTGAAAATTTCAAAATGCGAAAGAGTTATTAGAAAAATGCCTCCCCACAGGAATAGCATTAGCTCAGCAGTGTCTTCGCGGGCAGGGACAAGGGCCTTAAAGATCCTGTTGAAAGTAGAATTTTGTTGATTCGGTTTAAAGTATCAAATTGGAGTATTTTAATAAAGCAGAATACGTTATTTTATATTACATATTTTAAGTTTTAAAATAAGTCGGCTATTAAAAAATTGGAGAAATTTTCTTTGTAAATATGCTTTGCAAAGGAGGGGGGAAGGGGTACCTTCAAAATCCACGTTTGCCTCGGGAAAAAAAGACTGGTTTTGGCCCTGTTCACATTTAATAATTTGTAGATCCTCCTCGAGAGGCAATTACAGCTGCGACTCTCCTGGGCATGCTCTCAACTAGTCCTTGTATTACATTTATGGTATTTTATTCCACTCTGTTTGCACAAGGCAGGTAAGCTCTTTTACTGATTTTGGGCGTGTGTCACCCGCCTTAATTCGACGATCCAACTCGTCCCAGAGGTTCTCTATTGGGTTCAGGTCTGGGCTCTGGGCAGGCAACTCGAGTCGATGCACTCCATTATCAGCATACCAATCCATGCTGGACCTCGCTACATGGCAGCTTGCGTTGTCATCCTGGAAATAACATGGGTCCAATCCATAGTATTGCCACAACGTAGGAAGTACACTGATGTCCAGTATATTACAGTAGGCATCGGCATTGAGCTTACCATGAATTGGGACCAAGGGTCCTAGTCCGAACCAGGAAAAACAACCCGAGAACATATTCCCCCTCCGCCAAATTTAACTGTGGGCACAATACATTCTGGTAGGAGGCGTTCTCCAGGCAGACGCCAGACCCAGACCCTACCATCAGAACGGTAGAGGGTGAACCTTGATTCATCACTCCAGAGAACCTGTTTCCATTGCTGTACCCCAGAACATAATTCCCCCTCCGCCAAATTTAACTGTGGGCACAATACATTCTGGTAGGAGGCGTTCTCCAGGCAGACGCCAGACCCAGACCCTACCATCAGAACGGTAGAGGGTGAACCTTGATTCATCACTCCAGAGAACCTGTTTCCATTGCTGTACAGTCCATTGCTGGCGTGTTTTGCACCAACTTAACCGAGCTGCGCGGTTGGACTTGGTGATTAAAGGCTTATGGGCGGCAGCACGGCCATAAAAATTAAGCATATGAGCTTCCTTACGGATGGTATTCATGGAAACAACACATCCTGAAGCTTGTTGAAATTCTTGGCGTATGTGTAACATTGGTTGGTTGCGGTTCTTCCGAATTTCTCTAGACAGAACCCGTCGGTCTCTATCTCCCAGTTTCGTCGGTCTGCCTACTCTGGCCACATTCTGACAATCACCATTCAGCTTCCATTTTCTAATCACATAAGCCACAGTCGTTTTGGGGTAATTAAGCTCGCTAGATATGTTGATTAAAGATCGGCCATTTCGGTGGTACCCGATGATCACACCTTTTTCAAAATCAGTCAGCTCTGTTCTTCTTGGCATCATGCATGCGATTGATGTCAGTGTTGTTTTCGACACCACATTAAACAGTGAAGAACTTGACGTATTTCAGGATCGCAGATATCGGCATTTGCATAAGAGCCATTATCAATTATGTATAAATGGGTAGATTTGACACAAATGCTTCGATTTTTTATAATTATTTTTATCCTGAAATAGGTTCATTCTGGTAATTATCTAAGAAAAGAAGTAAATAACCAGTAAAAAACGTAAATGGAGATTTGGCAATTTGCGAAAAATCTGACGTCATTCAACTGCTTTCAGAGACCAATTGAAAATCAGTTCACTCCTATCCACAATAACTTTCTGAATTTCCACGAAATTCGATCGGATTTTTTTATGGGTAGCTTCATAGAGTTGAATATTAAATTATGTAAAATGATAAATTTTATCGTTCACACATACGCTGATTAAAAAATATTTCATACAAATACTCATATTTTAGAAAACTTTTAATATATTTATATTTCAATAGCACCTTATTCTTTCTACTACATTTTGCGAATTTTTCTGAATGTGACTTTATATTTGGTTGAAAATATTGCATGACATAGAACATTTTAGAAAATATTTAATATATTTATATTTCAATGAATTTTGGTGAACTCCCCCCCCTCCCTTTTCTTCTTTGCAAAGCATCTGCAAAAGTATTTGCAAAAAAAAAAAAAAAAAAATTAATTTATTAATAGCCGACTTATTTTAAAACTTAAAATATGTAATATTGATTAAAGTAGTCTGCTTTGTTTAAAAAAAATGATACCTTAAAATCGTGAAACCGAATCAAAACGAAAAAAAAAATCTGCTTTATGCGGGATCTTTATGCCATCATCATTAGATTCTTCTATGCTTTGGTATAGGAGAAATGCTTTGAATGGGACGATTTTGACAATATCATGCTAAACATAGACATGGAAAAAATCGCCAAACAAAATGTACATTTGGAACACTTTCATCCTAGCGCCCGGGGCACATGCCCTTTTCCCCCAACCCTCTCTTAGTTTTGGCCCTGAATGTGAATAAAGCTCTTTTTCTTTTCTATCACAATTGTCAAGTACTTATTAGCAGCAATATTGTATTAGATATTGTATTAATTCAATACTAGTTTTTTTTTTAAGTCAGTTATTAAAAATGTCAATTTGTGGAGAATCCCTTAAGATTCAGCCGTTTTTAGAGAGCAGAGTAAAAACATCTCACTAAAATAATGATATCTTTTTGAATTTTCACGATATTTGATTGGATTTTTTTTATAAGTCACTCCATAGAATTGACTATTAAATGATGTAAAAAAAATGTTTTTCTAGTTCGCGCATGCGCAGATAAAAATTATTTTATACAACTACTCATATTTCATAAAATATTTAATATATTTATATTCCAATTACGCTACATTTTTTCTACTGTATTTTGCCAATTTTTCTGAAATTTGCGTTAAATTTGGTCAAAAACCCAGCATGATATAAACAAAAAACATACCAGAATTTTTTGAATTTTTCAAAAAAATCGCTCTATCGCCATAAATATACATGCTATTCTCACAAAAATTAGTGTACATATTCTACTGTATTCATATATTTGTATTCTAAAGCGATAAGTCGTTTCGTGCATTTTCATGTACAGGGCGATCCCAAATATTTCTATTATTCTTTGTTTTTTTGCCGGCCCCCTAATTACCCGCTTAACAAATGAATGTAAATAAATATAAAGTGAAACATAATCTTTATATTTCTGAAGTTCCAGAAGAATCCGACCAGTATATTTTTAAATATTTGATAAAATGTCAAAAACTGAAAGTGTACAAATACTTTTTGGTAGATAGTGTATAGTAAATATTAAAAGTAGAGTGAAAGAGAGCTAGCGCGTAACACCACTAGTCAGACGAGGATAGCAATTGCCAGCTGTCAGACGGTTTAAAGCCATTGCGCATGCGTCAGATGCTAGTGTTCTCAACGGATCAGTTGCGACTTTTATTCTAACAAGGAAGGTCTCCATACGGGCATACTCAGAAAAATCTGAAAAAAATACAGAATGTTCTTCTCATATAGTTATATACGTTTATAAAAAAAATTTTCGGCGGAACCTCCTTATAACGTCCGTAAAAATATAATAAAATTTTCGTTTATTTGGCGCTTTATCTTCGGTTGGCGAAAAAACGAAATTTTGAAAATATGCTTTTACGCTTCGAATTAGCGTTGCAAAGGTTAGAAAAAAGCCGGTTTAAACCCGGGAATAAACCGGGATTTTAGGAATAAACCTGGAAAAAACCCGGGATTTTTAGGAATAATTCGGTTTTTGGGGAATAAACCCGGGAATAAACCTAGTCTATTGGAAATAAACCCGGGAATAAACCGACTTTTTGCAACTCTACTTCGAATACTTTTTAAAGAAAGAACTTTCTATGTTCAATTTATTTAAATAAGTTTAGTTTAAGTAATTTTAGTTTTGCATTTTTACTTTACTTTAAGGGTAATTTTGTCATATACGTTTATATGTACTTATAACAAAATGAAACTAATATAAATGTATATAGGACAGTTGCACCATAAACTTTAACTAATAATAACAATTTTAATTTTTAATTTAGTAGAAATATCTCTCGAACAAGATGCAAACGTAGTCCTTCCATTTCATATTTTCCTGAAGACGCCCGCAGAAGACGGCGCGAAACGTTGAAAATTTTATTTTATTTTAATATGTACTAATGTATATTAAAATTCATATTTTGTGCACCACTGAGCAATGTGTTATTATTAGAAACTAATATATTTTATCATTTAAAACACAATTTAAATTGATTAAAATTGTTCCAAATTGAAAAATACACTGTTAAAAATCTGCTGCATTTTGTTGCAACGTACTCCCTTGCTTGTATAGAAAACGGTTACTTGGCCGTGAAATGGAGCTTTCTCATTGGTTGGAATAGAGATATTATATACAAGCGATGGAGTGCGTTGTAACAAAATGCAGCAGATTTTTAACAGTGTATGAAACAAACGATTCTGCAGCGTTATCTTTGTATCAGCAATCTTTGTTAATTCGATGTGGTTAAATGCTACTGAGCCGGATTGCATCAAGTTCAGCGCGGAAAGTAATGGCTGGCTGTTGTTAGATGGATTTTTAAAACCAACATGGTTCCTGGGAGACTCAACTCCAGCGCAAGTTGAGAGTGTGCTGTGTGATTCCACGAACAAACCTTCCGATAATAACGACGATACCGATATTTGCGATGAAAGTGATAGCTGCGATGATAGTATGACTGAGAGCTCCGATGATTCAGATTTTTAAAAAAGAGTCACGGAAATATAAAATACATTTTAAAAATTTATAATTTGCTTAAATTGATGAATATGTAAAATAGATGTAATACTTGAATAAAATCAAATCTTGTTTCATACTTTTGCACAACACAATTTTTTTACATAAATAACCTTGGTTTTATTCATCATCAATATCCATTTTTTTGTAACTTTTAAATTTGTCATTTATTTTTTTATTTTTTATTTTGAAAAGAAAGACGTTTCTTTTGGAGTATTTATTTTTTTGAGGCGTACCTACTATTGTTTGAATCGGAGGTTGAGAACAATAGCATCTGACGCATGCGCAATGGCTTTAAACTGTCCGACAGCTGGCAATCGCTATCCTCGTCTGACCAGTGGTGTTACGCGCTAGCTTTCTTTCACTCTACTTTTAATATTTACTATATTTAACAGCCAGCAACCCTTATTTTCAGCCAGTATTAATGAGGCAACCGTATATAATAATAAACAGAAAAAAATTAGCTTTAATTTGATACATAAATTATGAATGTACGTTGTGGGTGTATAAATGTAACAAAATCATACCTGTGTATATCTGGCTGCGAAGAGGTGCGGCCAGGTGCGCAACGGCAACCATGATTTTTCAGAGTCTTTATAGATGTTGCCGTAAAGTAGACGACATTTTATTGAAAAAACAAGTCAGTGAAATTTCTTACGGATTATGAATTTTTAATAATTTAAATAAAAATACTAGCGGCCACATTTTGATAGGCAACCTGGTAGATATAAATTCTCCTAATCATAAATATGTGTAAAAATTTGGTTTTCAGCAAACACTCGATGAGTACACTGATTCTGCAGCCGGATCTCGTACTATTATTGATACTTTTGAAGAGCAACTCTCCGATATACCGAATGTGTTTAAGAAAATGGCGATTAAAATCTCGGTTTTTTGATATGGCTTCTTAGGTTAAGAATCTCAGGTTTGCTGGTTACTAAACATCTGACAAAAGAAGAAGAAAAAAAGAGCACTCCAGAAGAAATACTATATTTTTAGTTGTAATTTTATTTCATCGGTGTCTGTAATTTATGAGAAGATTAATTTATATGTATCAGAAAGAAAAAGAATTATATATTTTATTTGGAAAAACATTGCATTGTGTTTTAAATTCGAAGAATTAATATCGAGGTGTATATTTATACAAGAAATTTTATCTATTAATTTTGTGCATCTTGCACGAAAAATATTAGAAAATATCTTTTGCCAAATGATGATGTTATAAAAAATCAATCATAAAGCATTCCATCAAATTTGTTGCATTGTTGCTTTCGAAGTAGTTGCTTTCCGATATACGCAATCGTTTAATAGTAAAATGGCGATTAAGTTCTCGCTTTTAATACGGATTCCTTGGTTAAGAATCTCCGGTTTGCTGGTTACTAAATATCTGGATAAAAGAGCACTTGAGAAAAAATACATTTTTTTTTAATTTTAATTTCTTCTGTCTCCGTCATTTATGAAAAGGATAACTTTTACCATGAGAAAGAAGAATTATGTGTTTCATGGTTACTTCATTTGAAAACATTTGTACTTCGTTTTAAATTTTCAATAAATTCAAAGAATTAATCTCGTGGTGAAATAACGCGAAAAATATTATTAATTAATTTTGTTTGTGCATTTTGTACAAAGAAGGCTATGAAATAACTTTTGTAAAATTATGATATAATAATTAAAAAAAAAAAATCACGAAGTATTCCATCTAATTCGTCGCATTGTTGCTTTGGAAGTAGCTGCTCTGCGGTACATGCAAATGTGTTTAATGGTAAAATGGTGACTAAAACCTCGTTTGTAATACAGCTTCTTAGGCTAGGTTTCTCATTTAATAGCACTATATTGTAAACTATCTTTCTTTAAACGCGATCAAACGATTTCTATTTCTTATGGCCTTTTGATATTATTGCTTTCTTGGTAATCTACCTGTCGTTCGGTAGAGCGTTTTGGAGGCATTTGTGACAACCATCTCTCCTTCCATTTATACCTGATTTAATAAAAATATATGTAGTAACAAGGAACAAATAAATCCGGACCCAAAAGACTTTATCCCGTCTTCATTCCGTCTTATCTCCTCCGAAGTGAGCATCTCCGGTCTTTACACATCGTCGCCTGAGAAACACTGTACGACATCTAGTAATAATCGAAAATGAGATGTGTGATTTACTTCTATAAAAAAAAAAAAAAAAAAAAAAAAAAAAAAAAAAAAAAAAAAACTTTGTCTGCGTTTAGTGGAACAGTAGTGAATTTTTATCAAAAGTTGTTCCATTAGATGCAAACACAGTTTCTCATTGCAGACATCTTATTTTTACTTTCTTCTATGTTTACACGAAGAAAAGTACTGGATTCGTGAAAATTTTTGAATTCTGGTTTTTGACAGATTTACACATTTTACTGATCAGAGATTCCAAAAAACATGCTTATAAAATAATCTGTTCGTCAGTCTGTGAATCTGTGATTTTTAAAGCAATGAATATATTTTAGAAAATTTGAAGAATTTTGTGTCCCGGATCTTTTAAGCACGATATCTAAAGTTAATTTTATTTAATTTTCGACTGATTTCATCGATTGATCTACTGGGAAAATGGCAATCAAAGAAACTATTTATTTATAATTTTGTTGCTATTTAAATTCAGCAGATTTCTTTTTTTTCTATTAAAGGACGTTCATTAAGGATTGTAGTAATTATGATAGCTTACTACTAAAACTTAAAAGGAAGGAAATATAACAAAACCCCCACAGCACTTACCTTATTTGATCAACTACTACTGTCTCCATTACCTTACAATAGTTTCAATACATTGTCAATATTTAAATATTTAAACACAGTAAATAATAGTAAAAGAGCTGGACCTTTATACCATGAAAGACTGTAAATAAACGTTAAAATAAAAGATCACAAGGTTACTAAATGGTATACAAATCGTTGCAAAGTCTGCAAACTATACAAACATTAACCCTTTCCGGCACGGGCAAAATTTGTACTAAAATGAGAAATTATTGACTGATACCGGAATTCACAAACGAATTTTTTAAATATTTTGAATTCCATAATTTAAACTTTATTGTAAAAGCAAAATTTTACTAAAATATTACTGGTGCCGTTTGCAAGTTTGGAATTAAAATTTGGTGTCCCAGACTGGGCACAGTGTGCCGGAAAGGGTTAAACTAAAGTTAAGATAGTCAACATTTCGATCTTTTCTGTAGATCTTCAGCAGGAAAAATGCTGTCATATTGCTTCCAAAATAGAGCGAAACCGTCTTGAAATTTAAAAGTTCATTATATTTCCGGTCAATATAATAAGTTAAAACTAGTGTTAATCAATTGAAGTGAAAAAACTTCTTTGAAACACCATAAAATAAAATAAATTGCGCAAGTCCTTTCGAAAGAGCTTAGTCTTTCTTCGTCAGGCACAAAAAAAAACGTGCGTCTACTATGAATGTAGCGGCACGACATCGTGTGTTGAATGTATACATCGTGTGACGACGTCTACTATGAATGTAGCGTGGACGTGCCGTTACATTTATTGTAGACTCACGTCTTTTTGCGCCTGACAAAGAAAGACTAAGTTCTTTCGAAAGGCCTTGAGCAATTTATTTTATGGTGTTTTAAAGAAGTTTTTTTCACTTCAATATATTACCGGTCAATTATCACTTTAAACAATTTTAATTGATTGATAATATAATAAACTTTCAAATTTCAAAACGGTTTTGCTCTGTTTTGGAAGCAGTATGACAGCCTTTTCCCGATGAAGATCTTATAAGAAGATCGAAACATTGAATATCCTAACTTTATTTTAATGTTTGTATATAGTTTGTAGACTTTGCAACAATTTACACACCGTTTAGTAAGCTTGTGATCTTTTACTTTCACATTTATTTATAAAAGTAAATGACATTTTTCTGATGCACTCAATATTTATATGCATTCTCTGTGTACAGGGTGAATCTAAACTCTGGGGTAGAGAGAGAGGTAAGAGCTCTTTAAGAGGTGATGGTACACATCAAGACAAACAATATTAAAGAGAAAACTAAGGGTACCAAACGTCTTCCGTAGGAGATAGGTGCCATTAAAGTTTAAGGAATAAAATTTCAAATGATTACAAACGAATAAGAAAAATCATGCGTTAAGCTTTTACAGCACTTTTGATTGGCGCCGTCTCCAGGTTACATTCTTCTGTACTACACATTGCCAGCCATTCGGGAGTCACGGACGGAGAGTGAAATTGCTCATGTCTGTTATGAATAATTTTTTTATTTAATTTGTCCTGCCTCTCTATTTATTTTACGTGTTAGGGGGGGGGGTAATAGTTTCTGTCTGGTCTACGACATAAAGATACGGAATAACTGAGTTGTGTTCAGGTGAGGGAGGGGGACTTCAAATTTTAATTCTTGGACGTAATTCAGTTTGCGATACTTAACTGTTGACATTCACTTTGAGAGTTTTTGAACTCAAAATTTAAGTTTAAGTCTAAGCTTTTGAGAGCATTTAATGAGATACAAAAAATAACGATAAAAAAAAAATGTCCGTTACTACAAAATCTAAAGTGCCCTCTGCGGCATTTTTTCTGCTTTATGTTTAAGTATTTTCAAGAAAATATTGACATAAAAAAAATTTTAGTAAAAACCGCAAACGAATCGACCAATTTACCATTTTTTAATAATCATTTGAAATTTTGGATCCTAAACTTTAATGGTACCTATCTCTTTCGGAAGATGTTTAGGACCCTTAGTTTCCTAATTTAATATTTTGTGTCTTGATGTGTCACCCCTTAAAGTTTTGTTCAAGGTTTTAGATTCACCCTGCATTTTCTCAAATATCGATATTACTTTCCCTTAACCTTAAAAAATTGTTTTGCTCCCTACCATAAATTACAAGTTAATAGAAGTCGGAGATGAAGAGTTGAAGGTTGTTTTTAAAAAGTTATTTAAACAAAAGGCAATAAATTTACAACTACTCTTTAGAAAGTTGAAATATTCTCAATGCATCTTCTTAAAGTTGTCATTTTTGTAAAATGATGACACAGTAGAGACCGCACCCAGGAAGAAAGTGTCACAAATTTAGAAGACAAATGCGTGGGAAAATTTGTAGTCATAAATAAATTTGAATAATTTTACATAGAAAAATATCAGACAGTAGTCAATTTCGGAATAGACTGAAAATACAAAATATAGTGCAAAACAGCGAAAAGCTAAAACGAGCATGTAAATTGTGTATTCATTATATCTGGGCTTTGTTATGACTGATTTCTTTATCATTGAAAATCCTTTGCTAATAGGCCGATGTTCGTATTCACAATGTTTAGAAAAATTTATAATGATCAAAATACTTACAGTGGAACCTGCAACCGTCTTGAAAAAGTGACCACCTGGCTAAAGTGACCACTTTTGGAAAATTTTACTTGTGTTGATTTAAAAATCATGTAAGAATTGCTTGTAATGTAATCACCTGTCTAATGTGTCCGCTCGTTTAAAGTGACCAGTTAACTGTCATTGTCAATGTCATTGAACCTGTAAAATGTGACTATCCAGTTTTCTTCATGCCGAAAATTTTCAAGCTAAAAGACTAAAGTGATCATTTTTTTAAATTTTATTTTGATCCATAAAAAAGGTACAGGAATTTAATTCTAATAGTGACTATTTGCTTGATGTATAAAGCGACCACTTTGTCCTTTATTGTAATGACGTTTGAACTTGCCTAAAGTGATTTTTAAAGAAAAATTTATTACTGACACTTAAGAAACGTTATCATTATGCAATTACAATTGAAATAAAATTGAATATAAATTACAGCGTACCTTGTAATTTTGTTGTACCGTGTTATTTAAATTAATCATTACGGAATTTCAACTGTATTCAAAAGAAATAAAGTGAGTTTTAAGTAAGCTATATTCTATGTAGCATATTTTAAATTCCGTTATTATAATTGTTAATTAATCAGTTCATTACTTTACACAGTGCATTTTTCCTTACTTATATTTTATTTTTTGAGAACACAAAAGTTTTAATATCCCATTTTGAAAGACACTCCATAAAGTAACCACCTCAATATAGTGACCATTTTAGCCGGTACTAAAGGTGGTCACTTTTGATAAATTCCACTGCATTTAATTCCCATATTGATTTAATTTTGAAGTAGATTTCATTAATTATATTTTAGTCTTATATTATTAAATATTAATTATCTTAATTCATTGTTTGATATATTTTCTCTTTTTTTCTGCATTTTGCTGTTATAGGAATAAGCAATATATGCACATTAAATTTTGTAGAAATTATTTAATAATTATAAAAAAATTGAAAAAAAAATAATGATAAATAATTATAATTATTTTTAAATAATTATCAATAAATAATTATTAATAACCATGAAAAAATAATTATAAGCTATATTTTACTTTTACAAAATCTACAAATCATTAATAAATTCAAAGCAGACAATTCATTTAAGTTTGTTCCTTAGAATTTGTTAAATATGCTACTCCATGCTGGGTTATAGAACATAGGTAAAAACTTTTTTTCTTATATTTAATAGATTTTTTTACATTTAATATTTATATACTTTAATTTCCCACTTCAAACGAAGAAATACTTTTATCCGAAAAATAACAATAGAGTCAAAACATTGCATTTAAAACTAGTGTTGTGAAGGAATTTTCGCCTTATTGTTTTACATAAACTTTAAAACATACTTATAACAGGGTTCGTACGATTTCAGGAAAATTTCCAGGAAGAATATCAGTAATTTTGTATAGAAAAATAAATTTAGATTAAACGTGCAAAATTTTGCTTTATTTAACAGGAATTTTCAACTAGAAAACACTGGTACCATAAAAATTTCCTAGTTGGAAAATTCCAGGAGGCGTACGTACACTATCATAAATACTTAAAAGGTGATACAAACGTGTGTGTAAAGATATTATTTAATATAATCCTGAGAGAGCCTCATTTTCAACGAGAAAAGACGAATGACTAGAACAGAAAATTAAAACAGACAAAAATTAAAATAGACCAGAAATTCAGATAAGGTTTATTAAAATAGAAAATATTGATATACTAGAGAAAAAGGAAAAAAATATCCATATTTTAGATTAAGAATGAATAATGTCACACCTTGCTCTGTTTAAACAATAAGAATGTATCTCAAACATTTTAGATTAAGAATGTATAATGTCACACCTTGCTCTGTTTAAACAATAAGAATGTATCTCAAACATCGGTCAGAAATAAAATTTAACAGGGTGACTGCTGTTCACAGACAACAGAATTGCTTATATCTCGTAATTAATTTTAAAATAACACTGTTGTACGAGCATATGGAATGTTTCATTGTTTTGGGTGGCTGCATGTTTTTTAAGAACGCAATAAGAAGTGAGACCTGGTCATTGATACAATAGAAGACGATGCTTTTATCTGCTTAAAACAAAAGATATTTTGGATGAAAAAACATAATGCAAGAAATTAAAAAAAGAAAGAAAGAAAAGCTAGAAAAAAGAAATTGTTCTAGGGGCGGAGGTTGTTGTAAAGTATAAAAAGTTCATCCCTGCGTGTAATCGACTGATTGTTATTTGGCAGAAGAAAAAGAGGGAAAAAATGCCTTGACTTCGTCTGTGATTTGATTAAAGTCCGTGTTGATCCAGTTAGGAAATGAACCGCTTCCACGAATGAGGAGAAAACATGATTTTGATTTCGAAATAAGGGATTTCGTTAGTAATCTGGATGACAATGGAAATGAGGAACGGTCAGAAAGAAATGTTTCTTTGGAATCTTTTTATGTGGGGAATAAATATTTTATTATTAACCTTTTTTCAGCCTCAGAGATTTTTTTTTATATGTGTGTCTATGTGTATGAGCGTGCTTGGATATCATTAACAAATTGGCGAAGCTTTTTTATTTGTGAACCTTTGTATCGATTATACAACAGACGGTTTATATAACAGAGAACGAAATATATATTGTGATCCCGCTGATAGTCAACCTCTTCTGTCCTTGGGTCCCGAAATGGGGACCTCCATTTTGTCCTGTTTTATTTATATGGCCAAACATAATTACAATTTCGATATCAGAATATGTTACGAATAGTATGGTCATATACTATTCTTCGATCCTTACAAAAATCACTTTTCGATCTTCGGAATTTGATCTACTGCACTTCTGAAATCAAATTTGAAAATGACTTTTCACATTTTTGACCAAGCATAGTTTTCTGAGATATCTCCTTTCTTGTCATTTCAATTCTTTTTGGCTTCTCAATTTTCCAACAATTTGATTCGTTGCCTATCTCCAACCCCATTACCAATGGATGTTGAGTAACAAATCAGAGTACGTAAATCTGTATTCTGTACATGTAAGTTCTTCTCTCATTATTATCGTTCATCTGACAAAAGAATATTCGTCTCTGTTCACTGTTTGTCCGTCCGTCACAGAATCCACGCACAAAAACTGTATGAGTCAGGGACTTCAAATTTTGTACACTGAAAGGTGAATACTTCGTGTCACACGACAAATCACAAAAGTTTCAAAAAACCTATTAATTTAATTAAATTAATTTTACCAGTATCACCCGTTCATTTTGTGCGATTTAAATTTTAAAAGAGAAACTTAATTACAACGTTTATCATGTTGACTTCATAGCTTGGGGCTAAAACATTTCGCTAATAAACAGAAGGATCCTAGTTGGACCTCTAGTGCTGGTGCTTGACATTTTCATATTAAAAAGATTTAATAAGAAGAAATTTCGTACTTTTGGTCAGTTTAAGGGTTTTTTATTATTAGGGTTTCGTTCATCTGACATTCATAATATATTGGGTTGGGGAAAAAGTAAGTTCGCTTTTTTTCGTGTTTTTCAAAGTAAATTTATTTATATAAATAAAAAAAAATAATCAAAATTTATGTGCTATTTTGTTCGAAGACCTTTTGCCATTTTTCTGGTAAAACAATAATTCCGTCACTGTAGAATTTCTGAGAGTTCTGGGCAAAAAACTGAACAAGGTGATTTTCACAAGCCTTTTTTGAAGTCAGCCTAACACCTTCAAGAGAGTACCGCATAGGGCGGAACAAATGATAATCCGTCGGATTCAGGTCCGGACTATACGGTAGGTTCATCAAAACTTCTCAACAAAGCTCTTTCAGTTTTTGCCGAGTGACTAAAGATGCGTGTGGTTTAGCGTTGTCGTGATGGAAGACAGCGAATTTCCTTTCGATCAATTTTGACCGGGTTTTTCAAGTGCCTGCTTCAATCGCATTAGTTGTTTACAGAAGATAGTTGAATTGATGGTTTGGCCAGGTTTAAACAGCTCATGATGGAAAATACCTTTCTAATCCCACCAAACACTCAGAATCACTTTCGTAGGCATCAATCCGGGTTTTGCCTCCGTTTGTGAAACTTCAATCACGATCTTTTTAGCACATTGTTGTTATACGTTATTCCCTTTTCATCACCCGTAATGATTTGTTTAAAAAATGGCTCGATTTCATACCGTTTCAGTAGCAATTCACAAATAAAAACTCTCTCCATTAAATTTTTCACTGTAAGTTTATGGGGAACCCAAGTGTCGAGTTTCTTTTGGTATCCAGGTTTATGTAAATGGTTCAAAAGTGGTTTATGGTTGAGGTTAGTTCGTAGCAATGTCGTGGGAAGAAATATGTCAGTCTGCCTGGATTGTTTTTAAAATTTCATCGAATTGTTAAAGGATTGGCCGGACAGGGAAAGGTTCGTCTTTAACATCGAAATTTTCGGAAGGAAAACGAGCAAACCGATTCTGACTTTGGCGTTTACTTAAGCACTGATCACCATAAATGCCACACAAGTTTCGATGAGCCTGCGCCAATTTTTCCCTTTTTGGAAGTAAAAAAACTAAAATGTGACGAAAATGATCTTCTGAAATCTCAATTTTAAAAACGCAATAATTTTTGACTGGTTAAACAGATGACGCTACCTTTATATCTAGAATTTTTTAGAAACTTTTACCTTTCAAACGCTGTATAGTATTACTTAATTGAGTAAGTATTACTCGAGATATGCGACTTTAAAGCTATCTATTGGGAAAAAAACGAATTTACTTTTTCCCCAACCCAATATTTTGGAATGCAATTTTTTTTTCTATTTTAAATCTTTTGTGGTTTATTAATTATTAAACCTTTTAAATTTAACTTTAAGCAATTTTTTTTTCTCTTTTAAAATTTTAAAGTTTTTTTATATCTCCCCTAATTTTTTTAATTTCGAATTTTAAAAAAAATAGAATTTTTTATTTTATTTAAATAATTTAATTTGAACGTTTTTTAAGAAAAGAATTTAAAAGTAAAATTAGTTAATAATAAATATAAAATGTCAAAAAAAATTTTAAAATCCTTCAAAAACCTAAGAATTTGGTTTTAGATAATTTAGAGATTTGGAAATAATAATTACAAATATAAAAATTACGATATTATATTCACATTTTCTAGCGTGAGAAAAGTTTGCGTATTTTCAAATGTAGAGTTTTTTGGCAACCTTAGCCGAATGTCAGAGCCCCAAGATAAGGCAAGCGAATTTTTTTTTAAATCATATTTGGCACCTTAACTCACTTTTGGCATAAAATAAATAAATAAAAATCCAGTAGTATAAAAATTGATCATGTATCAACGTGATTCATCAGATATACACGAAATAATATAAAAAGAATATTCATGAACAAACTATGGCGTATACAATAAAGTGTTAAATATTTTAATCGACATATTACTTGACATAGAACACATTCTTAATATTTTCGAAATTTCAGAATTTTCTCAATTGCAGAGATCAACGTGATTTATCAAATGAACACGAAGTAAAACAAAAAGAACATTAGATGTAAAAAACCATGTAATATAAAAAGAAAGGGTTAAATATTTTATTCAACATGTTACTTGACATAGACCACTTTCTTAAAACTTTCCATAAAGTATTTTCGAAATTTCTGAACTTTCTAAAATACAGCGATCAATGGGATTCATAAGACGTACATGAACTAATACAAAAAGAACATTAGATTGAACAAACCATGTAACATGCAATAAAGTGTTAATATTTTTATGCGATTTATTACTTGACATAGAACACATTTTTAAAAAACTTTGTGAAGCATCCTCGTAATTTTATATATTTCTCGATCACAGAGTTCAACGGGTTTCATCAGACGTACTCGAAGTAACATAAAAAGAACATTAGACGAAAAAAAAACATGTAATATAAAAGTAAAGGGTTAAATATTTTATTCAAGATGTCGCATGACATAGAACATTTTCTTAAAACATTCCATAAAACATTTCCGAATTTTTCGAATTTTCTAAATCACTTAGATCATTGTGATTCATAAGACGTACATGAAGTAATACAAAAAGAACATTAGACGAGAAAAACCATGTAATATAAAAATAAAGAATGAAAATAATAAGACGAAATATTTTATTAAAGATTTTACTTTACATAGAACACCTTTTTAAAACATTCTATAAAGCATCTTCGAGATTTCCGAACTTTCTAAATCACAGAGATCAATGTGATTCATAAGACATTTATGAAGTAATACAGAAAGAACATTAGACTGAGCAAACCATGTAACATTTCATCAGACATATGCATACAATAGAGTGTTAAATATTTTATGCGACATATTACTTGATATAGAACATTTTCTTAAGCTACTCTGTGAAGTATTTTTGAAATTTTAGAAGTTTCTCAATCACAGAGATCAACCGATCAATGTTAATCATCAAACATACACGAAGCAACACAAAAAGAACATTAGACGAAAAAAAACCATGTAATATAAAAATAAAGGAATAAATATTTTATTCAAGATGTTGTTTGTTATACAACACTTTCTTAAAACATTCCATAAAGCATTTTCGAAATTTCCGAATTTTCTAAATCACATTGATCAACGTGATTCATCAGACGTATACGAAATAATGCAAAAGGAACATTCGATGAACAAACCATGTAATATGCAATAAAGGGTTAAATATTTAATGCGACATATTATTTGACATAGAACATTTTCGTAAAATACTCTTAAAGCATTTACGAAATTTCAGAATTTTCTCAATTACAGAGATCAACATCATTCATCAGACCTACACGAAGTAATAGAAAAAAAACAGTAGACGAAAACAAATCACGTAATATAAAAATAAAGAATTAAATATTTTATTCATCATGTTACTTGACATGGAACATTTTCTTAAAACATTCCATAAAGCATTTTCGAAATTTCCGAACTTTCTAAATCACAACGATCAACGTGATTCATATGAGGTGCACGAAGTAATACAAAAAGTATACTAATCGAACAAACCATGTAACGACATGAACAAAAATCAAGCAAAATTAGGTTGAAGTAAGAAAGAATGAAAATAAAGAATCAGAATTGGTTGAGTTTATATTTCAATTCTCTAAAAGAAACAAACGATAGTTGAAAAAGAAAGAAAAAACTATGACGTCAAAGAAAATGAAAATGTGAAAAGCGTGTAGCCTAGATTTTAAAATATATGATGAGAAAATTCTCCAGAGCTTTTTTATTAATTTAACACGCTAGATGATTTTTACAAGCATACATTCTATAAAAGTTTCTTTCTTTAGTGAATTGATTATTTATCAAAATCTGACTAAGTCTTAAGTGTTTACAATTAATGGTCGCCTGTTTCAAAATATTGGTTAAGTTTACATAAACGTATTACAGTTCATATAACAAAAAAAACATGATTATTTTATTTCTTTTAGAATTTATGGAAATTGAAAGTTTTAAAAATAACTCTCACCCATCTTATATTGTATGTGATTCAAAAATGAAGCAAATGCATGTTACAAACTTAAATATTGCACTTAATGGATTAGTATGTATTGAGAAAATTAAAATAAAGAGATGATATTGAAAAAGAAAACTATGATTTTTGTAGCTGATCTAAAATCCCCACCAAAAATAATCTTAAGATTATCTGAAGAAATCGCCACTTTCTTCAGAAATTCTACGGGAATTTGAAAAAAGTTTAGAGATTTAGTTTATCTTTAAAATATCTGCAGATTTTTTTTAAAGATATTCTTAAAAATATCTGTATAATGGGCTAAATACCGACACATTTCCCACAGATTTTTGGGGCCAAATACCTTATAGATTTTCTACAGATTTTTTTTTAGTGGGGATGCCATCCAAAAAGAATTTCCAATGGAATTAATCGCTTTCCTGGTTTACCAGTACATCATACCGGCAACGCATTTTTGAAAATCATCATTTGTCCGTACCACTTACGGGCAAATCATTTCAAATCAAAATTTATTATTCTCACCAGTAAACTTTTTTATATAATCAAACTATTTTTTGATTCAATAAGGCAAAAATATCTGTTTTGAGAAACCAGCGATAAAAGGTTAAAAATTCTTTTTTCGAAAGTTTTTTCAAAAATATTGATCAGTTAAGTGGTTAAAATGCAAAAAGTGATTTTTCTTACAGAAGTGTCTTTAATAATAAACCAACAGACAGGTGCTTAGTAAGTTTAACTTTCTTTGTGTTGGACGTTCCTCTCAGCCCACACAACTTTGAAGAAAGTCCGTAGTAGTTATAGCTGCCACCACCGATATTATTAGGTGATATCGGTCACCCACTCTGAGGATTGTGTAAATGAACGCCGACGCTGTCAGTTAACTGAACTAACAGTTTATTTATACTATATGTACACTAGAAATACACTATTTACAATTATATACAATTACTACTCGGATATAGGTGATCCGGTTCAGCATTAAATTAAATACAGTAAACGGTTGGCTGTGTACTGTTCAAATTACACCTTCTCCCTCACACTCAATGCACGTTAGATCCACTTTATCGGAGATTAATTTCGAATCTCCCAACACGTGGATACTCGGCCTACGCTACCCGGCCCAGAGCACTACACACAAGGACCTCTGTCCTCCACTACTCTCCAGGTACGAGCCCAGATACTAACTGCCAAAATCTCAGACAAGACTTGCCCTTCTCAAATTACTGCTTTTCCCCAATGTACACCCCCCTGTGGAGCTTCTCCATTGGACGCATTCCACATAGCTTTCTTTATTCGTGGCATGTTCCTTGTTTGCTCATCATTTACATACATCACTGACGGATGAACACGCCTCTCAGCAATCTCCTCTTTCTCATCTCACCACCTGCACATGATCCCCTGTCAGCTCTCACTTTAACAAAGAAAGAATGTCACCTTGAAAATTCCAGTACACAGCCGGTACAATACATAAAATATTAAGACAGAGAAATAACAGAAATTCCAATCTGTAGCAGATGTTGTCTCAGAACCTGACACTGTGTTTTCACGAAAACGTTTTTCATTAATTGGATGTAAACAATGGATTATTTGAGAGGGTACCGAACCAACAACAAATATTCATTCATGTTAGCTATAGATGAAAATTTGAGAATAATTATTCCTTTAGTTTTGGAAAGAGTTTCGTGATCTATACAAGACCTATATTTTTTCTATATATATTCTTAAGAAAACAGTTAGCCTTTAACCGGTCAAAAATTCTAAAAAACTGATTTAATTTCTATACCTTTCTACAAACTAGCTAATAAGGCAAATTCAATTAAAATTTTGGAATTTTTAAGTATAGTATTACGTATTACGTGTTACAATAAACAAAACAGTTTGGTAAGTAACAAAAAAAAAATGAATAAATATTCTTTAAAAAAGCATACAAGGGCCATTCAAGTATTACGTAAGCATACTTTTAGTCATTTTGTATTCCTTCCTCCCCCTTGTAAGTACAAGTTGGTAAATGCTTGATCACCCCTTTTTGCTTACGTAAGATTTTATGACATTCTAACATCAAAATTTTTTGCCATAAAAAATTACAGTTAGCGATAAAATAGATTTTTAATGCGGAAAATTTACATAAATAGACATATAAGGGTTGTAGTATCGAAGAAAAGCAAAATCGGTTTAATATATTTTTACATATTGCATTGAATAATTCATAGAATACAAAATAGTTTTTAATGTTTTATTATTTATAACACTTAAAAAAAATCTTTAAGAAATACACCAGACTTTAACTTATTTAAACGCATAACTAAAAATTTTAACAAGAATCATAGGAATATTCATGTGTTTATCCAAATCGTGATCTTTTATTTTTGTTGTTAAACTATAGTTTCTTCGTTGTCTAAAACTTAGCTAAGAATTCTCGTGACCACCCCTCCCCCCTTGTCAGAAAAAATAAGTAGACGCTGGAGCTCCCGCCCCTCCCTTTCTTACTTCTTACGTAATAGTTGAATGATCCCACAGAAAAAAGAAGGCAACAAATATCAATTTCCAGAAAAGAAATTGAAAAAAAAAGGGGGGGATGCATTCCAATCTCGTAGGTTCAGGGCTCCCAAATGGTCCGCGAACTGAACATCAGCATTTTTTAACAGACATTTTCATGATACGTTTCTACAGAATTCAACTTCCAAAGGTGGTTTCTTGGCAATTTGCAAGAAAAATCTATAAGGAAAATTTCTCTAAGAAAATTCTGATGTTCAGTTGGCGAACCATTTAGGAGCTCTGTAGGTTTAACATTAGAGAATGAAATTTTCGATCTGACTGATGAAGACCTTTAATTTTTTTTTTTCCTCGCACAGCAACTGTATTGAAACGAAAAGGAGTATCGATAAAAAAATGGCGATTTTGACAGCTGATCTAAGCCACCATCAAGCCGACCGTAAAAAAAAAAGTTCCAATGGAATTAAAACGTAAAAAAAAAACAGAGATTTTACTACATTAGGAGTCTCTTCATTTCTGAACCAACTGATGCTTGGCTATAAGTTTTAACTTCTATCGTTTGTCCACGAAAACTTCTTTCATTTTCATTGATTACATGTAAAATGGTAAGTGATTTAAATTGCATAGCAGTTGCAATGGCATCGCAATCCGAGTATCTTTACGCGAGTTAGAACACGGACAGACGTCAAACAGACAAACCGAATTTATAAATACTTTTCAGGTGGAAAAATTGGAAAAAGATAGAAGGAAGAGCATACAGGAAAAATAATTCAAAAAAAGAAAATCGGAGGATAAATTTAAAAAAAAGGGGTGTATACCACTTTTTTTAAAAAAAATTCCTTTCAAGTATACAATTTGAAAAATGCTCAAATCCAATAAGTTAAATTTTATTTGCCAAAAATAAATTTTGGCAAAGAAAGACGATGTCCAATTTAGACTGAACATACGACTGTAAAAATTTAACACTAGAGAGGGTTAATCTGCAGTCTGACTGATGAGGGCCTTTAATTTTTTTTGTATATTCCCCCCCCCCCCCCCCCCCGCACATCAGCTATATTGAGAAGAAAAGGAGTATCGACAAAGAAAGTGGTGATTTTGACAGCTGATCTAAACCATCATCAACCCGACCGTGAAAATTAAAGCGTAAAAAAAACAGTGATTTTACTACATTAGGAGTCTCTTCATTTCTGAACCAACTGGTGCTTGGCGAGTTTTAACTTCTATCCTTTTTCCACGAAAACTTCTTTCATTCATTGGTTGTAAAAATGGTGAATGATTTTCACGTGGGAAAGATCCCAAGCAAAACGAAGGGACTTTCAAGAACTCCTTCCTTTTTACATTTTTCTTCTTTTACTATCTTTTTACTTTTCTCAATGATCATCGTTTGGAGTAAAAGTCTGCCGATCAGGTAAAAAGCTCAATCACGTAACGATTATGATAAAGAGATAACTGTAAGTACGCTACTAGACGCACAGGTGAATCAAAGAAGAAAAAAAAAATCAAGACAGGTGCAAACCTGTTATGAATGAATCTCTTTGCCAAAGACTTGCTTGGAAGATAATCTTTGAAGCGTGGAATGGCAACAATGGAAGTTTTGGGTTTTATTTAGTATATAAAGGTGACTAATTCTAGATGCATATAGGTAGGAGAAGGAAGTGGTAATCTAAAAATAGACTTACTTTGATTATTAGAAATAAAGAAAATTAGTTTGATATTTATATCCAGAAAATTAGATTTTAGAACTAGGTTTTTAAGCGACTTTAAAGGCAGAGGGTTTCAATTCGATACGTATGTTTTTTGCTATTGTTGTTGTTGCTTTTATATCAATGGTTACTTATTACTCCAAAACAAGCTATTAATTCATGCGATATTTTGCTAGTTGAAAGGGGGTACTCTCAAATTGGTCCCATTTAAATTTCAGAAAAATTGGTTCAGAACTTTTTCAGAAATTCTACAAAAAACAACAACAAAAACAATTTTTTTTAACTATTTCATTGAAGTCGGTTTTGTTATTATTATTATTATCATTACTATTATTACTTTGGTTATAATATTCATATTATAGAATACAATATTATGTTAAAAGTATTATACAACCAGGCCCGTTTTCAAATATTTTAGACTCGTGGCTGTAACCACACTGGGACAGTATGGGCTGATTCTCTCTCCACACAGACAACATTATGAGATTTCTCTAGACTTCATAACCTTTAAAATCATTCATAGTACAATTAAACATTTTAAAACGTTGTAAAATACAATTAAAAAAATTACAACGGGAGGGAAGGGGAGGAAGCTTGTCCCCTATCTATCTCTATATTTAAGTATCATTAAAGTTGATGGAAAAAAGAAAAGCTGTGAATAAGTAGCATTATCATAACTTTGATAAATTTGTCCGAAGTGTTTATGAATTCAGCTTGTCTGTACGTTTGGCGTCTGACTGTGTTCTAATTCACTTAAATATACTCAGATCGACATGTAATTTTTATATGTTATCGAGGTTTAGTATCGAATGCTCTGTATTGAAATTGAAGTGTTTAGTACAGCATTTATGATTTGTTTACAAATACATATAAAATAATTCCATTATAATATGGTTTATGGAGGGGAGGAATCATTTACATTGAATTATATCATTTTGATGGATAAAGTAGACATTTGACCATAAAGCTAAACAGATATTTGGGACATTTCAGTTCATTTTTCAAAGTCGTAATTGTGTTACTTACCAACTTTTTCATCTAAGATCTTTAATTAAGATTTTAACACTGAAACAACCGGAAATTCTACTCAAAATCAAAACATTTGATACCAGAATTTTTATTTAAAACTATTTAAAATTTATTTATTTAATCTCAATCATAGCCGTTATCAATTATGTAACTTACACTACAAAAACCGACGGAACTTGCCTATTATGTTATTAGCCTCTGCGAAGAAATAAATATATTTTTTAATAGTTCAGAAAAATACTAATTATAGTGCATAATATACAATTTAAAAGAGCGTATTTTATATAAAAATATGCTTATTCATAATGTATAAATGTCATAAATACTATGCACATTCTTATATTTAGTTCTTTCACATTTTACCAAAAAAAAAAAAAAAAAAAAAGTGTAATTTTTTTAAATCATTTTTCAAATTGTTTTTGCAACTTTTGAAAGCGGCAAGTTTACAAATAAATTTGAGAAAACAAAAATTGAGGTCCAAATGAGTTAACACTAGACAATCCGGAAATTATAGTCAAGTTTTATAAAAAAAATATTTTACACTAGAATTTTGATTTAAAAAGTTTCACTTCTTTAATCACCATTTTCCTTTCTTTGTGTCTTTTAACCCCTTTGGTACCAGCGACCAATATACGTGCCGCAGAAGGTGTTAAGAATCCTTTATTATTCTCATCAGTAAAATTTTACTGTAAATTTTGCATTATCTAATACGAGCATTTTCGCGATCCAACAAGGCAAAAATGTCTACTTTAAAAAACCAATGATAAAAGATTAAAAATTCGGTCGAAGACGTTCGTTCCGCCGCCGGGTAGTAGCTAAAATGTACTAGGGGGGGGGGGGGGCTCAATCTTCTCTACTTTTGAGCCTCCCCTGGAAAAGATTCCAAGGTCACTAAATGAATTTATGTTTCGAAAATCCAAATGAAATTCTAATCAAAAATTTAATTTAGTTTTGAGGCCTTTTCATAGTTTTGCAGGAATACTAAATTGTAAGTAAAATAAGTGTTTCAACACTCGTTTATCCCATTTGCACATATGAAACTATCATGATGTTTAATTTTGCACCAGTTATACACTCGAATTTTACATCATCACATTCTTTTACTAGCATAAAATGAAGTTATTACAACAATTTAAAAAGAAACACAGTGCCTATAGTGTGAATATGCACTAATTTATCTTTTTGCGTCAGATAGAGAGAGAGGCAGAAAGAAACAGAAAATATGAGCACTCGTCCTCTATTATTCATGTTCTAACTATGGCCCTGTCGCCCCGAAAGGGGGTTAAACTTATTTTATAATGAAATTTCTGATTTGAACAGAAATATATTCATATGGTAACGGGTAAAATGACTGTTCATGGCCATTTTAATATTAATATGGCATAAGGTAACATAATAGACTGTGAGAGAGTGAGATGTTGTTTGCCAAACACAAATGGGGAGCATCTTAGCAAAAAGTGAAGCAAACACCCCAAATCCCTTTTCTATTTATTTGCAAGTTTAATACATCGATAAAAAAATTCTTAGATAGAAGTAATGCAGAATCTAACATGATAAGTAAACGCAAAAACGGAATCGTTCAATCCATATAATGAGAAATTGTACAAATCTTCACACTATACTTCACTATCAACAGGTTCTCTAGATTCTACCCACTTTGACAAGTTCTAACAATGTTCAAGAACAATACAGAGAGAGGAATGAAAAATGATATCTGCATTGGTGATCCGAAAACAAAACCACAAACATGGAGAAATTGTGAAAACTCTACACATCGATTTCTTTACCATAAAAAACGGTTTAAAAACCACTCAACATCGGTTATATGCACCTTTTGTTTTTGTTACTAAAATCGATGCTGTATTCACTGAACTCGTTTGTTCGGCGATCTGCATTGGTTGCTGCAATCACGATGCAAGAAATGTGTCATAAATTTGTCACGTCTCTTCAGACGCTCGAAAAAAAAAAATTCAAATTCACGCGTTCAAGAGTTACAGATGGGAGAAAATGACAGTAACTCACACAACATGCAAAACATTTATTGTTTCCCTATTTTGAAAAAATTCATTTGTACTCATTCTTCGCGCCGGAGCCACGACTTTTACTTGCTACCGTCGCTCTTTACGTGTGATTGTATGCATAAAGTTTTATGTCGGCAGACAAATTTTCACAATGTGTGTATTTTATGTCAGAAAAGCAGCCATGATTAATTCAGAAAACACGATTGCCGTCAGAAAAATTTATGGCATTTGAAGAGAAGAAACTAGCGTCTATTACTCTTTTGCATTGTTTGAAGATATTCTGATAATATATATGCAATTTTTGCATTGCATGAGGAACAGTATATCGAAGATGTTAAGCGTCAGAATATATTAAACATTTCTTGCTCTTGGGCCACAATGGGAGTTTATTGTTTGATATAGATTTTCACACAACTATCAGATCATCTTGTACTTCTTTCCATCTTTTCTTCAGATGTGACTATTTCAGTATTTAGTTATTTAAAATTCTGCTTAATGTAACATTAAATTTTTTTACAAATTAACCTCTTGAGAGATTTAAACAAGATTCACACCACAAGCTTTTAAGGAAATTTATATTTTTAACTTTGAGAGCAAAATTTTGAAGACGATGAAAAAATACCCTTCCTTATTTTAAATAAAATTTTTTGGTTATTCCGGTGAGAATGCAATATTATAGACATTGTTGCTTGCCCCTAAAGGGGTTAAAACTATTCATAACACTTTTGGTACCCCTCGCTTTTTAAAACTTGGTATAATTGCTGAAAAATCCGCAATTAAATAAAAAATTAACATTAATTTTCAAAAAAGATATCGTAAAAATTACACTTTCTTAAAAACACATTTAGATTATGAAGGAAATATTTTTTATTTATTTATTTATTTTATTTTTTTTATTTAGATAAGGTTGTTCTTAAATCAAAAAGTGCAACTTTATGGCATAAGTTTTCATTTATTTTTGTTTGGAAATACATGAAACTAGCAGGTGTTGTTGTTCAGAAACTATATAATCGCACAAATTTTTCAGTTTTGTTTCAACAAACACAATAGATTTTTCAGAAAATAGTTTTAATGTGTCTGTTTTGAACTGAATTTCCGCATGAACAAAGAGGTTTTTATGTCACTCAAACTGAGGTGAAAAATAGACCGGGAGACGGCACCACACACAATCCCTTTTTCCAGTTTACGTATGAAAATCTAGGTTTAGTTAAATCTCGATTCGCGATTGGCGCTCAGTCGAGGCCGAAACTAAATCACTCAGCATTGATGCGAAAGAGGGAGATTAATACTGTGGAGTGGGTATCATTCGCCAGTACAATCTTGCTCTTAGGCCCCAATTCTAAGCACATTCGATATGATTTCAATGGAATGCGTTTTCTCTATGTCAACATCCAATTCTTCGATGGTGGAACATAACGTTCAGAACTTGGCATGAATTTAATAAGCAGTATTTGAGTTTACAGGCGATTTTACATTTACGAAATTTTATTTTCCCAAATAAAATTACTTTTTATGGTACGGATTAAAATAATATTTTAGGCATCGTATTTTAAAACTAGGTGAAGGGATTTTGCGACAATTTTGCTGTTAAAGCCCGATTCTGAACTCATTCGATAGGATTTCAATGAAATTTATTGTTGTCATGGCAACAATGCATTCTATTGAAATCATATCGAATGTGCTCAGAATCGGGGCGTGATAGCAAGATTGTACTGGCGAATGAAACCCACTACATAGCATTAATCTCCTTCTTTTGCCATCAATGCCGAGGCTAACGAAAAAAACCACGGCGTATTTCACGTATCATTTTTTACAGACCGCTGGAGTCATGTGATGCTCGAATACACGAATGGAGATGTACGAAAAGAGTATCAAATCACTTTAGCGGTCTGTAAAAAAATACATTTGGTATGCACCGCATTAGTCTGTCTTTTTCGTTAGCCTCGATCAATGAATGACGTCAGTTTCGGACTTGACTGAGCGCAAATTGCTGACAGTGCCACCTGTTATTTGAAATTGGAACTAAAATCAAGAATTGCAGTAAAAGAAAGAAAAAAACTCCTGACATCATACACAACCCTCCTTCAAGAAAGTTTGTCATGAATGTAAATATCTGTCATTGTTTGCAAGTCTTTGAATTTTAAAATCATCGATAATTTTTGTGACCCCTTGTGTTTTTGCGATTACAGATGCTAATTGCTATAACTGGGTTTTTAATTAAATTGTGTTTTCAGTTATGTTTTCAGTTTTTTTTCTTTATTAAACCATGAGCTTTGTTACAGTACCGACTGTGTTGAACAGTGTCTCATAAATTATCCTTAATGCATGTTTTTTGCTTCTACTTTATTTGTAA
This sequence comes from Maratus speculifer, assembly GCA_964019185.1. NCBI lineage: Eukaryota > Metazoa > Arthropoda > Arachnida > Araneae > Salticidae > Maratus > Maratus speculifer. Next base: position 28,505,255 of record OZ025300.1, read on the forward strand.
TGTTGGAGTGGGAGAGAAGTTTTCAATGCGAGAGTAAAATGTGATAAAAAGAATTATCTATGGATCGGACAGACACGCGATTTGCGGATAAGTATTCAGCGTGCTACTGAATTTTGTAAGACACTAACAAAAAATTAGTTAAAAATCTCGGCAATAGAGAGCACTATTGCAGATAATTCGATAATGCTCTCACTACGCAAGATTTGAATACAGAAAAGTGTACGTGCAGTATTTTCTAATGTTATTGAATCCAAAGTTCGCGTTGCGTGTACAGTACGGAATTATCTGCAGTAAGGCCCTCTATTGTTGAGATTTTGAACTAATTTTTTTGTTTGCGGCATACAAAATTCCCACGACGCTGAACATGTATCTGCAAACCGCACATACCTTTCCAATATTCTTTTATTTTTATTATTTTTTTTATCGCGTTTTATTTTTGCAGTGAACTTTTAAAACACCCAGTAATCGGGATTAACGCATGAAATCAATCATTTGGTTCGCTCGACAATAGTTCAAGATAATCATCTACAATCAGAAAATTGAAAGTGCATCAAAAATTAATATTATTTAACTTTTTAAAACTTTAATTTCATATAATTACTTTAGAACTCGATTTTTCATGCGGGAAAGGTACAAAAATAAAACTTCTCTAAACGATCATGTCATATTGCGTGCAAATCCAGTTCAAAACTCGTAATCTTATAATGCAAGCTATTATTTAGCAACATTATCATGTAATTAAGAAATTACTGCAGATTCCAAAAGAAGAGGCACTGCAATAACCTGTTTCTATAATTAGGTCTTAAAGCCAAATTTTACTGCATTCACATCCTTCTCTAGGCTGGACATTTGCAATGCTTTCACGCTCTGATCGCTCACGTGTTATAATGTCACTTTGGCTGATACCGCAAAGGTTACACTCGATGTGTCTTCACGACCTTGAAGATGCATAAACAAAACATAAAAAAGTAAAAAAAGAAAAGCTCTCCCCCTCCCCCATCCCCCATACACACTCGCAACGCATGCCCTCTTTCTAGAAAACCCAAATTAAGTGAACAGAAATTTTTAACTCAGGAAATGGATTGGGCTGGTTGAATACGACCTCTTCCATAGCTCACATCACAGCCGAAAAGAAAGAGAAAACAGAAGTGAAGTGAGATCAGCGAAGCGTAAGCGAGATGCTGACTGAGGAACAAACGAAGAAGTTATCGTTAAAATACGTATACAGGTATATAATGGCAAAAGAGCAGTCTTTTATAATTGTGCGGCATAAAAAAGTACTGTTATGGGCGTGGTCAAAGAGTATTTTAACTGAAAAGAATAAATTACCAATGACAGTTCCTCGGGAAAAGTCTGGGAAATTAGAACGACAATTATCGGTCATCAACATAGAGATCGAAACAATTCAGCTTAGTTTATCTTCTTTTTTTTTCATCTTTAGTTAGCATAAAAATTAAATTCTGTCGAAAATTTTTGACACTTAGTTCACATAGCCAAGAAACAAGAGGAGGGAGAAGTGAAGGGAGATCAGCGAGGCGTACGCGAGATGGTGTCTGAGGAACAAACGAAGAAGTTATCGTTAAAAAGCGTATACAAATATATAATGGCAATAGAGTAGTTATTTTATAATTGTGCGGTATAAAAAAGCACTGTTATGGGCGTGGTCAAATTATTTCAGAGTATTTTAACTCAAAAAATAAAAAACCTATGACAATTCCTCATGAAAAGTGTGGGAAATTAGAACGAGAGCTATCGATCATCAACATAAAGATCAAAACTACCAATTTATTTTACTTTCTTCTTCTTCTTCTTCTTCTTTTTTTGTTTTTTTTAGTTAACATAAAACATTAAATTCTATCGAAAATGTTTAACACTTAGTTCTCAAAGCAAAGAAAAAAGAGGAAGGAGAAGCGAAGAGAGATCAGCGAAGCGTAGATGGTGAATGATGAAGAAACGAAGAAGTTATATTTAAAAACATTCACAAGTATATAATGGCAATAGTCTTTTATAAATGCGCGACATAAAAAAAGCACTGTTATGGGTGTGGTCAACAAGTCTCTTAATCCTTTGAGTTCTGCTGGTAGAATTTTCTACCACATAATTATAATTCCGAAAAGTCACAATGGCACCAGAAAATTCGACCAAATTTATTTGAAAAAGGTTTAATGCATTTTTTCGTGTATATCATTAACCGGTTTTTTTCTTTGCAAAATACTGGTGTCAATGTAACATTTGGAATTTTGAAGAAATTTTTCCACCAGAACTCAAAGGTTTAACTGTAAAGAATAAATTACTGATGACAATTCTCAAGAAAAATTTGAGAAATTGGAATAATAATTATCAGTCATCAACATAGAGATCAAATACCTACCCAGTTTAGTTTAAATCCTTTTTTGTTTTTCATTTTAGTTAGCATAAAAAAATTAGATTATTTCTAATCAATTATCTTCTTTTACAGGGAACTCTCTTTATCTGAACACTCTCTAATCTGAACACCCCGGTATTATGAACGCATTTCGATGGTCCCGGCGAAACTCCATAGATTTAACATAAGATAAACTCTCTATATTCTGAACACCCTCTAATCTGAACACCCCGCTATTCTGAACGCTACTTTTGATCCCCATTTTTACCTCACCTCTCTGTAAACTGAACATTTGTTTGGAATCAGAATTCAGGAAATTCTCGCATCATGGAAATTCAGATAAACTTGTTGCAGAAGAATAAAAATGTTTAATAAACTCAAATAAGTATAGAATTTTGGAATAAAAAACGGGAAACAAGAACATAAACATTAGTGTTTGGAAGATTTTTTTGTCAAATGAGAACAAAAAATCATCCTGTCACTGGACTCCTACTTTGGATTTTCAGAAAAGCAGAAAATTGCAGAATTAAAGGCATCGGAAGGATTGATGACTCATTTCAAAATTTAACATAGCATCAAATTCAAAATAATCAATGATGAAGCTGCAGATGTAAATATCGACACTGTGGAAGAATAGAAAATAAAACTTATGAACATAACGAAGGATTTCGTTACAATGCTGTTCATTTTCAATGCTGACGAAACCGACCTGTTTTTCACAGCTCTTCAAAACTCAAGCAAAAATTGCATATTTGGTAAAATGTCAAAAGAAAGATTTGCCATTATACTCTGTACCAGTTTGATGGATGAGAAGCTCTAACTTCTTGTGATCGGGAAAACATTTAAAAAATGTGAAGATTGCATCATCGCCTACACACTATAAACCTAATCGGAAAGTGTAGATGATATTCACAATTTTCTTTTAGTGGTTCGAGAGAATTAACGAGATAATGAAGAGAGAAAGGAAGAAAAAAAATTGTTGTTGTTAATGCCAGATCACTTACAAACATGAAGCTGAGCAACATAATCTTGAAGATCCTGTTATCAAACTGTACTTCTATAATCCAACCATTATATTAAAGAGTAATCAAGACCATTAAAACTTACTACCAAATCCATTTTCTGAAGAAATTGTCCCTGGTGATGGAGGCGGCAAATTCGGCAGAGGGTCAACATCATGGATGCTGTCTACTGGGATAACGTCATAAAATGAAACAACCTCCCACACCATCCAAAGATGCTTCTATAAAGTTCGATTCCTATGTGAGAATGGGCAAACAAGAATAGAAGACCAAGAAGCAATAGCTGTGAGTGACCTTGGGATCGATTCTTCAGAAGCTTCATACTGAAACAGAACTTAGAGCTTATCTCGAAACCGATGAAATCCTCATGGTTTGCAAGAATAACATTGTTGAAAAGGAAGAGGAAAGTGAAGGAGAAGCAGAACCAGAAGAGACTGACGAAATAAGATGAACGATGATTACATTCAAGCAATATGACTAAGAGAGTCATTCAAGACCTGTTGAACTATGTGTCTGAAACATCACTTCAAAGCTTTTCCACTTCTTAAACAGGCAGATAACATGTACATTGAATGAAAACATACAATGCAAAAACAGGATAAAATTATTCATTTAAGTAATGTACTGATTATGTTTTTAAGAGGTGTATTGTAATGTAAATGTATGTTTTATAAAAAAAAATTAATAAAAAAAATGAGATGGTACAGTTCAAAACTGACTAAATTTAGTTAGGCATTGCACAATGTTATGGCTACCCAATGCTAAATATTTTATACCAACTGTAAATTCAATACATAGTAGTAGTAATGCATTTCCGATTCTCCCTCTATTCTGAACATTTTTGATCGGTCCCATGAGTGTTTGGAATAGAGAGAGTCCACTGTATATTCCTTTGATAATGAATGCGTGGGCATTCGAAAGATCTCAGGTAAAATAAATAAATAATATATATATATTTTGCAGCACCTTTTAAGTAGTTGTTTGTATAATTTAATTTGAAGTAAGTAAGATTCTATCAAAAATATTTGATATTTAGCTCACATAGTTAAAAACAAAGAGATAGGAGAGGTGAAGTGAAATCAGCGAAGCATAAGTAAAATGTTTGCTGATGAACAAACACAAAACTCATTGAAAAAAGCAAACACGCAAATATATGTTTGCGTTGTTTAAATAATAAGCAATAAAGTAGCTTTCTATAAGGGCGCAGCATAAAAGATAACTGTTTCAGGCTGGTTAATTAATTAGTTTAAAGAAAATTAAATTCAATAATTTACAAATGGTAGGGGAGACTGGGGAGGGTTGGTCACAGGGGAAGTACACATCCTTCAGCTTTCTTACTTAAAAGAATTTCAAAGTTTCGCCAATATCTGTCAAATAAAGCTACTGAAATGCTGAAACAATAATCTTAGTTTATGCAGCTAATTGAAACAGGTATTGGAAAAATTCACTGTGAAGAGTTTTGAACTTAAAAAGTGTATTTTTTAGAAAGACTTAGAAAAAACTGATTCGATAAAATATATCATAGAAATTTAAGTAAGTACGTTTTAAATAATGTAGAAATATTGATCTTTCATTGCAGGTATAAAGGTTGTATAAGAAATTAAACTTAATTTAAAAATGTGTCATCCTTAAAACCGGTTATCTGGGGAGGCTTCACCCAATGTAAGGGAGGTTTGAACAGATGGTTAAGCTCCATTAATCAAGTATTTTTGGAAATCCTTTTATTATACACTGTACATAGTGAAAAATTAATGGTTATATTTCTAAAATAATGTCAATTTGTTCCCTAAAGCTACAGTAAACTGTGGTCAAAAAAATTGTGAAAGGAAAATTTTTAAATTGAATACAGGAAGATGTGAAAAAATGCTATATAGAATCAATAAAATATAAATTGGAAAGTTGATAGGAACTTTAATTTCATAACACAAATTTTAGGAAAATATAAATAGAAAAGGCTAGAAAGGAAAAAATTGCAACTTTAAAATATGTTAATTGTTTATGCCTCTGCAAAAAACATCAGCAATGATAGAAACTTTTATTATATACTGTACATAGTGAAAAGTTAATGGTTATATTTCCAAAGTATTGTAAATTTATTCGGAAAAGTTGACAGGAATTTTTATTTTACTTAAATTGTATTCATAATAGGAAAATATAAAGAATAGAAAGGAAGAAAATTGCAGCCTTAAGAAATGTTAATTGTTCATGCCTTTGTAAAAGATTAGTTGTGATAAAAATTTTAGGAAGATATGTAGGCAAATTTCATTAAGATGAACAGAATGAGATGAATATTGAAAAACACCGTAATCACTGGCAATAAATTGATAAACATACTAAAAAACTTTGTAAAATCACCATAAAATTGAAAATTAAGCAGGACGCATTTCGAGCTACAATAATAACAGCTCGCCATCAGCTAAAGTAACACGTGTCCGCAAGGCACACAGTGGAGATAAAGTGAAAGAAAGAGGGGGGAGATTACAAAGAGTGCGACAGGTGGCGCTAGCTTAAAGAGCCAAAGTGAAAGAGAAAAGCCGAGTTAAAGTGAAAGAAAGAGGGGGGAGATTACAAAGAGTGCGACAGATGGCGCTAACTGAAAGAGGAAAAGAAAAGTGTTGCCAAAATAGTAAAAGAGAGAAAAAGGTGGAAAAAAAGTTAAAAATAAATAAATAAAAATAAAGTAAATAAATGAATAAATGAAATAATAAAAATTGTTTCATTTATTCAAGTTTATTTAACAATGAAATGAAGCCAAACTGTATGGCAACATGATTTCCAGGTCGACTGTCACAAAAATTTGGTACTCAAAAAGGAATTTTTTTCTGTGCCATATATTCCATCTAAGAAAATATGTTTACACATCACATTTTCTCAAATAATTTTTTATAGTAATTAATTCATTTGGCATAAAGTTATTATGCCTTTTTTAATCTCACTTTATTTCCCTTAATAAATATTTCAGCATAAAATAAAGTGGGTCAAGCCTCCCATATATAGCCTCCCTAACATTGATCTATTACTTTCTATGATTAAAATCAATTATTTTTCGAGTTCCTTATGTGTTACATTTATGTCGCAATTTTATTTTCATTACTAATAATGAATAAAATTATATATAAAATTTCATTCTATGTTCAATATTTAAAAAATAAAGAATTATTTTATAAAAAACGGGCTAACGCTCCCCAGTTCCCCTTATATCTTTTGGAAGTATTTAGAAAATTGGAAAGAAAATTAGAGGTTATTTACATGGAGATAGATGTTATTTAACATGATTTATTTTTTTTTTACTTTAATTGTACGAAGAACCAAATAAAATTTAAAAGGGTCAGCACTACAACTTTTACTATAGATTATGTAGTTCGTGGCATTTATATTTTCTGTACAAACGCTCACAATGTATTCGGTTAAAGAACAAATTATAACCGATAAATTCTGGAAGTGCACTGTGGTATGCAATTTTATATTTATCTAATTTTTAGTATTACCTGCTGTGTATAAAATCTCTAGGTAATATTCATGACTGTACAATAGATTTCAGAGAAAGTACAGGATATGAAATAGAATTGTGGAAAATCGATTTTTACTAAGTTATGTGTATAATAATTTATTTATTACTTTCATCATATAAATTAATTATTTTGTTAGAGGTATAAATATAGAAATGAATCGAGACATAAACTTTGAAGCATATACATTATAATATTCACAAAACAGAAACATATAAGCGTAAGTAGATCACTATATGAGAGCATTTTTTCCCTGCGTAGAAACTCTATTTTCAAACAGATGGCAAAGAGATTAAGCTATATCATCTCAAAACACATCTTTGTTGAATACAGGTGTGACTTCCAATCCTTTTTTTTTTTTCTTTTTTTAACAACAAGTGTTTCCTTTTTGTGTTAAAAAAAAAGCTCCATTGTGTCGAAAGAACAAAAAACAATTGTTTTTTTTTCCCAATTCAATGAAGGGATCGTATTAACTAGATACAAGAATACCTGGTGCCATAATTACTACTAATAGCCTTTTCTCGTTGCAAGTTAATAATTTTAAATCATAGAACGGAAAAAGAAAACAAATAATGATAATAATTAATTTAATTTAACAAATTACAACAGCCATTTGGAAAATGACCTTTTCAAAAATTAAAATTTAAGACTTATAAATAAATTCTATATTAAAATTTTAAAAAATATCATTTTCCCCATTTTCTGTAAACAATACATGTTTATTTTACAGTTAAAGTTAAATAAAGGCGAAACATCTCGAAGAGATTATCATTCATACAATTATTTTCGCCCTACAGGATTTATTAATTTTTTTTTTTAAAAATGACGAGGTGATAGTTTTCCTTCCTTTCTAAATTCATTCAATTTCTTATATAGTTATATCCATTTTATCTATATTATGAATCATCGAATTATAACGCATAAGTCTTTCTGAAAATGGCAACACTTTCATGTTTTAAATGAAGTTTGTGATTTACACTTTTCGGCACAGCAAATTTTTAAACTTTTAAACATTGCACATTTTCAGTTTTTACACCGTAGTATAGAAGGAAAATGTACTTTTTAAATGCAATTTTTTGAAAGCTGTATTTCAATTTGATTTTGAGTTATTAATTTTTTGTAGTTTTTAATACTTTTTATGTCATCGTGGCAACAGATGTACTCCATTTTCTATTGAAAGTAAAGGGAAAATAGTAGATTACTGTATCTTTTTGTTGACGCTCCCCCTCCCATAAAAAAATCAAAATAAAAAAGTCAGTAAAATATCATTTTTATGATGATCAAAATGTGACTTGATAACAGAGCTTGATATTACGTACACCATACGTTTCATTACATACGCCATACGTTTCATTACGTACGCCATAAATTAAACTCTAATTGCTCTGGATCAATAAAAAAAAAAAAGAATAAAATACAGATACCACAAAGATTCAGATATATCTCAGATATATCAATTTTCAACCGAAAGCAACAACCATTTTCCAAATGATTACTAAATAAATAATCATGGTTGCAGTGTATAACTTCAGTTTTGATTGTTGCACGAAATTAAAAATCAGTTCCAATTTATGGGTATAATGTATCCAGTTTGATTCCATTATAAATATGTATGGTTTATTTTGGCTAAAAAATAATCTTTGCAAATAAATATTCAACAAGTAGGGAATTTGCATCTACTCTGTTAAAAATCTGCTGCATTTTGTTGCAACGCACTCCGCGGCTTGTATAGAAAACGGTACTTGAACGGTATATTGAAGCATTCTTATTGGTCGGAATAGAGGTATTATATACAAGCGGCGGAGTGCGTAGCAACCAAATGCTGCAGATTTTTAAAAGTGCAATATTTAATTCCTTGCTACGCTTGCTAAACTGATTTTTATAGAATATACATTGCCAGTAAAATAATTTTGGGGCTAAAGTTTTACCATATGACACATCGCCTTATATTTCTTAGTTATAAAAGTATGGCACAAAATGGACAAGTCCGCTGAATTATTTTAGTTTTTATTCTATTTAGCTGTTAAAACACCAAAAAATGTAATACTGCATTTTGAAATTGAAGTGTTATTTTGAGCCTTATTACAATTTGATGTATAAAAGCGCCATCTATTGATGATATATATTACAAATTAAAAAAAAGATTATGCAGTAAATAAATTTCTAATGTCACACATTACTCTTCTGCAAGGATATCTTCAATCGCTCTTATAAAATATTTTTTATTGAAATAAATGTGCCAGTCCATTTTAGTCCCTGAAAATAAATAAAATTAAAGTAAACTTATTAATAAATTAATAACTATAAGCCAATAGTGAGCTATCTTTTTACATAAAAAAAATCAAGTTGAAATAGAAATAAGCGGAAAGAGTAATAAGGAAAATATCAGTAACTTCAGGTTGTTTCGACGTTCGAAGACCTTTGTAGAAACAAAGGTTCGCGATCAGATCAGGAGTATAGTTAACGACTTAGTTTGAAAGATTTTTCTAATCGCTGAAGACACACAGCATTTGCTGCTGTGGTTATGCAGTTTTTATTGTGCTTGAAGGATCACCACTTCCGGTATTCGGAAGGCAATTAAAGTAGGGTCGGTTCGAGCCCTTCACGCTTCGTTCTTCATGAGCGACCCGACACGCTCCTGGCCCAACTTCAGCTCCCATGGATGATATCTGAAACACAGGACATTCATATCAATCTTGAAGGTGATCGAGATTGTAGGATCATCAGCGGAAAATTATTTTAGATGATTCAAGGAGCAAGGGGGGGGGGGAGGCTCATATTTTTTCTTTTTCTCTCTGTGATGCAGAAAGATAAATTAGTGCATATTCACACTGTAGGTATTATGATTCTTATTAAATTGTTCTAATAATTTCATTTTATGCTAAGAAAAGAATAGGATGATGAAAAATTCGAGTGTACAACTAGTGCAATATTAAACATCATGTTAGCTTCATATGTGCGAATAGGATGAGCGAGTGTTGAAATACTTATTTTAGTTAGAATTTAATATTTCTGCAAAACAGTAAAAGGGCCTCAAAACTAAATTAGATTTTTGGTCAGAATTTGATTTAGATTTTCGGAGCATAAATTCATTTAATGACCTTGTAATCTTTTCCAGGTGAGGCTCAAAATATTTTAAAGAGGGGGGGAGCCGCTTCTAGCACCTCCTTAGCTACGGCCCTGCGTGGGTCTGATTAAAGCTTGGGGAAAATGGGCCGTGGTTTTGTGACTCATGATTTTGCGACATATCATATTTTGTATGCAATTTTTGAAAAGCTGATATTTTAAAACTATTTTCATTTAGTATTGAATATAATTAAAATTTTGCACTTTCAGACTTAATACTATTAAAAACAAACCATATATTGATATAAATATGCATTTATATATTCATATCTAAATGAGCTACCCGACACACTCCTGCCCAGCTTCAGCTCCCATGGATGATTGGATGATATCTGAAACACAGGACATTCATATCAATCTTGAAGACGATCGAGATTGTAGGATCATCAGCGGAAAATTATTTTAGATGATTCAAGGAACATGGGAAAGGGAAGATACATGCAGTGCCGTATCTAGACCTATCACTGCGGAGGGGCTGAGACACAGTAAAAATTTCTGAAAGGAAATCATAAAAACTTTAACGCTTTCAACAGGTTTTTATCATAGCAGGTAACGCATACATTAAGCAATCGAACCTGCTACGATAGAATTGATGGGACTGAATTTTCGTTTTAAGCAGGCTTTCGCCTTAACTAATATAATTATTACGGCATGTAAAGAGAGCCTGCATATATCGAAAATTTGCCTGAAATCGTTATTTTGTGGTCTTTGCGAAAAAAAACCCTTTTTAAATGAAAACCTATTTAAAACAGAATATTTTTCTAATTACTTTTAAATTCCATTTTAGGAAATTTCATTACATTTTGATAAACTTTCGTAATTGAATTTCGTTTTCTAGAAATTTCGGAAAGGGCTGCATCCCCATCAGCCCACCCCTGAATATGTCAGTGGATACGTGGGCCTGATTAAAGCATGGAGAAAGTGGGCCGTGGTTTTGGGGCTCCTGACTTTGCGACATCTTATATTTTATATGCAATTTTTTTGAAAAGCTGATGGTTTGAATTTATTTTGATTTGGTGTTGAATATAATTAATATTTTGTACTTTTAGACTTGAATACTATCAGAAACAATACATATATTTATATAAATATGCATTTATATATTCATATCAATATTCAAAGACATGGAAAATATTCATTTATTTAATTGTGACTGTATAGGCAAATTTTCCTCCTTCTCACAAATGAGTAACAGGTCTTGAGTATCTCTAACTTCAAAGAGACCTAGAAAAGTTACCAATAAATCTAATGTCTTTGAAAAATTTCCAAACATAATGGAGTTATTTATTTTAGTCCATTATACCTAATTTAAAACCCTTTTATTTTGTGCCTTTTTAATAACAATTTTGTTTATTTTAAAAAATATCGTTCAAGTGGTAAACTTGCTCCATTTAAAAGTTCGAATAAAAATGAATTCTGAAAAAAAATAAATAATAAAAATAAAAATAAAAATTAGCTGCACATTTAATTAAAATTTTTAAAATGTTTTTTAAAAATTGCATTTTTAAAAATTCATTTTGAATTTTTAAATATTGATACTCTTGCTCCCTCCTTTTTTTAATTTTCAAATGTTTATTACACAAGACTACGCATGGGATTTTAGATACATAAAATATTACATTTAATATAATTTTTTTACTCATATGTACAGTGAAAAACGATGAAATCTAACACATATCCATACACTTTTATTTTTAAAAATTAATAAAAAAATCTGAAAGCATATGTAATAAATGCACACATTTATTACATATATTATGAAGAACATACACAAAAAAGTTTAAACCTCTATCTCAAAGAAAAAAAAAGAGAGAGAGAGAGACCATAGCATTTTTAAAGCATAAAAATGATGAAAATATGACCACAGAGAAAATGTCTTTTAAAGTTTTAATTTGTATTGGTCATTGCGTTGGGTATATGACAAAATTTACAATATCTCCCGATATAAATGCCGTATGGGTAAAAATGAGATGTCAAAATAGTCACAATTAAACGATCTTTCATTCAAAATAAAAAAAAAGAAAATCAATTCTTTGACCAATTTTGAGGAAAACTATCCTTTTAAAAAGGCCTCATTAAAGCACATATATCGAAAAAACATATAGGACATGATGTCCGATTTTTAGAGCGATAAAAAGTATGCTATCAGCAAAACTTTTGACAATGAGAGAACATCTTCATAAGTGGTTTAGGCGGGATTACATTATGAGGATCGTATGGATGAAAGAAGACAGAATATATGTGAACCCGCATAACACAGTAAAATTTCAAGTTGAAATTCTCGGCTTTTTAAAAGTATTAGGATAACGAATCCGGATGCTGCGGGTTACAGCATTTGACGAAAAGCTTTTTCAAAGTAACTTAATATTTGCTATAAGTTACATAAACGTAATATCTTTATTTATTCACTTTTGACATTTTTAATATGCATCCAACAGCAACAAAGATAATTCATTTTTGAAAATTATTTCGAAAACGATTACAATCATTAAACTAAGATAATTTCCTAACAAATTACATTTGAAAGTAATCTTTTTGCCTATTCGGCGGTGTATGAATTTAAATTTCTCAATTACATGCATACAAAATTTGTGTTTATTTTATTTATTTATTTATTTAGTTATTCATAGTTGAAGTTTTAATTTTGTTATGGAAAAATAGCCGGAGATAAATACCGAATTATTTATGCTGTTTTAAGTACAAATGGGTTGTTCTTTATCAGTACTGGAGTCTGTATCCGATGGAGGTAAATAAATAGATAAATAAATAAAAAAAGCTATTATTATTTTTAAAGCCACAATAAATGAGTAAATACTGATAAGGTTTTAAAATAAATTGCCTTTTTAAAGCAACTTCTTCAAATACGATGATGTAAAGATTGAAAATGTCCGATGTTTAAAAAATATAGTATACGTTGTTCCATGCCTGATATATATATATATATATATATATATATATATATATATATATATATATATATATATATATATATATATATATATATATATATATATGTTTAAAATTATGCAACAGTGTTAAATAGCTATAGTTAATTTATTTTGTGTGAAAAATTTAGAATTAGTCAATTCACAATCAAATATTGATGACGTACACTTTTACATTCAGCAAACAGGAATTCTATTTTCATTTGAAGATAACCTGTGCACATTTTTTAATTTATGTGCTGCTACGTGATACAATTGAGTGACCAAGAATAGTTTTTTTAATTTTGGTAAAATTTCCTCAATTATTCTCATGACAAATATTCACATAAACTAATTTATTAACACAGTATAGGCGTACGTAATTTATTTAATTGGGATTTAGAACGCATCGCAAAATCGATTTTGTCCTCTCTTTATAATTATCACATCTAAAATTTGTCTCCATCTATATTTTTTGAAAAAAAAAAAAAAAAAAAGCATATGTCGGTGGTTTTATGTGGAATCGCTGTCTTTTAACAGAAACTTTTTATTTTTATTAGAAATCGTACATTTTTCCGGAATAAACGGATAATTCTATTTTGTCCTTACATTTGGAATGTTAAAACTTTGAGTACCGGCGATCAGGTCTAGGTTCTCGGAAACCTTTATGTATATCCGCCAGGCGAACCTGGTTTACCTGGGAACCTCTCAGGTACATGGTAACGGTCGAGGAAGAGCACCGCTTAACACGCATCACTCCCATAGAAATATGAAAAAAGAGGAGCAGACATATCATTCTACAACCGTGAAAAGCTCTGAAGCCGAAAAGCGGCTTTTTCTCCGCTTTTCTTTATTTGGCCATATTCGACTCGATATGAACAATAGCAGTCAAATCAGCAGTCTCTAGTGTGCAAGCAACTGCTAAATATGGCTTAGAAGAGAGGCGGTAGAAATGACATTAAGGGTGTATTTCGATTCAAACTGCTTATTTTCCGATTTATTTTTTAATTCTTTTTTGCTTTGAAATACATCAAACTTTCAAAATCTCTTATTTGGAAAGTACACAAGGTGCCGTATTTGTCGATTCTTTGATAAATACAGAAAATATTGCAATAAAAGCAATCAAAAACGGCGTTTCGAACCAGTTTTTCCCAAGCGGGAGATCTGGAAACGAAAAAAAGGGTCAAGCTGATAAAGTAATTGTTTATAACTCAAATTCTAATGAATTGAGCGTAAAAAGACACCACACAGCACCTCATACGTCCCTTCAAGAATCCCCTCAGCAAGTTTCATGTTTCTACTTTTAAAAATTTCCCTGAAATTGTATCGGAAAATTTCGAGCTGTTGAAGCTGGAAAAGCGTTTTTTCGAATGCACCCTTAAATGATGACATTTGTGACTGTTTCTGATAATACTAAGCCTGAACACTGACACCAAATTGTCGGCTATCGAAGGTGGAATTTTTTTTTTCAATATGTGTTCGGCTCCTTGAATTTTGATACCAATATTTTTCAAGAATTTTTTCCTCCATTTTTCTGAAATTAAACAAGTCAAAGCAATATTTTATAAAATACTGGTGTTAAAATTTAGGTGACCATACATAAACTACAAAAACAAAACAAAAAAAGAAAAAAAATATTTTGGGCAGTTGCCGATTTGTGTCATCGCTCTGGCCTTGTATTGAAAGGACGGTGACTGCTTTATCTCTTAGATTCTCCATGGTTCCTCCTCTTAAAACCTGGAAGTACGCTGAACGGCTGGCCGTCAAGACAGCAAAATCCATGGACTAAAGGATTACGCCCCGACTTTCGGGGTTGCACCACCAGGCTTGCAGGCGGCTTCGGGTATTCTGATCGTCCATAGAAACACCAGGTCCCATGATTTTTATTCTGAGTTTTCTCGGGTGTGCTTTTTCTGAAACAAATGTTTCCGGACATGAAAATCTACAGAGACAGACATTTGCCTTTTTGGTATAGATCGAGAAATGTTATTTCCGGGACAAATAAAGGGAAATAATCTTTTGTCAAATGAGAGAAAACGGAAAATATCCAGATTTTTTTTAAATTGATGTTTTGGCCTATATCCAAGTCAAGTTGATGGATGTTGGCAGAGCCTTCTTCAAATGAGAATTAACAAAATTCGTATTCTGACAAAAACAAGTCATCCTCCCCCCTCCAAAAGATATGATAAACGGGCGTTATAACCTGCAATTACAAATAGCTAATCCGCATCAATATATATAATTATTATACAGAATTTTTTAATGTTTACATAGCAAAATACGTGCCTCTGACACATTTATGCGTCAGTTGAAAAAACTACCACAATCGTTAAAGAAGTCTAAATTCTCCCCAGAAAGTTTGAATAGTTGTTTTTTTGTTATTGAATTGATAGATATTTCGTAAATAAAATAAATTAAAATTAGCATTAAGAATTTTCTGATGTGAACTCAAAATTACTGAATCACTGTTTGCAACCTGCATAGTATTAAGCTTGCTCGTATTTATTTCTAAAAACAAAAATTGCCAACTTGAGTTGCATAGAACTGTCATGAGGAAAACACAGGGGTGGGGGAGGAATACCAAAAATGGAGAATAGATGACAAATTTGCATTCAGTACATTTTCCTTTTTTCACCAATTATTATTATCCTTTTTTTTTCTTTACTGAATAAAATTATTGTAATGAAACACTTCCATAGTACAGTCGGCTCTCATTAATTCGAAATCCTATAAATCGAACATTCGCTTAGCTCGAACTAAACACGAAGTCTCGGAATTTTCAATGATATGAAGAATAACGATAAAATCTTTCATTTATTAGAACTCATTTTCCCTTGACTTCGTTTATTTCGAACTAGCGTGAATTCCGATTTCTGATTTTCTCCTAATATCTGACGGACTTCAGATACTTGAAATAACTTTTCTCTTTCATTTTTGTCTGAATTGTTCTGAACTAGTATAAATATAATCTCATGCATTTGATCCCATCGGCTTTCTAAATACGACGTTTGTCTATCAATGGCACCTTCACCCTTTCTTACATTGAACTTGTTTTTAATCCCTTAATTAGTTTATGTATCTATATCTTTTAATTTAACATTAAGTCATATTCTAATGATATAGCCAAAATAAATTTGAAAAATACTAGAACATGAATTCCTTTAAACCTGTTTTCCTTTTATATTTTCCATAATTCGAATACTGGATAGTTCGGGCATTTCTTTGTAGTTCCGACGCGTTCGAATTAACGAGAGCCGAGTGTTTTATATTTCTAAAATCTTATATATTTCATTTGATTATTTTCTACTTTCTATCTAATAAATATTTAAAAAGGTTCTTGAGATTATTTCTTATTTGCTTTTATAAAAGATTCGTGAAAAAAGAAAAAAAAAATTATATCGTAAAATTGTCCAATAGTTTGCTTTCTTATATTCATACACCATCATCAGCATACTGGCTCATGCATACAAATCATTCATCAAAGGTAATTACATATCTCTTGGTCACAAATAAGTACCAGTTCCTATTGAAAGACGCTTCAAACTGTCAGGTCTAGTCACAGGTCTTATATAATGTAATCGATAAGATGCCAATAAATGATGCACAAGTTCGTCGGAAAAAATAATCTTATACCTAGATAGTTCGGGCGTGGTAATATCAAACAGATTTGTCTAAAAAGACGGACAGTCAAAGATAATTTGCACTATCGTGAGCAAATATTCAAGGCTGTCATGGATGGTTATCTATTTTATAAGTAACCGATGGAAATCAGTACAATAAAGTAAATAAAATAAGCATAATGAGAAAGTCTTGGTTACATTTGCATTCACTATTACAACAATTTGTTATTTATTATAAAGAACAATTATAAATATTCAATAATACATATTTATCAAAAAAAAAAAAAAAAAAAAAAAAAAAAAAAAAAATTAAAGAACCCTCCCTACCAGCTCAGCCTGCAAATGCAGATAGATTTCGAAGTGAAGTACTAATTTCACTAACAAAAACTAAATAAAGATAAGATATAAGCCTATTTTAACAATTTTATCTGTTCGCTTTTGACCAGATTTTAATTTCATTTTTCTGTAAGAGCTGGTTTTGTCAATATCACGTTAATATTATAATTATTTCTCCAACCGCCATCTATTCTTAGTTTGTGTTTGCTGTAAGCTTTGGTCCTATGAAAAGTTTGTCAATAAAAAGTTGTAGATAATATTAAGAAGATTTGTAATAAATCCAAGCAGATTTGATATCTTGAGAATTGAAGTTTAGAAGTTTTTTCTTCTTCATATCCCTCCTCCCCCTTTTTCAGTAAGAGTTGGTCCTATTAAAAACTTGTCAATATAAATGTAGTAGATTGTAAAGAAGATTTATAATCAGTTTAATTGAATTTGATATCTTGAAATTGACGAAGTTAGGCTATTTTTTTCTGCCATTGAGCCCATTTTTAATTTTGTCAAAAATCTAAGCTATGTAATTTTTAGCCTTTATCTAGAAATAATAATAAATTTAGACTTGTTTGATACATATTATAATTATGAGGTTATAGAGTTTTTTGCAGTTTTTATAAAACCCATCTGTATTTCTAATTAAAACTAATTTTTTATTTAAAACTAGTTTATAAAATTTTGACTAAACTCATTTTCTGTTGATGAAAAAAAAAAACTAATTAAAAAAAATCAATGCAATTATAATTCTATATTTCAAGTATAAGTTATTCCTTGCATTAACACGAATGTTTTCGGGGTCCTGAAATAAGTTGACTCGTTTTACAATAAAAAACTTAGAAATGATGACAATTGTTAAAAAAAACTTCGTCCAAGAGGTTTATATAAAATGTCAAGATAATTTTTAATGCTATTCTCGATTTTAGTTTAAAATTCAGCAATAGATCTCACTGCAAGTATTAGCGCTAAATTTTCGGCCTCTCTCTTCTTGCATAATGATGCGAAAGAAGGAATTTAAATATATGGGCTGGTTCTCAGTAGCCAATGCAATTTTGTTCCATTGAACTCAACAACAGTACGGAGGGTTACTTTCCTATTCTGATACGTTGAATCCAGCAGTTCGAGAATATAGATTTCCTTCCCTAGAGTACTATGAAAAAAATCTTTACAAATTGGATTTTCTTTTAAAAATTCGACGAAATTGCTATAATTTTCACTGATATATATATTTTTATTGAAATAACTATAAATTTTATTTAAATAAATCGCAATTTTTCAGTTGTATATTAGTTAAAAATGAAATTTGAAATAATCTCAATAAAAAAAGGAAAAATTGTTAAGTATTGCTAATAAAAATATCAAAAACGATGTAGATAACATCAACATTAAATAAAAAGTAAGCGGAAAAGTTTGAAAAAAAATGTTTATAACATTCAGAAAAGTGTAAGAGTCTTTACTTGCGCGCATTAAACGTTTGATGTGGTCGTAGCAGAAAGTGGATTTTAGTGTAGAGACGACAAAAATCGGATATTATTTAGAGCTATTGCTCTTAGCGCCATCTAACATTGCTATTTTAAACTAAAATAAAGAATCTCAGTAAAAAACATTTGATACCTTACATAACCTTTCAGGAATAATTTTTTTAATAACTGTCACTATTTTAAAATCATTCAGTCCATTTTAGGACGCTGGTTATTTCCAAAGTCTCATGAAAATTGTGTTATCAATTTTTAAGAAATGTTCCATGAAGAAATCAAAATGCATACTTTTTTTTTTATTAAACATTAAAAAAAAACATAAAATATCAGTTTTAGAATATTGTAATAAATAACAGTTACTAAGCTGTCAGCAGCGATAAAAAATTTATGCATTTATGTTTTATAACAGCGGTACATAAACTAAGCCACCCGTACTCCTGGCGGTCCTGGCGGGGGCATGTGAAAATAATATCGGTAATGGCGGAAATCGCAATGATGCTTTAACTAAAAACACACAAAGGAAATTGGTACTTTTAGATTACAAAATTAGCCACATGTGTGAATTCATTATGTTTACTCTGAAAATGAGGTAAAAAGCTGACTATACCTAATAATCTATTGCTAACGCAATGTAAGTAGCTCCGAAAAATACTAATCATATTGCATGAGTACTTATATATTTCCCTCCAACTTCTCTCCAACTTCAATTAATCAAATGCAACATTCTTTTCTGGCTCCGTTTTGATTATTTATTTATCATGATGCAAAACTGTCAACAGTAACCATCGTAAGATAGTTAAAATTTCAAATAATGCCGCATTGATATGTATTAACCCCTTCGCGACGAAAGCCTTTTATAAAATTTTTAATCTTTTGTCACCGGTGTTTAAAGACAGAATTTTGTGCCTTATAAAATCGAGAAAATGCTCCGATAAATAAGTCAAAATTTACAATAAAATTTTACTGCTGGGGATAAACAAGAATTTTTAAGCCTTTTTGCGGCATATACGTGTCGCTCGTCCCCAAGGAGTTAAAGTTTGGTTAATGTTATAAAATGCAATATTAACTTTAAAATTAAAAAATATACAGAGTAATTCAAAATGAATCTAGCTATTATGAACGGCTATAACTATTTAATCGAAAGGAATTTATTGGTACGAATTACACAGAATATAAAATTTTGTCAACATACTTTATAAATGTCCTTTGTGACTACCCTTGGTCACACAGACAACATCTAAACATCTTTTTTATTCAAACATCTGATACCATGTGTGCATGTAGCATGTTTTTAGCATTTGGGGGTGCTTGACTGTACCGCTGACGAAATCTTCTCTACACTGCGATGACAGAAAGGACAATTGTGAAATTCTAACTCACGGAATGCTCCAAAATGTCAGTAACACATGCCGATGGTATCTGATTTTTGAACAAAAAGGATGTTTACATGTTGTCTGTGTGAACAATGGGAGTCACATAGAATATTTATTAAGTGTCTGAACAAAATTTTGAACTTTCTTTTACATTCTGTGCAGTTTTTATCGATAAATTCTTTTCGATTAAATAGTTATTGCCGTTTGTAATCAGTATATTCATTTTGAATTATCCTGTAGAATGTCAGAAATGTCAATGTAATTTGCATCTATCTATTGTATAGTTGGGATAAGAAGATCAATAATGAAAAAAGGGATATTTGTGTAAATACATTTTTACAAATGTAGTACTCCCTATATTTTTAACTATAAACGTTTTTTATAGTTAAAAATATGGGGAGGGGGGAGGTGATGTTCATGAGAAATGGGAGAACTCTGAAGTGAAAAGTCTAAGAAAATGTTTTGCGAATGATAAAAGATTAGGGAGCGCTGTTTCATAAAAATTAAAAATACGATTAAATGATGCAATGATGACACGATTCTAAAGCATCTTCAAGAAAAAACAAGACACCTGAGACCACCCTTTAAGTAGTTTGAATTATAAAACTTGTTTACACATGCGACATACATATTTATAACACCATTATGATGAAGCAATGTGATGATAAATCCATTCTAATTTCTCTCATTTATCATTTTTAATGTTTTATTACGTTATTTCTAATAAATATTTGAACAGAGTCCTTGAGATTATTACCAATTTCTTTTACCTTGTAGGTGACACGCAAAGATGGGAGAGATCTTGGAATTCGTCAATACTTTTGTTTCTTATATTCACCATCATCCCGACACTGACTGATGCAGAAGACTCATTCCTCAAAGATAATTATACATATCTCAGTCGCAAATAAGTTCCAGCTCGTATTGAAAGACGCCACAAAGTGTCAATTCTAGATACAGGTCTTATAATAATTTAATCGATAAGATGTGAATAAATCATGCACTAGTTCTGCGAAAGAAGAGTCTAACAGCCGGATAGTCCGGGCGTGGTATTTATTGCCTCAGACACACCAAGAAGTTTTTTTTTTTTTTTTAACCGCCCATCAGAGATAATTAGAATTTTCAGTAGAAAATAGTCAAGGTTAACGCAGGATGTTTATTGATTTATATAAAAAATAGTTT
The DNA here is from genome assembly GCA_964019185.1 of Maratus speculifer. Taxonomy (NCBI): domain Eukaryota; kingdom Metazoa; phylum Arthropoda; class Arachnida; order Araneae; family Salticidae; genus Maratus; species Maratus speculifer. Next base: position 28,526,181 of record OZ025300.1, read on the forward strand.
TAAAAAATCAACACAAGAAAGAACAAGAAAGAAAAATCATGCGTTAAGCATAGATCGTGTAACATTTTCAACACTTTCAGAAATCTAGGGAAATAAGGTAAATAAGACAACTATGAAAACATTTTAGAAAGCAAATAAAATATTTGAAAATCTGATTTCAACAGTTACCTTCTATAGTCAAATATGTATTCCAATTCTCTTTAACAGCCTTGTTTTTGATCTGTAGTTTGGTATATATATTATATAATGCAAAAATTTAGTTTAGCAAGAAAATGTATAACAGATTGTAATTTCTCGTTCAACATTTTATACCAATAGATACTTAAATGCCCTTCTTCCGCCCCGTAGTTTACCTAATATCTTTATTATACGCCACTATACAGGGTGAGTCATAAATATCGAAACAACAGGCTATCTCCTTAAATATTGCCCCTAGACCCATACTTCCAATTGCAAAGTTTCATAAAAAAAGGTGAATTTTTTATAAGATAAGTTGCAACTCCATGGGGGTCTATTTTAAAAAATACGAAAATTAAATTTTTATACGGCCCCCAGACGATAAAACTTCCAATTAGAAAAAAATTTCCTGATCCATTTCTAAATTGAAAAAAAAAAAAAAATTCATCTCGATATCTACAAATTCCCAAAACATATTAAAATCCAAAATTTTTCAAAATTCGTGACTTACACCACTTAACCATACCTCTGAGTGCAGCAATATTAGTTCATTTGAAGTACAATTTAGGGATCGACCATAAATTTACGTATTGTTAAATGTCGATCCAAGACAATACTTTAACTTTTAGATATAAAATAAAAGCGTACAGATTTTTGCGTTAAACTTCCTTGAAATATGCTAGATGTCCGCAATATCCCGAGCTTGGCGCCAACCTCGTAACTGGCACGACCCATTGACTAGAGCGTCTTATTAAACATTTATTAAAAGTGTTATTAAATTAAGTGATATTAATTAAACTCTCATTAAAAGTGCCTTAAAAACTTATTGCTACAGGCAATAAGTTTAGTAAAAATAGTAATAGCGATAATGACACTTCTATTAACGGAATCATTGGAAATATATTTTAATAAATTACATAGAAATATTTTCAAAAATCTACTTTTTTTATTCAGTTTCAAAATTCATGATGGTTTTACACCTATTTTTACTTTCTTCTGTCTTTACAAGAAGAAAGTCTTGGATTCATGAAATTTTTGAATTTCGGTTTTCGTCGGATTCACACGTTTTAGGCCTCAGAGATACCGAAAAACATGTTTTTACAAAATGTCTGTCTGTGAGTCACTGTTGAATGAAAAAATTTGAAATCGACGTGATAAAAAAAATGAGGTTTAAATCAACTCGCGGATTTAAACAGTAATTAAAGAAAGTGAGAATGGTAAAACATAAACAAAATCTGAAATCGAAACTATACAGGGCGGGGTTAATCACCTAAAAACTTTTAAAAAGCATTTAAACTATAGGAGCCCATCTGTGTTTAAAACTAAATGCACTTTTCTGGATCAAATGTTTTTATTTCAGTATTTCTCATTTTTAAACTGACATAAGTCAATAACCGTCAGTTACGGTAACAGTCCCGCGAGTTCAATATTTTTTAACATCTCAAAAAAAAAAAAAAAAAAAAAAAAAAAAAAAAAAAAAAAAAATGTCCTACTCGCCGAAAGAAGTTTTCAGCTCAGAAAATTTACATGAAAAAAAATGTGATTTATTTACAAAAAAATTGCATCACTTTTTTAATATTGCTATTTTAAATACTTTTATTTAAAATTTTTTTTTTTTAAATGCTGAGTCAAAATTAAAAATTAGACATTTCATTTAATCAAAAGAAAAAAAATTCAACGCGACAAATAATATTTTGAGTAATAACAATTTTAATTTACTCTAAATTTTTTGAAAAAAAAATTGTTATGAAGTTTTATGATGTGATAATGCTTAGAAATTATATGGTTAACCATCACAAAACATTCAAAATTCTAACTCTATAAATAAGTAAATAAAATAAATGTTTCCTGGACCCGTTACTGCAACATTGTTTCATCAATTACACACAGTTCAATTTGTGTCTGATCCCTTGAAACCTCACGATTTATTAAAAATGCCATAACTCTCTGAGTTTTGGAGATATCAAGATGGATTTTTTTTTCTCAATTCAGGAATGGATAAGGAATTTTTTTCTAATTGGAAGTTTTATCCTCTGGGGGCCGTATAAAAATGTAATTCTTGTATTTTTTTAAATAGACCCCCCCCCCCCTCCATTGAGTTACAACTTATATTATAAAAAATTCACCTTTTTTTATGAAACTTTGCAATTGAAAGTATGGGTCTAGGGGCAATATTTAAAGAGATAGCCTATTGTTTCGATATTTATGACTCATCCTGTATAGCTAAAATTTAATTCAAACTAAAACATTGTTAAAACTACTGAAATCACACTTCCAGAAATTATCATCTATAGATGTCCATGTATCCAATTCTTCGCGTGGCAATGTGTATAATTTCCACTATAGTCTACAAACATTTCTTAGTAAACTAAATGCCGTTCAGTGTAAAAATGCACAACACATTTAAAAACCATCTTTAAACTATTTACATTCATTCTCAGTAACCTGTATGAATCTATTTGTATAGCTCTGTAAAACAAGTATAACATTTAGACACACCGTAGTATGTATAAATAAAGTGAAACTTAAAAACGCATATCATAATTAAAAATGCATTTTCTACCATCATCGCTATTATACAGAACTTCGGATAGAAAATGATATGCGAAATCTTTTGCGTGACGCTGTAAATGCTACATACTTTGTAATATACATGAAATAACTTATAGTAACCTCACCTACATGTAAAATTTTCACTATATATGAAAACATTAATAGAATAAATTATAAGAATTAAAACAAGCCCCTAACTATTTCTCCCTGTATCATTATGTAACGGAATTCTTTTGTGTGGTCTTGTAAATAAATATAGTTATTGTTATTATAATACTAGTTAATTATACAATATTAATAATACATAATAAATGTATAATATAACATTATATAATATAATAATATTATTATGACTATTTTTTGAACGACATGATCTACAGAATGCATACTTAAGTGCACTCTGTAAATGCATATCAATTGTTTTATGTTTTAAAGGCTGAAACCTATTTAAAATTCATTTGGAAGGATTTTTTCCTATTAGCCATAAGCAACAGAAAACTTTTGACTGCCTATGTGGATAAATTAAATATGCTACAAACTTCATTTGAAATAGGGCTCCGTGCTAGGATAAATCCAAATAACATTTAAAAAAATCTGGCAATCCTATAATATTTACGAGAGTTAGAATGCGAAGAGACAGCCAGACAAGCCGAAATCATAAACGTTTTTTCAACTTTGTTGGAAAGCATTAAAACAGTTTCTTGTAAAGCAAAAAGTTCTTAGTTATATTAGCATTCACTGGTGCAAAATTTGTAATCTAGGATAAAGAACAATTTAAAATAACCAAAAATGTAGGCTTATTAAAACATGAAAAATTAAGCACCGATTCAAAATATCTAAGAAAATAGTCCTTTTTTCAGAATGAATTTTTTTAAATTAAAAATATTGTTTCATATCGCAGTAGTACTGCCACAACAGATTTTTAATTTTAATTTCTTACATAGCGCCTCATACAAGAACTTAACACATTATTGTCCGTTGACGTGAATCAAGTTTTTCGGACATGTGTAATTCCATTCATAGACAGTACTTCTTCATTTTATGTACTACATTATTTCTCATAAAAAGACATACGCAACATTCGTATTTTTACAATTCGAGTGCTATGGATATAAATATTCCAATTAGAAACAATACCATTTTTTCTATGCGTTCATTTATAAAATAAACAAAAACGGCTAAAATAGTTTTTAGCTCACAGGCTATCATAGCCTGAGAGCTTATGTGCCCGTCCGTTCTGTATGTACGTTCGTACGTTCGTACCTGCGTAACGCGATAACTCATGATAAAAATATCCCATTAACTTGAAATTTTGTATACAGGTATATCCTGATAAGGCGCTTCCCCGATTAGTTTTTGGAGTTCATTCGATATGTATAAGAGGGGGAATGGGGGGCTCATGCCCCTCCCCTTAATTGATATAAAAGGGTTTTTCATGCAGAAATAATAGTTTTTGTTCAAAATTTACGCATAGGATCTTTCTGATGAAGCACTTCCGTGATTGATATTAGGTGTTCATTGGATAAATATAAACAGGGGAAATGGGGGGTCTAATGCCCCTCCCTTAATTTATATAAATGGGTTTTTCATGCAGAATTGTCAGATTTCGTTCAAATCTCCGAATAGTTTTGGAAGTTTAGTGGTTAAGTATATAAAAGAGGCGGATAACTCTTCTTAAATTATATAAATGTATTTTTATTAAGAATTATCCGATTTGCTCTGAATTTTGGATACGGATTTTTTTATGATAAAGCATGTCCTGATCAGTTTAGACGGTTCAATGATTAAGCATAAAAAGGGGAAAGGGAAGAGCTGTTCCCCCTTCCTTAATTTTTCTGCGAACGGAATTAACCCTTGAAAACATAAGGGTGTAATGTAGAATTAGTATGCGTAGCCTGTGAGCTCAATGTCATCAGTTTAACTGGGCAATATTCTTTTTATTGTTAAATGTAACATGCAAGAATAACGATCAGGAGCGGAACTTATTGGTTAAGGGGGTTGTTTATTTTTGAACCATTTAATATAGATCCCTAAATTGCACTTTGAGGCAGAATTTTGAAAGGAAAATTTTCTCTTAATAATTTACTATTTTTAAATAAATTTCTTTGCAAATGCCGGTATTATTCAATTCTTTCAGCATTTATATTGAAGCACAGAAATACTTTGCTCGTGAAAGGGATTAAAGAGAAAAACTAGCCTTGTTTATACATACGACATACATATTTATAACACCATTGTGATGAAACAGTGTGATGATACACCCATTCTAAATTATCTCATCTATCATTCTTAAAGTTTTATTACGTTATTTCTAATAAATATTTGAACAGCGTCCTTGAGATTATTACCAATTTCTTTTGCATGTTAGATGACACGCAAAGGCGGGAGACATCTTGAAATTTGTCAATACTTTTGTTTCTTATATTCAGCATCATTCAGAGAATGACTTATGCATAAGACTCATTCGTCAAAGATAATTATACATATCTTGGTTACAAATAAGTTCCAGCTCGTATTGAAAGACGCCTGAAACAGTCAGTTCTAGTTACAGATCTTATAATAATGTAATCGATAAGATGTGAATAAATCATGTATTAGTTCGTTGGAAAAAAGAATGTAAGAACCAGATAGTCCAGGCGTAATAGGTATTGCCTCAAACACACCAAGATGATTTGTTTCTAAGACCGCCAGTCAGAGGTAATTTGAAATTTTCACGAGAAACTAGTCAATATTATCGCGAATTTTTGGGGATTTTTTAAGTAATAGTTAAAAAAATTCAGCGCATAAATTCAACATACTTGGTTATATTAACATTCACTGGTACAAGATTTTTTGTATAATATGAAAAGCAATTTAAAATAATCAAAATCACATATTTATCAAAACGAAAACATTAAGCACCAATTCAAAGCAATCTACGAAATATAGATTTTAAGGAATATTTAAAAAAAGTCCTTCCGGCAATGCCGGGAGGAAGAGGTAGCTTTCATATACCTAATTTATTTATTTATTTATTTTAAATTAACTTATATTATTCAAACATACGAAGCTCAAATTAGTGTAACCCGATTATATAAGATTGAATACTAGTTTTTGTCAATACTGAATATTAACGGGAATTTTTAGAAATTAGTCATCTTTTATTCAAGCTGGTTTTATTATATGCGATTTATATTGTCGACAAATTGCACGAGATCATGAAGTTTATGCCATTTTAAAACAACATGATGGATAAAACAAACCAATAAGGCTTATCGAAATCATAATTTATGTGTACATGCACACTCACATCGAAATCGATTAATATATATGAGTGCTGTTGCGGGCAAATTGAATTATAAATATAACCCAATCATTTTTTAAGATATAGACAAAGTAAAAAGTGTCCTAGAATCGGTGTTTTAGGATCTAACACATAAAATAAAAATATTTTTCAACTTTTCATTTTTTCGCATTTATTTTTAAATTTTAAATTTTAAATTTTTTATAAATGGCCGCCATTTTGAAACAAGATTTCGGATGATGCTGGCCAACGAACTCGGTCGAGATATTTGCATGTACTATATACATACCAAGTTTCATTCAAATCGGTTCATAAATACGTTAGGTATAGCATGACAAAATCAGATCGTTTCAAAATGTCAGCCATAAGAAAAATTCAAAGTGCTATAACTCAATCATTTTTTAAGATATAGACAAAGTAAAAAGTGTTCTGGATATGGTGTTTTAAGATCTAACACAAGAAATAAAATACTTTTTAACTTTTAATTTTTTCGCATTTAATTTTAAATTTAAAATTTTTAAAATTTTTTTAAATGGCAGCCATTTTGAAACAACATGGTGGATGATAATGGCCAACGGACTCGGTCGAGATATTCGTATGTGCTATGTACATACCAAGTTTCATTCAAATCGATTCCTAAATTCGTTAGTTATAGCATGACAAAAATCAGATCGTTTCAAAATGTCAGCCATAGGAAAAAATCAAAGTGCTATAACTCAATCATTTTTTAAAATATAGACAAAATAAAAAGTGTTCTGAAATTCGTGTTTTAAGATCTAACACATAAAATAAAAATACTTTTCAACTTTTATTTTTATTTTTTTTGCATTGAATTTTAAATTTAAATTTTAAAAAAAAATTTTAATGGCCGCCATTTTGAAACAAGATGGCGGATGGTGCTGGCCAACGAACTCGGTCGAGATATTTGTATGCAAAATGTACATATCAAGTTTCATTCAAATCGGTTCATAAATACGTTAGTTATCGCATGACAAAAATAATATATATATATATATATATATATATATATATATATATATATATATATATATATATATATATACAGGGTGTCCGAAAAGTCTGCAAACGGTCGAATAACTCGAGAAATACGTATGAGATTGAAAAACGTAAATATACGTGTTAAAAATTTTTAAATAAGCTACTCAGTGATACCAAATTTGACCTTCGTAACCAACCCCCTGGGGGTCAGAGGGGGGTCCAACTTTGAAATCTTAAATTATAACCCCCATTTTTTATTGCAGATTCGGATTCTACGGACAAAAATACGCAACTTTTGTATTTGATGTTTATTTCGAATCCTAGTTTATCACGGTGTATTCGAGCATATTAAATCGATACATTTTTCGGCTTTTCCAACGGGATTTTCCCTAATCGAAACTAATTGGGGAGAATTTATGACATCAAATTCCTCGTCTTTTGCAAGAATAGCGTTTCCTGACAATCACCCATGCCGATTATTTCGATCGTACTACACACAGTTAAAAATTTGACCCATTTGCTGTAACGTCACTCCACAGCTTTTATAGAATATATGTTTCATGACCAATGAGAATGTTCCATAACACAGTAAAATACACTGTAAAAAATTGACACTTTTGCTGCATCGTCACTCCACCACTTTTATAGAAAACGAGATTACTTTACTGTGTTATGGAGCACTCTCATTGGTCACAAAAGAGGTATTCTATAATAGCTGTGGATTGACGCTGCAGCAAATGGGTCAGATTTTTAACAGTGTAGCACTATTGAAATAATCGCCACGGGTGATTTTCAGGAAACGCTATTTCTGCAAAAGACGGGGAATTTGACGTCAAAAATTCTGCCCAATCAGTTTCCATTAGGGAAAATCCCGTTGGAAAAGCCGAAATATGTATCGATTTAATATGCTCGAATACACCGTGATAAAGGAGGATTTAAAATAAACATCAAATACAAAAGTTACGTATTTTTGTCCGTAGAATCCGAATCTGCAATACAAAATGGGGGTTATAATTTAAGATTTCAAAGTTGGACCCCCTCTGACCCCCGGGGGGTCGGTTGCGAAGGTCAAATTTGGTATCACTGAGTAGCTTATTTAAAAATATTTAACACGTATATTTACGTTTTTCAATCTCATATGTATTTCTCGAATTATTCGGCCGTTTCCAGACTTTTCGGACACCCTGTATATATATATATATGGTTATATATATATATTTATGTCAACATTTGAACGGAGGGTGGTTTTGGAGTCTGAGGGTCATGATCGGTGAAAATATACCAAAAGTTTCTGAAAGTGCTTTCCTCCGGACGGCTGCAATAGGTAGCTTTTTACTTTTAGTAATGAAAGCTACCTAATTAAAAACGTTGTCTCATGATGCAGTAGTATTGAAAACTTTAGACTTTTAATTATGGCTACTTATATAAAGTTGCATATACATGCACTTAACACATTGGTGTCTGGTGACGCGAATTTCACACCTTTTGGACATGTGTAATTCCATTCACAGACAGTACTTTTTCCACTTAGAAATAATATTATTATTTCTATATATTCCTTTATAAATTAAACAAGGACAGAGAAAATCTCTTAGTTAAATAATGTAATCTGCAATAGTGACGATCTCCTGTTTAAGGGGGTGGTTTATTTTGTAATAATTTAATGTAGATTTCAAAATCGCACTTTGGTGCCAGAATTTTGAAAAAAAAATTTTCTTCTTAATAATTTAATATTTTCAAAGATTTTTTTTTTTTTTTTTTTTTTTTTTTTTTTTTTTTTGTAAATGCCGGTCAATGTATCATTCAATTCTTTCAACATTTATATAGAAGAATAGAAGGACTTTGCCTATGAAAGAGATTAAAGAAAAAAACTAGCCTTGGTTTTACATACGACATGCATCTTTATAACGCCATACTGATGATACACGCATTCTAAATTCTCTCATCCATCATTCATAATATTTTATTACGTTATTTTTAATAAATATTTGAACAGAACCCTTGAGATTATTACCGATTTCTTTTGCTTTGTAGAAGACACGCAAAGATGGGAGACATCTTGGAATTCGTCAATACTTTTGTTTCTCATATTCACCATTATCCCGAGACTGACTGCATAAGACTCATTCGTCAAAGATAATTATACGTATCTTGGTTACAAATAAGTTTCAGCTGATATTGAAAGACGCCTGAAACTGTCAGTTCTAGTTACAGGTCTTTAAGTAATGAAATCGATAAGATGTGAATAAATCATGCACTACTTCTTCGGATGAAGAATCTAAGAATTGGATAGTCCGGGCGTGGTAGATTTTTCTTCAGACACACCAAGAAGATTTGTTTAAATTACCGCCAGTCAGACATTTTTTGAAATTTCGCAAGAAAATAGTCAAGGTTACCAAAAGATGTTTATTGGTTTTATAAGTAATAGTTAAAAATATCTGTGCAATAAAAAGATAATGAGTTTTGGTTATATTAGCCTTTGCTAGTACAAAATTTGTTATTTAATATGAAGAATGATTTAAAATAATCAAAAATACATATTTTTCAAAGGAAAAAGTTTAAACATCGATTACAAAAAAATCTACAAAAAGACGTTTTTTTTTTCTGAATGAACATTAGAAAGTAAAAAATGCTGTCTCATACCGCTGGTGTACCGCGCATTATAGACTTTTAATTATGGCATACATCTATTTAACACATTGCTGCCTGTTGACTCGAATTCATGTCTTTTGGACATGTATAATTCCATTCATAGGCAGTAGTTTTAGCCTTTTATGCGTTACATTATTCCTCAAAAAACATGCACCTTAACATTCATATTTTTACAATCAGAGTACTATGGATATAAATACTCCAGTTAGAAACAATACCATTCATTTATAATATAAACAAAGAGAGAGAATCTTTTTTTAAAAATGCAGTCGAAATTCGTTAACATGAACCTCAAGGGGAATCAAAATTTTGTTCATGTTAACAGTATTTCATGCTATCAATGTCAAATCTATATATTCGTGTTTATAAGGGACGGTGAAAACAATTCTTGTTAGAAGTAATTCACGTTAAACTTGTTCATGTTAACAAGGTTTGACTGTAATGTAATATGCCCATAGGCGGGGTTTCTTGCTTAAGGGGATGGTTCATCTTTAGACATTTAATTTTAATCCCTTAATGGCACTTTGATGCCAAAATTTCAGAAAAAAAATTTTCTTTTATTTTTTAACAATTTTATTTAGTTTTAAAAATTGTTCACAGCTATATTTGTATATAGGGGAAACTAGGGCACATTAATACAGATTTTTTCTAACAATTTTTTTGATGTCCAGAAAGCAGATATTTCAAATTATTTTTCCATGTGGTGACAGCAAAACTTGTGTAGTGTGTTATAAAAATGTACAATCGTTTTTTATATATTCTTTTTGCATGTAATTTAAAAAAAATCAAAAAAAGTCATTTGTATCAATGTGCCCCATTCCCGGGGCAGATTGATACACCTCATGAGGCACTTTGATACGTCTAGGAATATAAAGACAAAATAACACCAATGCATATTTTTCATAGAAAAATAGTTAGCAAACCATTTTATATTTATTTATAAAAATTCAAATCACCCACAATTTATTTGTAAGCAATATTATAGCAATCAAAATGAAATGTATAATGACCTGATTTTCTGGCTGTTCCTTGTCTGATTGTTGGCTGTGGTAACTTTGTCATATCTGGCACTTCAATCCCAGCATTATATTCTTTAAGATGAAAAAAATTACCAGGTTTTCTGTTTATAAATCGGTTTATAAACAGAAAATAAAGGATAATTATATTAAAAATTCTGTTTATAATATAGTTATCCTGTATTGTTCTGCAGCTTGTCTCTCTTACTTAACATTTCTCATGTCGAAAATACTTTTTTTCTCTGGAGAATCGATATAAATTTAAGATTTTCCAAACTGTCGTCCTTTTATTTTGTTAGTTCTACTAGCACCAAATGTTGGGTAAGTTCGTACGTCTTCTGTTTGCAAAAATAGTATAAAATGTTCTAATATAAAGAAATTAGAGCTATTTCACTTCAATAAAAACTAATATTAGAAATTTTTGGCGAAAAATGGTTGGATTAAAGAGTGTATGGTAAAAAAAAATAATAAAATATAATGAAAAAATGAACTAGAAAAGATTTAGGTTGTATCAAAGTGCCCCGACATAGAGTGTATCAATGTGCCCCATACAGCCATTTTTAATAAAATGAGTCTCGAATCAACACTTCATAATTTATCTAACAATAAAGAATGAGGAACTGATAAAGAGCAGCTTTACTTGCCAGGGAGGGTATTCTTTTCGGTTGAAAATACTGGAACAGTTGTATAATATCATTTCAATTGTACAACTCAAATTTACTTTTGACCGACAAAAACAATAAATCACCCGTCCCATTTCATCAAACTACTGAATCATTCCAAGACTTTCTGTATGTAGATGAGTGCACTAGAATCACCTTTTGAAGCTGTTGTGGAAGTTTCTATAATGACCCTGTGAGCAGTAGAGGAGGTGTATCAATGTGCCCCAGTTCCCCCTATATGTAAAATAAACTCTCATAAAAAGTACTGTAATTTTTTTTTTTTTTTTTGCCTTAAATATGGTCATTAAATGTTTTTATTGCAAAGTGTGAACATAATTTTTTTAAATTTTTTATTAAATCTTACGCTATAGAAACAGAATTTTGATTAAACCTCTATATTCAATTTCTATTTATTTTATATATTGAAGCAAAGCTTAAAAACAAAAACTGCTATTTGTTAAAATAAAAATTTGGCAGTTTAATGTAAAATTATTTGCTATAGTGTTATTTCTTTCTTTCTTTTATTCTTTTTCTTTAATTTGAAAAGAATTTACGATGGATGAAATGATTTACAAGTGAAATATACATTTTTGAAATTTCTACCCTTATTCTATAGTTCACGAAATAAGTTTGATCATAAAAAGAATTTATTTTAAAAATTGCAGTAATGCTTAAAATGAAAATTTTCTGACTATTTAAATGAAAATTTGGTGCTTCAAAATAAATTGATTATTTAAATATAACTAGATTTTCACTATTAATTATAAAAAAAATTGTTTTTTTTTTTTTTTTTATATATTGAAGCACTGCTTCAAAACAAAACAATTTAAAAGAAAATTTCATGCTTCAAAATGCTTATTAAATATAATACGAGTCTGATGTTGCTTTTTTTACTTGACAAATTATTTGCGGTTCATAAAATTATTTACACATTAAAATATTTTTTGAAATTTCTTCCTGTGTATTCTAATTTATAAAATAAAGTTTATAAAAAGTGTTTAATTTATAAATTGGAGCAATGTTTGAAAAGCAAAATTTCTAAGTGTTTAAATGAAAATTTGGTGTTCCAAAATAAAATTATTTATTTGAATGTAACACTAATTATTTATTTTATTTTACTTTTTAACTGACAATTTATTAGAGATAAAATAAAACCATATAGAACCAAAAAAAAAGGATTTTTTTTTTAATTTATAAAATAAAATTAATTATAAAAAGAGAAAATTTTACAAATTGAAGAAAAGTTTAAAAACAAAACGTTTTAACTGTTTAAATAAAAATTTCGTGCTTCAAAATAAAATTCCTTGTTTAATAAAATATTAATTTGTTGTTGTTTTTTTATTTGACAAATTATTTACGATGGGTGAAATTTTTTAGAGAAAAATATTCTTTGAAATTTTTTCCTATGTATTCTGTAAAATAAAATAAAGTTAATTATAAAAAGGGTTTAATTTATAAACTGAATCAATGCTTAAAAGGAAAAATTTCTAAGTGTTAAAATGAAAACTTGGTGTTTCAAAATAAAATTCTTCATTTAAATATAACACTTATTATTATTATTTTTTTTATCATTATTATTATCATTATTATTATTATTATTATTATTATTATTATTATTATTATTATTATTATTATTATTATTATTATTATTATTATTATTATTTAACTCTCAAATTATTAGAGTAAAGGAAAATTATGCAGAAGCAAAAAATATTTTTTGAAATTTTTTCTAGTTCATAAAAAAAGCTAATCAATAGCGTTTATTTCATAAATTGAAGAAATGTTTAAAAATAATTTTTTTAACTGTTTAAATGAATATTTGATGCTTCACAATAAAATTATTCGTTAAGTGAATTACTAGATTGTTGTTGTTTTTTACTAGACAAATTATATAAGGTGGATGAAATTATTTATAAACAAAAAATATTTTTTAAAATTTCTTCCTGTGTACTGAAGTTTATAAAGTAAAATAAATTATTAAATAAATTGTTTATTTTATAAATTAAAGCAATGTTTGAGAAGAAAAATTGTGTGTTTAAATGAAAGCAAGTGTTTAAATAAAAAGTGTGTCAAGTGTCTATGTGTTTAAATGAAAATAATGTATTTGAAGATAAAATTGTTTATTTAAATGTAGCACTTTATTTATTATTTTTTTTTTTTTTTACTTTTTTACTTTACCTGACAAATTATTAGAAGTAAACAAAATTATTCAGAAACAAAAAATATTTTTTTTAATTTCTTCTTGTGTATTCTAGTTCATAAAATAAAGTTAATTATAAAAAGTGTTTATTTTATAAATTGTAATTATTTTTGAAAAAAAAAATCTAAGAATTAAAATGAAATTTTTGTGTTTGAAAATAAAATTTTTCATTTAAATGTAACACTTATTAATATTGTTATTATTATTATAATTATTATTACTATTATTTTTATAACAGTAAAATTATTAGAGGTGAATGAAGGTATCCAGAAGCAAAGATATATTTTTTAAATTTCTTTTGTGTGTTCTTTTATGTTCATAAAATAAAGTTTATTATAAAAAAGTATTTATTTTATAAATTGAAGCAATGTTTGATAAGGAAAATTTCTAAATGTTAAAATGAAAGTTTTGTTTTTCAAAATAAAACGATTCATTTAAAGGCAACTTTAATTATTACTATTATCATTATTATTATTATTATATTTTAACTATCAAATTATTAGAGTTGAAGAAAATTATCCAGAATCAAAAAATATTTGTTAAAATGTTTTTCTAGCTCATAAAAAAAGTTATTCATAAAAAACGTTTTTTTTATAATTTGAAGAAGTGCTTAAAAATTTTTTTAACTGTTTAAATGACAATTTGGTGTTTCAAATAAAATTATTCTTTAAATATAATATTAGTTTTTTGTTGTTTTTTAGTGGATAAATTATTTATAAGCAAAAAGTTTTTTTTTTTTTTTTTTTTTTTTTTTTTTTGAAATTTTATCCTTTATATTCAAGTTCAAAATGTAAAGTTAATTATAAAAAGTTTTTATTTTATAAACTGAAGCATTGCTTGAGAGGAAAAAAATTCTTCGAGTTTAAATAAAAATTTTATATTTCAAGATAAAATTGTCCATTTAAATGTAACACTAATTGTTTTTTATTTTACTTTTTAACTGATAAATTATTAGAGATGAAAGAAATTATTTCGAAATAAGAAATACATTTTTTTAACTTCTTCCTGTGTATTCTAGTTCATAAAATAAAGTTAATTATAAGAAGTGTTTATTTTATAAATTGAAACAACGCTTGAAAAGCAAAATTTTTAAGTGTCTAAATGAAAATTTGGTGTTTCAAAATAAAATTGTTTGTTAAATACAATACTTGTTTTTTTTTTTTTTTTTTTTACTTGACAAGTTCTTTACCGTGGATGAAATTATTTATAACCAAAAACATTTTTTGAAATTTCTTCCTGTGTATTAAAGTTCATAAAATAAAGTTAATTATAAAAAGTGCTTATTTTATAAACTGAAGCAAGGCTTCAAGTTTTTAATGAAAATTGTGTGTTTTAAGATAAAATTGTTCATTTAGATTTAATACTAATATTTTTTTTCACTTTTTAACTGACAAATAATTAGAGGTGAAGGAAATTATGTATAAACCAAAAATATTCTTTGAAATATTTTCTTGTGCATTCTGGTTCATAAAATAAAGTTAATTATAAAAATTGTTTATTTTATAAATTTAACTAATGTTTGAAAAGAAAATTTTTTGAGTGTTAAAATGAAAACTTGGTGTTTCAAATTAAAGTTGTTCATTTAAATCTAACACTAATTACCATTCTCTTTTTTTTCTTTACTTTTTAGCTATCAAATTATTAGAGGTGAAGAAAATTATCTGGAAGTAAAAAAGTATTTTTGAAATTTTTTCTAGTTTATAAATAAGTTAATCATAAAAAACGTTTATTTTATAAATTGAATAGATGCTTAAAAACAATTTTTTAACTGCTTAAATGAAAATTTGGTGTTTCAAAATAAAACTGTTCATTTAAATACAAATTAATTATATTATTATTATTTTTTTTAACTGTCAAGTTAGAGGTAAAGAAAATTATTTTGAAGCAAAAAATAATTTTTGAATTTTTTTCTAGTTTATAAAAAAAGTTAATCATAAAAAACGTTTATTTATAAGTTTAATAAGTGCTTAAAAACAAATAATTAAATGAAAATTTGGTGTTTCAAGATAGAATTGTTCATTTAAATGTTAACGCTAACTATTATATATACATTTACTTTTTAACTGTTAAATTACTAGAGGTGAAGAAAATTATCTAGAAGCAAAAAATATTTTTTGAAAACTTTTCTAGTTTATAAATAAATGTTAATCATGGCACAAAAAAAGGTGTTTATTTTATAAATTAAAGAAACGCTTTAAAATAAATTTTTTAAACTGTTTAAATGAAAATTTTGTGTTTAAAAATAAAATTATTCGTTAAATTTAATACTATTTTGTTGTTGTCTTTTACTTAACAAATTATTTCTTGGAGATGAAATTACTTATAAGCAAAAAATATTTTTTGAAATGTCTTCCTTTATATTAAAGTCCATAAAATAATGTTAAATATAAAAAGTATTTATTTTATAAACTGAAGCAATTTTTGAAAAGAAAAATGTGTAAGTATTTAAGGGAAAAATTCGTGTTTCAAGATAAAATTCTTCGTTATAATGCAGCATTAATTGTTTTATTTTACTTTTTAACCGACAATTTATTAGAGGTGATGAAAATTATTTAAAAACAATTTTTTTTTTTTTTTTTTTTTTTTTTAAATTTTATCCAATTTATAAAATAAAGTTAATCATTGAAAGTGTTTGTTTTATAAATTGAATCAATGCTTATAAACGATAATTTCTAACTGTTTAAATAAAAATTTGATGTAAAAAAATCGTTCATTTAATTTCTTTCTTTCTTCCTTTTTGTTTTTTTAAAGATGAAGTGAGTTTCAAGTAAAATATATTTTTTGGAATTTCATCATCTATGTTATAATTTACAAAAAAAAGTTAATCATAAAGAAGTATTTTATAAATTGAAGAAATGCTTGACAAATAAAAACGTTCTTAAATGAAAATTTGATTTTCCAAAATAAAATTGTTTATTTAAATATCATATACTAGCTATTTTATTTAATTATTATTATTAATTGAAAATTACTTCCAATGTAGGAAGTTATTTACAAAAATTTTTTTATTCCAGTTAAAAAAAAATTAATCATAAAGAGCGTTTATTTTATAAATTGAATCAATGTTTAAAAATAAAAACGTCTAACTATTTAAATGAAAATTTGATATTTCAAAATAGCATTGTTTATTTGATTATGATTTTTTTTTTTTTTTTTTTTTTTTTTTTTTGGATGAAATGATATATAAGTAAAAAATATTTTTCGGAATTTCTTCCTCTATGTTAAAGTTTATAAAATAATTTTAATGTCAAAAAATTATTTTATAAATTGAAACAATGCTTAAAAACGAAAATATCTTACTTTTTAAATGACACTTTGGCGTTTTAAAATAAACTCGTTTATTTAAATATAATACAAATGTTTTTTATGGACAAACTATTCACAGGATTTGGAATGATTTACAATTTAACTCTTTCGTGTCTGGAGCACTACTAATAGTGCATGTCTCTTAATGGAGTGCTATTTTGTTTTAAGGAGTACTTTTGCTACTATTTACATATAGTAATGTTAGTATATGCCTCTTCATTTAATATATGACTTTATTTGTGTTTAGGCATTTAGTAATAATAATAATTATTATTATTTACTGCATTCTCTTTGCGCCGTTTGCGATTCTTTATTTTAAACAATATTTCACTCTTTAAATTTGAAACACATATGAATTTCCTGAAATAATCATGAGTAATAAAGCGCAAAAAGTGTTAGCAATTTGCAATATAAGTTTAATCTAATTATATTAGAATATTTTCTAAACGTCTCGAAAAATTCTTCCTTAGCCTATTGTCATATTAATATGAATTGAATAGCAATCAAAACAACAAGATTCGTTATCTTTCAGACAATGCTATATTCGTTAAATACTAATTAATCTATTTAAATAGAGATATTAATGTTATTAATGTAAAAGTAATTTTTTCTATAAACTGAAACGAAAAAAAATCGGACGCGGAAAGATTAAAAACAAAAATGTCTAATTTTCTAAATTAAATTTGATGTTTCAAAATAAAATCGTTTATCTAAGTATAAAACAAACTTTTCTTACGGGCAAATTGTTTATAGGATTTGGAATGATTTACAAGTTAATATATAGTATATGTGTACATATTTTTTAATTTTTTCCTCTTGGTTCTGCCTCATAAAATAAAATTATTCAACCATTTTTTTATGATATAAGTTTTTTCACATTAAATTGAAATAAAATTCCATCAGTTCCTTGATCATAATTTATACCTTCAACCAAATACATCCCGAAAGGTGAAAGTTATGGCCTCAGTTCTCGCTTTCCTGAATCAACCATATCTGAAATATGGCTTGTATTCCATCAGAGAGGAAAAAGTATACGCGGTGCGGTCAACCCTCACACATTTTGTACGCTTCACATCACTGCATGTCAAAAGTCAAATTTCGGCAAATCATAGTTGGAGGAATGAAATACTAAAGAAAAAAATCGGACTAAAACAGGAAACTTTGGGGTTTCGGATGGATTAGGAAAACAAAAATTACATCAGTTGCTCTATCTTGAGGGGTCGCTCTATATCTCGATTGAGGGTTAGTGTGGTATCAGGCTAACCATGGGCATCGAGCTCTGAAGGTTGACAGATATGCTGGTCAGAAGTCAATGATTTCCAAGTTAATGATTTTGACTTTAGTGTCTTTTATTTGTATGAATTTCTACTTCAGGGTACCATAAGGAGTTTGTCGCACACAGTGGCGCCAACTTATATGGGCTTCTGGGGCTCGAGCCCACCCAATAATTTTGAATCCAAGCGTGCCCAATTTTCATTATTCTATTTCGTTATTTATTTCATTATCAGTTTTGAATTCAGGGGTGGTACGGAAGGGACCCCCCCCCCCACACACACACACACACCGGAGCAATGAAATGCCTCCGGAAATTTTGAGATTTTGTATTTTCAATGAACAAAAAATGAAATTTCTCCTTCCCCCCGGAACCACAGAAGTCCCTCCCGGAGAAAAGTGTCTGAATTCAACATTTTTCGTGTGTATTATATTTTATTATTCATTTTTCTCTCTAGAACAAAATTTATTTTGCCAATGACCATGTGTTCTAATTCTCAGACTGGCACCCATTAGTCTCAAATCACTGGAATGTTTTGCGCCATGTTTAACTTTTTGCTATCTCGATTTGTAATCATGTTCATAATATGATGATATTACATCATCTGTCCACCCTTCAAAAGAAAACAAACTGATCTAATCATTTTACCAAAATATTTTTGAGTCCCCACAATAATTTTGAGCTAACCCAATATTTTTCAAAAGTTGACGCCACTGGTCACACATGTTTTGTTAAGCGATCAATTTTAAAAATAGAAAATTCAGAATTTTAAAATTAAGAATATTTAGCACTAATTTTCCTTTACTTCTTGTTTACGATATTCTTTTTAATTTTTATGGCAGAGGACAGCAGTATATTTATTTTTAATAAATGTCTGATTTTTGGTATTTAAAACACAACCTCATGTTCCTCAATATCTCAAACGCACCCACATTCTCCATTAGCAAGTCAAATTACTTACGTTTTAGATTTAGTCAAATGGTATCTTCGGTTAATTTGTTTATCTTTTAATACCTTATGAGTAGTATTTCAATTTTTCGATAATTCTAAGAATCTTTGATATGTTATAAGGAGCTAAATTTCATCATTTTAGATCTAATGCTAACAAAATTGGATGAAATAACGTGCCTTCACTATGACTTAAACCTGCAAGCTCCTATGATGATTTTGCAGGTTATTCATAGTTTCTTATTAGACATTTCTGGTTTTTAATGTTTATATTTTGTTCATCTTTAGAATTTTACCAATTTGTCCATGCATTTGGGATTTCATTTTAATCACATTTACACTATATTGCCAAAAGTGACCGGCCACTGCGATTTTTGACTATCCAGAAAAATATATGAGAAAATATATCTTAAAATCCCAGATGTATAAACAGATTAGTACAGGTCATATAGTTCCGCGAAGATTTTTTTCCCGAAATCCAATAAGGGACCGTGAACAAATTAAAAAACAATGAATATTTAAAGTTGTAAGGAGCTATTACTCTTAAATATTGACAATCTAAGCAAGATGAAGGATTGTCGTAAAAATTTGTTTCTTGCCCTTAGAGCAAAAGCGCAATCGGATGATGTTGGTCGATTTAAATAATATTTTAGTATTGTGGTTTGTTATTATAATACATAAGAACTTCAGCTATTATGTTCGTGAAAAGGCTATTTAAAATTTTTTTTGTAATAATATGAATTATTCAACATTTCGGCAAACTTTACAGAGAATGCGCGAGAGGGAGATATAAAAAAAAATTATTTATTATTTTATACAATTTTCAGTCTCTTGAATTCGGAACTTTACCTCGGTATTGCGAGTTGAAAATAATTTTTTTCATTTTTTCGGCCCATATTCATAATTATGATTTCCATATTTTTCGATTTTTCATGACCCTGTACTTCATTCAATTTTCAATTCGCAAATATATTTCAACTGAAAATGAAACGCTTAATCCAACGCAGTAAATTGTTAGTTAATATAATTATCATTTTTGGAGTTATAAGGATGCTTCTTTTACGCAATTCAAAGTTACTTGATTTATACATATATATATATATATATATATATATATATATATATATATATATATATATATATATATATATATATATTGTAGTATGCATATCCATGATGGGTAAGCATTACGGTGACCTCTCCCCCAACCCAGCGACTAGTTTTTTCGTTGTAAGGAATTGATTCAAGATCATTTTTAAACATATGAGAGTAAAGAAAAAATTAGACCTGTGTAGTAGAACAGATAATAAAAAGAGTGAGGTGGTCTGCATTCCCGAAAAAAACAGTTTCTGTTTCTTTCAGTGTTTAATTCTTTAAATGCACTTACATGAATAAATTGTAGCATTGAAAATTCTAATTTTAGTTTTTCTAAATCATATGCTATAAACAGAGCCGAAGCTAGAAGTAAATAATAGGGGGGGGGGGGCTCAAGAAAATGTAGTGGGGGGCCCTATTTTTTTTCTCTCTCTCTGTGACGCAGAAAGATAAAACAGGGAATCTTCACAATGTAGGTACTATGTTTCTTATTAAACTATCGTCATAACTTTATTTTATGCTAAGAAAAGAACAGGATGATGAAAAATTAGAGTGTATAACTAGTGCAATATTAAACATCAGGTTAGATTCATTATGTGCAATTAAGATGAGCTAGTCTTGAAACATTTATTTTATTTACAATTTAGTATTTCTGTGAAACTGTGAAAAGGTCTCTTGAACAGTATTTCATCTGGATTTTTGGTACAGAAATTTATTTAGTGACCTCGGAATCTTTTCCAGGGGAGGCTCAAAATATTTAAGGGAGGGGAGGGGCTGAGCTCTCCCTAGCATCCCCTTAGCTACGGCCCTGCTTTGCACCCCGTTGACGAAACTTATGTCCCTAAGGATTGGCTTTATCATGGGTCAGAAAATCAAGCGCCACCTGTTGGTATACGTTGGAAATCCAGTGGCGCGTGAATACAGCGAGCACGTGCCCTCGCAAAAAAGAATAATAACGCAAGCAGCCCACGTAAAATTTGTTTATAGGAAGGCAATGAATTGGGAGGCGCATGCGTGGACCCGCTCTGTTGATGCTTTTGTTTCCATGACAGTATGCCGGTAGGTGGTAAAACTGTGATTAAAGAAGCCTTTTGTTTACTGCAGAAAATTTATTTGGCAGGATATCAATCAAATAGAAATTAGTTAAAACAAAAGAGAATATGACGTAACACTGCAATAAAAAAGGGAAATATTACATAAACCTTATTTCCTCATTTCCCATAAAAAAGAACGTAACGAAAATATGTGACTATCAGAATTTGATTAGAATTGTAAAATAAACTTTCTTGGACTATCACATATATAGACATTTAAAGATACATTATTTTAGGTATCAATAAATAAATTTAAATAAATAAATAAGCTATTGTTTTTTGGAAATGGGGTAAGTTCATTTTATGTTTTTGCTATATGTGACATTTGAATGGGTTTTAAAGTATTCACAAACAGTGTTAAACTTATTTTATATTTTTATGGTATTATCTCATGCAATTTATACATGCTATTGAGATTCAGTATAAAAATGACATGAATGAAAAATGACAGAAAATGACATGTCTAGCCTTCATAGTTCATTTACAAGGATAAACAAAATAATTCCGTTACAGTACGGTCCATTGGAAGAGGGGTGAGGTCAGTTGCGATGCATTTTTTTGATACTGCAATATTTCATAATAATGAGATTAATATGAATCTGTGATGTAGGCTAAAACATGCTTTCCCAGGAGCACAGAATAAGTAACTGTTCAATTTCATTTAAGTTCCAGTGGCGTAGCACGTCTGACTGCCACACTTGAGATCAAGAATTCTATTCCCAGCTAGGCAAGGTTCACTCACAACCTTTCATCCCTTCCGAGTCTATAAAATAAGTACCAAGCTAGTTTGGAAAGTAAACACCGGGAGTTCCGCTTTATATTATGTTTGCAATGGGATAGTTGAATCACTTAACCCTTTCCGGCACACTGTGCCCGGTCTGGGATACCTAATTTTAATTCCAAACTTGCAATCGGCACCAATAATATTTTAATATTTTTTTCTTTTACAATATAAACTTAAATTAAGGACTTGAAAATCTCATAAAACTTCGTTTGTGAATTCTGGTGTCAGTCGATAATTTCTCATTTTACTAACAGATTTTGCCGGTGCCGGAAAGGGTTAAGACGCAACTCCATTCAAATGAAGAGACCCGTTCGCTAATAACAATTCAGTGAGAAATTATTTATCTATTTATTTTAAATCAAGTTATATTATTGGAACATACGAAGCTGAAATTAATGTAACCCGATTATATAAGATTCAAAACTAGTTTTAGTCAATACTGAATATTAATGGGAATTTTTAAAAATAAGTCATCTTTTATTCAAGCTCATTTTATTTAAAGCGATTTGTAAGGTCGCCAAATTCTGCGATTCCATGAAGTGCCTGCCATTTTAAAACAATATGATGGGTAAAACAATCCAATGAGCTTGATCAAAATCTTAATTCATGTGCACATGCACACTCACATCGAAATCGGTTAAGAGATACATTTCAATCACATTATTGTTCCAAAGAACGAATAGCAAAGAATCTCCGTAATTCCCTGTAAAAGTGTTTTTACCTTTATTGTAGTTTTGTCGATGGGAAAGAAACGTTGGATTCCATTATGCGTCGATTCGCAACTGAAGAAAAAAAATATGATGGATAAGGACCATTTTCACCATTCGCTTACATTTCAGAGTTTTATTTTTATTTTTCAAACTTAATAATTTCTTTTAAAAATGGAAACAGATTTTAAAGTAAATGTTTAAGGTACATGAAAAAAAATTGATCGTGCACATTGCTGTATAATATGAAATGCTATTTAAAGTTGGCTTGTAAGGCAAATTGTCAAGTCTGTTACCATTTAAAATTACTGAAAATGCTCAGCTTTAAATTAATTAAATTTCTTAAAATCAATTTACTTTGAAGTGACTTATGTCCCTAAATTTTAAAACATGATATTTATCAATAATATTTAAATTAAATTGAAATGAGAGGCAGTTTTAGCCACAAAATTTTTATCACATAGAAATTATACAAGAACTTTTTCTAATAATTGCAATATATATTCATACAAATTATTAAATTTTAAGGAAATTGCATATTTGTTTCTTAGTTGAATAAAAAATAAAAGTAGAATGGTGAAAAAATGATAATCATTAAAAAACTGTGCGGCAACAGACTTGACGTTTGATAACGGACTTAACACTATGTTGAAAATGGCCGGTAAAACAAACCAATGAGCTTGATCGAAATCTTAATTCATGCGCACATGCACACTCACATCGAAATCGACTGAGAGATACATTTCAATCACATTATTGTTCCGAAGAACGGACAGCAAAGAATATCTGTCTCTAACTGCGTAATTCCCTGTAAAACCGTTTTTACCTTTACTGCAGTTTTGTCGATGGGAAAGAAACGTTGGATTCCATTCTGCGTCGATTCGCACGTGGGCGAAAATAAACCAGATCACAGAAATTATTTAATGATATTTAATAAAATATAATATCTTTTGTTTTATTGTATTCTTTTATTTAACTTAACTTGATTTTTGCGTATAAGATAAAATTCTGTCATGGATTTCACATTTTCTGATATGCTAGAATTATAAAACTTATGTACAATCGTGCGGGAAAAAAATACCCCTTAACCCCTTAACTGGTTAACTCTTTTCCGTTCAATAAATTAAAAATAGCGGACTCGCACCACTATTATTTAAATAAAATACTCGTAAAATTTAGTCTAAACATTTCCGCCTTTCAATAGTATGAAAAGTTTCTTAAAAATAATAAAAAGTGTCAAAAAGCTTTAAATGATGCAATAAGCAAATTCGTATAGCCCGAACGCCGTTTGGACAAACAGTTAAGGGGTTAATAGGTCTGGAATAAATTATTATAGAAGAATGTTACTGGTACCAAACACATTTAAATAAAGTCTACTTCTAAGTGATGTACATAAAATTTGCTTACAGATTCATCCATATATCAAGACAAATCCAAACTTTGTTTTTATCAATAGCAATATCCAAGTCTGACATCATAAATACATTCTACACCCTTCCACTAGCCTAAGTCCTATATTTCATGAAATTCATATGATTAATTTTCTAGGAATTAATGTTTAAAAATGTGTATAGTTTAGGGGCTGTATCCAAATTAATGTTCAGTATTCGATTGTTGAAATACTGCAGAATGACTTGAAAATAAAAATAACATAATTATTAAATGGTGTACAAAATGCTGCAAAAATTAAAAAACTGTACAAACATTAAAGTAAATTTAAGAAATACAATGTTTCGATCTTCGTCTGATATCTTCATCAGGAAAACATCTTTATACTGGTGCCAAACAGAGTAAAAGCGCTTTAAATGGCGGCTTTACTCTGTTTACTTCGTTCGAAACCTTATGGCGTGACAGTTAGAGCAACGGACACCCACACCAAAGGTTCATCCTGATGACGTTATGTTTTTCGTTGTCAATAGATATAGGTGTTTCTAAATTGTTCGATAGATGGCACAACCAGCTAATTTTTATATCAACTATATAATGGAAAAATACCGATTCTTCAAAGGAGTTTTTCCTTCTTTTATTTTCAAAACAGAAAATATACAAACAGAACAGAAAAGTCTGTCAACTTTGCTGCCAGTAATTTTACCTTGAATTCACGGATTTATTTTAAATAGTGACTAGAAAACAAAAATTCTGCTTTTTCAGAATTTAGAGTTTTTTTTCGATGAAAAAAAAATGTATATAAATAAATATAGGTCGTATATCGAAGGAGTGCTCTCTACATATAGTGCAATGACCCATTATATCTTTAAATAAAATAAAATTAAATGCCACAGAAAAGTTTCTATGTCAAAATTTCTTAAAAATATTAGATGCTCTATTGAGTTTTGTAAAAATCTGCAGGTAAACTGATCGCTGATTTCATATATGTTATTTGAACTATTAAACAGACAAGAAAAAGCAACTTCGGATCTCGCGCAAATAGTTTTATAGCTAGTACGTATGTAGACAAGCAAGCAAATAAAACGCATGGAGTTAAGCAGTTTAATTCAAGGTGAAGACGGTCCGCAAACTAAAAAAGAAATGTCAACCTTTTTAAATGAAAAAAAAAAAATCCTTTTTTCCGTAGATAATCGGGCTCTAAATCATCAAAGGATAAAGTTTTCGAAAGCCACATTTCTGCTTCCGATATCAGATGTAAGACTCTTAGTTATATTAAATTCTCAACATGTGAATACTGCACGTCGTAATTTAATAACATATTTCTGAAGCCTGAAAAATGAGAAACAAATGACGGGAGATTTCTCAAATTAGACTATCTGACTATCTTCCGCTTACTTTTTCGTATATCTTCCCGCCTTTTTTTTCTGTATATCTTCCCATTTCGCAAGTCAAAGTTTTTGCTTTTCTTGTCCGACAAATTCTCAGAGTTGCCAATCAGAATTAATTAAATCGTGGAAGCATAAAAATTTCAAGCGCCATAACCTGTCGTATTATTTTATATTAAGGCTATTGTAAAGAAAAATAGATATCATAGAATAAATTATATCATGTTTTTTCATAAATATTAATTACATTCAACTAAACACAAAAACGTCAAAGAAGAGAAAAGGAACTCTTTAAAAATAAAATAAAAACAAGTTTTAGTAATATACTTGTTACAATGATGAAAATTTTACAAAATTGGGACGGACATTTAACTATCTTAATCAAAGAAAAATAAAATTTTCGAAGAATTTTTTCCTCTTGAATATCTTTTGACAATTTTTCGACCGACATTTAATGATAACTGTTAACTCTTTCAAACATAAATTCCAGTATTGTTCATTATTTTTCATTATTGCCTTTTTTTGTAATAAATAAGAATCCATTATACAATAATTTTATTATTGTGCTGCATGTCTAGAAATCAGATTACCATAAATAAATGCTGATTTTTTTTTTTTTTTTTTTTTTTTTTTTTATAAAGCAATATTTATTTATCCTCATATGAGGCCCATACGAGTGAAAAAATTAATATGTGAATCCTATGTTTCAATAACTCAATAATGTTAGCCAAAATCACACAGAAATGGTGTGTGAACATTTAACTGTCTTAATCATTGAAAGATCATGTGTTTGAAGAATATTATCCGCTTTAATATCTGATAATAAATTTTCGATGGACATTCGACACTAACTCTTATAACTTAGTCAATACATAACTCAATCATGATTGTCAAAGTTTTCGAAAAAAAAGTTTCACTTCAGTATGTTATGTCAAACATTCAGTAAAATTTTACGGTAATTCTTAGTATGTGAATCCTACATGTCAACAATTTAATAACTTAAGGGGTCACACGACTGTTAAACCGTCAAAGAATTCGATTTTTTGAAAAACAGTTATATGAAAGATTAGCCTTTTCTGCGTATTTTAAAACAATCCTCTTGAAAATTCCAATAATTACGGTATTTATGATTAAAAACATTTCAGCTGTTTACTGTAAAAATAGTTTCAGCAAAAAAGATACTTCAAAGTGATTTATCTGAAAATGTGTTGTTTTTTCACATAACGCACATGTATCTCCAAAACTATTTAACATTTCTGCATGAAATTTTTACAGATGATACATAATTCCATTTTCTTGAAACTAAACCTAAATTTGCTTTCAGATTGCTAAAAAATACATTTTCTATGCATAGATAAAATTTAATTTTTAAGGGAAAATATACACTATTTTCAATTTAATTTTAAAAATAGAAATATGGTTTAAATATATACAAATTTAGGTTCAAATTAACCTGTAGATTTGTAGTATGTGTAAAAAACATAAATTTTGTTTTAAATTCAATTTGAGTATTCAAGTGCGTTATCTTTGATATCACATTTTTTCCACACAAACTAATTATTATTTATGATTCTCTAAAACAAGTTATTTTTAACTTTCAAACAAGAATGAGATATATGCATGTGCATAAAACATTGATCTATTAACATAAAAAAAAATATTATTTTAAGGCTTATACTTTTCAAGATATAGAATGTTGAAAAAGATGCAATTTTGTGATTTTTTGACTTTTAACAGTCTTACGACCTCTTAATAATGATAATTAGAATGACAAAGGAATGAACTGAGCCTTTTAACTGTTTTGATCATCGAAAAATAAAGTTTGCAAAAGCAAATTTTACTACAGTATCTGATGTCAAACTTTCGGTTAAACATAACGGTAAGAACATGTGAATTCTGTCTGTCAATACCTTAGTAGCTCAATAATAATAATCAAAATAACACAAGAATTCAGTGAATATTTAACTGTCTTGATCATCTAAAATAAAATTTCAAAGACAAATTTAACTCCAGTATCTGATCTCAAATATTCTGCCAACTTTTCGGTTAAACTTGACAGTATGTCATGACATGTTAATTATGCATGCCTAATACCATAATAATAAAAATCAAAATCACACAGAAATGAAGTGAACGCATAACTGTCTCAATCAGCGAAAAATAAATTCTCCAAAAACAAATTTAACTTAAATATCTGACGTCAAACATTCTTCTAAACTAGACGGTAAGTCTTAACATGTGAATTTTGTATGTCAATAACTTAACTTCTTTTTTGAGGAATGAAAAATGAGAAACAGTTGATGGGAGATTTTTGAACAAATATGATGTCAAACATTCTGTCAAACCTTCGGCTAAATTTGACACTAAGTCTTAACATGTTTCTGCATGTCTATACCTTAATAATAATAATAATCAAAATCACACAGAAGTAAAGTTAACGTATAAACTGTCTAAATCAGCGAAAAATAAGTTTTCCAAAAACAAATTTAGCTTAAATATCTGACATCAAACTTTCGTCTAAACTAGACGGTAAGTCTTAACATGTGAATCTTGTATGTCAATAACTTAATAACTTCTTTTTGAGGAATGAAAAATGAGAAACAGATGATGGGGGATTTCTGAAATTAGACTATCTGACTATCTCCCGCATCCTTTTCCTTGTATCTGCCCATCATACAAGACAAATTTTTGCCTGGATTTCTTGTTCCTGTCGGACAAATTTCTGACAGCTTCCGATCCACCCCTGGAGTATCAAGTTGTTCGGGGACACCTTTTTCTGTCGCATTCAGCTGTCGACGATGATTAATGGCTTCTAATTGCACGCAGGCATGTGTTCCAGCAAATGAAGACAGACTGGCTTTTCAAAAAACGAAAGGATGGTGGTCGCTTTGAAGTAAAATTACGCCATCAAAAAATTTTCAGCCGCAGGTGAAAAACAATTGCTTATTTCAAAATTATAGGAAATTTAATGCCCTTTCCCTTCGTGAAATTGATTGTATTCAGATGGAAATTACTTTTGATGGAACTCGCACCTAGCATTGAGACTTGGTGCATTTTAAAGCCCCTATATTAGGAAGTTTGAGAATAAGAAAAAATTTTACTGTTAAAGTCATATTTTTCAATTGTGCATCAGCATAACTATCTAAAAATTCTATTTTCGAGGCTATTTATCAAGCTAATCAACAGTTTTTTTTTTTTTTTTTTTTTTTTTTTTTTTTTTTTTTTTTTTTTTTTTAATAAGAAAAACATTAAAAATATAAATTAGTTAATAATAAATATAAAATAGTGAAAAAAGTTTAAAAATACCTTGAAAATCCTGCAAATTTGGTTATGAAAAATTACGACGTTATATTCACATTTTTGGCAGGAAAAAAGTTGGAATATTTTCAAAACTAGAGTTTTCCGACAACTCTAGTCGAATGTCATAGCCCCAAAATACGGCAAGGGAAAAATTTCTAGCGCCTTACTTGGCGACTTAACTCATGCGTGAAATAAACAAATGAAAATCCAATAATTAAGTATAAAAATATGTTTTTAACAGAGAACTTTTATTGGTTCTCTAACTTTTATGTGTAGGGCTACAAAATATACCAGGTCTCGATACTAGGTGCGAGCAATACCACAAGTCGAAAACTCCCATTCACACAAAATAAGATAAGAATTAAGATTATATGGATGAATTAACCTTTTCAAAACGTATGCTTTTATTAATATTTATACAGATAGTGAATGAGTCCTATCCTATTAATTAAACTTAAGAAAAAAATCTTCATGATCTAAAAATTAAAACAGTTGAAAGTACCATTCGTATCTTAAAATTTCCATCCTTATATGACAGATATTCTCTGAGCTAACCCTTAAGACCCTTATCCCAGCGAACGAAGCACTCACGAGCTAATACTATTCCTAAGGGGAGATTATTTTCTAATAGCACGTATGCATTTTCACATTTTTAATTTTTTTTTAAGCCTTGGATATGTAAGGTACTTCCCCAGATCGCTCCTTCTTCCCTTTTTTGATCTTAGTTGCAGATATTTTATGGCACTTTCATTTTCGGAACCGGTTTTGAAAGTGAAACTACATTTATAAACAGTATCTGCTACCAAATTAAAAAAAAAATAAAAAGGACGATATGGAAAGGACCTCACATATCCAAGGCAATAAATAAATAAATAAATAAATAAATAAATAAAATAAAAAAATAAAATAAAATAAAAAATAAAATAAAATAAAATAAAAATAAAATAAAATAAAATAAAAATATTGAAATGCAAACGAGTTTTTAGAAAATTACCTCCCCATAGGAATAACTCCCCATGGCTCACGAGTGACTTCGATCTGCTATTTTTCAGTTTTCACAGTTTAATTTGTTATTTTCGTTTTAATTAATTGCAAGTACTAGTGGGATAAATTTTGGTTAGAGCCCCAATGCTCATTGCTAGATAATTTTGTCTAGGTACATTTTAATTATAATAGTAGTGTTCATAAACCTTTGTACAGAAATATATTTCTATGAAATAATCAATGCTTTTACTTATATTTCTATTAAGAGGCACTAGGATACATTTAAAAATATTTTTTTATTTATTGAGTAAAAATTTAGAAAATGTGAAGATTTTTGTGCCCCAGACCGCCTTAAGTCATTTAGAGTCCTCTCACAGTAGCTATGCAATAACTTATGTCATATAAGTTAAGAGTTAAGATACTTTACGTTTTATTAAATTTTGTAACTTACTAGCAATAAAAAATAATTTGCCCTGCTTAGTTTTGGACACTCCCAAAATTTCACAAAATTCGATATAACGTAAATATGGTTTCTGCATGATTGTAATCAAAGAAGACGTATTGCATTTTAATGCGCTTTTGTACTAAAAACTATGTCTTCCATGTCTGCGTCTTTGCTCTGTACTAGTGATGGGCGATTTCGATTTTTTAAATCGATTTAATCGATACTACGGCCAACTCGATTTAATCGATACTTTAAAATTTTTAATCGATTTCTCTGAAGGTAATATAATTTTCATTTTCCTTCAAAAGTCGAAGATAAAATAGACGAATGTGCCAATTCCAAAATTTCAGTGTATTAGTTTCTAAGATAGAAGAATTAAAGAAACCTCAGAACCCGCCCCCCCCCCCCCCCCTTGCAAAATAGTGTTTTTTTTTTTTTTTTTTTTTTTTTTTTTTTTTTTTTTTTTCTTTGAGTGATGTACACCAAAAATTGATCAGGATCAATTTTTATTAAGTACCAGCTGAATCTGAATTTTGATTCAAATCCATGAAAGCGCGAGATACAGCTATTGCGAAATCATAATAAAAAGAATATTGCCCAGTTAAACTGATGGCATTGAGCTCACAGGCTACGCATACTAATTGTACATTACAGCCTTGTATTTTCGTTAATTCCGTTCGAAAAAAAAAAATTAAGAAGGGGAAACAGCTCTCCCCTTTCTCCTTTTTTATACTTAATCATTGAACTTCCTAAACTATCAAGTACATGCTTTATCATATTAAAAAATCTATATCCAAAATTCAGAGCAAATCGGATAATTCTTAATAAAAACCCATTTAGCATTTATATAATTTAAGAGGAGTTATTCCTCTCTTTTATACTTAACCATTAAACTTCCAAAACTATTCAGAGATTTGAACGAAATCTGACAATTCTGATCGAAAAATCCATTTATGCAAGTTAAGGGGAGGGGCATTAGAACCCCCGTTCCCCCTGTTTATACTTATTCAATGAACACCTAATAACAGCCACGGACTCGCCTCATCAGAATGATCCTATATCTAAATTTTGAACGAAAACTGTTAATTCTGCATGAAAATCCCGTTTATATCAATTAAGGGGAGGGGCATGAGCCCCCCGTTCCCCCTGTTTATACTTATTCAATGAACACCTAATAACAGCCACGGTATCGCCTCATCCGAATGATCCTATATCTAAATTTTGAACGAAAACTGTTAATTCTGCATGAAAATCCCGTTTATATCAATTAAGGGGGGGGGGGCATGAGCCCCCCGTTCCCCCTATTTATACTTATTCAATGAACACATAATAACAGTCACGGAATCGCCTCATCAGAATGATAATATATCTAAATTTTGGACAAAAACTGTTAATTCTGCATGAAAAACCCGTTTATATCAATTAAGGGGAGGGGCATGAGCCCCCCGTTCCCCCTGTTTATACTTATTCAATGAACACCTAATAACAGCCACGGTATCGCCTCATCCGAATGATCTTATATCTAAATTTTGAACGAAAACTGTTAATTCTGCATGAAAATCCCGTTTATATCAATTAAAGGGGGGGGGGGCATGAGCCCCCCGTTCCCCCTGTTTATACTTATTCAATGAACACATAATAATAGTCACGGAATCACCTCATCAGAATGATCCTATATTTAAATTTTGGACAAAAACTGTTAATTCTGCATGAAAAACCCATTTATATCCATTAAGGGGAGGGGCATGAGCCCCCGTTCCCCCTTATACATATCGAATGAGCTCCAAAAACTAATCAGGGAAGCGCCTTATCAGGATATACCTATATACAACATTTCAAGTGGATCCGTATTTTTATCATGAGTTATCGCGTTACGCACGAACATACAGAACGGACGGGCACATAAGCTCTCAGGCTATGATAGCCTGTGAGCTAAAAAATGCAGCATATCAGCGTCACCTGCTGGGCAATTTACACCAAGAACTAAATAACACTAATCTATCTCAGAGATTTACTGAATCTGAATTTTGATGAAAATTCGTTCTTGAGATAGCGCTATTGCGTTAATCATGAATAATGCAGTATAGCAGCGCCATCTCTTAAGCGATTTCCACCAAAATGTAATTAGCATCAAATAATATCAAGGACTAATTGAATCTAAATTTTTATGAAAGTCCGTGCATTAGTTCTTGAGATAAAGCTAAAATGGAAACAGGGGCGTGCGAAAAGAGAACTGCGCCCGGTTCAAAGTTCCAATTTAGCCCCCCCCCCCCCCATTAACTTTTTCTTGTGATAGGCTAGAAGTGATGTTAGTAGTAAAAATTTAGCGCCCCCTAAATTTCCGTGCTCGGAACGACCGCTTCCTTTCGCCTCCCCCCCCCCTTTCACATGGCGCTGAGTGGAAATTGTGAAAAATTCAGTATAGCAGCGCCATCTGAGAAGCTATACACATCAAAATGCAGAAAACATCAATTCATGTCAAGGACTAACAGGATCTAAAATGTGATGAAAACCGTTCATTCGTTTATCAGATATAGCTGTTGCGCAAATCGCAAAAAATGCAGTATAGCAGCGCCACCTGTTAGGCTATATGCACCAAAAATTAATTAGATACAGTTTATATCAAGGTCAAACTAAATCTAAAGTTTTGTGGAATTCCGTGCATTTGTTCTTCAGATAGAACGGTCAGAAATTTTTGTCGTATACAGACGCACAGAGTGACAGACACACACACAGACAGATATTTCTTAAAATACATGAAATCGTGTTAAAAACCTTCTAAAATATATAAATCCATCAAAAACGGGAAGTCAAAATTTTTCACGAATCTAATACTCTCTTCTTGTAAAGTTACAAAAGAAAGTAAAACTGTAAAATCGATTCTGCCCGTAAGATCGGTCTTTAGATTCGATGTCGATCTTTAGATTCGATGTCGATCTTAGATTCGATGTCGATCTTTAGATTCGATGTCGATCTTTAGATTCGATTTCGATCTTTAGATTCGATGTCGATCTTTAGATTCGATGTCGATCTTTAGATTCGATGTCGATCTTTAGATTCGATTTCGATTTTTTTTTTTCTTTCTAGGCTAAATCAATGTTGAATGCAAGTATTTTTCTGCGACTCCGGAGAAAGGCATCATGTTTTAGAGCTCTGTAAGAGAGGGGGAATCGCAATTTGTGCATGGGTGCCCAGATAGGGGTTTGGTGGCGCAAGATGCGTCATACAATTTAGTTTTTTTTTGGGGGGGGGGAATTTGAGAAAAAGTACATTTTTTTTTTGGGGGGGGGAGATTTTTAATTTTTTAATATTTCAAAACTTAATTCCAGAAATGTTCCTATGTTTTCTTTCTTTAAATTCTAGATAAGGGCAATATTAGCTCATTCTGCTATTCTCATTTCGCTATCTCTTGAATGTGCAGTAGATTATAGGTAGAATATAATTTACAATTTGTATTATGTTTGGGGGGGGGGATGTTAAAGTATGAAGGGTTTTTTGCGGGGGGGGGGATTTGCGTCATTAGGTTTGGAGGGGGATGGTCACCACTGGGGAATCGCAATTTGTGCATTTAAAAAGCATAAAATCTCATAACTTCTGGGGGGGGGGATAATCCCCTGCGGGTCACCCCATTAATTCGACACTAGGTTAAATCGTTATATTTTTGTTTAGAAGTCCAGTTATTTGAAGTATTAGTTTATTATGTTTTTTTTTTTACGTTCGTCTCTTCTAATCCCCCCTTTCACGTCAGTTTTAACTTACAGGGCCGTTCGAAATATGCATAGTTTTAAAAATGTCCAATTCTCGGTCTATTTTATTTTAGATCCACATTTTAAATCCTTGACAAAAGATAAATAAAAAGTCGCCCTTCCGCCCGTTTGGGGTTTATCTGCGCCCCACCGGGGGGCATATTTTTTTGTTTCTTCAAAAGAAACAAAAAAAAATTTGAGGGGGATGGGCTTGCACCCTCCCTCAATATACACCTTAAAAATTCGCTCATTTAATTTTCTACCATTTTTAACTTAAAAGTTTAAGCTACATGGCACCCCTAGAGCTGTGGATTCTCCCCCCCCCCCTGTCGATCACTCACCTAATTTTGCTTATTTCTTCACTTCATTTCAATCTTTAAAAGGCTATAACTTTGCTTATATAGGAATTACAGTGATGAGAAAAATTCTAGTGTAGCTAACCATTTCTCGCTGTTCTTTTTGCTTTTCCAGTTTCCCGGTTTTCCCTATAGGACCTTTTTTTTGGGGGGGGGGGCAGAGGGGGTTTTTGTTGATACAATATGTCTATTGAAAGCTTATGCTTCATACATTACGAATCTAGCAAAAGAAATTTTCTCCCATCATTTCAGGTCACATTACGAACCCATAATGTATTAAAATTTTTATTTTTCAAACTTCTTCTTCTTCTTCTTCAAAAAAAAAAAAAAAAAAAAAAACATTGATACATATCAGCGAAACTGGGGTACGAACCCGCAATCGTTTGATTGTACACATAATCCCTAAGCTTTTTGGCCACCGAGTACTCAGCAGCGCTGTTATTTCTTTAGATTGTCATCTTTAAATTCGTAATATCTTTTGAATGGAATGTCCGATTTGAATAATTCAAAAAGTAATCTACAGATATTGTAACAGGCATTAATACAAAATGATTTATTTGGATAAGGATTAAGGTATCGATAGTATGGTCTAAATTTGGTTGGTGTATTTATCGCGTTTTAAAATGTAGGAAAGTAGTTATAGTGAGTTAACTACAATAGCTGGACATATGGTATCGCGCTTTTTTTTTTTTTTTTTTTTTTTTTTTTTTTTTTTTTTTAGACATTAATATTTTTTTTAATATTATAGAACCTTTTCTTATTCATTTAAAAGTATTTCCTGGCGATTCAAAATTATACATCCTAACGATTCAAAAATACACACGTAATTGTTCAAGGTTTCACTTCTATCGGCACTGTCAGAGTGTCACTATTTTTTTTTTTTTTTCGTGTTCGCCCGTTCTACTCCCCCCCCCCCCTTCCTCACCAATGTTAACTTACAGGTTCGTTCAAATTATGACTGCGATTTAAAAAAAAGTCTAATCCTCGTTCTATTTTGTTATAAATCCATATTTTGAAACCTCAACAAAAGATACATTTGGGCCGGGGTCGCCCTTCTGTCCGTTTGGGATTCACCTTACCCCCCTGGGTGGGGGGCATATTTTTTGTTTCTTCCACATCATCTCATGTAACATATCGTTATAAAGCTTTTATCTCCTCGTTTTTTTCTGTTACTACCCCTCTCTCCACATAGTTACATGCTCTTGGCACTTTTTATAGTTTCAAAGAGTGCATGTTCCCCGCGGTCCACCCCATGAATTCAACACTAAGTTAAACACTATATTTTTGTTTAGAAGCTCAGTTATTTGGGTTATTAGTTAATTATTTTTTTTTCAAGTTCGTCCGTTCTAATCCCTCGCCCCCCTCCCCTTCCTCGCTAATCTTTACTAAATGGGCTGTTCAAAGTATGCATGCAATTTTTAAAATGTCCAATTCTCGTTCTGTTTTATTGTAAATCCTCATTTTGAAACTTCGACAAAAGATACATTTGGGCTATGGTCGTCTTTCCGTCAAGAATGGGGATACCTGACCCCTTGGGAATGGGGCATATTTTATGTTCTTCCAAACTATCTCGTGTAACATTTGGTTGGCATTAGAAAAAAAAAAAAAAGTTTTTTTTTTCTTTTTTTTTTTGTCTATACTCCTTGTTCCCCATCCTAGCTACACGCTCTTGGCACTCTTTATACTCGGTTTAATGCCAAGTTACTCAGTGTTGTTATTAGTTGAGTTATGTCTCTTAAATTTGTCAAAGTTTTTGCGTAACTGAAAACCATAAGTGACAATCATTTTAAATTTTAAAATTCTTATTATCCGACTCTAAAATCTGCAATAGCTTAATTCTATGCCTCCCTAAATGGGGATGGGGGGGGAGGCGGTAATTACGGTCCTGCTGATTGTCTAAGTTTTGGAATTAGTAATTTGGATCTTCTCTGTGTGAACCTAAATATCGAAATATCGATTCTAGTATCGATTCTAGAACTGAGAAATCGATTCTTATTATGATCGATGTTGCTTTATACGATATCGATTTTAATCGATTCTCAAAATTTCCAGAATCGCCCATCACTACTCTGTACTATTTTTACGTTGCATGATTAACAGCAACAGTTAATTTGACCAGCCTTGAAATGTGAACAACTATTTCTGTCATATACTTTCAGTTTAATGTGTTTTATGTCTAGTATGTTGGAGTGTCACCACTTTTAACAGTGGTTTAAATCCTCAAATGCTTTTTCTTCATGAATTTTTTTGTATTTGTATTTATTTGTATTTATTTGATTGAGGTAGGCGCTACAGCTATTCGCCGGCATAACCTCCAATGATCACAAGAAACCATATAGAAACTTTATTACAGAATATCCAGTACGTACATTTTCACAGGAACAACACAGACACCCATGCCGCTAGCTGGACTCGAACCAGGGACCAGCGGTGTGGGAGCAAACTTTTTTGTAAATTTTGTTTTTATGACGGCAAGTTCACTGTCAAAAATACAGTATTGTCTATGAATGGTTGTAATTAAAGTACGACGTATCGCATTTTAATAATCTTTTGTACTAAAAACTATGCCTTCCATTTCTGCATCTTTGTTTTGTACCATATTTTTACTTTATATCATTAAGAGCACCAGCTACTTTTACCAGTCTTAAAATGTGAACAGCTATTTTTGTCACATACTTTCAGTTTAATATATTTTATGTCTAGCATTTCGGAGAGTCGTCGAGTTAGCTTCTTACCACTTTTAATGGGAGTTTAAATCCTTCCACGATTTTCCTTCTCACTCTATTAAGTTAGTTTGGTTATAGCAGAGATGAAGTTTTTGTTGCATGTTTTGAAAACATAAGAATATTTTCATAAATTTTGTTTTTATGATTATTTTACTTTTATGATTCTGCGAGTTATCAATTAGAAATCCAGTATTCTTTCTGAATGGTTATAATGAAAGCAAAACTAATCGCATTTTAATTAACTTTAGTATAAAAAACTATGTCTTCCGGTCCTGCATCTTTGTTTTGTACCATATTTTTACTTTATATGATTAAGAGCATCAGTTAATTTTACCAACCTTGAAATGTGAACAACTTTTTTTGTCAAATACTTTCAGCTTAATATATTTTATGTCTAGCATTTGGGAGAGTCGTCGAGTTAGCTTCTTAGCACTTTTAATAGGAGTTTAAATCCATCCACGCTTTTGCTTCTCACTCTATTGAGTTAGTTTGGTTATTGCAGAGAGGATGTTTTTGTTGTATGTTTGGAAGACATAAGAATACTTTCGTAAATTTTGTTTTTATGATTATTTTGCTTTTATGATTTTGCACGTTATCAGTCATAAATAAAAAAATTGAATTGAAAATAACATAATCTAAGAAGTAGATAACTGTGATCGAAGATCCCGCAGAGGGTTTCATTTAATATTATTTTCAAAACAATTTATCCTTTAATTGATAAATTCAAATCGTTAATTTATAATTATTAAATTCCTAAATTTTTTCAACAAAAACATAGGTAGCAGTACCATTAAATATAACTTTTTAAGTAGATTTCGTATGAAATACTACCTATTGCGGTCACTCCAATGTAGGAATTTCTGAAAAATTTTTGCAGAGCTACGCTAATCATGGCTGTTAGATCCCAAAACTACTATTTGTAAAAAAGTTTATATATATATATATATATATATACCACTTTCTTATGGACACGATAACTTAGTTCTGCTCCAATCTCTTCCAAACTGATACATAAAATCAAGGGGTATAAAATCTCGGCTAAGTTCGTTAATGGGCAAAATCGGTCAGACGGGGTGGAAATAAGGAGCGTTTTTGTGAAAACCGAGAAAACGCCATAACTTCTTTACTAAAATAGATATAGAGTCGGTTTAAAGATTATATTACTTCTTAAAAATGGGCCAGAAGTTTATGCATGACAGATTTTTGATAAATTTAGAAATGGGTGCAAGGGGCGAAAAAAAACAGGTTTTTAAGAAGAAAAATAAATTATAGCTTCGTCAATTCTCAAGATATCAAATCCAACTGAATTTTGTATAAAGGTTCTCAACATTATCTAAAACTTTTGTACTTACAAGTTTTTGATAGGACTATTTCTTACCGATAAAAAAAAAAGAAAAACGAAGACCAAAAGGGGGGTGAAAAAAGACAAAAACTCATAACTTTGTCAATTTTTAAACTATCAAATCTAATTAAATTTATTTTACATCTTCTCGATAATATCTACAACATTTATATATTGACATATTTTTCATAGGACCAATTCGTATAGCAAAAATAAATTAAACAAAAGTAGGAGTTTCAGAAAAAACCTCAAATCCAAACTGCTTATATTCTGACTCATTTTTAAATTCATTTTGATTTTAAACGCATCCAAATGGCATAGCCTTTTATGTAGGAACTACATAATATGACGCATTGGTCAGTTTTTTGATAAAGACAGAATATATTTCAAAACAGCCAGCCAAAAAGGGTATTTTGAACAGAATTTCCCGAAGTGATCATGATTGAAAATTTGAGGAAGCATTAACATAACAAACTGCGTTTTTTCCGACTCATTTTTAAATCCATTTTTGTTATCAAACGCATCCAGTTTACAGGTCCTCTTACTTAGGCACTATATAATGTGACGCATTGGTCAGTATTTTGATAAAGGGAGAATATATTTTTGAAAAAGCCTGCCAAAAAGGGTATTTTGAACAGAATTTCTCGAAGTGGTCGTGATTGAAAATTTGAGAAAGTATTCAAACAACAAATTGCGTTATTACTGACTCATTTTTAAATTCAGTTTTGCTCTCAAACACATCCAGTTTACAAGTCCTCTTATTTAGCAACTATATAATGTGACGCATTGGTCAGTTTTTTGGTAAAAGCAGAATATATTTCAAAAAAGGTTGCCATAATGGCTATTTTGAACAGAATTTTCCGAAGCAATCGTGATTGAAAAATTAAGGTATTCAAATAACAAATTGCGCTTTTTTTTTTCTGACTCATTTTAAAATTCCGTTTTATTCTCAAACGCATCCAATTGACAAGTTCTCTTATTTAGGAGCTGTATAATGCACCATAGTATGGTCAGTTTTTTGATAAAGGCTGAACAAATTTTTAAAAATGCTGTCAAACTGGGCACTTCGCACAAAATTTCCCAAAGCGATCATGATTATGAATTGAGGTTGTATTCAAATAACAAATTGGTTATATTTATAACTCATTTTTAAATTTAATTTTGCTCTCAAACGCATTCAATTGACAGTTTTTTGTTATTTACGAACTATATAATGTACCGTATTAGTCTATTTTTTAATAAAGTCAGAATATATTTCAAAATATGTTGTCAAAATGGGCATTTGAGCCGAATTTAGCTTGAGATGTTTCTTATAAAACAAGTTCTTACAGAAAAATGAAATTAAAAAATTTTGAAAAAAGGCCAAATAAAGTTGTTAAACTGGGTTTATTTGTAATGAAATTTTATTTTTTGTTTTTGAAATGAACCCTCTTTGAAATCTATCTCCGCCTATAGGCCAAGCCGACAGGGATTTTTAATAACTACAATTTGTATTGTTTCTGAATGGTTGTAATTAAAGCACGACATATCGCATTTTAAATAACTTTAGTATAAAAAACTATGTCTTCCATTTCTGCGTCTTTGTTTTGTACCATATTTTTACTTTATATGATTAAGAGCACTAACTAATTTGACCAGCCATGAAATGTGAACAACATTTTTGTCGTATGCTTTCAGTTAACCCGGGAGAACGTGCGCTTACCCAAGATATGTATGATTTTAACTTTGCCGCTAATAAAATCAAATTATAGCAGTCACTTTATTAAGACAGAGACAATTCTTACAAATTTTGCGATAAAATAAGTTGAAGATTATTTAAAAAAAGTTAGTGGTTACAATTGTAAAAAATCCTACAAATTTAGGCCCTAAATTTAGGCCCTGCGCATGTCCTCCCGAGTTAAATATATTTTATGTGTAGTATATCGGAGTGTCGTCGATTTAGCTTCTTATTACTTTTAATAGAGGTTTAAATCCTTCTATACTTTTCCTTCTCACCCTATTAAGTTAGTTTGGTTATTGCAGAGGTGATGTTTTTGCTGCATGTTTTGAAGATCTAAGAATACTTTCGTAAATTTTGTTTTTACGACTCTGCAAGTTCTCTGTCAGAAGTCCAATATAGTTTCAGCATGGTTGTATTTAAAGCATGTCGTAACGCATTTTAATGTGTATTTATGTTAGAAATTATTTCTTCCAATTCTATGTCTTTGTTCCGTGCCATATTTTTAATTTATATGATTAAGAGAAGAAGTTAATTTAATCAGACTTGAAAAATGAACAACTGTTTTTGTCATACGTGTTTTGTTTAAAATATGTCTAGAATTTCGGAGTTTCATCGAGTTATCTTACTACCAGGTTTAACCCTTAATTGCTGTGACAAAAATATTCACATAACTACTGTGAGCAATTTGTCAGACCGCTTAATCTAAAGATTAATAAAATGTTATATTAATTCTCAGAATGCTATTATTATACTAAACTTTAT
Source organism: Maratus speculifer (assembly GCA_964019185.1). Classification (NCBI taxonomy): domain Eukaryota; kingdom Metazoa; phylum Arthropoda; class Arachnida; order Araneae; family Salticidae; genus Maratus; species Maratus speculifer. The sequence continues at coordinate 28,567,085 of OZ025300.1, forward strand.
ATACAAGACTATTATAAATCAAATTCAGCTATTCAAAAGTATTTAGAGGTAATAATAAGACTCCAAACTAAACAAAATTTGACCGGTATCTATAATTAAACTAAAAATTACAAGTTAAACTGTGAAACTTGAAAAACTCAGCGGTCTCTGAGACCGCTAACACCAGTTAAGTGTTAAGAGTGTTAAAAATCTTCTTCTCCCTCTATTAGATTAATTTGGTTATTGTAGAGAGGTGATTTTTTTATTGCATGTTTTGTAGAAATAAGAATACTTTAGTTTTTATTTTTGTGACTCTAAGTTATGGGTCAGAAATTCACTATACTTTCTGCATGGTTGTATTTAAAACATAGAGTAACTCATTTTAATGTGTCTTTGTATTAAAGGCTATTTCTTCCTGTCCTAACTCTTTATTCTGCACCATATGTTTACTTTATGTGATTAATAATGTTTTCAAGTTCTTTGTACAATAAGCGTGAAACATTCTGACACAATGGCATATACATTTTTTAGCGTAAAGATGTAAAATTTTCAGACCCGACTATGGAAACGATTAGAACCGAAATGATTTTTCCATTGTATATAAATAAATCGAATATCGAGTTATAAGCATTTTTGATCACGCAACAAGGCGTTTTTCTCCGTTTGTTTATTTGTTTTCTCCTTTCATCGGAAAATTTGGTTCAAAACTTTTTCTTTGGCAGTTTTTTCTGAAATATCTATTGTGTTTACAATAAAAATGAAAAAGAAATTGACTACTACATAGTTTCTGAAAAACAACATATGTCAGTTTTATGCGTTTCCGGACAAAAATAAATTAAAACTTATGTTATAAATTTGGTCCTTTGGATTTGAGAGCAGCCATAAAAACAGCAGTTAATTTGTCGAGTCTTGAAATGTGAATAACTATTGTTCCATGTAGTGATGGTCACATGGTGATAATGGTCTGTGCTACCGCCTTCCGGTCTATATAATTGAATTGAATATAAAATAATGTAAAGAATGGATAACTGTGATCGAAGATCCCAAGGAGGGTTTCATTTAATATTTTTTTTTTTTCAAAGCACTTTACCCTTTAATTGATAACTTCAAATCGTTAATTTATAATTATTAAATTCTAATTTTTTTCAAGAAAAACATAGGTAGCAGAACCATTAAATTTAATATTTTAATTATTACAATTGGAAGAGGTATTTTAATCAAATTAAAAATATTCTTGAACTGCTTTTGAAATAATCGCAACAGCGTAAGTTTGTATATTTGAAAAGTAATTTATTTAATTCGATAATTGTATAAGAAAAAAAGAAACCAGTAAAATGATTTAAAAAAATACGAAAGTTATTTGGACAATGAAACGTAGTCATTTAAAAAATTTTTCAACTTTTCACAGAAAGAATTTTTTAATTAAAAAAATGATTGACAAAATATTTTACAATTTTTTATCTTAAAAAAGAAAAGAAGAATTCAAATATCCTGTGAAATCCAATCTATTGAAAAAAAAAAAAAAAGACTATTTCGGGGCGACAAGTTTTGAGCCGGAAATTTTATATTAGCAGGCAAATATGCTACCACAAAGCCATTTAGTCCAACAGAAAAAAACTAAATTTAAAATTGTGATTTAAAATCTAAATTTCAGAAACGGTCGAGATTCGTTAAATCAATTCATTTAATTAAAATAATTTAAGACTTTTTAAAATTTCATTATTTGTCGTGTGATTGGAGGTATTTAGTTATAAGCATGCAAAATTTCAAAACTTTGTCTTATACAGTTTTTGAGAACGAATTCAGAGATAGACAAATGGACAGACAGATGAACGTATCAGACGGTGACTATAGGGGCTATGTTTTTACATAATTACGAACACACCTAAAAATAGCTATTGCGTTCACAAATAAACAGTTTTCAGTTAAGGGATCTTGTACCTTTTAAACTTGCTAAATATCAATAAAACCATACGAAATATTAATTAGCGTGTCTTCGAAGCATTTTTATGCATAAACATTAAATTATGACTGTTGATTAAACGGATTTCACTTTTTAATATACTACTATTTGGAGCAGATTAGTTTTTCACAGAATTTACATATTGTTTAAATTAAAATCTGTCTCTCTCTCTTTCTGTTTTTTTACTTCGCAAAAGTTATTTTGCACAATATAGGATAACATCCTCAGTAATTGGCACATTAAGAATTTGTCTTTAAACTTACTTCTATTTTCATTACCAAGAAATAAAATATTTACTTGCAAATATTTTTAAATCAAAGAATGCATATCGTTGCATCTATTTTGCCCACTAAAAGCAAAAATATTAGAAAAAGTATTTTTATAAAAATATATTTATAAAAAATTGCTGTAATCACCTGTAATTGGCACTTAGACTTTTACACAATTAAAGTAACCTTTTTCAATTAAACACAACTGTTGTCAATTAAAATTTAAAATATACTATAAATCAGATAATAATAAACTGAAATGCATGCCTTTCTTAAACCAGAGAAGAAGCATTTGCAACAAAAATGGCTAATTTGATACAAGCCGTAATTGTTTCTCATTCCTAGACACTATTGTCATCTAGTAGCATAAATCAAAATTATAATCTTTAAAGTAAATGAGCATATAACTGGTATATGGTCTTGCATTTTTAAAAGTCTGGATATAAATCTTATTTTAGGACATTTTGTAGGATGTGCCAATCACTGGTGCCTGCCAATTGCTGGGGATGTTACCCTATCTTCAGAACGTATGTATGGTTTGTTATGAAACTTTTTATAATCAATAAAAACATAAGTGCTTTTAAAATGGTCTAAATTATTTTATTAACCATGTAAAAAATATATATGTATATATATATTGATAAAAATAGCCATAACTAAAAATATTACCATTACAAATATGTGTATCATCTATTTCCAATATTTTATAGCAATCCATACATACCTACCTTCTCAAGATATCATGCGCAAAATTACTTACAGGATGATAAAATGAGTTATTTTAAATTGGATAATCCATAAATTCTATAATGGGCTAGTTAGTATCTGATTATAGTATATTAAATATATTTTTTATTTAATCAACAGCCTGAATTTCATATTTACCCCTAAAAAAGTTTTGGAGATATACCAATTCAAATTTTAAAAGTTTTGCTGATTTTCGTAGAGTTTAAAAGGTGCAAGACTCATAAAATTAGTCGTTGGGGGCCACCGTAATACTAACTCATCATTGATATACATGCTATAAAATATAAAAAGTAAAACACATGAAAATTATTTATAAAGTACATCGGAATTCCAAAGTAAAATTTAAACGTGTGTTTAAATAGTTTTGATACATATAGTAATGCTCTATTACAGAATTGCGGGTACTACTTGATTATCCCATTGACCCATTTAGACATATAATATAAATCTCCAAACTATAAGTAAATTATGCAAATTGGCATAATTTTATTTTAAATAACGAAAGAACAAATCAATTAGTAAAAGATTAATAATACTACAAATAAAACGGCGAATTAAAAATCACTTGAGGACGTAACAAACACATGTAACGTGTTTAATGTCAAGTGAATGTGAGATTTATGTTAAGCCAGTTTTGGAATTTAATCTTATAGTTTGGAGGGTAGTTTTTTTAACGCGTAAAATGAGCATCCTTATAACTCCAAAAATTATAATTATATTAACTAACAGTTTGCTGCGTTGGATTAAGTGTTTCCTTTCAATTAAAAATTATATTTGAATTGAAATTTGAATAAAATACAGGGTCATGAAAAATCGAAGAATGTGGAAAATAGAATTACAAATAACTCGGCAACGAATTAGTTGATCGACTTCATTCTTTGTGCAACATTTATGTTTTTTTTTTATTGTGTTTTACATCCACTCCTTAAAATAAAAAAAATACGTATGGCACTCGGGGACTGCCGCGGTAAAGTTATTGCATAACATTTTTTTTATCAACTTATGCAATTATAATTATTTATATATTTTTCATGTATGCAGTTTTTTTTTTTAATATTAATTTAAGTTTTTTATTTTTCTTTGATATTAATTCAAGTTACACTTTTTGAGCTTGATGACCGATAAGAAAACAAATTTTTTTCTGTTATTGAATAAATGATAAGTTAATATCGTTTAAAAATTTTTTTTATTATCTTACAATACATGTAGGTTAATCAGGAATTTTTATTATTGAAACTATAGGTTTATGGTAACTGAAATAAGAAACATAAGTTTGAGACTTGATATCCTCTAAATATCTGAAAAATACCGCGTCAATGTCTGCCAAAGTCTACCGAAGGATACCGTGCCAAAGTCTGCCGCACTGAAACGACGTTAGCCGGAGTGTTAGGTTTTTTCTCGTTACGAAATTTCTAGATTCTGTTGCCGCGCTCAAAACCCGCGACAAAAGCTATGCAATAGCTTAAAAAATTCGAAAATTTTTATATACCTTTCATCAGAACGAATATTTCGAGTGTTCGAAATAAATAGTTCCGGATAATCTAGGTTACTGGTATTAAATAAGCGTTTTTCCATTCTTATGTACTAAGAACATACCAAATTTCAAGTCTCTATCTCAATTTGTTCCGAAGATAGAGCATTTACAGACACACATACAGATGGACGGCAAATTTTTTTTTTTCTAAAAATATGTTTTTCGGAATCTTCAGTGCCTAAAACGTGTAAATCCGTAAAAAAGTTTTTTCGATTTTCAAAACGATTGCAAGACTTACCCTATACTACGTATGATGGGTAAGTAGTAATTATTAAAATTATTTCAGCAGAAAGCACCATGGCAGATTACTAAAAAGCAGCCTTCTGGTTAAAAAAGATATAACATTATTTAAATGCAATGGAATTCAGCAATACTTTTATACTTATTAAATCTTTCGAACGAATGCCATGGCTAGTATTAAAGAGGGGGAAATAGCATTTTGCAGGTTACACATTTTTAATACTCCCTTTAATTACTAAATAATACGGATCAAAATGAGACATGCGTTTGATCGATTGCACAATTTGACATCAAAAACAGTTGAAACATGTTCACTTTTAGAAGATGATTCCATTTACTGGGCCGGAAAGCTTTTTCTTAGTCAAAAACATCAATGATCATTGACAAAATAATGCGACCCCCCCCCCCCCCCAAAAAAAAAAAAAAATCCTTCGTTCCAAAAATTTTATTAACTGCATATACTAATCAAAGAAATAACTAATGAAAAAAAATTATTCAGTTTTTTGCTTTATAAATATATGATGAAATTGAATATATACAATATGTTCCTTTCTTCTTTCCTTTCTTGTTTTTATTCCAATCATCTGCATTTAAATGTTAAGCCTCCAATTAACCTTTTCTTTTAATCAAGATAATTATTATTATGATGATAGGTAAGAGGTTGAATTCGATAGCAAAGAACAGGAATTGCAATTAAATGACATAAATGTCTTGAATGATGGTCTGCTTAGAAATTTTTATGTTTTTCTTATTGCATAAAATAATTAAGTACAGGCGAAAACCATTTTGCCGAAAAAAAAAATGAATGAGATGGAAAGTGTTTTAAAAGAAAATTAATTATTAATATTTAACTATTGATTGATAAAAGCGTCTTCTTTAATTTTACACTCTTATTATTATTTTTTTTTTTTAATTTACTTTCTACTTTTTAGGTGCGTTCGTAACTATATAAATACGTAGCACCTACATTCGTCGCCGAATCCGTCCATCTGCCCACAAATAATAGCGCAAAAACTATCTAACCAAATGATTTGCAATTTAATTTCTATAAAAAAAATATAATCTTTGAACAATTTTGTCGGATCATTTCAGAAATTTGCAAAAACAAGCTTTTTCTTGAATGAAAAAAACAATCTTATTCTCTCTCTCTCACACTTTTTACTTACCCATCATACGTAGTATAGGGTAAGTCTTGCAATCGTTTTGAAAATCGAAAAAAAATTTTTGACGGATTTACACGTTTTAGGTAGTGGAGATTCCAAAAAACATATTTTTAGAAAAAAAATTGCCGTCTGTCTGTCTGTCTGTCTGTCTGTAAACGCTCTATCTCCCGAACAAATTGAGATAGAGACTTGAAATTTTGTATGTAGTTAGTATGTAAAAATGGGACGAACCCTATTTAATATCAGCAACCTCGATTATCCAGAACTATTTTTTTTGGACTCTCGAAAAATTTGTTCTGATGAAATGTATATAAAAATTTTCGAATTATTTTGTTCTAAGGAATGGACGTAAAAGGAAATAAAATAACACACATTTTGCATATAGCACGAAGTCGATCGGATTATTAGTTGCCGAGATATTTGTAATCCTGTTTTCCACATTCTTTGATTTTTCATGACCCTGTATTTCATTCAACTTTCAATTCAGAAGTATATTTTAATTGAAAATGAGACGCTTAATCTTACGCAGTTAATTGTTAGTAGTTAATAGAATTATAATTTTTGGAGTTATAAGGATGTTTCTTTTACGCAGTTCGGTACTACTTGAGTAGTTTGGCGTTTTATATAATTTGTCGAAATTGGTACATCAGCAGTTCTTTAATATAGCATTACTATGTATATTAACAATATTTAAATTTTGTTTATGAATTGCAATGCATTGTATAAATAGTTTCACATGTTTTATTTTCATATACATATCCATGATGGGTAAGTATTACGGTGGCCCCCAACGACTAGTTTTAATACTCAGTAAAAATCATTGTGCACATGATATATTCAGAACGTATATACGGATTGTTATGAAACTTGATATAATTAATAAATACATCAGTATTTTTAAAATGACGTATTCTTAGGTCAAAGTTATTCTACTAACCATGTAAAAAACTTTTTTTAATGATAAAAATAACGATAATTAAAAATATTACTATTATAAACATTTAAAAATATGCTATTTTGAACGCACAAATGTGCGTATAACCCATTTCAAATTTTATAGCAATCTATACATACTTTCTCAAGATATCATGCGCGCAATTACTTACAAAGTTATAAAACGAGTTACTTTAAATTCAGTTATACATAAATTCTGTAAAAGTTTAAGTTTATTCTAATAGTATATTAAGTAATCTAATCTATTTAATCAACAGACAAATTTTCATGTTTACACCTAAAAAAAAAAAAAATCTTTTTGAGATATACCAATTTAAACTTTTAAAGTTTTGGTGATTTTCGTTGTATTCAAAATGTACCAAACTAGTAAAAAAGTAATTATTAAAATTAGTTCAGCAGAAAGCTCCATGGCAGATGACCGTAAAACAGTCTTGTGTTTTAAATATATAGATTATTACATTATTTAAATGCTATAGAATTCAACGATATTTCTTTACATTAAGATCTTTCGAACGAATGCTATGGCTAGCATTAAAGGGAGAAAAAATAGCATGTTGCAGGTTACACATTTTTTTACTACTCCCTTTAATTACTAAGTAATACAGATCAAAATGAGACATGCGTTTGATCGATTGCCCGATTTGACATCGTAAATAGTTAAAAATATATTCACTTTTATTAGATGATTCCATTTACCGGGCAGAAAAACTTTTTCGTGTTCAAAAACATCAATCATCATTGACAAAATAATGTGGCTAAAAAAAAGGTTTTTTTCGTATCGAAAATTCTATTAACTACATATACTAACCAAAGAAATAATTATGCACAAACAAGAAGTAATTGACAATTATTTTTGGTTTATAAATACATGATGAAGTTGAATATATGCAATACGCTTCATTTGCTCTTTTCTTTTTTGTTTTTATTCCAATTATCGGCATTTAAATGTTAAGGCCTTCATTTAAGCTTCTTTTTTTTTTAAATCAAGATAATTATTGTTATTATATTATATAAAAGATTGAATTTCTATCAAAGTACAGGGTTGATATTAAGTGACATAAACGTCTCGAATGGTGGTCTGCTTAGCAATTTTTATGTTTTTATCATTGCTGCGTAAAATAGTTAAGTACAGACAAAAACCATTTTGCCAAACAAAAAAAAAAAAAAAAAAAAAAAAAAAAAAAAAAAGAGAGAGAGAGAGAGAGAGAGAGAAAGTATTAAAAAAAATAATTGCTAATATTTAAATATTGATTGATAAAAGCGTTTTCTTTAATTTTACAATTTTTATTTTTTGTTTTTAATTTTTGATTTACGTCCTACTTTTTAAGTAAGGTACCCTTGGGTAATAACGCCACGTTAAGGTTCTACCAATTTTGACGGCTCAATTTTAGATTGTATTTTTCAAACAAATATAGGATTTGATACAGCAACTCATTGACTATCTATATAAAAAAAATAATTTAACAGATATGTATTCATAAAATGTAATGGCGTGATTTCTTGACCAATGCTATTTGGCGTTATTACCCACCTACATGGGTAATAACGCCATGCAAACAAAACTATGAAATAAGATGGAATAATTGCATGTAGATTGCCCAATTTTAAAAATACAAACTCTACAAACTTAGAAATTGACAAATTGCATTCTAAGCTATTGAAAATGTTCAATTTTTTGTGAAAGTGTAAGAAAAATAAAGGTGTGGCGTGGGAGGGAGAATGAGTCAAAAGAATATCAGATCGTGAGCTTCTTTTTGCTTAAAAAGGACCGCTTAAATAGAATTATTAGAAACATTGCACAGTTTTAACTGTGTTTATTTGAATCAGTATTTAGAATGTAGCTCGGCCACTGTGGGAAATCAACCGGGGTATTAAAGCCAAGGATTGGCGTTTTTACCCCGTTATAGTTATTGCGCTGTACATTTTAAATTACAAATTATCTTGAGAAGATATCCAAAATCTTCAACAACATTTTGAATGTCCGTGAAATGCAATACAAATTTATGTAATTAACAAAATATTTCCGGATAAAAAAAATAGTCTTCACGTCACAAAACATATCTCGCAAATTTTAGATCAAGCGTTAATTTTAGTTGCTTGTAAAAACAATAAGACCTAAAAATGAATAAAATTAACTTGAAGCTGTTTTTTGCGGTTTATATGACTCAAAACCTTTCTGCGCAGACCACATGGGTGTCATTTACCAGATTATTTCATAATTATGCATAATATTAGCAAGTAGTAAGCCCAGCCGTTGGTGCGGCGGAAGTGACGTCACAGGGGGGCGTGGTCAGCTGTCAATCAAAAGGGGGGAGGGAACCGGAAGTGACGTCATCAGGATGACGTCTTGTTAGACGAGGGTCGGTTGAGTTGTTTTTGGCTGAGAGCGTCTTGTTAGACGAGGTGCCTCCCCCCCCCCCATTTTTCCCCTACTTGATTTGGACTTTGAATAATTTTTTTCAAGTTTGATTTTTCAGTGTCGCCATCTATCGGACTTCTGTGAACTAATGCCGAAGCATTTTGAGAATATTGAAAAAGAATATTTTTTTTTTTCCCTGACTGGGGATCGAACCCGAGTCGTCCGCATAGGAAGCGGATGCGTTAACCGTTATGCTATCAGTTACTTGTGATAGAGTAGGAATGAATTGAAGTTATGGGGGGTTCTGAAGATATGACTTTGCGTCTTGATGTGGTTGAATCTAAGAAGTTTGATTGTTTAATGAAGGCTTTGTAGGCTTGTAATTTATTATTTGAATTAGCGAAATGAATGTATTAATGTTTTAGATTTTAATTAATAACGTTACAATTATTTTTGAATTGATTGTTTAATGAACTTTACAATTAATTTTGAATTGATTGTTTAATGAAAGTTTTGTGTAATTATAATTTATTATTTGAATTTGCGTAATGAATGTCTTATTATTTTTAATTTTAAGTAATAACTTTTGCAATTAATTATGAGAAATGAATTTAGTTTTCGAATGGGTATTGTTGAATTTTATTTTATTTTTAAATATTTAGTAATAAATAATTATAAATAATTTATTATTATCAATGTATGTTTTCATAGCTTTTTTTTTTAATGAGTTTTTTCATAGACCTTTTTTTTCATTATTTATACATTTCATGTGTGTTAGAATTATTATTGCTATTATTATTATTTTTTAATACCTGAAAATGGTGCGAAGTGTTTAAATTATTTAATCTAGCTTATTTGTAATTAAAAAATTGATTGAAACAGTCTTATTGATTATTATTAATCACTTATTATTATTAATCACTTATTATTATTATTATTACATATTACTCTTTTACTGAACGTATTTTTTAATGAAAAATAAAACTTTTTTTTTTCTTTAACTTATCTTTTTTTTTTTTTTTTTTTCACCGAATACATTTTTTAATGAAACTTTTTTTCTTTAACTTATCTTTTTTTTCACCGAATACATTTTTTTTACTAAACATAGAACTTTTTTTTTCCTTAACATAACTTTTTTTTTTTTTTTTACTGAATACATTTTTTTTTTTACTAAACATAGAACTTTTTTTTTTCCTTAACATAACTTTTTTTTTTTTTTTTTACTGAATACATTTTTTTTTTTTTAATAAAACATAAAACTTTTTTCTTTTCAATACATAATTTTTTTTCTCTTTTACTGAATACATTTTTTTTTTATTCAACATGAACTTTTTCTAAACACAAAACTTAAAACTTAATTCCTAAACACAAAAATAATTTACTTACTATAAAACTTTTTTTTTCCAATTCATATATTTTTTTTTTTTACTGAACATAAAACTTTTTCCTAAACACAAAACTTTTTTTTAAAACTAAACTTAATTCCTAAACACAAAAATAATTTACTTACTATAAAACTTTTTTTTTTCCAATTCATATATTTTTTTTTTACTGAACATAAAACTTTTTCCTAAACACAAAACTTTTTTTTTAAAACTAAACTTAATTCCTAAACACAAAAATAATTTACTCAATATAAAACTTTTTTTTCCAATTCATATATTTTTTTTTTTTTTACTGAATACATTTTTATACTAAACATAAAACTTTTTTTTTCTAAACACAAAACTTTTTTTTTAAAACTAAACTTAATTCCTAAACACAAAAATAATTTACTCAATAAAAAACTTTTTTTTTTTTCCAATTCACATATTTTTTTTTTACTGAATACATTTTTATACTAAAACATAAAACTTTTTTTTCTAAACACAAAACTTTTTTTAAACTAAACTTAAAACTTTTTCCTTAGCATAAAAATATTTTTTTCCAGAATAGAAAACTTTTTTTTTTTTTTTTTTTTACATAATAAAAAAACTTTTTTTAAACATAAAAAACATTTTCCCCCTAATCTTAAAAAAAAAATTTATTTTCTTAAATAAATTTTTCTTTTTCTAAAACATACAAATATTTTTTTTTCCGAAGCATTTTTCTTTTTCTAAAACATTTTTCTTTTTCTAAAACACAAAAAATACTTTTTTCATAAAATATTTTTTTTTTCCCAAAACATTATTTCTTTTTACAAAACGTATTATTTTCTAAGCATAAAAATTATTATCTTTTTAACCTAAATCGCTTTTTCCAAAACATATTTTTTTAATCTCCAAACATAATTTAATAATCTGGGAACAACACATAAGCTCTTTTTTGTTTTTATGGGCATTCTTTTCAAAAAATTTCTTTTCTCAAGAAAAAATTAGAAAAGTTATTCTAAAAAGTTTTCAGACTTACAAAATAAAAAAATACACAAATAGATGCACGCATAAATATTTTACAATATAAAAATTTTATTTGGTTCATAAAATACAGTAAAGTTTCAAACAGTTTTCTACATTTTTAACCAAGGTATTGGTGATATTGGTAAAGTGGCGTGCTGAGATGATTTTCGTTTTCTATGATGGGGTTCAGGTCTTGCAAAAATAGTTTTCGGTTCAGACTTCAAATACTTGTTTTTTATAAATTCTTGAGGGAAGCTAATTTTCTAAAAATAGTACAAATTACCAAAAATTTAAATGTTTTTTCTACAAAAGTTACAAAAAAATTAATATACTAATGACAAGTTACAGAAAGAACTAAAAAAATTTATGAATATATTTACAAATTTATTAAAATCACACCTTTTTCTGGATTACAAACCACAATTTCTTGAAAAATTTAACACCGAATTTGTAAGATTTTAATCCTTGTATTACATACACTCAATAAATATTAAAAATTAAACAAAAAAAAAAAAATGTTTAGTCTCATCAATAAGCAGAAATTCTATATTAAAAGAATATTTTTCATAGTAGTACTTATAAAAATGAGAGTTTACAAACTGATTTTCATAATTTTATCACATTCAAACTTAATTTTCATACAGAAAACATTAAAGAAAATTAATAGATATTTAATATTTAATAACCTCATACATGAAATTACTGTCGAATGAGACAACTAATAATCAATAAAATCAACTGTTGAACAAAAAAAAAATAGTACAAATTACCAAAAATTCAAATGTTTTTTCTACAAAAGTTACAAAAAATTAACATATGAATGACAAGTTAGAAAAATAACTAAAAAAATTAATGAACATATTTACAAATTTATTAAAATCACACCTTTTTCTAGATTACAAACGACAATTTCTTGAAAAATTGAACACCTAATTTGTAAGATTTTAATCCTTGTATTACATACACTCAGTAAATATTCAGAATTAAACAAAAAAATAATTTTTTAGTCTCATCAATAAGCAGAAATTCTATATTAAAAGAAAATTTTCATAGTAGTACCTATAAAAATGAGAGTTTACAAACTGATTTTCATAATTTTATCATATTCAAACTTAATTTTTATACATAAAGCATTATTTAATCAAATTTTATACTTTCTAATTCAGTAAAATTCAATACTTTTTTAGTTTTTAACCCAATACCACAATATTTATTAACATCAAACTTGATTCTTTACCTTTTATATTTCAGCATTACACAAGTGAGATAAATACTAACTTGGAACGATTATAGAGTTGAAGTCAATTGATTCTATTCGATTTTCACCTTATACACATTGCTCCTACACGAAATTTCTTACTGCTATAATCATCTAATGTATTGAAACTAATCTACTCATAGTATTAATCAAATTATATGTTTCCTCTTGCACTTCTGAATTATTGTGCATCAAGTTGCTTAAAATATAAATACTATCTATACAGTTTTTAATGAATCATAGTATACATGATTAATCTTGAGTTAGCACTTCCATAGTATTAATCAAATTATATATTTCATCTTGCACTTCTGAATTATCGTCTATCAAGGTACTTAAAATACAAATACTATCGTCACAGTTTTAATGATGCATAGTGAACTGACTAATCTTTAGTCAGCCCTTCCATAGTATTTTAACATTTCATAACATTTCATTGAATTTTAACAGTCCATATTTCAAATAACCTATTTTCGAAACCAAACTATGTGAATTTTACCACATAGAATGATTTGGGTTTCACACTTTTCTCAAAATTATCAGATATGTACTCCTCAGAGGAATTACTGTCATATGAATAAATGAAAAAAATTTAATTTATATTAAATGTACACGAAATTGATTGCAATATACATGTATTTAATAAAAATAAATAAATAAGCGATTATTTATACATTAAACCTTTATTAAATATATATTTCTTTCATTATACAGATGTTTCAACAAGATGAACCAAAACAGCAGCAAACTTCAGAAATTTATGATCTGAATGATTCATCCCTAGCACATGTAGCGTTAACGAATAATATATATGTGAGAACTTATATGAGAAATAGTAGAATTCGTATATGAAACGTAATAAGAGTAAATATAAAATGATTTGTCTTACTGCCTACACTTTAACAAGTGCCTTTTTACCTATATTGTTGAAGAGAATCCTAATTGTTTCCATTTATTTCTATTACAGATATACTCTATATGCTACAAACACTTCTTAAGTAAATGGAATTTAACAGACCATACAAAAATCCATACAGGTGAAAAACCTTACACATGGGAAGATTACCAAATTCTGTTTTCAAGGAGACGTGAATCAAAAATGTACAAATCATCATATAAAAACATCGTCAATTATATGTAAACTTAGTGAAGATATACAAAAATTAGTCAGACTTTTGAAGAATTCAGAAATAAAGGAAGATATTTAGACTATTTATCCATCATATTTTCATAACACTTACCACAATATCTCAAACTTAAAATTTGGAAGACATACACACTACTGAAAAGTAATTTTGTTACCCGTGATTCTTCTAACCAGCATGAATGTATAGATATTATTTTGCAATGTATTCTTTAAATGCTTACATTAAATATTCTTTTATATGCATATACCGTTGTGTTTATTTTTCTAATACCTATTACATTAATGAAATAAATAACAGTTTAAGTGAAACGACACTCTCACAACTTAAAAAAGGCATAAGAACATACAAAAAATAAGCAGATGTATGAAAAAATATGCAATTTTACAAAATAATTTCACTGTTTTCTAGAAATATTAACAAAAAATTATTTACAATATAAAAAATTGCATGTTTTCTAGAAATATTAACAAAAAAAAAAAAATATTTACAATATAAAAAATTGCAAAAGTAAAAAGAAAAAACACAAATGTAAAACAAAAAATCACAAAGTGAAAAACTCACAAGAAAGTTTTTGAAAAAAAAATTTACAACAAAAATTTTTTACAAAAACCAAAACTTCAAAAAATATTTTTACAAAAAATATTTTTACAAAAATTTTTTTTTTTTCAAAAAACATTTTTTACAAAAAATTTTTTTTTCAAAAACATTTTTTTTTTACAAAAAAAATTTTTTTTTTCAAAATATTTTTTACAAATTTTTTTTTTCAAAAAATATTTTTTACAAAAAAAATTTTTTTTTACTTTTGTAAAAAGTTATTTTGAAAATAAAAAATTTTTTTTTTCAAAATAACTTTTTACAAAAATTTTTTTTTTTTTTTTTTTTTTTTTCAAAATAACTTTTTACAAAAATTTTTTTTTTTCAAAAACATTTTTTTTACAAAAAAAATTTTTTTTTTCAAAGTAACTTTTTACAAAAAAAATTTTTTTTTTTCAAAAACATTTTTTACAAAAAAATTTTTTTTTTACTTTTGTAAAAAGTTATTTTGAAAAAAAAAATTTTTTTGTAAAAAAATGTTTTTGAAAAAAAAAAAATTTTTTTGTAAAAAGTTACTTTGAAAAAAAAAAAATTTTTTTGTAAAAAAAATGTTTTTGAAAAAAAAAAATTTTTGTAAAAAGTTATTTTGAAAAAAAAAAAATTTTTTTTTTCAAAATAACTTTTTACAAAAGTAAAAAAAAAATTTTTTTGTAAAAAATATTTTTTGAAAAAAAAATTTGTAAAAAATATTTTGAAAAAAAAAAAATTTTTTTGTAAAAAAAAAATGTTTTTGAAAAAAAAATTTTTTGTAAAAAATGTTTTTTGAAAAAAAAAATTTTTGTAAAAATATTTTTTGTAAAAATATTTTTTGAAGTTTTGGTTTTTGTAAAAAATTTTTGTTGTAAATTTTTTTTTCAAAAACTTTCTTGTGAGTTTTTCACTTTGTGATTTTTTGTTTTACATTTGTGTTTTTTCTTTTTACTTTTGCAATTTTTTATATTGTAAATATTTTTTTTTTTGTTAATATTTCTAGAAAACATGCAATTTTTTATATTGTAAATAATTTTTTGTTAATATTTCTAGAAAACAGTGAAATTATTTTGTAAAATTGCATATTTTTTCATACATCTGCTTATTTTTTGTATGTTCTTATGCCTTTTTTAAGTTGTGAGAGTGTCGTTTCACTTAAACTGTTATTTATTTCATTAATGTAATAGGTATTAGAAAAATAAACACAACGGTATATGCATATAAAAGAATATTTAATGTAAGCATTTAAAGAATACATTGCAAAATAATATCTATACATTCATGCTGGTTAGAAGAATCACGGGTAACAAAATTACTTTTCAGTAGTGTGTATGTCTTCCAAATTTTAAGTTTGAGATATTGTGGTAAGTGTTATGAAAATATGATGGATAAATAGTCTAAATATCTTCCTTTATTTCTGAATTCTTCAAAAGTCTGACTAATTTTTGTATATCTTCACTAAGTTTACATATAATTGACGATGTTTTTATATGATGATTTGTACATTTTTGATTCACGTCTCCTTGAAAACAGAATTTGGTAATCTTCCCATGTGTAAGGTTTTTCACCTGTATGGATTTTTGTATGGTCTGTTAAATTCCATTTACTTAAGAAGTGTTTGTAGCATATAGAGTATATCTGTAATAGAAATAAATGGAAACAATTAGGATTCTCTTCAACAATATAGGTAAAAAGGCACTTGTTAAAGTGTAGGCAGTAAGACAAATCATTTTATATTTACTCTTATTACGTTTCATATACGAATTCTACTATTTCTCATATAAGTTCTCACATATATATTATTCGTTAACGCTACATGTGCTAGGGATGAATCATTCAGATCATAAATTTCTGAAGTTTGCTGCTGTTTTGGTTCATCTTGTTGAAACATCTGTATAATGAAAGAAATATATATTTAATAAAGGTTTAATGTATAAATAATCGCTTATTTATTTATTTTTATTAAATACATGTATATTGCAATCAATTTCGTGTACATTTAATATAAATTAAATTTTTTTCATTTATTCATATGACAGTAATTCCTCTGAGGAGTACATATCTGATAATTTTGAGAAAAGTGTGAAACCCAAATCATTCTATGTGGTAAAATTCACATAGTTTGGTTTCGAAAATAGGTTATTTGAAATATGGACTGTTAAAATTCAATGAAATGTTATGAAATGTTAAAATACTATGGAAGGGCTGACTAAAGATTAGTCAGTTCACTATGCATCATTAAAACTGTGACGATAGTATTTGTATTTTAAGTACCTTGATAGACGATAATTCAGAAGTGCAAGATGAAATATATAATTTGATTAATACTATGGAAGTGCTTACTCAAGATTAATCATGTATACTATGATTCATTAAAAACTGTATAGATAGTATTTATATTTTAAGCAACTTGATGCACAATAATTCAGAAGTGCAAGAGGAAACATATAATTTGATTAATACTATGAGTAGATTAGTTTCAATACATTAGATGATTATAGCAGTAAGAAATTTCGTGTAGGAGCAATGTGTATAAGGTGAAAATCGAATAGAATCAATTGACTTCAACTCTATAATCGTTCCAAGTTAGTATTTATCTCACTTGTGTAATGCTGAAATATAAAAGGTAAAGAATCAAGTTTGATGTTAATAAATATTGTGGTATTGGGTTAAAAACTAAAAAAGTATTGAATTTTACTGAATTAGAAAGTATAAAATTTGATTAAATAATGCTTTATGTATAAAAATTAAGTTTGAATATGATAAAATTATGAAAATCAGTTTGTAAACTCTCATTTTTATAGGTACTACTATGAAAATTTTCTTTTAATATAGAATTTCTGCTTATTGATGAGACTAAAAAATTATTTTTTTGTTTAATTCTGAATATTTACTGAGTGTATGTAATACAAGGATTAAAATCTTACAAATTAGGTGTTCAATTTTTCAAGAAATTGTCGTTTGTAATCTAGAAAAAGGTGTGATTTTAATAAATTTGTAAATATGTTCATTAATTTTTTTAGTTATTTTTCTAACTTGTCATTCATATGTTAATTTTTTGTAACTTTTGTAGAAAAAACATTTGAATTTTTGGTAATTTGTACTATTTTTTTTTTGTTCAACAGTTGATTTTATTGATTATTAGTTGTCTCATTCGACAGTAATTTCATGTATGAGGTTATTAAATATTAAATATCTATTAATTTTCTTTAATGTTTTCTGTATGAAAATTAAGTTTGAATGTGATAAAATTATGAAAATCAGTTTGTAAACTCTCATTTTTATAAGTACTACTATGAAAAATATTCTTTTAATATAGAATTTCTGCTTATTGATGAGACTAAACATTTTTTTTTTGTTTAATTTTTAATATTTATTGAGTGTATGTAATACAAGGATTAAAATCTTACAAATTCGGTGTTAAATTTTTCAAGAAATTGTGGTTTGTAATCCAGAAAAAGGTGTGATTTTAATAAATTTGTAAATATATTCATAAATTTTTTTAGTTCTTTCTGTAACTTGTCATTAGTATATTAATTTTTTTGTAACTTTTGTAGAAAAAACATTTAAATTTTTGGTAATTTGTACTATTTTTAGAAAATTAGCTTCCCTCAAGAATTTATAAAAAACAAGTATTTGAAGTCTGAACCGAAAACTATTTTTGCAAGACCTGAACCCCATCATAGAAAACGAAAATCATCTCAGCACGCCACTTTACCAATATCACCAATACCTTGGTTAAAAATGTAGAAAACTGTTTGAAACTTTACTGTATTTTATGAACCAAATAAAATTTTTATATTGTAAAATATTTATGCGTGCATCTATTTGTGTATTTTTTTATTTTGTAAGTCTGAAAACTTTTTAGAATAACTTTTCTAATTTTTTCTTGAGAAAAGAAATTTTTTGAAAAGAATGCCCATAAAAACAAAAAAGAGCTTATGTGTTGTTCCCAGATTATTAAATTATGTTTGGAGATTAAAAAAATATGTTTTGGAAAAAGCGATTTAGGTTAAAAAGATAATAATTTTTATGCTTAGAAAATAATACGTTTTGTAAAAAGAAATAATGTTTTGGGAAAAAAAAATATTTTATGAAAAAAGTATTTTTTGTGTTTTAGAAAAAGAAAAATGTTTTAGAAAAAGAAAAATGCTTCGGAAAAAAAAATATTTGTATGTTTTAGAAAAAGAAAAATTTATTTAAGAAAATAAATTTTTTTTTTAAGATTAGGGGGAAAATGTTTTTTATGTTTAAGAAAAGTTTTTTTATTATGTAAAAAAAAAAAAAAAAAAAAAGTTTTCTATTCTGGAAAAAAATATTTTTATGCTAAGGAAAAAGTTTTAAGTTTAGTTTAAAAAAAGTTTTGTGTTTAGAAAAAAAAGTTTTATGTTTTAGTATAAAAATGTATTCAGTAAAAAAAAAAAATATGTGAATTGGAAAAAAAAAAAAGTTTTTTATTGAGTAAATTATTTTTGTGTTTAGGAATTAAGTTTAGTTTTAAAAAAAAAGTTTTGTGTTTAGAAAAAAAAAGTTTTATGTTTAGTATAAAAATGTATTCAGTAAAAAAAAAAAATATATGAATTGGAAAAAAAAGTTTTATATTGAGTAAATTATTTTTGTGTTTAGGAATTAAGTTTAGTTTTAAAAAAAAAGTTTTGTGTTTAGGAAAAAGTTTTATGTTCAGTAAAAAAAAAATATATGAATTGGAAAAAAAAAAAGTTTTATAGTAAGTAAATTATTTTTGTGTTTAGGAATTAAGTTTAGTTTTAAAAAAAAAGTTTTGTGTTTAGGAAAAAGTTTTATGTTCAGTAAAAAAAAAAAATATATGAATTGGAAAAAAAAAGTTTTGTAGTAAGTAAATTATTTTTGTGTTTAGGAATTAAGTTTTAAGTTTTGTGTTTAGAAAAAGTTCATGTTGAATAAAAAAAAAATGTATTCAGTAAAACAGAAAAAAAATTATGTATTGAAAAGAAAAAAGTTTTATGTTTTATTAAAAAAAAAAAAAATGTATTCAGTAAAAAAAAAAAAAAAAAGTTATGTTAAGGAAAAAAAAAAGTTCTATGTTTAGTAAAAAAAAAAAATGTATTCAGTAAAAAAAAAAAAAAAAGTTATGTTAAGGAAAAAAAAAGTTCTATGTTTAGTAAAAAAAATGTATTCGGTGAAAAAAAAGATAAGTTAAAGAAAAAAAGTTTCATTAAAAAATGTATTCGGTGAAAAAAAAAAAAAAAAAAGATAAGTTAAAGAAAAAAAAAAGTTTTATTTTTCATTAAAAAATACGTTCAGTAAAAGAGTAATATGTAATAATAATAATAATAAGTGATTAATAATAATAAGTGATTAATAATAATCAATAAGACTGTTTCAATCAATTTTTTAATTACAAATAAGCTAGATTAAATAATTTAAACACTTCGCACCATTTTCAGGTATTAAAAAATAATAATAATAGCAATAATAATTCTAACACACATGAAATGTATAAATAATGAAAAAAAAGGTCTATGAAAAAACTCATTAAAAAAAAAAGCTATGAAAACATACATTGATAATAATAAATTATTTATAATTATTTATTACTAAATATTTAAAAATAAAATAAAATTCAACAATACCCATTCGAAAACTAAATTCATTTCTCATAATTAATTGCAAAAGTTATTACTTAAAATTAAAAATAATAAGACATTCATTACGCAAATTCAAATAATAAATTATAATTACACAAAACTTTCATTAAACAATCAATTCAAAATTAATTGTAAAGTTCATTAAACAATCAATTCAAAAATAATTGTAACGTTATTAATTAAAATCTAAAACATTAATACATTCATTTCGCTAATTCAAATAATAAATTACAAGCCTACAAAGCCTTCATTAAACAATCAAACTTCTTAGATTCAACCACATCAAGACGCAAAGTCATATCTTCAGAACCCCCCATAACTTCAATTCATTCCTACTCTATCACAAGTAACTGATAGCATAACGGTTAACGCATCCGCTTCCTATGCGGACGACTCGGGTTCGATCCCCAGTCAGGGAAAAAAAAAAATATTCTTTTTCAATATTCTCAAAATGCTTCGGCATTAGTTCACAGAAGTCCGATAGATGGCGACACTGAAAAATCAAACTTGAAAAAAATTATTCAAAGTCCAAATCAAGTAGGGGAAAAATGGGGGGGGGGAGGCACCTAGTCTAACAAGACGCTCTCAGCCAAAAACAACTCAACCGACCCTCGTCTAACAAGACGTCATCCTGATGACGTCACTTCCGGTTCCCTCCCCCCTTTTGATTGACAGCTGACCACGCCCCCTGTGACGTCACTTCCGCCGCACCAACGGCTGGGCTTACTACTTTAGCACTTGGCGTTATTACCCCGCCTGGCGTTATTACCCCAGACCACCTTACGTTCATAATTATATAAATATGTACAGGCACGTAGCCAGGGAGGGGGCTAAAGGAGCTGAAGCCCCTCCCGAAAGTTTAAGAGTTATTTTAAAAGTTATCGTAATAATGAAATTTGACAATGTTATTCTTGTTTTTAATCTTTCATTACATTAAAACAACATACATTTTTAGCTATAAAGTTATTCAGTTATAGTTAGTGAAATTCCCCTTATATCACTCATTCAGTTATATTGTTTTTTATTCGTATCTGCCACTAAAAATGTAAGTTCTTATTAAAACGCAAATTTAATTGACTTTATGCACAATATAATTTGATAAGTGAAATTCAATATTATATTTTGACGAACGAAAAAGTAAATGGAATAGGAGTATGGCATATACACTGGTGTGCAAAATTTAAGGACGAGTCCCAAATGCCAATTTTCAAGGGGTTTTCCAGCAATAATTTTCATGCGAATATTCAAAAGGAGGTAATATAATTGGAATAATTTCTATCCCTGCATAACAGCTAATCCATATAATATCTCATTCAGATCACACACGGTCACAAGAGCCACATTCACTATGACGAAACAAAGAATAGGAAATTCCATACGTCTTTTTTATGAGTCTCAAATGACTACTATATGTGACTCCACTGAAAAGTCATTGTGACTGCAGTTTTGTGGCGAGTCACTGGGTGACTTTACAATGTCGTTTCATTGAGACTCTCGTGTGACCTCTCATCTGGAGACTCAATTTCAAAGTTATTGTGAAAGTTGTACTATCATAAATTACCAAATAATGTCACGTTAAAGTCACATGGTGACTTTTCACAGTGGTTACTTCACAGTAAGGTCTCTTTCACCATTTGAAAAAGTCTTGTGACAGAAAGTCACCATGTGACTTTATTGTGACATTATTTATTGATTTATCATAATGCAACATTCACAATGACTTTGAAATTGAGTCTCCAAATGCATAGGCGTAGGAACCGGGGGAGCTGGGGGAGCTCTGGCTCCCCCTGGGATTTTTCAGATGGGCTCAGCTTCCTCGAAAGAAATTGAAAAATAAAGTTTACTTTTTCTAGAAAATTCACGGGGAAAGGACGAGTGTCTCCAAACAAAAGATAGTTTTATAAGATAAGAACAGACAAGCTATCCTTCCGCTCCAAGTAGAATAAGGAAAATTGAGTTTTTAGCGAAGCAAAAATACACATACCTTACTAATGCATAAAAAAAACGATTTAATCAAAAAACTTTTGATTCTCACATACAGATCGAATCCATATCCACGAATACAGCTTCAACCACGCCAGAAGATCTCAAACAAAAGCTTAGGTACATGCTGATGATTTTGATTTGACAAATCTTTCTGCAAAGTTGACACTTCTACCAACACTAGTCCCGAACGGAACTGACAGAAATACGTTGTCGATCACAATTAAAATGATGTCATCCCAGAAATTAGTAAAAAAATTATTTTCTAAAGTTTACCTTTTGGCAGAATTTACTTTGTTATTCTGATATCATTAGTGACAGCTGAGAGCTTTCAATGTTCTTCTTCAAACAGACACACCGCCGAACAACAATGTATCAATATAGACTCAATCACTTGATGCTACTGCATATTTATAAAGAAGCCTTTAAAATTGATTTGGAAAAGATTGTAAAGAATTTGTGGTACTACTAGGTTATCCCGTCGACCAAAAAATTATCGCCAAGATTAAATGCCAATAATGGATGATCTTGAATGTCACATTCAATGACATTAAATACGATTCATGTGTTTAAAATATAATTAAGTGATTTTTTTTTCGACTTTTTATTAATATTTTTATTAATATTCTACTAATTATTTGTTTTTCCGTTATTTAAAATAAAAATTATGTCAATATGTATAATTTGGCTATAGTTTGGCGATTTGTATAATATGGCGAAATTGGTCGACATGATAACAGAGTAGTACCGAATTTGTAAGCCAAACAACATAAATAAAACTTTAACTTTTGGTAAATGGGAGTGGGAGAAGCCTGAAATTTCAATATTTTCTTCGGTATCGTCCATAAATTAAGTGTCATCAAGTATATCGAATATAAATTATTTAAACTGGATTAAAAAGTCGATGATCTTTTGATATGCTTCTATTTTATACTCTTGTTTGTGAAAAGTGCAACACAAGAAAACCTCCGAAATGAATGAAATTATGAGAGAAATGATTCTCACCACTAGCTTTTAACAATATGCTCCTCAGGGGCATGCGAAGAGAAAAGTGCGATTAGGGCAAAGTTTCATTTTGGATTTGCTTTCCCACAACTTCTTCTTCTGACAGGCCAAAAAATGGCGTTGGTAGTATAAATTTAGGGCCTTTTAAAATTCCACGCCCGGGGCTCCCCATTCGCCCCCCTACTTTCGCACGGCGCTGATGCTCCAGCTCCCCCTGTTTTTTCAAAGTTCCTACGCCACTGTCCAAATGACAGTCACATGAGAATCTCAATAAAACGACGTTGTAAAGTCACCTGGTGACTCGATACAAAGCAACAGTCGCAGTGACCTGTCAGTGGGCTCACATATCGTAGTCATTTGAGACTCATATAAGAGACGTATGGAATTTCCTATTTTTTGTTTCGCCGTAGTGACTGTGACTCTTGTGACCATGTGTGACCTGAATGAGATGTTATATGGACTAGCTGTAATACAGGGATAGTAATTCTTCGAATTATGTTACTTCCTTTTGAATGTTCGCGTGAAAATTATTGCTTGAAAATCCCTTGAAAATTGGCATTTTGGGACTCGTCCTTAAATTTTGCACACCAGTGTAAGATAACTTAAGTAGTTAAATATAAAACATTTACTTGCACGTTATGATATCCCTTAATTTTCTCTATTCTCATTATATCATGCATGCAATGAAAACCTAGAGTTACCCACTGTTAAAATGTTTTGTAAAGAAAGAAACCAAAAGCTTTAATAGCCACCTATAATGTAAAATCATGTGAAAATTAATGATTTTAAAGAAAATATATCTTTGAAAATAGTGTTGTAAGTGTGAAAAGCTTTTTATTAAAAAAATCTTGACCCGTTTAAAATTATCGTTACTCGTTACTGCTCAGAAACCGGCAATTAAAAATCATCGTATGTACTACATAACTGCAACAAATCTAGTTACTTATGGAACAGGAGTATTTGGAAGAATTAGCATTTTTTACTCTTCACATATTATTATGTGCTGCCATCTATCTGTCCATAAAATACAGATTTAATCAAGTTTCTAATTTTTTTTCGCAAACAAAATTAAAAACGATGCATAATTGAGTACAACATGTCTAAATTGTAGAATTTATTACATATGAAAATAAAGAATAATCGGAGAAAGCAATTTAGCAAGAGTAAAAGCTTACAAAATTTATACAATAAAATTATGAGATGTAATTACACAAACAAAATGTTTTTACAAGCAAATTCTCTCACTAATTTTACACTAACAAAATATGTGTAATTATGTGTAATTAATTTCTGGAATAATTTAAAAACAATATGTTTTAATTCTTACGTGATCATCCTATCAAATACACATCTACATTTGTACTTCAATCCATTATTATCTCAGAAAATTTTTATTTATATATTAAAATACTTTTTTTTCTTCAGATATGAAATTTAAAAACAAACAGCAAATATATTTTTAAAATCAACAAAAAATAAACTTTATCATAAAAACATTTTTAAAAGCAATCTAAAAATTTGTATTTATCACGGAAATGTTTTCAAATATAAAATATAAATACGAATGCAAAGATATTTTTATAGGAAAATAATATACTTAAAGCAAACCTGTAACTTTTAAAACTTAATTTCTTGAAAATTTTCAAAAAATTTACATTGCTCTCTGCCACATTTTATTACATTATTACTAAGCTGCTGGTTCAATGATGGCAGTAACAACGGTTTTGATAGAACCAAACTATCATGTGATAGACGATGCTTTACTAATAAATGTCTTTTTTTTTTAATTCGTCGTTGAACTTTCTTTAATTGAATACTTCATTTGGCAAAAATCACGTTTTGCTTTATTACTTGATACTGCAAAAAAATATGTTCACAATTTACTGCTTTATCTTTCCGTAATTAGGATGAGCGAAGCGAATCCTCTACTAGGCCACTCAAATTACAATTTGTCGTACACTTTACGAAAAAACTATTCAACATTTTGACTTCAAATTAAACACAAAAATAAAATATGATCTGTAGATTTGCAGAATATAATTTTTTTTACAGTAAAACGTTAAAAAAATATTATTTTAATTAATTTATTTTACATGCATTTCCAATACGCACGCATTTTAGCAAATAAATAAATAATGAAACGCGTATATTTTCAGAAAAAAAAATATATAAATCATGGAGTAAGTGATTATAGATAGAATCACGATTAATTTAATAAATAAAATATGTTTTCATTATTCAGCAAAATCGTTTGCAGAAATGACACTAAAACATTTTAAAAGAATTCTTTATTGTGGATTTATTTATTTATTTTTTTTTTGTAAAGTGGCAACAAAAGAATTGTAAACAAATAAAATGAATTGTTAAATTTGTTATATAAATGAAAAATTAAAAGAATTGCGTGAACTTGTTGCCTCGATTCAAGCTCTTTATAAATGTACTAAAGGAAAAGTTGGCCGATTCAGAAATGACAAGTGGACTTCAACCATTTCTTACTTTATCATTTGTATCGAAAGTAATGTTACGTTCTTATTTGTGGACCGAAAAAGGTTTAGTGAACGGGACTTTAGACTTTGTTGCGCGTATTAAAGAAAATTACAAGCCACTAGACTAGATACCGCGAATAATCATGGATAAATTTGAATACTACAATAATTTAACTTAAAAGAATTGGTGCGTACCAATTCCCCCAATAAAGTAGACTCCCTCAAATCCGCACAGCTTGGGACCAGAGATTTTGCGGATTTTACAATTTTGCGGATTTCTGGTCATTGCTTTGTTTACATTTTTTAAACAGTAATTCGAATGCAATTAATAATCCAATTGAAATTATAATGTATGCTTACAATATAATAAAATATTAAAGTAAGTAATAAACTAAAATAATAAAAAATTAGATAATTTTTAAAATGATTAAAATATTAAAAACAAAGGTCTAATTAATAATGTATGATTAAGTGTTCATTATAAAGATGAAATGTATTTTGAATAAATTATTCAATGAAACTTGCCTCATAAATAATGTACAATACTAATTCAGATCAAAATAATAAAGTAAGGAGGTTTTATTCCAGGTTTAGCCACACTTAGTGACAAAAAAAAAAAAGCTTGATTAAGACATATATATTTGGTAAGATTATGATTATCATTGATTACAGGAATATCTTGAATTTTTTCAGAAATAAATTTATTTTTCCTTCAAGAGAAAACCTTAAGACAGTAATAGTAACAAAAATTACAAATTAAAATATATTTGGAATTGATATAAAACAAAAAAAGTAAAATTTTGTCCTTATATCTGTACTGAATGCTTCATTGTTTACATCCGTAAATTATGTGCGGATTTTAGAGAGTTGCGGATTTTAGGTTTTCAGATTTGAGGGAGTCTACTGTAATTGAATTCTGGAAATATGGAAGCATAAATTGCTCAAGGAAAGAATTTCTTCTGCAGTTAGCTTTTGCTGTTACAATTCATAAATCCCAAGGTTTAACATTAGATGAAGCAGTTCTAGATATTGAGGATATATAGGCACCAGTTGGCTTAAAAACGTACGTAACGTTGTCAAGAGTGAAAATCCTTCAAAATTAAGCATTCAATAGAAATCTTCCTTGCGAAAAATTCTTTAATATCAAAAATTCTCATGCACTAACATGTATAAAAACGAAGAAATTAGATTAAAAAGTTTTACAGTTAAAAATTCATAGTATCGACGAGAGCAGATTTCAAATGTTTTTCCAGAAAATAGGATTTTGAAGAAGTAACTTTCTTCAAGCTTTCTTCAAATATATTATTCTAAAATAGCTATCAAAGATTATTTAATGTTAATTACAAAGATTGGAAACATGCATATTTCAAATAACTTTAAAAAACACAAGTGGCTACTAGAAATTGTAAAAAAAATCTTTAAAAGAATTTTTAGTTGAAAATTTAAAAATATTTTGTAAAAGTTTGCTTTGAAAATATTTTTTTATGCCAGTCTTAGATCATAAATAGAAAATTCCTAAGAAATTGATAGTTATTTGGCTGAACTTACATTTGTAGAATTAAAATGCGCCAAAACATAAAGTAACGTTTTTGTTTAATAAAGATACAAAAATAATATTAAAAAATATTGTTACTTTCAAATATATGCTTTATAAAAAAATGCTTCGCAAATCCAAACAAAGCATGGCTTTTGCTAGTAAATAAATAAATCAATCAATAAGACCTACGAAATCCAAATCATTTGAGAATAACTGATACATTCAAACTGAACGATACGCATACCGAAAGAACTCAGATTGGCGCCTAATTCGCATCTCTTAAGCGTCGACTGTCTGGTTTCATTCATGAACTGTACAAACGTACGTAAACAGAGTTTGAAGTTAGTTTCATTTTTTTCGGTGGCGTATTGGCAGTAACTACAAACGAGTGATATTTTAAAGAAACGATTCGGTATTTCGTATTTTAAAGAATACCCATTATACGTTAATGAATATGTGCGGTTTGCAACAGCTCTATTCCATAGTAGTCCGTCTAAAAAAATTCCTTTATCTTTTTCAAGAATTATCAATTTTAGGGTTAAAATCCCCTACGTAGGGTTACCGTATACAGGCGTATGACGGAGCAGCCAATATTTCTGGTCATGTTAGTGAAGACTAGGGCTCCTGTGTGAAGACCAATCTAGAATTCGTCAGAAGTATCTAAAAATTAGAAACACCAATTGTGCAAGCCGTCTGTTATACCTTGCATTGCCCAACAGCCTGTTGATTTATGCCATCCAAAACTGTCTTGTGGAATTGTTAATGAAAAATGTTTTATAAAATCAACCAATAGTAATTCATTCCTTCAGAAAGCAGTTCATCATATGTCACAGAAAAAAGAAAAAATATATCCTCAAACTTTTTTATCTTTGCGGCAGAAGGTTGGAAAGGCATGAAAGCATATTAAACGTTTGTTGAGCTCTTTAATTGCATTTCATCAGCTTAAAAATATTTCAGGAAAACACGTGAAATCTATCTGTAACAGCTGGAGCTTTCTTGACAATCATCGAATGATCATCAAGTCACCGAATGACAAGCTTTTCACAAGCAGTTTGATAAAGCCGTTGTCAGTTCTTCTAGAAAACATTTGTGACATGATATAGGATGTAAATCATATTAAAGAAATCCTAATTATTTTACAGAAACATATAGAAAATGTACTATAATTTCCTACGTATAATCCGCGGATCAAACATCTGTTTTGTCGCAGTTTTTTCTCTTAAAGACACTCCCGG
Source organism: Maratus speculifer (assembly GCA_964019185.1). Lineage (NCBI taxonomy): Eukaryota > Metazoa > Arthropoda > Arachnida > Araneae > Salticidae > Maratus > Maratus speculifer. The sequence continues at coordinate 28,595,511 of OZ025300.1, forward strand.
TTTCCAAATCGGTTTGCAAGTTCTGAAATCCAAAACTTTTAACAGAAATCGAAAAAAAACGCGGAAGAATTTTTGACACGGACATAAAGTATTCTATGCAGAATCCTTAGATTTATCCTGATTCATATATTTTTATTTACGCTTTAAATTGGGTAAATTATTGCTGCCAGGTGAGGGAAAAATTCAAGATTTGAGCCCCTCCCAAAAGAAAATCCTGGCTACGGGCCTGAATATGTATAGCACTTATATTCGTTGTCTAGTTGGTCCGTCTGTCCAATAGCGCAAAAACTATCTAACCGAATGATTTGCAATTTATTTTATATAAAAAATATAATTGTTGTAGAATTTTGTCGAATCGTTTCAGAAATTTATAAAAATCAAGCTTCTGCTTCAATGAAAAAACAATCTTATTGCAAAATTATACTCATAAAGTTGCACATGTTTTGTTATTGTTCTTTTTAATTACAATAAAGTATTTAAAAGAAAAGAAAGCAAAAAGCAATTTCTACATAATACAAGTTGATGGAAAACAATTTACAACCAATACATATTGTAAAATAAATGCACACACTACACAAATTATTCCATAGGCACTGATTATATTAAAAAACACTTTATTAAAAGAATAACACTCACTCGCAGCTCACTGCTGCATTATCGTCTGCACATTTCTCAAACACAACTTTGGAATAATAATATAAAAAACACTTCACTTCTTTTCACTTTCTGGACACTGAGATTTTAATTATAGGTAGCACGGTATCGTCTGCCTACATGGAACATACCGGCCCCCATTGACATGTTTCACATTCAATAATAACTCTTTTTTTACCAAATACACTAATTACACAAATAAATACAAAAGGTCACTATATATATTTACTCAAATATAAAAATTGAAAGAAAAAACAACATAACACTCACACACATATATATATTTATCTTTTATCTTTTTCTTTTTAAATACTATTGTTTCAGGCATAGGAAAATAAATAATTTACTAATCGATCTTTTAAAAATTCCATTCTGAGTTTTTACCTGAACTACGCCAAATTTCTCATCATTACCGTAATATACTTCAATAATTCTGCCTAATGGCCACTTATTGTTTGGTGTATTTTCCTCTACTAACAACACTAGACCTATTTTTACATTATCCTTTTCAATTCTCCACTTACCAAATCTTACAATTAATTTCAATTATGATGAAATTAAATAGAACTTTAACTTTAAATTTAATTTTTTAACAATTGATAAATAAATTTTTTAGCCTTTGCTTTAAATATCATTTAAACTTTAGTGCTAAACAGAAATATTAGAAAGGAGATAAAAGTGATAAGAACTGCTAGTATCCTACTGATGTTAAATCCTATCAAAACCTCCCTTTTAACACTTTTATCTAAAAAGGAGAGGCGACTACACAAGAATATTAAAATACACCACTATAGTTTCAATTCTCTTAAGGATAGACTAACACACTAGTGCATCCTGACGATGTCCATATTTAGAACACAAAAGGATAACATCTTAAAAAGGATCATTATCTCAACAGCACTTAATCACCTGTACACTAACTCCAAATATATTAATAAATCTTTAAAGAAGACACAATAACCGGGAATAAACAATAACAATTAGCCAAAGTTCCAGTTCAGCCCAACATCCAAAATATTCAAACATATTTATACACAAAATAAAAACTTTTATATAACATTTACACACATCAAAAAACAACTTTTACCAGGTAGGTAGTCACTTAAAATTACTCTCATACCAACAAGATCCACTCGATCTGACTCCTAGGTTTTAAAACATATTCAAAAATATTGATATATACTGCTTTTATATACCTTATACACACTTGAAAAAACCCTACATATAGTTCAACAAGAACACAGCATGTCAATATCTTACACTTATTAAACTTTTTCAATATTGTAATACTTATTAAACAGTCTTCAAAGTCCATAATAGGAAGAAATTTCAATTATCAAATACATTAATAATACATCTTACACAATTAACTGTTTTAAACAAAATAAAAATATTATTTTCACATATTGAATAAAAAGATAAAAAATCTTTAATATTCAATTATAAAATTTAAGAATAGTGGAACCCCATGATTAAATTCAAAGGTAACCAAATCTCATTTTTACAACATACAAACTTCCCGGTCTGGCATCAACACATGACTCCATTCTCAAAAATAATCCCATCCTTCACAGCAGCCAATTTTCAATAAAAACAAAGTTTCAGCTACAACATCTCCTAAGAATCCGGAGGACACATATAATTAAATTGGTACATAACATTCATACAACTTTCAGCGCCGTGTACACCCGGCTACCCTTTCACTCTCTCCCAATTGCCTGGGGCCCTAGGTCTTCATACCTCACTCTCTCGAAAAACACAAAATCACATAGGCAAGAGTTGTAGCACGGATACAGATTACTTGAATTCAGACAATCACAAATAAACCTTAAATAATAAACTATTGTTTCCATACTTAACATATTAGGACAGATCAACCAATGTTGACACCAAGACCATAGAAACTCCTTATTGCCGAGAAATAGTCCACCAGTACAAAAACACTTTCACAAAAATTAGACTCTCCTCACAAACCCTAAAACTTACACAGCTGACTGAATATACTATCACATGATTGTTTCTGTCACTCAACGAGGAGCAAAGTTAACTTCTGAAAATCAATCCCCCTGCACTAAACACAGAAACATTTAGCAAATTTAACATCAGTTTTCAAAACAAAAATTTTCATTTCGAAAAATCTCCATTAAATATCCAAAAATTCAGCCCAAGAATTGAAAACAAGCAATTTCATGAGAGTCCATCACATACTAAACACCTCCAACCAAACCAAGTTTAGCCCATAGGGTTCATTCGCTCTTACACTACAACATGGTTCCCCCAAACTATTGCTCTTATATTCACTGGAGATTGAATTTTATATGACCAAGTCTAACACATTTAGAAAACTTGACAAGCCAGCTGAAAGATGTTCCTTCCACATTCAGGAGACAATTCTAACAACTTCAAAAAAATGCAATCCTACAGTTGAATCTAACGCAAAATATTTAAATCTGTTCTATTACATTAATATAACAAAAACTTTATTAATTTATTTCCATATCTATTTCAAAATTTCACAATTGCTTAAACTCAATACCAAAAAAAAATCAGCAAAAAGATCCATCAACTCAATCAAAAAATGGATCAGATCTTCAAAGACTCCTTCATCAAAAGAGTTGAATTTTTAGCCTTTCACGTGATCAACTTTCAACTTCCAATTAATAAAAGTCAACTTTAAAAATTATTTCTCAAATTAGCAGGCATGGCACTAAACAACTGCAAAAAATCCTTTAACCAAAACTCCATAGCAAAAGTTTCCAAATTCTGATTACACCAAACTTGCTTAAACCATACTCCACTATGACAACTACCTCTCAACCAACAGAAAAACTTCAGCGGATCTTCAAGCTTTCGTGGGGTGGTCATACACTATTCACTTAAGATATCCAATGCAGAAGATTCTACATTTCTGTTCACCAGAGAGGGTAAGTAAACAATTTAAATCTTTAAATATACTGATCCCTAGAATATGCTATTCTCAAAAGACATGACAATTGTACTGCCCACAACGGAAAACCTATAATAACAACAGCAAACTATCCACAGAGAACTTAATGTATATATTCAATACTTATTCTAATTTAATCTTTCTAATTTGGGTATGTGTGTAGCACGAAGTTTTGGGATCACGCCTTTCACATTTCCCAAATGGAAAGTATCTATTGCTATTTTTGTGATTTATATTCAAAAAATATTGCACATTTACAGAAAAACTACATACTAAATCAACTATACTTAAAACAGAAATAAACAAACATTAATTATTCATTTTATCTGTAAAAATAAATCATATTTAATAAATATTTCATTGAACATTTGCATACACATTTAACAGGACAAAAATAAATGTACCAGACCAAACTCGAAAATCCTAACACTTAAAATGGCGGATCTCTACCATGGCTCTAAAACTCTAAATCATCTCTAAAACTCTAAATCAACTCTTAAACTCTAAATCAACTCTTAAACTCTAAATCAGCTCTAAAACTCTAAATAAACTCTTAAACTCTAAATCAGCTCTAAAACTCTAAATCAAATCTAAAATTCTAAATCAACTCTAAAACTCTAAATCAACTCTAAAACAACTCTAAACTCTAAATCAACTCTAAAACTCTAAATCAACTCTTAAACTCTAAATCAACTCTAAAACTCTAAATAAATTCTAAAACTAAAAAAAAAAGAATCTGTAAAACATATTGCAAAAATTAATATTTTTATGAGAACTCAGAAAAAGAAAAGAAATATTTATCTCCGAATATAGATTATATGCACTAAATCAATGACTGGTGTAAAGTAAATAATAAAATTCATTCAGTAAATAAAAATTCAAATTTATTTAGAATATTCTGTACTTAATATGCCAAAATTATTGTGAGATCATGTTTTCCTAAATCTAACACTATAATCAAGAAACCTCCCATACTGAAAAAAATATATTTGATTTTTTAAAACATAATATGCTAAACTTTAAGATTATATATATAAAAAATACCAAACTTTTAAACTAAAAAGAATAGGACATAAATTCCAGGAAATCAGAAAGATCAAGTAAACCTCTGGAGCCATGTCACAAAACAAAATTTTAAATATTAAATTACTCAAAAATATCTATAAACTTTCATTAATAATTCATAAATCTCCGTCCGTAGACTGCACCAAAAACTGATTTCCTACCATTTAAGCACCTTATAATATTTTAAAAACTTTAAATTTATTAAAAATTTTAAATATATAAAAGAGTCTATTAAAACATTACACACTTTTTTCAAAGTTCAAATATACTCTCAAATCTTATATTTTTCAAAAATCCTCAAATGCAGGCCTGTTAATTAAAATATATATATAGATAGATAGATAGATGTAACAATTTTTAACTTCATTATACTTACACTTCAAAATTAAATTTAACAGTTTAAATTTAAAAATATAGCAAAACTATTAAGGTTTTAACACTTCATTTTTAATAAATATCTCTATATAATATTTTTCACATAAACTACTTAAAAATTTATCCATTTAATTATTTTCTATTAAACTAAAGAAAATCATTTCATTTTCAATAAAAATAATTTTAAAAATTTCACTTTTACTGCAGAAGTCCTCCATCACATAAAGTACCAGAACCGGTAGTTCTGTCGAGAAAATATGCAAAAACGTCATGGCCAAGTAGATTCCCAGTTTATCAGAGCTCTTGAAGGTATGCAGGATACAGTCTGTCACAACTAAGTCCATGATTCCTTGGAACAAAAGCTCATTCATAAACTCATTAAAATTTTTATTTTCAAGCACTGTAGATCACAGTTCAGGACCAAAACAAAAACTCATCAGGATGAAGTCCTTTCAGGCGCCATAAGGCATCACAGCAAAAAATCCAACTGGGCAAAGTCGTCATAGGCTATGTAGAGCACAGTTCAAGAAAAGCAAAGCTGAAAGGTTCTTGTGAGCATTCAGGACAATGAAAATTTCATACTGCCCACACACTTCACTTGCTGCACCATGACATTCACGACAAAAATGCATAAACACCAATGTCTAGGACGCAGACCATACTCAGGTCTTATCTTTCATCACACTAACAGAATGAAATCAGCACTGTCTATCTGGAAGCGATAAACTTAAAAAAAAAATCAGCACAGTTCCTCTTATCATATCCCACGAAAACAGACTGAAAACTTTATTCTCTCAATATGCAAAAAATCCACGTAATATACAAAAAGCCAACTTATTTGTCGATATCTTAATCACACAATAATTTAAACAGTTCATCTTCAGATTTAACCAATATATGACTTCTTTATTTTTAATTGGCAAAGTCATTTCAAAGAAAGTATTCACGAAATATGAAGAGCAGCATCTAAACTTCTGACTGCTTCCAAAAAGCATAGTTCCAAAAAAAATTTCCAGCGATCGGTATAATTTTTTTTTTTTTTTTTTGTCAAAATATTCATTAACTCTTAAAACAATATCTTCTTAAACACAACACTTCCATTATTTGAGCACAACACTTCACTAATTTAAGCAGAATATTATTCGAAGACTCTCATATTGAACGTTGGACAGATCTTTAATAGAACTCTTAACATAACATCAGCACATATTTCAAATTCGATGATTATTCACTCACATAAATAATTATTTTCACCTCCCGGAACGTCGGACCATGTAAAATAAATGCACACACTACACAAATTATTCCATAGTAGTCCAGTCATTTAAGCTTAAATTAGGTAAGAATCTCGGAATTCGAGATACCCAGCTGTAAGTCTGTAAATACTTGTATATTGACACCCTAAAAGTTGTCTCAAAACCTACATATGGTAGGGTGTACGCAACTATTAAATTCCAAGGTCAAAGGTCACAAAAATCGGTTTTTTGCGCTTTTTTTGTAAATATCTCATTTCCTATAGGTTTTTTGCTATTTGTATTTATTATCAATATTGTAGAATACAAAATTCTCTACAAATTTTGTTTGAAAACATTTTTCATACGTCGAACCGTTTTCGAGATAGAGGGCGGAGAGCGCGCGGTCACAGCATCACTTCAGGTCAAACGGTGTCTCAAGTCGAAAACGCGCCATGTATAGTTGATGAACTATCGATAAATCAATGATTATAAATATTTATCAATTTTTATTAACTATTATATTAGATTTTATCTTTTTCTTTATGCATTCTATAGTATAGTTACGACCGTCTTCTCTTTATTTCGGGTAACTGTTCTTGGTAACTACGGACGTACAATTTCAAGAAATATGGCTGATTTGTGTTTTCTATGTAATAAGTCAGATTCGGGAGGTGAATCGCTTATTGAAGTAGTGCGCGGTATGAAAACTCTACGAACTGCAACTGTCGAACGAAACGACGGAAAAGTTGATTATTTAAAATCAGTAACCTCTGTTAAAGTGCATGAAAAGTGCCGAAGTGTTTACATTAGTAAAAACTGCATCCAAGCAGCAAAATGGAAACAAGAAGAAGGAGAAACTATAACTTCTTCATTAGTACTCCGTAAAAACGAGGTGCAGTGTTTGATTTTAAGAATCAATGTTTATTTTGTGGCGAAGTTGCTGATGAGGCTGCAGCAGCTCCAACAGCTCTATTTGATAATGATGGCATGAAAAAAACAACAAAATCGTCATTGTATGACAACATGAGCCCAATTGATTTTTTTCTCAATGAAAATAATGTGACGTTCATTATTGATGGCGGATTTCTTCTTCATCATGTTGTATGGAGCAGAGAAGATACTTTATCTATTATTTTTGATAAATACATTAATTATTTAAAAAGGCATTACAGTTCCAAAATAATTGTTGTATTTGACGGATATTCAGACTACAGTAAGAACGTAAAAGCTATGGAGCAGCAGAGAAGAACTGCTGAACTTTCAAAAACGTAAAAGTCTGTTTAGATGAAACAATGGTTGTACCAGTTACTCAAGAAAAATTCTTATCAAATCGAAATAACAAAGATATTCTCATTAATACCTTAACTGAAAAATTACAAGCTGCAAATATTACTACTAAACAAGCCAGAGATGATGAAGATGTTCTTATTGTTGAAACTGCAATTGAAGAATCAAAGTCTGAAAAAACTGCAGTTATAATAGGACAAGATATTGATTTACTTGTCATTTTAATTGGGCGTACACTGTCTTACGAACAAGAAATTTCCTTTAAAAAAGTTGGGAAAGGAAATGTAAAAACGGAGATATACTCGACTAAAAGTTTTGATAATTATCCTCATTCCAAAACACATATTTTATTTCTGCATGCATTAACTGGCTGTGACACAACTTCTGCGCTTTTTAAAAAGGGAAGAAAATCATTTTTAAAAGTTTTTGAGAAACTGACGAATTTGGATGAACTAGCTGCAGCATTTGAGGAAGAAAATAGTTCGGCCCAGAGATTATTAGAGAGTGGAACTCAAATCTTATTGGCAGTCTATAATGCTCCGAAATCTGTGAAAAGTCTCGATCATCTTTGTTATATGCATTACGTCAAGTCTACAAAACTTAATAAACCTGTGCAGCTTTCAATTCTTCCACCAACAAGTGCAGCTTCTCATCATTTCAAACGTGTATATTATCAAGTTCAAACTTGGTTAGGGCATAATTTGAAACCTCAGGTATGGGGTTGGGCAATGCAAAACGATTTTCTGGAGCCTATCATGACAATTTTACCACCTGCTCCAGAAGATTTGCTAAATACAATTTTCTGCAACTGCAAGAGTGGCTGTGTCTTGCGATGCGGATGCAGGAAAGTGGGCTTGCAATGCTCTTTAGCTTGTGGCCAATGTAATGGGCAAGCTTGTCTCAATGCAGAACCACATCGAAGATACATTAACGAAGATGAAACCTTTGACCCCGAAATCATGGAACAACTTGAGACAAATGTCGTTGAAGACGATAATGAAGACCAGTTTGAAATTTACCAGCATCCGAAAGATGACGCTGAAGAGGAAGAAGATGATTAAAAACATAAATTATAGTTTTTGTACCCTTTATTCCATTTTTTTACTTTTAATAAAAATAAATGTATTGAATAGTATTTTTTAATAAAATGATTAATTCATAATTTATTTGTTTGTTTTTTTCATCATGTAAGAAGTTATTACTATTATATTAATTAGGTTAAAATTCAAATATAATTTCTATATTTTCATTAACAATTCTGCAATTACATGGACAGGTAAGTGTTGTTAAATAAATTAATACGGAATAAAAAGTGGATAGTTTAGGAAAAAGATGATATATGGCGCGTTTTCGACAGGAGGCACCGTTTGACCTGAAGTGATGCTGTGACCGCGCGCTCTCCGCCCTCTATCTCGAAAACGGTTCGGCGTATGAAAAATGTTTTTAAACAAAATTTGTAGAGAATTTTGTATTCTACAATATTGATAATAAATACAAACAGCAAAAAACCTATAGGAAATGAGATATTTACAAAAAAAAGCGCAAAAAACCGATTTTTGTGACCTTTGACCTTGGAATTTAATAGTTGCGTACACTCTACCATATGTAGGTTTTGAGAGAACTTTTAGGGTGTCAATATACAAGTATTTACAGGCTTACAGCTTGGTATCTCGAATTCCGAGGTGAACTTACTATAATGACTGGACTATAGGCACTGATTATATTAAAAAACACTTTATTAAAAGAATAACACTCACTCGCAGCTCACTGCTGCATTATCGTCTGCACATTTCTCAAACACAACTTTGGAATAATAATATAAAAAACACTTCACTTTTTTAATTATAGGTAGCACGGTATCGTCTGCCTACATGGAACACATATAAAACCTAATTTTCACAAGAAAATTATTTGTGTATTCTTTTTATATATTTGTTTGTTTCTCCTTAACGTTGATCATTTCCAAAAGACGCTTTAGATAGCATTTTGCCAGACTTTTACAAGAAGTATTTATTTCTATATTTTAAAAATGGCTATTTTCAATTGAACAATGGAATCAAACTGCTTCCTGTTGACATAAAATTGATGAACCAAGAATTCTCTATAGCATGGATTCTCACTAAATATAGCACGCGTACCAGTGCTGGTACATGAAGTTCGCAGCATTGACAATGGTAGGCTATATGCTACCGAAACCGGTTTGCTGCTAATTTAATATATTTGGTGCCTTTTAACGTTTCTCACTTTTTATATTCCTTTATATTCCATTACGTGAAGTTCTGTTCACTGGTACGTGAAAGTGCGATACTGGTACATGAAATGAAATAAAAAATACAGCATGTGAAATCAAAAAACCGCTCAATCCTCTGATCCTCTTCCCTCACTCGTTAGTTCACAGGCTCAGTGTTACCTGCTCTCTGTTATTACTGCGTCGATAGCGTGTTGCTTTCTCTAATTTTAATGCAATTTTAATTAGAATTGTTAGACAAACGGAAATAATGTTTCAGTAGATGTTCAGTTGACCTTTCATTCTCCCTGAGGAAAAGAAAAAGTTTTCTTCCATTACTGTATTATATCTGTGTATAGTATTTATTTTAAGATCTTCCATCTCGCATTAATAAGCAGTTTATTTTCAGAATGTATATAATTTCTTATGTAGCTCATTCATTTAATAAATATTGTTATACATTTTATTATTGATATAAACATAGTATTCATATAAGAAAAAATTGACGAAAATGGCGACTTCAAATGCATATGTTTTCCACATGTTTAAGGCTCAGGGCTTGAAAACTTTTCAAAAAATCGATTTTTTTATGATCTAGTTTGATTATTTAATTAATTTTGAACTCAATGCAAAAAACAGCATAAAAATATTTATATTTTTAACGGAGTTACAAGCATTTATGTATCAACACTTTCAAAGCCGCACCCATATAATTTCAACTTTAAGTCGCGTTTTCTCAAAACTTCATTTTTGACGACTAACACCAAGATTAAAAAAAAAAAAATGATGGAATTGCTTAATTTTTTTTTTTTGCATGCATATAATATCATTATCTATAGAATGAATTAATATATTTTAGATAGTTTAATATTTTGAGTATTTTTTATGAAAAAAAAGCTGTATTTTTTAGGGGTTTTTTGAATTTTCAAATTTGAGAGTTTTTTTAATATTTTTTTTGAGTGATAGTTATATCCTTAATTCATTCTATAAAGTAAAGTTTCTGGATCATTTTAAAGCAAAAATTAGGTTCTTATGTCAATTTAACGTTAAGATATCTTTCGGGTGGTGATATAACACATAACTGTTTTTCAAAAATTGTGTTACATAAATTTCGCTACATTTCTTATTATATTACATTGAAGTAATTCATTTTATATTATTATAAGACTAAAAACATACCTTTAAAATATCAGAAAGTTTGAATTAATTACCCTGAGTACTTCTGTTTTTATATAGACTCGAAGCGAGAGGTCTGTTTACATGTTTTTCCGTATCGATCACGCCCTGATCCCCCTTAACAAAGAGTATTTATGTTCTCTATTTAATTGCATCTATGCACCCAAAAAGGTACACTTATTTTTATAGGTTTTTCTGCATTAGATTTGAGATTTTCTTTTGATTGGTACGCGAAGTATGAACTTTTATTTAGAGGTACGTCTGTCTAGAAGTTTGGGAACCCCTGCTCTACAGGATATATTTCGTAATATTTGAAAATCCTTCTGGGATGTAGATGATTTTTTTATTTATTTTTTTATGAAAGTTAAAACTTTTGGTCAAAGGCACAGAGAAACAACTTGGGCCCTTGAGATGAATTTTTCAAACAGTGGCGACATTTCGAAACTTTTTTTGAAAGGCGAAGGGAGGGTGGGTATTTATGTTTTGTTTCTGTTTTAAAAACTTATACACACACATCCATATTTATGTATACTTGCTTGTTAGCTAGAATTGTGCTTTTATACAGGTATAATTAATAATTAATTAAGTACACTTATGTATGTATTAATCACTTATTATTATTATTATTATTATTATTATTATTATTATTATTATTATTATTATTTTCAACAATTTTATTTTTGTCTTCGGTCGAAAATAGGAAGATTCAATGAGTCAAAACCACTGTATTAATACTAGTGTCTTTGATGGAAATTTATACCTTTTTATTAAATTAAATTATACAAATAACTACTTAAATGGTGTTGCAAAAATATAGATATTATTTATTTATTACCTGGGATCTTTCGAATGCCCACGCATTCATTATCAAAGGAATATAAAAGAAGATAATTGATTAGAAAGAGAAAACATAAAAACAAAACAAAAACAAAAACAATCCGCGTGTATATATAAAGTCACGATGAACTCATCGAAACACCAAGGATATTGTACCAGAGTGTGGGAATATTATATGAAATGACCTCATTACACACAGTATCTTTGTTTTCAACTGTATTTTCTGTACAAATCGACTAAAGTGCGATTAATTTACAGATTTTAAACGTCTCCTAAACGTAGGTTTTTCAATGAAAAAGGGGAGGGGTTGACTGTAAGCTGCAAAAATAAACATTGCAAATGCATTCGTTTGTATTCATAGCATGCAGCAAAGACATTATCACCGGCAATAATTAAACTAATGTAATCGATTGATAAGAAATAGAATCGTGGCATTTGAACGCCGGTTAAAAGTAGAAACACTCTAAGTCATAGAAATTCCAAAACACTCAACATAAAATATCTTAACACCTTCGGGAGAGCATCTTTTACAGAATTTTTTAATTTTTCCGCACCATTTTTTCGAAATAGAAATTCTTAACTAATTGAAACGGAAAAATGTTCCTATTAAATAAGGCAAAATTTACAATAAAAATTTACTGGTGAGAATAATCAAGGATTCTGAGCATCTTATCCTCCCCAGACTTTAGTGTTTATTTACAAACTAGCCGCCCTGGTGACCAGTTTGTTCTCCAGGTCTTAGGATTTGATCATTGACTTTTCTGTAAAAGGCCTTTAATGATGTCTACCCTTACATTAAACCAAAATATCCTTCATTTAATGCCAGTCATTTAATTGTATATTAAATATTATGTGAGTTGGCTTATTTGCATTTCACTTTGTCAAGAAAAAGTTTTGAAAGTTGAGTTGTACACTATTTCACCGAGCAGAATGAAACTGAAGTTGGATTGGATTACATGCTCGAATTATTTTTGCATGGCAAGATCGATGGTTGGAGAACTTGCTATATGAATTATTACCTCCATATTTTTTTTTTTCAATCATTGGAAACAGATTTTGGGAAGTTAATTTATATTTCCCTGAAGTAATCTCAAAATATACATGTACTTTCAATGTAATTCATCCCTCAAATATTTTTTTTTCAAGCGATCTCTATAAAAGTATGACTTTTATACAGCTTTATCAGGAAAAATAATTTTGATTAAAACTGGCCACTTTTCCTATGAAAAGCAAAGTGGTCATCACGACAAACTGTTGATGACAGCCAAATGTGCTTACAACAGCAATAATCTGTAGAATAAGTTGGCGACTTATCGCTTGCGCTGGTTAACACTGAAATTGGGATAACGGCTGAAATTGGCTGCATAGTATATAAAGAGTGAAGTAGATAAGCCTAGAAGTGTTGATGGCAGTCATATGACTTAGGCTTTTATTATATGGGTGATTCTACGATAAGAGGTAATTTGTACGGCAATCCATTTAAAACAGATTTTTTATTTTATATGTTGCTATTTTTTGCAATGAATCGCATCATCTTAATATACTTTATTAAATAACATCACGAATGAATGCCTAATTAAAACACATTTTTCTGAAATTTCTTAAAAAGTCTAAAAAAGTCTCTACCCTGGCATGTCCCCCTTGCTGTTTTCAATTTAACTTTCAAACAATACATGGTTATTTTTTCCATCAGATGCTTAACTAAAGTATGTTTAATTGGAATTTAAGTAATTATACTTACGTATTATAAAATAAAAAATAAAATAATTTTGTTAATTTCAAATAATTTTTAAAATTAACTTTTTCCCCGCTGTTTTTGTGTATCTACCCTGTCAAATTTCGTTCCGGTGAAACAAATATAAATTCAAGGCTAGCTATATCGGAAGTAGCGCTTAAGGAAATCTATCGGCTTGAAGTTAGCAATACTAAACGCGCAAGCCATTTAAGCGTCGCCATTTTTATTTGTTGCGACGCGACCGTGCGGTGTAGTGGTTTTGCACGGTGATCGTGTATCTCCCCTGGTAAGTCATAAAACTTATCATACTCATTTAATTCAATTGCATTTACTGCCCTAATTAAACAATATGGTAATAATTAAAGGGAAATACACAATTAACCCAAAAACTAATTCAGCCAGTTAAAAAATTTGAATTTACATGAAAATGTCTCTTCCCTTCCGTATTTCCCTTGGCAAGATAACTGCCAGGGGAGCGAGTCACTGACCAGAAAAAGTTATAAAATATGTATAAAGTGACTTGCCCTTGTATGAAAAAGTAAATAAACGGGACAAAAATCATAACTTAAAGGTTTTTGATCAAACTCAAACTTTTCTTTTTGGCCGAATCCTCTATGTTTTTGAAACCTCTTATCGTAGAATCACCCATATAGATGATATGATATGATATATTTTAACTTCAGTTACATATTTATATTAAAAAACTGATAACTAAGATTGAAAAGCGAAAAAAAAAATTCATTTTTTGAAGATTAAATCTTATGATACACGAGGACTCAATAAACACATTTTTTGACAATTTCTTCTAGTTTTTTATTTTATTTTATTTATTTATTTATTGTTTTTTGCATGGTAAAGACAATGAAAAATGAACATAATTATATAATTAATTATTTTTTACTACTAATGGATTCTACAAATGATATACCTTATCACGAAGAAAAATTGTTTACTTTTTCATTTTTGTACGTTTCATACATTTTAGTTGCAACCCATTTAAATGTAACATATATCTCACTGAAAAAGCTTTACCACGACAGATTACCACAAATGTGGTTCGACTTAAACACGAAAATTCAATTTTTTACAAAATTTTGGTAGAATTGGAAAGGGGGGGGGATAAACTACACAAGTCGATATATATACGAGTATATACTGTAATTATTTTTGTCGAGGTAATATTACTCTACTAATAATAATCTTATCACTTTCATCACTAGTACATTTTCAGTTTTAATACTACTAAAGTGTGATTAATTTTCTGGCGTCTCATAAACGTATGTTTTTCAGCCAAAAAGTAAAAGAACTGTGAATTACAAAAATAAACTTTACAAACGTATTTGTATGTTTGCACAGCATGCAACAAAAACGTCATCTCTGCCATAACCAAACTAACGTACCCGAGTGAGAAGGGAAAGAGGATCGAGGGATTCGAAAAAACGCTTTTCCACCTTCAGCAGCTCGAAATTTTCAGATACAATTTCAGACACATTTTTAAAAGTAGAATCATGAAACTTGCTGAGGGGATTCTTGAAGGGACGTATGAGGTGCCGAATAAAGTCTTTTTACGCTCAATTCTTTAGAATTTGATTTATAAGCAATTAACTTCTCTGGAAGACTCTTTTTTTTCGTTCCCCTATCTCCCACTTCGGAAAAATCGGTTCAAATTGCCGTTTTTGATTGCTTTTTTTTGCAATATTTTGTACACTTATCAAAGAATTGACCTTTATGACACCTTGTGCACTTTCTAAATAAGAGAATCTGCAAGTTTCATGTGTTTGAGAGCAAAAGTGAATTCAAAAATAAATCGGAAAACAAGCAGTTTGAATCGAAATACACCTTAAACGCCTATTAAAAGTGGGAGCACGCTAAACTGGAAGAAAACTGGGTAACGCTTAACATAAAATATCTGAAAGCTGACAGCGTATGACAGAGAAAGTAAACCAATTTCAAGGCCTGTTAAAATAACTGATGTTCTCAATCATAGGATGTATAGGTAAGGTTCAAAATAGAAGCACAGAAAATGAAAAATGGAATTTTAGATACACAAAAAATAATATAGCGCATAATCATCCAACCACAATTTTATGAGAAAACATGCAGTAATGTAAGAGACCTTAATAACAAGCTTATTATGTTACGAAAATTTAGCTTTAGCTATATTGCATATGCAAACTTAAATGCAGAGATTTGTTCTACTTCATATTAAGATATGTTCTACTTCCTAATAAAGTACATTGCACTTTATATTAACCATTAACTGATGTAACAAATATTGTAACGTAATTAGTGTGAAACGGTCAGTGAGACCGTAAGATGAATAAAAAGCATGATTAACTTACAGGTTGGTGCTTTTGTACTAAAGTTCTTGTACAAGATTATTATAATTAACATTCACCTATTTGAAAACCTCTGGTGATAGTATTAAAGTTCCCAAACGAAACAAAATTTCGGTAGTGTTTGCAGTTAAACTGAAAATTACAAGTTAAACTATAAAAATTTAAAAAAGCGGTGGTCTGTGAGACCTGTTGCACTAGTTAAATGTTAATAATAGCATCAGTAATTTTCCGTACTTTCCCACAGGTTTTTCGGTAATTCTTAAGGTCGTATTCACCATTTACTCAAACTACAGGAAACATCGGGCGAACTATCAAAGGAAATTCGCGATTAATCTGATTTAACGAATCATTGTCGAATTCCAATTAGATTAATCTTTAGCTAGTGTCACCGGTCTCACAGACCAGCGCTTTTTAATTTTTTTTATAGTTTAAGTTGTAACTTTCAGTTTAATTGTAACACCACCAAAATTTTGTTTCGTTTGGAATTTTAGTGCTATCACCAGAAACTTTTAAGTGGGTGATTCTACGATAAGAGGTAATTTGTACGGCAATCCGTTTAAAACAGATTTTTTATTCTATATGTTGCTATTTTTTGCAATGAATCGCATCATCTTAATATACTTTATTAAATAATATCACGATTGAATGCCTAATTAAAACACATTTTTCTGAAATTTCTTACAAAGTCTAAAAAAGTCTCTACACTGGCATGTTACCTTACTGGTTTCAATTGAACTTTCAAAGAATTCATATATTTTTTCCATCAGATGCTTAACTAAAGTATGTTTAATTGGAATTTAAGTAATTATACTTACGTATTCTAAAATAAAAAATAAAATAATTTTGTGAATTTCAAAAATTTTTTAGAATTAACTTTTGTCCCGCTATTTTTTGTGTATCTACCCTGTCAAATTTCGTTCCGCTGAAACAAATATAAATTCAAGGATGGCTTTATTGGAAGTAGCGCATAAGGACATCTATTGGCATGAAGTTAGCAATACTAAACGCGCAAGCCATATAAGCGTCGCCATTTTTAGTTGTTGCGACTCGACCGTGCGGTGTAGTGGTTTCGCAAGGTGATCTTGT
Source organism: Maratus speculifer (assembly GCA_964019185.1). Classification (NCBI taxonomy): domain Eukaryota; kingdom Metazoa; phylum Arthropoda; class Arachnida; order Araneae; family Salticidae; genus Maratus; species Maratus speculifer. The sequence continues at coordinate 28,612,474 of OZ025300.1, forward strand.
ATCCCCCCTGTTAAGTCTTAAAACTTATAATATTCATTTAATTCAATTGCATTTACTGCCCTAATTAATCAATACAGTAATAATTAAAGTGAAATACACAAATCCAAAAACTAATTCAGTCAGTTAAAAAATTTGAACTTATCATGAAAATGTCTCTCCCCTGCCGTATTTCCCTTCTCAAGATAACTGCCAGGGGAGAGAGTCACTGGCCAGAAAAAGTTATAAAATATGTATAAAGTGACTTGCCCTTATATGAAAACGTAAATAAACGAGATAAAAATCATAATTTAAAGGTTTCTGATCAAACTCAAACTTTTTTTTGGGGGCCGTATCATCTATGTACTTGAAACCTCTTATCGTAGAATCACCCAAGTGTGTGAAAGCTGATTTTAATAATCTTGTACGAAAAATTTAGTACAAAAACATTATCCTATGAGTTAATCATGCCTTTTATTCATCTTTCGATCTTACGATCTCACAGACCGTTTCACTATAGTTACTTTACAATTTTTTTTGCATCAGTTAAAAGTTAATACTGCTGAAGTATGATTAATTTGCTGACGTCTCATAAATATATGTTTTTCAGCCAAAAACGTAATAGAACTGTGAGTTACAAAAATAAACTTTACAAATGCATTTGTATGTTTGCACAGCATGCAGCAAAAACGTCATCCCTCCCATATAACCAAACTAACGTAACCGAGTGAGAAGGGAAAAGAATCGAGGGATTTAAACGCCCATTAAAAGTGGGAGCACGCTAACTGGAAGAAAACTGGGTAACGCTCAACATAAAATATCTGAAAGCTGACAGCGTATGACAGAGAAAGTAAACCAATTTCAAGGCCTGTTAAAATAACTGCTGTTCTCAATCATAGAACGTATAGGTAAGGTTCAAAATAGAAGCATAGAAAATGGGAAGAGTAACTTAGCGCATAATAATTGAGCCATACTTTAATGAAAAAACCATTTAATAACGTAAGAAACCTTAATAGCAAGTTTTTTATGTTATGAAAATTTAGCTTCAGCTGTATTGGATATGTAAACTTAAATGCCGAGATTTGAATTATTTCATATTAAGATATATTCTACTTCATATTAAAGTTATACTTCATATTAATAATAACAAGAATAATTTTCAGTCAGTGGCGGATCCAAGAGGTCAAGAGGGGCCATGAACTCCCTAATGACCGAAGGAAATTTCTAAAGAACATTTAAAAAATAAACTATATGTTAAATTCTTTCAAATTTACCCCTTGCTCCGTAATTAAAATCTTTCTGGCTTTTTAAAGCTGTATTTAAATTTAAAATAGGTCATTTCTGACACATCTACGAAGTCATTTTTATTCCCAGATACAACACAGCTGCAAGTGCACTTATTTAGAAAAAAATATGTGATTGATTAGCATTTTCCATTTTTCGATAAAGCCGACTTTTGAACAACGACGTTTACGGGTTTTGTTAACATTATTTAAGTATAATTTGAGCAGGGACCTTAGAAATAAAAAGATCAATCCGGGAAAAAGATCGATGCGAGAACGATAGATCGGGGTTTCACTATATATATAACGTGCCACAATGGAAATAGCTTTCAAATTATGTTGTAATGTTTATTTTATTCTCAACTATTATTTTTTATGTCTGAAAATTATTTATATTTTTAGTAAGTTTATGAATGACTCTTATTTAAGAGATGCTTCAATTTTAAACAGTTCGGTCAGTTTTATTCGTACAAAAATGAGGCTTTTTTTTTTTTTTACTTATATCTGAGTGTACTAGGTTATTTTTACTAAATATGAGTTATAGAACTAGAAAACCGTATAAAATTTTGAATTTTTCATTTTTTTGAATTAAATTTTTTTTTATTTACATCTGAGTGTACTAGGTTATTTTTACTAAATATGACTTATAGAACTAGGAAACCGTATAAAATTTTTAATTTTGCATTTTTTTAAATATTCATTTTTTTTAAAAAAAGGAAATGCTTTTATTGACCGAAATTAGATTTAAAATACTTATTTACATCATTCAAAACATTTTTGTATAATGGGAGATGCATAAATCTATACCTAATTGTTTAGGCATTAGCCGTTGGACACCACTGAGAGAAAACACTCTGTATATTATACTTAAATTAAAACACAAAAATCGGGATACAATAGCCTGATTTAAAGAATTTAAAAAAAAAAAAACAGATAAATCGATTTTTAAAAAATCACATACCTCAGATTGCTTTCGTTTTTACATTGAAAATCTCTTAAAAATATAATATAATTAAAATATCTTTACACCATTTTTATCTTAATACGGAAGATCTTGACAGGCGACCTGGTTTCACTGTATTTCTATAAAAAGTGTTATTAGTTCTTTTTGCCATGACAACGAATTTCATATTTTTGTTGTGATTTTTCTGTTCAGATAAGATTGTTTCGATCTTCAAACTTGGTCATCAAAATCAGTATTATAGCGTTTTATGTCATGCAATACTGAAATCTAACATTCCTTTTTGCATCTTTATCTTATACTATAATGCGAGCAAAAATTGTGTGTGTGTGTGTGTGTGTGTGTGGGTAAATTTTATCTCAAAAACGGCTCTAACGATTTTCGCAAAAATTTGGATTTTACCATTTTCGGGCACGAGAAGACCATTGGGCTAGGTCCCATGTTCGGGAAAATTCGATTACTGGGTCATTTTGGGTCACAATGGGTCAGGATCAAGCTATTTATATCTAGAGAACGGCTGGATGGATTTTAAGGCAATTTTGTATCCAATTGTTTTTTGGCACGAGAAAACTATTGGGCTGGGTCACATGTTCGAAAAATTTCGATTAGTGGGTCATTTTGGGGTCATTATGGGTCAAGCCATTTTTATCTAAAAAACGGCTCTAACGATTTTGACCAAATTTTATATTGTATCGTTTTGGATTACAAGAAGACCATTGGGTTAGGTAACATGTTCGAGAAAATTCGGTAAGTGGGTCATTCTTGGGGTCATTGTGGGTCATGCTATTTTTATCTAGCGATTTTCTCACGCAATTTAGACTAAAAATTGCATTCTATGGTTTTCGGGCACGAGAAAAACATTGGGCTAGGTTACATGTTCGAGAAAAAATTTCAATGGGTCATATTGGGTCATTAAGAGTCTGGGTCAAGGTATTTATATTTAAAGAACGGCGTGATGGATTATAACGAAATTTTGTATGTAACAGTTTTTTGACATGAGAAAACTAATGGGCTAAATCACATGTTTGAGAGATTTCGACTATGAGGGTCATTTGTGGGTCATAATGGGTCATGGTCAACCTATATCTAAAGAACAGGTGGATCGATTTTAACGAAATTTTGTATGCAACATTTTTTTGGCACGATAAAATCATTGGACTAGGTTACATGTTCGAAAAATTTCGATTAATGGGTCATTTTGGGTCATTAAGAGTTCGGGTCAAGCTATTTATATTTAAAGAATAGCGTGATGGATTATAACGAAATTTTGTATGTGACAGTTTTTTGACATGAGAAAACTAATGGGCTAAATCACATGTTTGAGAGATTTCGACTATGAGGGTCATTTGTGGGTCATGATGGGTCATAATGGGTCATGGTCAACCTATATCTAAAGAACAGGTGGATCGAATTTAACGAAATTTTGTATACAAAATTTTTTTGGCACGATAAAATCATTGGACTAGGTTACATGTTCGAAAAATTTCGATTAATGGGTCATTTTGGGTCATTAAGAGTCTGGGTCAAGCTATTTATATTTAAAGAACGGCGTGATGGATTATAACGAAATTTTCTATGTGACAGTTTTTTGACATGAGAAAACTAATGGGCTAAATCACATGTTTGAGAGATTTCGACTATGAGGGTCATTTGTGGGTCATGATGGGTCATAATGGGTCATGGTCAAACTATATCTAAAGAACAGGTGGATCGATTTTAATGAAATTTTGTATGCAACATTTTTTGGCACGATAAAATCATTGGACTAGGTTACATGTTCGAAAAATTTCGATTAATGGGTCATTTTGGATCATAAAGGGTCTGGGTCAAGCTATGTATAATTAAAGAACGGCAGGATCAATTTTAACGAAATTCTGTATGTAACAATTTTTAGAAACGAGAAAACTAATGGACTAAGTCACATATTCGAGAGCTTTCGATTATAAGGGACATTTGTGGGTCTTAATGGGTCAAGGTCAAGCTATATCTAAAGAATGGGTGGGTCGATTTTAACGAAATTTTGTATACAACATATTTTCGGCATGAGAAAATCATTGGGGTAGGTCACATGTTCGAGAAATTTCGATTGGTGGGCCACTTTTGGGTCATTCTAATTTTATCTTGACAACGTTTCGCGCAATTTTGATTAAATTTTGTATCTTATCGTTTTCGGTCACAAGAAAATCATTGGGTTAGGACAGATTTTTGTGAAAATTCGATCAATGGGTCATTTTGGATTATAAGGGGTCAGGGTCAAACCAACTATATCTAAAAAACAGCTCAATCGATTTTATCTAAATTTTGTATCTAATGTTTTTCGGCATGCTAAAACTAAAGAGCTAGGCCACACGTTTAAGAGATTTCGATTATAAGGGTCATTTGTTGGTCATGATGGGTCATGCTAATTTTATATAGAAAATGGTACTCACCATTTTGACTATACTTTGTATTATATCGTTTTTGAGCAAGAGAAAACCATTTGGCTTGGACACATGCTCGCGAAAATTCTATTAGTGGGTCATTTTGGGTCTTAATGAGCTAGGGTCATTCTAATTATATACAATAACGACTCAATCAATTTTACCTAAATTTTGAAACAAAACGTTTTTTGTCACGAGAAGACTATTGGGCTGAGTCGCATGTTAAACAAAATTATATTAGTGGGTCATTTCGCTTCATTGCTGAATGCTGCCAAGCTAATTTTACCTAAAAAATGGCTTGAACGATTTTGATTCAATTTTATATTCTACTTTTTTTGATTACCTGAAGACGATTGAGCTATGTCACATGCTTGATCAAATTTGATTAGTGGCTCATTTTGGATAATACGGGTCAGGGTCACGAGAATATGGCAAAAGCCAATAACTTGGTGATATTTGACAAAATATTGGCGACATATGGCCAAAAAATCGACTATAAAAATTACGAAAACCAAAACACGTATTTGGAGCCAAATGAAAGAATGTCTCCAAATTTGGCTATATCTGGCAAAATATATTGTCTTTCAGAATGTAAAGAATTTTTTTATACATTCTTAAGAGGATTCGAGATGCATGGTTAAACCAATCAGAGTCGAGCTAAAAAAGTGATTTAGATCGATGTCCTTTCGTTGTAAAATTTAAAATAAAATAAAATTTATAAATATGCGCATAAAAACATAGTTTTCTTATTGATTGTTTTTCTAAATAATACTATTATAAACATGTTTTACAGTAATAATACAGAGTTAATGATACAGTGAAAATACTATATCGAGTTGAACACAAAGTTAATTTTGACCGAGCTAAGCTCGGTCTCCCCTGCTAGTGCTGCTATAATTGTAATATAAATTAATTTAACTAAAATAACCATTTTAAATTATGCTAATATGATATTTAGAAACATTACAATATTGAAGCGCGATAGTTAAAAAAAAAGGAAATAAAATTTATTTACACAATTGGATTTTGTTTCAATTTAGAAATAAAAACCAATGAGCGATTTTTTTTCCCTAACAGTGCAATCATCTTATTTTTAAAAAATTAAAAGATTTTAGCCATTGGTCTTTACCTACAACTTCATAATACAAAAAGAAACTGAGATTATTTTATTTTATTTCTATTTTTTTTTTTTTTTTTTTTTAACAGGAAATTAAGATGCTGCTTATCGAGCCCAAGTAATTTGCTACAGTTCAATGAGGCTTGAGGTTTCCGACTTAATATGTGACCAACTTTAACAAAAAAAAATATTTAAAATACTTAAAATATTAAAAACAAAGTGAATTTATGCTTTTTTCGTTTAATTTTACTTATTTCTAAAAACAAATTCCAAAATATGTCAGTGTTTCGCCACTGAAAACTTATGTATGCTTTTAAATCCTTCTTCTTCTTCTTCTTCTTCTTTTTTTTTTTTTTTTTTTTTTTTTTTTTTTTTTTTTTTTTTGAAAAAGAAAATAATTTTACGTTAAGCCTTTTCTAAGCCGTGTGTCCGGTCCACCTAATTTCAATTCCAAACTTGCAGTTGGCACCAATAGTATTTTAATCAAATCTTACTTTTGAAATAAAAGCTTAAATTAAAGAGTTCTTGATTTCTTTAAAAGTCGTTTTTAAATTCCGATGTCAGTCGATAATTTCTCATTTTACTAACAGAATTTGTCCGTGTCGAAAAGGGTTAATAACATTAGCACTAGCGGTTCTCAAATAGACTCATTAGATTTTATCGAATATTTCATTGTCTGAAACACAACGAATGTTGTTGTTTTGTGCACTATTCAATTAACATTGATATAAAAATAGGCTAAGGAAAAGTTTTTTAAGATGTTTAGAAAAATTATATTTACAACAATATTTAACTGGTATTAAAACTTTTTAATACTTTTTGCGCTTTCTTGCGCATGATTCTTTCAGGAAAGAAACTTTTGTTTTAAATTTAAAAAGTGAAATACATGTTTAAAATAAAAGAATCGCAAATGCTGCAAAGAGAATTGAGCAAATATTTATTATTATTATTATTATTATTATTATTATTATTATTATTATTATTATTATTATTATTATTATTATTATTATTATTATTATTATTATTATTATTATTATTATTATTATTATTAAATGCTTAAACGTTAAAGAAGTCATATAGTAAAGGCATAGACACATACTAACATTATTGCATGTAAACAGTAACAAAAGTTTTTTTTTAACAAATTTATACTCAATTAAAAAACATGTACTATTAATAGTACACTAGATCCGAAAAGGCTAAGATCTATTCGGAAATGTTTTCGAAAATCAGTGCAATGTAACAGACTTGAATGAATGCTGTTAAATTATGGTCAATGAGAAAATTGTAATTGCAGTGTATTTTATGATGTTCCACTATTTCACGACTATTAAAATTTATATGCATGACTGAGGTTCACCATAATATGCTTTATGTCATTCATTTGATCTTACTTATTATATTATTATAACATACATACATACACTATATGGCCAAAGGTGACCGGCCACTTGCGATTTTAGACGTTTTGTTAAATATCTAGAAAAATACATGTGGAATGATCCTCAGACTCGAGGAAAGTCTTAGTGTGTAAACTTAATTGGTACAGGACATACATTTCTGTTAAAAGTTTTTCCCGAAACTTTATAGGATATCGTCAACAAATTTCAAAAGAATGAATATCTTTTGGATAACCCTGTCAAAACTAATGTCGCAAAAGCGTTCAAACTGTGAATTATGATTAAGTGGCTTATTTTAATAATCTGTGTTCATTTTTATGTGGGTTGCATATTCATAGAGAAATTAATGTTTTTATAAAAACAGTCCCAAATTTTTGCAAGTTTTTTGCTTATAATTTGCAGAGTTCTTAATATGAAATAACGTTATTTTCGGAAAATATGACAAACAGCATTGTTCACAATACACTGTATTCAAAATTGAAAAATAATAAAAATTGTATGAAAAATGAGCATGTTTACTAAATAATTTTTCATTGCGCATAACGCTATAAAAAAATCATTAGCACATTGTGTTAGCTAAATGTACTCAGCAACTTTTGTGAAAGTCTCAAAAACACAGCTTGAAAATTCTGAAAGTAATCGTCAATAGACTAAGCTCAAAATCCATCCATTATTTCCGAAATGAAGCAAAACTGTGAGGCGCTTAATCCATATATCCATTGATTAGTGTCAATATAACATGTGCACAATATAGCACGTACTTCTATATTTGGATACAACCCCTCATTTCTTTTTGCTTCATTTTGAGAACAATGGATTTGGAGCTTATTCTATCGACGATTACTTTCGGAATTTTCAAGCTATGTTTTTCAAGACTTTTACAAAAGTTACTCTACACATTTAGCTAACACAATATGCAAATTAAATTTTTATAGCGTTCACGTATGCGCAATGAAAAATTATTTAATAAACCTTCTCATTTTTCATATAATTTTTATTATTTTTTAATTTTGATTGCAGAGGATTGTATATAATACTGTTTGTCATATTTTATGAAAATAATTTTATTTTATATTAAGAAGTCCACAAATTATAAGAGAATAACTTGGAAAATATTGGGACTGTGTTTTTAAAAACCTTAATTTCACTACGAGTATGCATGCTGTGTACATAAAAATGAACACATTTCATTACAATAAGACACTTAATCATAATCTACAGTTTAAACACTTTTGTTACATTAGTTTTTACAGGATTATTCAAAAGATATTCATTCTTTTTTAATCTTTTGACGTACCAGAATGGAATTTTTGGAAAAAATTTTCACGGAAATGTATGATCTGTACTATTGTGTTTACACACTTCGAGTTTCAGGATAATTCCTCATGTATTTTTCTATATTTATTTAACAAAATGTCTAAAATAGCAAATGCCCGGTCACTTTTGACTATATAGTAGTGTATAATATACAAAGACATAAATCAGAACTTTTTGTTGAAACAACGAGTGATAACACATAGAGTTATAATATTTAATTACTATGTTAAATTGAATGGATATATGTCCAGTAGATTTTTATTAATAGCCGATGCAAAAATATACTGATTGCTGCATTATAGAGAACTTTCTTTGTTCATTCTAATAAAAATTATTTTATAAAGAATTTCTTTTAAGATATCTTTCTTATTATTAAATACCGATCAGCCCGATCGAAAATTCGGGCTGAGATATAAGTGAAACACTCGGTATATTTACCTGAATAAGTGTATTTCAACTATAGTTTTATGAAAAAATAACTCTTTGATGTACTATGTGCACTCTAGCATTTTTTTAAAATTTGTCACATATTTTTTAAACACCTTGCATAATTCGAAATCATTCCTCTGACTTTTTTCAATCTCATATACGAAATCTAAATTTTAATTAAGCAAAAACCCAAACTAAGAAACCTGCGTAAAAATAACTACTAAAAATAACTATTAAAAATACTAATAAGAGTATTTCGCATTTTATTAACGCATAAAAACAGTTTTTACTAAGAAAAAACTAAATATATTTTAGGCCTAGTTTTCAAAGGCAAAGTTAATTAACTGAGCACAAGGGCTCTTGGTTACTAGGTCGCTATCAAAAATAAAATGAATGGTGGGGAAATTAAAAAAGGTGGCAGTTTGCCCAGACAGTAATTTGTCTGAGTGGGGAAAAAAAGAAATCGATGTAGTAAAACGTATATATTACGCTCTGGTAATGAAATTGAAAGAGTGTACTTTTTTACTTAAATGTAAGTAATGAGACTAATTTTAGTTTCATTTTACATTTTAGAAAATGTACTTAAACGTACGTAGAAATAAATATTAAATTAAAACTTGCAGATAAGCTTAAAAATAGTAAAGTATTCGGAATGTTAGTTAACGAAATAATAAATTAAAAACATGCCCTGGTATAATGAGATAGTTTAGAAAATAACTATTGCGAATAAGATTGTGGTTATACACAGGTATTTTTTTAATTAAAAAGGTATGCAAAAAATAAAAGGTGTAACTTTAATATATAATTTTTTTCTAAGAGTAAAGAATACTATCTTACCTAAATTTGCTGAAATTTTTAATATATAAAATTATAAATAATAATAATAAATAAAATATATTTATAATAAATTATAAATAAAATATGTAACTTTAATATATAATTTTTTTCTAAGAGTAAAGAATACTGTCTTACCTAAATTTGCTGAAATTTTTAATTAGTTGTTTGGGCATTATGTTGGGATTGAATGTGAAGTAGTAATGTATGTACCAGACAAAATCCTAAACCATATTAATCCTCTCGGGTCTGGTTTATTATTAATAGTACATGTCTTTAATTGAGCATTATTTTATTTTAACAATCACTTTTGTTACTGTTGACATGTTGTAATGTTTGTATGTGCCAATGTATTTACTTAATTGTTTGAGCATTATGTTGGGATTGGATGTGAAGTAGTAATGTATGTACCAGACAAAATCCTAAACCATATTAATCCTCTCGGGTCTGGTTTATTATTAATAGTACATGTCTTTAATTGAGCATTATTTTATTTTAACAATCACTTTTGTTACTGTTGACATGTTGTAATGTTTGTATGTGCCAATGTATTTACTTAATTGTTTGAGCATTATGTTGGGATTGGATGTGAAGTAGTAATGTATGTACCAGACAAAATCCTAAACCATATTAATCCTCTCGGGTCTGGTTTATTATTAATAGTACATGTCTTTAATTGAGCATTATTTTATTTTAACAATCACTTTTGTTACTGTTGACATGTTGTAATGTTTGTATGTGCCAATGTATTTACTAGATGACTTCATTAAACTTTGGGCATTTAATAATAATAATAATAATAATAATAATAATAATAATAATAGTAATAATAATAATAATAATAATTGATACTTGTTTAAGGGGGCTCAGGGCTTAAAAACTTTTCAAAAAATCGATTTTTTTATGATCTATTTTGATTTTTCAATTAATTCTGAACTGCAAATTAATTAATGCATTAATGCAAATTAATTAATGAATTAATTCTGAAGTGCAAAAAACCGCGTAAAAATATTTGCATTTTTAACGGAGTTATCACCATTTATGTATCAACACTTTCAAAGCCGCACCCATATAATTTCAACTTTAAGTCGCGTTTTCTCAAAACTTGAATTTTGACGACTATCCGTAAGATTAAAAATATATATATTTTATGGAATGGCTTAGTTTCTTTTACATGCATGTAACATCATTATCTATAGAATGAATTAATATATTCTAGATAGTTTAATATTTTGAGTATTTTTAATGAGAAAAAAATTGTATTTTTTTTTGGGGGGGGGGGGTTTAAATTTTCAAATTTGAGAGTTTTTTTTAATAATGTTTTCGTTTTAGTGATAGTTATATCCTTAATTAATTCTGTAGAATAAAGTTTCCTGATCGTTTTAAAGCAAAAATTAAATTCTTATGTCAATTCAACGTTAAGATATCTTGCGGATGGTGATATAACACATTTTTTTTTTTTTTTTTTTTTTTTTTTTTTTTTGCGATAATTGTGTTATATAAATTTGCTATATTTTTTATTATATTACATTGAAGTAGTTCATTTGGTAATTTTATAAGTCTACAAACATACCTTAAAAATATAAGGAAGTTTAAATTAATTACATTGAATACTTCTATTTTTATGTGGACTCGAAGCGAGAGCTCTGTTTACATGTTTTTCCGTATCGATCAAGCCCTGAATTCACTTTGCACCGTTTGTGATTCTTTTATTTTAACACATATTTAACTCTTTAAATTAAAAAAAAAGGGTTACTTTCCTCAAAGAATCTTGTGTAATAAAGCGTAAAAACTATCAAAAAGTTGTAATATCAGTTAAACTTTGTTGTAATATAATATTTTTACAGTAAAACACAATACACTCATTTCTTTAACACTGTAACTGGCAGACGCCACTGTTAAAAAATTTCTGAGAAATTGTAAAGAACCTACTGGTAATCCATTATCGTAAATCTTATGTAAATTACAGAAATAAAAAAAATCAGATAATCTACAAATAATAGAGAAACTATTCGATATATAAATTTACATCGATAAAAATAGACTCTGTAAATTTATTTATTTCTAAGGATAATAATTCTTTTCATTTTCGAAGTTTGTAAACTCCGAAGAGTTAGAGTTTTTTCGAATGAATTTGAACTATTATTCTATCTAACTTTTACATTATTTAATTCCAGATGAACTCACCTGGCGTTTGTTTGTTTGTTTGTTGATTGAACAACATACATCTGACTTGTGTGCTCGACATGAAGCCCCCTTATAAGCCATCCTCAATATACAGGGACGAGATAGCACACAAGGAATATTACAACACAAGAGAAATACAACCAGGAGCTCCACACAAAGAGTGTGTGCAATGGAGCCAGTGGGATTCGAACCCACAACCTCACGATCAGCGGCGTGGTGTCTTAACCACTAGCCACGGAGGCCCGCCCTGGGGTTTGATCCCGCTCCTGTTAATTATCTACAAACAGTTTACTGAGTGTGCTGTTAGAAGGAGTCAGATAGGAGGAGGGATTTCACCATCTTACAGTGACAGCTATTGAGCACCAAAATTTGGTTCAAACTAGGACAAGATAAATAAAGTAAAACACTTTGTAAAATTACCATAAAATTAAAAAAAAAGCAGGACGCGTTTCGAGCTACAACAATAACAACTCATCATCAGCTAAACCAACACGTGTTCGTAAGGGCACAGAGTCGAGATAAGGTGAAATAAAGAGGGAGGAGATTACAAAGAATGCGACATGTGGCGCTAGCTGAAAGAGCACAGGTAGAAGGGAAAAGTGATGCCAAAATAGTAAAAAAAGAGAGAAAAAGGTGGAAAACAATAAAAATAATAACGAAAATAAATAAAAAGACAAATTAAAATAAATAAAAAATTTATTATTATTATTATTATTATTTTGGCATCATTTTCCCCTTCTACCTGTGCTCTTTCAGCTAGCGCCACATGTCGCACTCCTTGTAATCTCCTCCCTCTTTCTTTTACTTTATCTAGACTCTGTACTCTTACGAAAACGCGTTGGTTTAGTTGATGACGAGCTGTTACTGTAGTAGCTCGAAACGTGTCCTACTTTTTTTTTCATTTTATGGTGATTTTACAAAGTGTTTTACTTTTTTTATCGCCAGTGTTTTCGGTGTTTTTTCACTAAGAGAAGATTTTTAACAGTGTAGTCAAAAATACAATAAAAAGGTTAAAAACATTCTTTACACGTTTCTTAATTTGTATCCATTTGTAGCAATGACAAATGTGCTCAGTTTATGTATGCGCAATATACACATGCTAAAAATATATAATGCTTGAAAATATAAATATGGTACAAAATGAAATCTGGTAAATAGTTACATTTAAAATGATGTCTACTCGTTTTCGTAATCACCTCATCGAGTTCATAGTAGAAAATCTAGAAATCGTTATATCTCAATTCACCTATGAAAATGTTTATGAACTTGTTTATACCGAACTTAATTTAATTTCAACTTCTTCTACTATAAATTGGGAAGCGGCAGCACAGAGAATCACGGATGAAATCGAGTCGGATCGAATTCACGTATGAAAATATAGGATTCGTTAAATCTCGATTCGCATATGAAAATGCAATCGATCTACAAAATCATTTCTTGGTGGAACAAAGATAAACGTTGGTGGAACTCTACAAAATCATATCTAGGTGTTTTCCACCAATATCACATAAAAACCCAATTTTAGCAGCTTACTCGTAGGTTTAACATTGTGCTTTCTTGCACCCAAAAGGTTTTTAAGTATTTTCCTTCTAGATATGACTTAGCAGATCGATTGCGTTTTATTATGGGTATCGAGATCTAACAAATCCTAGATTTTCATCCGTAAACTCATTGAGGTGATTGTCTGTGCTGCCTCCTCCTGGTCTATTACTTTTAACAAGCAATTTTTAAAAGACTTAAATGTTGAAAATAGAGGGAAAATATTTCAAGCATTTTCTTACATTCAGTCAACATTACCCCAGATATTGAATTAAAGCGGTTCTTTAAATCATAACTCATCATGTTATTAATATTTCAATTTCCTTTAACCTCAAGTTACCATCAGTATCTCAAACTTAAAAGAAAAAAAAAAAAAAAAAAAAGTGTTTTAATTAAAAAAAAATAATAATAATAACAGAAAGTCGGCATTTTCGGGGTTACAAAAATAGTCACTAGTCACAGATACAATAAAAGCTATTAGATACATTATTTCCACATTTCTAAATTTGTGTCCTATTGTAACAATGACAAATGTGCTCAATTTATGTATGCACAAAATACACATACTAAAAACATACAATACTTGAACATATAAATATTGTACAAAATGGAATCTGGTAAATAATTATTCTTAAAATAATGTCCGCTTCCGCGGAAAAAAAAAAAAAAAAAAAAAAAAAAAAGACAGTTCGATATTGTTTTAAAAGAGTTTAAAAATGTGTATTTATAATTTTTGCAATTATACAAGTATACATTTACTTTTATATATTATTTGTCTGTTTATGATGAATTTAATTGCAATTTCAATTTCTTATGTTACTTTTAACAAGCCCTTTTTAAAAAGACTTAAGAGCACACACTAGTCACGCGGTAAAAGCCGAGCGCTAATGTAAAGTCTATGGGAGCGTTCTTTTCTAATATCTCGCTTAATTTTCAATATTTTTAAATGATTTTTTTTTCTCAGGATAGCTGAGGACATTCTATTACCGGGCTAGTTTGTACTTTTCTGATTTTCGTTGTAGTTTAATTCTGAGGACCCTTTAAATTTTGGATTCAGTGAAATTCGAGGTGTTGTGCCCTTTTTACTCTTATAAAATCTATTTCAGCAAAATTCAGAAAAAATTAAAAACGCTTCACGGAATATTAGTGTTTAAGCTTTCCAATGATATGCTTTCCATATTTCTACTGCAATTAGGCTGAGCAAAATTTGGAAATATTTTGATCAGAAATGGAATAAAAAAAGCGTTTTAATTATATGCGCTCCGCCTCAGCCAGTCTCCGCCTCTCCTGCCCTTTTGAAAATTACAATTGGTTAACACCAATCCATTTTAGCAAATGAAAGTAACTTTTTTCCCTTCATTGTATTTCCTTTCTGTTATTGGTTTATAGTAACGTGTTAAAATAACTCCCTTATTTCAAGGTTTTGATTTATTTTTTCTACAATTATTGATAAATTTTAGCTAAAATAGTCTTGAAAAAAATCAACGACTTCTAATTTTTTGTTTTTATAAAACTAACGCTATTTTTACTATTATTATATAATTATAACTAACTTCCAAGGAAGAAAATTATACATTTCTTTGTATATATATTTTTTTTTCAAGTCCATACAAAACAAGGTAGATTTGATACAAATTACAGTAAGCTCCTTTTTAGCAAAAAGGAAATTCTGATAATTTTAAAATATAATTGGAACTTTTGTGAAATACATAGGTAGCATTAAAAGGACAAGGAGCTATATTTGGAATTTATAAATTTCCTTATACAGCTTGCAAAATACATGAAACAGGGGGGGGGGGCAGGGGTGTGCAAAGAGAAAACTGCGCCCGGAGTAAAGTTTAGTTTGGCGCCCCATTCCCTAAACTTTTTCTTGTGACAGACTAAAAATTACGTTAGTAGTAAAAATTTGGCTCCCCCTAAATTTCGATCCCGGGGCAACCACCCCCTTCGTCCCCCTCTTTTTCGCACGGCGCTGCAAGGAGTACATTTTGAGGAGGCTTATTCAACACCGCGCCGTCCGAGGGGGGGGGGCGCCACATTTATACTATCAACATCATTCTTGGGCTGTTACAAGAAAAAGTTGGGAAAGGGGGCGCCAAATTGAAACTTTGCCCCGGGCGCAGTTTTCTCTTCCCTGTGTTTGTTTTTGGTACTATACGATATTAGGCAGCCCAATTTCAGTCCAGTATTATTAAGTAAAACAGTAAAAAAAAATAAGCATTTTCAGTTCGAAAAACAGTTTTATCAAAAATAAGCAGAAATTAAAGTTAGAAAGTTTTAAAAATTGGTAATTTTAAAATTGTTGATTAACTTGTTTCAAACTTTAAAGAAATATTTTTTAATATTTATTACTTTTGAGGAAAACGATACACTTTTAACAGTCGTTAAAAATGGGGAATTTATCCTGCGTAATACATTTTATTTTATTGGTATTTATATATAGGTATATTTGCAAAGACAACGAATTGCAATTATTTATCATTATTTATCTATACTAATATTATAAAGAGGAAAGATTTGATTGTTTGTTTGTTTGCATTGAATAGGCTCCGAAACTACTTGACGGATTTAAAAAATTCTTTCGCCGTTGGAAAGCTACACTATTTCCGGTGAACATAGGCTATAGTCGCCGCTTAAAGGGATAAAAATAAAACGCCGGATAAACGAATCAAAAGCAATTTAAGAAACTAAAGGTTACCTGGCCCACTAGACACATGACAATCACTGAAACACATATGAAAATCGTAACTATGCACCCCCCTCCTCCCCCCCCCCAAAAAAAAACATTTTAAACTTTTTAGACCGACCTGATATAAAACCGTGTTTTTTAATTTTTAAAACTATTTAGCAATTACTAAAAAAAGGAAAAGAAATGCTGAAACGCAAATTAATTAAAGTTAAAAATAAATCTCGAAACGATTGTTTTGGAGTTTTCAAAAAAGTTATAACAGATAGTAAATATTTTAAAGAGTAGTGAGCATCAAATATGAGGAGGGAGGAATTTTTTTTTTTTTTTTTTTTTTTTTTTTTTTAGGAGGAGCAGTCAAATATTTAAAATTGTAACGTTTTCTACAATTTCAAATGCGGACTGTTTCAATAAGCCTAGGGATAAATATTACTTATTTAATTTAATATAAAATTATAAAGAGGAAAGATTTGTTTGTTTGTTTGTTTGAATTGAATTAAATAGGCTCCAAAATTACTTGACGGATTTGAAAAATTCTTTTACCGTATGAAAGCTACACTATTTCCGGTGAACATAGGCTATATTATATTTTCAAAAAAATTATTTCAAATCCTTATTAAAATGCCAATATTGTAACCCAAAGTGTAGAAAAATGAACTTAAAAAATCTTTACATCGCGTGCGTTGCGAATACTATTGATTATAGAACAAAATAATGTACTACGACTTTGTTAACATGTAATTATCTACAAAAAATGTCGCAACAGCATATGTCTAACTGTTATAGTTATGTCACAATAAGTGTTTTTTATTTTAAAAAATAACTAAAATGCCGTTTCTGTAAAAGCTCTTTATTGTTACTTTGGTATTGATTCTTATCAAAATAAATTACTTTAAAATCAAGACTGATTTAATGGTTGCCGTTTACCCCGCTCGACTAGGCTGCATCATAATGTGTGATATAGGCGTCACTGGGGCACGGGAGGAGAGTCAATGTCAGAGACGGCATTTTAATTATTAGGTTATGAGTGTATGTGTAAAAATTTATAACTTGAAATTTTTCTTAAATATCCGTGAGAAGTCGGGGCGGGCTGCTATAATCTATATACATAAAGCAAAATCGTGTTAGTTACACCATTTATAACTCAAGAACGGATGGATCGATTTTTATGAAATTTTGTATGGAGGTATCTGACACCTTAGATTAACATATAAGCTATTTTTTATCCGACTACCTAAAATGAGGGTAATGTTTTTAGTAGTTGAATTTAATGAGATGAAGTGGTAGAAACAATTTGCGGTGTCAGTAGTGGCGGGGGACTGGGCGACTTGCTCTACCCGAAGAAAAGCGAGGGCGGGCCGCTAGTTATAGTATAAAAGTAAAAATAATGAAACTGTAAGGCAAAATGTAGCATTTTTTTTAAAGTCTGCTATTCAGCAAATTTTACTCTCTAATACTTTTCAGAATTGTTTCTTCTTTGGAGTTTCTTGTCGACGTTCAACTAATGCAGCTTCTATCGAGCAGAAGGCTTTTGCATGTTCCAAAACATCATAGTACAAAGTATCGTGGACAAGATTTGTCGAGATACTTACAAACTTTACAAGTTCGTATATATTTAATGGGTGACAATTCAATATAACATTGTAAAACTTTTAGACGATTTTGCAGTTTTTAGCAGTTTTTGTTTGTCCTGGTACAAGGGCAGATCTGGAGACTCCTCAAAAAAGAGGGGGGGGGGGACTTTTCAGAAATTTGGAGATTCCAATCGCACCTGCAGCTCGTGTCGGGACATTTTTTTTTTTCATCATGAGTAGGATCGGGGCTAATTTCTTTCGTTGCAGGTCGGGTTTCGGTCCGGTTTACTTTCATTTTTTGCCGTTGTCCTGGTTAAATACTTTTTTTGCGAGTCGTGTTTGGGTAAGGTTCAATTCTACTTTGCCGCTGCGGGTTGGGTTGGGGTCCGGTTCTCTTTCTTTATTGCTGCTGGTTGGTATTGGGTCTGATTGATTTCTATTTTGTGTGGGGGGGGGGGGGCAGGTCCATAGCTAGAAGTGAACAATAGGGGGGGCTCAAGTGAATGTAAGGGGGGCTCAAGAGAATGTAAGGGGGGCTCATAATTTTTTCTCTTGCATTGCCACAGAAAGATAAAGTAATGCATATTCATATTGTAGGTACTATGTTTCTTATTAAAAAGTGTTCTAATAACTTCATTTTATACTAAGAAAATTATAGGATGATGAAAATTTTGAGTGTATAGCTGATCAAAATTAAACATCATGCTAGCTTCTTATGTGCCAGTAGGATGAGGGAAGTGTTGAACACACTTATTTTAGATTTTGAATTTTCGGAACAGAAATTCATTGAGTGACCTTGGAATCTTTTCCGGGAGGGGCTGAGCCGCCCATAACGCCCCCTTAGCTACGGCCCTGGAGGGGGGGGGGGTTGAGTTGAGTACTATTTTATTAGCGCTGGTTTGGTTTCGGTCAAGTTGAATTCTTACTTTTTTGCTACTGGTCGAGTGGATTTTTACGTTTTTCTTACGGATAGAGTGGAATTCTACTTTTTATTTGCTTTTCTCTGCATTCTTTTTTGTTGCTGTAGTTGTTTTGGGGTGAAATTAATTTACACTATTTTGGGTTCTGATCTGATTCATAGTGAATTTTCAATCTCGCAAGAAGGATTCGATTCGACCCCATATTTTAAATGAAAGTCTAAATATTTTCTCCGTTATGGACGAAAATAGTTTAAAGAGTATTATAAAAGAAAATACCGAAGATACTATAAAATGAAACTATATAAACGCCATAACAGACATTTCCAAATAGTCAATTATGAATATTTAAGATTTTACATTTCAATTTACATGTTAACACTGCTATTCGCAAGTGTTAACATGTACATTAAAATATCCATACGGAATGTCTCGAATAGAAGATACCTCTATTTAACGAACACTTTTCAACAATTTAGCCATCTTTTTTTGGTAGATTCCGTTATGAGTATATATTAGATATTTATTTTCTATATAAAAGATAAAATTGATATTAGAAATATAAATGTCGACATTTTATAATTCCACTAAGCCATGAATTGTTTTTCTTTCATTTCGATTCTAAATTGACAAAAAAAATTTTGGTCGGGTTTTGATTTGATTTCCAATGGTATTTTCGCGTTCGGATCGGAAGCAGGGCAATACTATACGCTCAGGGGTCAAATATTATTATTATTATTATTTTTTTTTTTTTTTTTTTTTTTTTGTCGAATATTTGAAAAATGAAGTTATTTTAAGTGCAATTCTTAGAGGAACGCTCTTTTCTGATTCAAGGGGGGAACACGAGAATCCTCAAGGGGAGCGATTTCAAAATTTGGAGGTTCGGGCAGGAGGTGATATTTTTCATTGCTGGTGGAGATTATTTCTAAATTTTGCAGTGAGTCGTGTTCGAATCGGCTTGAGATTTTTGCTGTGGGTCGGATTTGGGTCAGTTTGACTTACATTTTTCAAATTCGGTTCTGTTCTGGATAAAATTTCACTTCTGAGAGTAGCACTCAGGTTGATTGATTGGTTGGTTGAATGGGGTTTTATGGCGCAAAGTTACATCAGGATATACTGCGCAAAGAACAAGGTGGGGATTCGAGTTAATTAAAAAGTTTTGTTAGGGATCTTTTTTTTTTTTTTTTTTTTTTTTTTTTTTTTGAGTTTGTTTTTTGTAGTAGGCCGGATAGATTTATACTTTTTTGCTACGGACCAAGTTTGAGCAGGCTGACTTAGGAATAGGTTTTGCACTAAAGAGCAAATACTAGATTTTTTTTCTCTATAAATTATAACATTCAAGTTGAAGATGTAAAACACATTTTTTAATTCTATTAAAATACATGAACTTATTTTCTTTCATTTCAATTTCAGGTGTTCGGGTAAGGGCTCGATTTGACATAATTTAAAATTTTTGAGTTCGGATTGATATATTATAGGTCGGGTTGACTTTAAACGTTTCGGATTCGGGACATTTCTTCTTTTGGATTTTGACAAATTCGGATCTAGTATAAACTGGTTGATGACTGGATTTTTCAATAGATCAGACAATTTTTTATATGAAAAACTATATGTTTGAATATTGACGAGTACATTATATATATATTCATTTTTCTACTTAAACAAACAAACAAAAAAAATTGTTATAATTATATGGGATACCTTTCCCAATTTCCTTCAAATATTAGATTGATTTTGTTTCATTTTGAATTTGTTGATCTGTTTTGTATCAGGCTATTCGGTACTGAATCAGATTTTTTTCTTTTATTTATTTATTTATTTTTAGCGAGCTTGGGTTGGGTTAAAATTGAATTGCTTTTTGAGCCTGGGCATGGAAATTTAGGTTCGGGCAGACCTCTAAAAGAACGAAGTCCACGCCAGGCCCGAAGTGGAAGAAAAAATATAGTGTGGTCAAATTTTGCAAAAAAAAAAGTAAGATTTCCGAAAGAGTGAAGACTTGAGTAGAGGTCTGGACGGGCTGGAGTTTCCAGTCTCGCCCCGGCCCGGACCGAATGATTGTTATTTTGGCCCAGCCCGGTATAAAACAAAATATTCGGCCCGAGCCTGGCCCGCTCGTTTACACTTTTACATTTCTAGGCCAGGCCCGGGCCGTACAGAAATCAGTGAAAACAGTCCAGGCCGAAATCGGCCTGCATCTTTATTTCGAAACAAAATCAGATTTTTATCATACAATTAAGATTTTTTAAAGATTACTGCATTCATATTTATTGGATGATTTTATAGAAAATTTTTACTGACAATACACAATAAGAACATTAATGATTACTTAAGTTCTTAGACTTTCAACATTCAAATAAAGATGCACTGAAAAATTAATATGGTTTAGAATAAAAGAAAAAAAAAAGGAAGTTAAAATTATCATAACTTTTGAAGCTGTGTAATAAAAAGTACATTTATAAAAATACTTCTTTATCATTTTATCAAAGATTTTCTGAAATTTAGAGGAGCTATTTTTTATGCATTTCTGATTTCATTTCTTTTTGGAAACACATGAGTTTAACAGGTGTTTTTATTCAGAAACAATGTAATGGAATGGCGTTGTCCATTTTTTGATAAAAGCAAATACAATGCGCAACACACTATATAAAACGCTAATTTTCATGATATTTATGAAAATATTGTGAAAATTAGAGTTTTGAATCGCATTTCCGGAAGCGACAACATGCAAAAAATGAAAAATCTGAAACCACGTGACAAGATGACAAGAATCTCTTATACCTTAACAAGTATATATAAATATCTTATTTACCAAAAATGAAATATGCTGTTCGATTCCAAATCCCTTCAATAGTCAGGCTTGTCAATTTTGTACCTTTATAGTTAAAAATTAGTCAGAAAATGTGTCAAACTTTCGTGTTGTTCAGAAATGAATTTAAGAAACACTAAGGAGTATATTTCCAAAAAGTACATTAACAGTACGTTGATAGTTTTTATCCCTTTTACAAGTAATGTTGTCTGCCCTATACGGCTTACGAATAATTAAGTCTAGTTCTGACCCCGACTATATGTAGAAAAACAGTGCAAACCTGATCTTGACCCGGCTCCAGTTTGCCAAAAAATTATTATACCCGTATAGACTCAAAGCAACTGTCCGATGCTGATTTCTACGCTGTACACGTTACATTTATGTATTGATGTTGTTAAACTAGTATCTACTCGTGACGCACATTTATACTTATGGTCGTTAAACCCATATTCATTGAAAATAGACCTCATTTTAGCGTTTTTACCGAAATCTTTATAACACGCCGGCAGGCCCGTTAAACTTTTTTATCAGACTGGCCCATACGCCCTGTTTATTTTTATTTTTTTTTTTTTGCCAGTCTGATACAGGCCGATGCAGATCTCTAGACCTAAGCAAGCCCTAGTCTCATGAGTTAAAACTGGCCCGGCCCAACCCGAGCAGTGACAGCTTCATCCAGTCCGATCAGGTCGCACCGTTCACAATCTTAAACACGATTCATTCATCCTATGGACATCTAATATCATTTTGCAGACCCTTCATTGGGCTCAAAGGGGGAGGGGGCGATCGCCCCATCGCTTCTGGTATTCATCATATTGAAATCTTGCTATTGAATCGCATCTTTTTTATATGTCGACAGATGGTTCGTGGGAATTATCACATTGTTCTGCAATGAATAATAAATTTTGAAAGAAAACTTAATTGTAAAACACTGTAACATTAATAAAGCTAAACTGAGTGTGCGGTATCTTCCTTAAAAAAAAAAAAAAAAAAAAAAAAAAAAAAAAAAAAAAAGGACGGCGGGAAACAGATGACCAATTTTAACAGGTTTATTATGATTATATATAAAATGGAATGTTTTTATGGAAATTCTTTTTAACACAGAGTATACACGAAACAGCATTTCATTGCATTTCATGTTCAAAGTAGTGAACATAATTTAAATACGCTAGGGACAGTTTTTCTCCGAAGAGCTTTTTACAACCGAATTCTTTTGTGTAATTCTGTAATTGAATGGCAAATGTTTTTCGCCAAATATTATACCGCAAGCATTCTTAAGTCCATTTCAGAAGTTCGTATAAATTTCATTGTTTGTAAAAGAGTAACATTATTACAACAATACATCGCGAAATTATTTTTAGACCAGAGTATAATAGATTACTATGGAGATCCTCTGTGTGTATACTGTAAGTGCTATACATGACATATTTTTTTATAATTGTCTTCCAGAGTACCTCTGTAATGTATATGAATTTCATTACTTTTAAATTAGTATAGCGCTCCATGAAACACCGCAAATGATTTATCTACATAGATCATAATGTAGCGGAATAATTTTGAGTGATCCTACACATTTCTTATGTTTCTTCAATTTTTTAAAAAGTGTTTAATTTTTTAAAAGTAATTTTTGCTCCTTAAAAAACTTTGTTAGTGTTATGCAGAATTTGCAAAAAGTCCTTAAAAATATTTAAGTTTTCTGTTATTTATTAATTGGAGGTGAAAATCTGAGTTCTCTGAAATTCTGATTTAGAAAAATAATGTATATCACCCTTGCCCCCCCCTCCCCCTTGTATCAAAATTTCGTTCCCGTCTTTTGCTCTCATCACAGCCTTCAATATTATCCCTTCCAGAAGTATCACTTCGCTGTTTTGCTGTCTATCTCACTGTATCCATGTTTACACAATATTGCCACTTTGTTGTAACAATAAAAAATCTATCACAAAAACTCCTCCCCACTAACTAAAAATGAGATTTTTCCCTCTCATCCTATTAGTAAATGCCTATAATTTATTCATTGAAACTTTCCCACATTTTTTTTTTTTTAAGCCCATTTGTTAATGTTTTAAAAGGCAAATAAAAGTAAGTCATTTAAAAAACTTCTCCATCCCACATACACACCAAAATAAATAATTAATAAATTGTTTCTCCCCCCCCCCCCAGCTCACAAATTTTATACTTTTAAAGTCATCGATTTTTCTAAAAGTTTTACTGTAGTAATAAATAACCAAACATAGTTTTACTCTTAACCCCACAAAAATTTATGTTTTCCCCCTATTTCTCCTTACCAAGTACATAAAATTTAGTCTTTAAATCTCTTTATTTTGTGTTTAGCCATATTTGTTAATCTTTAGTCATATAAAGTAAGTCATCTAACAAATTCCCTTCATCCCCCTCCAAAATAAATAAATACTTTTCATTTTTTCCTTCTCAGAAATCTCCAACAATTATATAAAGGAAAATTTAAACCAATTATTTATATGATTTACGATATTCGAACGAAATGTGGTAATTCAGCATAAAAAACTTTTTCTAAATTTAAAGGGGGGGGGGGGCGAGTAGCTACCCTTTCTCCCCCTATACTTATTCAATGAATTCTTAAAACTAATCGCCCCCAGGAGGATACCTTCTTTAAATACTCACAGGCTTCCTAACCCAAGCCACCTGAATGATCTTTCTCTTTTCTTTTTCCTCTGATATCTATTGTCTTCCTTTTTTCTTTGTTTCACTCTCGTTGTGGTTTTTTTCCCCGGAGGTGAGGGCAATTTGTATGAGCCGATATCACTCTGTATATCGATGGAGAATTGTAAACCACCCACGTGTTTGCTGTGTGTAACGTCACGTGTTTGTAGGAAAGAGTAGAAGTTAACCGGATTCAAATGCAACTCACAACAAAAAGTAAAAAATTAAACCCGACCAGCAGCAAAAAATAGAAGCGAACCGGACAACAAATTTTGTAAAATGATCGCGGAGAAAACACGAATTTCTTCAAAATATCGTGAAACAGACGCACATTTTGTACAAAAATTGCAAAAAAGAACGAACATTTTACCAAAGAATTCACCCCAATAAATTCGGGTCAACCCGAACCCTTCTCGATAAAGTAACAAGTAAGAAAAATAACGCGTTAAGCATTGATTATGAAGCACTTTCCAATACTTAATGAAATCTTTAACAAAACTTTGTTATTTAGGGAAATAATAGTGTATAGCCAAATATACCCAAATATGTATTCCAGTACTTTTGAACAGCTCTGTATTTCATATGTCACTTGATATAATGGGAAAATTTAGTTTAGCAAGAAAATACCCAGTAGCTTGAAATTTATTTTTCAGCATTTTCATACTATCAGATGGAAACATACTTGAATACTTTTGTTCAGCCCTGTAGTTTACATTGTACCTTTATTACACATTAGCATTAGGCTAAAATTTATTGTAAACTAAAACACTTTTAAAACAACTGAAATCACATTCTCATAAATTATCATTCATAGGCGTCCATGTACCGAATTCTTTGCGTGGCCCTATATCCTTTTATCTGTATTTTGCAAACATTTCTCAGTAAATTCAATGAAGCTCAGCGTAAAAATGCATAGCTTATTTAAGAACCACGTTTAAATAACTTACGCTCATATTCAGTAACGTTGGTGAGGTCTTTATGGGTAGCCCTGTATATCAACTATAACATTTATACACACCATATAATGTGCAGATATTTAGCGAAATATAAACGCGCATATCATAATTAAAATGCATTTCATCCCTCCATCAGCCATCATCGGACACATATACGGTACTTCGGAAAAGATATACTATTTGAAATCTTTTGTGTGGCCCTGTAAATGCTATGTACTTCATATTATGCAAGACAGTAGCGTATAATTTATATTAAGCTTCAGAGACATATATCAATTTTATTATACATGAAAAAGCTTAATATATTTAAAATATGTAATGTGAAACTTTTGACTCACCCTGTAGATAAACTAAGAAACTTCAATTTCGATAGGACTTGTGCTAGGGTAAACGTCAATAACGTCCTAAAATTTCATGGCAATCCGAGTATATTAACGATTTTTCCCCTTAGGCCGTAATGTAATAGGAAAATTTTGATTCGCCCTGTAGATAAACTAATCATGGTAGAAACTTCATTTTCGATAGGACTTGTGCTAGGGTAAACGTCAATAACGTCCTAAAATTTCATGGCAATCGGAGCATATTAACGATTTTTCCCTATAGGCCGTAATGTAATGGAAAATTTTTGATTCTCTCTGTAGATAAACTAATCATGGTAGATACTTCATTTTCAATAGGGTTCGTGCTAGGATAAACCTCAATAACGTCCTAAAATTCCATGGCAATCCGAGTATATTAAATTTTTCCCCATAGGCCGTAATGTAATGGGAAACTTTTGATTCGTCCTGTAGATAAACTAATCATGGTAGATACTTCATTTTCAATAGGGTTTGTGCTAGGGTAAACATCAATAACGTATAAAAATTTCATAGCAATTCGAGTATATTTACGGGAGTTAGAGCGCGGACAGACGGCCATCCGGCCAGACGGACAGACGGACAGACAAACCGAATGCATAAGCACTTTTCAACTTTGTTGGAAAGTGCTAAAAAATGAGCTCCGACCCGTGCATTACACTGGAGTACCCGAATTTCTAAAATCCTCACCCCCCCCTTGAGGACTCTCAAGATCAGCCCTTGGTCTTCGCCTCCCTTTATATCAAAATTTCGCTTCGCCTTTTGAATCTGTCACTATCTTCTAAATTGCTAAAAATATCACTTCGTTTTGTAGTCTACTCCACAATACCCATATTTGTAGTATACAAGTCACTTTAGTATATCAATAAACAATCAATCACAAAATTTCCTCCCCCCCCCTCCCCACGACTGAAATTAGGATTTATCATTTTGTTCCTTTAAGTGCAGAAAATTTAGTTCTTTAAATAATTCCCACTTTTATTATTTTTTTAAACCGATTTATAAATATTTTGAAAGGCAAATAAATAATAAGTCATCTAATAAACATCTCCCCCCCTACACACACACACGAAAATAAATAAATAATGTGCTTATTTCTTTTTTTCCTCAGCTCACAAATTTTAAACAAACACAAATTCCACCATTTTTTGAGGGGAGGCATTGCACTATTTTCTCCCCTACCCATATGTCACTAAATTTAAAATCTTTGAAAGTTTTTTTTAACCATTTGAAAAATGGTTGTTGTTTTCGGGAGAATGGACCCGATGATTTTACCACTTTTGAATGATGTTACCACTTTTGAATGATGTTACCACTTTTGAATTTAAATTAAATTCTTTATTTTTAGAAGAATTTTTATTTGAATTTAAATTAAATTCTTTACTTTTAGAAGAATTTTTATTTGAATAGTAAATTAAAATGGTTAAAATCATTGTAATAAAGGAGAAAACTAACAAATTTAAAAATGGGTAGACGGAAATTAACAGATACGGAAAAAGCCGAAGCCAAAGAAATGAATGAACGTGAATATCGCATTCAATGATATTAAACACAATACGCGTACTTAAACAATCATAAAGTGATTTTTATTTCTTCTTTTGCTATTTAAAATAAAAATTTAGTCAACATGTATAAGTTGCTTATTAGTTTGGCGATTCGTATCATTTGGCGAAATTGGTCGACGGGATAACTGAGTAATACTGTATTTGGTTTGGCGCAAAAACGTCTTTCAATGCAGAAAATGATAAAATCAAAAGATTATTGAGCCGCTGAAAACCAATTACGTGTTGAAAGGCGATCACGAAAAAGGAAGCAATTTAATGCCGAACCGATTAATTGTAAAACATCATGTCGCCAGGGCGACCAATGCAGTCAGCTTGGGAAAAACTGGGAAAAAACTTTTTTGATTCGATGTCTGATGGACCCATTCACAGATGCATGTGCTGCGATCGATTTTGGTTTAAAACCTCCATCACCAAAATTCTGCTCTGTAAAATCAAACAATATATGCCAAAGTCTTACAAGTATAACAGTATATGCCAAAGCTGTATTTTAATAATGATTACTTTTGCACCAACAATGTTAAATAGTTTGAAATGTTTCTTTCGTCGCCAACTTTTATGCTTGGCGACAATAGAGTGATATAACTTAAACGAACCGTACCTTCAAATTGCAGCATGTATAAAGTCATTTATAGCAGTGGCACGGATAATACACAATAAAACAACTGGTATTTAGCTTAAAATGATAGATGAATGTATCGAGTGAAACATTTTTCAAATGGTTGGGGTAATTTCTTAAATTACAATTTTTTTTTTTTGGTTTTTTCCATAGGTTTATACATATTTTATTCTAAAAATAAATAATTAATCGTAAACAACCCATAAATATCGTTGTATACCTCCCCCCCCCCCCTCGTTCTTTTGAAGTACACAAAATTAAAAATCTTTAAAACACTTTTAAGTTATATTTTTCGTCCTATTAATAAATATTCAAGAAGGTAAATAAGCTGTCATCTATAAAACTATCCTACTATCTCTCCCCATCCCCCCAAAAAAATCCGTTTTTTCCCTCTACCTCCCCCCCCCCTTCTCAGCTTACAAAATTAAATTCTTTCTTTTTTCTCTCCGTATTTTAATAAAAAAAAATAATTAAAACCTGAAATCCTCCTTCTGCACAAATAATTAAGTCTTTAATTATGTTTAATTTTTTTAAAGTGCTAATTATAAATCTCTGCTAACTATAATATTAACAAAATCTTTTTAACTATGTAGGAAAGTGTTAAAAATAAAGCGATAGATATGCATTAAATTCTACACAAAACACATGTTTACATTTTTTGCGTATTGTGTTTGTGCATTTCATACAGTAAAATATCTTTAGAGAGATATTTAAATAAAATATTGGGATTTTCACAACAAAAACCATTCTTAACTGACTGTATCATTTAAAAAACAGTTTTCAGAATCCCCCCCCCCCTCCTATAGACTTTACTGCTATGTCAGTGCTCAAAATTAAAAATTGTTAGAGCTCCTTGCGGCATTTATATAATGCTTGTAAAAATCATCAAGAATCTAAATTTTCTTCCACCTGAAATACTGACAAAATATTTTGCTTTATTGACTTAACATCACACAAAGTTTTTAAAATTTGCTACACTTTTTCGGTCACATTTGTCACTACAAACAATAATAAATTATGTATTATGTCTATAAACGACTAGGCTGGGATTAACACCTATTTCTCCTTTCTTCAAAATTTCTATTTCCTGTTCTTGCTTGCTTGCCTTTCCGCAAAAAATAAACAATGTTTAAATATTTAAATTTGTCTAGATATTTTTCTCATAATTTTATTAATTCATTCATCAACCTTCAGTTCTATTTATCTTGATAAGTTTCGTATTCTAAAAAGAATCCCCTCCCCTCTTACCCCCCCCCAAATAGTTATTTAAACTACTTGTACCTGATATCCCCCCCCCCCTCATTCAATATTAATTTTTTATTTTATTTTATTTTATTTTTTTCTAATTGCGTTAAGTAAATAAAATAGTTTTTATTTTATAGTAATCTATCTAAATTAATCATTCGTTTATTTTCTGAAAATCAAACCATTTTAATTTTGGAACGCTAATCGTAAAGAGATTGAAATTCTTTTGAGCTCCGATTCGAATGCATTTACGCAAAGTACTGGGAAATCAGTTGAAAAAAATCCTTTAAACATGAAATCGGCTGGAATTGCACACCTTTGAAGAGAAAAATCGTCGCAGATAATTGGTTAAGAGCATTCTATTTCCTAATTGGATGATTGCATGTCAATCAAAGTAATTTTAGCCCATCCTTCGAATCCGCTGAAAAAGCGCGTCGCCATCTTGATTTGCCTTGGCGTGTGACTAGTGTGTGCTCTAGAGCACACACTAGTACATAGTTAAAAAGATTTTGTTAATATTATAGTTAGCAGAGATTTATAATTAGCACTTAAAAAAAAATTAAACATATTTAAAGACTTAATTATTTGTGCAGAAGGAGGATTTCAGGTTTTAATTATTTTTTTTATTAAAATACGGAGAGAAAAAAGAAAGAATTTAATTTTGTAAGCTGAGAAGGGGGGGGGAGGTAGAGGGCTAAAACGGATTTTTTTTGGGGGGGGGGAGAGATAGTAGGATAGTTTTATAGATGACAGCTTATTTACCTTCTTGAATATTTATTAATAGGACGAAAAAAAAACTTAAAAGTGTTTTAAAGATTTTTAATTTTGTGTACTTCAAAAGAACGAGGGGGGGGGAGGTATACAACGGTATTTATGGGTTGTTTACGATTAATTATTTATTTTTAGAATAAAATATGTACAAACCTATGGAAAAAAAACAAACAAAAAAAAACTTTCAAAGATTTTAAATTTAGTGACATATGGGTAGGGGAGAAAATAGTGCAATGCCCCCCCCCTCAAAAAATGGTGGAATTTGTGTTTGTTTAAAATTTGTGAGCTGAGGAAAAAAAGAAGTAAGCACATTATTTATTTATTTTCGTGTGTGTGTGTAGGGGGGAGATGTTTATTAGATGACTTATTATTTATTTGCCTTTCAAAATATTTATAAATCGGTTTTAAAAAAATAATAAAAGTGGGAATTATTTAAAGAACTAAATTTTCTGCACTTAAAGGAACAAAATGATAAATCCTAATTTCAGTCGTGGGGAGGGGGGGAGGAAATTTTGTGATTGATTGTTTATTGGTATACTAAAGTGACTTGTATGCTACAAATATGGGTATTGTGGAGTAGACTACAAAACGAAGTGATATTTTTGTAAGGTGCAATTTAGAAGATAATGACAGATTCAAAAGGCGAAGCGAAATTTTGATATAAAGGGAGGCGAAGACCAAGGGCTGATCTTGAGAGTCCTCAAGGGGGGGGGGAGGATTTTAGAAATTTGGGTACTCCAGTGTAATGCACGGGTCGGAGCTCATTTTTTTATGTGGGTCGTGTTTTTCTTTTTTTTACTTTTTTGCTGTGGGTCGGGTTTGGGTCCGGTTGGCTTCCATTTTTTGCTTCTGTCTGGGTTAATTCCTACTTGGGTCGGGTTGAGTTCCACGCTTTGCTGCTGTTCAAGTTAATTTCTGATTTTTTTTTTTTTGTCAGATTTGGGTCTTGTTGACTGCTACATTTTGTTTTTAATCTGGTTGACTTTTACTTTTTAGCAGTGCTTAGCTCATTTGGGACACTTAGGATTTGGTTTTTAGCACTTTCCAACAAAGTTTAAAAGTGCTTATGCATTCGGTTTGTCTGTCCGTCTGGTCGGATGGCCGTCTGTCTGTCTGTCCGCGCTGTAACTCCCGTAAATATACTTGGATTGCTATGAAATTTTTATACGTTGTTGATGTTTACCCTAGCACGACACCTATAAAAAATGAAGTATCTACCATAATTAGTTTATCTACAGACAGAATCAAAAGTTTCCCATTACATCACGGCGTATGGGGAAAATCGTTAATATACTCGGATTGCCATGAAATTTTAGGACGTTATTGACGTTTACCCTACCACGAATGCTATTGAAAATGAAGTTTCTACCATGACTAGTTTATCTACAGGGCGAATCAAAATTTTTCCATTACATTACGGCCTATGGGGAAAAATCGTTAATATACTCGGATTGCCATGAAATTTTAGGACGTTATTGACGTTTACCCTATCACGAACACTATTGAAAATTAAATTTCTACCATGATTAGTTTATCTGCAAAGAGAATCAAAAGTTTTCATTTACATTACGGCCCATGGGGAAAAATCGTTTATATACTCGAATTGCCATGAAATTTTAGGACGTTATTGACGTTTACCCTAGCACGAACCCTATTGAAAATAAAGATTAGTTTATCCACATGATTAGTTTATCTACAGGGCGAATCAAAAGTTTCCCATTACATTACGGCCTATATGGAAAAATCGTTTCAAAAAAATTTTAAAGATGTTATACCCTGTCAAACATATTAAAATATGCATTCTATAAGATATAAGATGAAAATTTAGCTATTATTCATTTACATGGCCACACAAAAGAATTCCATTAGATAATGGTAAAAGGGGGAATTGTGTGTGGCATATTTTAAATATATTAAGCTGTTTCATGTATAATAAAATTGATATATGTCACTGAAGCTTAATATAAATTATACGCTACTGTCTTGCATAATATGAAGTACATAGCATTTACAGGGCCATACAAAAGATTTCAAATAGTATATTCTTTCCGAAGTACCGCATATGTGTCCGATGATGGCTGATGGAGGGATGAAATGCATTTTAATTATGATATGCGCGTTTATATTTCGCTAAAAATATGCACATTATATGGTGTGTATAAATGTTATAGTTGATATACAGGGCTACCCGAAAGAGCTCACCAACGTTACTGAATATGAGCATAGATTATTTAAACGTGGTTCTTAAATAAGCTATGCATTTTTACGCTGAGCTTCATTGAATTTACTGAGAAATGTTTGCAAAATATAGATAAAAGGATATACAGGGCCACGCAAAGAATTCGGTACATGGACGCCTATGAATGATAATTTATGAGAATGTGATTTCAGTTGTTTTAAAAGTGTTTTAGTTTACAATAAATTTTAGCCTAATGCTGACGTGTAATAAAGGTACAATGTAAACTACAGGGCTGAACAAAAGTATTCAAGTATGTTTCCATCTGATAGTATGAAAATGCTAAAAAATAAATTTCAAGCTACTGGGTATTTTCTTGCTAAACTAAATTTTCCCATTATATCAAGTGACATATGAAATACAGAGCTGTTCAAAAGTACTGGAATACATATTTGGGTATATTTGGCTATACACTATTATTTCCCTAAATAACAAAGTTTTGTTAAAGATTTCATTAAGTGTTGGAAAATGCTTCATAATCAATGCTTAACGCGTTATTTTTCTTACTTGTTACTTTATCGAGAAGTGTTCGGGTTGACCCGAATTTATTGGGGTGAATTCTTTGGTAAAATGTTCGTTCTTTTTTGCAATTTTTGTACAAAATGTGCGTTTGTTTCACGATATTTTGAAGAAATTCGTGTTTTCTCCGCGATCATTTTACAAAATTTGCTGTCCGGTTCGCTTCTATTTTTTGCTGCTGGTCGGGTTTAATTTTTTACTTTTTGTTGTGGGTTGCGTTTGAATCCGGTTAACTTCTACTCTTTCCTACAAACACGTGACGTTACACACAGCAAACACGTGGGTGGTTTACAATTCTCCATCGATATACAGAGTGATATCGGCTCATACAAATTGCCCTAACCTCCGGGAAAAAAACCACAACGAGAGTGAAACAAAGAAAAAAGAAAGACAATAGAAATCAGAGGAAAAAGAAAAGAGAAAGATCATTCAGGTGGCTTGGGTTAGGAAGCCCGTGAATATTTAAAGAAGGTATCCTCCTGGGGGCGATTAGTTTTAAGAATTCATTGAATAAGTATAGGGGTAGAAAGGGTAGCTACTCGCCCCCCCCCCCTTTAAATTTAGAAAAAGTTTTTTATGCTGAATTACCACATTTCGTTCGAATATCGTAAATCATATAAATAATTGGTTTAAAATTTCCTTTATATAATTGTTGGAGATTTCTGAGAAGGAAAAAATAAAAAGTATTTATTTATTTATTTTGGAGGGGGATGAAGGGAATTTGTTAGATGACTTACTTTATATGACTAAAGATTAACAAATATGGCTAAACACCAAATAAAGAGATTTAAAGACTACATTTTATGTACTTGGTAAGGAGAAATAGGGGGAAAACATAAATTTTTGTGGGGTTAAGAGTAAAACTATGTTTGATTATTTATTACTACAGTAAAAGTTTTAGAAAAATCGATGACTTTAAGGGTGTATTTCGATTCAAACTGCCTATTTTCCGATTTATTTTTGAACTCATTATTGCTCTCAAATACACCAAACTTTCAAAATCGCTTATTTGGAAAGTGCACAAGGTGCCGTAAAGGTCAACTCTTTGATAAGTGCACAAAACATTGCAAAAAAAGCAATCAAAAACGGCATTTCGAACCGATTTTTCCCAAGCGGGAGATTTGAGAACGAAAAAAGGGGTCATACTGAGAAGATAATTGTTTATAACTCAAATTCTAATGAATTGAGCGTAAAAAAACATCACTCGGCACCTCATACGTCCCTTCAAGAATCCTCTCAGCAAATTTCATGTTTCTACGTTTAAAAATGTGTCTGAAATTGTATCGGAAAATTTCGAGCTGTTGAAGATGGAAAAGCGTTTTTTCGAATACACCCTTAAAAGTATAAAATTTGTGAGCTGGGGGGGGGGGGAGAAACAATTTATTAATTATTTATTTTGGTGTGTATGTGGGATGGAGAAGTTTTTTAAATGACTTACTTTTATTTGCCCTTTAAAACATTAACAAATGGGCTTAAAAAAAAATAAAATGTGGGAAAGTTTCAATGAATAAATTCTAGGTATTTACTAATAAGATGAGAGGGAAAAATCTCATTTTTAGTTAGTGGGGAGGAGTTTTTGTGATAGATTTTTTATTGTTACAACAAAGTGGCAATATTGTGTAAACATGGATACAGTGAGATAGACAGCAAAATAGCGAAGTGATACTTCTGGAAGGGATAATATTGAAGGCTGTGATGAGAGCAAAAGGCGGGAACGAAATTTTGATACAAGGGGGGGGGGGCAATGGTGATATAAATTATTTTTCTAAATCAGAATTTCAGAGAACTCAGATTTTCACCTGCAATTAATAAATAACAGAAAACTTAAATATTTTTAAGGACTTTTTGCAAATTCTGCATAACACTAACAAAGTTTTTTAAGGAGAAAAAATTACTTTTAAAAAATTAAACACTTTTTAAAAAATTGAAGAAACATAAGAAATGTGTAGGATCACTCGAAATTATTCCGCTACATTATGATCTATGTAGATAAATCATTTGCGGTGTTTCAAGGAGGACTATACTAATTTAAAAGTAACGAAATTCATATACATTACAGAGGTACTCTGGAAGACAATTATAAAAAAATATGTCATGTATAGCACTTACAGTATACACACAGAGGATCTCCATAGTAATCTATTATACTCTGGTCTAAAAATAATTTCGCGATGTATTGTTGTAATAATGTTACTCTTTTACAAACAATGAAATTTATACGAACTTCTGAAATGGACTTAAGAATGCTTGCGGTACAATATTTGGCGAAAAACATTTGCCATTCAATTACAGAGTTACACAAAAGAATTCGGTTGTAAAAAGCTCTTCGGAGAAAAACTGTCCCTAGCGTATTTAAATTATGTTCACTACTTTGAACATGAAATGCAATGAAATGCTGTTTCGTGTATACTCTGTGTTAAAAAGAATTTCCATAAAAACATTCCATTTTATATATAATCATAATAAACCTGTTAAAATTGGTCATCTGTTTCCCGCCGTCCTTTTTTTTTTTTTTTTTTTTTTTTTTTTTTTTTTTTTTTTTTTTTTAAGGAAGCTACCGCACACTCAGTTTAGCTTTATTAATGTTACAGTGTTTTACAATTAAGTTTTCTTTCAAAATTTATTTTTTGCAGAACAATGTAATAATTCCCACGAACCATCTGTCGACATATAAAAAGAAGCAATTCAATAGCAAGATTTCAATATGATGAATACCAGAAGCGATGGGGCAATTCCCCCTCCCTTTTTGAGCCCAATGAAGGGTCTGCAAAATGATATTAGATGTCCATAGGATAAATGAATCGTGTTTAAAATTGAGAACGGTGCGACCTGATCGGACTGGACGAAGCTGTCACTGCTCGGGTTGGGCCGGGCCTGTTTTAACTCATGAGACTAGGGCTTGCTTAGGTCTAGAGATCTGCATCGGCCTGTATCAGACTGGCAAAAAAAAAAAAAAATAATAATAATAAACAGGCCGTATGGGCCAGTCCGATAAAAAAGTTTAACGGGCCTGCCGGCGGGTTATAAAGATTTCGGTAAAAAAGCTAAAATGAGGTCTATTTTCAATGAATATGGGTTTAACGACCATAAGTATAAATGTGCGTCACGAGTAGATACTAGTTTAACAACATCAATACATAAATGTAACGTGTACAGCGTAGAAATCAGCATCGGACAGTTGCTTTGAGTCTATACGGGTATAATAATTTTTTGGCAAACTGGAGCCGGGTCAAGATCAGGTTTGCACTGTGTTTCTACATATAGTCGGGGTCAGAACTAGACTTAATTATTCGTAAGCCGTGTAGGGCAGACAACATTATTTGTAAAAGGGATAAAAACTATTAACGTACTGTTAATGTACTTTTTGGAAATATACTCCTTAGTGTTTCTTAAATTCATTTCTGAACAACACGAAAGTTTGACACATTTTCTGACTAATTTTTAACTATAAAGGTACAAAATTGACAAGCCTGACTATTGAAGGGATTTGGAATCGAACAGCATATTTCATTTTTGGTAAATAAGATATTTGTATATACTTGTTAAGGTATAAGAGATTCTTGTCACGTGGTTTCAGATTTTTCTCCTTTTGCATGTTGTCGCTTCCGGAAATGCGATTAAAAACTCTAATTTTCACAATATTTTCATAAATATCATGAAAATTAGCGTTTTATATAGTGTGTTGCGCATTGTATTTGCTTTTATCAAAAAATGGATAACGCCATTCCATTACATTGTTTCTGAATAAAAACACCTGTTAAACTCATGTGTTTCCAAAAAGAAATGAAATCAGAAATGCATAAAAAATAGCTCCTCTAAATTTGAGAAAATCTTTGATAAAATGATAAAGAAGTATTTTCATAAATGTACTTTTTATTACACAGCTTCAAAAGTTATGATAATTTTAACTTCCTTTTTTTTTCTTTTATTCTAAACCATATTAATTTTTCAGTGCATCTTTATTTGAATGTTGAAAGTCTAAGAACCTAAGTAATCATTAATGTTCTTATTGTGTATTGTCAGTAAAAATTTTCTATAAAATCATCCAATAAATATGAATGCAGTAATCTTTAAAAAATCTTAATTGTATGATAAAAATCTGATTTTGCTTCGAAATAAAGATGCAGGCCGATTTCGGCCTGGACTGTTTTCACTGATTTCTGTACGGCCCGGGCCTGGCCTAGAAATGTAAAAGTGTAAACGAGCGGGCCAGGCTCGGGCCGAATATTTTGTTTTATACCGGGCCGGGGCGAGACTGGAAACTCCAGCCCGTCCAGACCTCTACTCAAGTCTTCACTCTTTCGGAAATCTTACTTTTTTTCTGCAAAACTTGACCACACTATATTTTTTCCTCCACTTCAGGCCTGGCGTGGACTTCGTTCTTTTAGAGGTCTGCCCGAACCTAAATTTCCATGCCCAGGCTCAAAAAGCAATTCAATTTTAACCCAACCCAAGCTCGCTAAAAATAAATAAATAAAAGAAAAAAATCTGATTCAGTACCGAATAGCCTGATACAAAACAGATCAACAAATCCAAAATGAAACAAAATCAATCTAATATTTGAAGGAAATTGGGAAAGGTATCCCATATAATTATAACAATTTTTTTTTGTTTGTTTAAGTAGAAAAATGAATATATATATAATGTACTCGTCAATATTCAAACATATAGTTTTTCATATAAAAAATTGTCTGATCTATTGAAAAATCCAGTCATCAACCAGTTTATACTAGATCCGAATTTGTCAAAATCCAAAAGAAGAAATGTCCCGAATCCGAAACGTTTAAAGTCAATCCGACCCATAATATATCAATCCGAACTCAAAAATTACAAATTATGTCAAATCGAGCCCTTACCCGAACACCTGGAATTGAAATGAAAGAAAATAAGTTCATGTATTTTAATAGAATTAAAAAATGTGTATCTTCAAGTTGAATGTTATAATTTATAGAGAAAAAAAAAAATCTATTATTTGCTCTTTAGTGCAAAACCTATTCCTAAGTCAGCCTGCTCAAACTTGGTCCGTAGCAAAAGAGTATAAATCTATCCGGCCTACTACAAAATAGGTAGCTTTTTACTTTTTGTAATGAAAGCTACCTAAAACAAACTCAAAAAAAAAAAAAAAAAAAAAAAAAATCCCAAACAAAACTTTCTAATTAACTCGAATCCCCACCTTGTTCTTTGCGCAGCATATCCTGATGTAACTTTGCCCCATAAAACCCCATTCAACCAACCAATCAATCAACCTGAGTGCTACTCTCAGAAGTGAAATTTTATCCAGAACAGAACCGAATTTGAAAAATGTAAGTCAAACTGACCCAAATCCGACCCACAGCAAAAATCTCAAGCCGATTCGAACACGACTCACTGCAAAATTTAGAAATAATCTCCACCAGCAATGAAAAATATCACCTCCTGCCCGAACCTCCTAATTTTGAAATCGCTCCCCTTGAGGATTCTCGTGTTCCCCCCTTGAATCAGAAAAGAGCGTTCCTCTAAGAATTGCACTTAAAATAACTTCATTTTTCAAATATTCGACAAAAAAAAAAAAAAAAAAAAAAAAAAAAAATTGACCCCTGAGCGTATAGTATTGCCCTGCTTCCGATCCGAACGCGAAAATACCATTGGAAATCAAATCAAAACCCGACCAAAATTTTTCTTGTCAATTTAGAATCGAAATGAAAGAAAAACAATTCATGTTTTAGTGGAATTATAAAATGTCGACATTTATATTTCTAATATCAATTTTATCTTTTATATAGAAAATAAATACCTAATATATACTCATAACGGAATCAATCAAAAAAGATGGCTAAATTGTTGAAAAGTGTTCGTTAAATAGGGGTATCTTCTATTCGAGACATTCCGTATGGATATTTTAATGTACATGTTAACACTTGCGAATAGCAGTGTTAACATGTAAATTGAAATGTAAAATCTTAAATATTCATAATTAACTATTTGGAAATGTCTGTTATGGCGTTTATATAGTTTCATTTTATAGTATCTTCGATATTTTCTTTTATAATACTCTTTAAACTATTTTCGTCCATAACGGAGAAAATATTTAGACTTTCATTTAAAATATGAGGTCGAATCGAATCCTTCTTGCGAGATTGAAAATTCACTATGAATCAGATCAGAACCCAAAAATAGTGTAAATTAATTTCACCCCAAAACAACTACAGGAACAAAAAAGAATGCAGAGAAAAGCAAATAAAAAGTAGAATTCCACTCTATCCGTAAGAAAAACGTAAAAATCCACTCGACCAGTAGCAAAAAAGTAAGAATTCAACTTGACCGAAACCAAACCAGCGCTAATAAAATAGTACTCAACTCAACCCCCCCCTCCCCCCCACACACAAAATAGAAATCAACCAGACCCAATACCAACCAGAAGCAATAAAGAAAGAGAACCGGACCCCAACCCAACCCGCAGCGGCAAAGTAGAATTGAACCTTATCCAAACACGACTCGCAAAAAAAAGTATTTAGCCAGAACAACGGCAAAAAATGAAAGTAAACCGGACCGAAACCCGACCTGCAACGAAAGAAATTAGCCCCGATCCTACTCATGATGAAAAAAAAAAGTCCCGACACGAGCTGCAGGTGCGATTGGAATTTCCAAATTTCTGAAAATTTCCCCCCCCCCCTCTTTTTTGAGGAATCTCCAGATCTGCCCTTGTACCAGGACAAACAAAAACTGCTAAAAACTGCAAAATCGTCTAAAAGTTTTACAATGTTATATTGAATTGTCACCCATTAAATATATACGAACTTGTAAAGTTTGTAAGTATCTCGACAAATCTTGTCCACGATACTTTGTACTATGATGTTTTGGAACATGCAAAAGCCTTCTGCTCGATAGAAGCTGCATTAGTTGAACGTCGACAAGAAACTCCAAAGAAGAAACAATTCTGAAAAGTATTAGCGAGTAAAATTTGCTGAATAGCAGACTTTAAAAAAATTGCTATATTTTGCCTTACAGTTTCATTATTTTTACTTTTATACTATAACTAGCCGCCCGCCCTCGCTTTTCTTCGGGTAGAGCAAGTCGCCCAGTCCCCCGCCACTGCTGACACCGCAAATTGTTTCTACCACTTCATCTCATTAAATTCAACTACTAAAAACATTACCCTCATTTTAGGTAGTCGGATAAAAAATAGCTTATATGTTAATCTAATGTGTCAGATACCTCCATACAAAATTTCATAAAAATCGATCCATCCGTTCTTGAGTTATAAATGGTGTAACTAACACGATTTTGCTTTATGTATATAGATTATAGCAGCCCGCCCCGACTTCTCACGGATATTTAAGAAAAATTTCAAGTTATAAATTTTTACACACACACTCATAACCTAATAATTAAAATGCCGTCTCTGACATTGACTCTCCTCCCGTGCCCCAGTGACGCCTATATCACACATTATGATGCAGCCTAGTCGAGCGGGGTAAACGGCAACCATTAAATCAGTCTTGATTTTAAAGTAATTTATTTTGATAAGAATCAATACCAAAGTAACAATAAAGAGCTTTTACAGAAACGGCATTTTAA
Organism: Maratus speculifer; assembly: GCA_964019185.1. Taxonomy (NCBI): domain Eukaryota; kingdom Metazoa; phylum Arthropoda; class Arachnida; order Araneae; family Salticidae; genus Maratus; species Maratus speculifer. The sequence continues at coordinate 28,652,417 of OZ025300.1, forward strand.
TTATTTTTAAAATAAAAAACACTTATTGTGACATAACTATAACAGTTAGACATATGCTGTTGCGACATTTTTTGTAGATAATTACATGTTAACAAAGTCGTAGTACATTATTTTGTTCTATAATCAATAGTATTCGCAACGCACGCGATGTAAAGATTTTTTAAGTTCATTTTTCTACACCTTGGGTTACAATATTGGCATTTTAATAAGGATTTGAAATAATTTTTTTGAAAATATAATATAGCCTATGTTCACCGGAAATAGTGTAGCTTTCATACGGTGAAAGAATTTTTCAAATCCGTCAAGTAGTTTTGGAGCCTATTTAATTCAATTCAAACAAACAAACAAACAAATCTTTCCTCTTTATAATTTTATATTAAATTAAATAAGTAATATTTATTCCTAGGCTTATTGAAACAGTCCGCATTTGAAATTGTAGAAAACGATACAATTTTAAATATTTGACTGCTCCCCCTAAAAAAAAAAAAAAAAAAAAAAAAAAAAAAAAAAATAAAATCCTCCCTCCCCATATTTGATGCTCACTACTCTTTAAAATATTTACTATCTGTTATAACTTTTTTGAAAACTCCAAAACAATCGTTTCGTGATTTATTTTTAACTTTAATTAATTTGCGTTTCAGCATTTCTTTTCCTTTTTTTAGTAATTGCTAAATAGTTTAAAAAATTAAAAAACACGGTTTTATATCAGGTAGGTCTAAAAAGTTTAAAATGTTTTTTTTTTGGGGGGGGGAGGAGGGGGGTGCATAGTTACGATTTTCATATGTGTTTCAGTGATTGTCATGTGTCTAGTGGGCCAGGTAACCTTTAGTTTCTCAAAATGCTTTTGATTCATTTATCCGGCGTTTTATTTTTATCCTTTTAAGCGGCGACTATAGCCTATGTTCACCGGAAATAGTGTAGCTTTCCAACGGCGAAAGAATTTTTCAAATCCGTCAAGTAGTTTCGGAGCCTATTCAATGCAAACAAACAAACAATCAAATCTTTCCTCTTTATAATATTAGTATAGATAAATAATGATAAATATTTGCAATTCGTTGTCTTTGCAAATATACCTTTATGTTATATTAAAATAAAATGTATTACGCTGGATAAATTCCCCATTTTTAACGACTGTTAAAAGTGTATCGTTTTCCTCAAAAGTAATAAATATTAAAAAATATTTCTTTAAAGTTTGAAACAAGTTAATCAACAATTTTAAAATTACCAATCTTTAAAACTTTCTAACTTTAATTTCTGCTTATTTTTGATAAAACTGTTTTTCGAACTGAAAAGGTTTATTTTTCTTACTGTTTTACTTAATAATACTGGACTGAAATTGGGCTGCCTAGTATCGTATAGTACCAAAAAAAAAAAAAAAAAAAAAAACACAGGGAAGAGAAAACTGCGCCAGGGGCAAAATATCAATTTGGCGCCCCCTTTCCCAACTTTTTCTTGTAACAGCCCAAGAATGATGTTGATAGTATAAATGTGGCGCCCCCCCCCCCCCTCGGACGGCGCGGTGTTGAATAAGCCTCCTCAAAATGTACTCCTTGCAGCGCCGTGCGAAAAAGAGGGGGACGAAGGGGGTGGTTGCCCCGGGATCGAAATTTAGGGGGAGCCAAATTTTTACTACTAACGTAATTTTTAGTCTGTCACAAGAAAAAGTTCAGGGAATGGGGCGCCAAACTGAACTTTACTCCGGGCGCAGTTTTCTCTTTGCACACCCCTGCCCCCCCCCCCTGTTTCATGTATTTTGCAAGCTGTATAAGGAAATTTATAAATTCCAAATATAGCTCCTTGTCCTTTTAATGCTACCTATGTATTTCACAAAAGTTCCAATTATATTTTTAAATTATCAGAATTTCCTTTTTGCTAAAAAGGAGCTTACTGTAATTTGTATCAAATCTACCTTGTTTTGTATGGACTTGAATATATATATATATACAAAGAAATGTATAATTTTCTTCCTTGGAAGTTAGTTATAGTTATATAATAATAGTAAAATAGCGTTAGTTTTATAAAAACAAAAAATTAGAAGTCGTTGATTTTTTTCAAGACTATTTTAGCTAAAATTTATCAATAATTGTAGAAAAAATAAATCAAAACCTTGAAATAAGGGAGGTTATTTTAACACGTTACTATAAACCAATAACAGAAAGGAAATACAATGAAGGGAAAAAAGTTACTTTCATTTGCTAAAATGGATTGGTGTTAACCAATTGTAATTTTCAAAAGGGCAGGAGAGGCGGAGACTGGCTGAGGCGGAGCGCATATAATTAAAACGCTTTTTTTATTCCATTTTCTGATCAAAATATTTCCAAATTTTGCTCAGCCTAATTGCAGTAGAAATATGGAAAGCATATCATTGGAAAGCTTAAACACTAATATTCCGTGAAGCGTTTTTAATTTTTTCTGAATTTTGCTGAAATAGATTTTATAAGAGTAAAAAGGGCACAACACCTCGAATTTCACTGAATCCAAAATTTAAAGGGTCCTCAGAATTAAACTACAACGAAAATCAGAAAAGTACAAACTAGCCCGGTAATAGAATGTCCTCAGCTATCTTGAGAAAAAAAAATCATTTAAAAATATTGAAAATTAAGCGAGATATTAGAAAAGAACGCTCCCATAGACTTTACATTAGCGCTCGGCTTTTACCGCGTGACTAGTGTGTGCTCTTAAATGTTGAAAATAGAGGGAAAATATTTCAAGCATTTTCTTACATTCAGTCTGCATTACCCCAGATATCGAATTAACGCGGTTCTTCAAATCATAACTCATCATGGTTATTAATATTTCAATTTCTTCTAACCTCAAGTTACCATCAGTATCTCAAACTTAAAAAAGAAAAAAAAAATGTGTTTTATTCTTTTTTCGAAAAAAGAAAAAAAAAAAGCACGGGGCGTCGGCACTTTCGGGGCTACAAAAATAGTCACTAAAAGTGGGACATTTTTCTTCCTTGCTTCAATACTTTTTCTCTAGAAGCAAAGGAACGAAAGCAGAAAAAAAAAGGAAATACACAAAAATACACCAAAAAAATACACAAAAATGTACAATTTATGGCGTCCATTACGCCTTAGCTTTTGGAGCAGGGACCTAAATCCACGCAGGACCTATAACATCATGACTAGCAGTAAAAAGAGCAGTAAAAGAGGTTTTTAACAAGTTGCGAGTTTATACCATACGTGTACTTCTTATAGAGCCAGATGTGGTGAAGGAAACGTAAATAACTTTCATACGCGAGTGATAGACCTTAATTATATTTTATGAATGGTAATTCACGGTTTTATATGCGTAAACATATGGACTAGTGGGTTTGGGATTATAACAGACGGGAATTTAAAGAGGCAAATATCACTAGGAAAATATCTATGCTGGAGCACTTTGATTGACCGAAAATTCGGTTTCATTTTCGACTCAAATTCCGAGTTTCGCTGTAAATTCGTTTTTAAAAAGATGCAGCTGAAAATTCGGCCGTACCGAAACTATCAGTATTATGAAGTTCTCGTTTCTTCCTTCGGAAATTTTCAACATTACTAACCGATTTCACTTGCTCAAGTGAGACTATTTATTGTTGTTACTCGTGGACTTCGTTTAAATAGCTTTAAAATAAAAATGAATGCAATAATTAAACAAAGGATTTTATTCCCGATAGTTAAAAACATATTCAATTAAACACGTCTTTGTCTTACTTTATAGGGGACAGTACAAAATTTCTCATTTGTAGGGGTCTTGATATAACTCAGTCATTAAAAGGTGAAAAATTTTGCACCGAATAATACAAGCATTTGTGGAAATGAAATTGCAATCAATGAAAAAGGGGGTACCATGTAAAGTCGTGGAAACCGACAAATCTTCCTTCGTAAAATGAAATAAACGATGAAGTGCGAGTATTACTCGCTCACAGAGGGTTTCGTTTAATAAACATATGAATTACCAACCTCTTGGGGACGAGCGACTGGTATACGTCCTACTTAAAAAAGCTCAGAATATTTCATTATTCCCACCAGTTATTATTTTTTTTTATTTAAAGTTTACTTTATTTAATCAGAGCATTTCCGTGATTATATTAAAAGAATTTTTTCGGTTTTGAAAAACCGGTGGTAAAATGTAATAAATTTAGCAAAATGTTCTCGTCACGAAGGAAAATGTTTTATTTTTAAAAAATCGTTGTCAACCCTTTCCGGCGCAGTGCGCTTGGTCTGGACACACCTAATTTTAATTCCAAACTTGCAATTGGAACCAAAAATATTTTAATAAAATCTTGCTTTAAAAGCTTAAATTAAAAGGTTCTTGATTTCTTAAAAAGTCATTTGTTCCGGTACAGTCGATAATTTTTCATTTTAGTAACAGAATTTGTCCACACCGGAAAGGGTTAAAAGAATAATAAGACTTTGTAAAAACTATACAACGTAGAATTGGGCATAGCTCTATTTACTAAAAAAGTATGAATGGATATACCATAAAAGTTCAAAAGGTTATGAAGCCTAAATAATATCAAATATTAATATTAATGTATAACTTTTCTTTTTTTATCTTATCCTTATCTATTTACAATCAAATTAATTCGGTACTGAAAATAAAAGTAGTGCATATTGCATATTTAAACTTCATTTTTCATTTCATAAAACTTAATTCAGCGTATCAATAATGTTTTCTTTTTACGGTGTAGCTAACATAAAACCTTTATTGAAAATTTAAACGACGTCTTATTTCATGCCGCGTTTTCAGAAGCGTATTGAGAGACCAACTCAATGCAAACTCGATGCTAACCCCTTAGTATTTATAGGTTAGTCCTAATTAAATTAATCTGTTTTTAACAATTTGACTTTTACTGATTTTATACTGCCACTAGGTATTTCATTACACATATGTGTATTTAAACGTTGTTATCTACGCTTTAAAAGTCGCCAAATAAAGTAACCAAATATAACAAAAAGCTATGTAGCCAAATCTAGGTACCTCAACAACATGTTTATTTAAATACAAAATAATCGGATGTTTTTTACAATACTAATGGTGTCCAAAGCTTCTGGACTCTTTCCTCCCCCTATTTCCCTCGGGGTATGACACTGCAATGAGCTCAATTCAATTAATTTAGCCTCATAGGTTGAATTAGATTTTAAAATACTCCTGCAAATTCAAATGTAACAATTAAGAAAAATATCTTTAAATGCTTCTACCTACTATAAGATATTTTTCTACTAGCAGGAAATAACCCAAAAAATAGTTCTAAGAATCATTAATTAATATCTAGGTTACTCTCTTTTCATATATATAAATTATTTTCACACAATGTTTATTTTCTTAACATTTGTGACAACTGTTTAAATGTTCGTAAAATTAAATTACATATAGGAAGTCAGCGTGTATTTAAGAGTAAGTAACTTAAGCTATTGTAATCTAATTTGAATAAATGCATTCTTTAATCAGATTTAAATTAGATAATGCGTATGAACCACATATGATTTAAATGTTTGACAATGTAAAATAAGGAAATTATTTGACGATGTTGTATTGAAAATTCTTAAGTGAAAACCAGTTTTCCAACAACTTCTTACCCCATTTCCATTCAGAAAATCTGTGATAATTAAATTAATATTTGTTGAATATTAGAAACATAGGAGTACTTTATAGTTTACTTTTTAAATTTAGAAAGAATAAAAGTAAATATGGAGATTTATTTCCTGGCATCCATTTACTTAGAGTTATTATTAATTTTTAAATATATTGATTGGTGTATTTTTGACGTCCGATTATCTGCACTAGGGATATAGGACCAGGGGGGAGTGCCCTTCGTGGGGGTCTTTCGAAGGGAACCTAACCCGTATTTACGCAAGGTTCGAAGAAAACCACGAAAACTCCGAACGGTTAGGCCGACAGCCGCGATTGGGTTCGAACCCAGCACCTGCTGTCTACCAGTTGAGAGGTCCGAACCTCTCGGCTACTGGTAGGGCCTTTAAATGTATTGAATTGTTATTTAGCAAAAGTTAAAACGTTTGGTTAAAACGTTTATTAAATGTTTAAAAAAAATTAAATTGAAACGGTTATGTGTCTATACCTTTTTAATACTTTCTAACAATGTTGAAATGTTTTTATAAATTCAGTTGGTCTGTCTGTCTGTCCATGCGCAAACTTTCATAAATATTAGTCCGATCGCTATGAAATTGATACATATTTTTGGGCATTACTATGACATGTTAGATATTGAAGATGAAGTTTAACTCATTTAGGTTTCATTTACAGATATCTTCAAAAGTTACGTTATATTGTAGTCTATTGCGGAAAACCGTTTGTGGCTTATTTTAATAATATTAAGTTATTTTAAACATATTGAAATTTATATGTATCATTGAAGTGAACAGCATGGTGTTTACTGTAGAACAGTGATTCCGCAAACTTTTATTAGCCATGTCCCACCAAAACATCTGTAAAGTTGCGATGTCTCCCCTCCCTTAATCAGTAAATTGTGTATCTTATAATTAAAAGTGAACTCCATTCTCACGGTGGAAGCGTAAAAGAATCTTAACAATAATTATTTATTTCACATTTTGTAACTTATCAACGGAGTGACTCTTTGGTCAAAACTGTGTTTTTAGCATAATTTATAAACCCAATCGTGTTATAAAAGTTCGTCTTTGTGCCAAAAAAAGTTTTTTTGTACTTTTCCAACTTACCTCAATGTTAATGAAAATATTTATACGGTCTTCATTTTTATCTTCATAAAATAGCTTGACTTACTCTTAATGTTACTTACTCTTAATGTTAAAATTGACAACTTTCACCCATTTTATAATGCAGTTTCAAAACTTATTAACAGTTGTTCGAGAAGATTTGGGAAATAAATTTTCTTTCTACAGACAACGCAATACATAATAAGCATTTCAAAATGGTCTTTTTTATGAAATTTAAACAGACATTATTCCTTGTCACAATAAATTCTGCGAGTTTCCATTTTTGCTAATATTGTCAACTGTCTTACATGAATTATCTGATTTTAACATTTAAAATATATACGTGAACATGTAAACTTATTTACTCTGTAGGATGCCTGCACAGAACCTATAGCTATTTACTGTCAGGTCATTTTCTTTTCTAATGCTATGTAAAATTTATAAGTTTTATGAGGCTGGAAGTACCTCGTAGAAATATTTCATATACTTTTTACGTTAAATTTGTTCACGATAGTCAAATCTACAAATACATTTAAATTGTTTTATGTGTAAAAGCTAAAGTTTGACATATAGTAGGGCGAATGGAAGTAGAAAGCTTATTTAACACGTTCGCTGCCGCTTACGTGAAGATGTGATGATAGTTAATATCGCACTGTAGAAGTGGATTTTTCCCAGAAGCCGATGTACTTTTTACAACAAAGAATCAGTGAAAGATTTTCCCGCGCCAGCGCGTGACTAATTTTATAAAAACCAAATAAAGAGGTAATAGTGTTTCTCCCGTTCTGATTCCATTCAATTTCTTATGTAATTATGTCTACTCTATTTATATTATAAAGCACAAACATATCTGCACGTAACGCATACGTCCATCAGCAATTGGCATCACTTTCAAATTTTAAATGAAAATTCAGTTTTATAATTTTCGGTATTGCAAATTTTTAAACTTCTAAATACCATACATTTTCAATTTTTACATTGTCGTATAGGGGAAAGAATGTACTTTTAAATGCAATTTATTTGAAAGCTATATTTCAGCTTATTTTTGAGTTATTAATTTTTTATTTTATTTATTGTTTTATTTATTTATTGTATTTTTTAATACTTTTTCTGTCATAGTGACAACAGATGTATTCTAAACATGCGGGCACCACAAAAATTCAGAAATGTCTCATATATTTCTACTCTCCACCGAATACAACAACCATTTTCCACGTAGTTAAAAAAGTACTGATAGCACACGTCCTTCTGCGAAAGGCAACACTTTCAAGTTTTAAATGACATTTCAGTTTTACAATTTTCGGTTCTGAAAATTTTTAAACTTCTAAATATAACAAATTTTCAATTTTTACATCGTTGTTTAGCGGAATGTAGCGAAAAATGTGTATAAAAATGTGTAAAAAAATGTGTAAATGTGTTAAATGTGTAAAATGTGTAAAAAGATGTTGCTGATGAGTGGGTAACAAATTTGAAATTGCCCCTCTAGAAAGTCAAATTGTCCCCCATTGAGTTGTACGCCCCTCCATTGGAAACTACAATTGTAGAATGCGGTGTATATAGAAAATATCATTCATTTATAGGGACACAAAAGAATTTTGTTACAAAAGAAATTAAAATTTATGAATATGAACAATAATTGCTGGAAGTGCGTTTTCAGTTGTGGTACATGTTTTTAAATAGAACTATTTTTTTAAATATTACTTGGCTTGGATAAATTTTATAGGTCCTATACAGTTCTCCACAATTTTTTTCAAGTAGTTGATTTCTAAGACCTTAGAAGTCGTGGTTGATTGGAATTTCCCTTTAACCAAGCACTATGTTACGATGGTAACTGAAAAATACCTTAACCTGAAGGGAAGGCAATAACCTTATGCTGACCAACAGCATTCCGTCTAATGATATAATCAATACTTTCGTCCTGAGAAAAAAAAAAGATTGGAAAACCATATTTTTCGCAATAAATCGTAAACATTAATCTTTAAAATATTCCTTTTCTAAGATCTAAGGTCATGATCTAAGGGGTGGACTTTTTTATTTTACATCTATAACTGAGATAATTTTGTTATAAATCGCCTACTGGGAGCATTCAAAGAATTTTATAGTTAAGTGACAAAGTTACCCCAAACCGTTTATGACTCCTTTTTTATTATTTTTTTCTCTTATATTACTTCTCGTATGTGTTTCAATCCATTTTGGTGTTGAAGGGATATAATAAGGGTCGATACGTCTGTATTTTTTCGAGATCCAAAATCGAAGAATAAAAAAAAAGTTGTGCACAAAAATATATCTGAAACGTGACAAAGTAAAAAGGTTATATTTACGGTACTTTACGATATTTTCAGTTCCGTCTAACTTTTATTCAAAGAAACGTTTTACTTAAATTTTTATAGCGCTGCTCCAGTTTTCTAATTTATCATCCGTAACCGTTTCAAATAGTGTCTCACATATTTAAAACAAAAGATAAAATAACATTCATATATCGAGATAAAATCGGACAAACACCAAATGATATATCTGTGACACTTTTTCAACCTTGGGAGCATTTAGCCATAGCGAATATTAAATCGTCCATTTTCCAAATGACTTTTTTTTCTAGGGAACGTGATTCGGATTCTACATTAGTAGAAAATATCTATTGTAGGCGGGTCGTTCTCGACACTGCTAAACTGTATTACGTGACCGAGTCACTGAAAATATGTGTTGTGAGCCATCAAATTGAATGCTACAAAACGATAAAAGAGGAAAAAATTCTGAGATTGCATCATTATGCTGTCATATGGTTTGGTGTAGTTTAGGTAGTTGAGTGAGATAAAGGCAGTTGTTAAATGTCGAGTAAGAATTTAATAAACCTATTATATAAACTGCAAATAGTTATTACTGAATAGATTAAATCAGAGATAGTTGATTTCTAATTTTTCTTATGATTTTTTGTAATGCACATTTAACCTATCTATTGTAAATTTTATGTAGAACTTCATAAAAAATATTACTGTAATATAAATATTAAATAAAAAGAAATTTTTGTAAAATAAAAAAAGAAGCTCTGCTGGATCCGCCTACAGGCGAAGGTAGATTTTGAAGTTAAGAAGTAACTTCACCAACAAAAACTTAATCAACATTAGAGATAAACACAATTTATCAATTTATCTGTCCGTTTTAGTCGAGTTTTTAATTTCATTTTTCTGTAAGAGCTTTTTTATAAGAATCATGTTAAAAAAATATTCAAAATTTTTGTCTTTCTTTTCCGTATCTCCATTGATCGATTTTGCCCTATCTTAATCCTCGCAGCGATACCAGCTATCCCAATGTTTACGGCGAATTTGAAGACTATCCATGTTTGAATATTTCCAGAATAGGATTTTTATCGTGTTTCAATATGTTTTTTCAAACTCACATGTCTTTACATATTCATCTACGGAAGTTCATATAATCCAGATTTCTTGATTGGCTTACCCATGTTCCAGCTGTATTCGGCGCCGCATATGTTTCAGCAGGACGAGGCGCTGTTTCATTATGGAATGTGTACGTGACTATTTGGAACTGACATTTTGAAATAACTCATTTTCGAACATGTCCTCTAATCCATGTTGCGTCGGTATCATGCATACATACTTGCCAATGACCGCAATTCCGAACACCTCCTGGGATGTTTTTATATCATTCTTTTTCATCCTTATTATTATTATTATTATTGATTTTTTTATAGTAATAAAGCAATGAACACTACATTCTGTGTTCTGACCTTATTGCCTTTGAATCTCTTTATTCCGTTAGGGTTATGTTTTCCGTCCATGCATTCTTATGTAATTATGATTCGTAAAGATGTATTCTACCTTCCCTCCAAGTTTGTTCACAACATTCGAGAACTCCTTGTTTGTACATCACGCGATAAAAAACAATCATCACTTACTATGGATGCTGTAAATAGCTTCTGAAAAAGATATAGATATTGATCAATTGGTAATAATATCTACTATTTAATTAATGCAAAAATTATAATTCTAGGGCTGCTTACATATTGTAAAGTATATCAACTTTCAATCTTCAAATGTTAACCACCCACTTTTGGTACTTTATTGAAATTCATTGGGTGAAAGTGCCTCGATAAATTATATAATTATTAAAAATATAAATCTGAGTGAAAAAGGTGTTTCGATTACATTTGGACCCATCCCTCAAAATAAAATAAATTAAATAAACAACCTTTCGATGAGAAGCCATTGTTGGTGTTTAAGAAAAAGTTTGTGCTGAGGATTTAACACTAGAATAGGCGAGGGGTCAATTTGGCTCCTACTAATTAAATATATTTCAGTTCGAACCATAAATTTCTTTCTAAAATATGTTTAAAAGAAACAAAGAAAAAAAAAACGGGTTAATTAAATATCATAAACGTTTTAAATAAAAAATTATGGTGTTAAATATTTTTTATAGAAGTTGTGTGAAAATTTTTGTTTTTCAAGTGTTAATATCAACAACCGCAAAAGATTGAGCCTTTTTAATTCTATGACGATTTTTAAAATATGCATAAAATAGGGTAGTTTGACCAATTACTGAACAATCCCCAGTGAATGAACAATTAGTAAATATTTAACAATATAAGGTTTGAAAATTACCCCACTAGATGGGGCTACAACATTAATTTAATTTATTCAATAGGAAGCTGTCGCATTCCTCGATTGATTAATGAAGTCACATTACTTTACTTTGAGAACATGATATATATCTCATGTATAAGAGACGCAGTTTCTATGCTGAAATAATAAGAGAAGTGCAGTGTCATTTCATGTATATGATAAGAATTTATAGTTTTTATTTGCATTATGCAGTAATTTTATTGTGATAACATTAAATATACATCTTACAGCTATACTTAGGCTATAATAAGGCTATTTAATAATTGGTTAGACAAATGTTAAAAATCTATTGAATGAACAGCTGATCATTCACTGGAAGGAATACATTAGGTTACTTTTCCTAGTGAATGAACTGTTTGGGCTTTAAGTTTTTGTGGCTTCTGTTATAGCATGTATTTTGAATTAAGGGATTTTTCAATAATGGTAACAAGCGAAAAGTTAGGAGTATAAAAACTTAGCAAAAGAACATATAAAGACATATTTTTAAAAGTAGTAATTATTGATGTGTTTCAAATGTTATTTTTTCAACGTTTTTACATGACAAATAGAAATATTCTTGATGATTAAAAGGTTTCCTCAAAAAACGAAATATGGAAAGTTCAAGTTTTCTACAGAGGACCTTGAAAATGTTGTACTAGTTATGAAGTCAGATCAGCTCAGTATGAAGAAAGCATCCTTTCATTTTAATATTCCAAAAGCAACGTTGTCTATGAAACTGAGAGGGAAAACATTTGAAAGTAAGCGTAGGGGCATTGCCTGTGTTGTAATTTTAAGAAGAAAAGCTCCTTGAATATTGGGCAATTGGAAAAGGGAAAATTAGATTCACACTGTATAAGATAAAATAAAGGGTGATGGAAGGAAGAAAAATCTATTTATAAACAACCATCCAGAGGATAAATAAGTGATTATTTTTCTAAAATAACATCCATGTTCGGAATTATGAACTAAGCATCAAGACAGTGTGTAGATCCCAGTTCAACATGTGGTGAAATTGGAAATGGCCTTGCAGTAAAAAATAAGATCTAATATTTTAAGGATCATATGAAAAACGTAATAAAAGCACCTGGGGTTACTTCGGCACCACCTTCCTGTGCATCTGAAATTTATCTTATTACTAAAATATATGCCTAAGATTTAAGAAAATAAAATCAGATTTTTTCTTCTTTTTTAAAACTGCAATTTGTGAATAATTTCACTTAAAATTGATACTTCTTCAAGCTAATTAATTAACGTTCTGGGTTTTAAAAACTTGTAATTCAGTAAAAGTATGTTATAAGTTGTTTATTCAAGTTATAAAAAATAATAAAGTAGTATGAAATTAAAGAATTTTAAATTGCTGTCTGTTCATTCATTGGAAAACTTTGCGTTATTCACTGGTAAAAACTATTCATTTACTTGGATTTTGTATCGATTTCTTCTAAAACACCCTTCAAGTTCAAAACAAATAAAATATAAATTTCTTTTGTTATTTTTTTTATCATTTGTAAAACAACAAATGTATATGCAGTGTCAAACACCAGAAGGTACTTTTTTTAAAATATAATGAATCATTTTTTAAAAATGTGTTTAAGCTTTCATTTACTGGTAGTATTACCCTAAATACTTTTCCGGGCTCATTTTATCTAAGGTACTTAAATTCATCGTCAAAAGTGAGTGTTATTATTTATAAAAGGTTTTTAAGATATAGAAGCCCCAGAAAAATAATTTAGATATAGAATTAAATCGTAGATATTTACCCAATCGTTTGCACGTACTTCCTCTCTCTATATATACGAGTATACATATATGTATAAACATATGCATATATGATTATAGTCTAGGAAAATAAGACTAGAATAATGTTGTGCTAGTGCTACTTTATAAGATAATGGAGAAGAAAAACATTGTAAACTACCGACTGAACAGTTTACCGTCAGTGATTTATAAAACTTTCCCTAAAGTTTTAACGGCAATATTTGAATTAGCTCAACCTAGAAAACAAGCAGGATTACGAAGGGAATTTAGCAGAATGGATCATATTACAGAAAGCAAGGGAACCCATAGAGAAACATAAGGAACATAATTTACCTCTGCATCTCGCCTTTATTGATTGTGAAAAGGCATTTGATTTTACCTACACCACGTCAGCAATAGTAAAATGTCTGAAAGGCATGGGTATAGACAAAAACATTACATATACAACACAAAGAAGATTTATAAGAAAGCAACAGCAACCATCCATTTGGACAATGGAAAAGCCAAGATCAAGCTTTGAAGATGTGTAAAACATGGATACACGAATCCGATTAAGTTTTTTATTGCTTTCTTAGAAAATGTTTCCGAAAAGCTAAATTAAGAAAACAAAAATAATAGAATAAAGGCGGGAACATGTAAATGATCTTAATTTTATTAACGTCATTTTAATTTTTACTAATAGTCCTGGCGGATTGAAAAATATGTTAAAAGATTAGGCTGGCATTAAAATTCAATTTGGAAAAGACTGATGTGACGTTCAATTCACTCCGACTAAAACAGAAAATCACTTACAATACTGAGATTTAGGAAGTGCAAAGTTATGTGTAGCATGGACAGTATCATCGGTCAATAGCATCAAAATGGAATAAAGGGAAAAATAAGAAATAAATGGAGTGCTTTTGGGAAGAACAATATTATTCTGAACAATATTATTCTGCGTAGCATGCTTCTTTGCTTAAAAAGAACAAGGTTTTTAACCGATGAGTTTCGCCTGCACTAACTTATGGAACTGAAACATGGACGCTAACAAAACGGATGGTATGTACAAAGATGATAAACAACACACTGAAGTCTAGAAAGATATATTCTGAGCTTGATAGATGAGACAGAAAGAGAATAATCTGGATAAGAAATCAGTCGAGAGTTTTTGCCATTTTTGAAAGAATTAAATGACTGAAAAGGAAATGGGCAGCTCACATTGCATAAAGATAAGATAGTTGATGGCATACAAACACCCTACATTGTTATTTCAGAGATGTAAAACGACCAAGAAGACGACCTTAAGTAAAATACAGCTACGAAATCAGAATAATAATTTGTACACATTAGATAACTAAATCACTAGACATGAAACAATGAAAATATCTTGGGGCGGCCTATATCTAACTGTGAATTGAAAACGGTTGATGACGATGATGTTGTTGATGATGATACAATACCTTGTAAATCAAAAGATAACAAACAATCTCACATTATATACACGCCTTTCAAGAATTATCAACACGTTGCCAAACTATAAATTCAAATACATACTAATACATTTAAATATACTAACAGAGTTAAATAAAAACCACATCTTTTAAAATACTTTTAGAGATTATTTTTTAACTTTAATGTTTTCTTGTTCATTTTCTCGCAGGTATACTAATGATATATTTAAGAAATGGCAATATTAATATGAAGGAAAAATAAAAGATTAAATTCTAACAATACTTCTAACAATTTTAACAATACATTCTCTTAGTACCTATGCCCTAAAAACGGGAGATGCAGTATCAGACATCGGCTAGTTTTTACTCTAATATCTAAAAAGAAATGTCTTGACAAACTAGAAAATCTATTGCAGTCGAGTCCTTCTTGGCAACGGTATGCTGCATGCCACTAAACAACATTACGTGACTCAGTCACTGAATATATGTGTTGGGAGCCCTCAGAATAAAATCTACAAAAGAGAAAAGCACAAAAAAAGAAAAAAAATAGAGGGAATGCCGAGATTACATCATTAGTCTGCGTTTTTGCGTGTCGCAAAACTTTTTAGTGAAAAAAAAAAAAAAAAAGGCAGCTGTTAAATAATGCTAAGAGATAATAATATATCATAATACATTCTTATTCCTCGAAAAAGTATTTTATTCGAAAAGATCTCTTAGATCTCTTTTGTTTATGTTTCCTGAAATTTGTAGAGCTGTACTTTTCTGGAAAAAAACTACAGGATGTTCCAAAAATGACCGATATATTTGAAAAATCAATAAAAATTAAACAAGCAGAGATAGAAATACTCCGTTTGTTACAATATGCTTGGGACAACAGTAGATTTTCAGGCAGATAAACTTTCGAAATTAGTTACAATTTTCAACAACAGATGACGCTGCAGGCGATTTGAAAGTTATAGAATAAAACTCAGTCTATGAGTTCGCCATTCTGTAAGTCGTCTTCTGTTGTAAGCGTGTGCTGTTCACAGATTGCAAGTTTGCTGTGAAAAAATGATTTAATCCTTAGAACAGGGGATTTTGGATTTAAACGACCAAGTGTACTGCCACAATCCAGAAATAATTGAATAACTGAAGCAGTACATCTCATCTGCATGTGAAGCCAACCCTCCGGACACGTTTACGAAGATTTCTGGTAATTTCGTTCAGAGACTACGCCAAATTATTTCTACGCATGGTTAATATGTGGAAAATATTGTATTTTAGATTTTTCCAGACGGAAGCGCCATCTGTTGTTTAAAATTGTAACTAATTTCGAAAGCTTGTCTGCCTGAAAATTTACTGTTGTCCCAAGCATATTGCAACAAACGATTTATTTCTATCGCTGACCGTTTAGTTTTTATTGATTTTTCAAATATATTGGTCATTTTTGAAACACCCAGTATATAGGCATCAATAAATAAGGAGATACAAAAAAGATGGACAAACATTAAAAGTTGTATTGCATATTACACTAAACAGTTTTTGCATAGAAAATGAAGGTCATAAACTATTTATTCAGTTAAAAATATAGGATATACAGAATAAAATTGAGATGAAGCAGGAAAAAATACAGTGTTTATCGAACCAGAATTCGGATATTAATTCATTATTGCATAAGTAGTAATTGCTCCAACAGGTTAATAATCAGGGCAATAGCAATTTAATCCAGGACTGTGGAGTCGGTGGGAAAATTGACCGACTCCGACTTCTGGCTGGCTAATATAATTATTAGTGTTGCTGTTGGTTAAATAATGAGAGAGCGCAAGAAAAAGATTGCGAAAATTTCATTATTTCGTTTTTAATTCAGCTCTTAGAGCTTTGAAAGAAAAAAGAACAACAACAACAAAAATTCTGCTTTACTAATTTTTTCAATTTTGCTTCCCACAAACCCGAAAAATCTAACTATCGAAATCTAAAGAAAAAAACAAAACAGAAATTTTACTAATTCCAATCTGTGGATTTGGAAAAGGGAAATTTTAATAATTTTGATGTTAATTTGTGTCCTCCAGAACAGAAAAATTTCAATGGAAAGTAAAAAATATATATATAAAGTTGAAAATTTTACTAATTCGGGATCTACTAGTGCTTTTAATTGAAAAAGGTTCTTATCAACCATGTACGCAGGGCAGTGAATTGGGAAACTTTAACTTGGGTAGCCCGATATAATCCAAAAATAGCAATAATAATTTCTTTTATAGATTTAAAATTACATATAATTGGCTTAATTTAGTTCAGACTGTCTAACAAAAAAAGTCGGAGTCGAAGTGTGCTTCTTTTTAACGACTCCGACTCTGCAGCTCTCATTTAATCCAGAGGTCTTGTGTACGATTCTCCTGGCCTGAATACTTTTTCACCCAGTGTTGAAAAATGTCAATTCGTATTATTTTTGATAATCAATATTATTGAATTAAATCAATATTATTGAATTAAAAATAATAATGTACAATACATCTATTAGTTAAATGGCGGTCCGTTGCCTGCTTTATATTCTGTTGAGCTGTTTCTGAAAAACAGATGAGATTCCGTTGCCAAAAGATTACCTGAGTGAATTTTGTCGGGTGGTTGTTGGTTCCAGTACCTCAATAACGAGAATGTAGGCAATGGAAGCAAGATATCTTAGGTTCAATCTCTGGTTACGAGTTTTTTCACTCATTTGAAAAAGTATCAAATTGTATTTAAATATAATTTTAAAAATAATGAAGATAGCTTAGCAATATTTGAAACGAGCTGACATTTCTGTGTGTAAGATGTAAAAGATATCAAGAGAAGTGGTAGAAATGTCTACAATCCATTTTCAAATAGCACTGAACTAGACTCCCCGTAATTCCGATTAATATTACAATTCATACGATTTCACTAGCCAAAATGTTGTACGCTTCTGCCACTGTTCATATTAACATTGGATTTTGCAAAAATCATGGTAAACCTATTAAAAATTGCTTTGAAATATCTTTTTTTTTTTTTTTTGTTTTTTTTTGTTATGTAATACCAATGAACTGCTCTAAGGCTGTCTAGATAACTGATGATTTCCCCCAACTTGGTTTATTAGTGAAAAATTTCAGACCTAGATGTCGGCCGGAGTGTTTCGGTGGTAGAACAACAGCCTAGTACTTTGCAGTCTCAGGTTCGATACCTTCCTCAGGCTAATTTTACATTCCATCTAGGTGTTTATTGTATTTACGTCTGAAGAATATTTGTATGCATCTTTAGATGAAGATGCGTTACATTTCTTCGTTTTATACTTTATATCTCAGTAAAAATAGTATATATATATATATATTAAATGTTATATTAGATGGATCTAAAATCCATGCGCAATCTTATATAATAAACATTTGAAAACTTAAAAAGAAAGTTGAGCAAAAATATTACTGTTAAAAAAAGTAAAGATTTTTAAAAATTAAAATTTTGATTAAATTTTAAAATTTTTTAATTAAACATGCAGTTTGTAATTGTTGTTGTTTTCAAAATATACTTTTTAGTCCGGGACCCGACCGTCGATTTTCCTATGTATCGAGTACAAGGACCGGACATATACCAAAATGTAGGTCTCAATGTGCACATTAAGAATTTCACTGGCTGCCAGGTCCTATCCTGCCGGAACCCAAGGCAGCCGCACTTTTATGACGTCAATTTTGAGTGTTTACCTATGTATCGAGTACAAGGACCAGACATACATCAAAACGTAGGTCTCAATGTGCGCATTAAGAATATAACTGGCTGCCACATACATCAAAATGTATATTTCGATTTGCATATTAAGAAAATCACTGGCTGCCAGGTCCTATCCTGCCGGAACCCGGTGGCAGCCGCACTTTTATGACGTCAATTTTAAGTATCTGCCTATGTATCGAGTAAAGGACGGGACATACATCAAAATGTAGGTCTCAATGTGCACATTAAGTATATCACTGGCTGCCAGGTCCTATCCTGCCGGAACCCGGTGGTAGCCGTACATTTATGACGTCAAGTTTGAGTGTTTGAAAAAAAATATAGATGTATTTTGAGTAAAAATTAAAATTAAAGCCAGTAATATTCTTAATGTGCACACTGAAACCTACAGTTTGATGTATGTCCGGTCCTTGTACGCGATACATAGGCAAACACTCAAAATTGACGTCATAAATGTGCGGTTGCCACCGGGTTCCGGCATGATACGACCTGGCAGCCAGTGATATTCTTAATGTGCACATTGAAACCTACATTTTGATGCATGTCCGGTCCTTGTACTCGATACATAGGTAAACACTCAAAATTGACGTCATAAAAGTGCGGCTGCCTTGGGTTCCGGCATCTGCCTTGGGTTCCCTTGTACTCGATACATAGGAAAATCGACGATCGGCTCCCGGACTATTTAGTTAAATGTACTAACATTGAAATGCTTTGAGATCACCATTTAAACCATATTTTTTAATATAAACAAAATTGTTGAGAAGGTAAAGTGTCCTTTAACCCGCGAGGACGCGCGCAGGTCCTAAAAGACCCGGAGTGCGTATGGTTTTTACAATTGCAACCACTAGTTTTTTTAAAGTAATCTTCAACTTATTTTATCTCAAAATTTGTAAGAAATATCTCCGTCAAAATAAAGTGACTGCTATAATTTTGATTTTATTGGTGACAAAGTTAAAACAACTCGTGCCCTGGATAAGCGCGCGTTCTCCGGTGTTAAAGGACACTTTGGTAAGATAAGACCAAATGATTTCACTTTTATAATAAGTTTTTATCAAAAACTAATTAATGTTTTCGATATTATGATTATTAATAATAAGTTCAGAGTAATGTACGAAAAGTTATATTAAATTTTGGTTTCGAAAAAATTAATAATAAGGTTTTACTCTTACTTCCCTTTATAATCAATATGAATGTAGAGTGATTATTTCCGACACAATCCTTTAACTATGTATATGATTTTCCGATATCGATATTTATGAAAGTTTTCTTTTTTTCACTGTTTTTTATCGATAAAATTTATTAAGGTTATCGGGAAAAGTTGAGAATATGATTGCCGTTCAAGGTAAACGTATTAAGAATTAATCAATTTTTCGTAGTATTTATAGTCTTCTGCGAATTTTATTATGCTTTAAAAAAACAGGAAAAAAAGAAGATACAATAGTCTGTTACTTAATATATTTTAGGTAATGCTAAATATAAGTTTAAAGGTGATACAATATAAGGCCAAGGGTAACCGGCCACTTGCGATTTTAGGCATTTTGCAAAATATCTAGTATAAATAGATGAGGCATTATCCTGAAACTCTAAGTGTGTAAACATAATAGTACAGGTCACACATTTCCGTGAAGGTTTTTTTTTCCGAAACGAGATTGGGGACCGTCAACAAATTGAAAATGAACGAATAGCTTTTGGATAACCCTGACAAAATTAATGTTGAAAAAGCGTTCAAATTGCAGATAATGATTAAGGGACTTATTGTAGTAAACTGTGTTCATTTTTATGCGGATAGCATGCATACTCGTAGAAAAATTAAGGTTTTTATAAAAACAGTTCCAAATTTTTCCAACTTTTTTGCTTATAATTTGCAGAGTTCTTAACATAAAACAATATTCTTTTCCGAAAATATGACAAACAACGTTGTACACAATACCCTGCAAACACAATTAAAAAATAATCAAAATTGTATGAAAAATAAGCAGATTTACTGAATAAATTTTCATTGCGTATGCGTGAACGCTATCATAATTTTATTTACATATTGTGTTAGCTATATGCAAGGAGCAAGTTTTGTGAAAGTCTCAAAAACATAGCTTTAAAATTCTGAAAGTGATCATCGATAGAATAAGTTGTTCCCAAGCTGAAACAAAACAAATGAAAGTTGATTCCAAATATAATAATATGTGGCATATTGTGTATTCTATATTGACATTAATCAGCCATTTATCCATTGATTTATCCATTGATTTATCCATTGAAATAAAAATAATAATCACCTCATTGAGAACTGTTACATCCCCCTATACAAGCGGTCATAAAAAAGGCAGTTGGAGCTATATTAAGCTCTCAAAAACGTTCTCATGGGCCTCTCTGGAACTTTTGGTTGTTATATAGCAGGCCATGAACGCCATGGATTACCTGAACATGACTGAGGACCATTTGTACCATTACGTGGTATCTGTTTTCCGAAAAGGAAATGAAGTCTTCGTGCAAGACAACTCTCCATGTCACATGACTCAAATTGTTCTCGATTGGTTCCAAAAACATAAAACTCACTTCAAGTTAACGTCCTGGTCGCTTATTTCGACGGACCTTATTCCGAAAAAGCAGACTTCGGGTGTCATTCAATGGTAGTCCAGAGCTCAAAAAACAACCATTTTTAAATATCTTGGATAAGTATGACCTCTGCTTGAACAACTAACACAATTCATCTCCTGTCTTCTACCAAGAACTTGTGTCATCCTTGCTAAGGAGATTTGCATTTGTTTTGCGGGTCAAAGTTGGGTTAGCATGTTATTAGGTAGGTGGTCATAATGTTTTGGCTCACGAGAGTACATGGGAACTCAAAAAGTATGTATTTCGACAATTTCTCAGGATGTTTTAAAATTTGTTTTCCTATTTTTCTACTGTAAAAATGTTGAAAAACATAAAATAAATATATATTTAATATATATTTTTAATTACTAATGGACTTTTCAAATAGTATCTATTGCTGCAATTTTGTTGAGTCTAGTTTTCGAGATAATAAAATTGCAGCAACAAACAAGGTTCAACAAATTGCGCGATTAATTCCTAATGGCATCATGGTGATGAAATGGAATGACTAATTTGAAAGAAGGGATGCCAAGACGTATAAAGGCAAACGTTTCCCGTTGGAAAAGGGCATATGAAATATTAAAATCCATGAGTGGACATCCATAACTATGTTTATATCATATTAGATAGTGCTTATACATTAACCCAATATTAAATTTAATGCATTATTAATTCCTAATTAATTTCTAAACTAATTTATGTGTAAATTTTCCTTTTATCATAATAATATGGCAAGTTATGTAGTGCTTTTTTAAAACGTTTGTTGAGTCTAGCCTTCGAGTTAATAAAATTGCAGCAACAAACAAGGTTCAACTAATTGAGCGATTAATTCGAATGGCATCATACTGATGAAATGGAACGTCTGATTTAGATGAAGGGATGCTAAGACGTTTGAAGGCAGTCGTATGCTGCTAAAAAAGGACATAAAAAACATTAAAATCCATGAGTGAACACCTATAACTATGTTCATATCATATTAGATAATGCTTATACATTCACCCAATATTAAATTTAATGCAATAAATTAATTTCTAGGGTGATTTATAGGTAAATTTTCCTGTTATCATATTAATTTGGTCAGTTCTAAAGTGCTTGTTTAAAATAATAGTTATGCATTGCAGAATTAAACATTTCTGGTAAAATAATTTGATTAAATTCCTACGCGGAATGTTACAAGAACTTTTCATTATAACTGTGTAAGTAGGTTTTGAATGTTGTTTATGTTAAAATTTATTGTTTAAGTGTAATTAATTAATAAATTAAAATTTAAAGTATAGGGAAAGAAAATTGCTCTCCCCTTGCGAGAAACCACCACTTCTCTCATCTGATCCTGGCTACATCTTGTTAATGCGTTGTAAAATATACAGACAACAAAATGATCATCATGCGCTCTAAGTCCCATTATTTATAACAATGAATTACAATAATTTCCACAAACTACGAACATTTTTCATAAATAATTTTAATGATACTTGTAAGATTTTAATCCATACGTATTTCTCAATTAAATTTAGAAATCCACTAAACTATAATTGTTATGACTCACTGATCCTATCTAAATCTGGCAACGTCTTCTTTCCATAATATCGTCAACGGGCAATGCGGTAATCATCTTACGCTTCAAAACCTATAATTTATTAATCACAAAGATTTCGATAAATTACGAAGACTATTTATTAATAATTTTAAGGATGCTTATAATTTCATTTCACACGCATTTCATACAACTAAACTTTACTCAAAAAACTAAAGCCAATATGTTTCGTTCCAGAGAAGGGCGTCGTTGTCTGGCATTGATCCAGACACATCTTCCGTATCTTTTCGTGGAAAGAAATGCCACACCCCTAATGTATTCAAAGGAATATTCCCAGTTAAAGAACAAATGATTTATTTTACTTATCTCCTATTTTAGTATAAAATCCTCTAATTGAAGTCACAAGTCCAAGGACCCATTAAGCTAAAATATTCTGTCTCGACGGGCGTTCTCTATATGTTTTGTCACATTGTTATATGACACATGTAATTAGAAAAAAAGTTATTACAACGCTAAAATAACTTTTTAAATGGGTTTCTATGAAAATTAAATGCAGTGTATTTTATATGCTTTAAGAATTATACTAACATTCTCCCTACACAACCCAAATTATGAATTCATGAGAATTTCCCCTTCTAAAGTATATTTCGGGAATTTTGAAACTACAGGGTGATCAGAAAATGAGTATGAATTTGAAAAAATAATAATTCACGAAATAACGTAGGTAGAGAGGTAAAAATTGACACACATGGTTGGAATGGCATATGGTTTTATTGTAACCACAAAAAAAGTGCAAAAAGTGGCCGATATATGTCGCTTCATAAGACAAGAAAAGCAATAACTGGCATAACAAATCATGATAAAGCAAAGCCGATGTTCTTCAGAAGAAATGCTCAACATGCCCACCATCATTCCTCAACAATAGCTGTAGTCGAGGGACAATGTTATGCACAGCACTGTACAGCAAGTATGTAGTTACAATGAGAAATTGGCGTTGGGTGTTGTCTTTTAGCATCCCTATTGATGTCGGTCTATCGCGGTAGACTTGCGATTTCATGTTCCCCAGAACCCAAAATCACACGGAGAGAGATCAGGGGATCTGGGAAGCCTCGCATGAGAAAAATGGCGGCTCGTCACCCGATCATCACCAAATGACGTGCGCAAGGGATCAATACGTCTAACAATATGGGGTGGCGCGCTATCCTGCATAAAAATCATACTTTCCAAACGGTGTTTATCAGCCAGGGATGGTGTGATTCAGTTATATATTGGCGCAAATCTCACCCTTCACGCTAACAGTTACAAAACCAGAATCGTGCATTTTCTGGAAGAAAAAAGGCCCAATAATGGTAGACGCGGTAAATCCATACCACATCGTGACTTTCTCGTCGTGTAATGAAGTTTGCACGAAAGTTTTAGATTTTTCGGTAACCCAAATTTTGCAGTTGTGGGTGTAGGACCCTCGGAGTGTGAAATGGGTTTCCTCGATCCGCAACACTAACCATCACTAATCTTATTTAGATGGTATGCAAGTAGTAAAGCAAAGAATCGAAAATAATTATAGAAAAGCAACCAACGTTTAACAAAATAAAAGACATACTGGACGAAATTCAGAATAATTGGGAACGTTGTCGAATGATGCAAGATGCGGATTCTACAGGTACTGTCTAGATTTATTCTGATTAAATTTAGATACAATCTCATTATTAAAGCAATTAAATCTATACAGTTGCCAATTTCAAAACTACACCTCTAAAAGAAAATACTCTTTACTTATAGGTGAATAAAGTATAGAGTCAGAAATTTCTTACGCTACCTAATATCAGTTCCATGTAGCCAAAATAGCGGGGGTTGCACTGTCACAAATTGTTCAAAATAACTTTGTGATTTCAAATAATTTTGTGAAAAACACTTTTTTTTCGTTTTACCACCCAAACAGAATGAATGGTACAGAATGAGTGAATTTTGATTCTATTTTTTATTATTAACAATATTTGTTTGAGCATTCTAATGGTTTGATATTACCATATTTGAAATCTACTTACCTAATAAATCCACAACTTTTTCTAAGGAGCAGATAATTAATATTTTTAGTGAGTTTAATTTTAAATTATTTAGTTTTTATTGTATTTTGACATACCTGAAACCAATTTATTTAAAAATTCCTTTAATTTTACATAAAGCAAATTATTAACAGTTTTACCGAGTTTAATTTTAAAATAATTAATTTTTATTATATTTTACCATTTTGAGATCAATTAATAATTCCACAAATTTTGCAAGGAAAAAATGACTAAAATATTTAACACTTCTAATTTTAAATTAAATAGATTTTATTCATTTTATCAAACCTCAAATTAATTTTTATGAAAAACAGGATAAATAGTGAGCACTTTTGCAAAATAACATTTTTTAATGTAAATATTACATACCTGTGAAAATCCAAAGCAAAGGCCGATAACAATCATATGGAGAATATAATAAACCCATATATATCCATACCATGTTGAGACCAGCAAATCCGTTTTAATATTGCTCGTATATAGATAGTCCATTCAAAGAAGAAAAGAATACTCTGAAAAGAAAAACACTTCCTTTAATCATAAAAATACTGTTTTATAAAATATACATAGACTGTTGAAAATTTTAAACTTTTGCTGCATCATAATTCTCCCGCTTTTATAGAATACCCCTGCTTTGACTCCATATACAGTGAAGTAATCATTTTCTATAAAAACGCTGGAGTGACGATGCAGCAAAAGTTTAAAATTTTTAACAGTGCACGCACTCTGAAAAATTAATAAATAAATATACTATGAACTGTAAATGTCTAAAATGAAAAAAAAAAAAATCGTTAAGAGCCAAGAAGGTTTGCGCATTGAATTCTTATGAGACTTACACTGTTAGTCAGATATATTTTCAGAGAAGGCTTTAGTATTGACATATTGTTCTACGTTGTTCAGCATAGAATATTGTGGGGAAATTCTGTAATCAGTGAAGACGATTATGAAATATCAACCTTTTTAAAAAGTCCTACTACACTATAAAAAAAATCCGTGAAATTTACGGCAGAAACTGCTGGAAGCAATGTTTTTGACAGTTTGTTACGGCAGTTTTTGTCGCAAAAATTGAAGTAAAATTAGATGTAAATTTTTTATTACATATAATTTTATGGCAATTTTTACTGCTAAAAATTGCTGTTTTTTAATTTTTGTTTTATTATTTATTTATTTTTACAGTGTAGGTGGATGGATTTCGTTGAACCTTGCAGTGTTATACAGTTTTTCAGGGATGGTTTTAGTATGTTAATATTGTTCTATCGTTGTTTAGCAAATTGTACTCCAAACTAGTGTAGAGGCCCATCCTAGTACTGTAGATAAAAATTATGTTTTTCACTTAAATTTGAAAAAACTTATAAAAATAATTAACAATATGAAAGCATTTAGATGAGCAAAGTTCATCTAGTTCATGTTCTAATAAACACACTATTAGCGTTTACAATACTTCTGGCTAAACCAGGCTTTGTGGCTAATACATCATAACTAAATTAAGATATCTTGATAAAACAAAAATTTAAAAAATATGCAATAAAACTGCATATTTAAAGAAGTCTGCTGCAACTATTGAAATAATACTAATAATTTATAATTATTACATTTTTATAGTACTTTGAAATTGTATTTTTCTTGTGTAGTCATGTACATTTTTCGACATTAAATGCTGAAGTTTGTCATTTTTTTTTCATTTTTTCAAATTTTAAGGATTTTGATACCCTTAAGAAAAATTTTAATTATTTTAAATACATAAGTGTACTGTATAAACAGACTGTGAAAGCATTAAAAAATATTTAAGATTGAATATTTGATATTTAGAGCCTTAATTTTAAACCAAGTTAAAAGTTTAAACCAAGTTAAGTCAGATATTAAGACTTTAGAATAGCTGCCTTGCAAGTCATGAGAAATAAACTAGTACAAAATGCATTGAAATATAATAACTTTCTGAAGAATTAGAAGTGGCAGAAAAGTCGGTGAAATCAACAACAAGAAATGTTTTTGAGATTTAAAATAAATTTAACTCTCCTAATCGTAAATTATCAATATTTGTTAAAAAGGATTGCTAGAACAATTCTGTACTCTTATAGCTATACCATAGTGATGCCATACAAGTATAGAAATATTTCAATTCAACTCACAAATTCTCTCTGAATAACTCGTAAAAGCAACGATTTAAACAGTTTTCCAAAAGATTAGTAGTACCAGAACAGTTAATGAAGTGAAGAACTGTTTTTCAGATTTCTTAGGTTTTTTAGGTTTCTTAATTATAAATTTTCAATATTCGTTAAGAAAAGGTTGTTAAATCAGTTCTACACTCTTATAGTTCCGCAAATTATCTCTGAATCTAGAGTAATAACTAGTAAAAACAGCGATTTGTATGACTTTTCAAAAAATAAGAAGTAATAGAACAATTGGTGAAGTCAACAACTTTTCTTTAGATTTTTAATAAAATGAAGCTACTTAGTTGTAAATCATTTATATTCGTTAAGAAAAATTCCTGGATCAGTTTTACACTTTTATATCCTATCTATGACACATAAATATCCTTCTAAATGTTCTCTCTAAGCCTGATTGGTATTTGGAAAAAGCAAAGATTTAAAGACTTTCTAAAAAATTAGGAATGCTAAAACATTTGACAAACACAAGAGTTTTTTTTTTCGATTTTAAAAAAACTGAACTTTTTTAATCTTAATATTCCTCTTTATTCAAAGAGGGCACAGGATCTTTGAGTTTGTCGGAGACATAAAAAAAAACCGCCTTTTTCAAAATACCAAAACACAAATTATATACAATTATGTTTTTTTTTTTTTTCCTTTCTGCCAAAAGTACAAATTCTTAGCTATATCATTCATAAAAATATAAATGTTGTATCTACAAAATTAATATTGAAATTTAAAATTTAAAATTTATCTCACTAATATATGAATTAAAATTATTGAGTACTGCGTGCATTATAAAATTCCCAACTATGCATGTAGAAAACAGTTTTTGAACAAAATAAAGTCATAATACACCTACTTCTAAATTAAAACCAAATTACAGACAAAAAGTTTTGTATAAAGTTTAATTTTAACATAAAAAAAAAAATCACTTTTTTTAAAATTTTTTCAATTGCAAAATTACATAAATAAATAAATAAATAGCCAAAATATGTGCTCTTTTTCTTTGGATTTAACATAAAGAATATAAAGAAAAGCATATTCGGCTAATTTTTTTACAGCTGTTGCCTATATGTATCCAAGAGGAGCTGTATTCAAATACAGTAGTAAGTGCAATACTATGTAAGCTATATTGACTCTAATCAATAGATATATGGATACAATCCCTCAACTTTTTGCTTCATTATCAGAATAACGGAGTTTGAGCTTATTCTATCGACGATCATTTTCAGAATTTTCAAAGTATGTTTTTGAGACTTTCACAAAAGTTGTCCTATACATTTAGCTAATACATTATGCAAATTAAGTTTTGATTCCGTTCATGCATGCGCAATGAAACATTATTTAGTAATTAACTCATTTTTCACACAATTTTTATTATTTTTTAATTCTGATATTATGTACAATTTTATTTGTCTTATTTTCTGAAAAGAACATTATTTTATATTAAGAACTTTTATTTATAAACAAAAAACTTCGCAAAATTTGGGATTATTTTTATGAAAATTTTAATTTTTTTATGAGTATACATGATATGTTCATAAAAATGAACACAATTTATGACAATAAGCCGCTTAATCATAATCTGCAATTTAAACGCTTTTGCTACATTAGTTTTAACAGAGTTATACAAAAGATCTTCGTCCTTTTTCAATTTAATCACGGTCCCCTATGGAATTTCGGGGGAAAAAATCTTTGCGGAAATATATGATCTTTATTATTCAGTTTTCAAACCTAAAGTTTTAGAATAATTTCTCATGTATTTTTCTAAATATTTAACAAAATGTCCAAGATTGCAAGTGGCCGGTCACCTTTGGCCATATAGTGTAGAAAAATTAATTAATAAAGTCAAGAAATTTTTCCAAGATTTCTGAATTCAAACTGAACTTTTTGAACCGTTTTAGTGCCAAATAATTTCTTGAAATTAGGTAACAGTTAATCTTAATATTTTTTCTTAATTCAATAGTTGTTAAGAAACGATTACCAGATCAGCTCTACACATCCTATCTAATATCAAATACTGGGTTCGTATGTTTCAAAGACTGTCAAGCACCTTTTATCAGAATAGTCATAAAGTAATGTTTGCCTTATTTAAAGAAAACAAGTTGGAAATTGCATGTCAAACATAGCAAATGAGGTACGTTCGTACTATAACGAAGTTTTTAAAAATATACAGTACTTTGGATGCACTACAGTATCCGAAATCTTTTATATGCCCCTGTAAATACTATAATTTTTCTATTATATAGGAATTAATTCATAGTAAACCTCAGCAACGCTTATCAATTTCATAAAATGTTAAATAATTTAATATAAATAAAACGCACCCCAAACTAGCCCACCTATACCATTGTATAATAGAATACTTTTGTGTCTCTATGAATTTATTACAAATAGTACGAGATCCAGTAATACAAATATATACCCTCATTTGTTATTTAATCGAGTTACACATCAAATAAAAGCTTATTTTATTTGCAATCCAACCGTACTAGGTTGCCTGCTCTCAAGTGGTGGCAACCATGGGGTTGCTAGGTTTAAATAGGTAAGTAACTGGAGTTAATATACCCTCATTTGTTATTTAATCGAGCTACACATCAAATAAAAGCTTATTTTATTTCCAATCCAACCGTATTAGGTTGCCTGCTCTCAAGTGGTGCCAACCATGGGGTTGCCAGGTTTAAACAGGTAAGTAACTGGAGTTAATATACCCTCATTTGTTATTTAATCGAGTTATACATCAAATAAAAGCTTATTTTATTCCCAATCCAACCGTACTAGGTTGCCTGTGCTCAAGTGGTGCCAACCATGGGGTTGCCAGGTTTAAACAGGTAAGTAACTGGAGTTAATATACCCTCTTTTGTTATTTAATCGAGTTATACATCAAATAAAAGCCTATTTTATTCCCAATCCAACCGTACTAGGTTGCCTGCGCTCAAGTGGTGCAAACCTTCGGGTTGCCAGGTTTAAACAGGTAAGTAACTGGAGTTAATATACCCTCATTTTTTATTTAATCGAGTTACACATCAAATAAAAGCTTATTTTATTTCCAATCTAACCGTACTAGGTTGCCTGCGCTCAAGTGGTGCAAACCTTGGGGTTGCCAGGTTTAAACAGATAAGTAACTGGAGTTAATATACCCTCATTTGTTATTTAATCGAGTTATACATCAAATAAAAGCTTATTTTATTCCCAATCCAACCGTACTAGGTTGCCTGTGCTCAAGTGGTGTCAACCATGGGGTTCCCAGGTTTAAACAGGTAAGTAAGTGGAGTTAATGTACCCTCATTTGTTATTTAATCGAGTTACACATCAAATATAAGCTAATTTTATTCCCAATCCAGCTGTACTAGGTTGCCTGGTCTCAAGTGGTGATATCATGGGGTTGCTAGGTTTAAATAGGTAAGTAACTGGAGTTAATATACCCTCATAAGTTATTTAATCGAGCTACATATCAAATAAAAGCATATTTTATTCCCAATCCAACCGTATTAGGTTGCCTGCTCTACAGTGGTGCCAACCAGGGGTTGCCAGGTATAAACAGGCAAGTAATCATTGTTAATATACGCCCATAAGTTATTTAATCGAGTTACACATCAAATTAAAGCTTATTTTATTCCCAATCCAACCGTACTAGGTTGTCTTACCAAAAAGTGTGCTGAATCCATGGTTGCCTAGATTTAAGATGTTCAATTTTCTGCGCGACTGTTGACAGTGACAGAGAAGCGTTGCGCGCGCGATTCCATTTGGCAGACAGTTTCAATAATCCAAAACAAGAAAATTTTTATAACAGTTAGAGAACGTTGTTTTTCTTACCATACTGTCACAGATCATGTCGTGAAACGTGAAGAAGACTATGTATGTCAACATGAAGAGGCAGATATGCGGATAATGTTTCATGTATCAAAAAAGCCACCTAGTTAGAAAATATTGGTCAAAGTAAATGATACTGATGTCTTGGTAATTTTACTGGTCACTATCCACAAAATTCCGCAAACTCAAATTTAGTCGGAGGGTTCATCAACAAAGAAAAGCAGTAAGAAAGTTCTTGATTATATTAACTGTACTGAGCTTGCAATGAAATTAGGGCATATTTTATCCCTAAGTCTGCCGGCTTTCCATGCTTTTACTGGTTGTGATTACACAGCGGCTTTTTATAATAAAGAGAAAATCAAGCCTTTTAAAATATTTTTAAGACGAACGGATTTCCAGGAAATATTCGCATCATTGACAGATCCAGACGATGCAGCCCTAGAAGATAAAATTCAACCTCTTCAGGAATTTACTGCTCTTTTTATGATAATGTCAATGACGCTAGATATCAGCCGTTCCAAAAAACATATTCAATGAACAAAGACAAAGAGCATTTCATTAGGAAGATTAACGGCATCTACTCCGATATGATGCAACCGTGCTGGACCTCATTGAAAGAGAAAATTTTGCACACAATATATATTAATTTTATGTGGCTTCATGCAACCGATGCATGTTGCCTTAAAGTCAATCCTGAAGATTGTCATTGTGGTGGATCTTTGGATGGTAATTTGAAGCCTAAGTGGTTTAAAGAGGACACGACATCCTTACAAGTTAACGACATATTAAGTGAATCGAAAATTATAGAAAACGATTAAGATTCTTAATTAGATTGTGATATTGGCATTTCTGACGACTCTGAATCGCAATAAGAGTTTTATATAAAAATTTTCTATTTTACTATTGATAAATTTATGTATTAATAAAAAATATTTACATTATTATGTGATATTTTATTTGATCTTTACCAGTATTTAATCCGTGCTTAAAATCTCGGAAAAATCTCCTTTTGAAGAGCCACATTTTCAACGGAAAACTTATTTCATAATTATGTTTTGCTATATTGTCATATTTTCATAATTATGTATATAAATGAATCTATGAGTGAATAAAAAAATTTAAATCTTTGTTAATATTTACCCAATCAAAGTAATCTTTAAAAAACACTCGCTTCATCTTTGTCTGTCAAATGGAATCGCGCGCGCAACGCTTCTCTGTCACTCTCAACAGTTGCGCAGAAAATTGAACATCTTAAATCTAGGGAACCATGGATTCAGCACACATTTTGATAAGACAACCTAATACGGTTGGATTGGGAATAAAATAAGCTTTTATTTGATGTGTAATTCGATTAAGTAACTTATGAGGGTATATTAACTACGGTTATTTACCTGTTTATACCTGGCAACCCCTGGTTGGCACCACTGGAGAGCAGGCAACCTAGTACGATTGGATTGGGAATAAAATAAGCTTTTGTTTGATGTGTAACTCGATTAAATAACTTATGAGGGTATATTAACTCTGGTTACTTACCTGTTTAAACCTGGCAACCCCTGGTTGGCACCACTTGAGAGCAGGCAACCTAATACGGTTGGATTGGGAATAAAATAAGCTTTTGTTTGATGTGTAACTCGATTAAATAACAAATGAGGGTATATTAACTCCAGTTACTTACATATTTAAACCTGGCAACCCCATGGTTGGCACCACTTGAGAGCAGGCAAGCTAGTACGGTTGAATTGGGAACAAAATAAGCTTTTATTTGATGTGTAACACGATTAAATAACAAATGAGGGTATATTAACTCCAGTTACTTACCTGTTTAAACCTGGCAACTCCAAGGTTTGCACCACTTGAGCGCAGGCAACCTAGTAAGGCTGGATTGGGAATAAAATTAGCTTTTATTTGATGTATAACTCGATTAAATAACAAATGAGGGTATATTAACTTCAGTTACTTACCTGTTTAAACCTGGCAACCCCAAGGTTTGCACCACTTGAGCGCAGGCAACCTAGTACGGTTGGAATGGGGATAAAATAAGCTTTTATTTGATGTGCAACTCGATTAAATAACAAAATGAGAGTATATTAACTCCAGTTACTTACCTGTTTAAACCTGGCAACCCCAAGGTTTGCACCACTTGAGAGCAGGCAACCTAGTACGGTTGGATTGGGAATAAAATTAGCTTTTATTTGATGTGTAACTCGATTAAATAACAAATGAGGGTATATATTTGTATTATCGGATCTTAGACTAAAATATTCTATGCACCACAGACTATACAGACTGTATATTTTAGTATATATTTCAAAAATGCATATGAATTTTATTATGTTTGAAAGAGTGTAACATCATTAAAATGCACTTTAAACTATATATTCCTTATCGACCGTCAGTGGCGCAGCCAAGGGGGTGGTTTTGGGGTTAAAACCCCTCCCAGCGCTAAGAAAAATTGATATAATTGCCGCTTATATGAATCAAAGCCAAACTTTTGCGCATTTCTTTGGCACATTTAGGAATTCGTCGCTTTATTTAATCAGATTTCATTTAATAAAGTGATTCAATTAAATGGCGAAAATTCTAAGGTATTTGTACCCTATATGGACAGGGCTCTCAATATGGACACCCCTAATATTTTTAAAGGTAATAATTTTGATCGAAAGATGATTAAACATTTTCGCGAAGAAAAGCAGTTGAAAAGATAATTAAGTCTGGAAAGTGTAAAAAAGTGCGCTGTTCGCCATTTAGGAGGAAACTTGTTATTTCGAGATGAGCGGATCTTAATTACTTGTAAGCTTAAATTCTTATTAGATATGATAAAATCACATTAAATGTTGAAAAGTGGAGTTTTTTAGAAAGCTAATAAAACATATTTTCGATTGCTATTGCATATTTTGCTTAAAATAATTTTCCTTATTCATTTGGTACAAGATTTAGTAAAACTACGCCCGGTTCCCAATATGGACAGCTTTTGTCCCCATCGACTACAACTGTAAGAAAGAAGAAAATTCAATGTTGCCAAGCAATAACTTGAAAAGTCATCAAAAAGGTAAAATCTTTGTTCAACAAGATGCTATTTGAACAATCCCCCAAAAACCTTCCTCCAAACAACCCTTGCAGAAAAATAAAAAGAAGCCCCCCCCCCCCCCCATTAGGATATCTGTTGGCGAAATCATAGGTACCAATAATATGACTTCCTCAACAAAGAAGAGTTCGTACTGCTTCTTTTGCAGTATTGATGCTTTTTCAAACGTGCGGCCATGCATCACATGTGGCAGATATGTTCGTGAGGATTATGTGGGCCATACTGTCCATGGTGAAAAAGTTTCTATTTGTCCATGCTGTGAGGACTGATTAATAACAGATGTAAATTCGCAGACAGATGCAATAAAGCTAAGCAAAACCAACAATATTACTTCATAATATTTACTAGTAACTAAGGGGCTTTGCATGGGTCTTCCAAGGGTAAAAACCGAGAATGCCCCCCCTTTCTAAAATGCATGTTCTGAAGACATTTACTGCCCCTCCCCCCTCCTCCTCGGAATACTTTAAGATACATTTTTTTTTATTCCCTGACCTCTAAAATCCCTTGGAAAAGTGGCTCTTCCATACACACTGTGTAGAAAGTCAATAAGAAAACACCTGTCCATAATAGGGACTAGTGGTTCCTTATATGGACATTTGTAAACATGTTTTGTTTTATCATTTAAATAAAACCGGAATAGTTACAAGATCGCTAATTTTAATAATGATAGTCAACAGTTCAGGGATCATGGTCATATATTTTTGGAGTTCTATCACGTGTACATGGGGGTGAAAAAATACATTTTCTTTAGGGTGTCCATATTAGGCACAGGTACTATACTTAAAATTGTGAAAGTGCATATTACATGGATTAGTTAAGTAAAAATTGGTTATTTGAACTAAATAACTTTTCTGAGACGCATCATGCTAAAAAAAATTATAATTTCCTGCCACACAGATCCTTTTTGAATTTAAGCATTGTACAGTGAATATTCTAATTAGTACTGATTCCATTAAGCGGCGATTCTAGTAACCGGCAATCATCTTTATCAGAAACTCAACCCCCCCCCCCCACTAGAACCGAATTCTGGCTGCGCCACTGTCGACCGTAATATAACGGAATACTTTTGGTTGTTCCTGTATTTGAACTATGCATCCGATTCTCATAAAATTTGTAATGACTCGACAAAATTATGCAAATATTATACATTTTAAATTTAAAACGATTCGGTAAGGTAGTTTTTGCACTGTTATAAGCGGATAGTAGGGCGGACTGAACGTTGATTATAGGTGTTGCGTATTTACATATTTACGAACACACCTAAAAAACAATCTTCAGATATAGCGATTTATACTTTAAAAAATTTCTGGTACTAAAACACCTTAAATCTCCTGAATCCCCGATGCATATGTACCCTGATATAAATTTAACTCACAAATTCTCTCTGAATCTAGCGTGGTAACTCATAAAAGCAACGATTTCCAGCTTTTAAGAGTGAATTGCCCGCAATCACGCTTCATTGTCGTGACCATCCGCATTTGCAAATGTCAGTAAATCTCTTCGGTCAAAATTCAAATCCAACAATCAATATATAGGTTTACCACCGCTAATGACTCTAACCGAAAAGTCAATGTTTAGGAAGCCAGGTGGGCGAAACGCGTCGATGGCTGCAGCAGTCGCGGACAGAGGGAGGTAAGGGTCATAGGTCTTAAATACGGTGACGTAAAATGCATATTGCCCAGAACCAAATGTTTTAGAGATAGTCATTAGGATTTGTGTATTGATTAGGAAGTAAGGGGAAACATTTTTTATGGCTTTAATTTAGATTAGTGTATAGTTTGTTAATAGCATGATACCATGAATGCTTTGATAGGGGGCTATTGTTTATTTCTAATGATTTTAATTTTTCTACACTGTAAAAAAAAATCTGTAGTTTTTACAGAAAAAAATTATATTTAAAAAAAAAGCTGTTTTAAAGAAAAACAGTTTTTTCTGTAAAATAAACAGAATTTCATAATTTTTACAAAAAAAAAGCAGTTTTTACAGAAAAAACAGTTTTAATAAAAATTACAGACATTTTCTGTAAATTAAATGGTTTTAAACTGGCGCGAAATTTGACAATTTGAGTTTTTTTCCTGTCAATTTGGGAGATTTTTTTTTTTTTTTTTTTTTTTTTTTTTTTTTTTTTTTACAGTGTTTTTCTAGGATAGAGATATAACTTTATTGAAAGTTGGTTTTTTTTTTTCATTTCCATAACTGGTTATGTGTTAACATTTAACAAAAGTTTAACAAATCAAAAGTGTGAATGCAGGAACAATGGACCGAATTCTTCTATTTTATTCAAGACTATAAAAATCGTCATTTTAGCAAATTTAACGTCACACGAATATTTGCTTATTGTACTACCTGCATACAGACCATTACAGAAAATTTCGTTTACACTTAAAAGAATATAAGTAGTTTAGCACTTATTTTCAGCTAATAATCCATAAAGAAATGGACTCTATTCTTCCTTTCGGTTTGAGGGTATAAAAATTGCCATCTTACTAATTGTGGTATTACAGGAATACTGTCCACAGAAATTTGATATTATGCATATTATTATTATTATTATTATTGTGAATGGAATTTCTTTACAGATATAGAAAAATAACAGACAAAACAAAATAGCTTTATTTCATCAAATAAACTGACCTAGTACAACACAAAACGAAATTTCTTCTTAGAAATTTCGTTGGATAAAGAGAAAATGTATGAATTCCCCTGTCGATACTACTAAAGATAAAAAAGTTCCATTCAGAGAAACTCCGTGCCGGGTAACAGATTTTCTCTTTCTATACTACAAAGAAATTCTGTTGCATACTGTAAAATTCTGTAGCAATTTAACAATTTTTTTTTTATTTTTTTTTTTTTTATTTTTTTTTTAGTAGAAACTACAGGGATGATCTAATTGCATAGCTGACATACTTTTTCTGTTAAATCAACAGGGTTTTTAGAGAGTATCTTGCTTTATAAAAAAAAAAAAAAAAAAAAAAAAAAATGCTTTTTAACTCATTATTTTTAATAAGCTTTTTTATTTTATGTTAATATATATGTGAGGATGTGGATTTTCGTCTTATCCAAAAAATTAAATTTTGAGAAACCGCGAAAAACCTCTGACTACGTCCATTATAAGCCATTTACATGATTTACTGAAAAAATACAGGATAAATCTAATCTTGTTTTTAGATTGTAGTGTTTTGTGAATGCAGGTTCACCAATAATATAATTTAATATAAAGTACTTTTTTTTTTTTTTTTTTTTTTTTTTAGGATAGGTCGAGTTTTGAAACTCATGTCCCCATATCGATTGATGTTTTCCATTGTATGTTTTCTGTTAGATTTAATTTTCTGCGTTTCTCAATATCAATTTAAACTGTTAAAAACTTTTTGTAAAATTACATAGAATCTACAGGTAATTTATTTTTTTACGTCTCATGTAAAATTGCCGAGATTCTGTTAAATAGCAGAAAAATTATTCGAAACATTTACAATAGACTCTAAAATACCATCGTTAAAAATACAGAAGACACGGTAAATTTAATTTTAATGATAACAATTTAATTTACTTTTTAAATTACTTAAATCACTCGATTTTCAGAGATTCTGCGAGAATTTGAATTTTTCGAGTAACTTTGAACTGATGTATGACAGTACTTTCGTTCCGTCATTTCTTAAACAGTATCCCTAATCAATAACATTATATCAACAATAATATGTTTTCTGTTAGAATATTATTTTTCGAATTTTATAAAATCAAAGTTCATCTATACTAAATAAATAAAAATAAATAAATAAAAAATGTATAAATTAATCTCTCTTACATAAAACAGTTGAACTTCCTTTTTATTAAGTTTTCTACTTAACGAAATTTTTTGCTGAACCATGACTTTAAACACCACTGACATTCAAAATTAATCTTTGTATTATGAAAACCTATTCTATATTACAAAGTTTATCCTACTTTCGTGCGTGTACAGCATTCAAACGGAGAGCTTACTGTTGCGATGGATATATGAATTAATTTTAGCCCGATTTTATGAAAAATAAATCATTGATTCATTTAATAATTTTCAATTAAAAGAAGAAATATTAGAAACCTTCGTTACAATAAGAAGGGGATTCGAGTTTCACGACAATGTTACAGATAAATTGCTCAAAAACTTGCACAAAAAAAAAAAAAAAAAAAAAAAAATGTATATATATATATGATTTTTTTTCTTTTTAATTACTTATTTTTACTTTTTAGAGTAATAAGATATTTTTAGTAAATATAACTTACAATACCATTGGACCATATAAAAATTTAAGGTTTACAATTAAAAAAAAAAAAAAATTCTTATTGACCCAAATTGCTTTAAAAATGCTTCTTTATATCATTTGAAACATTTTTGTAATTAGAACTATACGTCTATGACTAAAAGTTTAGAAATTAGCCATTTGAACACCATTAAGAATGGACACCGTGTATATTTTCAACATTAATAACGTCAACAGATATCAATCGAAAATAATACAATCACAAAGCATTTTGAGCCTTTCTGAACATTAAATGGTATTTTCTCAATAGCGCCATTCTGAAATTATTTACTGCTAAGTGAACCAGCAAAGTGCATTGCAAACATGGCCATAAGCTCGGCGATCACGGAAACACGCAAACTGGTGTAAATAAATCCACACGTTTTAACATCAAAGTGATTGAAATAACTGTCAAATAGGACACGTGATATGAGCATTACGATTTCCTTTCTAAAGATGTATTATAATTGTTAAATCTTATCGCTTAGCTTAGGGAATAATACTGTTAAACGTAAACAAGGATGAAAAAACAACAGCATAATTTTTATTACTTTATTGGAAAGATTTTAAGGTTTTTTTTTTTTTTTAATTCTATACAGGGTGAGTCATAATTAGCGAAACAATAGGCTACCTCCTTAAATATTGCTTTTAGGCACATACTTCCAGTTGCAAAGTTTCATAAAAAAAGGAGCAAAATTTGATGAGATATGTTGCAACTCCAGGGGGAGTTTATTTGAAAAAATGCGAAAATTAAATTTTTATATGGCCCCCGTAGGGCAAAGTTCCCAATTAGGAAATTATTCTTTATCCATTCTTGAATTGAAAAAAAAAATTTTTGATCCTCATCTATAAAAATCTCACAGAGATATTAAAATTCAAAATTGGTGGCTTACTCCACTTAATCATGCATCTAAACGAAGATTTTTCGACTCATTTTAAAAGCAATTTAGGGATCATCCACAAATTGTCCGTTATTAAATGTCGATTTAATACAATGCATGTCATTTGGACATAAAAAAGCAGCGTAGAAGTTAACGCTAAACCTACTTTCAAAATATGCTGATTGTCTGTACTAGAAGTCTGCATGGGTAGATCTAGATCCGGTCCTGAACCGATCCATAAGGAAAAAAAGTTTGTCCCGGTCTGGAAAAAAATTAAAATTATAACCCGACCCAGCCTGGAAAAAAGTTTAAATGATAACCCGACTCAGCCGTGAATTTCTAAATAGTTTTTTTCTACGATATGGTTAAAAAATATTTTATATGGTGGAGTTCTTTCCAAAAATACTTATTTTAAATTTTCGTTTTTCATATTTATACTTTTTATTATTAAAGAAATCGCCAAAGTCTGTGATATATTTATTTTATCAATGAATCTCTATTTATATTTAAATGGTTCATTTATACTTTAATATCGTTAATCCATATTCCATGTGTTAGAGACTGAAAAATGTTATACAATGAAACCTTTTAAGATGGAATTACATAGGAAAGAAAAAAAAAAATACATTATTGACAAATTCCCTACTTAGGACGTGTAAATGGAGTTTATTTTTTCGCAGGTATTATAATATTTATTTTGCTTGGATCAACACATTTTCTGTCTAAGAGAGGATTCCTTTATAGGCAGATTTTTTTCTGGTTTTATTATTTATTTTTTTGCATTTTAATGGACTATTCTTAAAAAAAAAAAAAAAAAAAAAAAAAAAAAAAAAAAAAAAAAAAAAATGAATTTTGAAGTTTATTTGTAAAATAAAGGCGATTTCAAAATCTATGTGTTTTTCGTACAAATTTTGATTGAGCCAAATTTTACTTATTTTATGCACGTAATATCAGTCAGAGACAGTGATTTCAATATGAGTTGTGTCGAGACCGAGATTGAAAAATTCGTCTCGTCTGCCCCTGGAAAGAAGGAAGTAGTCCCTTCCGGTATAAAAAATACGTTACGCCTGGCCAGTCGAGTCTTCAGAATAAAGTAACGTCCCGGTCCTGCCCCGGTCTTGATTTTTAAATTAAAAATCATAATTTTATTTAATTTCTGTTTTTATTTTTGCTCGATTGACTTACAGTATCTTACATAGCATTCAGAGATCAATAATAGATTACATAAAAATTGAATTTAAAGTAAAATGTTGTAAAATTTCATTTCAATTTCAGAAATATTTTTCTTAATAAAACAAATAATTAAATAAAAAGAGTTCAAAATAAGTTAAATAAATTAAATAAGTTTTAAAAAGTTAAATAAATTAAAAAAGTAAAATTAAGTTTAAAGTACACATAATTATTTGAAATAGCATTTGTAAAAATTATATTTTGGTGCTAAAAATAAATAAATTTTGCATTCCACGCAAATTTATATGATCTAACTTTTTTTTATGTATATACATTACTGATAAACAGTTTTTTAAATCTTATTAAATATTCAGTACTGAAAGGCTAAAAAAGTACATTTCGATGTCTTAAATTACACATATACACATCTCTTGAATCACCCTGTATATCTAGTTTCTCTGCGTTATCTCTGAAATAAATGCGCACGAGTCACACGCATGGCGCGCAGCATGACGACATCTCCACTCCACCCACGACAAGATACATCTTCAGCACACCTCCTCCCCCCAGCGATTTAAGATGCCATAAATCATCCTTTGACTGTCAAAAACCCTAACTCCTTCTTTAACTGCAATAAGAGCATCTGGCGTCATCAAAACATCGAAAAAGTGAAGGAGGGGGGGAGAGCTTCACAGCTTTTGAAAAAAATATATGGGGGGGGGGGGCGAGCTTGAAGACTTCCATAGCAGGTGATCGTAGTAGGGGGTTTACTTCTTGGTTCCCACGCCTGCAGTTTCCTTTTTGGGCATACTTCCGTAGAGGGCAGTTTTTTCCGCGTGCAAGATTTTTTCTTTTTCATTTTTTACAAGAGGTTGATGGAAGTCCGCCTCATCTAGCCTCGGCAAGAGATCTTGCGGATGTTTCTCACGTTTTTTTTCCCTTCAGGGAGGGATTTTTAATTTCTAGTGCGAAGTCGGGATGTGTCATTTCTTGGACATTATGGAAGGTGCAATGCTCGCACGGACACATTTCCGCACTCCGGATGAAGGAATGCTTCCGCCCTACATACGCGTGGATGTGCACACTTTATTTATAAGCGCACACGACGAAACGGTTGCATCTGTTGCCGAAATGAAAGGGACACATAACGGAGGAGGGGAAAAAAATCCCTGTTAAAAGAAACAACTATCCACTGAGGGACAGAATACAATAGAATGTATACATACATAAACACTTGCCGCAAGATATCCCGTTATATTTCACTAACGGAGTGTAAAGCACTTTCATTCACGAAAGAAAGTACCGTAAGAGTACGGTTTTTCTCACGCACGTTTGTCAGGGAATATTTTCCGTTTGTAGAGCACGTTTGTAAGCGAATGTTGCCTAAAGGGAAATGTGGTTAAATTTTTATTAAGGAGACGGTAGACTTTGAAAAGGTGCAAAATTTTAAAAATTCAATTAAGGTTCCTGCCCCTAGCAGTAGAAGCGCTCGCGAACTAATACTATTCCTGTGGGAAGGTTATTTTCTAATATCCGTTTTACATGTTGACATTTTAAAATAATTTTCTTTGCATTGATACTGAAGTGCATCTCTACATCGCTGCTTTTTTACTTTTTTGAGTTTGGTTGCAGATATTTTTTAGAATGACACCTTCATTTTCAGAATCTGTTTTAAAAGTGAAATTAACTTTATAGTAAATATCTGCAGCCAAAATCGTAAAAGTTAAAAAGAGATGCACCTCAATTACAAATACAAATAAATAAATAAATAAATAAATAAATAAAATAAATAAATAATAAATAAATAAAAATAAATAAATAAATAATGTTGAAATGCAAACCAGATATTAGAAAATAACCTCCCTATAAGAATAGCATAAGCTCGCGAGTGCTTCGCTTGATGGGGACAGGAGTCTTAAGGCTGCTAGTTTCTCAGCGGCCGAATTCCCCTCGGTAATATTAAGTCTATGGGTGTTTGATACATATTTGTACTCAAAATATCGCCTCAGGAAATTAATATTTTAAACTTCTTCTTTCAGTGTTCACTTCTTAAAGGATGGCACATCTCTTCTTAGTTCTCAAAATATTTCTAAAATCTTTTCTTAATTTTCAGAGCAATGGGACTCCATTACACGAATGGAAACGTAGATACTATTTATTATTTTTAACTCAATCTTTTTGATTGGTAATAATAGCTTTGAACTGCATTTTTGCAACTCAATGAAAAAATGGCCAGTCTGGGATTTTTCTCAAGAACTGAAATTGCCGACGCTCTGCAAATTTCACTCAGATAACCTTGTTGGCAATTGTATCTGATCTGCCATGAGACTCATCAACTGAATATACAACAAGTAATGGATTTCACGTAGATGGAAACATAGATACACTTTATTATTTTCAACTTAATCATATTGATCAGCAAAATTATTATTCGATTTGTAATTTTCTAACAATGAAAGAATACCCAGGCTGCGATTCGAATCCAAGAACTGATATTGCCAACACTCAACAAATTTCACTCAGATTACGTTTATGGCAGTTACATCTGGTCTGCCATAAGACATTTAAACTAAATATACTGCAGATAATGGAACTCCATTAGTGATGGAAACGTGAATACATTTTATAATTTTTAACTTAATCATACTGTCTGGTAAAAATATCATTCGAACTGCATTTTTCCAACTATGTGAATAAACGCCCAAACTGGGATTCGAAAATAAAAGCTTTAATACGAATTGCCAACGCTTTGCAAATTTCACTCAGTATGGGCAATTGGATCTGGTCTGCCATATAGACACTTCAACAGAATATATAAAGTAGGTCATATGGAACTCACATAAACGAGGGAACGCAGATACACTGTATTAATTGTAATTCATTCATGCTGATTTTTAAAAATATCATTCAAACATAATTTATCTAATTGAATGAAAAAGATGTATAAATTCGGATTCCAACCGAAGACCTTTAATTTAAATTTCTAAAGCTCTGCAAATTTCACTCAGATAGCCTTATTGGAAATTTCATCTAGTCTGCCCTGTAGACAATTCAGAAGAATATACCATACGTCATGGAACTCCATTAAACGATAAAAACGCAAATACACTCTATTATTTTTAACTTAATCATGCTGATTCGTAAAATATTATTCGAACTGAATTTTTCCAAATGAGTGAGAAAATGTCCAAGATGAGTTTTAAGCCCATGATCTCTAATTTACATTTTCAAAGCTCGGCAAATTTCACTCAGAACTTCATCTAGCCAGCTCTGCAGACAGTTCAGTAGAATAAACCACATATCATGCAACTCAATTAAACGATGGAAACATAGATACACTTTATTATTTTTAACTGAATAATACTAATCGGCAAGATACCATTAAAACTGAATTTTTCCAGGTGAATGAAAAAATGCTCAAAATGGGCTTCCAGCCAAAGACCTTTTAATTAATACTGCCAAAGCTCTTCAAATTTACCCCAGACAGTCTTATTCACGGTTTCATCTAGTTTTCCCTGCAGGCAGTTCAATAGAATTTACCACAGATCATTAGAACTCCCTTAAATGATGAAAGCTTAGATACACTTTATTATTTTTAACTCATTCATAATGATTAGTAAAAAATTATCATTCAAATTTAATTTTCCCAATAGAGTGAAAAAATGCTCAAGATGAGCTTCGAGCCCAAGACGTCTAATTTAAATTGCCAAAGCTCTGCAATTTTCACTCATATAGCCTTACTGGCAATTGCATGTGGTCTGTCATGTAGACAGCTCAACTGAATATACCACATGTTATGGAGCTGCATTAAATGATGGAAACGTAAAAACATTTTTTTAAACTCAGGCATATTGATTAGTAAAATATCATTCGAACTCAATTTTTCCAAGTGAGTGGAAAAATGCTCAAGATGGGCATCGGGTCCAATTAATTTAAACTGGCAAAGCTCTTTAAATTTAACTCATATAACCTTATTGACAAATTCATCTAGTCTACCCTATAAACATTTCAATAGAATTTATCACTGGTCATGGAACTCCTTTAAATGATGTAAAAATAGATATACTTTATTAGTTTTAACTTAATGATACTCT
The DNA here is from genome assembly GCA_964019185.1 of Maratus speculifer. Classification (NCBI taxonomy): domain Eukaryota; kingdom Metazoa; phylum Arthropoda; class Arachnida; order Araneae; family Salticidae; genus Maratus; species Maratus speculifer. Next base: position 28,696,256 of record OZ025300.1, read on the forward strand.
TTAGTAAAATATCATTCGAACTTAATTTTTCCAGTTGAGTGGAAAAATGCTCAAGATGGGCTACGAGCTCAAGACCTTTATTTTAAGTTGGCAACGCCGCTGTGCAAATTTCATTCATATAGCTTTATTGGCACTTGCATGTGGTCTGCCATGTAGACCGTTCAACTGAGTATACCGCATGTAATGGAACTTTATTAAATGATATTAAACGTAAATACATTTTTTTAACTCAATCACATTGATTAGTAAAATATCATTCGTACTGGATTTTTCCGAGTGAATGAAAAAATATCCAAGACGAATTTCGAGCCCAAGACCTTTAATTTAAATTGCCAAAGTTTTTCAAATTTCTTTCAGATAGCCTTATTGACAATTTTATTTAGCCTGCCCTGTAGACAGTTCAAAAGAATTTAGCACAGGTCATGAAACTCCATTAAACGATGGAAGCATAGATACATTTTATTATTTTTAAGTTAATAATATTGATTAGTAAGATATCATTCGCACTGAATTTTTCCATTTGGGCGAAAAAAATGCTAAAGTTGGGCTTTGAGCCGAAGACCTTTAATTTATATTGCCAAAGCTCTTCAAATTTCATTCAGATAGCGTTATTGACAATTTCATTTAGTTCGCCCTGTAGGTAGCTCAATAAATAGAATAAACCAATCATGAAACTCATGGTCTAAAAAAATGTTCAAGGTGGTCTTCGAGCCCAAAAACTTTAATTTAAATTGCTAAAGCTCTGCAAATTTCAGTCAGATCAGTCTTATTGACAGTTTTATTTAGTCTGCTCTGTAGACAGTTCAAGAGAATTTACCACAGGTCATGGAATTCCATTGAACGATGGAAGCATAGATACACATCATTATTTTTAAGTTAATAATACTGATTAGTAAAATATCATTCGAACTGAATTTTTCCAACTGAGTGAAAAAATGCTCAAACTGGGCTTCGAGCCCAAAAGCTTTAATTTATATTGCCAAAGCTCCTCAAATTTCATTCAGATAGCCCTATTGGCAATTTCATCTCGCCTGCCCTGTAGACAACTCAATAGAATAAACCACAGGTCATGGAACTCCATTAAACGATGGATGCATGATATACTCTATTGTTTTTAAGTTAATAATACTGATTAGTAAAATATCATTCGAACTGAATTATTCTAACTGAGTGAAAAAATGCTCAAGGTGGATTTCGAGCCCAAAACCTTTAATTTAAATTGCAAACTCGCTAATAATTTCACTCATATAGCACCACTGGCAATTGAATGTGCTCTGCCATTAATACATTTCAACTGAATGTAGCGCATTTTATGGAGCTCTATTAAATAATGGAAACGTAAATACATTTTTTAACGCAATCATATTGATTGGTAAAAAATATCATTTGGACTGAAATTTTCTATCTGAGTGAAAAAATGCCTAGGCCGGAATTCGAAACCATGTCTTTTAACTTAAATTGCCAATGTCTTGCAATTTTCAGTTCGGTAATATTATTGGTAATTGCATCTGGTTTGCTATGTAGGCAGTTCAGCTAAAAATGCACCCCAGGTATTGGAACACCATTAAACGGCGGAAACGTAAATACACTTTATTAGCTTTAACTTAATTATATTAATTTATAAAAATATTATTTGAACTGAAATAAGTGAAAAAAATACCCGGGCTAACATTCAAACACGAAATTTTGAAATTATAGACACACTTTATTAGTTTTAACTTAATTATACTGATTGATAAAAATATCATTTGAACTGAAATTTTTCGATTGAGTAAAAAAAATTCCGGGCAAGCATTCGAAACCGAAACTTTTAACTTATAGGTACACTTTATCAGTTTTAACTTAAACTTATTTATAAAAATATCATTTGAATCGAAATTTCCCAACTGAGAGAAAAATTGCCCAGGCTAACCTTCGAGACCGAAACTTTTATCTTATAGATACACTTTATTAGTTTTAACTTAATTATACTGATTGATAAAAATATCATTTGAACTAAAATTTTCCAAATGAGGGAAAAAATGCCCGGGCTAGCATTCGAACTCAAAATTTTTAACTTAAAGTGCAACGCTTTGCGAATTTCACTCAGACATCCCTATTGGCAGTTGCGTATAGCCTACCATATTCATAATTTAACAGAATATGCCACAGGTAATAGAACTCCATTAAAGTCGTAAACGCTCACGCACTTTATTATTTTTAACTCAATTATACTGATTAGTAAAGAAAGATATACGAACTGAAGTTTTTTAACCTAGTGAAAAAACAGGGAGACCAGGTACAATTGCCTATAAGGTTATCTGGGTGAGATTTGCCATTAAGTTGGCTGTTGAGATAGCTCAATGGTTACATAATTGTGACGTCAGTATTCGCATGACGTCACAATAGATAAAATGGCTCATTTATTTATGCTTTTAATATAATTTATTTATTCTTGGAATATCTTCTGAATATAAAGAATAAATAAATGGATCATTTATTTATTCTTTATATTCAGATTGTTTTTTAGTATTTATCTTAATTACGTTACTTTATTTTGATATTTCCTGGCTCAGTAAACGAATTAATAAAAATAAAAGCAAAATCTTTAATTATTTAATTATTAACAAATAAAAAAATTCTAAAATCGGGATTTTCAAAATTTAGATGAAGAATTTACTAAATACTAAAAATTAACATTGGAATCGTGAATAAAAACGCATATTTACATAAAATAAATTTAATTTACATAATTTATAAGCAAACCTCTATTTAATCATTTGGAATATCAGTAATCACTATAGATATTTTATATAACCTAATTTATTTTAACGTTATATTTCTAATGAATGAGTATTCCATATAAAACTAGCAACTAAAGCCTTTATGCAAGAATGTTAAAAGATAGAAACTAGCGTTTAAGAATGCATAAATATGACTCAAACAGCAGAGTTTTTTTTTTTTTTTTTTCTAGCACGCTGCATCTTGCTTCTAATCGACTGAAGAAGTATTGGATGTGGACTTGTGGATTCGAAACAGCTGTTTGCTGTTTTTTGTGTCTTATTTATGCATTTTTAAAAGTTGGTTTTTCGTCTTTTAATATTCCTTATATTATTAAGATGTATTACATATGTATTTCTTTCAAGCAGTAGATGAACAAAAAAATAAATGAATTCTTTAACAGTATAATGTTTTTAATTGATGCGATGTTTCAATGTTTAACCAAACAGCTTTTTTTTCTTTTTAATAGCTTCTAACCGGCAGAAAAAATATTGTCGATAGGTAGAATGTTCCCAATGTAAATTAAAATATCTTGGGTTCATATCCCGCATTTTTACACTCTATTTAAAAAATTAAGTTCATATTTAAATACCAATCGCTGAAAACTGTGTTAGATATTACAAACAATTAAAAACTCCAAAGCATGATATGAGAAACACGGACTCAAAGCAATAAAAATGTCGTTAAATATCATAAAAATATGATATTGAAAGCTCTCTAACTTTATTGACATTCCTGCATTTTTATCTTTTTTCCCACCATTGTGCTATCGAACGCAGGAAAATATTATTCTTTTTTTAATCGGTTATCTCTGTTCTTGTGGATTTGTTTAGCAATCTCTATCTTGCACGATAAACTGCATTAAAAAAAAAGAAGGTTTTACTTTAAAATTGTGTACACGACTCCAGACAAAGTTGATTCTTGACTTCTTGCCGAAAGAAGCTCTGTGCTAACACTCGCTAACAGCTTCGCTGATTGACAAATGATTACAAACACTTCAAGAACGAGTGGCTGTGCTGAATACATTTAAGACACTTACTTACTTAGCCGATAATGATATTAGATAGAGCGGAATCATAACACATGGTTACCAAGGCAGTGCCGTTTAACTTTTGTGTCATTCTAAAAAAAGCTGTTAAACATACATGCAGGAAATTGGAAGAAGAATGCAATAAGCATAAAGGGTGTTAGATAACACTGGTCAACAAAATTGAGCTTTTGCTCTGCCATAAAACCAAAATTATCTGTTTTATTGATTTTTTTTTTTTTTTTTTTTTTTTTTTTTTTTTTTTTTGTGCCGATTTTGAATTTTTTTGTAGATTTTTCTTCAATTCGCTCAATTAAAAAAATATTTGCATATTTTGATGTATGCATTTTTTGTAATTTTTTAGCACATATAATGCAAATTTAAGAGAAAACAAGTAGGTAAAATCCTGTGGGAAATATGTACGCTTTAAGACCCGTTTTCTCGGAAACTACCCACCGACTTTAATGAATTTTGAAATCCCTATTCACTGAATTATAATCAAGATTTAAAGCAGAGTTTTTTTCTAAGACGAAAACTTTTTATTTTAGAGCGACTTAGCACTCCATTCTATACAAGGTCCGACTAGCAAGTTTCTGTGCCAGGGCATTTTTAATTTTCCATGCCCCCTTAGAGTGGTTGATTTTCAATGCTAGTTTTTTTTTTTTTTTTTACATGTTAAACAATTGTTAAAAAAGTGTCAACTCAAAAAATTAAATGTTTCAGAAAACTGAAAATCAGTTCCAAGAATAAGATTAAAATAATTTTTTCTACTATTCATTTAACTGTGCTTTTAACCTTATATTTAGATATATTTTTTTCATTACATTGTATTAATAATGGAAATATTAGAAATTCAAACATTCAAATGTGCCCCCTGGTGGGGAACGATATAAGCTTTGGTTTTAGAGAAATCCCCTGCAAGCACATTGCATATACATGCATTTTTAATTTGTTCATAATATTTTTTTTTTCAAAACTTCAGATTTTAAGTGACATGAACCTGAAATGAGAAAAATTTAGAATAAGTGTATTCCCAAAACAATTATTAGATTTGTTATGCTGAGACACGAGTCCGGGAGCCCGTGTGATAGTCAAGGCCTGGCTCTATGCTTAAGGCAACTCGGATTGCCCAAAAAAGCTGTTCATATCCAAGTTTTATATAACATTCAAATACTAAGATAGAGTGTAATCCTAAAAGAATTGCTATATGCTTATCATGGCAGTGCTATTTGACTGTTAAGTCACTTTAAAAAACTGTTAAACAATTATGTAACAAGCTTGAAAAATAAAGCAATAAGTATTCGGTGCAATATACAAGAATAGAAGGAAAATTATTGGGTGATTTAAAAAAATTAGCAGTTTTTTCCTTTTTAATTAAAAAAAATTTAACTTTTTTCTTTTTTCATTTTAGAACTATAATTTCGATGCGTTGAAGCTTTAACGTAGGTGATTAAATTTGAAGATGAATTATCTTCAAATTTTTTGCATTTCACGAAACTGTTATGAACAACTGATTCCATGAGACTTGAGTGTCGTCAGTCTAGACATATCCAAATCCTATACAACATCCAAATATTAAGATAGAGTATAATTATAAAAAAAATTCATGGTAGTTTCTAAGGGAGTGCAATTTAGCTGTCATACCGCTCTAAAAAGACTGTTAAACAATTATATAATGATCTTGAAAAGAAAACATATATTAATGATTATTGAGTATAAAATATATTAATCGGTGCGATATAGAATATGGCTCAAAAATTTCTTAATGCCTTTAAAAAACAATTCTGAATTAGTACGTTAGAATTATGCTTTCTAATTTTCACTTTAAAATTACAATTTGAAGGCTTTAAAGATTTAGATTACACGACGGAAGATGAAGATAAAATTCATACCATGAGACAGTTATGAATAATAGGCTCCAAATAGAGTCGATTTTCTACTTCGTGCCGAAAGAAGCTCTTTGACTGACACTCGCTAACAGCTTTGCTGATTGACAAATGATTATAAGCACTTCAAGTATGAGTGATTGTGCTGAAAACTTACTTACGTAACCGATAATGATATTTAGACGCAACACTAGTCACAGAAAAAGACCCGGATGATAATACTAAGTCTATGGAGGCGTTCTTTTCAAATATCTCGCTCAAATTTTAATATTTTTACATGATTTTTTTTTGCATAGGATAGCTGAGGATGATTTACAATCGGGCTAGTTTTTACTATTTCGATTTCGGTTAGATATTATTTATATCGATAGTTTCAATTTCAGAACCGGTTTTAACCGATTTCGAAAGTTAAATTAATTGTTTTTAAAAAACTGAAACCAAAATTAAAATAGTAAAAACTAGCCCAATTATATATCGTCCCCAGCTATCCTATGCAAAAATGTTAAAATTTAGTAGAGATATTATTAGAGTTAAAATTTGGATGCTTTTTGTAGCTTTAAAGATGCATTAAAAAAAAGCCTCAACAGCTCAAAATTTTCACTTCAGACTTTTTTCAGTTTTCAATTTTCAGACTTTTTTTTAAGTAAAAATATGAAATTTGCTGAAGTGGTTTTTGCAGGGACGTATAACATGCCTACGTCTTCATTTTTTGCTCAGTTCATTAGAATTTGAGTTATGAACAATTATTTTGTAAGTACGACTATTTTTTTTTTTTTTTTTTTTTTTTTTTTTTTTTCGTGTCATGACCTCCCGTTTCGGGAAATTCGGTTCAAAACACCAATTTTGACAGCATTTTTTTTTTTTTTTTTTTTTTTTTTTTTTTTTTTTTTTTTTTTTTTTGCTATATTTTCTGACTTTATCAAAAAATTGACATGATCGGCACATTGTGTAGTTTCTAAATACGAGAATTTGCCAGTTTGATTCGTTTCAGAGCAAAAATGAATTAAAGAATGCATTAGGAAATAAGAAGTTTGGATTGGAATTAAATATTTCATATAAAAAATATATTTCGGGAATACAGATCATAAGCTCTAAGAAGTTTTAAATAAAAAGTAAATTTTTAACTTTTAACATTTCTTTTTGTTATTTTAGTCGTCTTTTAAGTACAACAGTCAGCTTTTTGAAGTTCGTATTGTATATTTTATGTTTGAATTGAGGTAAAATATTGCGTTACAATTATTTACTTATGCGGAAATTCTTTAAAGGCGTCTGAGACACAAAAATCTTCAAATTTTTTAAAAACAATTTTATTGCATTGAAAATTTCTCTGTTTTATAGGGTTATGTACTTATAAAATGAAAATGGAACCATTATAAGATCACTCCCGTGTCTGTCTGTCCGTCTGTCACTGCCACTTTACTTATAAACAATACAACATGGAAAGCTCAAATTGGGAGAAGTAATAAAGACTATTGACCCACATATTTGCGGATTATTAAACATTTACAAATATATGTAGGAAGGAGGTGGGGGTAGAATGCTAATTAAGTTACTTGAAGAAAAGAAATCTTTTCTTTGTATGTCGTGTGCGGTATCTTGTGAAAGGTTTTGTTAAGTTGAACTGAAAATATATTTAATTTTTAATTATTATATTTTAAGAGATATCGTCGAAAATATACTGCAAAAATATGCCCCCCCCCCCATCTAATTCCGAATCTACGGAAATTAAAATTATGAAAAAATTAAAGATTATAGATGTTACTTTAAACCTTGCAGGAAAACTTTAGCGATTTATCTAGATCGCATTGTTTTTGAGAAAAGCATACATTTCTGTTACGCACAAATTTCGATTTGTGGGCATTGAGCAATGGTGTTGAGGAGCGTTGAATGTACCTATCGCAGAGGAAGTATAAAAGCATTGTTGGTAATGATTTTTGAAAAAAATCGTCAGTAATTATTGAAGATATTAACTCTTAAAAACAGGATGGTTTAGACATAAATAATGACAGTGGCTGGGTACTATGTATACCATCGATTTGTCAAGCCTAGATAACAGCTTTTAATAATATATTTGAGTAATGCAATGCCTAGTAGCTGAATAAAAACAATAAACTTCATACTATTGCAAATATACTATTTTAATTAGAATTAATCAATTAAATCAGAGTTCGTATGTATAAAAAATTAATATATACACTATATTGCCATTGATTATTGGACACTTGCGATTTTAGACATTTTACTAAATATCTAGAAAAATACATGAGGAATCATCTCGAAACTCTTAGTGTATAAATATAATAGTATACGTCATACATCTCCGTGAAGATTTTTTACCGAAACTCCGTAAGGGACCGTCAACAAATTAAAAAAGAATGAATATATTTTGAATAACCCTGTCAAAACTAATGTAGCAAAAGCGCTCAAACTCTAGATTATGATTGAATGCTTTATTGTAATACACTGTGTTCATTTTTATGCAAATAGCATGCATACTCGCAGAGTAATTAAGGTTTTTATAAAAATGGTCCCAAATTTTACCAAGTTTTTTCTTTATAATTTTCAGAGTTCTTAATATAAAATAATATTTTTTTCAGAAAATATGACAAACAACATTGCACACAGTACTCTGTAATCAGAATTAAAAAATAATGAAAATTGTATACAAAATAAGTTGGTTTACTAAATAATTTTTTACTGCGCATGCTTCAACGATATCAAAATTTCATTTGCATATTATGTTAGCTATTATGTTAGAGCAACTTTTGTGAAAGTCACAAAATCATAACTTGAAAATTCTGAAAATAATCGTCAATTGAATAAGTTGAAAATCCGTTATTCTCAAAATGAAGCAAAAACAAGAGGGGTTGTATCCATATATTCATTGATTAGTGTCAATATAGAATACACAATACGGGATGTTACGACTACTTTTGGATAAAATCCCTCATTTTTTTGCTTCATTTTGGAAACAACGGATTTTGTCCTTTTTCTATAGACGATTACTTTCATCATTTTCAAGCTATAATTTTGAGACTTTTACAAAAGTTGCTCTATACATTTAGCTAACATAATATGCATTTGAAATTTTGATATCTTTGACGCATGCGCAGTAAAAAATTATTTAGTAAACCTACTCATTTTTCATACAATTTTTATTATTTTTTACATCTGATTACAGGGTACTGTGTGCAATATTGTTTGTCATATTTTCTGAAAGAAATATTATTTTATATTAAGAACTCTGAAAATTAGATGGGAAAAACTTGGAAAAATTTGGGGCCATTTTTATAAAAATCTTAATTACTCTGCGAGTATGCATGCTATTTGCATAAAAATGAACACAGTGTATTACAATAAGGCATTCAATCATAATCTAGAGTTTGAGCGCTTTTGCTACATTAGTTTTGACAGGGTTATTCAAAAGATATTCATGCTTTTTTAATTTGTTGACGGTTCCCTATGGAGTTTCGGTAAAAAATCTTCAAGGAGATGTATGACGTATACTATTATATTTATACACTAAGAGTTTCGAGATGATTCCTCATGCATTTTTCTAGATATTTAGTAAAATGTCTAAAATCGCAAGTGTCCAATAATCAATGGCAATATAGTGTATATATATATATATATATATATATATATATATCAAGTTCTATTTGCCTTATTTAGTGCAAAACGTTCCTTACTTTGGATATAGCAGCCACTACATTACGAAAATTTTGGTATTAAAATGTCCATTTTTTTTTTAATTTTTTATGCAAACGAACCCTTTATAAATACAATGGGGTTCGCGAATATTTTGCATTGAGTGGATCTCTCATGACGACTTTTGTGTATTTAAATGTTAACTAAAAACCTATCTGAAAAAACGCGTCACAGACCAAAGTGGCTTTTGCAAATTTACGAGCTCCTTTTGACACAATCTCCTTTAACGCAATGTGAAGTTTAAACATTGAACAATGATTTTGTAATAGTTACACTGGAAAAGAAAAAGTTATTACTACGCTGAATTTTGTTTCATGAAATGCCAAATGAAGTTTATTTGCTTGATCGTGAAAATAATATACATTACATTGTATTATCAGTACCGAGTTAAGTTCCTTATAAATAGATAAGGGTAAGATTTAAAAAAAAAAAAAAAAAAGAGTTATGCATAAAAGGCATATTTTGTATTATTTAGGCTTCATATCTCTTTTAATTTTTATGATATACCCATTCATATTTTTTTAGTATATACAGCTATAACCACCCTACTTTGTATAGTTTTTTACAAAGTCTTTTTATTCTTTCAGCAACGATTTTCTTTGAATTATACATTTAACACCTTCGCGATGAGAGTATTTTGTTTGATTTTTAATCTTTAATCACCGGTTTTTCAAAACAGAAATTTTTATATACTTGATCGTGAAAATGATTTAATTAAATAAGATAAATTTTACAATAAAAAATAACTGTTGGGAATAATGAAGGATTCTGAAAATATTAATTGGCACGTATACCAGTCGTTCGTCCCAAGGGTTTAATAATACATGTGTTTATTGTACGGAGCCCTCTGAGCGCGAGTAATACTCGCACTTGACCATTTATTAATGCTTAAAATAACGCTTAAATCATTTTTCTATCTTAATTAGAAGAGGAAATAATATTTTCATTTTTGATTTTGGTTTGTTTTGAAAATCTAGCTTTCAAGCAATGGTAGCATTAAAATTATTTCCTGTGAAAATCCACTTTTCTTCATATTGAGTTTTTCACAATTTCTCATATTTAAATTGTTATAACTCAAGAACCGTTAAGGATACGTGCTTAAAATTTGGAACATGCCTTTTTATTATTCTTCTTTTACTTTAATTTTCATCCAGAAAATTTGAAAAAAATATTTAATTTTGAAAATATAATTTTTAAAGTATAAGTTACATTATTTTTTTCGAATTTCGATTTTAAATGTTTAATTTTTTAACAATTAATATTTCTTAAAATTCTGAATTGAAATCAAAATTTAGATATTTCTGTTTATTTAAATGTACAAAAACTGAAATCCTGCAAAGAAAATTTTGAGTTATAATGATTTTAAACTACCCCACTTTTTTAATGTTTTAAATTATTATTATTTTTTTAATTATGGGAATTTTCATCATATGATTTTATTTACAAATAATAGAGTTAACTATTAAAAAAAAAAAAAAAAAAAAAAAAAAAAAAAAAAAAAAAAAAAAAAAAGTTGAATGTAGATTTTGCCATTGCAGAATTCAGTTTTGCCTCCGATTAAAAAAAATCGATAAAGGTCTTTTATAAGTGCAACCCAGTTTAGAATGCAATGAACTAACTTCATTTTTCTTAAGTTTATCAATATAATAGCAAACAGAACGGCGTGAAACACCCAATTGATTAGCAATTTCTCTCTGAGACATTGGAATTGCGGAATAATAAAGAGGTATAATTTGACGTGCTACTTCTTCATTGACTAGATTCATCAAAAACGGATTTTTTCTTTAGTTTAAACGCTTTTTTATAGACTCTGAGAAAAAGGAAATGCATTTAATAAAATTGTATGAATGTCTCGTTTTAACGGCCAGATTACGGAACTAGTCGTTGGGGGCCACCGTAATATCTACCCATCATGGATATGCATTATATAATATGTGAAAATAAAATATGTGAAAACTATTTATAAAATGCATTGCAATTCCAAAACAAAATTTAAACGTATATTTAAATATTCATAAAATCCCTGTCGGCTGGGCCTATAGGCGGAGGCAGATTTCAAGATTGATTAGAGATAAACCCAGTTTAATAACTTCATTTCGCCGTTTATGAAAAATTTTTAACTTCGTTTTTCTGCAAAATGGTTTTATCAGAATCGTCTTAAAATAAATTCAGCTCAAATGCCCATTTTGACAACATATTTTGAAATAAATTCTGAATTTATTTCACAAAATCGACCAAAACAGTACATTATACAGTTCCTAAATAACAAGAAACTGTCAGTTGAATGCATTTGAGAAAAAAATTTAATTTAAAAATGAGTCATAAAATAACCGATTTGTTGTTTGAATACATTCTTAATTCTTTAATCTTGATTGCTTCGGAAAATTTTGTGCGAAATACTCACTTTGATAGCATTTTAAAAAATATATTCTATCTTTATCAAAAAACTGGCCAATGCGTCACAGTATATAGTTCCTAAATAAGAGGATCTGTAAATTGAATGCGTTTGAGAGCGAAAATGGATTTTAAAACGAATCATAAAAAACGCAATAGTCTTTTTCGAAATATATTCTGTCTTTATCAAAAAACCGATCAATGCATCACATTATATAGTTCCTAAATAAGAGGATCTGTAAATTAGATGGGTTTGAGAGCAAAAATGGATATTAAAACGAGTCAGAAAAAAACGCAATTTCTTATTTGAACACTTCCTTAAATTTTTAGTCACGATGTTTTCGGAAAATTCTGTTCAAAATACCCTTTTTGGTAGCCTTTTTTGAAATATATTCCGTCTTTATCAAAAAACTGACCAACGCTTCACGTTATATAGTTCCTAAATAAGAGGATCTGTAAATTGGATGCGTTTGAGAACAAAAATGGATTTAAAAACGAGTCAGGAAAAAAAGCAATTTCTTATTTGAACTTAAATTTTGAGTCCCGATGACTTTGGGAAATGCTGTTCAAAATACCCTTTTTGGTAGCCTTTTTTGAAATATATTCTGTCTTTATCAGAAAATTGACCAGTGCGTCACTTTATACAGTTTCTAAATAAGAGGATCTACCATTTGGATGCGTTTAAAATCAAACATGAATTTAAAAATGAGTCAGAATGTAAGCAGTTTGGATTTGAGGTTTTTTTTCTCCAACTCCTATTTTTGCTATACGAATTATTCCTATGAAAAACTTGTCAACATAAAAGTTGTAGATATTTTTGAGAAGATGTAAAATAAATTTAATCAGATTTGATATCGTAAAAATTGACGGAGTTATGGATTTTTTTCATGGGTAAAAGTTGATCCTATCAAAAACTTGTAAATACAAAAGTTTTAGATAATTTTAAGAACATTTACAAAAAATTTAGTTGGACTTGATAGCTTGAAAATTGACGAAGTTATGAATTTTTTTCTTTCAAAACCCCAGTTTTTTTTGCCTCTTGAGCCCACTTCTAAATTTATCAAAAATCTGTCATGCATAAATTTTGGCCCATTTTTAAGAAGTAATATAAACTTTAACCCGATTCTTTATCTACTTTAATAAAGAAGTTATGGCGTTTTTTCTGTTTTCACAAAAACGCCCCCTATTCCGACCTCCTTGGTCCGATTTTACTCATTAACGAACTTAGCCGAGATTTTATCCCCTTTGATTTTATGTACCAGTTTGGTGGAGATTGGCGAAGAATTATAGAAGTTATCGTGTCCATAAAAAAGTGATATATATATATATATATATAGATAGATAGATAGATAGATAGATAAACTGGTGTGATTGCAATAGGTAGTATTTCATACGAAATCTACCTAATATACATAGTAATGCTCCATTAATGAATTGCTGATGAACCCATTTTGACAAATTATGTAAAATACCAAACTACACAAGTAGTACCGGATTGCATAAAAGAAACATCCTTATAACTGCAAAAACAATAATCATATTAACTAACAGTTTACTGCACTGTAAAAAAAATTTCAAGAGGTTACTAAAAATTTCTTAGTAAATTTGTATTCCACAGAATTTTTTAGTAACCATTACAAACTTTTTTTTTGCAAGTGAAACAAGCATTTCTTTTGTAAACTGAACAAAAGAATTTTTTGTATAACTAACTTAAAAATTTTTAGTATGAGCCACAAAGCAAATTTTACTAATAGCTCCAAAATTACTTTTAATAACCATTACGTGCAACCGAAGCGGAGGAGCTTCCTCCGAGCTGCATCCAGACTTCTGAAGCGGAAGATTTTCGGCAAAGCTGCAAGCACTAAACATTCTTAACTGCTCCGACAGGATTTTCATAATCCCTTTTATTAACGAGACACTACAGACATTCGGGGAGTATTTGGCAGTGGCAAGTTTCGAACCCGGGAACTTTTAGCCTGGAGTTCGTTACTACAACCACTATGCTATCAAGGCCACACCAACTGAGATTTAGTAAGAGCTATTAAAAATATAAAACTATTAACTCTATTCGTTGCTAACTTTTTTCTAGTAATTCTTACAGATTTTCTAGTAACCGACTAAGATTACTAAAAATTTTTTAGTAATTACAAGGATCACTAAAGTTTTTTTAGTAGCTCGACCTTTTTTTTTTTTTACAGTGTGCGTTAGATTAAGTGGTTCGCATTTCCAATTAAAACATATCTTTGAATTGAAATTTGAAGAAAATACAGGGTCATGAAAAATCGAAGAATGTGGAAAACAGGATTACAAATATCTCGGCAACTATTAATCCGACCAACTTCGTTCTTGATGCAAAATTTGTGTTATTTTATTGCCTTTTGCGTCCTTTCCTTAAAATTAAAAAAATCGAAATTTTTTATACACATTTCATGAAAACGAATTTTTTGAGAGTCCGAAAAAAATAGTTCCGGATAATCGAGGTTACTCATATTAAATAGGCTTCGTCCTATTCTTACTTACAAAGTACATACAAAATTTTAAGTCTCTATCTCCATTTGTTCGTGAGGTAGAGCGTTTACAAACAGACAGACGGACGGCACTTTTTTTTTTCTAAAAATATGTTTTTCGGAATCTCCAGTATCTGAAACGTGTAAATCCGTCAATTTTTTTTTTTTCGATTTTTAAAATGATTGCAAGATTTATCCTATACTACGTACGATAGGTAAGTAAAAGTGGGCCACAATTTTTGACACGACACTTTTTAGATTGTCTGAAAAAAATAGCATTGGAGGCTAAAAAAAAAAAAAAAAAAAAAAAAAAAAAAAAAAAAAAAAACTTTCAAAATTTTAACTCAATAAATAAAAATTATTTTAAAACTTGTCTCGAACCCCTTTAAGCCTAATAAAGATTCAAACCTGTTTGCTCTCTTTTGAAAATATATTAATTATTCATATGGATTATTCGTAATACTTATTAATTAAATATTAATTATTCATATTAATTTGTTATAAATTCATTAATTATTCATTACATAAAGTACATTATTAATCAATAGAGGATGTAGAAATCCCTTATAAGATAGCCAATGAAACCAATTAAAGCAAACTTAATGCAAAAGTAAATTGAATATTTCAAAAAAAAATTAAATTAATGTTTCATATTTACTTATAATTAATTTATAATAAACATTTTCACGTTAGTTTTTTTTTTTCCAAGAAAATTCTTGCAATTTTTAAAATGAAAGAAACCAGCAGCACTATTTAAGTCTTCGTGTTTGTTTATTTCATGTGTAAGATGTAACAAAAACAGCGACGCCGAAACGACGCAAGGAAATGTCGGGATATAAACCGACCACTATTTTGTAAACTAATCCTTGTTTCCGCAATTCCACAAATTTATTTTCTCAATTACATATGTCCTCTAACAAGAAAAAAAAAAAAAAAAAAAAAAAAAAAAAAAATCCAACATTTTACTCAATGCATCATATTTTAAACAGCTTGAACTTTCCTCTAGATGGTAGTTCATAAATCAAGCTTTGATCTGCAAGAATTCCGAGCATTCAACAGCATATCTGCATCTGGCAATTTCCGTAAAACTTGGTTAGATCTTATTTAAGACTTCCGTGGAAAGATGGCTGTTAGTCGCAAACTGGGCTATCAACAAGCAATTAAGGGAAAACAGAGATGACTTAATTTATTTCCCATTTGATACTAAGGAACTGTACACAATATGGCAATTAGCTTTTATGAATGTTCATTGTAATGCTTCCTTAAGGTTTCGTTCATCTGATGAAACTCTCTGTCCTTTGCCTGTCTGTCTGTCCGTCTGTCTGTCACAGAGTCCGTGCACACAAAACTATATAAGTCAAAAAGTTCAAATTTTGTGTATTTACAGCTGAATACCTCTTGTAACACAATAAATCATAAAATTTTAAAATAAGACTTGAACTTTTTAATTAAAATATTTTTTTTAATATTATCAATTCATTTTTTGTAGTTTTTTTCTTCTAATTGTTGCACGCAACTTTAAATAGATATAAAAATTATTATATATGTAACATAAGTTAATGGATTAAATAAATCACATGAAAAACGCACTTATTTGTTTTATATTTCATCATATTACATTATATTTCTCATCTATTTTGTCATGAGAAGCGAAATAATTTTTTTTTTAATTTCTGATTTTCTAGGGGAAAGAAATAGAAGTTTGGATTTTATTTTAATAACTTGAACGTTTTTAATTTGATTAAAATAAATAACTTCTTTTAGGTAGCTTTCATTACAAAAAGTAAAAAGCTACCAATTGCAGCCGTCCGGAGGAAAGCACTTCCGGAAAATTTTGGTATATTTTCACCGATCATGACCCCCAGACCCCAAAACCACCCTCCGTTCAAATGTTGACATATATATATATATATATATATATATATATATATATATATATATATATATATATATATCTGATTTTTGTCATGCGATAACTAACGTATTTATGAACCGATTTGAATGAAACTTGGTATGTACATAGTACATACAAATGTCTCGACCGAGTTTGTTGGCCAGCATCATCCGCTATTTTGTGTCAAAATGGTGCCCATTTTAAATTTTTTAAAAAATTTAAAATTTAAAATTAAATGCGAAAAATCAAAATTTGAAAAATATTTTTCTTTTACGTGTTAGAAATTAAAACAACAATTCCAGAACACTTTTCATTTTGTCTATATCTTACAAAATGATTGAGTTGTAGCACTTTGAATTTTTCTTATGGCTGACATTTTGAAACGATCTGATTTTTGTCACGTGATATCACGCGTATTTATGAACCGATTTCAATGAAACTTAGTATGTACATAGTACATACAAATTTCTCGACCGAGTTCGTTGGCCAGCATCATCCACCATTTTGTTTCAAAATGGTGGCGATTTTAATTTTTTTTAAAAATTTAAAATTTAAAATTAAATGCGAAAAAATTAAAAGTTGAAAAATATTTTTCTTTTACGTGTTAAAACTTAAAGCAACGATTCCAGAACACTTTTTATTTTGTCTATATCTTAAAAAATGATTGAGTTATAGCACTTTTAATTTTGCTTATGGCTGACATTTTGAAACGGTCTGATCTGAACAATCCACCATGTTGCTTTAAAATGGCATACACTTCATGATATCGTAGAATTTGGTGACTCTCTAAATCGCTTAAAATAAAACCAGGTTGAACAAAAGATGACTAATTTCTAAAAATTCCTATTAATATTCAGTCTTGACAAAAACTAGTATTCAATCTTATAAAATCACTAACTTTATAAGATTATTTCCACTAATTTGAGCTTAGTATTTTTGAACAATGTAACTTACTTTAAAATAAATAAATAAATATATAAGTATATGAAAGCTACCTCTTCCTCCCGGCATTGCCGGAAGGACTTTTTATAATTATTGTTGACATTATTAGTTATGAAAGAATTTAATAATTATAAATGAACAATTTGGATTTATTTATTAAAGGATAAGTTGTTTTGACAGAAATATTAAACGAAATCCTCTGTGCGATTTGCGATCACACTTACCCACTTGTTTATTTATATTTTCTTTAAGAAACATCAAAGAAAGTGACTATTTTTCATAGCAATAACTAAAACATCGCTTTCTAAAAGGGCGTCAGGCCCTCGAGCCAATGTCGAGGATTTCCAAGGGGAGTTGCTATACGGGAGCCTTCCAAAATCAATTGTCTTCTAAATATGTGAAATCAGATTTGTCATCAAAACATTCATAAATTAACGTCTAAACCGATTTTTTTTTCTTAAATGAAAGATACATACATTAAAACAGACTCTAACGCAATTAATTATATACCTAACAAGAGCAAAAAATTATCCGGGGTTAGGACCTGGGTCTACAGTATATCGAGCTGTTCGAGTCGATGTCCCGGCTAATTTTTCATTCATGTTTGGTTATTGTCTTAATATATGTACCTTTAATAAAAGTTAATTCACGCGTTAATTTATATGTATTTTAATCAATCGCCCTTTTCTAGAAAAATTCGTTTAAGGAAAACACAGTAACCTCGATTTTAAAACTCAGTAAAAGATATTAATTTTGGTTTGGTTTGGTTTTGGTTTATTTTATGTCGGCTGACTATCTACACGTGGGATATAGGCCCTAAAGGGGTGGGATGCCCTTTGTGGGGGTCTTTCTAAGGGAACCTAACCATAAGGGAACCTAACTATTTACGCAAGTAAATCCAAGGTTCGAAGGAAACCACATATTAATTTTGCAATTAATATTAAAGAATTCATTTTCATAAGTAAATAAAAGCTTTTTCTTATAAAAGACTCAAAGAAAAAAAAGATGTTTCTAATGATGGAGGGCATTTCCAATAATCTGTAATAAACGTCTTTAAAATAATAATATAACAACAACAATGATAATAACAAAATAATAATAATTTAAAGCACAATAAACAGAATAAATCTACTTTCCAATAATCTATATTCCTACAGTCAAAAGTCAAAACTTGAGCCACAATTTAAACTGATGCTTTAAATTCACTCATTAATTTCAGCTTAACCATCAAGAAAGTAACTTCAACAAAACGGACGAGTTTCCCTGACTACACTGCCATTGAATAAGACTGTAAACAAATAAAACAAAAGGCTGATAATTGCCTTAATTAACCGAAAAGCTTCTTATTTTTAGCATGTGGTTAAGGCGGGTAAACCTGGTTTACTGCTTTTTTAAAGAGAAACAAAGCAACGTTTTCATTGAAAAGTGTGGCTTCCGTTTGGCGGGTTTCTCAGAAAACTAAATTTAACGCCACTTGTACTTTTATATTTACTCACGGCGTCTTTGTAAACAGTAGGGAAGATTTTTTTTATTTATGTTTCCTATGTCTTTTAATCAAGGCATTTTTTTTAATCCTTTTTTTTTTTTTTTACTTTCAAATTAGTTTTGTTTTGTTGACTATATTTATAATTAATCAATAATATATACGTACAGTATCAGAAAAAAAAAAATCTTGACCTTTGCGATTTTAGATGTTTTATTAAATATCTATAAATATACATAAAGAATAACTCCGAAACTCGGTATAAGCAAAATAGTACCGGTCATATATTTTCGAGAAGATTTTTTTTTCCAAAATCCAATTTGGGGACCGTCAGCAAATTGAAAAGAACGAATATCTTTTGAATATACCTTTCAAAACTAATGTAGTTAAAACTTTCAAACTGAAAATTATAATTAAGTAGCTTATGGTAATAAATTGTGTTCATTTTTATGTGGATAGCATGTATACTCGCAGAGAAATTAAGGTTTTCATAAAAACGGTCCCAAATTTTGCCATGTTTTTTCTTATAATTTGAAGAGTTCTTAATAAAAAACGATGTTCTTTTCAGAGAATTTGAGAAATGACATCCTACATAATACCCTGTAATCAAAATTAAAAAATATTAATAATTGTATGAAAAATAAGCAGGTTCACTAAATAAATTTTCTTTGCGCATGCGTCAACTCTGTTAAAATTTCATTTGCATACTGTGTTAGCTAAATACATAGAGGAACTTTTGTTAAAGTTTCAAAATCATAGCTTGAAAATTCTGAAAGTTATCGTCGATAGAAGAAGATCAAAATCCGTTATTCCCAAAATGAAGCAAAAATATGAGGAGATGTATTCAAGTATTAGTGGAACGTGCAATAATGTGTAGACACTAATCAATTGAATATGAATACAGCCCCTCATTTTTTTTTTTTTTTTTTTTTTTTTTTTTGTTTCATTTTGGGAATATCGGATTTTGATCTTATTCTTTAGATGATAATTTTCAGAATTTTCAAGCTATGATTTTGAAACTTTAACAAAAGTTGCTGTATACATTTAGCTAATACAATATGCAAATGAAATTTTTATACGCATGCGCAGTGAAATTTTATTCAGTAAAAGTGCTCATCTTTCATACAATTATTAATATTTTTTATTTTGATTACAGGGTATTATGTACAATATTGTTTCTCATATTTTCTCAAAAGAACGTTGTTTTTTATTAAGAACTCTGTAAATTATAAGAAAAAACTTCGCAAAATTTGGAACCGTTTTTATAAAAACCTCAATTTTTCTACGAGTATACATGCTATCCACATAAACATGAGCACAGTTTATTACCATAAACCACTAAATCATAATCTGCAGTTTGAACGCTTTTGCTACATTAATTTTGACAGAGCTATTCAAAAGTTATTCGTCCTTTTTCAATTTGTTGACGGTTTCCTATTGGATTTTGGAAAAAAATCTTCATGGAAATATATGACCTGTACTATTTTGTTTATACATCTGGAGTTTCAGGGTCATTCCCCATGTATATTTCGAGATATTTAACAAAACATCTGAAATCTCAAATGTCAAGATCTTTTTTGCTTTGACTGTATTTAAACTTTCTAAATAAATTCGATTCAGTTTTATAAACCATTGAAACATATGATATGGACCATATAAAATGGAAAATCTATAATTTTTTGCGAAATGAATTGTTAATCAAAATCAAAATCAAATTCAAAAACAAGACTATATACACGATGAAGGCTTATACAGTGCTCAGCAAATGTTTAGACAATGATCGATTACGCTTCTATATTCAGAAGTATGTCCCGAATGTGTGTAATTCGTCTGTCATGCATTACTTGTGACTTATCCTATATTCACAAATAATAAATTTTGAATTTTACCTTTTACATAAAATATAATGACAAAAAAATGAAATTCACATTGTAGCAAAAGTATAGACAATTTGTATATTTACAGAAAAATAACAATAAATTAAAATCGAGTTGCACCCACATTGTTTGCAGTTAGTGCAAGAATGAGACTTTTCATCGAAGAAACTAAATGCTGCGTCACTTGGGGGTCTAGTTTGTACCAAACATGTTCAACAGCGGCTCGAAGCTCATTAAAAGAAAAGTATAGCAAAAACTTGCTTAAACATTACGACATATGATGTTACAAAGGTTTTCGATTGGGTCCGGATCAGATCTACACGCCGGCCAGTTGAGATCAGTAGTATTTTCAGAGTTAAACGAAATTCTTCTTTTGCATGCAACATGAATAGACGCATTATCTTGCTAAAATCCATACTTTACATCAGCTAAAAGCTCCCCAAATGACTAAAAACTAATCTCCAACGTATGTACGTAGACTTGTATTGCTTAGCAACCAATGAATAACTCCACAGATATTTGAACATTAAAGCAAAGTGAGGACCAAACCATTAAAAAATCACCTTCTTGTTGTCGACTTAAGAAAGTCCCAGGCTCTTTACGCATGTCGTGCCAATAGTATGCCCACCCGTTTGGGCCATTCAAATTCCACTCTTTTTTTCGTTACCGATTATCATAGTGTACCATTTGGGTTCATATGACGTATGTTTGCAAGTTCATTGCATTCTCGCCAATTTGTAGCGAGATTTTAAAGCTGATTGTTTTATCATTTTCATGTAAATTGATTTACCTATTTCTTTGATTCATCTACGAATCATGTCCGTCGACACAGAAAGTCCTGACTTATTTTTAATGTGATTAGCAATCATTATTTATGTAAATGTCAGTTTCTAGATCCTTTTGTCATCTCATTTTATCGTCACACAAGGTCTTCCAGATTATGTTTTGTTTTGAAAAAGTCATCCTAAGACTATACTTCATAGACAGACCACTTTGGATGATTCAATGCCGCTGAAATTTCTGCAACGGTCTTCCCTTTCCATTTCAGCTTTCCTACTTCGATTACCTCATGTAACTGAATATTTTTAGCTCGCGGCATCTTCACTAACTGATGCTATATCGAGGTATAATTAAATACTTCAGGCATGTGACATCATAACTTGGAAATTTGCATTTTTCCATGAACAGTTGGCTAAAAATCAAAAAAGTGTCTAAACTTTTGCAATATGCAAATTTTACTTTTTTCAGTTAGATTAAATATTATCTTATATTATAATCATTATTTTTATTCTACATTGTTTAAAATATATTCGAAAATAAGTATAGCCATTTGTAAAACTTATGTGTTCGTATTTTTTATTTATAGGTAAAAAAACACCAGTGTCTAAACTTTTGCTGAGCACTGTATAGTAAATTACTTCGTAAGAGCAAAAATTTACATATATAAGCAAAGACCATTGAAAGATTCCATTTTCCATTGAAATACACAACTTTAAGCAAAAACTTTTGTATCTTCTGTGCCCAATCGCCTATTAGAAAACATTGAAAGTCGAGAAAATCCATTAAATATAATAATAATAACAAATAAATAAAATAAAAAAATAATTAATATTAGCTCTATTCACATATTATACATCATTTTTAATTTGCATAAACTCATTTATAATTTGTACACGTATATTCACATTTATATGTATAGGGTAAAAGAACCAATAATTAGCCATTTAAGCTCTTTGTTTTCATATGTAACTTTAAAGCAGAATTTAAAAAAAAAAAAAAAAAAGTGCAATATTTTTAAGAGTGACAAATCTTAGTTTATCCATTTCTTTTAGTGTTTCAGCAATTATTTTCTTAAAAACTGATTCCAATTTTTATTTATAGAAAATTAAATTTAAGAGTAGCAAATTTTCTAATAATCGGCCCTTCGAATCTAATGTTCAGCAATCACTGGACCTGTTTGCTTAGTATAAATAACTTAAAGTAAAATTTTTATAAACAGCAGACATTTATTAATTTAAAATTTTTTATAACACTTAAGCAATTGTTTAAAGTATAATAATAATTTTTATTGTAATGCGCTTTCCAACGCAGTTGAATTTTTTTTTAAGACTTCGATTTGTCCGATCTCCAACTTTCGCAAATATACTTGAATCAGATTAAATTTTATGCATTTTACTGATGTTTAATAACATAAAAAGAAATAAATTTAACGTACAGGGCCATTCCATGTCAGTTCAAGCAGACATCTAACCCACCATCCCGTATTTTAATGAAATTGCGAGCGTTTGTTCTTACTATTAAGATATGATCTCCGGCAATTTTTTTAACCCATCGGTAAAAAAGTTTTTGAGAAAAAAAAATAATGAAAATTTTTGAAAAACTGCCGTCAGTTGGTATTCTTGATTGCTTGTTTTTTGAAAGTAACCTGTCATAAATATACAAATATAGTTATAAGGTATTCTGGTGGAATAACGCCAAGTTAAGGTTCTACAGATTATTACCGCTTGGTTTTAATTTTGTTCTTTCAAATAGATATAGGATCTGATACAGCAACTTATCGATAATGCATATATGAAAGAATATTTTACCAGACATGTATTCATAAAATGTAATGGGTGTTTTCTTGACCAATACTATTTGGCGTTATTACCCACATAGTTGAGTAATAACGCCACGCAAACAAAACTATACAATAAGATGAATTAATGACATGTAAATTCTCCAATTTTAAAGATACAAACTCTACAGCCCCACAAATTGACAAATATGAAAAAAAAAAAAATAGCAGTATTTAGGACATAACAATTTTTCTTTATCGTTTTTGGTTTTCAACAATGAAAGTAATGCGCTCTCAAGCATAAAATAAAAAATAAATCTTTTTCGGATGTAGTTCCAAAACTGAAAAGAATCAATCGAAGTAATTACGCCAGTATATTGCACTATTACCACGGTACACTTATTGCGCAGTATATATTAAGCTACAAACTGCCTCGCGAACACATCCAAAATCTTCCACAACATTTTAAAATCATATGAAATGCACTACAAATTTATATAATAAACAAAGTCTAATAAATATGTAGTCTTCAGATCACTGAATTGACTTGTAAATTTTAGATCTGGCTTTGACTTTTACGTGTTTGTTCCAGCAATAAGATCTGCAAAGAGAACAAATTAACTTTAGCGATTGTTTGTGATTCAGATAACTCAGATTGCTTTTGCGCAGAAAACACACATGTCATTTCCAGGATTCCTTCATATTTACGCGCAATATTAGCGCATGGCGTTATTACCCACCCTGGCGTTATTACCCCAGGACACCTTATTTAAATTTCTATTCGACAAATCATCTTCAAATAATTTATGCATAATAAATAAGGTATACAGCTTATTAAAAAAATTGTTGCTATGCTTGTAACATTTTAAGTTTGTCTTTAAAAAAAAAAAAAAAAAAAAAAAAAAAAAAAAAAAAAAAAAACTTTGAAACTGTGAATTTTTTATGAAAAATAATGAATTAACAAAACAAAACAAAAAAAAAACCTTATCACAAAAGGCATATTTTCTATTAAATTTATTTTTGCTGGGAATTATAGTTAAAAATCTCATTTATTTGATTATGAAATAAAAATAGTAAAATGTTGGGTGTTTTTAGTGATATTTCGTATTTAAAAATATTTTGAGGAACATTCCAAATCAAATCAAGTAGAGTCATTGCATGCCGTTTCCCCTAAACCATTGTCACCGATTTCAATGAAACTGAATATTTTTTTACTAATTTTAAGACATGATCACCGTTAATTATCCTGAACCTGACTGAAATATTTTTTAATATAAAAAATGTTAAATTTTCGGAAAATTGTCTTAAATTATTTTTAATGACTGTTCTATGCGTATTCAGAAAGCGTGCATTAAAAGAACTCATTTCAATATGAAAATTACTAAATAAGTTTCAAGTAATTTATAAAACATAATGAAAATAATGTATGCTTATTATTAGTTCTTGTTTTTGTCGTGTGTCTAAGTGTGTCTATAATTTTTTATTATTATTTTTTTTTAATCAAGAACTTTGTGAAAAATAACGTGTTAATTAAAAATTTATTACTAAGCTAAGGCAGGGTGCTTTTACTCCTTTTTAAAATTATCTTTTAAATTGTTATAAAATACAAATAGTGTGAAATTTGAGATATTTTAACAAAATTTTGATAAAATAAAATTTTTAATCATAAATTTTAAAGTTTGTCATACTAAGATATATTGTCGTAATTGAGATCTATTTTAATATTATTCTTGCTTAAATGTACTATATACAATATTAAAATAATGAATATTATTTACAGCAATAAAAATAAAATTAAATAATATTCAAAAATCTTACTCTGTTACAGTAAAAATAAATGTACCAAAGATCACTTTTTAAATACGTCAAATCAAATTGTTACTGACTGAAATTAGCTTTGCTATTTATTATCACTAGGTAGAACACGTCGAATTTCGACGAAAGAAAATATTTAAAAAGAAACTGTTTCGTTGATTTATAATAAGCCTACAAAACTAGTTGCAATAAAAAATACATCTTAAATTGATAAGTCTAACCCTTAAACAAATATTTAACCTAAAGTTAACGAAATACTATTTCCATAAAACTCAGTCTTAGAAATTATTAAAATTAAACTTTAATCTTAATGTAAGTAGTTAAATATAATATA
Source organism: Maratus speculifer (assembly GCA_964019185.1). Taxonomy (NCBI): domain Eukaryota; kingdom Metazoa; phylum Arthropoda; class Arachnida; order Araneae; family Salticidae; genus Maratus; species Maratus speculifer. Next base: position 28,721,440 of record OZ025300.1, read on the forward strand.
GATCTGTTATTAAGTCAAAGTTATCAATTAAGGTTCTTATGCTTGGTATTCCAAAATGAAAAAGGGCAAAATTTATTTCACTTTAACTCAATCATAGAAATTTTCCATGTGAAATTTAAACCCGATATCATTTTCATCATCTCAAAATTTACATATGCACCTCTCATATCTGTATTCTCTTTTTTATGGTGTTCTAATTTGATCATTTTAAAATCATTTAAATTCAAAATCTGAAGTCTCGGTAGCTTTTAGCTGGAAACAGATACTAAACTTTTTATATTCCTTTAAAGTCTAATTTTTTTTTTATGTAAATGAAAATTTTGAATTTTGAAAGTGTGAATGAAAACTGGTTTTATAACAAACAATATTTTAAAGATAGCAAATATTTTAATTTCAAAATTTTTCACTTTTTAATCTCCGTCTTTTTTATCTATACTTTTAATAGAAATTATGTACGTTTGTTGCCACGTTTATAAAAATAGTGTTAAAAAATACAAAACAAATAATAATAATATCTCAAAAACAAATTAAGATACGTTTTTAAACAAATTGCATTTAAAAGAATATTTTTTTTCCTATACGACGGTATAAAAACTGAAAATGTGCGATGTTTAGAAGTTTAAAAATTTGCAGTAGCAAAAATTGGAAAACTGAAATTTCATTTCAAATTTCCAAGTGTTGCCATTCGCAAAATGACCTATGCTTTTTGCACAAATACGTTTGGCCTTTATAATATAGATAGTCCCGAATCTTTTACCAACACTACACTGCTACAGACGACTTAAAATCGCTCATATTGCAAAATACTTTCAGCTGTTCAAATAATAAATACGCTACAGTTAAAAATCTTAATAATAACTTATTATCTTAAGACGATAACAATAATTGAACAATATAAAGATTTTAAAAATTAACTTTTAAGTTAAATTATATTGAATGATCATTTTGAATTTGGGTTATTCGTCGAGTCATCTGTAATAATAAGGAGAGAAGTTTGTGAGTGTGTCAGCGCTGTTCTGAAGAGACCATTGCAAATAAAGTTACAAAATTTGGAGGGAAGTTACCTCTTTATATGAAGTTTTGAACCTCGAAACCCCTTTTTCGATTTTTTGATTAGATTTTTTAACTTAATTTTTAGGGATGTTAGCGTTATTAGTGAAAGGGATACGGTTTCATTCTTTTAATCCAAAATAGCAAATTTAGTTTTCTTTCCAATAAAGATTATTTGGAATTCGTGCAGCAATTTTTGAATATTTAATGAATTTTTTAATACGATTTTTAGTATTTTTACGCATTTTGAAGCTATTTTTTTGAAATTGATAAAAAGAAAATTGTTTCAAATTTTACCTAATTTTTTACATTTTCTCTGCTACGATTTTTGAATTTCTCTGATTTTTAATCCAATTTTCGAAATAATTTTTAACGATTTTTTCGAGATATTATGCTTTTAGAATCGATTTTTTTTTTTTTCATTTCAGTCAATATTTTAGGGGGGGTTTTATGCATCATGTCTTATCTATTTTTAAATTGTATGAAAAAAAAAAAAACGAATAACATGAAGCAATAAAGGAATCTTTTAGAACATCCACAGTAATCTATAATAATGAGGAGACAAGTTTGTGACTGTGTCAGCGCTGTTCTGAAGAGACCGCTACACGTGGAGTTACAAATTTCGGTGTGAAGGTATCTCTATATATGAAGTTTTGCAACTCGAAGTACTATTTTCGATTTTTTATTAGATTTTTTTAAATTAATTTTTTTGTTTTGAGGCGATTTTTCCACATTAGTGAAAGGTAGTAAGAGTTGTCCTATCAAAAATTTGAACCGCTAAGAACATAATAGGTAGTATCTCTTACGAAATCTACCTAAAATGTCAAAAGTATAGTTCCTAATATTTTTAACAGTAATTTAATCAAATGTCTTTCATTCTTGCTTAAGACCCCCCCCCCCCCACACACACACACACACACACATACACTCGAGTAATATATCTAATGATAGGTTGTTTAACAGAATTTCGTTTTCATACAGTTTTGTTAAAAAGACGCTCAATGATGATGGAATTGGGAACGATAAAAATGCGATTAGGTTAAAATTTCGATCTGTTTTAAATTTTAAGATAGTTTATAAAACTTGATTTAAAAAAAAAAAAAAAAAAAAAAAAAAAAAAAAATTGCTAATCACATTTTGGTGACGGAGGAGGAGGGCCGTGAACAAAATGAGGAAACACAATAGGGTAATCTGTTTGAAACTTTTAGATAGTTTATAGCCTATAATGCAATATATAAAAATGAGAAAACGTCAAAAATTGGGGGGAGGAGAGAAGCGCGTTTTACAAATGGAATATGAAAATTTAATGCAAAGGGACCGCGAAGTGATCCAGAATGGAAATGTGAAACAATTACGTATGGGGTTCGTTAGAAAATAGGGACTGCTTCGTGAATCGCGATACCAATCGTAATCACGAAGCGTTTATGCGGAGAGTTGGTGAGCATAGCAAGTGCGGGGAAGTTGAACCCCCCTAATTTACTCTCCTAATTTAATTTTTCATTCATTCAAAATTAAGTAAAACTGTTATAACAATTCATTGGCATTACAACAGATGTGAAAATTTTCCAACACACTGTTAGATAAGCTTATTAGTTTTTAGATTTTATTGACATGACATCATAAAATTTAGCAAATGTATTCTCTGTAAGTATATAAACAATGTATGTACTTTATTAAATATAATTAAATAGCTTTTAGATAATTTGTTTGTGATCATGTTATACATAAATATATATTAAAAATTCATCTACCAGCAAGACTATGATACAATAAATCAAATTAAATAACATTAAAAACTGAATAAAATGACAAACTACATTTCATTTAGTTTAAAAGAGTTTTTAAAATATAAGTTATTGTACGAATTTTTCACATTTTTGAAGCACAATATTTTAAAACATTGTTCAAACGAGTGAAAACTGGTATTTCTTTTAACTACCAGCTCAAAGTAATGCAAATATAAGTTTAAAGATTAAGTCATTTTAAAAATTTCTATTCGACATACAGCTGCAAATGATTTTTCTATTTCTTTCGAAAGGGATAACTGTTCTTTGTTCTAGGAAATACCCAAAATATTACTAAAAAACAGTATTTTGTCACTTTTTTGCATAAAAAACGAACGAAAAAAATAAAAGGAAGAATAAAATAAATGTAGAAATAAAAGTATTACCATCGATCATACTTTCAGTAAATTTTAAATCTGAAAATATTGAAAATTTAAAATATGATTTAAACATTGCTAGAACCAAACGAAATTACACTGTTTTCATTTCAAATGCAGTTACAATATACATAGCTGCCAACTTTTACGCATTTTTGCTACCACTAAAATTAGTTCAGAGATTTTCCATTTGTTTAATCATAAGATTTCGAGGGTTAAATAAGACAATATTTACTATAAAACTTTAGTGGTAGGAAAAATGCTTAAAAGTTGGCAGCAATGCAACATAGTATCATGTAAAATTTAAAGTTAAAAAATATTCAGTTTCATTGAAATCTGTGACAGTGGCTCAGGGGAAATAGCAATCAATGACTCTGCTTGATTTGATTTGGAATGCAGCTAAAAAATATTTTTAAATAAGAAATACTAATAATAATACACAAAATTCCTCTATTTTTATTTCATAATCAGGTAAAAGACACTTTTAAGAACATTTCAAAATAAAAATAAATTTAATAGAAATTTCACGTTTTGTGATATTTATATATATATATATATATATATATATATATATATATATATATATATATATATATATATATAATTAAAACAACTGATATATTAAATCAAATCACACACCATATCTCATTTAGTAAAAATATCTATATCAACTCTAAAAGTAATCTTAAAAGCAATAAATCACGCACATCTATACCGTTAAACGACATCTATACTGTTAAACGACATCTATACCGTTAAACGAAATTGAAAAACCAATACGTGAACTATAACTAATCCATAAACTATAAACGATCCAACAAAATCTTATACTATAATGCGAGCAAAAATTGTGTGTGTCTGTGTGTGTAAATTTTATCTCAAAAACGGCTGTAACGATTTTCGCAAAAATTTGGATTTTACCATTTTTGGGCACGAGAAGACCATTGGGCTAGGTCACATGTTCGAAAAAATTCGATTATTGGGTCATTTTGGGTCATAATGGGTCAGGATCAAGCAATTTATATTTAAAGAACGGCTGGATCGGTTTTAAAGAAATTTTGTATCCTATCCTTTCTTAGCACGAGAAAACTATTGGGCTGGGTCACATGTTCGAAAAATTTCGATTAGTGGGTCATTTTTGGGTCATTATGGATCAATCCATTTTTATCTAAAAAACGGTTCTAACGATTTTGACCAAATTTTATATTTTATCGTTTTGGATTACAAGAAGATCATCGGGTTACGTAACATGTTCGAGAAAATTTGGTTAGGGGGTCATTTTTGGGGTCATTGTGGGTCATGCTATTTTTATCTAGAGATTTTCCCAGGCAATTTCGACTAAAAAATGCATTCTATGGTTTTCGGGCACGAAAAAAACATTGGGCTAGGTTACATGTTCGAGAAAAAAAATTAATGGATCATACTGGGTCAGTAAGAGTCTGGGTCAAGCTATTTATATTTAAAGAACGGCAGAATCAATTTCATCGAAATTTTGCCTGTAACACTTTTTTGACGCGAGAAAGGTAATGAGCTAAGTCACATGATCGAGTGATTTCGATTATAAGAGTCATTTGTGGGTCATGATGGGTCATAATGGGTCATGGTCAAGCTATATCTAAAGAACAGGAGGATCGATTTTAACGAAATTTTGTATGCAACATTTTTTTGGCACGAGAAAATTATTGGGCTAGGTCTCAGTTCGAGAAATTTCGATAACTGGGTCATTTTGGATCATAAAAGGTCTGGGTCAAGCTATTTATATTTAAAGTACGACGGTATCAAATTTAATGAAATTTTGTATGTAACAGTTTTTTGACGCGAGAAAATTAATGAGCTATCTCACATGTTTGAGAGATTTCGATTATAAGAGTCTTTTATGGGTCATGATGGGTCATAATGTGTCATGTCAAGCTATATCTAAAGAACATATGTATCAATTTTAACGAAATTTTGTATACAACATTTTTTGGCACAAGAAAATCATTGGGCTAGATCACATGATCGAGAAATTTCAATTAATGGGTCATTTGGGGTCATAAAGGATCTGGATCAAGCTATTTATATTTAAAGAACGACGGGGTCGAGTTTAACGAAATTTTGTGTATAACAATATTTATACACGAGAAAACTAATGGGCTAAGTCACATGTTCGAGAGATTTCGATTATAAGGGTCATGATGGGTCATGGTCAAGCTATATCTACAGAACCGGTGAATCGATTTTAACGAAATTTTGTACACATCATATTTTTGGCACGAGAAAATGATTGGGCTAGGTCACATGTTCGAGAAATTTCGATCAGTGGGTCACTTTCGGGTTATTCTAATTTTATCTAGACAATGCCTAGCGCAATTTCTACTAAATTTTATATTTTATCGTTTTCGGATAGAAGAAAATCATTGGGTTAGGTAAGATGTTAGAGAAAATTCGATTACTGAGTCATTTTGGGTCATTTTGGGTCAAGGTCAAACTATTTATACCAAAAAATTCGCTCAATCGATTTTATCTAAATTTTTTGTCTAATGTTTTTTGGCACGCAAAACTTAATGAGCTAGGTGACATTTTCGATATAAGAGTCATTTGTGGGTCATGCTAATTTTATCTAAAAAATTGTTCTCCCCATTTTGAGTGTACTTTCTATTATATCGTTTTCGGGCAAGAGAAAACCATTAAGCTAGGACACATGCTCGTAACAATTCAATTAGTGGGTCGTTTTAGGTACCAACTCATAGATAACTTAACCATGAAACTTGCCCGTCACAACCAAAAATGAACATTAATATATATACTAGCAGGGGTGACCGAGCTCAGCTCGGTCAAAATTAACTTTGTGTTCAACTCGATATAGTATTTTCCCTGTATCATTCACTCTGTATTATTACTGTAAAACATGTTATTAATAATATCATTATTTATAAAAACAATCAATAAGAAAACTATGTTTATATGCACATGTTCATAAATTTTACTTTATTTTCAAATTTACAACGAAAGGACATCAATCTAAATCACTTTTTAGCTCGATTTTGATTAATTTAACTATGTATCTCAAATACTATTAAGAATGTATAAGAAATTTCTTCACATTCTGAAAGACAATATTTTTTGCCAGATATAGCCAAATTTGGACACATTCTTTCATTTGGTACCAAATACGTGTTTTGGTTTCGTAATCTTAATAGTCGATTTTTCGGCCAAATTTAGCCAATATTTTGTCAAATATCGGAAACTTATTGGCTTTTGCCATATTCTCATGATCCTGAATTTTATTACCCAAATGATCCACTAATCAAATATGATCAAACATGCGACTTAGCTCAATGATCTTCAGGTAATCAAAAACATAAGAGTATAAAATGAATCAAAATCGTTTAAACCATTCCTTAAGTAAAATTAGCTTGACACAATTCAGCAATGAAGCGATATGATCCACTAATATAATTTTGTTTAATATGCAACTCAGCCCAATAGTCTTCTCGTGACAAAAGACGTTTCATTGCAAAATTTAGGTAAAATTGATTGAGTCGTTGTTATATATAATTATAATGACCCGAACCCATTAAGACCTAAAACGACCCACTAATTGAATTGTTACGAGCATGTGTCCCAGCTCAATGATTTTCTCTTGCCCGAAAACGATATAATAGAAAGTATACTCAAAATGGGGAGGACAACTTTCTATATAAAATTAGCATGACCCACAAATGACTCTTATATCGAAATCTCTCGAAAATGTGACCTAGCTCATTAAGTTTTGCGTGCCGAAAAACGTTAGACAAAAAATTTAGATAAAATCGATTGAGCGAATTTTTTGGTGTGAATAGTTTGACCTTGACCCATTATGACCCAAAATGACTCAGTAATCGAATTGTCTCAAACATCTTACCTAACCCAATGATTTTCTTCTGTCCGAAAACGATAAAATATAAAATTTAGTAGAAATTGCGCAAGACATTGTCTAGATAAAATTAGAATAACCCAAAAGTGGCCCACTGATCAAAATTTCTCGAACATGTGACCTAGCCCAATCATTTGCTCGTGCCAAAAATATGCTGTGTACAAAATTTCGTTAAAATCAATTCACCCGTTCTTTAGATATAGCTTGACCATGACCCATCATGACCCACAAATGACCCTTATAACCGAAATCTCTCGAACATGTGACCCAGCCCAATGATTGTCTCGTGATAAAAAATATGCTGTATACAAAATTTCGTTAAAATCGATTCATCCGTTCTTTAGATATAGCTTGACCATGACCCATCGTGACCCTTATAATCGAAATCTCTCGAACATGTGACTTAGCCCATTAGTTTTCTCGTGTATAAATATTGTTACACACAAAATTTCGTTAAACTCGATCCCGTCGTTCTTTAAATATAAATAGCTTGATCCAGACCCTTTATGACCCGAAATGACCCATTAATTGAAATTTCTCGATCATGTGACCTAGCCCAATGATTTTCTTGTGCCAAAAAATGTTGTATACAAAATTTCGTTAAAATTGATATATATGTTCTTTAGATATAGCTTGACATGACACATTATGACCCATCATGACCCATAAATGACTCTTATAATCGAAATCTCTCAAACATGTGAGATAGCTCATTAATTTTCTCGCGTCAAAAAACTGTTACATACAAAATTTCATTAAATTTGATACCGTCGTACTTTACATATAAATAGCTTGACCCAGACCTTTTATGATCCAAAATGACCCAGTTATCGAAATTTCTCGAACTGAGACCTAGCCCAATAATTTTCTCGTGTCAAAAAAATGTTATATACAAAATTTCATTAAAATCGATTCTCCTGTTCTTTAGATATAGCTTGACCATGACCAATTATGACCCATCATGACCCACAAATGACTCTTATAATCGAAATCTTTCGATCATGTGACTTAGCTCATTACCATTCTCGTGTCAAAAAACTGTTACAGGCAAAATTTCGATGAAATTGATTCTTTAAATATAAATAGCTTGACCCAGACTCTTACTGACCCAGTATGAGCCATTAATTTTTTTCTCGAACATGTAACCTAGCCCAATGTTTTTTACATGCCGTGTACGTGAAAACCATAGAATGCATTTTTTAGTCGAAATTGCCTGGGAAAATCTCTAGATAAAAATAGCATGACCCACAATGACCCCAAAAATGAAATTTTCTCGAACCAAATTTTCTCGAACATGTTACGTAACCCGATGATCTTCTTGTAATCCAAAACGATAAAATATAAAATTTGGTCAAAATCGTTAGAACCGTTTTTTAGATAAAAATGGATTGATCCATAATGACCCAAAAATGACCCACTAATCGAAATTTTTCGAACATGTGACCCAGCCCAATAGTTTTCTCGTGCTAAGAAAGGATAGGATACAAAATTTCTTTAAAACCGATCCAGCCGTTCTTTAAATATAAATTGCTTGATCCTGACCCATTATGACCCAAAATGACCCAATAATCGAATTTTTTCGAACATGTGACCTAGCCCAATGGTCTTCTCGTGCCCAAAAATGGTAAAATCCAAATTTTTGCGAAAATCGTTACAGCCGTTTTTCAGATAAAATTTACACACACAGACACATACAATTTCTGCTCGAATTATAGTATAAGATATATATATATACAGGGTGTCCCTAAACAAATGGTATATACGCTAGGGGGGTGATAGAACACATCAAGACGAGTCATAGTAAATAGGAAACCAAGGGTTCCAGACGTTTTCCAAAGGAGATAGCCGCAATTAAAGTTTGGGTCCAAAATTTCAAGTACGCATAAAAAACGGAAAAATTAGTCGATTGATTTGCGGTTTTCACTAAAATTATTCTTAATGTTGGTATTTTCTTGAAAATAAATTATAAAGATAAATTTCGAAAAATGCCGATAGAGGGCGCTTTAGACTTTGAAGTAATGAAAAACAATTTTTTGCCGTGATTTTTTGCATCTCATTAAATGGTTTCGTAAACTTAGACTTAAATTTTGAGCTCAAAATCTGAATAGTTGGAAGCGGTTAAGTAGCACAAACTTAACTGTGTTCAGAGGGTTTAAATTTCAAATGATTATAAAAAAAACGGAAAAATTGGTCGATTGATTTGCGGTTTTCACTAAAACTATTCTTTATGTGGGTATTTTTTTGAAAATGAATTATAAAGATAAATTTCAAAAAATGCCGATAGAGGGCGCTTTAAACTTTGGAGTAACGAACAACTACATTTTACGTTATTTTTTGCATCTGATTAAATGTTTTCGTAAACTTAGACTTAAATTTAAATTTTGAGCTCAAAATCTGAATAGTTGGGAGTGGTTAAGTAGCACAAACTGAACTGTGTTCAGAGGGTTCAAATTTCAAATGATAATAAAAAACGGAAAAAATGGGCGATTCGTTTGCGGTTTAAAATAAAACTATTCTTTAAGTCAGTATCTTCTTAAAAATGAATTTTAAAGATAAATTTCAAAAAATTCCGTTAGAGGGCGCCTAAACTTCAGATTAACCAACAACAAATTTTAACCGTTATTTTTTGTATCTAATTAAATGCTTTCCAAAATTAGTTAAATGTTTTCGAAATCTTAGATTTAAACTTAAAGTTTGAACTCAAATTCTGAATCGTTGGGAGGGTTAAGAAGCGCAAACTGAAGTGTGTTCAGGTATTGAAATTTAACCCCCCCCCCCCCCCCGCCTCGAACACGGTTCACTTTTGCGCTACTTAAACACTCGGCAACGACTCAGAATTTGATCTCAAAATTTAAATCTAAGCATTTAATGAGATTTAAAATAATAACGGTTAAAAATAGTTGTACGCTACTCCAATGTCTAAGGCGCCCTCTACCGGCATTTTGTGAAATTTATCTTTAAAAATTTATTTTCAAGAAAAAACTGATTTAAAGAGTAGTTTTAGCAAAAACTGCAAACGAATCGACTAATTTTTCCGGTTTTTTATAGTTTTCCGTTTCGTTTGAAATTTAAACCCTCTGAACACAGTTCAGTTTGTGCTGCTTAACCACTCCCAACTATTCGGATTTTGAGCTCAAAATTTAAGTTTAAATCTAAGCCTACGAAACCATTTAATGAGATGCATAAAATAACGGCAAAAAATAGTATTAGGATGGATTATTTCGTTAATCCACAGTCAAAAGCGCCCTCTATCGGCATTTTTTGAAATTTATCTTTATAATTCATTTTCAATAAAATACCGACATAAAGAATAGTTTTAGTGAAAACCGCAAATCAATCGACCAATTTTTCCGTTTTTTATAATCATTTGAAATTTAAACCCTCTGAATACAGTTAAGTTTGTGCTACTTAACCGCTTCCAACTATTCAGATTTTGAGCTCAAAATTTAAGTTTAAGTCTAAGCTTACGAAACCATTTAATGAGATGCAAAAAATCACGGCAAAAAATAGTTTTTCATTACTTCAAAGTCTAAAGCGCCCTCTATCGGCATTTTTCGAAATTTATCTTTATAATTTATTTTCAAGAAAATACCAACATAAAGAATAATTTTAGTGAAAACCGCAAATCAATCGACTAATTTTTCCGTTTTTTATGCGTATTTGAAATTTTGGACCCAATTTTTAATGGCGGGTATCTCCTTTGGAAAACGTTTCGGACTCTTGGTTTCCTATTTACTATTACTCGTCTTGATGTGCTCTATCACCCCCTAGCGTATATACCATTTGTTTAGGGACACCCTGTATATAAGATTTCAAAGTTTCAAAAATTTTTTAGACAAACTTATAATGTTATAAGCATAACAATATTTTTTTTAAACTGCATACCCTAATTATTATGCTTAAATTATTTGAAGATGATTTATTAAATAGAAATTTAAAGATAATTGTATTTATGACATGTTACATTTGAAAACATAGCAGTCAAAAATGCCAACTGACGGCAGTTTTTCAAAATTTTGATAACTTTTTCTCAAAAACTATTTTACCGATGCACAGTGTGGCAAAATCCCGAAAAGCTGGCCAAAATATGAAAATGTTAATCAAATTGTACGAAAATTCGTATACAGGTGTTTTTGAAGATGCTAAGTAAAAATACAAAATTAAAATTGAAAAAAAAAATGGCCGATACAATATTGCGGAATAAAAATTTAAATGTCTCGAAAGTTATTCAATTTATATGCAATTTCGTAAACTTTTCAGGATGCTAATTAGGATTCAAAAGTTAAATTTTAAAAATAAATAAATACATAAAATTACAGATTAAGAGTAAAAACAATAAGATTTAAATAAAATTTAAAATTTCGAGGTAAACTTAAAAGGGAATTTTCAAAAAACCAAGACATATTTAAACGAAATTTAAGTACGTTAATGGAAAGTAAAACATTAGACTATTTAATTTTATATTATTAAAATAAAAACGAATATATATTCCAGAAATTAACCTTTAGAATCAACTGTAGTATAATAAAAATTCTTCAGAGGTCAAGGTGTCGAAATAGTTAGCAGAACTTGTTGGCGGTATTGGAAGATCCTGTGACTCTTAGGATCAATGATTTTAATTTCTTCTACGATAATTTACCTAAACTGGAAAGGAAAGAATCTGATGACATTAAAATACGTAAAAATAGCTTTTTTTCTCGCTACTGCATCTTTGCGATAAATCTTCTCGATGCCTTTTGATCAGTTTGTTGCATGATTCTTGAGTATCTTATGGCATTTGACAAATTGTCAGTAATGAAGATAATGTTATTTCTTTGTCATTAATAAGTAGTTTGTGTACTGAAGTAAGCATATAGAACCAGGGGTGCTGCTCAAATCTACGAGCTATTTGTAAGGGAAATTTTTCGAAGTTTATCAAATAAATAACATGGCTACAAGAAATTACTTATGGCATAGAAGCGTTTAATCAAATCTTCGTATATGCTCGTTTAGAAACAAATAGTTGCGTTTTCAAAGAATCTTTGAATTGTATTTCCATCATTTGTGCTTCCAAATCTGGGATTTAGTTTCTCGACGAGAAGTCTTGAATGTAAACGAAATATTTTTTGCATATTTTATTTTGCAACTTCAGTGTCCTTCTTTTCATGCAGAGTACGAGCTTTTCATTTTTTCTATCCAGTTGTCTGCCAGGTGTGAGGCCTCTCTAAACATCTTTGCACGTAACTTAGCTATTCTGAATTCTAAATTATCTCAATCCACTTTTAATAAAAAATGTCAGATCGGTAAGATGCTGTTTTGATGCTGTCTGACATAAGTAGCAACGTTGAGTATTACACTAATTCGTTTTTAACGACTTTTTCTTCTGTATCAAAGATTGTATTAAACGAAATAAGCTGATTCTGCTAGTTTTTAATGCAATCCCATTCTTTGACAGTTGCTTCCGTATTTCTTGAAAAAGAAAAATGGATCTTGGCCCGATAAAATCAGTAAAATGAAGATATCGATATTTTCAAATTGACTATTCATGAATTATTCGCAATATTTATGTATTCTAGTAGCACGGAAGAAAGTAAAAATATATTAGACTTCCTGCCATCTTCATAGGTAAATATTTGTTTAAATGTACTCAGAATAGATGTGCTATCACATCCTCACTTGCAAATCAAATCCAAATTACTAATATAAGCAAAAGTGATATTCATAATGATTTTTACTCGCATTAATGAAATACGCTCAGTAGTTTGATCTAGCAAATATAGCCATTGACAAAATAATTCTTCTAATTATAATAGAACAAACAAAATTACTACCTATAAAGATAAGAAAATGTTATTCTACCGGATCAGTAATAGAGGATTATTTTCATTTTTTCATTACTAAGCTAACTTATCAAATTAATGTAATCTTATGATTATAGTACTTATTTACAATATAATAGGAAACAAACTATTATAAAATTGAATAATTCAAAATTTTGAAAAATATTTATCAGCTAAATTATGTAAAAAGTAGTCAATTTCAATATTTTTGAGGCGGCCGAAAAAGTGGCATTTTTACTTGCGGTTACTAAAATATGCGTGAAATGCAGAAAGACAGTTTTAGGCAGCTGGTTTTTTATGAATCATTAGACAATAGCTCAAGTTATTATTTCCATTAAATTTCGTTGCAGAACACTGTGGAACATTTAAACTTTTTGATGTTTAAAAGCAAAAAAATAAAAAAATTTCTAAAAATTTTTATTAAAAATGACAATGAATTTATTAAATTTTACGTGCTTAATATAAATTTTGTAATACATGCAAATAAAGTACATACTATCATAGTGTGAATCCATTTCAAATCATTAAAATCGGATAATATTATAAAATATAGCACGCGTTTAGAGGAACTGTTGTTTTGCTGTTTTTGTTCGCTCTAAATGATACTCCTTCAAGCATCATTTTTGAAATGATGCTGCTTGTAAGGGCAAAGCAAAAATCTTTTTTTAAATACAGATTTTGACTCTCCAAACATTATTCTAGCCAACTGTACAATCGAAATTCCCTAAATCGTAACTTCATTTTTCGACTTTTGGCCAGCTTTTTGGGTTTTTGCCCCACTGTGCGATGGGTTAAAAAAATTGCTGGAGATCATATCTTAATAGTAAGAACAAACGCACGCAGTTTCATTAAAATCCGGGATGGTGGGTTACAGGTCTGCTTGAACTGACATGGAATGACCCTGTTCCTTAAATTTAAATCTTTTTACGTTATTAAACATCAGTAAAATACATAAAATTCAATCCGATTCAAGTATATTTACGAAAGTTAGAGATCGGACAGATCGACAGACAAATCAAAGTCTTAAAAACTTTTCAACTGTGTTGGAGAGCGTTAAAAATCATTATAATAATTTAAACAATTGCTTAGATATTATAAAAAAATATATAAATTAATAAATATCTGCTGTTTATAAAATTTCAGTTTAAATTATAAATACTAAGCAAGCAGGTCCGGTGATTGCCGAACATTAGATTCGAAGGGCCGAATATTAGAGAATTTGCTACTCTTAAATTTAACTTTCTATAAATAATAAAAATTGGAATCAGCTGAAAATAATTGCTGAAACGTTAAAAAACTATTTTACCGATGTTTTAAAAAATTGCTGGAGATCATATCTTAATAGTAAGAACAAACACATGCAGTTTCATTAAAATCCTTGATGGTGAGTTGCATATTGATATTTCACTGCCTTATTTTGATGTGGAATGAACCACAAAGAAATAAATTTAACAATATACATTTAAGAAAATTACAGAAGGAAATGGAAGGACCACTTGGAAAGGATGAATTTTAACCCATACCAAAAGCAGCTTTGAATTATAATCCAGGGGGAGCGAGGCAGAGGAAGGCCACAAAAGAGTTGGATTGAGGTCGGAACAGACTTATAGCCTTAAAGCATGTTTGGGATGATGATTAACTTTTACAATAGAAAAAAGTACTGAAAGTAGTAATGTGTAGAATTTATAATTAATTTAAATAGACGGTAAAAAGACGTCTCTAACAATGCAGCCAATAGGGAAAATTTGCTTTAAATTCATTTTAATCATGTTAGACTATTCCAAATATAATGAAATTGATATGCATTTACAAAGTGAATTTAAATATGCATTTAATAGATTATGGAGTGTAAATTATGGGGTGAAAGGAATTAAGTTATGATCAATACTCTTAAAGGCTTGTATGCCTATTCGTAATATAAAAAAAAAGTTAAATTAAAAAATAAATATATAAACCTCTCTTTTTAGCATTAAGAAAATTACAGAGAAAATAACATTACTATTTTGCCCTTTTGCCCGGCAGCCTAAGAATTAATGAAGCCGATACATAAAATTAAAAATCAATTAATCCTATTGAAGATATTTTTAAAAGTGACATTTAAAAAATTGAACGACTGTTAGGAAACTAGTTTTGTTTACACTACTTCCGAGAGAGCAGAGGAGAGAGGAAACGCCAAATGGGTGAGATTTTATCAATGAGTACACCAAATGCTCTCGCATCTCTCATTCGAGTGGGGACAGGAAGAGAAGAAAATGAGAGAGAAGATTTCCAGTAGGATGATTAGTCTGACGGTGACAACCCCAACTCAACTCGTGTTTTTCCGTGGAGGAGGTGAGATTTCGCCTCAGAATGTGACTAAAAGTTGATGAAATGGATAACTCCATGGAGCACAATGAGGATGTGTTTGCTAAGCCATCCATCATGACAACTGGAACGTAAGACAGATTTGCTAGATGGAGGGATAACTGTAACCAACATCAGCCTGAAAGATAGCTGCTGGGGGAACAACAGAAAAATTATTTGTAATGCAATATGTAAACAGAGATCACATCTGCCAACAAAAAGAACCATCTAGAATAAGTGGAACGATATATATGTGTATCTTGGGGGAAATAACTTGACCTCGAAGATATTGAATTGCAGAAGTAATATTTGTGTAATGTAAAGTTAATTTGTAATGGGTGCATTCGTAAATAAACATGTCTTAGGATGACAGATCACAAGAAATAATTCATGTAGTTGGTTTATTTAATTGCAAACCTTATTTTGAAAATATATTTTGGCATTCATTTTTATTTTTTTAAAAGGACAGTGGACATTGAAAATGAGGGAAAATAAGTTAATAAAATAAGCGTTTATTCAATGTTTTTAAAATCTTATAGTCGATTCTTGTATATAATAAATTGACCTCGGAGATAGTAAATTGCAGAAGCAATATTTGTGCAATGTAAAGTTAATTTTTTTGAGTGCATTCGTAAATAAACATTTTTAGGACGACAGATAGCGAGAAATATTTATGTAGTTAATTTATATAATTGCAAACCTAATTTTAAAAATCTGATTTGATGTTCTTATTTATTTTATTAAAAAGACAATAGACATTGAAAATAAGAAAAAAATCAGTTTTTATTCAGTGTTTTTAAAATCTTATAATCGATTCTTGAATCTAATAACTTGACTTCGGAGATAGTAGATTGCAGAACTAGTATTTGTGTAATGAAAAGTTAATTTACATGCATTAAATTAAAATGTTTTAGGAAGACAGATAGCAAGTACTCATTGTAGCTGGTTTATATAACTGTAAATCTTATTTGAAAATTGTTTTTAAGTTTTTGTTTAGGACATTGAAATTGAATGGAAAAAAAAAAAAAAAAAAAAACAGCGTTTTTAGGGATCTTGGGACTCTTAAAACTTCTAAATTATCCAAATTTTAATACCTTTAGGTGTTAAACGTCTATGTTTTCTGAACATTTTGATAGAAGTGTTTCCTAAAAATCCTCATTGAACAGGAGTTATGGCTTACACCCGCTCGATAGATGATGTGAAGTTTCCAAAACTTTGAAGTCCTTTTTCCATATGACGTTTTTGGACATAACGCGCAGGATATGTCGAAAATTTCTCAATGTGTTATCATAATTTTCAATGCATATGTTTCATGATAATCTGTGTGTATAGTAATTGCCTATGAAAACGTATATGGTCAAGATTTTGATTTCACCTTTTATCACCAATAGATATATTCTGCTCTAAACGAAACTCTGACTGTGCCCAGCCCCCCTATCTGCGGCACCGTATAACAGACATACTGTCCTGTGCACAACGCTGCAAAATCTTTCTGTTCCACCTTCCACCAACAGGCGGTGCACTCTTTTCTAAAAAACTTCTTCCGATCGAGACTCCACTGCGTCTGGCACTGTATATTACGCGTGCTGCACACGCGCTGCAAAAGCTTTTAGTTCAACTTTCCACCATATCTTACAAAACTTTTATCTGTTACAGTATTTGCAGTTACATAAAAAAATGTAGGTATCCCAGTTTCCTAAAAAATTCCTAGTAACCTTACAGATATTTGATTTACTGTGCAAATCTGTATCTATTACATGAATTGTTGCTGTCGCCTTTACATGAAATGTTCTAGGAATCTCAGTATCCTAGAAAACTGTTAATAACTTTACGGATCTTTTTTTTTGGGGGGGGGGGGCTTGTAGAAATCATAGCTTGGAGGAAAAACGTTTCGTTAGTTAGCAGAAAGTTCTTACTTCGTACCGCGACGCTGGAACTTGAAATTCCATACTAAGGTGGATTTAATTAAAACAAATTTCGTTTTATTGCCAATTTAAGGTTTTATATATATATATATATATATATATATATATATATATATATATATATATATATATATATATATATATATATATATATTATTTTTTATCACTAATGTTCATAATATTTTTTGGAATTACAATTTTTTTTCTATTTTAAAAAAAACATTGCGATTTATTAATGCTTCAACATTTTAACTTTCACGAAAACAATATTTTTTAGTCTTTAGAAATAAAAAATTGTATTTATATCTCCGCTATTTTTTTTGGGGGGGAGGGGGGGGCTTTTTAAAAAAATTGGAATTTTGGGTTAAATTTAAATAATTTAATTTTACCATTTTTAATTTGATTAAAATGCATAATTTCCTTTTATAATTATTTTAAAATTAACTTTATTGGTGGTACCACCTATGTAAAAATTTAATAAAATTATAAATTTAAATATAATATAATATAATTTAACTATATTTATAAAATAAATTAACATACATAATTTGGATTTATTTATTAAAGAATAAGCTGTTTTAAAAAATATATTAAACAAAATAGTACCCTCTTCGCAATAGCAACTACACTTGCCCACTTTTTTTTTTAAATTTTAAAACAATTATTTTTAACAAAGAATTTATTGCTCTGGAAGATCGAAATTATCACGCAGGAATACTAAAAAGATGCAAACTTTTATCTCGTCTTTTCAGAACATTTGTGTTCACCTGGAAGTTTTCCCAAGAAGCAAGGGTGCCTTTTTTTATTTCTTTTTCCGCCAACACAACTTTTCAAGCATAAGATTATCTAAAAGTTACCGAAATGTTGAAAGTTTGACTTCATAAATTTCTTTGAAAGGCTTCACGATGTCAAAATAATATTCTCCCGGCGGATTTTATGCATGAGAGTTTAAGTTAAAGTAAATGTTTCTTTAAATAAGAATACTTTTTGAAGAGAACAGTTTGTTATTCTAAGTCGTTTATTTTTAAGAATTTCATCATTATCTTGTTTCCGCAAATAATACAATGTAACATTCGAATTAACATAGGATATACACTATATGGACAAAGTTGGCCGGCCACTTGCGATTTTAGGCATTTTCTTAAATATCTAGAAAAATACAAGAGGACTTTTCCGGAAACTCCAGGTGTGTATACAGAATAGTATATGTCATACATTTCCGTGAAAACTTTTTCCCGAAACTCCAATAGAGGACCGTCAACAAATTAAAAAAGAACGAATACCTTTCAGATAATCCTGTCAAAACTCATGGAGCAAAAGCGTTCAAACTGTAGATTATGATTAAGTGGCTTATTGTAATAAACTGTGTTCATTTTTATGCGAATAGCATATATACTCGTAGAGAAATTAAGGTTTTTCTAAAAACAGTCCCAAATTTTTCCAAGTTTTTTGCTTATAATTTGCAGAGTTCTAAATAATAAATAATTTTCTTTTTGAAAGTATGACAAACAACATTGCACACAATACCCTGTAATCAGAATTAAAAATAATTAAAATTGTATGAAGAATGAGCAGGTTTACTAAATAATTGTTTATTGCGCATGCGTGAAGGTTATCAAAATTTCATTTGGATATTGTGTTAGCTAAATAAATAGAACAATGATGGTGAAAGTCTCAAAAACATAGTGGGGAAATTCTGAAAGTCATTGTCGATGAAATAAGCTCAAAATCCGTTGTTCCCAAAATGAAGCAAGAGAAAAAATGAGAGGTTATATCCAAATATAGTAGTGCGTGCCATGTTGTGTATTCTATACTGATACCAATCAATGGATAAATGGATAAAGCCCCTCATCTTAAGCAGATCAAATTAATAAATTTAAGCTCATTCAGTTGCAATATTTAACAACACAATATTTTAAAATCCTAATTGTGTACATAGGGTACACGCCATAAAATATCAAATTTTAGCTGAAAATATGAAATGTAATTTTTTCTACTATTTTTCCCTTTATTAGACCGATATAAAGATTTCAAATGTCTTCTTTCATAAAGATAGTAAAAATCGTGCAATGAAGAGTTAAAATAAAATATGAACACACACTTTAAAGGCAATAATTACTTTGTCATAGATGCAACACAGATTCAAAGCATATTATCCACCATACATCTATCCAACAATGATGAAGTTACGCACTGAGATAAAAGCAGGTATCCACAAGCTATGTGTCAAACATATCAAGGTATTTCCCACTGTAGATTAACCGCTTAACTGCTTCTTTTTTTACGTACAATAAATTAAAATAAGGATAAACACCAGTTTTTTTAAGCTATAACATTTGTAACGGTTAATCTGAACATTTCTACCGAAATAATATGAAATTGTATTTTTAAAAGTTAGTGATGTCAAAACGCTTTAAGTGACGGATCAAGCAAACTCTTCTTTCCCATACGAAGTACGGGCAAATCAGTTAGTTGGTTAATGGGTGGTAAATTATTTGAATCTCTCCATTAGAAATCTGAACGGATATCAAAATCAAAACAGCTGTCAAGACAGAAATCTGTATTTTTTTATGACCCATATAAATAGGCAGTAATTCACTCAAAAGTCATTAGCAATTTATGAGTAAAAGCTAAAAGAAGTTGCCAAGGGAAAAAATTAAAAGTATTCACAGTTTAAGGTTATGGGACGTGATTCATTAGAATTTTATTCTTTAAGAAGTTACCAAGAGAGATTATATAGTATCCATACAATTTTTTTTAAATTAGCAGACGATGTAGTACTCGAATCTCATCATTATCAGATAAAGGTCAAAGAAAATGGAAATGGTTCATAATATAAAAGTTTCTCAATTCCAAATTAATGGACGATAAATTATTCGATTTTCATTATTAGCAATCTATGTATCAAAGAAGTAAACAAGACAAAATCCGTAGTATTTATGGGGTTTTTTGTTTTTTTTTTACAGTTTCAGATTAATGGGCGGTGAGTCATTTAAACCTCATCATGAGTAATGTATGGATGGGTAAAAGAAGCACCAAGATAATATTCAATAGTATCCATATATATTTTTTCTCCAGTTTCAGATTAATGCACAGTGAATTACTCGAATCTTATAATTAACAATCTAAAAGACGAAAAAAAAAGGAAAGAAACTACAGAGGTATATAATATATATACCTCCATATAATATCCATAGAGCTTTTTCAGTTCTAAACTAATTGATGGTAAATTGCTGAAATTTCATCAGCAATCTATGGATCAAAGAAGATCTCAAGAAAAAATCCATAGTATCTATGAAGCATTTTAAATATCAGATTCATATGTGTGATGTACGGATGACAGAAGCAACCAAGGTAAAATTCCATAGTATCCACAGAATTTTTTTTTCAGTTTAAGATTAATGAACAGCCAGAAACATATAATTAACTATCTAAGAGCCAACAAAACTACAAGGGTAAAAATTCATATAATATGCAAAGGTCTTTTACAGTTTCAAATTAATGGATGGAAATTTTATCCGAAATCTACAGATAATAGAATGTCTCAAAAAAATATAATTTAACAAATTACAATGACTATTTGGAAAATGATATTTGAAAATATCATAGGCTAAAGTTTTAAAGACTTATACATAAATCCTATATTTAAATTAATAATAATAATAAACATCATTTTTAGGATGATCATAGCTAGTCACATATTACGTACGCCATGCATTAAACATTAATATTCCTAGACCAATGATAAAAAACAGAAGTTTATAGCTATACAACTTTAACTGCTCAAAATGTGCATTTTTATTGGATGGAGTTGATCCTACTGACTTCTGAACGCCTCATATTACCTACGACATGGATTAAACCTTAATATTCCTGGACCCATCATAAACAAATTTTAAGTGAAATTTCAGTTTTACAATTTTCGGAACTGCAAATTTTTTAACTTCTAAACATCGCACATTTTAAATTTTTATACCGTTGCGTGCAGACAAAAAATGCCATTTTAAATGAAATTTGTTTGAAATCTTTATCGCAATTTGTTTTCAAATTATTATTATTTATTAAAATTTTTATTACTTTTTTGTCATCGTGGTACTCCATTTTTGGACAAGGACCAATCTGAAAACGAATAAAATAGACAACAGAAATATTTTCTTTTTGGACATTAAACATGGACCAATCAGAAAATGAATAGAATAAAATAAGTTGCGGAATTCACCCAATAAAAAGATTCAAATTTACATCAGTTTTTTCAATTCTGCACCGAGGGCAACAACTATTTTTCAAATAGTTAGAAAAAAAAAAACCCAGTCTTCACAGATTTTTTTCCAATTTCAGACTGATGCATAATAAGTTATTCGAATCTTGTAATTAGTAATCTAGAAGTCAAACAAACTACAAAGGTTATATAACTACAAATTATAAAGGTCTATATAATATTCATACAGCTTTTTCAGTTCCAAATTAATGGTTGACAAATTGCAGAAATTTTATCAGCAATCTACAGATCGAAGAAGGTTTCAAGAATAAATCCATAATATATAGAGTTTTTTCGATTTTAGATTAATGGGTGCTGAATCATATGAATCTCATCATTAGCAATGCACGGGTTAAAGATGTTATCAAGGTAAAAACCGACAGCATCTATAGAGATATTTTTCAGCTTCAGATTAATGGGAGGTGAGTCATTCGAACCCTCATCTTGTGCAATGTATGGGTCGAAGAAGAAACCAAACATGGGTCAAAAATCCATAGAGTCCAGAGATTTTTCTTCAGATTCAGAATAATGGACAATGAATCGAATCTTATAATTAGCAATCTAAAAGTAAAAGAAATTACGAAGTTAAATAACATATAATATCCAAAGATCTTTTTCAGTTTCAAATTAATAGATGGAAAAATTTCTCAAATTCGGTTAACAATCGGTGTTTCAAGAAAGCTGTCAAGAAAAAAAATCCTACTATTTTTGGCTTATTTTCAATTTTAAATTAATGGATGGTAAATTTCTCAAATTTCACTAACAATCAGTGGTTCAAAGAAGCTGCCAAGAAAAAAAAATCCTTAGTAGTTATGGCTTATTTTCCATTTCAAAGTAATAGATTGTAAATTTCTCAAATTTTACTGACAACCAGTGATTCAAAGAAGCTTTCAAGAAAAAAAATCCATGGTATTTAAGGTATATTTTCAGTTTTAGATTAATGGACAATGAATAACTCGAATTCCATCTTTAGCAATGTATGGGTCAAAGATGTCATCAAGGTAAAAATGCACAACCTCTATATAAATTATTTTCAGTTTCAGATTAATAGACGGAGAGTCTTTTTAACCTCAGCACGAGCAATGTATGAGTCAAAGAAACAACCAAAGTAAAAATCCATAGTATCGACAGTTTTTATTCAGCTTCAGATTAACAAAAAGTGAATTACCCGAATCTTATAATTAGCAATCTAAGAGCCAAAGAAACCGCAAAATTTAAAAACCATATAATATCTAATGATCTTTTTCAATTTCAAATTAATGAATGGTAAATTTCCCAATTAACAATCAATGCTTCAAAGAAGCTGTCAAGAAAAGATTCCATGGTATTTATGACATATTTTAAATTTCAGATTAATATATGGATGGTAAATTTCTCAGATTTCACTAACAATCAGTGGTTCAAAAAAGCTGTCAAGAAAAAATATTCATAGTACACTGTTAAAAATTTTTGCTGCATCGTCTATCATCCGCTTCTATATAAAACGATCACTTCACCCTATTATGGAGCATTCTCATGGGTCAAAAGAAAGATATTCTATAAAAGCGGGGGAGTGACGATGCAGAAAAAAGGTCAAATTTTTTACAGTGCATTTATGGCTTATTTTCAATTTCAAATTAATGGATGGTAAATTTCTCAAATTTGATTAACAATCAGTGATACAAAGAAGCTGTCAAGAAAAAAACATCCATGGTATTTATGGCATATTTTCAGTTTCAGATTAATGGACAGTGAAAAACTCGAATTCCACCATTAGCGATGTATGGGTCAAAAAAGTTATCAAGGTAAAAATCCAAAGCATCCATACAATTTTTTTAGTTTCAGATTAATGGACAGTGAAAAACTCGAACTCCACCATTAGCAATATATGGTTTAAAGAAGTTATCAAGGTAAAAATCCAAAGCATCCATACAATTTTTTTCAATTTCAAATTAATAGGTGGTAAATTTCTCAAATTTCCCTGACAATCAGTGGTTCAAAGAAGCCGCCAAGAAAAAAAAATATCCATGGTATCTATGGCATATTTTCAGTTTCAGATTAAAAGACAGTGAAAAACTCGAACTCCACCATTAGCGATGTATGGGTCAAAGAAGTTATCAAGGTAAAAATCCAAAACATCCATACAATTTTTTCAGTTTCAGATTAATGAATGGTAAATTTCTCAAATTTCACTAACAATCAGTAGTTCAAAGATGCTCCAAGAAAATAAATCTTTAGTATTTATGGCTTATTTTCAATTTCAGATTAATGGATGGTAAATTTCTCAAATTTCACTAACAAAAAGTGGTTCAAAGAAGCTTTCAAGGAAAAAAAAATCCATGGTATTTATGGCATATTTTCAATTTCAGATTAATGGACAAGGAATAACTCGAACTCTATCATTAGCGATGTATGGGTCAAAGAAGTTATCAAGGTAAAAATCCAAAACATCCATACAATTTTTTCAGTTTCAGATTAATGGGATGAATTTGTCTCGATCTCTTTTGTGTCGTCTCCCTCTTGCGACACTTCGCCTGCGAACGAACATGATTTCATTGTTTTTACTGGAGCGAACGAAACATGTCTCATCTAAAAGCGGAACTGTGATTGTCGGTAGGAGGACCTCCGAGGTTGTTGTCAATTCTCAAGAGGTGTGGAGGAGAACGGAATATGGCTGGCTATTTGCCCGAATTCTATTT
Organism: Maratus speculifer; assembly: GCA_964019185.1. Lineage (NCBI taxonomy): Eukaryota > Metazoa > Arthropoda > Arachnida > Araneae > Salticidae > Maratus > Maratus speculifer. Next base: position 28,745,572 of record OZ025300.1, read on the forward strand.
CTGAAATCTTATAAGTATCGCGCTTATGTATATTTAGATGGGGGACATAAAAAAAGGGGGGGGAGGAGAGTCTCCAAGTCGACGACGACACATTGAGTTTTGAATTCACAATGCCAAGAAACACGTGTTACAGTAAAGACGATTACTGGTATTCTGGATGCTATTTCAAATTTATACACACAATTTGAACATGACCCAGCATTGCATTTTGAAATATACAGCAGCAGTGTTGGGTATGAACGCGCTCACTGAACGAAAACTCACGAGTTTCGCTCACTATTTGTGAACTTTGAACTGAACTTCGCTCACTATTTTATAAACGAGTTTGAACTGAACGGAAACTCAAAAAATAAACGAGTTTGAACGAAATTTACGTTCAATTTTACGTTCAATTTTTTCATAATTTATTTAAAATTTTTCCAGACCTCAGTACATTTTTCCCCCTTTCAAATGCCATTTGGAGGCCGACACGTGCCTCAGGAAGGGTTAAGTCTGGATATCATTTCTTTGGGTAGTATCCTAGTCTTACATATTCTGTACCCTCGGGTCGCGCCGAACCGGACCTGGACTACATACAATTTTCGCCGAAAATACATACATACAGTAAACTCTCTGTATAAGGTGGTCTGTGTATAAAAATGAAATAATGTCTAACTCGGAAAGATTTTCAAGTCCCCGTGAATCCGCAGTCAGAGTAGAATTTATCTAAGACGGAATATTGTCTACTACGAAAAATTTTCATGATACCGATCAATTCCGCCTTAGCCAGAGTTTATTGTAATTTTAAATTACCATAATTCAACAATTAAAATTTTCTTTAAAGAGTAGTACATAGGACCTAAATATATTTTTTTAATTCAGTCTCTCTTGTTCTTCTGCAAGTTGGGGGGGGGGGGGGTTCTAAAACGGCCAATTTATCACATATATTTATTTCTTAAATCTTATTTATAATTTGATTACCTATAATTTTAACTATGCATAATAATTTACATATTATATAATTATTATTTTTATTATTAATATAAAATAAAATATTTAATATAATATAGTAATAGTAATAATAATAATAATAAAAATAATTAATAATAATAAATAATAAATTAATAATACATACATATCAATTAAATATAAGTAAAATTAAATGTTAAAATAAATGTAATTAATTATTACAAGTTATACTTATTAACAAAAATTTATTTAAAAAATGATTTTGTTGACGCATAGTGATATAAACTCAGTCTCCCTTGTTCGTCTGTCGCGGGGGGGGGGTACAAACTCCGAATCTATCATAGCTGTAGGCGATAACTTATTGTCGGGATGTTTTCTAGAATCTAGGGAAGAAAGTGACCGGAAAAACAAGAGCGCAAAAGAGTGACACGAAAAAAGTGATTTGAAAAAAGAGACAAGGAATTGATTAATATTGAACTTGTCGATAAATAAGTGGTATGATAATAGTATTAGTAATGGCGGATAATAAAATATTAACGTTTTTTAAATAAATTTTTGTTAATGAGCATATTTTCTAATATTTTATTTATTTATACAGTTATTTTTAATATGTCCTATAACTTAAAAAGATATCATTTTTTCAAATTAATTCTTGTTAAAGAAACTAATATTTAATATTTAAAACATTTATTTTTTAATTTTATTTAAATTTAATTTTACATTTAATTTATATTTATGTATTATTAATTTATTATTGATTTATTATTAATATACTGTATTAATTATTATATATTATATAAATATAAACATAAAATATAGCAAAATCTTAATATTTAATTTTATAATAATAAAAAATAGTAATTTTATAATATATAATTCACTATACACATTTAAAATTATAAATAATCAAATTATAAATAATATTGAAAACAAAAATATAAGAGATAGATTCGGAATTTTTACACACCCCACCCCACAGAAGTATGAACAGACTGAATTAAAAAAAATGCAAACATTTAAATACTTAGTATTAGTATACATCTGTATTCTAATTCTCTGTATTATACAAATTATTTTTATTGGGGCAGTGACAGGTTTTGAGAAGTTTTAAAGACGCCCCCCCCCCCCCCGTCCCTCTAATCTCAGTCCCGGGAGAGCAAGGACGCTCGATTGGTCGGGTGAGGGTAACCGACTCGATGCAGGATTCTAATCAGAGGTAAACGAAATCTAATTAACGTTAACTATCTTTTTCGAATGGAAAGCAAAGCAATTAATTCAAATTTTAATTATTATTTTTCATGTTTAAAAAATTAAATCAAAACTTCAAAACGTATATATAATTATTAGAAAAAAAAGTAAACAACCTTTATTAACTTCTCAATAAATTATCATAGAAGAAAATTACTGTTACCCAACGATTAGAAATAATGTCTACTTTTAAATGATGCATATAAAATTTGCTTAGGGGCATATCTACACATTAATATGAAACCAAACTTCATTTTTTTCAATAGCAATGCTCAGTTTTAACAAGATATTTCAAATCTTCGTTTCAAACTACACCTAGACATACAATTTCAAGCCATTTGAGTGACAAGTTTTTATATTATAAGCATTCAAAATTTAGTGCTTCTAATGTTATATTATAGTTTCATATTTTTATTAATATGTTCTGAAATTATATTCCTAATATGCTGTTTTTCTCTTTTTCTTTTTCTTTTTCTTTTCTTTTTTTTTTTTTTTTTTTCTTTGGTAGCAATGCAATAATACTAAAATACAAAAACATAAATACATGAAGTTGCAATTTTTATAATTTTATTATATGAATTATGAAATTAAGATTCAGAAAAATTATGAATTGTAATTTACAATTTTTTTTTGATGGATTTATATTTATCAAACGCTGCTTCATGTAATTTCAAAATTTCAAATTGTTTTTCCGAATAGTTTTCAAATTATCCTTAAAAGACGATGAAATGATGGATTAAGGGGCCATCTACGATGGAAGTGACTAGACATTTTAAGAATTCTTATCGATTTTGTAACTTAGCAGTCTTCAATTACTGCTTGAGGGGCGCTTAAGATGCCCTGATCAAATAGGCTTTTTCGGTCAACAATCGAGTACCCAATTTCAATTTGAATATAGCCCCTAAAATATGCTCGTTTTAAAATAATTAATTTCTTAGAATTCTATGGTATGAATTGCCTGAAAAGTTATCTTTAAGCTAATTGAAGAGTGTACAATTCATATACGCGGACAGAATCGAATACTGCTATTGATTAAAAAAAAAAGTCGGGATTTGTTTTAACACGTTGAATGCCATGTCAGACACCGGTGACCGACACTGAACTTTCTGTTTAGACCACATCAGTCACCGATGCCTGACAATGTAAAATATGATATAAAACTAAAAAAAAAAATACATTGTGTTAAATAATTATTGAAACTTCATTTAAAATTCACCTACATTTATTTATTAAATGATTATTGGGGTCATTCGAAAAAACGTGTCAGAAAATCTACTCGTACCGGAAAATTCTGGCCATTAATTACTAAACATGAGATATTGGAAACAATATCTAATAATTAAATGCTAGAATTTTTTGGTACGGATTAATTTTCCACAACAGACACGACTTCCCGAACTACCCAATATATCCTTAAATAAAAGGCGGCTTAAATGGAAACTTCAGTGTCAGTCACCGGTGATCGACACTTTCTTTTCCAGAGTCAGTAGGGAAAGTACCCTCACCCCCCCCCCCCCCCCCACGACCGTACTTTTCATTTCGAACTTAATAAAAACCTCTCCCCTCTTTTTTTTAGGAAGAGATAGATTCGGAAAAAAAGTTCGAAATTAAAAAAGTGCGTAAAAAACATGAAGCAATTTTGAATACAAATATTTTATTTTGTGTAGTTAAATATTTCGAAAATTTATATATTTTTATAAATTTATCTATTCTGTTTCATTGCAGTCATGTTTTTTTTTTCTTATTATTAAAATACATCAATTTTAAAATTCGGGATCAAATTGACACAGCACGCTGAAAATGTGTGAATGAACAACATAACATAGGGGGAAATCTACCGTCCTTTTTTTAAAGTTTTAATGTAGTAAAAATATAAAAACCTGATAAGCACAATCATATATAATTGAAATCGAAAATTCTCTGAAACCAGCCAACAAGCAAACCTCAAGATGGGAAAAAAAAAGAGTATTATTTCAGGAACCGATGAGAAAACATTTTTGTCGCTGATCCCAGTCACAGACTAGTAAAAGAATAAAGAAGAGAAGATAACCCCATACTGTGCGTAGGAATGCTCTAGGGTAGGAAGTCATGATCTGAGCATGGGCAACAACTTGTCAATATGCGTACGATTTACAAATCCAGGAGCCACCTTCTGAGAAAGTACCTTTTGAAGTAAAACGCTACGATCCTTTCCTAAACTTGGTATCTAATCGTATTGTATGGTTATCTAATAGTATTGTATGGCAAATCGTCGCTTCGTCATCCACTTTCTTTTTACGATGAGGGTGGCAAATAACGATTTCAACGCTGACAGCTCCTGGACCACCCATGAACTGGAAACACTCTCTTTTCATGCACATTTCGCCTAAGTTACAAATATATATTTTTTCCGGTAAAAAAATTATATTAGCTTTAAATATTATTATCACAAATCATTATAGATTTCTTGATCGCTTGCTTTTTCTAAAGATGTATGTATTTATTAAAATAAGAAATCTGTCTGTATAAATATAGTTAATACATGTTTTTATGTAATGTGATGACAAATGATTAATGAAAGGTTTTACCGCGTGGAGTTTCTCTATACGTGTAAATTGTTTTTTCTATTAAAAAATGCTTTTCACATTTTAAAATGATACACGGGCATATGGTAAACGGAAAAAAAGTGACCGGAAAAAAAGTTATCGGAAAAAAGGTGACATAAACTACAAAAGCGGAAAAAAGTGACACGGAAAAAAGTGACGCGGAAAATAAGTGACAAGGAAAAAAGTGACAAGGAATTGATTTTGGGGATTTATTATTGATTTTGGGGATTCATTGGTTAAGTATGAAAGGGGGATCGGGGGGGGGGCTCATAGTTTAGGTAAATGGGTTTTTCATGCTGAATTAACTGTTTTGGTTCAATTTTTGGATATATGTTCATCCTGAAAACACGCTTGCCTGATTAGTTTTGGGAAGGGACGGTTACCCCCCCCCCCATCCGTCCTCAATTCGATGAATGGGTTTTTACGCAGAATTATCCAACGTGTGTCAAATTTGCATATAGGATCTTTTCGATAAGGCTTATGTATAGTATAAAATGCCTGAAGAGATTCTAGGAGTTTAAGGGTTAAGTGTAGAGAGGGAACGGGGGATAACCTTTCTTAAATTAAATTAATGGCTTTTTACGCATAATTATCCGATTTGCTTAAAATTTTGGACATAAGTTCATTATGATAAGACGTATCTTAGATTAGTTATGGGTTCTTCTGCTTATTATAAAGGGGGGGAAGTGAGCAATTCTCTCCCTCAAACTAGATAAATATATTTTTATGCAGAATTATCCCATGTATTTCAATTTTAAATATAGGTTCTTTCTGGTAAGGTGAATTCCGGAATAGTTTTAAGGATTTAATGGCTAAGTATAAAGGGGAGATGGAGGAAACCCCTCTTAAATTAAATAAATGGCTTTTTATCCAGAATTATCCGATTTGCTTCGAATTTTGGACATGGGTTCATTATGATAAGACGTATTTCTGATTAGTTATGGGGTTCTATTGGTAATTAAAAAGGAGGGCGGGTGATTACGATACATACCTTAAATTAGATTTTTAAAAAATATGCACACTTATCCGATGTATTTCAAATTTTGGATATAGGATCTTTCTCATAAAGTGAATTCCTGAATAGTTTTATGGGTTTAATGGCTAAGTATAGAGGGGGAACGGGGTATAAACCCCCTTAAATTAAATAAATGGCTTTTTACGCAGAATCACCAGATTTGCTTGAAATTTTGGATGTATATTCATTATAAGAAGGCAAATCTCTGATTAATTATGGGGTTCTTTTGATAATTAAATAGGGGAAGCGGGCGATTAATCCTCCACTCTTTAAATAAAATAGTTTTTTTTTTCTTTCACAACTATTCAACGTATTTCAAATTTTGGATATAGGTTCTTCCTGATAAAGGAATTCCTGAATAGTTTTAAGGGTTTAATGGCTAAGTATAGAGCTATGAACGGGGGATAACCCACAATTAATCAGGACTTCGCCTTATCATAATGAACGCCCAATCAAAATTTGAATCAAATCAGATAATTCTGCGTAAAAAGCCATTTATTAATTTAAGGGAGGTTATCCTCCGTTCCCCCATTGTATACTTAGCCATTAAATCCTTAAAATTATTCTGGGATTCACTTTATGAGAAAGAACATATATCCAAAATATGAAATATATCGGATAAGTGAGCTTAAAAAGCAATTTATCTAATTTAAGGGGGGGGGGGGGTAATCATCGGCCCCAATTTTTAATTGGCAAAATAACCCTATATGTAATCAGGGATACGCCTTATCATAATGAATCTAGAATCCAAAATTTGAAGCAAATCCGATAATTCTGCGTAAAATGTAATTTAATTTAAGGTGGGATATATTCTATTCCCCTTCTACACTTAGATATTAAATCCTTAAAACTATTCAGGGATCCACCTTATCAGAAAGAACCTATGTTTAAAATTTGAAATACATGGGATAATTCTGCATAAAAACCTATTTATCTAGTTTCAGGGGGAGATAATTGCTTGCCCCCCCCCCTTTATAATAAACAGAAGAACCCCATAACTAATCAGAGATACGTCTTATCATAATGAACCTATGTCCAAAATTCTAAGCAAATCGGATAATTATACGTAAAAAGTTATTAATTTGATTTAAGAAAGGTTAAAAGGGGGCCTCGTTCCCCCTCAAAAACCATTAAAACTCCCAAATCTTCTCAGGCATTATATACTACATATAAGCCTTATCAAAAAGAACCTATATGCAAATTTGACACACGTTGGATAATTCTGCATAAAACCCATTCATCTAATTGAGGACGGATGGGGGGGGGGGGGGGTAGTAATCGTACTAATCAGGCAAGCGTCTTTTCAGTATGTACCTATACCTAAAAATTGAACCAAAACAGTTAATTCAGCATGAACTTTTTTCCTTGTCAGTTTTTTCCGGTAACTTTTTTTCCGTGTTACTTTTTTTCCGCTTTTGTAGTTTATGTCACTTTTTTTCCGGTCACTTTTTTTCCTAGATTCAAGAAAATCATATGATGAAAGTAGTTTATAACTCGTTAGGTAATTTTATTATCAGAAAATGGAATATTGAATTTAATTCAAAAGCGCTTCCATAGTTTCGCCTTCCAATTTTATATCTCTTCGTTAAAAATGAATTTGTAAATATGTCAAAACATTTTGCAGAAGTTAAGAACAGCTTTAAGAAGTTACATATGCAAATTTTATCAATTCATATGCCAAAAAAAAAAAAAAAAAAAAAAAAAAAAAAAATGGATTTTCTTATGCCAAACATTTAATTTTTTATCAGCAATCCTACAAACAAAATGCAGTGGAAGGGTTAACCAGAATTTTGGAATAAATGTCTTTGCTAAAATCCGTAGTCCAGGCTATTTTTTTTCTTTAACGGAGAACATAAACATGAAATAAACTAAACTGGGAATCTTTTTAGATCTCCTCATACAAGGCAATTTGGTTTTAAACACATAAATTCAGTAGAGCATTTACAGATGTTTTAACATTTAAGAAATATTGAATATTGAAAAGAAAATTTCGACTAGTACATTTCAAAATCGCAAAATGAAATTAGTTCATTTATTAAAATTCGTCTCACTGTATAACATACATTTTGAAAGCTTGAATGTAAAAATAAATAAATAAATAAATAAAATTATCCTTTCGGGGGATTAAGGGTAGGAGAGAGAGATACCTCACAAAAGAACTTTTGTTATTCTTACTCTGTGCATTTAATTATGTTAAATTACTTAGGATTAGGGATGGGACGAATAGTGATTTGGCCGAATAGCCGAATACCGAATATTCGGCCAAATTTTAGGCCGAATACCGAATATTCGGCGGCCGAATATCAACTTTTTTTCCCAATAAAGAAAATAAATTTTTATTATATATAATTAAAAGAATAGGAGCTCATTAATAATTATTACTCTTAAATGTGCTTTTAAATGTATTTTTAAATTTGAAACATTTATTTTAACACAAAAAAATTATGAAATTGCATTATATTCTTTTATCTTAATGTACATCAAATTAATTTTCAGTAAGTCAGGATGGTAAGATATTTTCATTAAAATATGAAGAATGTACTTCACTTTTACCATCAAATGGTACTTTTACCCTTTCTTGCATCCAAAATTAATAATATTCTTAATCTCTCTCTCTCAGAACTCACGAGTAGATATTTTCTGAAATAACCTTTAATGAAGTAAATTTGATCATTAAGAGTTTGTGTCCCTAATGATAAGTGAATTTTTAAGAATTAGCCTGCTCTGATATCAGTTGCCAAGCTTTAAATTACAAATTACGTTAAAGCAAAAGGTTATGCTTAAAGTAGAATGCATATGGTAACAAAATCTTTGACATTTGAATTGGCACTTACAATATTCAACTTCAATATTCCACTTATTCAACAAGCATTAAAAGGATAAAAAGAAATTGATAACAACATGAATGAAGGAATATGTAAATTAAAAAAATATACATAATAATGTCACATATTTAAGTCAGTAATTATCCAAATAATTATTTAAAATTGAAAACTATACAATTAAAAAAATTGTTTTGTTCAGTATTTAGAATTTACGTTTAAATACTTATAAAACGATCTTCATAAAGTTAGCTGTGTCATCTAATGCGTATCTAGTTTGCCACCAGTTTTGTTTTCAGATGTACCGTTGTAGTATTTGGAATAGTGATATTTGACATCTTATTTTGAAAATGAATCATTGTTAATACACCTAGTGAATGACTTTTTTCATTTCTTACTTTATGGAAATAAGTTACAAATTTCATAAGAGCCTTTTTTATATGTGCATGGAATTTGCAGACATTAATAAATATTCAAGTGTTTTAGAATAAGGCAGTGTTTTTATAAGTGTTGTTATATTTTGAATTGTAATATATCATTCTCTAATGAAGACATTTCCCATACAATTAAATCTCCAACTTGGGCAGCATTTTCTAAAATATCACTCATGTTTATAGGAAATACAGAAAGGCTGTGTACTTTTTACCAATCGAATAACTGTATATTTTGTAAGTAAGAATGAGAATGACTTCATGAATGAAGTAGCCAATTTGGATTAGAGAAAAAAAATTGTAAGAAATGAAACTCTTTAAATCCTAAATTTATTTGGCAAGATATCTTTCACTATTCGGCGAGATTTTACCAATATTCGGCCAGATATCTCTAAATATTCGGCTACAGGTATTCGGCCGAAGTATTCGGTCAACAAGCCTTCAATATTCGGCCAACCGAATATTCGGCAAAAGGGCCGAATAGGCCGAATACCGAATAGTGGCCGAATATTCGTCCCATCCCTACTTAGGATGTATAAATTTTACCCTTTTTTAACAAATTAAAGACGAATAAAATTTTATTTCAAGATATAGCTAGGAGATATATTCCTTCCAATATTGTACTATACTTATTTATCATCCCGTATGAAAATCCTTTTCTCGACGGGGCCAAGTCTGTTCAAAAATCAGTAAAATTTGGCTTGATTTTGCTAAAAAGCACATACTTTTAAGTTGCCATTTTTATACAATTAAAGATTGTATTTTTATTCTTTTTTAAGAATTGTAGATTCCAGGCTTTTTTAAATAGAGGACATATGGAATAAACATATGGAATAAACTGCCTATGACGGAATTTTCTTTTAAACTGAAAACTGAAAATTTCTTTTAAAGTTCTTTTAAACTGTTCATCCATGCAAAATTAATACAATAATACGGTAGAAAAATATATTAAACATTTACAAATGCTAAAAAAGAAACGTATTTTTTCTTTCCATTGCGGTTTCATCTTAGATTTTACTTTTACCATATATCATTTTTTATATTTTTATGTCTCCATAAAATGGAAGATAGATTAATAATACTAATGATAGCTGAAACATTTACATACAACTAACAAAGGTTCATTAAAAGCATAAACATCGCAGCCTACGGCACTTCTGCATAAATGGTGATTATAAACAGACTAAGGTAAGTTTTTTTGGCCAGAACTTTTCCGTAAGGGTAAATATCAATGTCCAGTAGAAATGTACTCGGGGTCGGGGCGGATTCGGTGCGAAATTTCAACTTTTTTTCCGGGCCGGGCCAAGCTCGGGCCTTGTTTCAGCTATTGTGTCGGGCCGGGTCGGGCCTTGTTTTTAGCTATTATATGGGGCCGCTAAATTTTCTCTACGAGCCGGGCTGGGCTCGGGCTGAAATTTTTATTTTAATATCGGACCGGACATTTTTTTTTTCTATGCATCGGGCCTGGGAATTTCCGTCCGTGCATATCTCTATCTTACATATCGAATAATCAAATGATTAGTTCACAAAATTTTGTAAATTTGGACAATAATATCCAAACATGAAAAAAAAAAAAAAAAAAGTGAACTTTTTAGTGAACTTCGTTTATTTTTACAAATGAGCGTGATTTGAACGCGTTCGTTTAAAAATTTTTGAGTTTGAACGTGAACTTAAATCACTTTTCAGAAATTGAACGTGAGTTTGAGTTAGTTCGTTTATTTTGTGAACGTGCCCAACACTGTACAGCAGATGATTGTCAGGGAACATTTACACATCTGCATTGTTATTATATGACTCTACTTTTAAAAAATAAGCTGTAACATAAATAAAACTAGTCTTTGGGGTCCATCGTAATACTTACCCATCATGGATATGCGTAGTATAAGATATGAAAATAAAACTCATGGAAACTATTTATAAAATGTATCACAATTCCAAAATAAAGTATAAACGCATATCTAATTATTTTTAATACATAGTACTGCTCTGTTACGGATTTGCGGATACCACTTGACTATCCCCTCGACCCTTTTCGGCAAATTACATAAATCAACAAACTATTGGTAAATTATATAAATTGGCAAAATTTTTATTTTAAATAACGATAGAACAAATAAATTAGCAAAAGATTAATAAAAATATAAATAAAAGGTCAAATTAAAAATCATTTATTATATACAAAAACGTGTAATGTATTTAATGTCAAATGCATGGGACATTTACAATAAGCCATTACTAGCATTTAATTTTGCAGTTTGCCGATCGTTTTTCGGTTAATATAATAATCAAGTAATAAAAGAAACATCCGTATAACTCCGAAAATGATAAACCTATTAACTGAAAATTTACTGAATCGGATGAAGTGTCTTATTTTCTATTAAAATACATATTTGAATTGAAATTTGAATTGAAATTTGAATTGAATACAGGGTCATGAAAAAGCGAGGAGTATGGAAATAGGATTATAAATATCTTGACAACTAATAATCCGATAGATTTCTTTCTTTATACAAAATTTATATATATTTTCTTTTATTGTACATATGCTTAAGCATATTTAGCTAGGGAATGTAAAAAGGGGGGGGGGGGGTTGAGAGTCTCCAAGTCGAAGACGACACATTGAGTTTTGAATTCACAATGCCAAGAAACGCCTGTTACTGTAAAGACAAATATTCTCGATGCTATTTCGAATTTATATACACAATTTGAATACGACCAAGCATTGCATTTTGAGATATACAGCAGACGATTGTCAGAGAATATTTACACATCTGCATTGCTGTTATATGACGCTACATATAAAAAATAATCTGTGACATAAATAAAATAGTACTTGTGAAAAAAATGTTTGTATGCTATGACATGTAATCGACAAAAACCTGGAGTGACTCTACTTGACATTTCAAACACTTTACAAAAAACTATACATTCAGAATAAAACTAATAACATAAAAATAAAAAATAAAATCATAATTCAGCATTATTAAATTAAAATCTGCTTGACCGTGTCTGTTTCACAGCTAGTTTTTCAAAATATGGAAAATTGGGCAACCAAATAAGCATTGGTTAAGGATGTACTCAAATTCAAACTGTTTATTTTCTGACTGATTTTTTAATTCATTTTTGCTCTCAGACGCATCCAATTGCCAGGTTCTCTTATAGAAACTGTGCCTTAATGATCGATTTTTGAATAGAGGTAGAAAATATTTCAAAAAATGATGTCAAAATGGGCCTTTTGAACGGAATTTCTCGAAGCGATAGTGTTGTAAACGGAAAATGTGGTCCTACTGAAAAAATAATTGTTTATAAATCAAGTTCTAATTAACTGAACGAAAAATAAAAACACTATACTGCTTATAAATCTCTTCAAAAATCACGTCAGCAAGTTTCATATTTTTTCTTTCATAAATGAATCTGAAAATATGTCAGAAAATTTCGAGTTGTTGAGCATGAAAAACTATTTTTTCGAATGCCGCCTTAACATGTTTTTGATACAACCAGCTCTTATATAAAAATGAAATTAAAAACTAGTCAAAAGCGGCCAGATAAAATTATTAAACCGGGTTTATGTTCAATCATGATTAAATTTTTTTATTGGTGAAATTAGTACTTTGAAATCTATCTGTGACTGTAGGCCGAGCCAGCAGAGATTTTATATTAATTCAATCTGTTTGCAACATTATTATTTGGCCATTTTAAATATCCAATTCTTTCCATTTACGGCTTTTAACGCAATAATGATTTAATTACTTTAAAATTTAATTATTTTAAAATTTTCTTTTTGTTTTAATATTCACATGTAAATAAATTGTTTATGACGCACTTTTCAATATTTTCTCGCTATTAACTCGAAATCATTTATTATAATTTGAATAATATTTCAATTCTGTTTATAATGATCACGTTTCAAATTTTAATTTGGAAGGCATATTATTCTGTGCGCTATTTTTTACATATGGCAACAATTTAAAATAATAACCTTTTCTAAAATATGCAAAAAATATCTTTCGTAATATTGAAAATTTGAATTTAAAATAGAAATAAACACTCAAAAAACTAGTCAAAGTCAAAAAATAAATGCAGCCCACACATCTGGATTTTTTATTGCATATCCTTTGAAAAAAAAAAAAAAAGGGAAAAGAAAAAAAAAGGCGATTAAATTTCAATGAATAGTTTTTGCTTCTAAAAACAAGCAAACAAACATTAGATGACAATGACAGCAAGCTCTCTAAAATTTCATCAAAATTCCTCTCGAATAATAGAATTTTATTTTTCGTATGTTTTAATTTTCATATCAAGGCATTTTGCTATACTTACAGATTTTGCCTACAGGAGATGAAAAAGAAAAATCTAGTAAATGTATCACAAAGTATCTTACTATCAAATGATTGAATATTAATGGTCCTTTAATGACTATCCTTAGAAAAAAAATTATTAAATTTTTATGATTAGTTTTGTTTCTAAAAACAAACAAACAAACATTAGCTTAGCAATGAACACTGTCAGAAAAATTCGTCAATATACACTAAGTTATCGCTATTTTTTCACAAATAACTTCTGTTCTCCCAGAAATATAAAGAACAAGAAAATATTCTTTTACACTGGTCGGACATTAATGCAAAAGACAAAAGATGTGCGAAATTCTTTGTCGTAATCTTTTATATTTTAATCATCAATGATTTGTGAGTTAATGAAGCAAGCGTGTGTTTTAATTTTTTCAGTATATACCACTTTCAAGGAGTGAAAGGGGCCTCAAAAAGTCAAGCCTAGGGGCCCGGGTGGTAGTTAATCCGTTTCTGCTGTGAATTCATTCCGAACGTCAAAAAATGAGGAAGAGATTCCATTTATATCTAGCACGCATGCCTATTGGGTCTGTTAGCAATAAATTCGAATTTATTTTAAAAATGAAAAACAAAAATATTCTATAGATTAAAATGTCTAATTTAGTTTAAAAAGACAAAAATGTTTTCGAATTTAAAAATAAATAACAATTACTTTCTTTATTCATTCAAAAATTCTCACAATGTGCTATTCAAAGTTGGATAAGTTGAATAAAATTGAATTTACTAAGTTATTTATATAATAAATATTCGCATTTAAAATATACGTTAAGTGAACACATTTAAAAGATTTTTTAATTAAAAAATAAAATGCGGAAAAAAAATGATATTATTTAAAAAAAATCTTTCGAATAAAAATAGAACACCCATATTTTTCTCGAGCAATCAACGTAAATATATTTAAAATTCACATTTTTATACTATACTAATATAAACGTATAAAAACCCCAGCCACAATTTAATTAAAGATGGAATCTTCCCGAAATTAACTCAAAATTAAAAACTTTTTAACGAAATAGACCAAATCACACTCATATGAAATGAACGCTTCTACTTTAAAGCACTTTTCCCTTGTATAACCGTGGCGCTGAGGAAGAGCGCTCGCCTTGCAATGCTGGGACCTTCAGTTCGATCCTCGTGCCGGCCACGTTTATTTTTTCCGAACTTTTTTCAAATGAAGGATATTTTACCTCTTTTGACGGAGAAAAACATAAACGGATATTCGTCAATCTACAGACAATTTCTGGCAGCAATGCTGCCAGTACATTTTCTGTGAAATTTTTTGAGAAGATTTTTTCGGAAGATTTTTTGAGAATGAAAGCAATTCTCCAAAATTTTATCAAAATTCCTCTCGATTAAAAGAATTTTATTTCTCATATGCACAATTTACATGTCAAAGCATTCTGCTGTACTTGTATCAAAATCACGTAACTTGAACATTTAATTTTCGTAATTCCCAATTCATTTTATTGTAAACAAGAGTTTATGCTTATAATAAAACTAGTCGTTGGGGGGGGGGGGGGGGGGGCACCGTAATACTTACCTATCATGGATATGCATACCATAAAATATAATAATAAAATAAAGTAATAGTGAAATGCGTAAAAGAAGTATTTTCATAACTCCAAAAATGATAATTATATTAACTAACAATTTACTGCGTTAGATTAAGCGTTTCATTTAGAATTAAAATACATATCTTTGAATTGAAATTTGAATGAAATACAGGGTCATGAAAAATCGAAGAGTATGGAAAACATGATTACAAATATCTCAACAACTAATTATCCGATCGACTTTGTTCTTTATGCAATTTTTTTATTGTCTTTTATATTAACTTCTTTAAAAAAATCGAAATTTTTTATGTACCTTTTATCAGAACGAATATTTCGAGTGTCCGAAAAAAAAAGAGTTGCGGATAATCGAGGTTACTGATATTAAATAGGCTTCGTCCCATTCCGACATACTACGTACATACCAGAATTTCAAGACTATCTCAATTTGATCGGGAGATAGAGCGTTTACAGACAGACAGACTGATTGACAGACACACAAACGGCAAAAAAAAAAAAAAAAAAAAAAAAAAAAAAAAAAAAAAAAAAAATTCTAAAAATATGTTTTTCGGAATCTTCAGCGTCTGAAAGTGTAAATCCATCAACAAAAATTTTTTTCGATTTTCAAAACGATTACAAGATTTACCCTATACTACGTATGATAGGTAAGTAAAAATAGTAAAATTAATTTTATAAATCTTTTCTAAATGCAGAGTTAAATATAATTTTTCTTTCTTTTAAAAATCAAAAGATCTCATGCAATGCAGATGAAACATATCGTTTTGCTATTCCAGCTATTCATTTATACACAACCGTGTAAAATTAATAAACATGATATCAATTTTGAATATGCCTGAAGGAGTTGAAAAAGAAATGTATAGTAAAGGTATTACAAAGTACCTTACTGTCAAATCATTGAATATTAAGTTTCAATGTGGTCAGATTAGTTAATAATATAAATAGAGACTAATATGCAAAATAGACACTAATGAAACCTCTGAATGGACTTTTTTTTATTATTATTGCGTATCACAAATTATTTATTTTGATTACACTATTCATTCAACCCAGTATCTCTGGGATAAAATAATTGGCTGCCATAGCTATTGGAGCAATTTAGTAGTGACGCGAATCTAGAATGCCCATAATAACATAGTATGGTAAAAGTTAATCATTAACTCCGACCAATTATATGATTAGAAGATATGCATAAATAACATTTGATATGATATTACCCGTTGCAATTAATTTGTCAAGTTGTTTAAAGTGTCAAGGGAAGAGACATCTCAGAAATGTGGTGAATTTAGTTGACTTTTTGATAGACGGATATACGTGTTTATTGGGAGCTGCTTAAATGTACGCATTCCAGTGGTGGGATGGTGGGAATTAGCAAAGTAGCATGACAAGATTAATGGAGAAATCGTTTATTTTCATTCGACGCGTATCATCTATATTGATTGAGAAAGGGAGTGATTTTGGGAGTTCATAGAATACTTCCTGATTAAAAATAAATAAACGAAGGAACGTTACCTTAAAAAGACTATAAGAATAATATGAAGAATGACCGAAATGGAAGCTGAATTTCATATTTCTATTCTATATAGGGTGTCCCTAAACAAATGGTATATACGCTAGGGGGTGATAGAACACATCAAGACGAGTAATAGTAAATAGGAAACCAAGGGTCCAAACGTTTTCCAAAGGAGATAGCCGCCATTAAAGTTTGGGGTCCAAAATTTCAAATACACATAAAAAACGGAAAAATTGGTCGATTGATTTGCGGTTTTCACTAAAATTATTCTTTGTGTTAGTATTTTCTTGAAAATAAATTATAAAGACAAATTTCGAAAAATGCCGATAGAGAGCGCTTTAGACTTTGAAGTAATGAAAAACTATTTTATGTCGTAATTTTTTGCATCTCATTAAATGGTTTCGTAAGCTTAGACTTAAACTTAAATTTTGAGCTCAAAATCTGATTAGTTGGAAGCGGTTAAGTAGCACAAACTTAACTGTGTTCAGAGGGTTTAAATTTCAAATGATTAGAAAAAAAACGGAAAAAATGGTTGATTGATTTGCGGTTTTCACTAAAACTATTCTTTATGTCGGTATTTTATTGAAAATGAATTATAAAGATAAATTTCAAAAAATGCCGATAGAGGGCGCTTTAGACTTTGGATTAACGAAATAATCCATCCTAATTCTATTTTTTGCCGTTATTTTTTGTATCTCATTAAATGGTTTCGTAGGCTTAGATTTAAACTTAAATTTTGAGCTCAAAATTTGAATAGTTGGGAGTGTTTAAGTAGCGCAAAAGTGAACTGTGTTCAAGGGGGGGGGGGGAGGGTAAATTTCAACTCCCGAACACACTTCAGTTTGCGCTTCTTAACCCCTCCCAACGATTTCAAAAATATGCATTAAAATATTTAATTGCTATAAAGGACGTCAAATACTAATAAAAACATTAAAAGATCTTAATAATTTTTACATGTTTCGATTGAATTTACTCAATCATCATCAGAAAAACAAAATACAAATAAACACAAAGATGTAAAATGACAATAAACTATTACAAATGAAATTAAAAAAATTTTTTAATTAAAAATCACGCGCGTGATTTTAAGGCGCGTGATTTTTATTTTTTAAAAAAATTTAAAAAAAAATAAATTTTATTTGTAATAGTTTATTGTCATTTTCCATCTTTGTGTTTATTTGTATTTTGTTTTTCTGATGATGATTGAGTTAATTCAATCGAAACATGTAAAAATTGTTAAGATCTTTTAATGTTTTTATTAGTATTTGACGTCCTTTATATTAAATATTTTAATGCATATTTTTTAAATGTTTTTAATGGACGTATTAGAAAACTTCTATTTATAATTAATGCCCTCCCAACGATTCGGAATTTGAGTTCAAACTTTAAGGTTAAATCTGAGATTTCGAAAACATTTAACAAGTTTTGGAAAGCATTTAATTAGATACAAAATAACGGTTAAAATTTTTTGTTGGTTACTCTGAAGTTTAAGGCGCCCTCTAATGGAATTTTTTGAAATTTATCTTTAAAATTCATTTTCAAGAAGATACTGACTTAAAGAATAGTTTTATTTTAAACCGCAAACGAATCGATCAATTTTTCCGTTTTTTATAATCATTTGAAATTTAAACCCTCTGAACACAGTTAAGTTTGTGCTACTTAACCGCTTCCAGCTATTCAGATTTTGAGCTCAAAATTTAAGTTTAAGTCTAAGCTTACGAAACCATTTAATGAGATGTAAAAAATCACGGCAAAAAATAGTTTTTCATTACTTCAAAGTCTAAAGCGCCCTCTATAGGCATTTTTCGAAATTTGTCTTTATAATTTATTTTCAAGAAAATACCAACATAAAGAATAATTTTAGTGAAAACCGCAAATCAATCGATCAGTTTTTCCGTTCTTTATGTGTATTTGAAATTTTGGACCCCAAACTTTAAAGGCGGCTATCTCCTTTGAAAAACGTTTGGGACCCTTGGTTTCCTATTTACTATTACTCGTCTTGATGTGTTCTATCACCCCCTAGCGTATATACCATTTGTTTAGGGACACCCTGTATATATAAAATCCTGCTGAAACAATTTTATGAAACGACTGGTTATATATTTAGGATACTCTCTTTCAGTAGTGTAAAGTTCGTCATATTAAGCTTTTCTGAAAGAATACAGATTTTGAAATAAAAGGTTCAAAACGTGATCAATGTCCGCAAAAAACATTAAAGCCTTATTATTATTATTATATTTTTAATAATTTATTTTTTGTATATAAATTTCCTTTATTTTTGAAAAATGTTTTCAAGTCTGCCTTAATTCATATTATTCAATCTTTTAACATTATAGCAGTTTAATAACTTAAGGCCCCTGTCCTCGTTCGAGGAAATGCTCGCGAGTTAATGCTATTCCTATGGGGAAGCATTTTTCTAATAACTCTTTCGCATTTTGACATTTTTGAATTTTTTTTTTTTTTTTTTTTTTTTTTTTTTTGCATTGGATAGCTGAGATACATGCCGTTAGCGCACCTTTTTTACTTTTTCGATTTTGGTTGCAGATATTTTTTACAAAGTTAATTTCGCTTTCAAAACCGGTTTTGAAAGTGAAACTAACTTTGTAAAAAATATCTGCAACCAAAATCGAAAAAGTAAAAAAGGTGCGCTAACGGCATGTATCTCAGCTATCCAATGCAAAAAAAAATATTCAAAAATGTCAAAATGCGAAAGAGTTATTAGAAAAATGCTTCCCCATAGGAATAGCATTAGCTCGCGAGCGTTTCCTCGAGCGAGGACAGGGCCCTTAAGGTATCCGAACACTTTTAAAATGTAATTTTCGATCAATATGTCGATTTTTTTATTTTTGCAATAATATTAAAATTGGATCTTTTTTTCTACCGAAACACGCTTAAATTGTGTCTGTATCTTAATTATAGAAAAAAGTTACAGCTATTTAAAATTACAGATATTACAACTTTTGAATTGTGTTTAAAAGTTATTTTTAGCTTTTTCTCAAAATGAAGATTTTCAGATTCTTACTATACGTAAAATATCCCAAAACAAAAAATTATGCATGAAATGCTACAAAATTTTCCGTACTTTTTTTTTTTAAATGTCTGTTGAGGGAACAGACTACACTCATTACAATATATTAAGTAGTTTGATATTTGCACTGGTATAAATGACAATCCTCATAGCATACATGGTCACAGTGACGTCACAATGACGTCACTGTGAGTCACTTTGGTCACATCACATCTGTGACCAAAATGCTACCACTCAGTGACGTCACACTGTGACTGAGATGTGACTTTCTTAAAAATTTTTAGAAAATTACAAATATTCTTAAAAACATACTATTTACTTTAAAAAACATGCATCTGGCAATTTAAAAACCGTCGCTTTTGTCATAGTTTTGTCACAATGTTAATGTCAAACTAGTCACAAATGACACATTTGTCACAAATTTGTCACACTGTGACTTCACAAAGTGGTCACAATGTGACGTCACAAACGAACTCTAAAACGGCCATAACGACTTCACATTTTAGTCACTGTGACTTCACATCGACGTCACGGACGTCACATCAACAATCGATGGTCACAAAGTCGCAATGTGACTTCTCAACGACGTCACATTGACGTCACCATGCCTTACGGGAAACTTGAGACAAATTTTGCAAATTTTTCATTACATTAGTACGTTGACTGCCATATCATATGAGATAGCGATACGATTATAATGTGTGCAGTCTAAGTCCTACAGAAATTAATTCTGTTCATTGTGCAGTTTACAAAATGTCAATACATTGTTTTATCTTTGAGTTATCACGTTTTGCGAAAATGTCAATTTTTGACATAATTTTGACTATTATCTGGTAATTGCTAAAATTTATATATATATATATATATTTTTTTCAAAGTTATAAAGTAAATGTTATTATAAAAAATGTATAACAAGAGAAAATTTCAAAAATTCCAAAAAATCGAGAAAAACAATCAAAATCAAGTAAAGCACAGACATTTGGATATAAATACTCGGAGTACTAAATTTGTAGCTTTTGTAGTTTATGTTTAGAGGAAGCCTGAAATAAAAGAAAAAAATGTTTGCCAATCTATCTCGTCACGAAGCAAGTTGCCTATACCTATGGGTTGAATTTGTTCACGCTTCATAAAAGGCCGAAGGTGTTGTTACGAAGGTGTGTGGTTGCCTTAATTAAACGTATTTTCACCTTGTCAAACACAATAATACCTAGCTCGTTCTGTTCATAATCATTTTTACTGCGATTTACATAAATACATATTTCTTTTCCAATTCCTCCATCACGGAGCTTCAGTGTCACCGGCTCGCTACCTAAAAGGCTTGTCACACGGTCTTCACTTTCACCAATGGAACTAAACTAATTTTCACAAATGCTGCGGCCTAGACAAATACATCTGAAACAATAAAAGAATACGAAAAAAAAAAAAGACTGCATCGTTGAAACAATTAATGGCAAGCACATTATGAAAAAGTAATGAGTCATTACCACTTCTGCTCAAGAGTAAACGGAATAAAAGAAATCAATGCAATGAAGAGTATCTTAGCAAATTCAAATGATCAACGTAAGAATGAAGTAAGATAAAAGTATCATCAACATATCTTTTTCATTGGAAGACACCATTCATCATAAGCACGTTCTCCTCTCTCGCACACTTTTACCTTCAACTTATGCCGTTAAGAACTCTTATGCGTCGGTCGAGGAAAAAAAAGATTTTTCTTCTTCACATTAATTGTGAGATATTTTTTCCACAATTGCTCAATCACTTCTTAATAATTTTTTTAGCTGTATAGTAATTTACTGTTGGAGAAATAGTAGATTAAACAATCCATTTATTTTCTACACCGGAGATACAGGAGATAGTTCTATACAGGAGAACCCCGCTAACTCGGACCCCTTTAATCCGGATCGGTTTTGTCATTTTTTTTTTTTTTTTTTTTTTTTTTTTCAATTTCGAGAAGCGATTGGCTAATTTCCATAACATTAACTTGTTTCATTGCCGTATTATGAATAAAAAAACTTTTTCTGAAACCTTTTCGAAAGAATTAAGCAACGTAAACATTTTTACTATCTGTAAATATTCAATAAGTTTAACATAAAGATGATTTTCTGTAAGTACGTTTTATTTCATTTCATTTTTTTCTCATTCTCCGGATAATCCGGATTGGGTTCGGTTCCAATTAATCCGAATTTTCGGTGTTTTACTGTATTTTTTTTGAAGCATTGGTTCTACTTATGCAAATGGGAATAAATATATCTTAAAGAAAAATACTTTTAAAACTTCACTTCATAAGAATTGAAAACGAGGTATAAGCTTGCAAAAACCTTGTGATTGCTTTTATGTTAGAATATGCACGGGATATTGCAATGCAATTTAATGAACCTAAAATGCACCAAAAACCGAATTATTGAAACACAAAGGGGAAGAACTTCACGCCCATAGCTAGGACCAATAGTATGAAGATCAAAATACAAGGGGGGTGAGAAGATCTAGATTGTAAAATCTGTAGCACGTGATGTCGTACCTTATGACTGAATAGGAGACTTATTATTATATTTTTCCCCTCCCATGTTTTGATACTTTTCGTTGCAAGAAAACACAATAGTAAATCTATAAGTCAGTTGCAAAAATCGGATTTTTAGGTGTTTTCCACCAAGATATGACTTGGCAGACCGATTACATTTTAATATGCGAATCGAGATGTAGCTAATTCTAGAATTTCATCCGTGAACTCGAATATAAACATCATATAAAACCTAGTTTATGATAAATTAATTTTTCAGTGTCTGTTTCAATGTGCTATGTATGAATTTTCATCCGTTTCTACTGTTAAAAAAATATTGCGTTGCAGAAAGTGTTTGTTATTAATGTGGATTGTTGCAAAAAGCTTAAAAAAATTCTGCCACAGAGGTATAGATAACCATCATCTTTCACCTTACCAAACGGTGGAGATTTGTTAAGTATTATGGAAGTGCTGGAAAGTGTATCATAATCTGGACGCATGATTTTTCTTTCTTGTTTTTCTTTTATGTATTCAAGTAGATTAGATGTAGTATGAGAAAGTTAACTTCCTATAACATATGACAATGAACTTCGTAACAAATATTCATTTAAATTTAGCTTTCGTACTATGGGTGCATAATCTAACGAAGCCGATTTGGCAGCATCTCAGCTGCAAAATCGGCTTTTTTAGATTATGGAAATTCATACATAACAATTTTTTTTACATTATGTGGACACGTTGAACAAGTGAAGTATCTGAAAAAAATAATGTTTGTGCCAATGATCCAAACCTCCAGAATTAGGTTTTGAAAGGATTCTGCTAATTGGTTCTTAGCCGATTGTGTATTCAGCCATTTCTAAATTTTGCCTGCTTAATGAAAACAATGGCAATGTTATCTTGGGGACACGGTTACTAACTATTTAGTCACGATCCTAACTATCCCTCAAGGTGACTACCGCTGAAGTTATGGGCAATATTAGCTGGAAAAATAAATACATAATTATAGCTTAAATTATTCATTATTTTGAAGTGTATTATTATTTCCAAGGGAACTAAAGTATATCTTCAAACAATATAGGTTTTTTTCATATTCCCTAAAAATTATAATTCAATGATTCATTGATTATGTATATGCATGATATATGAATTGCATACAAATACATCGAATGTCCTAAGATGGACTGACTGTTTTAAAATTCGATAGCTTGAAAATGGTGACAACTACTTAAAAAATTCTTGCAGGTAGGTTATTTAAAATGTGGGAAGTTTTCTTTTTTCTGTTATTACCGGTTTTAGTTCCAAAAAATATAAATAAATGACGCTGCAATCAATAGGCACTGAATCAAAGCTAAAATCGAAATCATATAGCAAGGCTATTAAATAACCAGAATGGATCTCTAAGAACAAGATTATATGGTCGAATGAGACCTACTTCATACATCTAAGGTCCTTCCTTAGCATCAATTCTGGGTGATTTCGCTTTTGGCATTGTTTAAACACTCATTGCTTACAACGCCATCTATTACAGTCATTTTCAACTAAAATCGGAAATAGCACTAAAAAAAAAGTTCTGACCTCTTACATAACTCTTCTTCATGAATATTTTAAACTGATGTCAGCTTTTTAGGGTTGGGGCGCATTTTAATTCTATTAAACTATTTAACATTTTATAAAACTGATGTATGTTCATGAGGTTTACTGCAAGTTATTTCTTGTGTAATAGAAAGGAGATAGTATTTATAGAGACACACAAAAGATTTCAGCTACTATACTGTATCCGAATACTGCATACTATTACACCAAGATCTGATTTTTTTTAACTTCGTTGTAGTACGAAAGTACCTCATTTTCTAAGCTTGACGTACAATTTCTAACTTGTGTTTTTGTTGAATATGCAAACGCCCTTTATTTACAGGTGTATGCACTAAAAATGTAGTTTAGTGATTTTAGCTTTTCATTGTAAAATATTGCTGAAACTTTAAGTAACTTCATAATTTTTCAAATTACTTACGTTGCCTACCCGAATCTGTCAATTTTGCCTTAATTTTCAAAAACATTAAAAAAAAAAAGAAAGAAGAATTAGAAATTTTGAAAAAAAATTATGAATTTCAGAAATTTACAGAAATTTTTTAAGTTTGCTAGCATAAAAGAGACTATTTTAGAGAAATGTTTTTGTAAATCTAGGAATCATTGCTTCTGAGGTTTATCTCTGGTTTTTCTCCAATGTCCTAAAGATAACGGAAATATTTTCAGAATCCCGGTAAACGCAAAGTAAGGTTGATTTTCTCGTAAACGTTTGTGGTATACTTGGTAGTCTTGGAATCATTTTCCACGATGTTGAGTATTTTTGAATATAATGAAGATCAGTTAATATGATATAATTATCAATTAAGGCTCTTATGCTCGATATTCCAAGATGAAAAACAGCAAAATTATTCCACTTTAACTCAACTGCACGGCTGATGTTAAAGAATTCGGTTTCTATTTCACGTGTTTGTTTTGTTTGGGCCGAATGAGGGCATTTAAATTTGAGCTATAATGCACATCATATTGCAACCCGAAATTACGGCATACTGCACCTCCATCTATCTCTTTCCTCCATGCCTTTTACTTTTAATAGAAATGGAGTATTTCCGTTGCCACAATTATTCAAAAGGTATTTAAAACTGCAAAAATAAATTAATATCTCAAAATAAATTAAGATACAGCTTTCAAACAAATTGCATTTAAAAGCAAATTTTTTTCTCAAGACGATGGTGCAAAAATTAAAAATGTGCAATGCTTAGAAATTTAAAATTTTGTTTTAGCAAAAAATTGCAAAACCGAAATTTCATTTTAAATATCAAAGTGTTGCCATTCGTAAAATGACGTATGCATTACGCACAGATCACAGATACGTTTTTCCTTTATAATAGATATTACCTACATCTAGCAAGAACCCCAGGCACGAGTTTTGCATGAAAGCAGCCCTGCTTATAACTCTAAAAAAATTCATAAAAAAGCAGAAGTAAAACCGCAAATTTCAGACGAGTTCCGCCCTCGGAGGCTACTGGCATTCCTAATTCCCCATGACAGAAAACTTCACCATACGTCATTTTAACGGACCCACAAATCTCCGTGTTTCACACATTCCGTTGTAGAGAGTCGCATAGAGAAAGCCAACGTTTATCCTCCTCACTTTGTGTGGGATCGAGGTGAAGAACACGCCGTGGTGCCCAGGAAACATGTGCGTGTTTTGTGAACGTGTATTTCGCGAGGCACATGCGGCTCGCGCACACATGCTTCGAGATGTCAATCTACGACATGTGGAAATATTTTTTTTCTTATTTGCCCGAGATATGAGAAAAACATACGGAAATGAGGTTGAGAGTTTTGCCCGCCTTAACATATCTATAATGGGAGATATTCAGAATACAAGTGGCCCAAGTCTAAAATTAATAAAATAAAAATAAATACTGAAGAAGAGTTTGAACACACGTGCATTACTTCTTTAAACACATGTAAATAACCTCAGAACTCTTGTAGAAAAATAATATTGGGTCAGAATAGTTTATATTTGCATAAGAAAGTTTGTTCCACTGTAACATATCAATATTCTATTATTTTAACATAATCAACTGATTGTGCTGGGATTTTCCGCTCAGATAACCTTATTGGTCAAAAGATCTGGTCTGTCATTTAGACAGCTCGGCAGAATAAAGCGCAGGTAATGGAACTCCATTTAACGATGGATACATAGATATACTATTATTTTAACAGAATCAACTGATTGGTAAATTTATCATACGAATTGAATATTTCCAACTAAGAGAAAAATTGCCCAGGCCGAGAATCGAACCCAGATACTTGGTTTACGAGGCCAATGCTTTACCTGTTAAGCTAACTGGGCGACAGAAACCCAGCCGGCTGTCGCCCAGTTAGCTTAACAGGTAAAAAGTCCTGTCCCGTATTCTTTTCACCCACTTGGAAAATGTATTTTTGTTATAATTAATTTACCGATAGAATAATCGGGTTTAAAATTAATCTAATATGATTTCGTATGCAGAAATTTCTGAAGTTCCAAATATTGACCTTCGATTTATTCTGTTGAGCTGATCCAAAGTATTAGACCAGATTCTGTGATCGTTGAGGTCATTTGGGTGAGATAACGTCCTCCAGTGTTCGTCTGGGGTGGCTCAGTTGAAAGAGCATTGGCGACTTCAGCCAATACATCCCTGGTTCGAATCCTGGCCCGGACTTGTTTCACCCACTTGAAAAATTTACATCTGTCAGAAGTATTGTAATTGAAATTTTTTTCGACTTCCGGTTTTCGACGGATTTACTCATTTTAGGGATCAAAGATTCCAAAAAACATGTTTTTACAAAATGTCTATTTGTCCACATGCCCGTGTGTCATCATTGTACTATCTAAAAGTGTATGAAGATGACGATATGCATAGAATTGAATTAAATTTTTTGTGTATGTTTTTGGCTGTGGAAAACAGATCCTCCTTCAATTTTGGAATATTCCGCAGGAAGGAGGCAGCGTGTAATAGCAATTTTTGTACCATTTTCAATATTATACCATCGAAAAGTTTATGAAGTATACATAGAATTGAACAAAATTTTTCGCACTTGTTTTTTTTTTTTTTTTTTTTTTTTTTTTTTTTTGCTATACTAGCAGGTTCTCCCTGAGTTTGAAAAAATTCCGGCAAAAGAGGACGCTGCAACAGAGATTTTAGTGCTATTTTCAATATTGTACAGTAGAAAAGTGTATGAAGTTATACATAATTAAACCAAATTTTTTGTGTATGTTTTTGGCTGTGACCAGTGAGTGCTCCCTGAACGTGAAAAAATTCCGCTAGAAGGAGCGCTATAATCGCGATATCTGTGCCATTATCATTATCGCACCATTATAAAATGTGTAAAGTTCTGCATAGAACTGAATACAATTTTTTGTTTATATTTTTTGCCATGGCAAGCAGATCCTTCTTGAATTTAACAAAATTCCGCTGGAAGGGAACTATAATCGTGATATCTGTGCTATTTTCCTTATTGCACCATTAAAAAAGTAAAAAGCTAATGCATAGAAGTGAACAAAATTTTTTGTCTACGTTTTTGATTATGGCAAGCAGGTCCTTCCTGACTTCGAAAAAAATTCCGCTGAAAGGAGTGCTATTTTCATTATTTTACTATCGACAAGTGTATTATGTTATGCACAGAACTGAACCAAATTCTTTGTGTATGTTTTTGCCTATGGGCAGCAGTTCTTCCTTGAAGTTGGAAATATTCCGTGGGAAGGAAGCGAAAAAATAATGTTTTTTTGTGCCATTTTCAGTATTTTATCATCGAAAATTGTATGAAGTTATGCATAAAATCGAACCAAATTTTTTTTGTATGTGTTTTTGGCTATAGCTATCAGGTCTTACATGAATTTGAAAAAATTCCGCCAGAAGTGGGCGTTATAATCGCTCTGTCTGTGCCATTTTCATTATTGTATCATCAAAGAATGTATGAAGTTATGCATAGAACTGAGCAAAATTTTAAAGGTTTGTTTTTACTCATGACCATCAGATCTTCTTTGAATTTGGAAATATACCGTGGGTAAGGAGCGCTGTGATAGAAATTTTTGTATTATTTTCTCGATTTTTCATAATTTTATTCTCCATCGGCTCATGCAGAGACGGGAAACCGCGTTCTGCTAAGCTGGCTATTTTCAAAAAGCTTATGACAATAGCATAAGGAAGAACTATTGATTTTAATGAATATCATGATCTAAATATACCTTTTTTTAATACTCCGATTAATTGATAGAAACAGAAATTTAAGATAAAAATCAAAGTTGGTATGGTATTGAACTAATAATATTAAAGTATTAACATGTGTAACTACTTTTTGAAATATTAAGGAATGAAATAGAATGGTACTTCCAAATAGTTTTTTTAAATATTGCCAAAACATGTTACGTATTATTACTCGCGCTCAAAGGATTCCGTATAAAAATATGGGAGTTATTAACTATATTAATTAGAGAAATCATTGCTAAAAAATAATAAGAGTTTGTAAAAAACTATACAACTTAGTGTTGGGTATAGCTGTAGATATTACAAAAGTATAAATTGGTATATCTTAAAAATTCAAAGAGATATGAAACTTAAACAACACCAAATATTATTCTGCTGTATAATTCTTTTTTAATCTTATCCTAATTTTTTTAGATGTCGAAATAATCGAATGTCACAAGTATTTACAACAAAATTTGTTTTTAAACAGGTAAAAGTACATTATGACATATTGAATGAAAGTGAAATTTTCATACAAAATTGTGGGTGTGAATGTGGAAATCAGAGATTAAAATTAGGTGATGCCATAATGGCGTCACCGCCTTTCAATCTATTAACTGAATAAATTTCGATCTCGTAACAAAAGTAACATCATATTGATACTACTTCGCACGCAAAATAGTTGATACTGAAGAAAATAAATACCAGTGAGCATCCCGAAAATTCCGACCTCGTGCATCTTAAATAAACAATCAACTGATATCGTCAAGTTTTTACCAACAAACTAAAACAAACTTGTGCAATCACAATTGATGTTATACGCTTCCACAATAGTGAGACGGAACACGCCGCTGACACGGAATAAATAAATGCATTCGTAATGAAAATCTGAAGCTAAATAAATTAAAATTTACTAAAATGACCTAACGTGAGTGGTAATAATTTATAATAACCTGTTAATTAGATAAATTTTCATAAATTAACCGTATTACCGGCTTGTATGGATAATATTAGGTAATTATTAATATTAACCGGTTATTATATACCGGCTGTACGTATTATATAGCCGGTTGAGTTTTTAAAATCTTTTTTTTTAATCCCATTTCACATTTGAAGTCAGTAACCAAAAGAGACAAAACAATCCCAAATACACTTGCCTCCAAAAGTCAAGGTACAACATGTTTTTTAAAGCTCACCATAAAGCCACCAAGTAGCAACAATAAACTTCATAGTTTATGTGAATGATAATAATGAACTTTAAAAAATCTTATGCATAAAAGATAGCTATCATTTTTATTTTATAGAAGAGAACATATATACATGAATGAGAAAAAAATATGCAAATGTCGAACTTTTGTAATTTCGTGTGTAAGTATTGTTGATTTTCAACTGCTGTTGTCAATTTCGTTGACAATAGCCTGTAGAATTTAGTAATGTCTAGGAAAAACCCTTTTCCTGATTCATTATGATGGCAATCGGTCGGGATGCATGGAAATGGGATTGTCACAAGCTGATGCTGCTAGACCTCTCAATGCATCTAGCAGTATGGTCCAACGACTTTGGGATCAATATCAATCCGAAATTTCTGTGACCAGAGGACATGTTTCAATCCGATTACGAGTTATAACACCTGTAAAAGACCGTTTTCTAGCTCTTTCGACCCGAAGAAGAAGATGCACTTGTGCCACAGTTCATAGCAGATCACTTTGTAGCCTCAGGGAGAAGAATCCTCATTACTAAGGTGTGAAGGGGCCCTCACAATGCAGATCTCTATGCAAGGCGATCAGGTATGTATGCCCCTTCAAAAGACAACAGAGAAGGACCAGCTAATGCAAGCGAGCAGATGGGCAAGAAAACACTGGGCCAGCAGCAATGGACTTCTGTACTCTTCACAAACGAGTCCAGATTCACACTGGAGAGAGATTCAGACCGTCTGCAGATTTGAAGGATCAACGTACCAGATACCATCAATCCAACAGTGTTTAAACACACAGGTACAGAGGTGGTGGAGTCATGGTTTGAGCAGAGATCTCACTGTTGATCACACTGACTTGCATGTGTTCCATGGAGGAACTCTGAAGTGGTGTGAGATATCGGGATGAGATCCTTGATTCATATGTCCATCCATATACCAGTGCTATTGGTAATGTTTTCTTTGTGATAGAGAATAATGCACGACCTCACCGAGCTGTGGTTGTTGGGGGCTATCTTGAGGATCGCGATTTGAGGCGAATGGAATGATTAGCTCACTCACCAGAACTGAATCCGATGGAACATCTTTGGGACTATCTCTGCAAACAAATTGCTACTTTAAGTTCTCCTCCAAGGTCGTAAGATGAGATGGAAGAAGGTTTACTGCATGTCTGGTCGGCGTCCGACAACTTAATTGAATGCATGGAAAGTCAATGAGGCCAGTGCATTTAAGTCAGGACTGGACACATTCCTTATTAGAATCCATTTTAGAAATGTTTCTATGTCATTTTATTACATAATACTGTATTGTAATGTTTTCTTCAAAAATGGACTTTTCCACCAAAACACCTTCTGTTGTAAATCATTTTTGCGTTTAACGTATGTAAATTTTTATATCATATTCAATAAATAACTGCTTAGTACACATTTCCTCCTAATTTGTTGTTTTTTACAATCTTTCATTTGAAAATTAGACGTAAAAAACCGATTGTACCTTAACTTGTGTAGGCTAGTATATATTATTTATATTTGATTCAAATTTCACGTAGTTCTAATTTTTTTAAGAACTTACATTATACTAGGTAACACATTCAATACTATAATTTGATTATTATATAATTACTTCAAGTAATTATATAGTAATATATACATTTTAATTATTTAATAAAAATTTACAAAAAAAAATGCAACTTACATTGAACAATTTAAAAAAAGAGAAACTTTCAAAAGGCAGATAGAATGTAATACATTTTATCATAAGAACAGATAAGTGGTTAAGAAGGCAGTAGTCAAACTGAAGGTCTTTATTCACTAACTAAGATGATTAAGTTAAAAAAAAAATAATAATAAATGGAATACACGTGAATGGAATAGTTTATGTTTTTATTAGCTATGAAAACATTTCCTTTATTTATTTATTTTCCTGCCTCATGCGCTGTCTTCCAAAACTTTTCAGTAATTTATAACCTGCATAACCAATAACACTAAAGCTCAGATAGAAAACAGAAGTTGAGCAGATTGCTTTTCTGACTTTTTTTTTTTTTCCAACTCATTGAAATTCTCTGCTATCCCGAGCTTCCAACTCATTGAAATTCATATCACTTATTTTAATGTTTCATCTTTCATCACTTAATTTATCATATCTGTGTTTAGAGTCAAACTATTCACCCCAGGACATAATGCACGTAGCAGCGGGTAAGATTTTCTTTTTCGTTGCATTTACAGTAGAGCGCCAGTAATCTCAATTCCAATTAACCCATTAAAGTCTCGCATTACTATATGTTACCATAAAAGTTTCAACATTTGTTGCTGTTGTTGTTTTAATAGCAGTATTATTGTACGAAAACTTTTTTTCTTTATTTGATGACTTAAGGCCCCACACTAGTCACTAAAAAAGACCCGGATAATAATGTTAAGTCTATTGGGACGTTCTTTTCAAATATCTCGCAAAAATTTTAATATTTTTAAATGATTTTTTTTTTTTTTTTTTTTTTTTTTTTTGCATACGCAAGCTTAGGACGATCCACAACCGGCCTAGTTTTTACTTTTTCAATTTTGGTTTCAGATTTTTTCTTAACCTCTTCGCTACTGAGGATTATTACAGTATTTTTAATTATTGCTGAATTATTTCTTCTTTCGTTTGACTTCAGAGCGAGATTTTTGTTTTATTTTCATTAGCTTGAATCTTAGAATTCGAAACATATTATTCTTATATCGAAATTGCATTTATATTTGAGTATCATTAATAATATGGGACAAAACGGATGTACCCATTCGGGTACCCAGGGACTGAAAAGGTTAAATAATTTAATTTTCAAAACCAATTTAAACCGGTTCTGAAATTGAAACCATCATAATATAAAAAATATATCACTCAAAATCGAAAAAAAAAAAAAAAACTAGGCCGGTTGTAGATTGTTTTCAGATAACCTATACAAAAAAAAAAAAAAAAAAAAAAAAAAAAAAAAAAAAAATCACGTAAAAATATTAAAATTTGAGCAAGGTATTTGAAAAGAACGCTCCCATAGACTTTACATTATCATCTGGGCTTTTTTCAATGACTATTGTGGGGAGACTATTGTGACGCAACGTTGTTGGAGTGTTTCAACATTTGCTCATCCTATTTGCACATAGGCAACTAACATGATCTTTAATTTTGCACTAGTTTTGCACATTTTTTTCTTATCATCCTATTCCATTCTTAGCATAAAATGAAGTTATTAGAACAGTTTAATAAGAAACATAGCACCTACAATGTGAATATTCACTAATTTTCCTTTCTGCGTCACAGGGTGAGTGGGAGAGAAAAAATATAAGCCCCAGGGCCGTAGCTAGATGTGAACAGTAGGGGGGGGGGGGGTGCTCATAATTCTCTCTCTCTCTCTGCGGCAGAAAGATAAATTAGTGCATATTCACATTGTAGGTACTGTGTTCCTTATTAAACTGTTGCAATAACTTCATTTCATACTAAGAAAAGTACATGACGATTAAAATTTTGAGTGTATAACTGGTGCAAAATTAAACATTATGTTAGCTACATCTATACAAATAAGATGAGTTAGTATTGAAATACTTTTTTTAGATACAATTTAGTAATTCTACAAAACTGTGAAAGGGTCTCAAAACTAAAATAGATTTTTGAACAGAATTTCATTTGTATTTTCCGAACAGAAGTTCATTTAGTGACCTTGGAATGTTTTCCAGGAGGAGACAGGGCCGTAGCTAAGTGGGGCGCTATAGGCGCCTCAGCCTCTCCTAAAATATTTTGAGCCCTCCCCCCCCCCCTGGAAAAGATTCCAAGGTCACTAAATGGATCTCTATTCTGAAAATTCAAATGTAATTCTGTCTAAAAATTTAATTTAGTTTTGAGACCTTTTCACAGTTTTGCAGAATTACTAAATTGTATCTAAAGTAATTGTTTTAACACTCTCTCAGTCTATTTGTACATATGAAGCTGACATGATGTTTAATTTTTCACCAGTCATATACTCAAAATTTTCATCATTATATACTTTTCTTAGTATAAAATGAAGTTATTACAACAGTTTAATAAGAAACATAGTACCTACTGTGCGATTATTGACTATGCGCTACTTTATCTTTCTGCATCAAAGAGAGAGAGAAAAAAAAATATGAGCCCCCCCCTAGATTCTCTTGATTCCCCCCCCCCCTATTGTTGACTTCTAGCTATGGCCCTGGTCGGCTTCGGACTTTGCCGGATATTGCTAGCAAAAGCAGCAGCCCACCCGTAAAAACTTACTGCTGTTTACATAAATGTAGTTTTTTTCTACATAAAATTTATCTTTTTTTTTGTGTTGAATGGATTAAAAAATCTTTGTTAATACATTTATATAAATAGATACTGAAACAATTTGGATGTTTGAATCGAATGAAAATGAAAAAGAAACAAAATTATTATTGACTGTCATAGCAACGCCATCTATTGCCAGCTGTTTTAACTTTAACAAAACTTAACGCAGACAATTACAGAAATGCCTACACAAGGAATTAGCTGTCTATTTACATGTTGTAATGCAAGAATGAAATGTTAGAGTTTTATGAAATATTTTTTGCATCCACTTTATGAAGTTAAAAATATCTTTTATAGATTTTATTTTATCGTTAGACATTAAAAAATTTATTTTATTTATAATCTATCAACATAAAAAGAAATGTTTAGAATTAGTATTCAGGAATTTTTTTAGGGTAGATCCTTTGATTAAGAACCCTTGATTAAGAATAAAGTACTAAAGAGACAAGAACACTTTCATTTTTAAAAAAATATTTTTTATTGCATTTTAAACACTATGGTACATATTTATCACATAAAAAAAGTTTTTTTTTTTTTTTTTTTTTTTTGAGGAAAATAAGGAATTTTTTTGAATATTTTAAACATTATGAAGAACTTTTCAAATTGCACTATGCATATTCCATATCAATTAAAATCACCAATATTTATATCAGTACTTCGGATACAGTCTTGTGGACGAAATCTTTTTTGTGTTCCTGTAAATATACAGGAAGTAACTTGTATTATACCTCAGCAACGTATATCATATTCTTTCGTAAAATGTGAAATAATTTAATATAATTATAACACGTCCCAAACAATGTTTCCCATTCCCCGTATAGCATTTACTTTTACTTTTACTTATATATTACTTTTGTGTGGCCCTGTAATTTAATAATAAGTATTGTTTGCATCACAGATTGCACAGAATGTATATTTTGGTATATATATATACTCCATAGGTTCATGTCAATTATATTACATTCGAAAGAGTTTAACATCATTAAAATGTACTTGAAACTATTTTTTCCTATTGATCGCAATGTAATGGAATACTTTTGATTGTCCCTCTAATTAAACTATACATCCGATTTTTATAAAAATTTAAATGACTCGACAAAATTACGCTAAAATTATATATTTTAAATCTCGAGTGATTTGGTTGGGCAGTTTTTGCTTTATTATATGCGGGCAGACAAACAGACAGACAAACTAAACGACGAATATAGATGCTAGGTATTTATATAATTACGGACGCACCTAAAATTATTCAGATCTTGATGTAATAGTACACAGTATTTCGGATACAGTATAGTAGCTAAAATCTTTTGTGTGTCCTTATAAATACTATCTGCTTTCTTTTATACAGGAAATAACTTGTAGTATTCCTCAGCAACGTATATCAATCTCATAAAATGTTAAATAATTATTTACAATTAAAACGCGCATCAAACATTGTTCTGTCTATATCATTATGTAATGGAATACTTTTGTGGGGCCTTGTAAATCAATAACAAATGTTCTTTGCACCACAGATTGTGCAGAATGTATATTATAATTATAATATATACTTCATAGATGCATATCGATTTTGTGATGTTCGAATGAGTGTAACATTATTAAAATGCATTTGAAACTTTTTTCCCATTTACGGTAATGTAACGAAATATTTTTGATTGTCTCTGTAATTGATTTATGCATCCCATTTTCATAAAATTTGAAATGACTCGACAAAACTTTGTAATAACTATATATTTTAAATTTTAAATGATTCGGTTGGGTAGTTTTTGCGTTGTTATATGGGCAAACGGACAGACATTGAACTAAAACTATAGGTGCTACGTATTTACATAACTACGAACGCACCTAAAAATGAGTTTCAAGGTCCTTTGTCCCTCTAAGCACTTTTGATATAAATGTATGTTTGCATATAAAAAGTATATTGCTCTATAAAAGAGGGTGTGTGTCGAGTGAAACTTATACCTCTACTTACCTCAGGATATACGACTGTATAGGTTGATTCTTCAAAATTGCTAACGATTACAGAGTTTAAGATAGCCGAATAACTTTTAAGTGAATTTTTTCGAATGTTTTAAAAAATAACTTCTTATGTTTATGTAGTGTCAATCAAGAAAAAGAAAAGAAAAAAAAAAAGAAAAAAAGAAAGAAAGAAAGAGAAACTGATGCATTTTAATCACTAAATTATCGCAAAATAAATAAATAAATAAATAAATAATAAAAAGTAAAAAAAAAATAAATACCCACTCAATTTTGAATTACATCTTATTTTTTTTTTTTTCTTTAAGTGGTGGTTGTAATTTAATGCGTACACCAAACGGTGAAATTTTAATGCGTACACCCACTTTTGAGATTGTATTTTCATTTTTAAGAACATTTTACCTTATCATACCTTATGGGAAGTGATTTGATGAAATAGTTCAGGATTTGTGGTGATTTAAAGTTTTTGAACTCCTAAGGTTAAATTCATTTTTAATACTTTCCAATAAAGTTGAAAAGTGTTTACGAATTCGGTTTGTCTGTCAATCTCTCTGTATTCTAACTCGCAAAAATATAGTTCAACTGCCATGAAATGCAAAGTATTATCGACTATGGCATTTCCTTTATTGAAAATGAAATGTATACACTGTAAAAAAAAAAAAAAAAACCCGTTGAATTTACGGAAGCAAACGGAAGAACTGCAGGCAGCAATGTGGTCAGCAATTTTTGCTGTAAAAATTGCAGTAAAATTAGATGTAATAAAAAAAATTACATCCAATTTTACTGCAATTTTTACGGCCAAAACTGCTGGCAACATTGCTGCCAGCAATTTTTGCCGTAAATTTAAAGGATTATTTTTACAGTGTAGCATTTATGGTTCGTTTACAGGACCGCTCAAAAGAATTCCGTTACATTACGGTGTAATGTGAGCAGCGTCTGATCATTTCTAACTGGAACCCATGGCACACAGTCTGTATCGAGGCACGTTTTCTTAGGAAAATTGCATTATAAATATGACTAAGAACTTTATGTACTGTTCAAAATTTAAACTACAGCTTTATATGTATATATATGTATATAAGACTACATTATAGACATATATAAAAATGCATTTAAAATTTTTGGAAAAGTAAAACCTTCTGCCCTAATCGCTATTTAGATTAACCCTTTAATTCCCATGATAGAACACGTTCTAGAAATTATCTTGTTCAGAAAATCTGACTTTAAATCAGAAAATTTCAATCGCTAATTTCGGTTTATTCTAAACCGGAATGTCTGTTATGAAGTAAAGCCAATATTGCTATTTTAATTTTCTGCTGGGAATTAGGATATACGAATTAAAATTTCTCAAAATATCTCGGGCGGTTTGGGATCTAAAGGGTTAAGTAAAACTTATAGATCTAAGGAACAGAATGAATCGTGTAATATAATATCCGTTCTACTGTGGAGTTCGAAATTTATATTGCATTTTATTGCCGTTAGTGAAGAACACGGCAATAGTTTAGTTTGCTTGAGTTGTAAAACACATTTTTTTCTGTGAACTGTAAATAGAAATTTGCATTAATTTGTATCTTAAAGGAGTGGGAAAAATGAATTTTGGAGCCCCTTGACTCAGGGCACTTGCCCCATTTGCCTCTGTGATAATGAAGCCCTATGTGAGTGTGCTGTCCATAAATACACCCAGAACCGACTGTCTAAAGATAATAAATGAGCTATCAAGATAGTGAGGTGATGGAATAGAAAACTACGTGAAAATAACTGACTGTGATTGATTGAAATTAATTCTGATAGATATGCCATTTGATTTAAATATTCAAATGAGCAACAAAGATTCCAACGTGCTTATGTGCTGTTGAAGATACTCGTGCATGATAAGGTAATACTTCTCACCTGTCACGGGTTATCATAGTCGTGTTGTCCACATAAATAACCAACAACGTATTTAGAGAAATAACAATGTCAAAGTTATACCTTGACATTGCTATTTCTAGACAAGTGACTCAATTTGAAGTTTTGTAGAACGGCCTCATTGACCAGTCCAGATGTGGAAAGGATAAAAAAAAAAAAAAAAAAAAAAAAAAAAAAAAGAAGAAAAGAAAGAGGTGTGTTTAATTCATTTAAAAAGGTATACTTATATAATTTTCTAGTACTATTTAATTTTGTTTTTAAAATTGCATAGGTAATTTTAACACTAGGAAGGCCGAAAATTTTACTCAAGTTTTAGAAAAATAGTTTAAACCAGAATATTTATTTAAAACTGTTTAACCTATTTATTTATTTATTTCCATCCTTTTTTTCTGTCTTTCAATTTTATTTCATAGTTTAATTTCTGAACGAACAAAAAAGTATATTCATTTGCTAGGGTGGAAGAGGGTCAAAATGACCTTTCTCAGTTTTTCTACTGTTAAATTCCTGATCGATTGATGTTCTTTGAAAAAAAAATGACAAGTATTATAATTTTATAGCAATATTGTCACATGAGACATTTTTCATCAGTTATAATATCTTTTCAAAAAGATTACTTTGGATTTCAACGATAGACTGTACACCGTACCTGAGGCCGAAGGCCCCACACCTGCAATAGAAGAAGGCTGTGTAGAAAAAGTCCCGAATATAGTAAAGTTCAAAATATTGAAGCATCAGAAATATACGGTAAGGCTCGATAAAACAGACTTACTCCTCACATAAAGCAAGATGCCCATATCAGGCACCATACAATATAAAAATGTAAAAGTGTAAAGTTCTATTGACATCTGACTAAGGATAATTTTTTTGCTATACACTATTATCAACGCTATTAGCTGTAGCGTTTTTCTTTCTTTCTTTTTTTCTTTTTCTTTTTTTTTTTTTTTTTTTTTTTTTACTTTTTAATTTTTTTAATAATTTAGCTAATACTATACAGTATAAGAAAATAAAATCAAATTTCCTTTAACTGGGACACATTTTTTGCTCACATTATTAAAAAACAAATCGGGTTCACTAAAAGCGAAAGAAGATGGTAATAACACGCAATCACATTTCGAAACATACAAGACTTTCGTTTGTTCCAGCAGCAAAAACATATGCCCCACAAATGAAGCATGTATAAAGATACATTGAACGTGCCTCATATCCTAGGAAACGATGCTATGCAGCCCGTAATACATATCCGAAAAACATTTAAATAAAGAGTAAGTAACAAGAAAAACGTTTAAATCAGCTTTATGATAGGCATTAATATCTAAATCGGTAATTAAGTATTATTTCTAAGTTATCCAAACCGCTTATTAATCAAGGCCATTTTGCCAAAAATCTAATACAATGTCTGATCGGTTTACGAACAAATAAAAGTGAGTTAGTGAGATTAAGTTAGAGTCTCACAAATGAAGCATTTATAAGTCACATTGAACGTGTCTCATATCCTTGGAAACGATGCTGTGCTACCGGTAGGGCCTGATTAGTACACAAGCCCCCGGGGCCTTGGCCCTGGGCCCACAAATTATGTGGCTGACTTTTTTTTCTTAATCAAATGCTTTTCAAATAATATCATATATATTATAAAGCAGAAATTCTGAAACTTCCAAACGAGTGTTTTCAAAAACTACCCGATGGATTTTTTTGCCGATTGTATCATTCGATAGGAAATATTTTTCCGAAGGTTTATGATTCAAATTTACAGGGATAACTCTGATTTTTCGTAGTAAATTTCGTATTTTTCGGTTATTTTTGACAAAAGGGTTGCCAGTAGCTGTTTTTGGCGAAAATTATAATTGCTAAAAGAATTAAAATGGCTATATCTATTAGAAATATTACAAATATCTTGCAAATAATAGCAGAAAATAACTATTGAGAATAATAATAATAATAATAAAGAAAAACCATTTAATGAGGCATGTTAATATAAAAAAAAATATTTATCTTAAAAATAAAAGAAATATTTGTAACGCTTAAAAAATAACTTAACGTGAAATATTACATTTGATGCAACATTTGGCGACTTATCCTTGCGTTAGAATAAAAAAAAATAACTTGAAAATTTGATTAAATGAATTTTGAACGATATTTATTTTCCTTTCTATTATTTTCTTTCTCTTTTTTTGTCAAATTTTGATAGTATATAACTTACTCCAGAAAAAGGCAGATCTAATTATAAAAGTAATTGTGAGTTATATATTTGTTTCTTTGAGATTTTTTTTTTACTTTTGTCGGCAAAGAATTAAGCCAAAAAGGCATATGTCTAACATTAGGTCGCAATAATGTTGTTTTTTTCCAAAAGAAGATAATTTTTGGAGTATATTTTAGTATTCAATTGTAAATTCAATAAACATAAGTTAATATTTTAAAAATTATAATCAAATATTTAAATTTTAGCTTTAGTGTGAAATTTTGCCACACACATATTGTAAAATAATGTCATTCTTTTTCAAAAGTTTTTCACCGCAATTTTGAAAATTGTAATCAACAAACATACTTTTTTTGCGCCATTTTGTAATATTCTCTTCCAGGGAAAATTAGTTTTAAAATTTACAAACTGAACAAGGAAATATATGCAATTTAAATAAAATTTATGCAATTTTCGCGTTATTACTATCGATAAATTCAACATTTTGAAATAAAAATTGCCTGCTTAAAAAAAAAATGATACAGATGTCATATATGCACCACATTGGCGCGATTGAATCAAAACGTCGATTTTATGTTCATATGGTAGCTCGGCTATTGTATATTTATTATTTATATTATATTATATATATATACAGTGGTGGCCAAAATTGTGAACACTTTTAGGTAGCTTTCCTTACAAAAAGTAAAAAAACTTCCTATTGCAGCCGTCCGGGGAAAGTCCATCGGTAAATTTTGCTATATTTGCGTCAATTGTAACACCTAGATCCCAAAACCACCCTCCGTTGAAATGTTGACTTACATATATGTACTATATGTATAAATATATCAATTTACATATAGATATAGATATTTGAATTTTTTCATACTGTAACTCTCGAATTTATGAAGCAATTTGAATGAAATTTTTTATGTGCATAATAGGAGTACTAATGTCTCAACTGAGTTTGTTGGCCAGCTTTATCCACCATCTTGTTTCAAAATGGCGGCTATATGATTCTTTTGAAATTTTTATGTTTTTTAGCTTTTGTATACTTATAGAAAAAGTTCCGTTTCACAAAATGCAAACTCTTATATATCATTTTAAACAGAATGTTAGAAACATCAAAAGACATTTTAAACAGTCACACAATGTAAGTTAAAAACATAGTTCATTTTAAAGAAAAAGGTTAGAAAACATAAAAATTTCCATAAGTGTCTACAAATTCAAATAGCCTCCATTTTGAAACAAGGTGGTGGTTAAAGCTGGGCATTGAACTCAGTCGAGACATTAGCACTTCAACTATGCATATAAAGAATTTCATCCAAATCGGTCCATAAATATGAGAGTTACAGCACGAAAAAATTCAGATATCTATCTATCTATCTATTTATATATATATGTATGTATGTAAGTCAACATTTCAACGGAGGGTGGTTTTGGGATCTAGGGGTCACGATCGACAAAAATATAGCAAAATATCCTGAAGTGCTTTCCTCTGGACTGCTGCAAAAGATAGTTTTGTACTTTTTGAAATGAAAGCTACCTAAAAATGTCCACAATTTTGGCCACCACTGTATATATATATAATTTATATATATTGTATATTAACTATTTGCTCTTATTTATTTTTTTTAATGATGTAAATTGTTATTTTTTATAATTATTAACAAAACATTATTTATTTATTTTTATTTCCTTTTTAAAATAATAGAAAAAAATTAAATAAAAAATATAGATGTAACTGATATTTTAAAATGAAGTTTTCG
Source organism: Maratus speculifer (assembly GCA_964019185.1). Taxonomy (NCBI): domain Eukaryota; kingdom Metazoa; phylum Arthropoda; class Arachnida; order Araneae; family Salticidae; genus Maratus; species Maratus speculifer. The sequence continues at coordinate 28,786,665 of OZ025300.1, forward strand.
CCAAATTGGCGTAAAAAAGGAAAAAAAAATGCACAAATGTGGTGCTCATAAGGCATTTGTGCCAAAATATTTTACGAGTTTGTTTTAATTAGCCATTTCTTCTTCAATTTTCTTCATATTTTTTCTGTGTTAGATAATATTTAAAATGATATTGGACTAATCTTCAATAATTGAGCACCGCCAAATAGCATACTTACTATATTATTGAAAGTTTTATTGGCACAGATATTATATATCACCGAGGTAACTAATAGACTTTAAATTGGCATTATTTTGTCTCAAATATACTAACCCGACTATTAATATTTATTTATAAATAAAATGCCTATTTACTTTATAAATTGTATAAATTGTTTTCTTATATACTTATTAATTAAACTTTTTTCATAAACTTTTATTACTATTTAAATAACAGAAAAAAGTTTAAATGTACACATGTAACTGGTATTCGAAAACAATGTTTCCGCCAAATTAGCATAAAAAATTATCGCGCCAAACTCGGCGCATATGACATCTTTGCCTTTTTGTTTATGTATTAAGGAGATTTCTAGATCATCAACGAGATCATAGAAAATTTCTCAGATTATTTTATTTGAGATTATTAAATTTATGGTTTTTCATTATGAAACAAACGAAGTAAAGAAAATTTACTATTGATGCAACTACAGAATTAACGACTGCTTGGCGTTATTTTTTATAAAAATCACAAAGGCGATTTTTTTATTATTTGTTTACTTTTTTTGTTTACATTATTATAAACATTTTTCCATTTTTATATACGCATCACCTTGGCGCGTTTTTTTTTTTTAAATCTGACATCAGTTTGGCAAACACTGCGTTTTCAAATACCAGTTACATGTTGTATTATTTTTAATTATTTTCTATTATTTTAAAAAGGAAACAATAATAAATAAGTGAAGTTTAATTAATAATTATAGAACAAAACAATAAAGAAAGAAAAAATAAAGAAAAGTAAAGAAACAAAGTTTATTAGTAGTGGTGGTGTGTTTTTGTCGGCCGATTATCTACGCTATGGGATATAGGCCCTATGGGGTGAGTTGCCCTCCGTGGGGGTCTTTCTAAGGAAACCTAACCCGTATTTACGCAAGGTTCGGAGAAAACCACGGAAAACTTCGAACTGTTAGGCCGACGGTCGCGATTGGGTTCGAACCCAGCACCTACCGTCTACCAGTTTGGAGGACAGAACCTCGCGGCCACTGGTAGGGCCGTTTATTAGTAAATAAACAAGAACAACCAGATTACCAGGCCATCCATAAAATCACAATTTTGCTGCAATCGCACCAACGTGATCCATACATGACACCTGACCAAAATATTATTGGCTATATTATTATTTATATATTTTTATTTTATTTGGTACTACTTGATTATCCCTTCGACCAAAAAACTGCCACCAAAATAAAAGATTAAATGTCAATAATGGATGATCGTAAATGCCACATCCATTTGAAATTAAACATGTTACATGCGTTTGTTACGTCATTAACTATTTTTTAATTCGACGTTTTATTTGTATTTCTATTAATATTTTCGTAATTTATTGATTCTTTGGTTATTTAAAATAAAAGTTATATTCGTTTGTATAATATGGTGAATCGTTTTGCAATATGTATAATTTGGCGAAATTGATCTATGGAATAATAAAGTAGTACCTATTATTTATTAAAATTCTATCTGGATATTTAAGTTGAGAGAACTGGCGTACTTTTCAAGTCTCCGTAGAGGCATTCGCCAAGTTGTCGTTAATTCTGTGTTTTAGCCGTATTATGTATTTTTCATCTGTAGTTATTTTACTATCCCTAAAAAGGCAATATTTGCAATGTGCAGGAAAAATATTCCGAATATCAATGATATAGAATTAAAAAATATATATTTGCAATTAATTTATCAATCATTCAGGTTAAAAAAAAATACTTTAAAATTGGCTAAGAAAAAAATATACATTAAATCCCGACAGTAGAAAATTTTGTTTATGATGTTTATGTTGCAGTTTTAATTAACATTAAGCCCTATCAACAGAATTTTATCAAAAACTAACTATTAAATACTACTTCATTACCCCGTCAAAAAAAAAAAAAAAAAAAAAAAAAAAAAAAAAAAAAAAAAACTATCGCCAAGATATAAGATTAAATGCCAATAATAGATGATTGTAAATTTCACTTTCATCTATACTAATAAAAGAACAAAACGCTCTGTCTGTCTGGGTGTGTGTCTGTGTGTCTGCGATGGCTAGCAAAATCTACAGCACGTACGAAGCTCAAAATTTTTTTGAGAGTAGCCCCAAATATCTCCTGATGCACCTGAGCTTCAGAATTTCGAAATTCCAATTATTAACTGAGTAATTAATTAAAATCGAGAGGCCACTCTCATAAAAAATCATCGTTTTCCCATTTTTTTCTCTTTCGTTTATTTACGGTTGGTTGGTTGCGTAAAAATTTTCGCAGAAGTTATAAGAAAGCTGAGACAGAATTAAAGAAACCCATGGAGGAATGAGATAAGTGGAGATGAAGTAAGCCTCAAAAAAGGTTTGCAATATGAAACCATTTATCGCTCAAATTTTAATGTGCCAAATAAAAGGACGTGGAAGGGATTATGTATTATAAGACGAATTGAAAGAAATGAATTAAAATTGAAGCATATTTTAAGAGGAAATACCAAATTTTTAAAATGGTCTTTGTTCTATTATTATTTATTAAAATAAATGTTCTTTTTTAAAATGAAGAAAATTGGAAAATTAGCAATAATTAAATATCAAATTAAAATTAAATAAGATATTGAAAACATTTGATACGAACTAAAAATTGTATAACTGAAAGTTTCCTTCAATAATGTAATTTTAAATACTTCATAACGTCGATGAAAAATGTTTATGACTTAATAACTGCATGTAAATAAATATTTAAAATATAATGATGAAAACATTCTTTAAAAATTATGTATGAAAACTTAAGTAATAAATATTAATCTAAAATATAGATTTCTGACTGCAGACGATTTTTATGTATTAACAAAAGAATGTTACATTTTCAAGCAAAACGTTAAAATAACTCTTTATATTGATATATAAAACACATATGATAAAATAATTAATAATTTTTTACCGGTGAAGCGATAGATTAGTTCTTTTTAAGAAACAAGAGCAAAAAAATATAGGTTTAAACCTGTTTCAATTGATAGGCGTGTCAAATCACGTGCTTTTTTTGGTACTTAATTGGACTTAATGTAGGGTTACACTTTTAGCACCTCCAGAGATAATACTTCCACTCTATTAACAGAGCCTGATTACTAACGGGGCACTCTCTCCCCAGTAAAATTACATAGAAATTTTCGCCTTGTTTAAACGCCCTTTTCAGTCAAAATTACTATCATGAATAAGGAAAAAATTTCTATTTACTTTTTCTGGTGGGAGAGTGCCCCGTTGATAATCAGGCCCTGTCTATTAACTTCTTTTTACTCTATGAAAGAAACTAATTTGAGATTTTGACATTTCAAAAGTGACTGGTTTTTTTCTCCCAAAGACCTTTAAAATTCATAGACTGGCAAAATGTCAATTTAACCTAGGATTTTTTAATACAGCTGTTACGTCAGATCGTTGGCACTTCGTACATTAGAATCTATGCGTGGTTAGCTATGTTTCAGTAAATATATGTATATATGAGGCTTTTTTAGCAGCTTTTTTAAATCATTGATTAAATTTGAATGCATTTTATTTAAGTTAATATTTTATTAAGACTTTGTTTTTAAAACAAAAATAAAATGGCTCTTTGACGTACAATTGTTCGAATCGGCAGACGATTCATACACAGTAATAAATTATCAAATAGCAAAATAAATTATATATCAAAAATAGTCACTAAAAGAATAGTAGTAAAACATAACTTTTAGGCGTATTAACACATAACCCGATACCAACCAGAAAAAAAACAGACCATACTCCGTTCCAAGCAAGACAAAAATTTCATGAGCATAAACCCGACCCGAACCTAAAAATTCCATTTGAAAAAAAAAAAAAACCATGGATTTGATATCTGACCCGAATCAAATCTGAATCCCACAAAAATATTCAAATGAAGCATACCCCAATCCGATCAAGGAAAAATATTGTTCGTGTACATACAACCCGACCCGAACCTAAAAATTTTCTTTGAGAAAACCCGAAAAATGACCAGAACGAAAACTGAAATCGATAAAAATATTCCAAAGAACTATAATCCGATAAGAGCAAGACAAAATAATTTCACTGAACACAAACCTGACCCAAAATTATTGAATTCCATTTGAAAAAAGACTTGAAATTTTATGGAAACTACATCTGAATCCGATCAAAATATTCGAAAGAATTACAACCGGATTCGAATAAGAGAAAATAATTTCCGTGGACAAGAACCCGATCCGAACCTAAAATTCCATTTGAAAAAAATACCTGAAATTTGAATCGAACCAAATATGAACCTGACAAAAATATTCCACAGAACCATACCCGGCTCTGAACAAGACAAAAAATTTCCATGAACATGAACCTAATCCGAACCTAAAAAACTGAACTAAATCTGAATCTGAGAAAAGGGAAGCATATCCCAGGGAAGCATATCCTTATTCGAACAATGCAGTTGATTCCGTTGATGCGCAACCCAACCTGAACCTAAAAATTGCATTAAAAAATCGAAATCTGAATTGAACGACATCTGAACCCGAAAAAAAATATTCCAAAGACCCAAAACCGGATCCGAACAAAACAAAATAATTTCCCTGGACATGAATCCGACCAGAACCTTAAAAATCAATTTGAAAAAATACCTGAAATCTGAATCGAACCAAATCTGAATCCGACGAAAATATTCCAAATAACTATAACCAGATACGAACAAGACAATATAATTTCCATGGACATAAACCCAATCTAAACCAAAAAAATAAAAAAAATCCCGAAATTTAAACCATACCTAATCTGAACCTAACAAAAATATTTCAGTTTAGTATAACCTCATTGGAACTAGGTAAAATAATTTTCATGGAAGTACAACCCGACCCGAACTTAAAAATCCCACTTGAAGGGAAAAAAACCCCACGAAATCTGATTTGAACCGAATCTAAACTGAACAAAAATATTCCAAACAATCATAACCGTATCCGAAGAAGACAGAATAATTTCCATGAACATGAATCCAATCCGAACCCAAAATTCGGATGTTCTACAAAACATAATGCGCTCCGTAGCGGTGGAATGTGAAACTAAGTACACTGTTAAAAATGTGGTGCTTGGTTGAACCAATTTATGGTGCTGCAATAGCTGCCACCATAAGATGGTGAAATGTTGTTCCAACATTTGGTGCTAAGCTCGAACCATAAAGTGGTGAAATGTTGAACCATAAAGTGGTGAAAGGTTGAACCATTAACTTTAACAGAATGCATTTAATGGTTCAACCTTTCACCAACTTATGGTTCAACTTTTCACCACTTTATGGTTCACCATTTCACCACTTTAAGGTTCGACCTTAGCACCAAATGTTGGAACAACATTTCACCACCTTGTGGTGGCAGCTACTGCAGCACCATACATTGGTTCAACCTATAGCACCAAATGTTTGACAGTGTACTGCTAATAATTAAAATAAAACAACTTTTACTACATCTGAATTATAATAGAATAACTTTTTCTACAGGAAAATTTATTTGTAAAAATTTTTTTAAATAGGAACTTCTTAATCATTTTACCAATTTAAAATACACTTTTTAAATTTATTCTTAAATTTTAAAAACTTATTTAAGCACAAAATATTACGAAATTACATTTTATCATTTTATTCTAAAATATATCAGATTCATTTTTTATAAGTCAGGTTAGTAAGTTATTTTGATTAAAATATAAAGAATTTACAAAAAGTTTATAATCAAATGATACTTTTATCCTTTCTTACATTCAAAATCAATAATATTCTTGCATTCTTATAATTCATGAGAACATATTTTCTGAAATAATATTGTTCCGTACCTAATAAGAAGCGCTGTATTAGAGCGCCATCTGTGAAAAAGAAGAACCGTGTGGGTTCGAGATTATAGAACAGAGTTGTGTTTTGGTTTGTGAAAAGTGGCGATATGAGATCGCATTATAAGTTTGAGTTTATGTCGTGAAATAAATAATATTTTTGCGTGTGACAGTCCACTAAATGAGTGAGTTTTATGATTTCTTCAAGCTATCGTCGACATGTGGTCCGTCGAGCCGGAGTATTTTCGCAATTTCGAAACCAATTGCCGTGGATGAAAATGCGTTTTTGTTTTTTCTTACCTAGAATAAACTACGGATCGTTTGAATGGAACACCTGCAACATTGAAAGAAATTAAGTAAGAGCTTGAGTTTTATTGGTTCATTTACCCCATAATATAGTAGCTTTTTATTTGTGTTATGTATTTTATTGTTTTATTTTGAGTTAAAGTGTTAATTGTTTGGGTTTTATAAAATTGTTCTTAAAATGTTTAAAGACGCGCGTAAATCAGATTTGCTGATTGCTGCCGCGGAATTAGGAGAAAAAGTAAGCGATAAAGCTACGAAAGCAGAGTTAATTAATATTATAAAAAATACGGAGAAATTTAAAAGTGACTCTGAATTCGTAAGTAATTTAATAGACGGTATAATTGAGGAACGTAAAGAAGAATTTGAGCGGCTCGAGAAAAGTAAACAATTAGAATTGCAATTAGAGCAAATTAAACTGGAAAGAGCTAAAGCCGAATTAGAATTATCTCGTATGCAAACAAATTCTAAAACTAATGACAGCGATTCAGAAAGTAAAATTGATTCTCTGGACTCTTTAATAAAAAGTATAAAAACTCTAACAATTAGAATTCCGAGTCGCCCAGAAGGTTGGGGTCTTTTTTTTGCTTCTTTGGAAAGATCATTTATAACAAAAAATGTACCCGATAAATTTAAAGCTGAGATTCTTTTGAATTTATTAGGGGAGAAAGCTTCAAATGTAATTTCTTACATAAGCGATAATGAGTTGGGTGATTATGATAAAGTAAAGAGAATTGTTCTTAGAGAATTTGAACCAACACCCCAATGTTGTCTTGAGCAATTCAGAAAAACTGTTAGGCAGTCGAATGAAACACATATGCAATTTGCATCACGTTTAATAACTAGCTTTGATTATTATTTAAAATTGAGAGAAGTGTCCGATTTTGTGAAACTGAAACAATTAATTGTATCAGACAAATTATTTCAATGTTTAGATAAAGATACAGCAGCTCATATTAGTGTTAAACAATCGGATTCATGGTTCGATCCTGTGACGTTAGCGAAGGAAGCAGATTTGTTTTTTGTGTCACGCGGTAAATCATTAACTGAGAATAATAATCAAAAATCTATGAGAAATGTGTCTAAAGTATTTTTATCTGATTGTAAGAGTATAAAATGTATGCTTTGTTTTGAAAGCCACCCGATACATAAATGTAGGCGATATATGGCATTATCTGTTTCTGAAAGGATAGAAGTAATTAAGAAAAACAATTGTTGCTTTAATTGCTTAGGCAAACATTTAGTTAATAATTGTAAATCAAAATTTTCGTGCTCATTATGTAAGCGAGAAGGTAAAACCAAGAGACATCATTTTTCATTGCATTTTCCGAGAAATGAGATATTGCGTAATGCAAATGTGAATGGGGAAAATGGGGGGGAAGCGCCTTTCCCCACCGTAAGAGTAAGTGAATCAAATCTCTCGGCAGATTCGCCAATATTTGAACCTAATCAAAACAATAGAAATAATAATTCCGTACTTTCTACGCGAGTAATAAATCAAACAAAAACTGTTTTGTTAAGTACAGTAAATTGTTTATTGAAAGATGAGGCGGGAAATTACTATAGAGTACGTGCGGTTTTGGATCAAGGGGCAATGAATAATTTTATGACGGTAGATTGTGCAAATAGCCTCAAATTAAAAAAGGAGAGAACTAATTTGGCAGTTTGTGGTATCGGTGATACATTCACAAAAATTAAATCTGTTGTTACCGCGACAATTTCAAATTTAGAAAGAAATTTTGAAAGAGAGTTGGATTTTTTGATTGTATCTAAAATTACGGATTTCATGCCATCAAAAATGTTTAATATTAATGTGCCAGAGTTAAAATATGTAAAACTAGCGGATGAAGACTTTAACAAACCAGGTCGCATAGATTTACTTGTAAGTGCTGAGATATTTTATGAACTGTTACGGCCAGGTCAAATTTGTCCGGTTAATAGTAATTTGATTTTTCAAAATACAGTTTTTGGTTATGTAGCAAGCGGAAGTGTTCCCATTCCAAGTCAGGGGAGGATACACTGTGGTTTCATTCAGGACAATGCTCTTTTAAACGAAACCATAGAGAAATTTTGGAAACTAGAAGATGTTGAGATTGAGGTACCCAAAAATAAAGAAGCAATAATTTGCGAAGAACACTTTGAGAAAAACGTTAAAAGAGATAGTACAGGGAGATATATTGTTAAAATGCCGTTGAAAGAGGATCCGCTTTGCTTAGGAAAATCCAGAGATATTGCCCTTAAAAAGTTAAATTCGCTGTGGAATCGATTCTTAAAAGAACCTGAATATTTAACATTGTATAGAGAATTTTTACGCGAATATGAAAGGTTGGGTCACATGACAGAGATTTCGGAAAGGGGGGAAGAAGTAGGAACGTATTATATACCGCATTTAGGAGTCTATCGCCCTGATAAGAGTACAACGAAACTTCGTGTAGTTTTTAACGCGTCTTCGAAAACAACCTTAGGAAACTCTCTTAATTCCTTACAGTATAACGGTGGGGTTATTCAGGAAGATCTTTTTAAAATAATGACAAGATTTCGTAAACATATTTATGCATTCGTAGCGGACATTAAACAAATGTATAGAATGATTTTAATTGATCCGAGTCAAACTAAACTTCAGAGAATTCTTTGGAAGGAGGGGGTGAATGAACCAGTTAAGACTTATGAGCTGAAAACTCTTACATATGGAACAGTGAGCGCCCCATATTTAGCTACTAGAGTTTTGCTTCAACTATCGATAGACGAGCAAAACAACTTTCCCTTAGCATCCCCAGTTTTAGAAAGAGATTTTTACATGGATGATGTGTTGAGCGGCGCAGCCACTTTAACCGAAGCTAAAGAGCTGCAGTCAGAGTTAGTAGAGGCTCTCAAGAGTGCAGGAATGCATCTGCACAAGTGGCATAGTAATAATTTAGAGTTAAAAACAGAACCTGACAGTGATTATAATTTTAGAGAAGAGACAAAAACGCTTGGTGTGATGTGGAATCCTAGTAGTGACAGCTTTACCTTTCAAATACAAGTAGAAAGTGTAGTTTCGCCAACGAAAAGAAACGTACTTTCAACAATCGCAAGAATTTTCGATCCACTCGGCCTCTTAGGGCCTGTTGTTACTAAAGCTAAAATTCTCATGCAAAACCTGTGGTGTTTGAATCTAAATTGGAGTGATCCACTTCCTGAAAGAGAAGCACAAGAATGGCAAAGCTTTATCGAGTCCCTGCCAGTGGTGAACAATGTGAGTGTTAAGAGGTGCATTCTAATTGAGAAACCTGTTAAGATCGAGCTTCATGGTTTTTCTGATGCATCCGAATCTGCTTATGGATGTGTTATTTATTGCAAATCAACGTCAAGTGATGGAGCCTTTAAAGTAAATTTGGTTTGCAGCAAATCCCGAATAGCACCCCTTAAGCGTCTTACTATTCCAAGATTGGAGCTTTCTGCAGCCGTTCTCTTAGCAAAACTGATATCCAAAGTGAAAAGTGCCTTACAACTAGAGACTGCTGACATTTATTTATGGAGCGATTCGATGATCGTACTTTCCTGGTTACGAAAAGAACCATATCTTATGAAAACTTTCGTTGCCAACCGTGTAGCGGCAATACAGGACTTGACAAAAGTTCAACAGTGGCGTCATGTGTCTTCTGAGAACAATCCAGCAGATCTCATTTCGAGAGGAATGGATCCTGAGAAACTGGTTAAAAATGAACTGTGGTTCAAAGGTCCGAAGTTTTTGACTCAACGGGATTATCCTAATCGTAAAATTCCTACGTCCATCATTAGAGACGAATTTTCACAAGAACTAAAAAATTTAGATCAAGACTTATCTGTTTTTTGTGTAGCTTCCAATCCTTTTATTGAAGTGTTATTTAATATTACTAATTGTTATACTAAACTATTGCATGTTCTAAGTTATCTTTTCAGGTTTATTCACAATTTGAAGAATCCAACAGAAAAGAGGTTGTGTCCTTTGACAACTCAAGAAATATTAAAGAGTGAGATATTTATTATTAAAGAGGTCCAAAACAACGAGTTTTCTGAGGAAATTAAGTGCTTAATGCACCAAAAGAATGTTCCAGATAAAAGTAAGATAAAATGTTTAAATCCTTTTTTAGATAGGGATGGAATAATAAGGGTAAATGGTAGAATAAAAAATTCTGATTTAAGTTTCAACAGTAAGTTTCCAATTATTCTACCTAAGAGTCATAAATTAACTAAGTTAATTTTAGAGGCATATCACAAGAGATATTTTCATTTAGGCCCTACTGCCCTATTACATTACGCAAGACAAAAGTTTTGGCCCGTTCAGGGTAAAGCAGCATGTAGAAAAGTCGTGCATGATTGCATTAAATGTTTTAGGTGTAAACCTGTAGGTGTTGAACAGTTAATGGGTGATTTACCAAAAGAGAGGGTAACTCCTGATTTTCCATTTAATTGTTCAGGGGTGGATTTTTGTGGGCCATTCCTTATTAAGTATAGAAATCAAAGAAAAGGAATTTTCCACAAAATATATGTGTGCATATTTGTATGCTTAGTCACAAAAGCCATTCATCTTGAAATTGTAACTGATTTAACATCAGAGGCCTTTGTGGCATGTTTAAAGAGATTTGTGGCTCGCAGAGGTTTGTGTTCGAAATTATATTCGGACAATGCGACAAATTTTATAGGAGCTAATAAAGAGCTTTCTAAATTACATAACTTAGTTTTAAATCCAGATGAGAGACTTTCAAATTATTTGTCAACTGAGGGAATTGACTGGAATTTCCTTCCTCCAAGAGCACCTAATTTTGGTGGCCTCTGGGAAAGTGGTGTAAAGTCATTTAAATATCATTTTAAAAGAGTTTTAGGTAATTCTAGGTTGACATATGAAGAATTCTTGACGGTTATTACTCAAATAGAAGGAATTTTAAATTCCAGACCACTTGTACCTCTGTCATCAGATACTGATGTGTATGATGTGTTAACCCCTGCCCATTTCTTAATTGGCAGACCCTTAAATGCCATTGTTGAGCCAAATTTAACAGAGATTAAAGACAATCGGTTGTCTAACTGGAAAAAACTAACAAAAATAATTCAAATTTTTTGGAAGAAATGGCATATTCAGTATCTTAACAATTTGCAACAGAGGTCCAAGTGGATGGTAGAAAAAGATAATGTAAAAGTTAATGAGTTAGTGCTTCTTAAAGATGAAAATCTACCCCCTCAAAAATGGGCATTGGGTAGAATAATAGATGTTTATTTTGGTGAAGATAAACGGGTCAGAGTTGTTAAAATAAAAACTCAATCTGGAGTTTATAAAAGACCAATATCAAAAATTTGTATTTTGCCTCTTAATCTGTAATCTTGTATATATTTTCTGTGTGTTTTTCTTGTAATTATATATTTTCTGTGTTTTAATATTATCAATATATTGTTACTATTTTATATTTGCATTTGTAAAGACTGTATAATTTAATGGTTGAATGTAACCATTGCAACGTGGGGCGGAATGTTCCGTACCTAATAAGAAGCGCTGTATTAGAGCGCCATCTGTGAAAAAGAAGAACCGTGTGGGTTCGAGATTATAGAACAGAGTTGTGTTTTGGTTTGTGAAAAGTGGCGATATGAGATCGCATTATAAGTTTGAGTTTATGTCGTGAAATAAATAATATTTTTGCGTGTGACAGTCCACTAAATGAGTGAGTTTTATGATTTCTTCAAGCTATCGTCGACATGTTTAATTTAGTAAATTTTACTGCAGAGAATTTTTGTTCGTATTCATAAAAAAATTTTTAAGAATGAGCTTGATCCGAAATCATTTTCCAAGCCCTAAGTTAAAAATTACTTATAAAACAAAAGATATGGTTAAAGTAGAACACACATTTAACAAAAACTTTGATATTTGAACCAACACATACAATATTCTGCTTATATAACAAGCACTAAAAGCATGTACAGAAACTGATAAGAACATTAATGAAGGAAGATGTTAATTAAACAATATAGAGAACATAGTAATGTTACATATTAAAGCCAAAAATCATGCAATTAACTATACAAAATTGAAAACTATAGAATTAAAAAAATATTTTGCTTAATACACACCAATATCGGCATCCATTACTGTTTTGTTTCTGTTCTTCACGAAAAGCGTCATAGATATGCGCAGAAATCTGTGTTTTGATTGGCTGTAAGTAGCACCATCTTTTGGTGCTACTTCTTATTTTTCAAACTTACTCCATAACATGGAGCTTTCGAAAAATAAGTAGCACCATATTTTGGTGCTTCTCTTTATTTTGCTCCATAAATTGGTTCAACATTGAACGGAAATTTTTAACAGTGTACTTAGCGCGAGATGGTTAAGATATTTCGTTTATAGTTAGAGTTAAATTATAACTTGGTTACGTTTAGGTAACAGTTAGGTTGCAATTACGTTCCGGTTATATTTAATTTCCAGTTAGGTTACAGTTAAGGCATGGTTAAGTTACAGTTAGTTTAAGGTTTAGTTGAGGTTAGGTTGTGGTTAGATTATTGGCATGTTATGATAAGGTGACGGCCAGGTTACATTTATGGTTTATTTAAGTTACAGTTCGGTTACTGTTAAGATACAGCTAGGTTACAGACAAGTTATGATTACAATACAATTAGGTAACGGTTAGGATTTTGTTCACAGAATGAACATTACGCATGTTTGATAAAAAATATACACCTATTTTTGTAAAATGGCTCTGAAATTATAATACTATATACTAACCTTTTAGCTAATCATCGAGAATCGATTTCATTCACGGTATAGTCGGATTTAAGAGTGATATAGTTAGTTTGAAATTCAAAATATTTCACTTGGGATATCTAGGTGAAAAAAGTATTTAGTTAAGTCACTTAACAGTAATTTTAAGGATAAATATCAACACTTTAACACGAAAATCACGCAATCGTTGCACACATATTCCCTCCTGCGTTTCCCGTTGCAGTCATTTTGGGTAATTTTGGAGCTAAATATTAGTTTTTTTAAACCAATTTTTGACACAGTCAGGGGGTACGTATTTAATATAATGTACACTGTAAAAAATTTGACCCTTTTGCTGCATCATCACTCCCCCGCTTTTATAGAATATCTCTCTTTTGACCTAGGAGAATGCCCCATAATAAGCTGAAGTAATCATTTTCTATAAAAGCGGTGGAGTGACGATGCAGCAAATAGGTCAAATTTTTAACAGTGTATTTACACGTATTTCGAGTTAAAGATAAAATCATAAAATTTTCAAGTTCGTTTAACGTTATTAATACGGACCCGGGCAACGCCGGGCGGGTCAGCTAGTTTGACAATAAACACGAAGTAAGTCTGATACATTTGTAACAAATCGTTATAAGCAATACTAATGTTTGACGCCAAAAATCATAATGGAATTGATTACAAGCTGAAAGTTTATTTTTCTACAAAATTTAGCATCAAGATTATTCCCGATTTAACAGTTACATGTTTGCAACTGCAGGGCTGCCACAGGCGACTATTTTTTAACTTTAACTGACACCACTTTCTTTAAACAGAAATTCTTAACATACACTTTGACAACAATTGCAAGAAAAATTTATTTTGAAATTTATATTAGAACAATAGTGGTGCGAACGGAATATAAAAATAGTCGCCTGTGGTAGCCCTGCAACTGGTTTAAAAAAATGAAGAGGCAGTGAAACTGGTGTAATTTTAATTTTAACCAAATAATTCAGCTTTAAAGCACACCTTTTATGCTTCATTGTTCTAATAAATATTTAAGTTAAACACTCATTTTTACATTTTTTTGCTATGTATACTTTGCTGGAACAGACCAGGTAGATGGAAAACTGTAGTAGAGTTGCCAGAAGAGGACGGCTATTAAAAAATGTAACGCAACATGTAATGGGAGATTGTATTTGGGCTACCAGTTCTACACATAGTGCAAGTTCAGATTCGGGAGTTTAAGAACTAACAAATGATAATGTGCTATTTGAAAATTAATAGAGTTTGATAATCATTGCAATGCTTTCTGACAAAATAATGTGATGAGTAGAGAACATTTTGATTCCTGCTGTCACAACGGTCTCATTTTCATATCAAACTCTACTATAAATGATCAAATAAGAGAGATGGTACTTAATCACCCAAATTTTGTCCAAAGCAAACAATAGTGCAATATGGCAATGACATTGGTACTGGCGTCATTTTCAGCATTGCGGAAGGACATTCCAGGTGATAGTCTACACTGCTTTAAAAAAGAAATTTCAAATCACCATTTTGTTTGAGTCAAGATTTGTTTGGAAAAATAGACCAGCGCAGCGGGCATAGCCTGCTAGTTGTTTTATAAAATATGAAACGTAAAATTTAAATATTCTGAATGACTCAATAAACTTTTTAAAAGCTTTTAACCTAGAAACTTTTATTTGAAAAGGTGAATGATCAAGAACCGAACCGGTAATTCATTTTCTTGATTATTCTTGTAAGTTATTTATTTTTTTCTTTTTTTGTAAACTTGAAACTTTAGCCCAAACAACTTTGCCAACTCATCAAATAAACCTACCTTTTTTTAAGTGTCGCCAAGATGTGGAGGTATAGGGGCCCAATTTTTTAACAGGCCCTGGGCCCAACTTCAGCTCTGACTACCGGTAATACATATCCGAAAACCATTTATGTAAAGAGTAAGTAACAAGAAGGTCGTTTAAATCATCTTTATGACAGGCATTAATATCTAAATCGGTAATTATTTGTAAGTTACCCAGACCGCTTAGGGCCATTTGGCCGAAAATCTACAATATGTGATCTGTTTACGAACAGATGGGTTACTGCACACTTTTACTTGTGATTTTTACCTTTGGATAATGAGCATTTCACAAAACTAACAAAGAAGGTCTCCATACGGGCATACCCCGAAAAATCTGAAAAAAATTACAGAATGTTCTTCTCATGAGGATATATACGTTTATAAAAAAATTTCGGCGGAAGCTCCATTCAGTATCCGTAAAAAAATAATGAAAATTTCGTTATTTGGCGATTTATCGCCGGTTGGCGATGGAATGTAATTTCAAAAAATGCTTTATATCAAATACACTTCAAGAAAAAAAAAGTTTCATGTTGAACTTGTTTTGATAAATTTAATTTAAATAAGTTTAACAAGTTTCACTTTGTTTTAAGTATTTTGTTATATCGATATTTATATGCATTTATATTCAAATTTAAACATCATAATTTGAGATTTAAAACGAAATTCATAATTTAAATTAATTAAATTTGTTTCAAGCTCAAAATCCAACTGAGAATTGTTGATTAGATTTTGTTGCTATGGGAACAACTGACTTTTATTTTTGAATAAGCTTAAATGTATGAAGATAATTTTTCTCAATATGATTTTTTTTATCTATGAAAACATTTTTTCCGGAGATTAATTAAATAACGACTTCAACAAGTGATATATATATATAAAATACAATATGTATATATATGTATATAACATATTAAAGTCTCTTCATGTTTATGTTTAAATTCATTAAATACCATTTACGCGCATTCTAAATATCCAACAGTTTTGAGTTGCATTATAATCGTTTGCTTTTGGCGAGGAAAAAGGCTGCTCCCCAAATCGAGTGATTCTTTCGTCTTTTCACGCCAAATATTCGAAAATATTTTATTTTTTTACATATTTTCTAATGTGATTCCGCCGCTAATTTTGACTGATCCTCTATTACATACATAAGTACTTTAATTGGTAATTTTTTCATGAAATTCTGAGCATGCTCAGTATGGAGACCTTCCTTGTTAGTTCAAGTTATGATTGTACGATCAAAAAACTCCTTACTTAAAAACATGTGGGTAAGCAGGGGCGTAGGAAAGGGGGGGGGGCTCAAGCCTCCCCCCCCCCCATTGGATTTTATTAGAAGCTTAATTAGGCAAAAAAAAATTCATTTAATAAACGCATTCAAATTATTTCGTGATAATGAAAATTCTAAATATTTGAAATTCTGTTGCTTAAACTTATGTAAAATAATAAATATGCTTAAGCTTATAATCTGAAAATTCTAATAGGTTTTAATTTGTATTGTTAATTTGTTAAAATTCACAAAAATAATAAATTTGAAACATTCTAGGAAGTTCGAACAAGTTAATCTGCAATATTTAATAGCGATCAATTTCAGTAAAGGGGGGGGGGGACTAAAAGCATATTATAGTAGAATAATAGAACTGTTAGAAGCAACATTTGTAATAGGAAAAAAATAGATAAAGCTTTTTTTTTCTTATTTTTTTTTATTTTTTTTTTTTAATCCTCTGGGAACGGCAGTACTTCGAACTCAGATCCGACTGGTATACCACGTGAACAAAACACGTGTCCAGCAAGAGGGGGAGATTTTAGTAGCACGTCATTGGTCGAATTAAAACTTATTGCTAGCAGTGGATTGCGTCATTCCCCTGATATTTTGTGAATAGAACAGAATTTCTTCCGAAAAGATTGTTTTCAAAGTCACTTTGATTTTGCATTTGCCTTTCGTGTTATGATTTGTTAAGGTTTAGTTCAATTTTATCGCCCTAGGTAGCAGTTTATGTGAACGTTATATACGATACCTAACAAAAATAAAACTGCACTATGAATTCTCGTAAAAGACCGAAAAAAACATTGTTGAGTTTTTTCTCTTCTAAAGTTCCAAAAAGAACGGAAGATTCTGAAGTCATGGAAGAAAAACGTGAAGAATCAAGTTCTGCAGTTAAAGATGAAAAAACTGAAGAAGCGAGAGAAGCTATTAGCATTGGACAAAGTGATGTAAATACATTATCTAAATCGTTCTCTGAAAGTAATATGGATATAGGACTATTTATTGGCGATGGCATTTATCTCGATGACTGCCAAAAATTAAAAGTTTTAGAAAATTCGTGGAAGCCAGATCCATCTTTTTCTTTCCCAGCAAACCATAAAAAAAGAAAATTTCAATATCACTGGTTTGAAAAATTTCCATGGTTAAGTTATTCTGCAAAACTTGATGGAGCATTTTGCAAAATTTGTGTAGTATTTTCAAATGGGCAAGGTGGTCAAGGAAACCAGCGATTGGGTAAATTAGTTTTATCGCCTTTTTCACAATGGAAAGATGCTTTAGCATGCTTCACATCGCATCAAATGTGCCAATATCATAAGAATTACGTTATTATGGCAGAAGAATTCAAGAAAATTATGAAATGGCAAAATGAAAATATAGAAATACAACTTCATCAAAACAGAAATGCAGAAATCTGTAAAAATAGGCTGAAGCTCCTTTCCGTAATTAAAACAGTTATTGTTTGCGGAAGACAAGGATTTGCATTACGTGGTCACAGAGATTCTGGAAATATTTCTGTTGAAGAAACAGGTAAAAATGAAGGTAATTTCAGAGCTTTGCTTCGATTTCGTTTGGAAGCTAGCGATAAAGCTGAGGACTTAAAGGAAATTCAATCAGGTATGATTTAAAAAAAATATACAAGTCCGGACATACAAAATGAAATTATCAAAATATGTGGAAAGACTAAACAAGATGAAATAGTTGAAAAAGTCAATAATGCGAGATGTTTCGCAGTTCTCGCAGACGAGACTACCGATATTTCCGGAAAGGAAGTTCTGACACTTTGTGTCCGTTATATCGAGGAATCTGATTCTTCTTGTATAATAAGAGAAGACTTCTTAGACTTTATAGAAATTGAAAATTTATCTGGGGCTAATATCGCTGATACAATATTGTCAAATCTCAAAAAACTTGGGATCGATATTTCCTACTTGCGGGGCCAAGATTACGATGGGGCCGCTTCTATGTCTGGAAAATTGAATGGAGTTCAAGCAAAAATATTGCAGGTGCACCCAGCAGCATTGTATGTCCATTGTTGCAACCATGTGTTAAATTTAGTTTTATCAAAATCATGTGTTGTCCCTTCAATTAGAAATTCCCTTGCAACTATTCAAGAAATAGTCCCTATTTTAGAGCTTCGCCAAAGAGAAGGAAAATTTTCAAGCTTCTAGAAGAAGAGTTTTTAAACAGTAAAAACACATCCAGAAAAACGACTTGCCTTCACAAAAAATTTTGTGAAACTCGCTGGGTAGAACGCCACGAAGCTATTTTTACATTTTGTGAATGTCTGGAACCAATACTTTCAACCTTGCTGGAAATTACTGAAGACGCCAATTCCGAAACCGAGGCATCAAAGAAAGCTATGCTGTTTTACAATGCTTTATGCCAAAGTAGTTTTTTAGTATCGCTTTTTGTGGCAGAAAAATGTTTCTCAATCACACACAACTTATCAATAGCCCTACAGAAACCGGATATTGATTTAATATCATCTTATGAAGCCATAAGTGATGTGACAGAGATTTTTAGAAAAATGCGTGAAAATTCTAAATCCAAATTTTCAGCTATATTCGAATGAGCTTCCGAAGTCGCAAAGGACTTAAATTTAGAAATAAAAAAACCTAGACTGCTAAAAAAGCAAATGCATAGGGATAATACACCTAGTGAATCAGCAGAAGTCTATTACAGAAAAACAATTTTCATACCTTTCATGGATTTTGTAATTCAAAATATGATTGACCGTTTTGAAAATCATAAGAATATAGTTACTAGCTTATACGCAATACTGCCAAAATACATAGAAAAATCTTCAGTAGAAAATATCATGCAATGTGCTGAATTTTATTCTTCTGATATAAAAAGTTTTCCGAATATTTTACAAGCTGAAATTGAAATGTGGTTCGAAAAATGGTTATCGTTAGACAAAGAAGAAAGGCCAAGCACTGCGATAGAGTCATTATCAAAATGTAATGCGAATGTTTATCCCAACATCAAAAAATTGTTAAAAGTATTATCAACGCTTCCAGTATCAACAGCCACTCCAGAAAGAGCATTTTCCACATTGAGACAGTTAAAAACTTACCTTAGGAACAGTATGTCAAATTCTCGGCTTTCTGGACTTGCACTGATGAACATTCATCAAGAAATAAAACTAAATGCTGAATCCATTTTGAACACAATGGCTGCGAACCGCACTTACCTTGTATTATGACGACAAAATTTGTAAGTATATATATATTTATTTTTCTAAGCACTGTATTTTATCGAAGAAACGCCGCATTCGTCATAATCACTGTATTCGTCAAAACTGACCCCCCCCCCCCCTCAATAACCTTTAACTATTGTAATCGCTTAACTCATATGAATGCTTCTTTTGTGGACAGCTTTGCATTGATCTGACTTCAATTAACGTTTTCTGAATAATGTAAAGTAAGAGATGTCTTATAATTTGAGTTATCTATAACTTTATTTAAAATATTTAAATCAAATTTTAAATATTTTAATGTAATTCGATTCGGGTTTTTCGATCGATCTTCCAGGTTTATAATATCGTTACTTTTAGTGGAAAATTCAGATATATAAAAAGTTCGCGAATTTCGAAAAAAGCGCTAAAAAACGTAAATTGCTCAAAAATTAACGAAAAAACAAATTTCTCTAAGGAATCGCGTAGTAAAAACGCAAGTTTTGTAAAAAAAATCGTGAAAAAACAATCTATAACGTCAAAAAATCGTGAAAAAACAATAAATTTCATCAAAAAATCACGAAAAAGCGACTAATTTCGTCTTATAAGTGCGAAAAAACAGCCATTTTTTAGAAGATTACGAGAAAACGGCTAATTTGTGTAATAAAATGAGTCAAAAACATCAATTTTGTCAAGAAAGCGTGAAAAAACGGCAAATTTCGCGAAAAGATCGAGAAAAAACGACTAATTTCTTCGAATATTGCAAAAAACGACCGATTTCGTCAATAGATCGAGAATAAATGACCGATTTCGTCAAAAGATCGAGAAAAAACGACCGATTTCGTAAAAAGATCGAGTAAAAGCAGAAGTAAACGTCGCATTTGGAAAAAAATAAAACAAACTTTCAAACTAGTAAACGCCGCGGTGTTTCTTTTATAAAATTCGGTTATATTTATGAAAAATTTCTTTCGTATTGTAGTGTCATATTTAACAAAATTGTGAAATTTAGCCTATTCTTTAATGTTTGCTTTTAAATAATGTGCATACACATATTTTTAATTGTGAATAAATATATTTATAATTCTACATAATTACTAATTGAGACGTTTTATCCTTTATAGATTTTCTCAGTTTTGTAGTTATTTTGTGCGTATTGAGTTAGAAATTATTTGAGCCCCCCCCCATAATTTTTAAATTGCTACGCCACTGTGGGTAAGTGTGATCATAGATCACACAAAGGGTTTCACTTAACATCTCTTTCGAAAAACTTTATCCTTATTCTTATTATGTGTTATAAACTATATGTCAAAGTTTAAAGCGATCGATTCTTTAGTTCCAAACAAACAGGAATCATGTACACATTTCAGCTGTGTTAAAAATGTCCGACAGCGTCTGTATAAAAGTGATATAATTCCTTTTAAAAAATCCTTTTCAATATTACTGCTTCAATATTAGCTTTTCTTAAATTTTTATATTGAACTCTGTAAAAAATAACTATGAAATTTAAAATAAAGTCTTCATACGCTTTTTAACAGGAAGTTATTTTTGATGAATTATTCAATTACTGATATTACTGATTTATGTCTTTCGTGTCTTTGACAGTGTTCTGTACAAATGAACTCGTGAGAAAAACAGATTCTACTAGAGAAAATGGTGAAACACGACAGTTCTCATAACTTGAGTACAAACGAACGGCAGATTGAAATATTTAGGGCGTATCCGAAATGATGAATTTTTTATAATTCATATTTTTACCGATCATAATTTTACCGGAAAGTGTACTTAATCATGTAGAGGACAAAAGAAACGCGACTCATTTTGCCAACTGTCACATCGAACAGAGATTTTTAAAAATGTCTTCCGATTTAAAAAAAAAAAAAAAAAAAAAATGTAGGATTGAATTAGATTGAGACATGAAGAAAATTATTGCTTTCATGCTTTAAAGCTAAGAAGGAATTTTTTAACTTCCGTATAAATTCGGAGCATGTTAGTAAGTAAACTGATTAATACAATACACCAGGGCTGTCTAACGCGGTGCCCACGGGCACTATGGCGCCTATAGAAAATTAACTTGGCACCCTTTTGAAGGTTTTCTGTTATTAGAATTTTTTTTTTTTAAATGAAATTCTTTTCTAAAAGATGTTTATTTAAAATCTTTATATTTGCTTGGGAGATTATTTTTTAAATCTGTGCAAGTTCATTTCATGCATCGTAAATTAAAACGTACCTTAAAAAATTAACCATGTGTTATTGCGTATCTTCATTAATTTCTAAATATTCTTTATAAAAATTTTGTAGAAATTATGACAAAAAGGATTTGGTAAATTTCAAATATGCTGTAATGACTTTTTTTTAATAAATTAAGAATTATAATATAGAAAAATAAATGTCCTCCTCCCCTCCCATATTTCCTTCATGAATGAAAATTCAGCTTTTTTTATTGTTATTGGTGTAGTTCTACTGGCCCATTGGCTGCTTTATGAGACGGGAAGAATGCTGTAATTTTCTCCCTCAGATCTTTGAAATTTTCAATAAATTTAACCATTTCCTTCTATAGTAAAAAAAAACTAGCCTTAAAAGGAATGACTCCTGGAATGATGCTGATGTGGAAGATTTCCGGAACTAACGAATCCGGGTTGTCCACTCCTTCCATGAGTCGAATAGACCAATCAGGAAAGAGCTCCGTCTATGCATCGCCATATGGGTTACCATAAAGAAAGGAAAGGTTACCATCGCCAACAATCGCCAAGTTTGTCGCCAACTTGGCGATATATCGCCAAATTTGGCGACCAAAATTAGTTGTCAAAAGTGACGCCAACTTGGCGATAACTGTATTATTTCGCCAAATTATTAATTTCTTTACAACACCAGTCGTTTGATACATCATTTGAGAGGTTTGCAACTGCTTATTCATATAATGGATGTCTTGTGTGTTATCCCCCATTCTGCTCCCCAGGGGGGACACATTTTTATTTTCTTTACAACACCAGTCGTGTTACACAAGATTTGAAAGGTCTGCAACTGCTTATTCATATTATGGATGTCTTGTGTGTCACCCCCACACTCTGCTCTCCCCAGGGGGGTCACATTTTTAATTTCTTTACAACACCAGTTGAGTGACACATCATTTGAAAGGTCTGCAACTGCTTTTTCATATTATGGATGTGTTGTGTGTCATCCCCCACTCTGCCCCCCAGGGGGGCACATTTTTAATTTCTTTACAACACCAATTGTGTGACACATCATTTGAGAGGTCTGCAACTGCTTATTCATATTATGGATACCTTGTGTGTAATCCCCCCTCTGCCCTCAGAGGGGGGTCATTTTGTAATTTCTTTACAACACCAATTGTGTGACACATCATTTGAAAGGTCTGCAACTGCTTATTCATACCATGGGTTATTGGCGAGCGCAGCAAGCAGGGGTAGACAATAATTTGGAATCGCGAAGCGATTACGCGGGGGGGGGTTGGCGAGCATAGCGAGCAGGGGGGCGGGGCCCCCCTAGTTGTTTAAAAAAAAGTTAAGAAAATCGCGCGAAATTACTTCCGAGAATGAAAGCTCTTCGAGGCTCTGTTTTTATAATCACCTATGGATTGGTCCCAATATCATGTCTGTCGTTGTTTCTCTACTTTTTATAACAGCAAAATTGCACCTCCAAAATAAAACAAGGAGTATTTTCGCGTCCCAAAAATCTCTAACAAAATCACTGATTACCCTTTTATTTTAATTATAGACGAGATTTAATTTTCTGACTCCGTCCAATTAAAAAATTTTAAAGATAGCCCCTCGCAGAAAAATGTATAATTCAAATTTTAAAATAATTTATAGTTTTTTTTTTTTTTTTTTTTTTTTTTTTTTTTTTTTTTTTATAAACCATTGAAAAATGGTTGTTGTTTTCGGTGGAGGATTGACAAAATGACGTGGTCATTTTGAATTTAAATTAAATTCTTTACTTTTAGAAGAACTTTTATTTGAATTTAAATTAAATTCTTTACTTTTAGAAGAATTTTTATTTGAATAGAAAATTAAAATGTTTAAAATCATTGTAATAAAGGAGAAAACTAACAAATTTAAAAATGGGTAGACGGAAATAACAGATACGGAAAAAGCCGAAGCCAAAGAAATAAATGACCGTGAATGTCGCATTCAATGACATTAAACACAATACGCGTACTTAAACAATCATAAAGTGATTTTTATTTCGACTTTTTATTAATGTTTTACTAATTTATCTGTTCTTTTGTTATTTAAAATAAAAATTTAGTCAACATATATAAGTTGCTTATTAGTTTGGTGATTCGTATCATTTGGGGACGGGATAACTAAAGCATTTGGTTTGGCGCAAAAACGTCTTTCAATGCAGAAAACGAGAAAATCAAAAGATTATCGAGCCGCTGAAAACCAATTACGTGTTGAAAGGCTATCACGAAAAAGGAAGCAATTTAATGCCGAACCGATTAATTGTAAAACATCATGTCTCGAGGACGACCAATCCACTAGCCATGGCGTTTACAATCGGTCGGTTCTAATCAGGAAAATTTGAGTGCCAATAGTGATTCTAACAAGCCGAAAAATGTTATAGCTATTACTCTTGATTTTCCACCACCTAAAAAGAAAACTAAAAAGCAATCGGCTTGGGAAAAACTGGAAAAAAAAACTTTTTTGATTCAATGTCTGATGGACCCATTCACAGATGCATGTGCTGCGATCGACTTTGGTTTAAAACCTCCATCACCAAAATTCTGCTCTGTAAAATCAAACAATATATGCCAAAGTCTTACAAGTATAACAGTATATGCCAAAGCTGTATTTTAATAATGATTACTTTCGCACCAACAATGTTACATAGTTTGATATGTTTCTTTCGTCGCCAACTTTTATGCTTGGCGACAATGGAGTGATGTAACTTAAACGAACCGTACCTTCAAATTGCAGCATGCATAAAGTCATTTATAGCAGTGGCACGGATAATACACAATAAAACAACTGGTATTTAGCTTAAAATGATAGATGAATGTTTCGAGTGAAACATTTTTCAAATGGTTGGTGTAATTTCTTAAATTACAATTTTTTAAGTTTTTTTTAAGTTTTTTTTTTTTTATTATGAAACATTAGATTCATATGGGTCTTATGTCTTCAACAGCGAAATGCATTTTTATATGTGTATCGCTGTTAATACTGTGAGGTAATTTTGTTGTATATTTTGAGCCATGTTAATAATGGCGCCCTTCCTTGTATTCCAAGAGTTGAGGTGCACCCCTGCTTAGTGAAAGGCTGGATAGGTCTGCAACATACTATATGGCCAAAGGTGAACGACCACATGCGATTTAGACGTTTTGTTAAATACCAAGAAAAATACATGAGGAATTATTCTGAAAGTCCAGGTGTGTAAACAGGTCATATATTTCTGCAAAGATTCCCCCTCCCCCCCAAAACAAATCTCTCGGGAGACTGTCAACAAATTGAAAAACAACGAAAATCTTTTCGATGACCGAAAGTTAAGGAATTTTACCTTCAATTCGCCAGCTTTTAACAGATAAAATATTAAATTAAACACAGATTTTAAAAACACTTTGAGAACTAAGAAAAAAAAGAAACATCTTTTAAGAAGAATACACAGGAAAAAGAAGTTAAAAATGTTAATTTCCCCAAGAGATATTTCAAATATACGAATGCACCAAATGTCCATAGACTTAACCATTACGGAAGAGAATTCTGAAGCTGAGTCACCAGCCCCCTTAATTTTTTTTGCATATTATTTGTGGTTTATAAATTCTATAGATGATATAGAGGGTTGCACAAAATATTTCAAGAACATTTCCATTTGTTGACAGTTGAATTGGAATTTTCCAGTGTGCTATGAGTTTAATTGAATTTACCGTTAACATAATATGTAGTATACATACAAATCTATTGACTGCGCAGAAAAATTCGGATATTTTCCTTACTATTTATGGTAATAGTAGAAATTGGATTTTCAAATGCCTTATGCATTTGTTAAATTATTTATTTGTTATTTATTTGTTAGTTATTAAATTATTTTTTATTCTTCACTTAATAAACAATAAAAGTTGGTTGCAGTATTATGAATACTTTGGAAACTGTTATATTGTCTATGCTGGACGCGTCATTTTTCGTTCTTGTTGCTTTATAATATAGATTTTTGGCAAAATGACCCCAATAACAAACGGTCTGGATAACTTACAAATAATTACCGATTTAGATATTTAATGCCTATCATAAAATTGATTTAAAAGCTTTTCTCACTACTTGCTCTTTACATAAATGTTTTCCGGATGTATATTACGGATAGTATAGCATTGTTTCCAAGGATATGAGACACGTTGAATGTGTCTTATAAATGCTTCATTTGTGGGACATATGTTTTTGCTGCTGGAACGAACGAAAATCCTATGTGTTTCGAAATCTGATTGCGTGTTACTCTCTTCTTCTTTCACTTTTAGCGAACCCCATTTATTTTTTTAATAATGTGAGCAAAAAATGTGTCACAGTTTCAGGAAATTTGATTTGGTATTTGATTTTTTTTTTTTTATTCGATATAATATTAGCTAAGTTACTAGAAAATTTAAGAAGAAAGAAAGAAAAATGGTACAGTTAATAGCATTGGTGACAGTATATAACAAAAGTATAATACTTTAAGTTAAGCAAATAATGTTACATTTTCATTTTGTACAAAATGTTCGTAATATGTGAATTACCTGTTGTCATTTTGAATAATATATTGGGTCATTCGGAAAGTTGTGTCCGTTTAAGAAAATCAGTTAGTACCGGAAAATTCTGCCTATTAATTACTAAACGTTAGATATCAGAAACAATATCTAATACAGGGGCGTAGGAAAGGGGGGGGCTCAGGGGGCTCAAGCCCCCCCCCCCCCATTGGATTTTATTAGAAGCTTAATTAGGCAAAAAAAAATTCATTTAATAAACGCATTCAAATTATTTCGTGATAATGAAAATTCTAAATATTTGAAATTCTGTTGCTTAAACTTATGTAAAATAATAAATATGCTTAAGCTTATAATCTGAAAATTCTAATAGGTTTTAATTTGTATTGTTAATTTGTTAAAATTCACAAAAATAATAAATTTGAAACATTCTAGGAAGTTCGAACAAGTTAATCTGCAATATTTAATAGCGATCAATTTCAGTAAAGGGGGGGGGGGACTAAAAGCATATTATAGTAGAATAATAGAACTGTTAGAAGCAACATTTGTAATAGGAAAAAAATAGATAAAGCTTTTTTTTTCTTATTTTTTTTTATTTTTTTTTTTTTAATCCTCTGGGAACGGCAGTACTTCGAACTCAGATCCGACTGGTATACCACGTGAACAAAACACGTGTCCAGCAAGAGGGGGAGATTTTAGTAGCACGTCATTGGTCGAATTAAAACTTATTGCTAGCAGTGGATTGCGTCATTCCCCTGATATTTTGTGAATAGAACAGAATTTCTTCCGAAAAGATTGTTTTCAAAGTCACTTTGATTTTGCATTTGCCTTTCGTGTTATGATTTGTTAAGGTTTAGTTCAATTTTATCGCCCTAGGTAGCAGTTTATGTGAACGTTATATACGATACCTAACAAAAATAAAACTGCACTATGAATTCTCGTAAAAGACCGAAAAAAACATTGTTGAGTTTTTTCTCTTCTAAAGTTCCAAAAAGAACGGAAGATTCTGAAGTCATGGAAGAAAAACGTGAAGAATCAAGTTCTGCAGTTAAAGATGAAAAAACTGAAGAAGCGAGAGAAGCTATTAGCATTGGACAAAGTGATGTAAATACATTATCTAAATCGTTCTCTGAAAGTAATATGGATATAGGACTATTTATTGGCGATGGCATTTATCTCGATGACTGCCAAAAATTAAAAGTTTTAGAAAATTCGTGGAAGCCAGATCCATCTTTTTCTTTCCCAGCAAACCATAAAAAAAGAAAATTTCAATATCACTGGTTTGAAAAATTTCCATGGTTAAGTTATTCTGCAAAACTTGATGGAGCATTTTGCAAAATTTGTGTAGTATTTTCAAATGGGCAAGGTGGTCAAGGAAACCAGCGATTGGGTAAATTAGTTTTATCGCCTTTTTCACAATGGAAAGATGCTTTAGCATGCTTCACATCGCATCAAATGTGCCAATATCATAAGAATTACGTTATTATGGCAGAAGAATTCAAGAAAATTATGAAATGGCAAAATGAAAATATAGAAATACAACTTCATCAAAACAGAAATGCAGAAATCTGTAAAAATAGGCTGAAGCTCCTTTCCGTAATTAAAACAGTTATTGTTTGCGGAAGACAAGGATTTGCATTACGTGGTCACAGAGATTCTGGAAATATTTCTGTTGAAGAAACAGGTAAAAATGAAGGTAATTTCAGAGCTTTGCTTCGATTTCGTTTGGAAGCTAGCGATAAAGCTGAGGACTTAAAGGAAATTCAATCAGGTATGATTTAAAAAAAATATACAAGTCCGGACATACAAAATGAAATTATCAAAATATGTGGAAAGACTAAACAAGATGAAATAGTTGAAAAAGTCAATAATGCGAGATGTTTCGCAGTTCTCGCAGACGAGACTACCGATATTTCCGGAAAGGAAGTTCTGACACTTTGTGTCCGTTATATCGAGGAATCTGATTCTTCTTGTATAATAAGAGAAGACTTCTTAGACTTTATAGAAATTGAAAATTTATCTGGGGCTAATATCGCTGATACAATATTGTCAAATCTCAAAAAACTTGGGATCGATATTTCCTACTTGCGGGGCCAAGATTACGATGGGGCCGCTTCTATGTCTGGAAAATTGAATGGAGTTCAAGCAAAAATATTGCAGGTGCACCCAGCAGCATTGTATGTCCATTGTTGCAACCATGTGTTAAATTTAGTTTTATCAAAATCATGTGTTGTCCCTTCAATTAGAAATTCCCTTGCAACTATTCAAGAAATAGTCCCTATTTTAGAGCTTCGCCAAAGAGAAGGAAAATTTTCAAGCTTCTAGAAGAAGAGTTTTTAAACAGTAAAAACACATCCAGAAAAACGACTTGCCTTCACAAAAAATTTTGTGAAACTCGCTGGGTAGAACGCCACGAAGCTATTTTTACATTTTGTGAATGTCTGGAACCAATACTTTCAACCTTGCTGGAAATTACTGAAGACGCCAATTCCGAAACCGAGGCATCAAAGAAAGCTATGCTGTTTTACAATGCTTTATGCCAAAGTAGTTTTTTAGTATCGCTTTTTGTGGCAGAAAAATGTTTCTCAATCACACACAACTTATCAATAGCCCTACAGAAACCGGATATTGATTTAATATCATCTTATGAAGCCATAAGTGATGTGACAGAGATTTTTAGAAAAATGCGTGAAAATTCTAAATCCAAATTTTCAGCTATATTCGAATGAGCTTCCGAAGTCGCAAAGGACTTAAATTTAGAAATAAAAAAACCTAGACTGCTAAAAAAGCAAATGCATAGGGATAATACACCTAGTGAATCAGCAGAAGTCTATTACAGAAAAACAATTTTCATACCTTTCATGGATTTTGTAATTCAAAATATGATTGACCGTTTTGAAAATCATAAGAATATAGTTACTAGCTTATACGCAATACTGCCAAAATACATAGAAAAATCTTCAGTAGAAAATATCATGCAATGTGCTGAATTTTATTCTTCTGATATAAAAAGTTTTCCGAATATTTTACAAGCTGAAATTGAAATGTGGTTCGAAAAATGGTTATCGTTAGACAAAGAAGAAAGGCCAAGCACTGCGATAGAGTCATTATCAAAATGTAATGCGAATGTTTATCCCAACATCAAAAAATTGTTAAAAGTATTATCAACGCTTCCAGTATCAACAGCCACTCCAGAAAGAGCATTTTCCACATTGAGACAGTTAAAAACTTACCTTAGGAACAGTATGTCAAATTCTCGGCTTTCTGGACTTGCACTGATGAACATTCATCAAGAAATAAAACTAAATGCTGAATCCATTTTGAACACAATGGCTGCGAACCGCACTTACCTTGTATTATGACGACAAAATTTGTAAGTATATATATATTTATTTTTCTAAGCACTGTATTTTATCGAAGAAACGCCGCATTCGTCATAATCACTGTATTCGTCAAAACTGACCCCCCCCCCCTCAATAACCTTTAACTATTGTAATCGCTTAACTCATATGAATGCTTCTTTTGTGGACAGCTTTGCATTGATCTGACTTCAATTAACGTTTTCTGAATAATGTAAAGTAAGAGATGTCTTATAATTTGAGTTATCTATAACTTTATTTAAAATATTTAAATCAAATTTTAAATATTTTAATGTAATTCGATTCGGGTTTTTCGATCGATCTTCCAGGTTTATAATATCGTTACTTTTAGTGGAAAATTCAGATATATAAAAAGTTCGCGAATTTCGAAAAAAGCGCTAAAAAACGTAAATTGCTCAAAAATTAACGAAAAAACAAATTTCTCTAAGGAATCGCGTAGTAAAAACGCAAGTTTTGTAAAAAAAATCGTGAAAAAACAATCTATAACGTCAAAAAATCGTGAAAAAACAATAAATTTCATCAAAAAATCACGAAAAAGCGACTAATTTCGTCTTATAAGTGCGAAAAAACAGCCATTTTTTAGAAGATTACGAGAAAACGGCTAATTTGTGTAATAAAATGAGTCAAAAACATCAATTTTGTCAAGAAAGCGTGAAAAAACGGCAAATTTCGCGAAAAGATCGAGAAAAAACGACTAATTTCTTCGAATATTGCAAAAAACGACCGATTTCGTCAATAGATCGAGAATAAATGACCGATTTCGTCAAAAGATCGAGAAAAAACGACCGATTTCGTAAAAAGATCGAGTAAAAGCAGAAGTAAACGTCGCATTTGGAAAAAAATAAAACAAACTTTCAAACTAGTAAACGCCGCGGTGTTTCTTTTATAAAATTCGGTTATATTTATGAAAAATTTCTTTCGTATTGTAGTGTCATATTTAATAAAATTGTGAAATTTAGCCTATTCTTTAATGTTTGCTTTTAAATAATGTGCATACACATATTTTTAATTGTGAATAAATATATTTATAATTCTACATAATTACTAATTGAGACGTTTTATCCTTTATAGATTTTCTCAGTTTTGTAGTTATTTTGTGCGTATTGAGTTAGAAATTATTTGAGCCCCCCCCATAATTTTTAAATTGCTACGCCACTGATCTAATAATTAAATAATAGAATTTTTCGGTATGAATTGATTTTCCTAAACGGACACAGCTTTCCGAACGACCCAATATTTTAGATCAGCCATAAAACATATCTTTTTTTACTAACTGGCGAGGTAAGAATTTTTTACATTAATAAGAGATGCACTAGATATACAAGTATTATTTTTTTTAATTCAATATGGAAAAATTAGTAATATCAAGATAATACATATGTGTGATGTAGTAAAAGTAGTGTGACACAGAAAGATAAACGACAAAGTGTAGTTTCTAGAGTTCCCCGTTTTTACCGCCCATTACGAATAATATTTATTCACGAAGATAATGACATAATCAAAGAGGAAGTAAAAAAAACTTGTCAAAATCACGAAATGTCCTGAAAATTAAATGCATTTGCTCTGTTACAAACTAAATTTTTTTTAAACATACCTATAAACAGAAATGGGCTTCTTTGCAATTCTTACGCTACAATGCTTTCGAGAAAACAGTGAGGAATGACTGAAAATAACGCTTTATTTACCTATAAGGAGGAATTTTAAGAAGACCTATGAGAAATACGGAGGTCCACTAAAAGAATTAAAAGATTTGTAATGGCGTAAAGTAAGAGGTATAAAACGGAACAATTAAAATCGGAAATAAACTACAAATAATTGACATATGCAGCGCAAGTGACCTAAGGAGCGCAGATGTCTCAAAAATTGTTAAATACTCTACAGCTAGTACAATTGGAACAATGATATATCAAAAAATTTTTAATTCTTCAGATTAAATAACAAATTTAAATACATTGAATTTATCACCGACAGAGACTTTGATAATATTTATTGCGGTAGATTTCAAATATAATCAACATAATGACACGCAATTTTCTAATAAATACAAATGTCATTGCTATTCATTTCTTCAGAGAACTTAACTGCAATATTATGAAAAAGATACTATATTACCAAAAACATAAAGTTGAAAGAAAACTTCAAAATGGTTTCTACTCGCACTACTCAAATAAGCAAGTGAATCAGAATTGAAAAATTTAGAACTTCTCTGCAAATGGTATTGTGACGGCTCCCAACAACAAATGTCCTAACAAAAGTCTGAAACATCTTTTGGCAATGAATCAAACATTTCCTAAAAGTTCTTACTTCCTTTGAGAATGATAAGTAACACAAAAGGATGTCAAAAAGTATGGTGGCCGAATAATGTACCTTCATTTCCACGTTTTTACCGCCCTATACGAATAATATTTATTCCCTAATATAATGACATAATCCAAAAGGAAGTAAAAAATATATAAAAGAGTAGGCACGAAATTTAGTAAACAGCGATACTCACAGCTTATAGCTTACTGCAAGCTTAATATAGTTCAATGCTGACTGTGGTCGATGCTTACCAGCAGCAATTTCACGAACGCAACGTTATATTTAATAAGTTAAACATAAAGACGTTGACCCTGATTCTTTAAAATTTGGTCTCTGAATACTGCATGCTAAGATCGGATTTTTCGAATCAATTCTATATCTTGCTTATAAGATTCAATAAAAATAAGTCGGAAATTGCACGTCAAACATTTCAAATGAGGTGCATTCGTGTTTTAAAAATACTTAGATCTTGGTGTAATAGTTACAATACTTCAGATGCAGTATAGTAATTGAAAGATTTATGTGTCCCGGTAAATTCTATTTGCTTTTTATTATACAGGAAGTAACTTGTAGTGAACTTCAGTAACATATATCTATTTCATAAAATGTGAAATATTTGAATATAATTATAACGCCTCCCAAACACTGTTTATCCCCTACACTATTATGTATTGGAATACTTTTGTGTGGCCCTGTAAATGAATAAGAAACATTATTTGCACTACAGATTGTACAAAATGTGTATTTTAGTATATACTTCATAGATTCATATAAATTTTACTATGTTCGCAAGAGTGTGACATCATTAAAATGCAATTAAAACTGCTTTTTCCTACATGCCGTAATATAACTTGTAACATCTCCTTTATTATTTCAATTGCCTTTTAAGCAAAACAGTCAGCTTTTAAAGTACACATTGTACATTTAATGTCAGAAAGTGCTAATAAAGGAATGTAAAAGTACTTACAAATATATATCTGAAAATAAAAAGAAATATTACGAATAAAATCAATTTTAAAATCATTATCATACGCGCAGTTCCAAACTGTACATTACAAAATTAAACGAAACCTGTATCTTGTTTACTAGAAAAGGCTTTGAAATTTTTTTGCCCATGAATATCTGTAAAAAATTAACATGGAGCAAATCCTCTTAAAAGATTTTGCATGGAAATAATCGAAGTAAACAAAAGAAGCCCACGTACCAAAGAAAATAATCGCTTCACTTCATTTACATATAACAACTGAAAATAAAATTGTTGAATAATTCCTTTTATTTTATTGCTATTACAGGTCATTGTGCCCTCTTTTAACTCTTTGAGGTCTAATCCCGACTATCTCTCGGGGTTCTGTTTTCGGGAAAGTGAACTAAGCCCGAGAGTCTCTCGGGGTGAACTTTTAATTATCCGAGCTCCAAAAATACCTATTACATATATACCTTTGTGGCCTTTTCAGAAATTATCTACAAAACTTTTATTAAAAAAAAAAAAAAAAGGTAGCAGCATTAAACAGAAGTAAGTATATGAAAAGGGCTGTGTGATAATCATCTGCCCTTGACAAGAAAAACACATTTTTTTGTCAAAAATGTATTCAATGTCAAAAACTGTTGTTAGTTTTCGTTCTTTCAAAAACTAAAACAAAATCACATCACCTTTTTCATTTACGTATAAAAACATTTCATATTTATTTACTTAAAACAGGTGTCATAAATAAAACAATTAAAAAGTTGACATGTTTCGGTTCAATTATAAGAACCGTATTCATAACACATAAAATCAGTAGAAACTAAATGACACTGGATATAAATACAATTTAAAAATAGGGTCACAGGGACGCGGTGTTTTGTGTTTTAGCTTTTTAAATTGTATTTATATCCAGTGTCATTTAGTTTCTACTGATTTTATGTGTTATGAATACGGTTCTTATGATTGAACCGAAACATGTCAACTTTTTAATTGTTTTATTTGTGACACCTATTTTAAGTAAATAAATATGAAATGTTTTTATACGTAAAAATGTACTTTATTGTTCAACATAATCTACTTTTAGTTCAATTCAGCCCAGTGTTTTTCTATTTTTATTTTCTTTTCTAAAAGATATGATTTCTCCAACCCTCCAAAATAGCAATAGCCTCATCGTTAGAGCCAAATATTTTCCCACCGAGCTATTTTTTTTTTCAAATTTGGAAACATAAAATGATCGCCAAAGACTATATCTTTTGCTAATATAGTGGATGCAGAAGCAGTTCATATCCTAATTCATATAATTTTATTATGGCAATGAAACAGGTGTGCACACCTGCTTTCTCTTGATGAAAGAGATGTTTTTCTTCTCCAAATGCGTATGTTTTTCTTTCACAAAATCTTTGAAACGATCCAGTAAGTTGGCATAGTATTCTTGAACTTGAACATAGTATTCCAGTTCATAGTATTCAGTTTTATTTATTTATTATTAATTTTTAATTAATTATTTATTTTATTTATTATTATTACTATTATTTTTTAATTTTTATTTAATTATTTATTTATTTTATTTATTTATTATTACTATTATTATTTTTTATTTTTATTTAATTATTTATTTATTTTATTTATTATTACTATTATTATTATTTATTTATTTATTTTATTTATTTTCGTTATTATTTTTATTGTTTTTCCACCTTTTTCTCTCTTTTTTTGGCATCACTTTTCTCTTCCATTTGTGCTCTTTCAGCTAACGCCACCTATCGTACTCTTTGTAATCTCCTCCTTCTTTCTTTCACTTTATCTCGACTCTGTGCCCTTACGGACACGTGTTGGTTTAGCTGATGACGAGTTATTTTTGTAGCTCGAAACGCGTCTACTTTATTTTTCATTTTATGGTGATTTTACCAAGTCTTTTACTTTATTTATTAATTATCGAACAGTGTTTACGGTGTTTTTTTTTTTTTTTTTTTTTTTTTTTTTTTTTTTTCTTTTACAATAGTATTCTCCATTGATAGTTTTGCCTTTTTAAAGGTAGTCGACGAAAGATTACGCTAAATGTATCCCATAATACTGTAGCCTTGACTTTGTTTTGCAGATAACCCCTTGAGAGGCAGCACCGAAGGAGGGGACCTGAAAGGGGGCGGTCGCCCCGGGCGCAGAAACTTAAAGGGCGCCAAATTTATACTACTGACGTCATTTTTTTTTTTTTTTTTTTTTTTTTTTTTTTGGCCTGTCAGAAGAAAAAGTTGGGGGAGAGAGGGTGCGTCAAATTGAAACTTTGTCCCGGGCGCAGTTTTCTCTTAGAATGCCCCTGTTGAGTGGCAAGCAATAATGTTTTTGTAATACTGAATTCCCACTGGAAAAATCGAAAAATTTTGTTTTAAAAATAGAAAAAGCGAATTTTCAACATTTTAGCCACCAAAGTTTAAAATATAAAATTTCGTTAAAGGTTTCTGTGAGAATCTCGTTTAAATAAGTAGGTCATGCATTTTGACACTGACTTCAGCCAAATTTTTTCACACTTTCACAAATTTTACAATATTATTAAAATTAGAATAGTATCATTAATACAGGGATATAATAGTCCAAGAGCCGACAGCACAAAAACTTATGTTATCGAGCACAGTAAAATAAATCCTATATTTTATGGAAGGGTAGTAATAGGGGAATCTAATAATCCATGTCGGCAGGAAGTGAAGTGATGCATAAGCCAAAAATGAATACCACTAGTGGTTGATTCGTAGGCTTAGCATTTAGTTTTCCTGCCCCCAGTTTTCCATGTTTTCATACTTTTGATTGTAGGAGAAACACAATACTAAACCTCAACCAGTAGAGGTATTAATTTTTGGTTTATGCACCACTTCCCTTCCGGCAGGCATGGATCATTAGATTCCCCTATTACTACTCTTCTATAAAGTAAAGAGTTTTTTCTTGTGCTCTATAACATAGGGTTTTCTGCTGTCGCCTCTTGCAATATAATAACAAAACTAATTGTTGAGGCAAAATAATACTCGATGATAAGATATACTCTCAAAATATGAGCCTAGCA
This sequence comes from Maratus speculifer, assembly GCA_964019185.1. Lineage (NCBI taxonomy): Eukaryota > Metazoa > Arthropoda > Arachnida > Araneae > Salticidae > Maratus > Maratus speculifer. The sequence continues at coordinate 28,822,351 of OZ025300.1, forward strand.
TCAAATTGCCGTTTTTGAAAAAAAAAAATGACTTTTTTAATTATTTTAAATTAAAGTTCAAGCATTTCGGATTCCAAAAATGCCTTACGATACCTTCAGCGTTAATTAGACAACGTTATAGCCTAAAAAAATAAACTGGAAATGAAATTTCTCAGACCAGAAGTGATCATTTAAACAGTCACAGAAAGATAAACAATACATTTTAATGCACAAATATATACTATACTAGTATTAAAAAATGCTCTGACGAGCACAAAAAACGTTAATATGTTTTTAAGCATAAAAAAGGATTTGACAAGTGCTTCTGTTAATAATTGAGCATGAGGAAGGACTAGGGATCCCTTCTTGGCTACAACTCACTTCAATGCCAACTTTGAAAAAATCATATTTGCACTTTTTCCATATAAAAGAAATCAGTCACAGTTACTATAAAAATGTGCAGTGTAAAGACGTTAAAAGTAAAGATGCGACTTGATTAGACAAAAATCTAAGGAAAGGCGACATAGGGCCAAAAACCTAGTTATGCAGGTATCGCATTCATGCACTGCCACTAACCATGTCCGCAGAGTAGAATTGCACAGAAAATTTATTTATAGTATACTGCAGAGTGAACAGTGCAGTTAACACGTAAAACTCGGTGGGAATTAAGCTCTACTAAAGTACCGCAACATTCTTTTATATGGAAAAAGTGCAAATATGATTTTGTCAAAGTTGGCATTGAAGTGAGTTGTAGCTAAGAAGGGATCCCTAGTCCTTCCTCATGCTCAATTGTTAACAGAAGCACTTGTCAAATCCTTTTTTATACTTAAAAACATATTAAAGTTTTTTGTGCTCGTCAGAGCATTTTTTAATACTAGCCATTTAATTTTTTTGATAAAAATGGTAGATTTTCTAATATTTAAAAAAAAAAAAAATTGCTGCTGTAAAAAATTTATAAAATGCTGCCAGCAGCAGAAAATTTTGACGTATTGTTTTTATTGAGCAACATACACCTGACTTGTGTGCTCGACATGAAAGCCTGCTTAAAAGTCATCGTCAATATGCAGGGACGAGACAGCACAAGGAAATTTTACTACACAAGAAAAGTACAACCGGAAGCTCAACACAAAATGTGTGTGCAGTGGAGCCAACGGGATTTGAACCCACAACCCCCTACGCTCACAAGCGATTAGCGGCATGGTGTCTTAACCAGTCGGAGGCCCCTTTTAATGTATTAGAATAATAAAAAAAGTCATTGCATGTCATTGCATTGCCATATAAAATGCATGATATGAAAAATAAACCATGGAGTCGAGCGAAAAATATATAATGTGTTTACAATTTTATTCAAAGAATTGAAAACTATAATAATTAAACAAAAACATAATTTGCAGAACAAATTAAAAAAAACAAAATTTATTTCCTGCTCTATTTAAGCCCGAGAAGGGACAGATATTAAGATATTTTATTTATTTATTTCTACATTTAGTATTAAATTTTTGTATCTAATAATTTAAATTATGTGAACATTAAAAAAATAAAAATGAAATTCAAACAATATGATACTTAAAAACCCTAAATCTTAGATTCTGTTCAAACGAAATTGAAATAAATCTTAGACCTTTTTCTGAACATTTGCTTTTGAGATGCGTCTCTTCTTTTTATCTATACCTACCGTAAACATTATACAAAATCTGCAAAACAAATATTTGCAAGTTAAGTTTGGAAAAAGTCTAAGATTTATTTCAATTTCGTTTGAACAGAATCTAAGATTTAGGGTTTATAAGTATCATATTGTTTGAATTTCATTTTTATTTTTTTAATGTTCACATAATTTAAATTATTTGATACAAAAATTTAATACTAAATGTAGAAATAAATAAATAAAATATCTTAATATCTGTCCCTTCTCGGGCTTAAATAGAGCAGGAAATAAATTTTGTTTTTTTAATTTGTTCTGCAAATTATGTTTTTGTTTAATATCTCAAGTTTTTTAATAACTACTGCATTCAGATGAGCTCATTTCAAAATGAACTGAGGGTACCATCATCAGGACTTCTTTTATGTGGTATCGTATCACAATTACTGATGTAATTTACCCAGGGACATAGCTAGAAGTGAACTATGGGGGGGAGGGGGGTGTACACTCAAGAGAACGTCTGAGGTGCTCTCTCTTTCTCTCTCTCTTCCTCTGACGCAAAAAAAAAAAATATTAGTGAATATTCACATTGTAAGTTCCATGTTTCTTATTAAATTGTTGTAATAGCTCCATTTTATGCTAAAAAAGAATATGGTGATGAAAAATTTGAGTGCATAACTAGTTCAAGATTAAACATCATGTTGGCTTCATATGTGCAAGCAGGATTAGAGAGTGTTGAAGCACTTTAGTTACAATTTAGCAATTCTGAAAAACTGTGAAAGGACCTTAAAATTAAATAAGATTTTTGAACAAAATTTTATTTGATGAAATACTAACTATTACGTTCTCCCCTACGTAGGAATTTCTGATTTATTTTGCCAGATCTATACCGATCATGATACCTAGACTGCAAAACCACCCCAATTAAAAACTCTATTTATCTATCTCGGCGGTATCTTACGTAGATTTTCATTTCTCCATTGGATTTTGCGCAGATTTTCAATGATCCATTTACAAATCGTTAACTTTTTTTATATATCTAGAACTGAATTCTGTACATGCTTCCTGTCTTGATACCAAATATTTCAAAATCTCTGTTTTATTTCCAATATGACGTCATAAATATGTGCTTTTTAATTCTTAAAATCAATTTAATTTTTACGATGGAATCACGCAAAAATCAGGTATTACTTTTTCTTTGTCGAATTCTTTTCTTTTGAATCATGAAGTCAAATTCGGCAGAAAAATCTCCTCTGCATGAAACTGATATTTATACTTAACAATCAGCATTGATAGATTGCGTCAGAAGTATAGTTCTAGACATTCACCTTTAGACAATATAATATTCCTCCAACAATACCTCGAGACATAGTATCAATAAAATGTATTTATTTTTGAAGTGAAAACTTCTTTAGCGGCGCTGAGCACTTTTTGTATGGGTAAAAACTTCCAAACTCGCGTCAGGGTCACGTGATGCTGATCGAAAAAGCGTAAGATCGAGGGGAAGGGAGAGGAACTAGTATCTCCCAGTCTTTCTACCGTGCTTGAGTGTGCTGTTTTTTTTAATTTTGAATTGCATTTAAAGTTTAACAACTTATATTGTTATCAAATGGAATAAAAGTTAAGAAAGAAAAGACATGACATTGCACATCAATTATGCTGCACTTTCCAACTAATTTCTTTAAATTTTAATTGTATTTAAAGTTTAACAACTTATACTGTTACCAAATGGAATAAAACGTTAAGAAAGAAAAATGCGACATTGTGCATCGATTATGCTGCACTTTCCAACCACGGTTTTCGATTTTTTTAAAATTTTTCAATGTATTTAAATAATAACAAGATAAATTGATACCAAATGGAATAAAAAGTTAAGAAAGAAAAAACATGACATTGCGCATTGATTATGCTGCACTTTCCAACCATTTTTTTTTTCAATTTTTGATTGTATTTAAAGTTTAACAACTTATATGGTACCAAATGAAAAAAAAACATTTACTAAAGAAAAAACATGATATTGCACATCGATTATGCTGCCCTTTCCAATAACTTTTTTTTTATTTTTTAAATTTTCAATTGCATTTAAAGTTTAACAACTTATATTGTTTTAAATGGAAAAAAAGTTAAGAAAGAATAGACATGACATTGCACATCGATTGTGCTGCACTTTCTGACCAATTTCTTTAATTTTAATTGTATTTAAAGTTTGACAGTTTATACTGCTACGAGATGAAATAAAACGTTAAGAAAGAAAAGGTGTGACATTGTGCATCTATTATGCTGCATTTTCCAACCACTTTTGTCAATTTTTTTGATTTTTGATTGTATTTAAATCTTAACAACATAAATTGATACCAAATGGAATAAAAAGTTAAGAAAAACAAAATATGACATTGCACATCAATTACGCTGCACTTGCCATTTTTTTTTATTTGATTGTATTTAAAATTTAACAATTTATACTGTTACCAGATGGAATAAAAAAGTTAAGAAAGAAAAAACATGACATTGCACATCGATTATGCTGCAATTTCCAACCATTTTTTTTAAATTTTAATTGTATTTAAAGTTTAACAACATATATTGTTACCAGATAGAATAAAACATTAAGAAAGAAAAAGTGTGACATTGTGCATCGATTAAGCTGCACTTTCCAACCACTTTTTCCTTTTATTTTTTATTTTTGATTGTATTTAAATAGTAACAACATAAATTGATACCAAATGGAATAAAAAGTTAAGAAAGAAAAAACATTTCATTGCGCATTGATTATGCTGCACTTGCCAAACTTTTTAAAAATTTTTGATTGTGTTTAAAGTTTAACAACTTATACAAGATGAAATAAAATGTGAAGAAAGAAAAAAAGATATTGCACATCGATTGTGCTGCACTTTCCAGCCATTTTCTTTTATTTTTTTAATTTTTAGTTGTATTTAAAGCTTAACAATTTATACCATTACTATTCAACTGTGTTGCAAGTTTCAGAAGACACGATCGTCCAGCCGAAGGAGTAGCTATTCATAAAAGCGTGTCTGATGTAAATGGCATATTTTGCACAAATCTTATGGACGTGCATGCGAGATACACCAGTATGTTTAGTACTATTGTTTCAGATATTGGTCATATATGTATTTTTCGTTGCCACTCTGAAAATGGACAGCAAATTGCAATAGTTGACGTTTATATTTCGCCGGATAAGTTTTTAAGTGCAATACGAGAACGTTCGTATGAAAATTTATTTATTTATTCTAAAGACGCTTCTGCATTACTTGAAGATAAAACTGGAAAGAGATTTGATGATTTGCCAATGATTTAGACTGAGGATTTCAACATCATTTTTGCGGATGATAAAAATCGACAATTAATTGAATTTTTAAATAGAGAATTTGATTTAACGATGTCCGACGATCACAATCTTAGCACAACGAGATAAAAAACTACAATTTATGCAGTCTTTAAAAAATATATAAATAGATTCGAATTAAAATTTTTTGTCTCCTATTTTAGTTACCATAAACCTATAGTGTCAGTTCTGGAATATAATAATACTAATGATGATGATGATGATCATGGATGACTTGTTGAAATTGTGGATGAAAATTCATAAGTTTCATTGGTATTCATTTCGAAGAATACCAATTAATTAAATTTCATATTTCATGTATTTGTAAATTTACATTTTAAGCAGTAGATTGCAATGATTTTATGTAAAATGCTTTATTTTTCATGTACAATAGCGCATTAAATGAAAACTGTAACATATTTTTAGTAGTAATTGTTCATAATAATTAATTAAAAAAACCTTCATTTAAAAGTATTTCTTGCACAATAAAATATTCCTTGACGATTCAAAAAATACAAACGTAACTGATCAAGTTTTCACTTCTATCAGCACTCCCGGAGTGCCACTAATTTTTTTTTATTACGTCATATTTATTTATATTCTGTATTTCTTCACTTAGAAAATTCTTGATAAATTAATTAATGTTTGAATTAAAATTCTGCCCAAAATTGAAATTTAACTTCGACAGAACTTCAAACCGCTATCGGAGCTCTGGGCAGGGTTCAGCGTAGAAAAGTTGGGGGTAGATGTCATATATGCAACACATTGGCGCGATTGAAACAAAATGGATATTATATGCCTCACATGCTAACCTGCCTATCGTTGTTTATTTACTAATTCTTTATTTTCTATTACTTTTACTTAAAAAAATTATGTAGATCGTTTTGTTCTATAGTTATTAATAAACTTTTTTTTATTTATCACTGTTTCCCTTTTTAAATATTAGAAAATAATTTAAAAATGTATATGTGATATGTATTTGAAAACGAAATTTTCGCCAAATTGGCGTCAGAAAAAAATTGCGCCAACATGGTAAGTATTAGACATCTGTGCATAAAGGTGACGCATTATGAATATTCCAAATGTGCTTAAATTTTATTAACTCATAGAGAGAGTGAATCAAAAGAGTTTTATAAAAATATTAACTTAAAGTATAAAAAACAGCTATTTTCCCAACAGAAACTCTTTGCGATATTTAAAAAATTAAATCATGTAGTGTTTTATCATATTAAAATAATCGGAATAATGAATTTAATACAAGTTAATTCGGTACTTGATTATCCCGTCAACCAATTCCGCCAAATTGTATAAGTCGCCAAACTAATAGCCAAATTATTTTATAACAAAAGTACAAATAAATGGGTAAAACACTAGTAAAAAGTGGAAATAAAATCATTTGATGGCACGTATAGGTATTTAATGTCATTGAATGTGACATTCACGATCATCCATTACTGGCATTTAATCTTATAGTTTGGCGATAGTTTTTTGGTCGACGACGGGATAACCAAAAAGTACCGTTGATTTAAAATTGATTTTATCCAATGATTAATTATTTGTAAAATTACAAATTTAGGCACGATTTAAAAAAATCACCAAATCGGGAATTAAAAAAATATATATGTAAACATTATGGTTTATACTTGTTTACATTGGATTTGAATATTTAGGTTGATAGAATTGGCGACTTCATTGCAGTGCCGAAAAGTCTTACATACCAAGTAGTTGACAATTCTGCGGTTTAGCCTTAAAAAATTGCTTTGCTTGAAGACCCAGTTCTGCAGATTTACTAATTTCATTACATACCAAGGATGAAATACTATTATTATCAAATACTATTATTTTTGAAAATCTTTATTCGCCCAAATTTATTTTGATTTTCTTCGAACATATAAGACGAAGAAATTTTTAAAAATGTGGAATAAGTATGAAATCCCAGCGCAAAAGTCATATACGCACTGGGTTTGGTGCAATTTTTTTCTGATGCCAATGTGTCAAAAAACTCGCTTTCAAATACCAGTTACATATATATATTTAAGTTATTGTCACCGCTGCCACCATGTCACAATGTGTGGTGTTCTTTATATTATAATTAATTACACATAACAGTATGCTAATTACTTTTAATAAGATTAATTTAAGCTCATAAGAGATACACCACACAGGCGCTACATATTGCGCTATGAAAACTTTTTTAACTAAACTTTAGAACAACAACAGTTACAATTACAGTGTAAGTTGAAGTAGCAGTTATGACATATTATTACAGTTATTTTCTATTATTTTGTAGAGACAATAGGCAGAAAAAGGTTTAATTTACTTTTTTCTATATTTCTTCAGTTAGAAGCTTCTTGATCAATGTTTGAAAATGTCCTTTTATTTTAAAAATCATGCTTCATTTTGCTTTCTATTGACGTTTCTTGTATTTGTACGAAAAGTTTGCAAATCTCCGTTTCATTTCTAATTTGACGTCGTAAATATACCGTTTTTAATTCTTACAAAAATAAATAAATAAATAAATTTTATTTTTTATTTATCTCGTAAAAATGATTAATTGCTACAGGAAATATGTCCATTGACCTATGTATATTTTTTTGATTGGAGGGAATTATTTTTTAAACAATTAGATACTTTGAAGAAAATTTGTGGAAGCGCGTACAAAATGTGGGAAAATGTCTAGTAAATAACTCGTTCAATGTTAAATTCCGTATTAAAATAACATTACGGAGTCAACCTGGAACTAAATAAAGCATAGCACTACCGTGCTATGCTTTAATTAAATATATTCAAGGTATTTTCTCGAATGGAACAAAAAATGTAGAAATTGAATAATTCTAGAAATTGAATAACAATTAACATAAGAATATTTCCGAAGGAACTAAACACAAAAGCATTTCTAAGCAAAAATGAATTTACGCAACTTGCATCCAATAGGATGTAAGTACCACTACCCGCTAAATACGTTACCACGAGACTCCCAGTATCCCACCAGAGATGCTGACAATTTTAATATAGTACCTATATAAATACCTATATAAGTTATGTGACTGTCATGAAGAGCTCCCGTCTGACTGTTTCATTTTTTATATGCCAGGTGGCTATTTTGCAACTTTTATTTTAGCTAGCTCAAATGGTTCAATCGCCAAATAGGTTTCTTTCGCCATTATTTTATTTTAAATATAAAGCTGTCGCTGACTTTATTTAAAATACACAACTTTCATTTAAAAACACATAAATTTAAAATATATTTATATCAGATACATTTAAATTATTCGTTTTTCTTTCATCTTATTAAAAATACTATAAGTAAATAAATTAATGTACTTTTTCAGTATACATGACGAATAAGTTCTTGGCGGGAAAAGAAATTTGGCAATGTATATTCTAGCTACCTATTTGCTGTTTCATATACACAAACATTTATTTTTCTGGTGTCAGTACAATGTATTTATGGTACTACTTGATTATCCTGTCGACAAAGAACTATACAGAAACTGTAAGATAAATGCCAATAATGGATGAACATTAATGTTACACTCACTTGACATTAAACACTCTATACTTGTTTGTTGAGTCAACAAATGATTTTAAATTCGATTATTTATTTGTATTTTTATTAATGTTTTACCAATTTATTTGTTCTTTTGTTATTTAAAATAAATTTTATGCCAATAAGCGAATAACTCTTGATATTAAGTGAGAAAAATATAATATATTTTATTAATGTTATTTTATGGTTATATCCGCCTACATTTTTTCCCTAAATAAAAGAATTTGACTCCTTACAAACTTCCTCTAATATTGATATGTTTTATGTCCCTTAATAAATTCTAATTTAAAATACTTTAATGTTATTCACATATGCAATATCTTAAAAATATCTCTTTATGGTTTGATTTAATAAATTCTGGATTAAATTATGAAAACTTTTATTAGTATTATTTTATTCGAAATCATCTAAATAAATCAAATTTTATATTTGGTACATCTATATGCCATAAGTAAACGTCATCACTAAAATAATCCCTTTCGTTAGGGATTTTTTTTTAAGCTAAATTCATTAATTTTCTAAACTTAAAATTTTAGAATGGCAACATTTTTCCTTTTGAGTAAATTGGCGAATAGTTTGGCGATTTCTATAAATTGATGAAATTGGTCGACCTGATAATCAAGTAGCATCGTATGTAATGTAAATAAACCAAGTACGCATTTTTGGCACACATATCATATACGCACCACGTTGGCGTGATTTCTGTTAATGTCATATACGTATCATCGAGGTATTTAACTGGTGCCAGAGTGTCGTTATTTTGTTTGATATGGTAACGCGGATGTTATTGTTTATTTATTAATAAATTGAGTACTGCTTAGTATCCTGTTGACCAATTTCGCCAAATTATACAAATCACTAAACTAATAGCCAAATTTTGCATATTTACATAATTTTTATCTTAAATAACGTAAGAACAAATAAATTAGTAAAACATTAATAAAAATACAAATCAAAAGTCGAAATAAAAATCACTTGATGACTTTTAAACATGCATTTCATGACAAATATCATTGAATGTGACATTCACGGTCAACCATTATTGGCATTTAATATTGTCATTTGGCGATAGTTGTTTTGGTCGACGGGATAACCAAGTCGTACCATAAATTGTTTATTTATTTTTATTTCTTTTTTAAATTATATAAATTGTTTTGTTCTATAGTTATTAAATAAACTTTTTTTTATTTATTGTTATTCCCTCTTTAAAAATATATGTGTAACTGATATTCTAAAACGAGATTTTCGTCAAACTGGCGGCAGAAAAAAAAATCGCGCCAATGCGGTTTTTTTATGACATTTGTGCCGCACTTTTTTTTTTTTTATAGAAACAGAAATAATTTATACGAAAACAAAATAAAAAGTTCATCAGGTTTTTTTTCAGAGATATTTATATATTTTAGCATTATATCCTTCCTTTTTGAAGATTATATCACCTTGATCACCTTGTTATGGTGCTTGGTGCTATTCTGCACCAAGCTTTGGCAAATGGATGAGTATTAATCTGACCATCATAACATTAGTAATAATTGATCTAGAATCATCTAACGTACCTTCAAAAAAAGCTGACACATTCTCACGTCCGAATCATCTGGGAGTGCACCGCTCTTGTGTCGCGTCAAACAGGATATTATTACCGGTACGTCCTTCCCTTACGCCACAAAGGCTCAAATATATGTTTATAAAAATTTAAACCATATTTTTACGCATCTTAAAAGAATCTGATAAATGGTCTGTCGGCGCCAATTTGTATTTATTCGCCAAACGCACCAACAGAAAAGAAATAATGAACTCTTTCTTCCCTTAAATGTTGCCCTGATCGCTTAAATTTGTTGATTTCTTTATGTGAACCTTCAGATTTAGTAAGATGCGCAAGTAAATAAAATTATGTATAAAGTGTCATATTACAATGCTTAGCATAAATTTAAGGGAGACCAATTTGGTTGCCAGAGGCGGCTACTAACTTTCAAAAATAGGAATTTAATAAGTATTACAATGCTTAGCTTAAATTTAAGGAGTCCAATTTGGTTGTCAGAGGCGGCTAGTAGCTTGAATAAATAGGAATTTAATAAATAAAAAATATTTCACTTCGCTTGTCAAAATAGATAGTGAATATGATACATGAAAATAACAACAAATAAGTATTTTTTTTTTTCACGTGATTTATCTAATCTATTTATTTATGTCACATACATAGCAATTTTTATGTTCATTTAAATTTACTTGCAACAATTACAAGAAAAAACAAATATAAGAAAAAGACTATGTTCAGCTAGAGATTTCAGACATAAATTCGATTTTCACAGAGACCGTCAAACATACAAAGATGAAGAAAAAAAACTGTTTTAAGTTTTACCATGAGGATTAAAATAAACCAAAAACGAAGTTAATCCATCCACGGAAACGTTAGCTAGACTTAGTTGAATGTTTTGCCTTCATTTTTTCATTTAAAAATTAAATAAAAAATTATTGGAAGCTGCAGTAATTTTTTTTTAATGCTATCATTTTATTTGTTTCGTCGAGTTCTATCTTTAAAAAAAAATTTCACTGCCGTATTTCAACTGGTTCGCCAGAAATTTAAAAAATTGTTTGCACTTTCTATTTCTTAAACATATTATACAAAACGCTACCGCGTTTGCTATGATAATATATATATATACAAATACCTAAAAATAAGGTGGATTTTAAAGTAGCAAACTTTATGCATAATTTTTTTGCTCTATCAAAATCTTAATTTATGTTTTCTGAAAAATTGCGTTTTTCATTACGTCCGTTAGCAAGAAACTTCACTTTCTAAAAAGCTTTTAAGATATTGAAATAAAATTTTATCACGAGAACCTGTCATCTATTGGTATTTTATATAAAAGAAAATATAGCTTCTAAGTTTTTGTATATCTTATACTATAATGCGAGCAAAAATTGTGTGTGTGTGTGTGTGTGTGTGTGGGTAAATTTTATCTCAAAAACGGCTCTAACGATTTTCGCAAAAATTTGGATTTTACCATTTTCGGGCACGAGAAGACCATTGGGCTAAGTCACATGTTCGAGAAAATTCGATTACTGGGTCATTTTGGGTCACAATGGGTCAGGATCAAACTATTTATATCTAGAGAACGGCTGGATCGATTTTAAGGAAATTTTGTATCCAATCGTTTTTTGGCACGAGAAAACAATTGAACTGGGTCACATGTTCGAAAAATTTCGATTAGTGGGTCATTTTTGGATCATTGTGGGTCAAGCCATTTTTATTTAAAAAACGGCTCTAACGATTTCGACCAAATTTTATATTTTATCGTTTTGGATTACAAGAAGACCATTGGATTAGGTAACATGTTCGAGAAAATTCGGTTAGTGGGTCATTTTTGGGGTCATTGTGGGTCATGCTATTTTTATCTAGAGATTTTCTCACGCAATTTTGACTAAAAAATGCATTCTATGGTTTTCGGGCACGAGAAAAACATTGGGCTAGGTTACATGTTCGAAAAAAAAATTTAATGGGTCATATTGGGTCATTAAGTGTCTGGGTCAAGCTATTTATATTTAAAGAACCGCAGAATCAATTTAATCGAAATTTTGCCTGTAATAGTTTTTGGCACGAGAAAGCTAATGGGATAAGTTACACGATCGAGAGATTCCGATTATAAGAGTCATTTGTGGGTCATGATGGGTCATAATGAGTCATGGTCAAGCTATAGCTAAAGAACAGGTGGATCAATTTTAACGAAATTTTGTATGCAACATTTCTTTGGCACGAGAAAACTATTGGGTGCTCAGTTCGAGAAATTTCGATTACTGGGTCATTTTGAGACATAAAAGGTCTGGGTCAAGCTATTTATATATAAAGTACGACAGTATCAAATTTAATGAAATTTTGTATGTAAATTTTTTGACACGAGAAAATTAATGGACTATCTCACATGTTTGAGAGATTTCGATTATAAGAGTCATTTATGGGTCATGATGGGTCATAACGGGTCATGTCAAGCTATATCTAAAGAACATGTGGATCAATTTTAACGAAATTTTGTATACAACATTTTTTGGCACGAGAAAATCATTGGGCTAGGTGACATGATCGAGAAATTTCGTTAATGGGTCATTTTGGGTCATAAAGTGTCTGGATCAAGTTATTTATATTTAAAAAACGGCAGGATCGAGTTTAACGAAATTTCGAGTGTAACAATATTTGTACACGAGAAAAATAATGGGCTAAGTCACATGTTCGAGAGATTTCGATTATAAGGGTCAGTTGTGGATCATGATGGGTCATGGTCAAGCTATATCTAAAGAACGGGTGAATCGATTTTAACGAAATTTTGTATAAAGCATGTTTTTGGCACGAGAAAATCATTGGGCTATGTGACATGTTCGAGAAATTTCGATCAGTGGGTCACTTTTGGGTTATTCTAATTTTATCTAGACAATGTCTCGCGCAAATTTGACTAAATTTTATATTCTATCGTTTTCGGACACAAGAAAATCATTGAGTTAGGTCAGATGTTTGAGAAAACTCGATTAATGAGTCATTTTGGGTCATAATGGGTGAAGGTCAAACTATTTATACCTAAAAATTGGCTCAATCGATTTTATCTAAATTTTGTATTTAACATTTTTCGGCACTCAAAAATTAATGAACTAAGTCACATTTTCGAGAGATTTCGATCTAAGGGTCATTTGGGGGTCATGCTAATTTTATCTAGAAAATTTTGAGTATACTTTCTCTTATATCGTTTTTGGGCAAGAGAATACCATTGAGCTAGGACACATGCTCGTAACAATTCAATTAGTGGGTCGTTTTAGGTCTTAATGGGTTCGGGTCATTCTAATTATATATAACAACGACTCAATCAATTTTACCTAAATTTTGAAACGAAACGTCTTTTGTCACGAGAAAACTATTGGGCTGAGTTGCATACTAAACAAAATTATATTAGTGTGTCATATCGCTTCAGTGCTGAATGCTGTCAAGCTAATTTTATTTAAGAAATGGCTTAAACGATTTTGATTTATTTTAGACGCTACTATTTTTGATTACCTGAAGACCATTGAGCTAAGTCACATGTTTAATCACATTTGATTAGTGGATCATTTGGGTAATAAGGATTAGGATCACGAGAATATGTCAAAGTTCAATAATTTGGCGATATTTGACAAAATACTGGCGAAATTTATCCAAAAAATCGACTATTAAGATTACGAAACCAGAAAACTTATTTGGCACCAAATGAAAGAATGTGTCCAAATTTGGCTATATCTGGCAAAAAATATTGTCTTTCAGAATGTGAAGAAATTTCTTATACATTCTTAATAGTATTCGAGATGCATAGTTAAACTAATCAGGGTCGAGCTAAAAAAAAGTGATTTGGTTTGATGTCCTTTCGTTGTAAATTTTAAAAAAAAGTAAAATTTATGAACATGTGCACACAAACATAGTTTTCTTATTGATTGTTTTTATAAATAATACTATTATCAGGGGCGTCGCCATGGGGGGGTATGGGGGGGGAGCCTCCCCCCCCCAATATATGTGAAGTTGGGAAATTTGAGCTTAGAGTTGGGAAAATTTAGATTTTTGAAAGACTTTCTTTTTTTTTTAATAATTACAAGAAATATATGAACTTTTTATTCTTTCGGTGACAATGGTTTAGCAAACAAGTTAAATTATCAAAAGAAATCAACCAGACTCAATTTGTCATTGTATTTCTCTGTTCTATGAAAACATCATACACTTATTAGACCTAAATGTCTCTGCTCCTGTGTATCAATATCTGACTCTAAACAGCTTTCTCCACTCCTTTGTTTCCTCCAAAACTTTCATTTCTGAAAAATTTCAAATTATAGTCCGTGACTTTTATGTTACTTTCGTATGAAAATCCATAATGGCTCATATACTAGAAGTCTGTCCGGGCCTGGGCTTGGTCCAAGGTACTGGCATGGCCCGTGGACCGAGCAGGCAAACTTTCAAACAGAGTGCTTCCACCATTCTGATATAAAAATTTAAAAGAAGCTCATAAAATTTGAATTATTTTCAATAAATATGAGTTTCACAAGAATGCGTATAAATGTGCTGCATGAGCCGATTTTATTTTAACAACACTATTGCAAAAATATATTTTGTCCAAAATGTAGAGAACGTCATCGGATAGTTAATCATGTTTGAGCCTGAGCTTAGCTTTTTTTGCAGACTCGGGCAGGAGCACCGTCAGTTTATTACCCCTCCCCCTTTTTAATCCTCAAACCAGAAAAATTATCAAATCATAGATGCAAAAAAAAGTAAAAATGTCGAATATGAAGTCGCAAAGGACTGATGAAAACTTTCACTTTAGACAGATTTTTATCTTTGGCGGGAAATTTTCAAGCAATTTTTACGTCAGGAGTATGAAAGGAGGACACTGTGCAACATCAAACACCCTACAGTTGGCGGGGGGATTCCCCTCACATCGCCAGGTCCCCCAAAATGGCTTTCCAGATTGTTTATTACCTTGTTCATAGTCATATAATAACAAACATCTTCATTAATCTCTCACATTTTCTTCCGGAAGTTTTTTTTTTTTTTTTTTTTTGTAATAGAGGCTGCGATCAAAAATGTCTGTTTTCTTGTGGGGAGGGGATGTCTCCCCTGTCCTTCCCAAATGGCTCTCCTGGACTCGGGTTAGGCCGAGGTAAGGATTATTTTTTTCTGCATAGTTGAGTCGGGACGGAACTGGACTTGGTTGCTCTTGGCATGTGTCGGGCGGACAGTTTTGCTTTGCAAAATAAGTAATAATGATAACGAACTTTTGGTAAGGGGAATCATCGGAAATGTATCTTGAGGTGGTTCTCAAATTCCCTGTTGAATAACACAAAACTTTCTGAAACATTTTCTGACTCATTTTTAAAAGAAAATGCATAACATTGACAGGCCTGAAGTGATTGGATTGAAACGATTTCGAATTGAATAGCGTTTTCCATTTTTCGATAAATAAATTACTTATCCAATTACAGGCGATTATTGTTACACAACGACAGTTTTCTCTTCTTTACTTGCTATGACGTTTTGAAAATCGAATCAAAAACTAATATTTGACAGCCTTTTCTGAAATATATGTTGCTTTCATTCCAAGAAAAAAGAAAGCGCCATTCGATAACATTTTTTCTAAATAAGAACATCTGCCAATTTTATGCGTTTCCGAACAAAAGTGAATTGAGAAATGCGCAAGAAAACAATTATTTTAGATTCTTTTTATCAGCATTCTTTAGAAGAATCTTAATTGTACGTTAAGAAAAATCCGAATTTTTTGTAGCTATCAAATTGGCCCGCGGATCGGGCCTGGTTTAATTGTTTTTTACGCAAGCTGTTCCTGTTTTCAAAGATTTTTGTTCAGGCCGGCCCCTGAACTGTGAAAATATAGATCCGGCTCGAGCCAAAGTTTTAATTTTCAAATCGGGCCGTGCTGGGCCAAAATAGCTTATATGTAGTCGGGACCGTGCTCTGATCTGGAAATTCCAGCCGGAAAAGACATGTATAGCAAAGACAGTAAACAAAAAAGGGAATTTTTAAACAAACTAATGATGGTTGACGAAAGAAAAGAAATCGCAATAGATCTTTAAAAATAAAATTAATAATTCCAATTATAACATATTCTACTGTCAAAATGAAAATAAAACAAGAAAATATTCACATCTTTTCATATTTAACCCGTCGTCGTCGCGTCGCCGGAGAATTTATACAACGGCTTTAGTCGTCGAGTCAATCTAAGCTTAAAAATCTGTAAATTTTATTTCAAAATAGCAATCTATTCTAATATTGTAAAACAAAAATGCAATTTGTATTTCCGTTTTATGCTAATCTCAAATAGTATTAAAAGAACTTGGAATAAGTAACTTTGAAAAAAAAAAAAATATTAAAAATATTTATTCAGGCGCCAAAAGAAAAAAAAATAAAAAGAAAAGCTGGAGTCCTAATTTCTATAATAGTAGCTACACCTGCTATATTACGTAACTGGGCAACAATATCCAATGAGTTTTCGCCAGAAAAAATACTGGTAACCCTTTGTCGTCAAGAAAAAATAATCATAAAAGCAAATGTGATTTCAAAAAATTATTGATTCTGATAAATGTGTTCCTTTTTACTTTGTTTGTGTGCGGATAAAAAAACTGCTATATTTTTATCGGTTTATAAAATATGAAACCAAAGCGATATAAAGTTCAATGTTGTAATTGTAAAGCAGTATTTAATAATGACTATAAATCTCAGCATGAAAAAAACAATCATAATGGGAATAGAGTTTCTGTGCAGGAAATTGGAGCCCCTAAAAATCCATTCGATGCTTCAGTACGTAAAAGGAAAAAAGTGGACGATGTGAAACCGGAACAAATATATAAATATGATAGCAGTCCGTCAAATGAAGAAATAATCAGCATAAGTTGCAATACTGATGTGTTGAACTTAAATAAAAAGTCTGAAGAAATAAAAGATTTTTCTTTTCCTATAAACAACACCGAGAGCGAAGATCAACTTCTTCAACAGTGTAATTTGGATTTTTCAAAAGAAAGTGAATTTCTACATGAGGCTACGAATTCCAAAACTCAAAACCAATCTGAAATGGATAATGAATTTCAAAACGAGACTGCAAGCTTCACAAATGAAAACCAAACTAAAGAAGAAAATGAAAATAAGTCGGACTGGGTGTCTTTTATGGGAAAATTTTCTTTTATTCTCGAAAAATTAACTGAGAGCAAAACTATTTTTTCTCAATATAATGAATCTGACATAGTTAACGAGAAATTGGCAATAACTGAGATTGTTAACTTTATCTCTTCAATTAAAGAAACCTGTGATATAGTTCTTGAAGAGGGGTGCAGAGTATTGAATAAACTGAATAATGAGTTAGAATTTTCAATTGAAGACAGTGGAAGTGCCTCTGAAATAGTAAATCATGATCCTGGTCTACGTCCAGATACTTTAAATGAAAATCAGAAAAATTATTTAATTCAGTTAGGTCCACATCAACCTAAATTAGCATGTTTTCCTTCTGATGGAAAAAACCGGTTTAATCCCCACTGGTATACAGAATTTGAATATTTAGAGTACAGTACAGCAAAGCATGCTGCTTTTTGCTTTGTATGTTGTCTTTTTCCTGTTGGTATAGGTCGTGAAAAAAGAGAAGATGCTTGGACTTCAACCGGAGTAAAAGTATGGGGTAAAATGAAAAGTTGCGGAAAAGATAAATTAGGGAAGCTCCAACAACATTTCTCATCTCAAGCTCATAAGTCTGCTCTATATGATTTTTGTAATTTTCTTGTAAAGAAAAAACATATTGATGTCTTAATTGACAAATCAAAAAGGCAAGTTTTAATTCAGGAAGAAAAAGTTCGAATGCACAACAGAGAAGTTATCAAAATTTTAATGGATACTTGTAAAACATTCGGAAAGCAAGGATTAGCATTTCGAGAGTCAAACACCGATGATATTAATAAAGGAAATTTTTGCGAAGTGATACAGCTTATCTCAAGGCACAATACTACAATGAAATGTTGGTTTGAAGATAAAAAATTGAGACCATATCATGTTACATATATGAGTCCAGAATCTCAAAATGAAATGATAAATTTAATAGCATCTGAAATTCGTCAGGTAATCACTTCTGAAATAAAAAATAGTTTATGTTTTGCAGTTTTGGCCGACACAACTCCAGATCTGTCACACAAAGATATAATGTCTATTGTTATCCGAAGTGTAAGTAATGAAGGTGAAATTAGGGAAAGATTGGTCAAAACAATTGAATGTAGTGACAAAACTGGAAAGGGAATGGCAGATTTAATTTTACAGTGCTTAAATGAAATAGAAATTGATTATTCGAAGCTTGCATTCCAGTCTTATGATTTTGCTCAAAATATGTCCGGGAGGTTCAATGGTGTACAAAAACATATATCTGAGATTGTCGGTCACAGTGTTCCTTACATACCTTGTCAAGATCACCGCACTAATACTGCTCTAGAACATGCTTGCAACGTTAGCATATTAATTCAAGATTTGTTTAACATCCTTGAAGAGCTCTATGTCTTTTTCACATCAAGTACAAAAAGATTTAAGCATTATCAGTCAAGTGTAGAGAACATTGATAAAGTAATTCAACTTAAAAATCTATCAAAAACCAGATGGACCGCAAGAGCTGAATCGGTCAAAGCCTTAACTCAATCGTTTGAAATGGTAATAGAACTATTAGAAAATATTTTCAATGAAAAGACTTTTGATTCCTCTACTAGAACAAAAGCATTTGGAATTTATAAAAAAATGAAAACTTTTGATTTTATTGCATCATTTTTTTTCATGAAAAACATCTTAAGCAAAATAAAAATTTTAACTGAAATTCTGGAGACACCTGATTTTAACGTCATTGACTGCATTGCGATAATAAAAAGTACTGTCCAAAGCTTACAAGCAATTAGTGATGATTCCACTGGAATGAATAATCTTATAAAAAGTTCAATTGTATTCGCTGAAAAAATGGGGATAGATGTTGAATCAGACTTCCGAAAACACCATAGAAAAAGGGTTCCACCTAAAAAAATTGATGAAAACAATAGAACAGCAATGGACATAGATTTAAATACTTTTTACAGGAAAGAATTCAAAGAAGTTTTGGACACATTAATAATGGGTTTCAATGACAATGTTTTATATATCAAAGATACTATTGAACCGATACATTCGATTTTTAAGCTACCATTCACCAAAGCAAATTTGAGCATAAGTAATCTAGAAAAAGTTATTAACATGTTTCCTCCTGGATCTGATAAACCTGACATACACGACTTGCAGAGTCAAATGGAAATACTTTTTGACTTGTGTTCAAACAATAATGTTGACTCTCTTAACGGACTTTTCGTTCATGCCAAAAAATTCAAAAATTATTTAGGTCAAGCCTTCAAACTGTGCATTTTAACATTCACAGCAGCTTATGGTGTTGCGTCAAATGAAAGGACATTTAGTCAGCTAAAAATTATAAAAAATGAATTACGAACTACCATGAGCGATGACAGACTGGATAGCTTAATGCTTTTGAAATGTGAAAATAAAATAGCGGACTTACTTAAACTGGACGATGTGATCATTAGGTGGGCTTCTTTGAAGAACAGAAGGATCAGTGTTAAATGAAAAAAATTACAATGTAAGTGTTCATTAGCAATCGTTACAATTTTTCTTTATGTAACATTTTTTGTTTCATATTTCATATATTTATATAATTTTTTTTGAATGTATGCAATGTCTCTAACTTTGAATCTTACATTTATTGCATTATTTGAAATTGTTTCTTTAACCTTTGTGGTAAAAGTATAATCTTTATCTCTTTTTCTTCTGATCTTTATTTTCATGCTGAAAAAATAGCAATAAATCTAGTTTTTTTTTTTTTTTTTTTTTTTTTTTTTTTGAAAAGAAATTATTTTTAATGCATAAGTATTGTTATCATTATAAGCACATTGCATTGTATAATTTTAATTGGAAATTAGAACAATATTTTTCAAGTTGGGAAATTTTTAAATTCTCCCCCCCCAAAAAATATCTGTAGCTACGCCTCTGACTATTATTAATAACATGTTTTACAGTAATAATACAGAGTGAATGATACAGGGAAAATACTATATCGAGTTGAACACAAAGTTAATTTTGACCGAGCTGAGCTCGGTCACCCCTGCTAGTTAATTTAAGAGCTAATTTAATTAAAAAATACCCTTAAAAGATCATGTTTTGTACATAAAATTTGATACATGTTAGTAAATTGAAGAGGTATTTCCAATCTTTTGCTTCATAACACAGGTAAGTGGTTTGCTCACATATTGTTGAAAAAAAGTGAAACATATTAAGTAGAATTCATTATACAGGGTTTGTTATAAACGCGATTCTTTATTAAAATTTCTCTAAATACAGTACACTGAGGGCCGTAGATAAGGGGGCGCTATGGGCGGCTCAGCCCCCCCCCCTAAAATAGTTTGAGCCCCCGCTGAAAAAGATTCCAATGTCACTCAATGAATTTCTGTTCCGAAAATTCAAATGTTCAAAAATCTAATTTAGTTTTGAGACATTTCACAGTTTTGCAGAGTTACTAAATTATATCTAAAATAAGTATTTCAACAGTCCCTCATCCTATTTGTACGTATGAATCTAACATGAGGTTTAATTTTGCACCAGTTATATACTCAAAACTTTCATCATCATATACTTTTCTTAGTATAAAATGAAGTTATTATAACAGTTTAATAAGAAACAGAGTACCTACAATGTGAATATGCACTAATTTATCTTTCTGCGTCAGAGAGAGAGAAAAAAAATTATTAGCCTCCCCTACATTCTCTTGAGCCCCCTGTATTGTTCACTCCTAGCTACGGCTCCTACCTTCACTCCTGAGTACACTTTCTCAAATCATCACAGCTTGAGATCAGAAATTTGCGGATTTTAGAATTTTGTGGATTTCTGGTCATTGCTTTGTTTACATTTTTAAAACAATAATTTCAATGTAATTAATAATGCAATTGAGATTAAAATGAAAGCTTACAATATAATAAAATATTTAATAATTAAGTAAAAGGATAAACTAAAGTGATAATAATTTAGATATATTTTTTTTTAATGATTAAAATATTAAAAGCAAATGTCAAGTAAATGATCAATAATATGTAGTTAAATATTCATTATAAAGATAAGATGCATTTTTCCTAAATTATTCAGTGAAACTTGTTTCATAAAGGAGCTGCACTACTAATTCACATCAAAATCATAAAATAAAGAAGTTTTTTTCAGGTTTAGCCGGACTTAATAATAAAAAAAGCTTGAGTAATAGGTAAATCCATTTGGCAAAAAGATTGTAATTATCAGTGATATCAGCAATATCTTGAATTTTTTCAGAAATATATTTTTTCTTCATGAAAAAGCATGAATTCATGAATTCGTCTATATGTTAATGAAAATTACAGATTAAAATATACATAGAATTGAAATAAAAAGTTAAATGTTGTTCCTGTATCTGATCTGAAAGTTTCATTGTTTACATCTGTAAATCATGTATTGAATTTAGAGAGTTACGAATTTTAAGGTTGCGGATTTAAGAGAGTCTACTGTATTGCCTAAATTTTAAAAGTTAGTCAAAATTCCATTAAAAATTTATATGAATTCATAGTTTTTTCCTTACTTTTAACTAAAAACACATGTGTTTGATAAAAATTGCATATTAAAAAAAATGCCTCGAAAGCTGACACATATCTTAATGGGACACTAGACCTCGAACAGATTAAATAATAATCCCATGTGTCTAAAAGATGACAATCTTCTTCATAAATGTATCGGAATATTCAAAACTTCGTACCAAAAAGTGCATACAGTAGACTCTCTCAAATCCGCAATCCTAAAATACGCAATTCGCTAAAATTCGCACATAATTTACAGATGTAAACAATGAAACTTTCAGTTCAGAATTAGGGACAAAATTTGACTTTTTTTATCACTTCTATGTACATTTTAATGTGGAATTTTCGTTAATATTACTGAATTTATGCTTTTTCATTAAGGAAGAATAAATGTTTTTCTGAAATAATTCAAAATATTGCTTATATCACTGATAATCATAATATTTTTGCTAAATGTATTCATGCGTTAATCAAGCTTTTTTGTTATTAAGTCTGACTAAACCTGATATAAAGCATCCTTATTTTATGAATTTAATGTGAATTAGTAGTGTATCTTTATGAGGCAAATTTCACTGAATAATTTAGAAAAAATGGATCTTGTTTTTGTAATGAATATTATTTACAGATCATTGATTATTTACTTTACCTTTGCTTTTAATAATGTGAATAAAGCAATGACCAGAAATCCGCAAAATTCTAAAATTCGCACAACCCCTGGTCCCAAAGATGTGCAGATTTGAGGGAGTCTACTGTACTAGGAAAACCAATGTATAATCTGAACATTTTATTGCGATTATGTATTTATCACTTCCATTAAAAAACAATCTTCAAAGGGCTTTAGTGTTACATTAAAAACTTTAGTGATTGTAATCAAAAACTCAAATGAGGAAAACAACATTTCTATAAAATATTTAAATTTTACTAGACCTAAAAAAACTATTTATATCAACAGCACACCTACCTCCAAATCTTTAATAACATCCAAGAAAAATCTGCTTCTGAAAACAAATATCCAAAACTTTTTCAAGAAAATGTTAGCAAACAAAAATAACCACACATAAGATGAAAAATTGGACGTTTCTTTACGAGTTGAGTAACCATGGTAATCTCAAAGTAATTTTTTGAGGTGATCTAATAACCTGTCTTTTTACTCATTCGTTCACTGAGGTCATTTTTTTTTTCTCACAAAGACTTTAGAAATTGGCGTCAATCCAAATTGGCAACTCAGATGACAACGCCAAACGCACGGCGATATGTCGCCAAATTGTTATGGCGTGACATTTTGTTTTTTTTAATATAAAAATCCCTGCCAGAAGGTACGATCACTGCATTTTTCTTTACTTTTGATAAATGTTTTTAAAACGGTTACTCGGGATCGCTTTCCCGCTACGATAACAACAAACAGAGAAAATCCCTCGCGCGTCTTGGTAGACTTATGCGTGCCGAGATCGTCGCACGCTTGTAAAAGAATTGAGCGTGTTCTATGTTTTGACACGCGACCAGACACTTCAGCTAAATGCATAAGCAATTTCTTTTTGGTAGTCGAGAAAACGTGTAACTAACACGCAGCCAAAACAAAAACATCTATTGTAAAATACTTCTTATTTAGTTATGTTTATTATTATTATCATCATCAACAACAACAGATTTATTATTACTACTAACAAACATCGCGGCTTTGCTCAATAAATAGTTGAAATATGCCAAGTGGTATTTGTATGTCTAATTTTTATTAGAAGAAATTATACTTTTAGGAATAATTCAAAATTTAGTATTAAGGTTTAGTATTTTGTTTATTATTATTTTTTTTTATATATATATATATTATGATAGTTTCAATTTCAGAAGCGGTTTAAACCGATTTTGAAATTTAAAGCAATTTTTTTTTTTTTATTATCTGAAACCAAAATTGAAAAAAGTAAAACCTAGGCCGGTTGTGGAACGTCCTCAGCTATCCTATGCGAAAAAAATCATGTAAAAATATTAAAATTTGAACGAGATATTTGAAAAGAAAGCTTTCACAGACTTTACATTATCATCCGGGTCTTTTTCTGTGCCTAGTGTGGGGCCTTAACCCACAGTTTGACTAAACTTCAATATTACACTGCATTAGACAAAAATGAGGCTTAAATTAATAAGAACAAAAGCTAATTCTAAATAAATCATATTTTAAAAAATATTTTGAAACTTTTATGTTCAATTCATACGCTTATTTCAGTACTCATTTGAAATTTTTAATATTTTAGAAAGCACCTTCTTAGTATGCATTTACATTTTAAATTTAACCATTATGTCAAATTCCAAGCTTCTCGTCTAACGGTCTACTATCTCTCTAGGGGTAGTGGCACCAATATAAAACGGCTATGTTGGACAGGATCTGCCACCATTAATTTTTCAACATAATTTTTGAAATCTGTTTGGTATTTCCTAATATTCCACAGAAACGTAATTTAGAAAGTTTTTAAAGTCATTTTAGAACATTTGTTGCTTTTCCCAACACTCTGGTGGTAGTGGCACCGACATAAAAGTATTAAGATATGTCTGAACAGGTACAGTCACCACTAAAATCGGTTCGGTAATTTCAGAGATTATCTTCTACAAAGAAATAAACAAATGTTACTTCTTTATAATATTAGTATACATTATTAATCAAGGTGAATTGTGTAAACTATCAACAGCGCATGCCAGTTATTTAAGCAATAAAAATAACAATAATAAACCAGTTTATTCTTGTGATGAATTCGCACATAGCCGCCTCACCCCGTTCATTAACACAATTTTTAATTTAAGTGAAATTTCAAACCAAATTTTTTAATGAAAATTCAGTATGTCATGTCATATGCGGGCAAAAAATCCTATCCAATCTTATCTCATTCATCGTTGTACGTTACATACAGGGACTGACAAAAATTGAAAATTCTTAGGAGCAGTTTCAAGAATTTTTTCTCTGACATGAACACATTCCCTGCAAAATGGAACAATGGCTATACTTATAATCGTATTCAGATATTTTTGAGTGATATGTAATATTTTGCAGTGAACAAGTTAAATATTCAATAACAATAGTCGGGGTTCACTATGTAAGTCCAATAACACAGAAGTAAATGGTGAAGTGCAAGTATTACTCGCGCTCAGATGGTTCCGTACAATAAACATATGTATTATTAACCCTTTGGGGTACGAGCGACAGGTATACATGCCACTCAAAATTCTCAGAATTTTTCATTATTCATACCAGTTACTTTTTATTGTAAAGCTCACCTTTTTTAATTAGAGCATTTTCGCGATTCAAGTATGGAAAAGTTTCTGTTTTGAAAAACTGGTGGATAAAGATTAAAAATTAAGAAAAATGCTCTCATCGTGAAGGAGTTAACTGCATTATTCAAAGAAAATCGTTCCTAAAAAATAATAAACATTTGTAAAAAAAAAAAAAAAAAAAAAAAAAAAAAAAAAAAAAAACATACAAAGTTGGCTTGGTTATTGCTGAATATACTAGAAAAGTATGAATGGGTGTACCATAAATATTCAAAGAGATATACAGAAAAGCAATATTTGATATTATTTAGGCCTCATAACTCTTTTTTTTTTATCTTATCTCATTTATTTATACGGAATTTAACTCCGTACTGAGAATAAAATGTAGTGCATATTTAAACTTCATTTGCCATTTCATAAAACAATAACCTTTTCTTTTTCCAGCGTAGCTAACACAAAACCCTTGTTCAATATTTAAGATGACATTGTTCTAAAAAAGCTTGTGTAGAAAAGAACTTGCAAATTTGCAAAGCCGCTTTGGTCCGTGACGCGTTTTTCTAGATAGGTTTTTTATTAACTTTTAAATACTCAAGAGTCGTAATGAAAGACCCATTCAATGCAAACTAGTCGCAAAACATATCGTATTTATGAAGGGTTCGTTTGCATAAGAAATGAAAAAAATTAGACATTTTAAATTAGACACATAGAAAAAAAATTAGACACACACCAAAAATTTTGTAGCGTAGTGGCCGCTATATCCGAAATAAGTATCGTTTTGCATTAAATTAGGCAAATAACACTTTAAAAAAAATCCTGATACTACAATGGATAACTTTTTTAAAATTTCTTATGCGTGTGAACCCAGATTTATGTGATTAATTCTAATTAAATTAATATATTTGCAATAGTATGAAGTTTATTGCTTTTTACTGCTATTAGACATTGCATTACACAAATATATCATTAAAAGTTTTCATCTAGGTTTTAAAAGCCGATGGTGTACAGAGTACGCCGCCTCCGTCATTATTTATGTCAAAACTGTGCCTGTCTTTAAGGATTAATATATTAACCTATAGTCCTAATATAATAATATATAGTCCTAATTAGCAACGAATTTTTTCAAATATCATTATCAACAATGCTTTTATACTTCTGCTACGGTAGGTACCTCCAACACTCATCAACGACTTTACTTAATGCCTACAAATCGAAATTTGTGTGTAACAGAAGCATATGCTTTTCTAAAAAACTGTGCGACTTAGGGTAATCGCTATAGTTTTCCTGCAAGGCTTAAAGTAACATCCATAATCTCTAATTTTTTCATAACTTTAAGCTCAATACATTCAGAATTAGATGGGGGATGGGACGTATTATTGCATTATATTTTCGACGATATCTCAGAAAATATAATACCCAAAATTAAAAGAAACATATTTTTGAGACCAGCGTAATGAAAGCTTTCACAAGATACCCCATTTTCTTTTTATACTTGCCTACACACATTTATTTGGGATAATTAAGATCATTAGAACTCCAAACTGATAAATCTATTTTTAAAACATTTTGGTAGACTCTTTTCAAATTGCTATTTGGATCTCAAAAATTCTTTAGACTAGTGATAAAGAATGTCTAAAATGAAAAATACATTATGAGGTTACTATTTAAGCATGAAATAAAATTTTACCATACACAGTTTTTTCCATTATAGGGAAGGTCTTAA
Organism: Maratus speculifer; assembly: GCA_964019185.1. Taxonomy (NCBI): domain Eukaryota; kingdom Metazoa; phylum Arthropoda; class Arachnida; order Araneae; family Salticidae; genus Maratus; species Maratus speculifer. Next base: position 28,848,998 of record OZ025300.1, read on the forward strand.
TTACCCCCTTGTCATAATTATTCCAGCTGACCCTAATGTAGAATTCAAAACCTTAGTTTGTATAAATTTAGAAAAAACAGGCATAATTTTGCTTAGTATACTATTACAAATATTATGCAAATCCCATATTTAGTACTTTTACATTTTATCAAATATTACGAAATTTTTTAGCTTAATTATTTTTAGTATTTTTACAGTTCATTTCGCAATAGTTTAAAGTGATTTTACTAACAAATTTGAGAACGCAAAAATTCAGGCACAAATCGGTTAAAATATTAAGCCAACGAAGAAGTCATTCCTATCCTGACATCTGTATGTTTCACCAATATTTATCAATAATATCCATTAATGCTGTTATTTACACTCTTTCTGAAAACTCAATGTAGATTCTTGAAAAATAATTTAAAAAAAATTACGCTGAAAATTTTTGTATTTATTTGACAAAATGTACACGTACTAAATGTGGGAACTTGCATAAATGCATAATATTTGGCAGTAGTATAACATGCAGAATTATATTTTTTGTCTAAATTTATATGAAGTACGCTTTTAAATTCTATATTACATATTGTAATTAGGGTAACTGGAAATGAGGTGCCGTATTACGTAGATTCCATATGCGTAGACGCTATAAGGTGACACCGCACAGTTATAAGAAAGAGGCTTCCCTACTCATACTTTCATTTCAGTTTTCGTTCTATTTCCTTAATTTAAAGTGGTGCTTTTTTTATTGTTATTTCGTCTTAACACTTCTGTCCGGCGCCTGTTCTGTAAGTGATCCAAAATATTTTAAGTGACTTTCCGATTTGCCTACATAAGTTATATTTTAAATAGCAGTGATATAAATCTAGTGTTTTTAGAGAATACTGGCAGTTGTCCTTTCTGCCAAATATAAGTGACGGTCGGTTCCTGTTTTTTCACATCAACAGAGGGACCGGCGTCTTGTCCAATACTTTGGTCGACCAAAATTTTCGGGGTAAGATACCGATTGTTTTCAGTTAGGTTAGTATGCGATTATATTCTACTGCAGTCAAATGCCTGGTTGGTTCTTCATTGTTTAACCCTCTCATGCGTAAATTATTTTATTATTTACGAAAAATCCTTTTTTGTGATAATTGAGAACCTATTATAAAATAATTTTATTATTGGGCTGCATGCTAGCTATTATCTGTCCACTAATCAAATCTCCTTAAAAAAATAAAAAGAAAGACTTTTTTTTAAGTAATGCAATAATTATCTGTCCTTATATGAAGTCCATATGCATGAGAGAGTTAAATTACTCTTCGCTAAGAGCTAACTTGTCGACGATTTTAATCACATAATTTAAATCAGGGATTAAATTATGATTTTAATCAACTGGTTAAAATAATTCATTGATTAAAATCATATATTTTCTAAGCATTTAAAATGACATAAAGATCATACAGTAATTTATTTTAGTGTTTTTCTAGTTCATTTTTGCAGCATTTTAAAGAGTTTTTACCAACAAATTTGAAAACAAAATTTCAGACACAAATGTGTTAAAATATATTATTAATGAAGAAGTCATTTCTATCCTGACATCTGTATGTTTCATCAATATTCATCAATATAGTATCCATTAATGCTGTTATTTACACTCTTTCAGAAATCCCACTGTAGATTGTCATACAAATCTAACCATGCGTGCCTGCAGCTGTTTTGTATGTCGGTTTCTTTCCCCTATTAACTTTTTGTGTATAAAGCATATTTAATTATATTTTTGCAGGAATAACTGATAATTCTTCCATTTATTATACTGCCATTGTTTTCTTTATTCATATCGATGTTTTTTATATATCGCTTTGACTATAATTATTTGTGTACGGTTCCATTTGTTGTATTTCAAGCAAACACCAAAATTTCATCTGAAAAAACATAATATGCTTGTGTTTAACAAACAATCTGTCAAGTAAAAAATAAAATACCTTTCACAAGGTTTTATGTGGGAATATTTTTGTACATTTGTAATGCTTTTTTTCCTGTTAAATATAGTTCATGTTATAGATAATTTTTAATTAGCAATGTGATACTGTTTGCTATTAAATTAATAATGGGCGTTCCTGAGTAATTTTACAGGTGTTTTTTTTTTTTTTTCTATAGAAAGTGTCCCTCTCATTATTTTCCAATATGTAATTTCTAAACCATTAGTTTTAGAGGTATACTTGCAGCTGCAAGAATCAGGGCGGCGGAGTCGGAGTCGGGCCCATTTTTGAATACAAGAGTCGGAGTCGGAGTCGCTAAAAAATAAGCTGACTGCGGCTTTTTTTGTTGATACTTTGAAGTGAAATTAAACCAATTACATGTAATTTTAAATCCACAAAATCAATTATTATTGTTATTTTTGCGTTATACAGAGCTATCCAAGTTAACAATTCGCAATATAATGCCCGCCCTACACTGTAGATAAAAACCGTTTTTAATTAAAAACTCTACTAGATCCCGGATTATTTCCGATCTAGTAAAATTTTTATCTTTATTTTTTTTCCCCTTTCCGTGGAAATTTTTCTGCTCTGGAGAACATGAATTAACATTCAAAATTCTAAAAATTTTCCCTTATCAAGTCCATTGATCCGAAATAGTAAAATTTCTGTTCTGTGTTCTTCTTTATATTTCGGTAGCTTTTATTTGGGTTTGTGGGACGCGAATAATTAAAAATTACTAAAACGGAAAGTGTTTATTTCCTCTTTATTCTTTCAAAGCTCTAAGATCTGAATTAAATTTAAATAGTGAAATTTTCGCCTTACTTTTTTTCTTGCGTTCTCTTATAATTTTAACCAACAGCAATATAAGTATATTAGTCAGCCAGCAGCGGAGTTTGAGTGGGAATCAAAATCGAAGTCACTAAAATTTCCGAAATCAGAGTCGGTGTCAGAGTCGGCCTTTTTCCCACCGACTCCACAGAATTGGCAAAAATGTTGCAAATTCATTCATTGTATATTATTAGCTATTTATTCTCCAAAACAGTTACTTTGTAAAATTGTAAGGCACATTTGGTCAAAAAAAAAAAAAAAAAAAAAAAAAAAAAAAAAAAAAAAAAAAAACAGAAAGCACCATATACATAATATCTCCGAATTTCTGATAATCATGATGCGTTTACATAAATTTATAGCAATGTATCCTGTATGCACAAAATTCTAACGGAACTTTAAAAGTTATTAAAAACGAGAAGTGTTAAGTGGGATCGAAGATCGTACAGAAATTTTCGTTTCAAAACAATTTATCATTTAATTAATAAATCCAAATCGGTAATTTATAATTATTAAATCCTTAACATTTTTTGAATAAGAATATTCAGGCAGCATTATTAAGTCTAATTTTAAAAGTATTACAATTGGAAGATATCTTTGTAATCAAATTATAAATATTCAAGAACTGATTTCCAGACAGTTATAACAGCATATAGTCGCATACCTGAAAAACGTATTTAATTACATCATTTAATTTTACTTTTTAAAAAAAATCTTAAAAAGGCAATCAAATGCCAAAGTTCTTTTAATTAAATCCATCGGACAACGGAATGTAGTCAATTTAAAAAGGTCTCAAAATTTCTAAAAAATATATTGATCAAGTATTTTACAAAAACTTGTGATCTGAAAAAGACAAAATAATAATAATCTGTAAAATTTAATCTATAAGATAATGAAATATATTTCCTTATAAATAAAAAAACTAATGATTTAGAAATGGATCAATGAAAATCTGCGTAAACAACCGATAGGCCAATGACAATCTGTGCAGGGGGCGGGGCCCGGGTATGTCACCAAAAGTCATCAAGTTTGCCGCCACTTGGAGATATATTGCTGAATTTGGCAACCTAAGTTAGTTACCAAAAGGGACGCTAACTTGGTGATATCTCTAATATTTCGCCTTACACAAGTTCCCCTACACATCCAGTGATCCAGTGAAGACCAATAAGTTTGTTTGTTTGCAGAAAATCAACAAATTCAGACATTTTAATGCAACAAAAGTAAATATTAGCTTATGAATAGAGATTAGGTTCTTAACATTTTTCCGTAATGATTGTTATTTATTGTGTTCCTTAATAAATTCGATTATTATATTTAAAAGGCTTACATTTTATTCACTAATACAATATCTTAAAAATATCTGTTTGTTTAAGATTTAATTTGATAATTCTGCATTTAAATAAGAAAATGATCAGTGTTATTTTACCTAAAATCATCTTAATAAATCAAATTTATATTTAGTATGCTGCTCAGGCTCGTAGCTAAGGGAGTGCTATGGGCTGCTCACCCCCCCCCCCCAAGAAAAAAAACATTTTGACGCCTTTACCCCTCCCTCCCTTTGAAAAAGATTCCAATACCACTCAATGAATTTCTGTTCCGAAAATCCTAATGAAATTCTGTTCAAAAATCGAATTTAGTTATAAAACCCTTTCACAGTTTTGCAGAAATACTAAATATTTATCTAAAATAAGTGTTTCAACATTCGCTCATCCTATTTGCACATGGAAGCTGACATGATGTTTAATTTTGAATTAGTTTTACACTCAAATTTTTCATCTCCATATGCTTTTCTCAGCATAAAATGAAGTTATGACAACTGTTTAATAATTAACATCATAGTACCTACAATGTGAATATGCGCTAATTTATCTTTCTGTATGAGAGAAAATATGACCCCCTTCCCCCCCTATTATTCACTTCTAGCTACGGCCCTGATGCCACTACGCGATAAGTGAACGTCATCATTAAAGTAACTCTTGATTTAAATTCATTAACTTTCCTATCTCGAAATTTTATAATGGCAACATACTTCCATTCGTAAAAGTTGGCGAATAGTTTGGCAATTTGTATAAATTTGGCGAAATTGGTTGATGGGATTTTCAAGTAACACCTAAAAAAAGTTTCTGACACAATTTTAAATATGCATAAAAATGTAGGACATAAAGGGTTGACGAACCGCTCTTCATGAATGTCTGCGGCACTTTCTGAAATTCTTCCACAACTGACTGAATACCAGACGCTCAAATTTATTCATATCGGCAATTCAGTAAAAAAGTGGGAGCAACGTGTTAAAATATTTGTTATTCTTGGCACGATAATGCCTCCACACCAGTCTTCGATCAATACAACTTCTTTGATGTCCATTTTTAGGGGCTACGGAAGTCATAAACTTTTGCAAAAGATCCACCCCTGCATAATCTTCGAAGAAGGTTAATGGTCCAAGGAACATTAGCAGACTCTTAGAATGTGGACAGAAGTAATGATTCATTCATGTTTTATGTACCACAAATATGGAAAAAGCCTGTTAGTGATTTATTCTTTATTTTCTACAAAGTGCAATGGCATATTTTTAAGCCTTTAAAATAAGATGTTCATGATATTAAGACACGCATTTTTGGAATATTTTTGATTAAAGTTTTTTTTTTTTTTTTTTTTTTTTTTTTTTTTTTTTTTTTTTAATCCCGTTATGTATTGATATAATTAATTTGAACCTTTTGACGTTTATAGTGTCGGAGTAATTTTTCCTTAAGTCATACGATAAAAAAATTGAAATGCATTAACCTATAAGTAAGAAAATTTGTCTTGGGTTTAAATTAACTAGAGTAGACAGCAACACGGAAATCTTATCACGATAAATCTTTAAAAAATTACTTAAAGTTGTCCCTTTGCAATTTTTCAGTTTTACTTAAAAGGCGTAGAGCCAAGAGAATGAAAAAGTGTCATTAAAAGTCATAACATTTTATAAAGCGATAACTTTTTGGAAGTATGCCCCGTTGATAGGCGCTGACTATTATACAATAGACTCCCGCAAATCTGCGATCCTAAAATCCACACATAATTTACGGATGTAAACAATGAAACATTCAATTCAAATATAGTTAAAAAATTTGACTTTTTTAGTTTTATATCAATTCCATAAGTTTTTTAATTTGTAATTTTTGTTATTATTACTGAATTTACGTTTTTTCATGAAGGAAAAATAAATTTATTTCTGAAAAAAAAAATCAAAATATTGTTGATATCAATGGTAATCACAATCTTCTTACCAAATATATTTATATATATATTAATCAAGTTTTTTTTTTTTTTTTTTTTTGGTTATTAAGTCTGGCTAAATATGAAATAAAACGTCTTTATTTTATAATTTTTATGTGAATTAGTAATGTACCTTTATAGCAAGTTTCATTGAATTATTCAGGGGAAAAAACATCTTTATTATGAATATTTAATAATACATTATTGATTTTTAATGTGATCTTTGCTTTTAATACTTTAATCATTTAAAAAATTACCTAAATTTTCATTATTTTAGTTTTTTACTTTTTTTAATATTTTATTATATCGTAAGCATTCATTATATTTTCTATTGCATTTTAATTACATTCAAATTACTGTTTAAAAAATGCAAACAAAGCAATGACCAGAAATCAGCAATATTCTAAAATCTGCATAATCTCTCGTCCCAAGCTGTGCGGATTTAAAGGCATCTACAGTATATAAATGTGACAATTTTTTATCAAAAGAAAAGTCTCGTGTATGACTTTAAACATATCTAATTCTGATTACATTTAAAAGTTATATAAGAAATACATACACTACATGGCCAAAGGTGACCGTCCACTTGCGATTTTAGACATTCTGTTAACATAGTAATTAAATATTATAACTCGAGGTGTTATCACTCGTCGTTTCAACAAAGCGTTCTGATTTATATCAATATATATTATACACTATATGGCCAAAAGTGACCAGGCACTTGTGATTTCAGACATTTTGTTAAATATCTAAAAAAATACATAAGGAATTATCTTGAAACTCTGTAAATATAATAGTAAAAGTCATAAATTTCCGTGAAGATTTTTTCCCGAAAGCCCAAAAGTGTACCGTCAACAAATTAAAAAAAAAATGAATATTTTTTGGATAGCCCTGTCAAAACTAATGTAGCAAAACCGTTCAAACTGTAGATTATGATTAAGTGGCTTATTGTAATAAACTGTGTTCATTTTTATGTCGATGGCATATATACTCGTAGAGAAATTAAGGTTTTTATAAAAACAGTCCCAAATTTTACCAAGGTTTTTGTTTATAATTTGCAGAGTTCTTAATATAAAATAATATTCTTTTCTGAAAATATGACAAATAATATTGCACACAATACCCTGTTATCAGAATTAAAAAAGAATAAAAAATTGACAAAATTTTTAAAAATATAGTCTATTTTTATCAAAACACTGATCAATGCATCACATTATATAGTTTCTAAATAAGGGAACATGTATTTGAGAGCAAAATGAATTTAAAAATGAATCAGAATATAAGCATTTTGGATTTGAATACACCCTTAATGCGATATTTCCTTCCTGTTTTTTTTTTTTTTTTTTTTTTTTTGTTGTTGTTGTTTGTTTTTTTATTAGTATTGCTTATATTAAAAACTTAGTATAAAAGTTGTAGATATTATTTAGAAGATGTATAATAAAATTGATTTGATTTGATATCTTAAGAATTGATGAAATTGTGGGGTTTTTTTCTTCTCCCCTCCTTTTTTGTTTTCGTTTCTATTTGTTTATTTATTTATTTTATTTTATTTTTTGCGGTAAGAGTCATTCCTATCAAAACTTGTAAATACAAAAGTTTTAGATAATATTAAGAAAATTTATAATAAATTTGATTTGATTTGATATCTTGAGAATTGACGAAGCTATGAATTCTTTTCTCCTAAAAAACCTATTTTTTCGCCCCTTGAGTTCATATTTAAATTTATCAATAATCTCTCTAGCATAATTTTTTGGCCCATATTTTAGAAGTAATATAAACTTTAAATTGATTCGATATTTATTTGTATAAAGAAGTTATTAGGTTTTCTTCGGTTTTCACAAAAAACCTTCCCCTATTTCCACCCCCTTGATCCAATTTTGCTCTTTAACAAACTTGACCGAGATTTTATGTCCTGTGATTTTATGTATCAGTTTGGAGAGATTTGAACAGAATTATAGCAGTTATCGTGTCCATAAAAATTTTATGTGGATGGATAGATAGATAGGTAGATAGATCAAGATTTTTACTAATGGTTGTTCTGGGGTCTAAAGGTCATGATCGGTGTAGTTCTGCAAAATTTTTCAGAAATTGCAGCATAGGAGTGACCGCAATAGATAGTATTTCATACTAAATTTGCCTAATTACCAAAACTGTGGCTCGATTTACTCAACGGTTACGAAAATAAACATCTAAATAAAATGAAAAAAATATATAAATAATAAAAATAACGTGCGTTACATGAAATCGCATAAATGATGGCATTTCAGATCATTGCATGGTAAACCGTGCAATTTCAAAATGATTCTAATGAGTTCGAAACATCTTAACAGTCAAATAAAACTATTTTGTTGTTTTTGAAGCTTTAATCTTACATCGTTTTAGCAGTCAGAAATGGCATATTATTACAAGATGTTAATCTGTTGCATAAGATATACATGCATGAAAATTATTTCATACACAATATACATATTAGTTCAATCTTTGCATACTGCTCCCAAAAGTCACAGCTGGTTACTATATATAAGAAATGGACGAGTAAAAAGTATTTCACCTTAATATAAACTAGTATATTTATAGAGGGCCCCCATATAATGTTTGTGCTCAGAGTAATACCAAAAGTCATTGGCTACTTGATTAAATAAAAGAAAAAAAATGTTTGATATATACATTACAGATTTTAATAGGTGTCATACACTCTGTAAACAAATGCAACCTATCGTTTTGATATCGGATTGCTCCTTACCCATTCCATATATATTTCTCACAATACCCCTTGTTCGAGAGTATGGATTTATCACTAGGGAATCACGTAACTCACCTTGCCTAAGAGTATCCTTTTGTGATGATTCTGTGAGCACAATTGGTAAATCCCTTGGATTAATCCTTTATTATTTTATTTCTTATTTTTTATTTTCTTCATGACAAGTTCTAAGCTTATTCAAGAAACACCGCTTTCGATTGTCAAATCGTTCGACTTGTTATCACCGCCTAGTCTGTTCGCGATGATAGAATAACTTTTTCTCACGGTTGATAGTCGGCAGGTAAATATGATTATCAACTTATAACAGTAGCCGTGTCGTGGGTGAAAATGGATGCCGTACGGGGGAAATATATTCAATAAAAAAGATATTTTCTAGATCCTTTAGTCACTTTTGTGTGCTTGAGGATTAAAGGGTAAATTTATTGCCTTATATAATTTTTACTTAATTTAATATTTATATTTGTTATTATAGTGTAACCTCAAAGGATCCCGCATAGTCAAAACCGAGATTCGGCCAGATTTTACAAAATTCCGGATTTCTAAAAGAATATATTTCCAATCTATATTATAAAGGAAAACGTATCTGTGTTAAATAAGTGCAAATTCATGGTCGTCAGTCGCCACGAAGTGGTGTATAAGGCAAAAATAGATACCACTAATGGCTGACTCGTAGGATTAACACTGTGTTTTCTTGCACCCAATTTTCCATGTTTTTATACTTTTGATTGTACGACAAACACAATGCAAAACCTACGAGTCAACCACTAGCGGTATCATTTTTTGGCTTATGTACCACTTCGCTTCCGGCCGACATGGATCATTAGATTCCTCTATTATTACTCTTCCATAAAATAAAGGATTTTTCTTGTACTCGATGACTTGGGGTTTTGTGCGGTAGGCTCTTGGACTATAAGGTCAAATTAGCCGCTGTTAGGAGATACAAAGATTCTTTAATTCTTTGATTTAAAAAAAAAAATAGTTAAAAAATTGAAAATAAGCTAATATAAAATGAATTAAGTAAACTCTAAACAGAACCTATTTTTGCATTATTTATAGTATGTATCACACAGTTCCCGATTGTGAAAGCTAATGTATATGCGTTTATATATCGCATAAATATATTTATATTCGTTTTTTTATTAGACATGATAAAATGACATAAAATGTGTAGTGTCTTTTGGAAATTTGTGTTGTTCAAAATTTCATTCAATGTTTAATATTTAATAAAACATTTGTTTCAACATCAGGATCGATCCAGGTGATTTTTTTAGTTTAAATGTCACTTCAAGTTATGTATTTAATAACTTTGATAAATGTAGCTGTTAATAACTGCGATTTTAGAAATACAAGGTAGAACCCGTCGAATTTCGACGAAGGAAAAAGTTTAAGTAGGAACTGTTTCATTGATTTTAAATAAGCCGGCAAAATGAGTTACAGTAAAAAATGCACCTTATATCGGCAAGTCGGCATAAAAAATGCACCTTATATCGGTATAATCTTAAACAAATGATATTTAATCTAAAATTAACAAATTTTTTTATATAAAACAAAAAATGTTAATATTAAACTTTAATCGTATATGTAAACAGCAAAATATAAGAAAGATCAGTTATTATGATATAGTTATCAATGAGGGTTCGTCTACTTGGTATTCCAAAAGGAAAAACAGCAAAATTTATTCCACTTTCACTCAATCATATATTTTTTCCCATCTTAACTCGACATTATTTTCATCATCTCAAAAATTACATATGCAGTTCTCATATCCATATTCACCTTTTAAAAAAATGAGTATTTTCATTCGATCATTTAAAAATCATTTTAATTTAAAATTTAAAGTGTTGATGTTATTAGCTGGATGGAAATAGATATAAACTCTTTATATATTTTAAGTGTAAATAAAAATTTTCTAAAATAATCTGCATGCAATAAATACGATAGACAATATTCCTGTGACGTCACATAAAATAAAATAGCGATTTTTAAAGTCTCGTACTGGAGTGCTTGTCTAACTCAGCGAAATGAATTCATCCAGTCGAGAATGCTGAATTTCTGTAAAATAAATCGCTATTTTTTGGACGATAATTTTAACATAGCACGCATTTTAATTTCAAAATTTTTATTTTTTATGAGAAAGTGACAACAAAAAGATACAGTAATTTCAGGCTTTTTTCAATTTACTTTTAATAGAAATGGCGTATTTTTGTTGCCACGATTACAAAAGCAGCATTAAAAACTACAAAAAAATTAATATCTCAAAAATAAATTAAGATACAGCTTTGAAACAAATTGCATTTAAAAACGCATTTTTTTCTCTATACGACGGTGTAAAAATTTAAGATGTGGGATGTATAAAAGTTTAAAAATTTGCAAAAAATACAAAACTGAAATTTCACTTAAATTTTGAAAGTGTTGCCATTTGCAAAATGACGTATGCGTTACGCACAGATACGTTTGGCCTTTATAATATAGATTCCTTTCAAACACACAATTCTATGTTTCTTTAATTGATAATGCTTTCAACTCACTTTCAATTTGAATTGATTCTTCTATAGATAAATTATAATTGTTGTTAGAATTCGTCGTTTGTGGACATAAAACTTTCCAATTTACTGATCTGACCAGTATTTTTTACATCGTTTTTTATTTCAATGTCTAAAGAGGTTTCTGCACCTTTGCTCGCTATGCTCACTAAACCCTGCACTGTAAAAAATCTGTTAAATTTATGGCAAAAACTGCTGGCAGCAATGTTGCCAGCAGTTTCTAATGTAAAAATAGCAATAAATTTAGATGTAGATTATTTTATTACATCTAATTTTATTGCAATTTGTTATAAATTTTATTATAAAATTCTTATTATGCAGTATTATTATGCAATTTTATTATAAAACTGTTGAAAATATTGCTGCCACCTTTTGCCGTATATTTAAAGGTTTTTTTTTACAGTGTGCGTAACCGATTTGCGATTCCGTTCGGTATCGTGAAGCAATCCCTTTTTTCTAGCCAATTTTTATAAGCCATGTGGCTCTGCAGCGGCGTAGCTAGGATGGGTGACACCCGGGGCGGATGTAAAGGGTGTCACTCCTCCCAATCACCATGATGTCGCCCTCCCCCAATCTGTCATATTTTTTCAATCAAAAATCTACGATATTATAACAAATGACCATATCATTCAGGGTTTACCTTTAGCCCTCCTGCATAAAAAAAAATCCATATGAGCGACTCATCACTTATCTCATAGCCCTTATAAGTCAATGCGGTGTCTATATGTGCAAAAAAAAATCTTTTAAAATTTGCTTTTCACTATTCATTCGTTAGATAAGTTGGTTTTTGTTCCCTGGAGCTTATCTTATTTAGACACCCAATTTTGTATTTTTCACTTCTCAAAGAAAAGGATATTAACACTAATGCGTCGTCACTAGAAATTTCATTTTTTTCCAAAATCTTATAAGATTATGTGTATATATTGGCAAATAAAGATTGGGTGTCACCCCTTAGAGGGTGACACCCGGGGTGGATCGCCCCCTCCGCCCCTCACAAGCTACGCCACTGGGGCTCTGCACTATAAGGCATAGGCTCTCCAATCCCATTTCAGACACCCCAGATTCTAAAAGCTCCCTAATTTCATCGGCTTTATAAAGACTGAGTTATAATTTAAAAGAAAAAGGGTGAGCTCTCTGTAAATGGATTTCCATTCATTTTTCTTTGATTGAAGATTTTTAAGGCCAAATCAGCCGCTGTTAAGAGATACAATGTTTGTTTCCGTCTTTGATTTAAAATTAGTAACACAGAGCTCAGCAAAAGTTTAGACAATGATCGATTACGCTTCTATACTCAGAAGTATGTACCGAATGTTTATAATTCATCTGTCATACATTACTTGTGACTTATCCTTTATTCACAAACAATAAATTTTGAATTTTACCTTTTACATAAAACATAATGACAAAAAAATGAAATTAACATTTTGGCAAAAGTATAGACAATTTGTATATTTACAGAAAAATATCAACAAATTAAAATCGAGTTGCACCCACATTGTTTGCAGTTAGTGCAAGAATGAGACTTTTCATCGAAGAAACTAAATGCTGCGTCACTTGGGGGTCTATTTTGTACCAAACATGTTCAACAGCGGCTCGAAGCTCATTAAAAGAAAAGTATAGCAAAATTTTGCTTAAACATTACGACATATGATGTTACAAAGGTTTTCGATTGGGTCCGGATCAGATCTACACGCTGGCCAGTTGATATCAGTAGTATTTTCAGGGCTAAACGAAATTCTTCTTTTGTATGCAACATGAATAGACGCATTATCTTGCTAAAATCCATACTTTACATCAGCTAAATTCTCTCCAAATGACTAAAAGCTAATCTCCAACGTATGTACGTAAGTCTTGTGTTGCTTAGCAACCAATGAATAACTCCACAGATACTTGAGCATTAGCAAAGTGAGGACCAAACCATTAAAAAGTCACCTTCTTGTTGTCGACTTAAGAAAGTACCAGGCTCTTTATTGCATATCGTGCCAATAGTATGCCCACCCGTTTGGGCCATTCAAATTCCACTTTTTTTTTCGTTACTGAGTATCATAGCGTACCATTTGGGTCCATATGGCATATGTTTGCAAGTTCATTGCATTCTCGCCAATTTGTAGCGAGATTTTAAAGCTGATTGTTTTATCATTTTCGTGTAAGTTGATTTACCTGTTTCTTTAATTCATCTACGAATCATGTCCATCGACACAGAAAGTTTTGACTTACTTTTAATGTAATTAGCAATCGTTATTTGTGTAAATGTCAGTTTGTGGATCCTTTTGTCATCTCATTTTCTCGTCACACAAGGTCTTGCAGATTATGTTTTGTATTGAAGGAGTCATCCTTAGACTATACTTCATAGACAGACCACTTTGGACGATTCAATGCTGCTGAAATTTCTGCAACAGTCTTCCCTTTCCATTTCAGCTTTTCTACTTCAATTACTTCATCTAACTGAATATTTTTAGCTCGCGGCATCTTCACTAACTGATGCTATATCGAGGTATAATTAAATTACTTCAGACATGTGACATCATAACTTGGAAATTTGCATTTTTCCATGAACAGTTGGCTAAAAATCAAAAAAGTGTCTAAACTTTTGCGATATGCAAATTTTACTTTTTTCAGTTAAATTAAATATTATCTTATATTATAACCATTATTTTTATTCTACATTATTTAAAATATATTTGAAAATAATTATAGCCATTTGTAAAACACACGTGTTCGTATTTTTTATTTAAAAGTTAAAAAACACCAGTGTCTAAACTTTTGCTGAGCACTTTATAATAAATAAAATTTTTAGAATAAGCTAATGTATAATTAAAACAGAGTAATGTGAAGGGCTAAAATAATTTTCCGCAGTGCTAAATGATGTCTAAAGAACTGTAAAGGTGCAATATTCTTACCTTTTTTTTGACAGCATAATTTATGTCCAACCTAGATCACCATGAGGAAATAAAATTGGAAATGTCATATCATAAAGTTGCATATAGTGAAGTTTGATTGATAATAGTGGTTTTACGGGCATTTTCTTGTCTTGAGTAAACTTTAAGATCCACACATGGAATACAGTTATTTTTTTATTCAATTATGAAAGCGACTTCCGAAGTTGTTGATTTGTTATACCTTCGCTTTTCATGAAATTTATAAGTTGTAAAATTTCAAACACATTCTTGTCCATCAATTCTAGTTAATTCATGCAACATTCTATGATTTTTATTAAATGGACTTATTTGTCTGAGAAGTTTACATAAACATATTGTTAAGGAGCTTGTAAATAGCTATTATTTGTTCTCAAAAAAAAATTTAAATAATCCTATTAAGCTCTATTCATAAGTTAATATTAGTTTTTCTTGCATTAAACTGTCTCAATTTTTTGATTTTCTGCAAGCAAGCATAAACTTATTTGTTTTCATCGGATGTGTATGAGAACTTGTCGAAATATCAGAAATATCACCAAATTGGCGTTACTTTTGGCAACTAATTTTGGGCGCCAAATTTGGTAATATATCGCCAAGTTGGCGACAAAATTAGCAACATTTGGCAACAAAATCCTGACCCCCTTTCTGTGGTACCTACGTAAATTTTCATTGACCATTTTCCAAATCGTTAATTATTTTATATATAAGGATAGAAAATGTTAATAAAGGTACGATTTTAAAAAATATTTAATTTTCTATTTGTCTCAGATAAATATCCATCGGCTGTAAATTAAATTATGAATGAAGACCCTATAAAGAACATAAGGTGTTTCAATCCGGGTTCCTTGGATTACAGTATAGCGATGAAAAGCATTTAGAAGTTTTTTTTAATTAAAAACTCTACATTTTTTACACATAATATATATATTTTAAGATTTTTCTCTAACAATTCCAATATTCATTTTATATGTTAGCACTTATATATTGAAATAAAATTTTGAAATTTATTAAAAACGGTATTCTCGTATTGACCTTGTATCAGAAAATAAAAGTCGAAGAAACGACTAAAGATCACTAGTCTTTTTCACTAGTCTAGTCGCTGATAATTTCAATGTGTTTTATGCGTGGTTTGTTTACATGTGTTAAATTTGTGTTGTATTTTTTTTATTTATTGATTGATAAAGTTTAAGTTTCATTATGAAGTATAACCCGTGAAACAAATACTGAACTATTTAATTTATATTAACACTATTTTTACCGCTATCAAATAACACTTTTTAAAAGATTTGGATTTATGGTTTTTCATTCGGGATTTTTAGATTGAATTAAGTACATATGATTTTTAATACTGAAGACTTTTTTTTAATTCTTATAACATTCTAAACCAGGCCTGTCCCAGACTGCCTTACCTAGATTGTTCCCAAATCTTAATCCGCGCATAGCATTTAAATGTAAATGTTATTACTAATCGATTGGTGCCAGTTGCATTATTATACGATGATTTAAGGATGTTCTTAAATAGAAAAGGGCAACTTTGTGACACAAGTTTTAATTTATTTTTATTCAGAAATGCACGGGAAACTAGCAGGTGTTGTTATTCAGAAACTGTCTAATAGCACTCAGTTTTCTCTTTTTTACTTACCCATCATACGTATATAGGGTAAATCTTGCAATCGTTTTGAAAATCGAAACATTTTTTTGACGGATTTACACGTTTTAGATAGTGGAGATTCCGAAAAACATATTTTTAGAAAAAAAAAAAAAATTTGCCATCCGTCTGTCTGTCTGTAAACGCTCTATCTCCCGAATAAATTAAGATAGAAACTTGAAATTTTGTATGTAGTTAGTATGTAAGAATGGGACGAACCCTGTTTAATATCAGCAACCTCGATTATCCGGAACTATTTTTTTCGGACTCTCGAAAAGTTCGTTCTGATGAAAGGAATATAAAATTTTTCGAATTTTTTTGTTCTAAGGAATGGACGTAAAAGGCAATAAAATAACACACATTTTGCACATAGAACGAAGTCAATCGGATTATTAGTTGCCGAGATATTTGTAATCTTGTTTTCCACATTCTTCGATTTTTCATGACCCTGTATTTCATTCAAATTTCAATTCAGAAGTATATTTTAATTGGAAATGAGACGCTTAATCCGATGCAGTTAATTGTTAGTTAAAAAAATTATTATTTTTGGAGTTATAAGGATGTTTCTTTTACGCAGTTCGGTACTACTTGAGTAGTTTGGCGTTTTATATAAATTGTCGAATTTGGTACATCAGCAGTTCTTTAATATAGCATTACTATGTATATTAACAATATTTAAATTTTGTTTATGAATTGCAATGCATTGTATAAATAGTTTCACATGTTTTATTTTTATATACATATCCATGATGGGTAAGTATTACGGTGGCCCCCAACGACTAGTTTTTTTTTTACAAACGCAATAGATCTTTCATAACAAGCCTTCAAAGTTGACGTCTTTGAACACAGTTATCTGACGTATGCAGAAAAGCCGGTCGAAAAGCAGAAGAAAAACTGGTGATCACGTGATCGAAATAGCTTAGAACTGGTTAGATAATTTAATTATCATAAAATGGAAAACTAAGTTCGATTCGAAATCGTTTCCATTGTCAGGCTTTCCAATTTTATATCTTTCTGTTAAAAAATGAATTTGTAAATGTTTCGAAACGTTTTGCTCTTATTGAGCGGAGCAGTTGAGAACACTCTTACTGCAAAATTAATCGGGGAGTATACTTTTTTCGATGCCTGTATAAAAATAGCATCACGATTACATCACGCGAACAAAACCTTTAAAGATTTTATCAGTATGATGCTATTTTATACACCCGTGGTGATATCTCAAGCAATCAAGCATTTTCGATATCTCCAATATTTAATAACAAAACCTCGACGACCCTAATACAATCAGGAACTAGTCGACATATGACTCAGGTGACAGGCAGACTGGTTATCGCGGCAAGGTCGATAGCGTAAATCTTACATCTTAACAATTCAAGTCGAAGCACCTTACCGTGGGAAAGTGAGAAATCGCAGATTTTTTATCATCGATAATTTCAGACATTTTTTACTGCAATAAAATGATAAGATAAAGACGATTTTGGGACGAACTGCAAATCGAAAGCTGTCTCAATAAATAATTGGCCACATTTTCTGAAAAGCCTTTTACAGATCTTAATCATATTAGTCTTTTTTTTTTTTTTTCAAAAGTTGTAAAATTAACATTGTTATACTAACAGTGCTTCAGTTCAGAGTTTCCGTTATCAAGCACCTCCGGCTCAGTCAGTTAGGTAAAATATGTAACACATCTTATAACACAAGCCGATATGGAAATGGAGGAGAAAATCTAATAGTAGTACTGAAATGTACTACAATTAAAAATTAAGGATATAATTGCAATTAAATTTGAAAGCTAGAGATAAATACTCTGCGATAAAAATATATTCGAATAAACACAATCAAACGAATGCTGGCAGCGGCCAAAATGGTCTTGAAAAAAGATCCTCCCTGCCAATACACACATCCGCTGTGCATAAATACTTGGAGAATTATGCATAAGTGAAAAGAAATATTTCTTTTTTTTTTAATATTATTAAAAGTTTTGCATATTTTTCCTAGTTTTATAGTAATTTAAGAATTGCTTTTGTATAATTAAGAATGATAATAAAAGGGATCTATTTGCCTTAACCCTTTAAAGACCAGAAGTTCATTTTGGGCCACTTAATTTTAACTGCTAAATGCCGTATTAGCACTTTCTTTAAATCATTTCAGCTTTTTACGAACCCTTTCATTCTTTAGACGTTAACACATTTGTGACCGCCGATGCTCAGTCGCGTCTTCACATTATATGGCACTCTACCCCACGATCGTTTGAATTGTATGCGTTATATATTATTTCTCAAAAGCATACACAATTTTCGTATTTATACAATTAGTGTACTATGCAATGTAAACAGGCGATTAGGAGCAGTAGCACTATCATATGCATTCACTATATTATAAAATGACGAACGCACAGAAACCTTTTTATCAAATACTTGATAGTGCCTGTCAAGATTTGACGGAAAATACACTGGTGTCCAAAAGTTAAGCATAATTGGTAATTAAGTAATTATTTTTAAGTAATGAAAGAAATATGAATCGGAATGTACTGAAACTCCAGGTGTGTAAACAAAATAGTACGCGTCACATATTTTCGCGAAGAGTTTTCCCCGAAATCGAACAGGGGACCGTCAACAAATTGAAAACGAACGAAGATCTTTTGGATAACCCTGTCAAAACTAATGTAGCAAAAGCGTTCAAACTGCACATTATGATTAATTGGCTTATTGTAATGTACTGTGTTAATTTTTACAAGGATAGCATGTATACTCGTAGAGAAATTAAGGTTTTTATAAAAACAGTCCTAAGTTTTTGCTTATAATTTGCAGAGTTCTTAATATAAAATAATGTTCTTTTTTTGAAAAAAATGACAAACATCATTGTACACAATACCCTGTCATCAGAATTAAAAAATAATAAAAATTGTATGACAAATGAGCAGGTTTACTAAATAATTTTTTACTGCGCATGCGTGAACGCTATTAAAATTTCATTTGCATATTATGTTAGTTAAATGTATAGAGCAACTTTTGTGAAAGTCTCAAAAACATAGCTTAAAAATTCTGAAAATTATCGTTGATAGAATGAGATCAAAATCCTTTATTCCCTAAATGAAGCAAAAAGATGAGGGGCTGTATCCATATTCCATTGTTTAGTGCCTACACAATATTGCACGTACAACTATATTTAGGTAAAACCCCTGATTTTTTTGCTTCCTTTAGGAATAACGGATTTTGAGTTGATTCTATAGGTGACCATTTTCAGAATTTTCAAGCTATGTTTTTGAAACTTTTACAGAAGTTGCTCTATACATTTAGCTAACACAATATGTAAATGACATTTTGATATCGTTGATGCATGCGCAATGAAAAATTATTTACTAACCATACTCATTTTTTATACAATTTTTATTATTTTTAAATTCTGATGACAGGGTATTGTGTACAATGATGTTTGTCATATTTTCAGAAAAGAACATTATTTTATAATAAGAACTCTGCAAATTATAAGCAAAAAACTTGGAAAAATTTAGGACTGTTTTTATAACGAGTGTACATGCTATCCTTATAAAAAATAAACACAGTACATTACTATGGAGATTCTTCTTTAAAAGTACTGGTTCTGACGACAAAATACGTTTGAGTTCATTAAAAGCTCTTTGTTCTTCTATATCGAATTTAAATTTTGAATCTTTTCTTAGCAGGTCACTTAACGGTTTAGCTATAACCGAATAATTTCTTATAAATTTTCGAAAGTATCCTGTCAATCCTAAATAACTTTGAACATCTTTGGTACACTTTGGTTCGGGAAAATTTATTACTGCTTTAGTCTTCAGTGGAGAGGGATACAATTTACCATTTATGATTCTATACCCCAAGAAATCAATTTCACGCTTCAAAAAATTGCATTTTTTAAGATTTAATTCTAATCCATATTCCGATGCAGTTTCGAGTACAAGTTTTAATTTTTCTAGACCTTCAGCTTCGTTTTTAGCAGGTATTATTAAATCATCCATATAAATGACAACAATGTGATCTTTTAATAGGTTTCGAAATACATTATAAATATACTTTTGAAAAACACTAGGGCTATTGGTCAACCTGAATGGACATTTCAAAAATTCGTATTGTCCTTCATGAGTAACAAACGAGGTGTATTTCCGCGAGTCTTCTTCAACACCTACATGAAAGAAACCGTTTTTCAAATCTATGGTGGTAAATACTTCGGCAGAATGTAATTGGTCTATTACATCATCAATAACTGGCAAGGGGAAATGTTCGCGTACTGTCTTTTTGTTAAGACATCTGTAATCAACACAAAGTCTCATTGTGTTATTTTTTTTCTTGACTAAAACAACCGGCGAAGAAAAATTAGAAGAACTTTCTCGAATTAAAACCTACGAGTATCTCTTTGACCGGTCTAGGAAAAGCCTCAATTAAACCAGAAGGTTGTTTCAATTCAGAAATCGAAGTAGATGGTTCAAAATTTAAAGATACTATTTTTGTCGTTAAGGACAGTTGCATTAATTTCGATTTAATTATTGGCACTGATGTTATTCATCAAGATACATTAACTATTTCTGAGAATAAAGTGAAACTGTTTAAAGCTGAAGTTCAGTCTAATGACTTTTTAGTTAATATTGTAAATGTTTTGGATGAGCCTAAAATTGATTTAACTCACATTGCTGACAAAAAATTACGTTCAAAGTTATACTCTTTAATTGAAAATTATGTACCAATTAAAACTAAAACAGTAGATGTTTGGTTTTCGACTATTTTTTTCTCGCATGGCGGTAATCTTCGAGGAGAAGAACAAACTGGGATTGCGTCAGTTAAATTAATTTTCATTTTAACATCTACTGTTTTAGTTTTAATTGGTACATAATTTTCAATTAAAGAGTATAACTCTGAACGTAATTTTTTGTCAGCAATGTGAGTTAAATCAATTTTAGGCTCATCCAAAACATTTACAATATTAACTAAAAAGTCATTAGACTGAACTTCAGCTTTAAACAGTTTCACTTTATTCTCAGAAATAGTTAATGTACCTTGATGAATAACATCAGTGCCAATAATTAAATCGAAATTAATGCAACTGTCCTTAACGACAAAAATAGTAACTTTAAATTTTGAACCATCTACTTCGATTTCTGAATTGAAACAACCTTCTGGTTTAATTGAGGCTTTTCCTAGACCGGTCAAAGAGATACTCGTAGGTTTTAATTCTACAAAGTTCTTCAAATTATCATAAATACTTTTCTTTAACAAAGTCTTTTGGCTACCAGTATCTATTAAAGAGATTAAACGCAAAGAATAAAGCTTTATCTCTTTCAGAATTAAATCTTGGGATGTAATAATGTTTACTTGTGACTGAGCATTTTTAACACTTGTATCTTTAGATTTATTACATTGAAATGATTTATGACCATAAGCGTTACAAGCAAAACAAAGCGGCCCTTTATCTTTATTTACACAGTTAATACTCTTATGATTATTCCCGCCACAATTAAAACAACGCATATTTGGCTTTACAGGCTTAAATTTGTTCTTAACTTCAACTTCGGATTTAATTTTAGGCTTAGCTCCTTCATATTTATGAAATTTTGCATTTTCATACTCCGATCTTATTTTTTCATAAATCTTTAATTTTTGTTTAAATTCAGCAATATTGGGACAACCATACAAAAAAGATTTTTTAGAAATGGGGTCATTAATTCCATTTATTACATACTGAATAAGGGCAGAATCTTCAATATTGCCTTTTGAGCATAATTGTTTCATATTTAAAAAATATTCATCTAACGATTCATGTGGTCTAATTTTTCTTTTGGACAGCGATTCGTGTAATTCAGCTGAATTGCACGTTTGACCAAATTCAGATATGAGTAGGGCTTTTAATTTAGACCACGAATTAATATTTGTTTCACTTTCAAGAAATAATTTTGCTTTGCCTGTCATACGGCGTTTAGCCAAAATCAATTTGTGCAAATCACTAACGTTAAATAATGAAACAATATCTTCAAAATCGGCAATCTATTTATTAATATTTTGTACTTGAGTACCTTCAAACATTGTAATCATACTTTCAATATCATTAATAGAAATGCTTGGTTTAATAACATAATCAGGAATCAGAATTTTCTGATTTTCATTACTTTCACAATTAGAACTACCAGAATCATTTCTCATATTATTCTCAAAAACAGTTGAAATATTTTTAGTTTTATCTTGTAAATCATCATTAAATTCATCGACACTTTCGTCATCACTAAGAGTACCTTCATCGGGTATCATATTAATTTTTAAAATATTAAAATCACATAAACTAGAAATTATTCTGGCAGCAATTTCATCAAAAGTTCCCGAATTATTTATACACAAAACATTGCAAATGGTAATTAAGTCGTTAACAGAAAAATTATCTTTAATTTCTTTGAATTTAGTTTGATATTCATCGGAATCTACTTCAAACGTAAACCCAGTAAAATTCCGAATTCTACGTCGATTATTTCTGTCACCGATTTCTCCAAAAATTAATTTGTGCAATATCTTAATACTAGCTGATTTTTCAGTTTTCAAAGAAAACTCTAATTCCTTTAAATCAACTAATTTTTCCATTATTGAAAAGAAAAATGAAATAATAAACTCACTTCATAATCAGATGCTCAGCTTCACACACTTTGATTTCACTTTCATCGCAAAATTTTACCTCTTCTGAAATAGCTTTGTAGGCTTGACATTCCATCACAGTTCTAAAAAATATCGGCTTCCAAGATATTAAAAAAATATATATTTCCATCTCTGTGGGCGTGCGTCTGTATCTCACTTACTGAGACCAAAATCTATGGAGATTCTTCTTTAAAAAGTTCTTTTGAACACATAAGTAAATAAACTCGGAGGTAAATTAAATTCTGACACCGTTTTTAAACTTTTAAATGACTTATATTAAACGTTAATATTTACAAAAAAGATATTTACATAAGACTATTTACAAAGCAAACAATCATAACTCTAATTAATCAATTACATCTTATACGGGAACTCGTCTTCATCTTACGTTCTTTTTACACCAACTTAAAACTAAAAACATTCCATTCTCCTTTCTTCCGTTCAGTTCTTTTTTCTACCGCTTAAATCGTCTGGCTTCTTAGGAATTAATAGTTTCTTCAAAATCGTCTGCCTCACTGAGAGCCTGTTCATCAGAGTTGCGATGCGTAAAAAATAATATGCAGATCTAATAGTGGAGGAGATTTCCCATATTACAATAAGCCAATTAATCATAATGTGCAGTTTGAACACTTTTGCTACTTTAGTTTTGACAGGGTTATCCAAAAGATCTTCGTTCTTTTTCAATTTGTTGACGGTCCCCTGTTTGATTTCGGGGAAAACTCTTCGTGAAAATATATGACGCGTACTATTTTGTTTACACACCTGGAGTTTCACCACATTTCGATTTATATTTCTTTCATTACTTAAAAATAATTACTTAATTACCAATTATGCTTAACTTTTGGACACCAGTGTAACTTGAATGTTTCATTAGAAAAATTCTTGAATTTTTAATAAGTGGATTTTAAATTCATTATTGAAATTGTGTCAAATATCATATTGCATAAGTGATTCTTAATTATTTAAGGTGGTAGATGGTGCTGTCACTACACTGTAAAAAAAAAATCTGTGAAGGTGCTAAATATTTTCTAGGAAACTGGGATTCCAAGAACTTTTCATGTAACGATAACAGGAAAAATTCATGTAATCGTTTCTGAAACTTGAATTTTTGCTGTTACCGTTACAGGAAAAGTTCTTGGAATCCCAGTTTCCTAGAAAAGGTTTAATACCTTTGCAGATTTTTTTTTTTACAGTGTATAAGCTATTTCTATTCAGTGGAGTGAAAAAAAATTCAAGTTTATAATTTACAACTAATTATGTTTGCTTTTGAAATTTATCTAAAAATACTGCATATTTATTTTTACTTAAAATCTGTAAAGGTACTAAACATTTTCTAGGAAACTGGGATTCCAAGAACTTTTCATGTAACGGTAACAAGAAAAATCCATGAAACCGATTCTGAAACTTGAATTTTTGCTGTTAACGTTACAGGAAAAGTTCTTGGAATCCCAGTTTCCTAGGAAATGTTTAGTACCTTTACAGATTTTTTTTTTTTACAGTGTACGGCTTTTTTCTTTTCTTTTTCTTTTTTTTTAACAATAATATTTTATTTATTTATCTATTTATTTTCATATAACACGACTATCAAAAGCTGCCATGAATTTTATTGCTACCAGCAGGTAGCGATAAAATTAAATCTCATTCTCTAAAATCCTGAATTTGAAACTTATGCAGCTAACGTTTTGTAATATGTACTTTTAGGGATTATTTCATCTGACAAAAGCCTATTCGTCTCTGTCCTCTGTCAGTCCGATCGTCACAGAATCAGTACACAAAAACTGTGCAAGACTTCAAATTCTGTGTACTTACAGCTGAATACTTTGTGTCACTAGACAAAAGATAAAATTTTGAAAACTATCATTAATTCAATTTAATTAATTTTTTTAAAGTCATTCGTTAATTTTTGCGATTTAAATTTTAAAAGAGAACCTTAATTTCAACGCTTCTCCTGTAGATGTCATATTTTGGAGGCAAAGCATCCTGCTAGTAAACAAAAGATTTTTAGTTCGAACCCCGATGCTGGAAAGTTGATACTATAATTAGGGTTCATCTGAAATTCATAATATTTTATGGAATTCAATTTTCGTTCTGTTTTAAAAACTCACCTCTCCTGACAAATCTCTTTGGGAAAACACCTCATGGGGAACTTTTTACTTTCTTAAAACATGCAGGACTTTATTTTGAATTTTAATAATACCAAAAAAAAAAATTTAAAAACATTGTAATTTGACAAATTACAACGACTCTTTGGAAAATGATATTTTCAAAATCTCAAATTTTAAAGATTTATAAATAAATTCTATATTTAAATTAATAATAACAATATAAATATCATTTTTAGGTTGATTATAACAAATCATATATTACGTACGCCGTGCATTAAACATTATCATTCCTAGACCAACGAAAAAAAAAAAAAATAACAGTAGATTAAAGACAGACAAATTTAACTGTTTAAAATGTGAATTTTTATTTGATGAAATTAATCAGACTGACTTATGAACGCCTCATATTACGTACGATAGGGGTGCACAACCTTTCGAAGAGAAGGCCACTTTCAAACATATCTGGATGGTCGAGGGCCGCATCAATAACATGGAAAGAATTCGAGTCAGAGGAGGTGATCTGTGGCCTATCTATACTAATATTATAAAGAGGAAAGATTTGATTGTTTGTTTGTTTGTTTGTTTGAATTGAATAGGCTCCGAAACTACTTGACGGTTTTGAAAAATTCTTTCACCGTTGGATAGCTACACTATTTCCGGTGAACATAGGCTAATTTTTAATTGATTTATTCAAATATTTTCCTTAATAATTCAAAATTTCATTATTTTTCATACAGAATCAATTAAAATTTTTCCGATAAAAAATAACCATTTTCTTTCCCGTTGCCAAAAAAAATCAAAATATGGAAAATAATTTCTCCTCGGCAATTAATTTTTAGTTGAACAGTATCCACGTGAAAAATTAAAATAAAAAAAATTCAAAGGAAAATAAATATGACGTCATTTATTATATTATCGGAAGTTTTGTTTGCACAGATATCATATACACACCGAGGTAACTAATGGACACTAAATTAATGTTATTTTGCCTGGCATGGCAACCCGACTATTGTTATTTAATTATTAATAAAATGTTTTTTTATTTCCTTTCTCTTCTTTAAAATTATGTAAACTGTTTTGTTCTATACTTATTATTTAAATACTAATTGTCATTATTTTTTTAAATAATAGAAAATAATTTAAATATATATATGAAACTGGTATTCGAAAACGATTTTTCCGTCAAATTAGTGTAAAAAATTATCGCGCCGACCTCAGCGCGTACATGACAACTGCACTGTTTTGTTTATGTATTAAGGATACTTTTAGATCATAAATCCGATTACAGAAAATTAGTCAGATTATTTAATTAGAAGTTATAAAATTTATGTTTTTTTTTATTATGAAACAGTCGAAGGAAAGAAAATTTACTATTGCTGCCCGACTGGAGAATTAAGCTTGATGTTATTTTAAAAAACTATCGAAATGGCGATATTTTTAATTATTTGTTTACGTTTTTTTTTTTTTTTAAATATATTTTTGCAAACATTTTTCCACTTTTATACACGCATCACCTTGGCGTGATTTTTTTTATGATGCCAATTTGGAGAACACTGCGTTTTCAAATACCAATTATATTTATATTACTCTTATTTATTTTCTATTATTTTAAAAAGGAAATAATAATAATAAACTAAGTCAATAAATAATTATGGAACAAAACAATTTATATAATTTTAAAAGAGAAAAGAAAAATAATGAAATAATTTACTCAAAAATAATCAACTATTACCGGATTACCACGTGAGGCATAAAATCGCAATTTGCTGCAATCGCACCAACGGGATCCGTAGATGACACCTGCCCTACATATTATTGGCAATATTATTGTTTATACAATTTGTTTATATAATTTGGTAATACTTGATAATCTCATCGACCATTTGACATTAAATTTGTTATACGTAATTGTTACTTCATCAACCAATTTTAATTCGATGTTTATTTGTATTTCTATTAACATTTTAGTAATTTATTGATTCTTTGGTTATTTAAAATAAAAATTATGTCCATTTGTATAATTTGGCGAAATTGATCGACGGAATAATCAAGTAGTCGAACAAAAAACTATCGTCAAGCTATAACATTAAATGCCAATAATGGATGATCGTAAATTTCACATTTATTTGAGGACAAACATGAAATAAGTCTGGTACATTTGTAACAATATCGTTTCTAGCACTTCTAATGTTTGACACTAAAAATCATAATGGAATCGATTACAGAAGGTAGAAAGATTTTATTAGATGCAAACTAAAGACTTATTTTTCTACAAAATTTAGTCATCAAGATTATTTTGATTTAATGGATACATGTTAGCAACTGTTTTATAAAAGGAAGAGGCAGTGAAACTGATGTAATTTTAATGTTATTCAAATAATACAGCTTTAAAACATACTTTTTATGCTTCACTGTTCTACTAAATATATAAGTGAAACACCCTTCTTCGTCTGCCACCCCCACGGAGGGCATCCTTTCCTTAGGGCCTATATCCCACGTGTAGATAAATGGCCGTCATAAATACAAACAAACAAAAACTCTTCTTTATCTGTCAATAATTCTTTACATTTTTTACTCTATGTTTTCTTGCTCTAATAGATTAAGGTAGATAGGAAACTATACAGTAGACCTGCTAGAAGAGGACGTTTATTAAAAAATGTAACATGAAATGACATTGTATGTAGGCTACCAGAACTACACATAGTGCCAGTTCAGATGTCGGGATTTTAAGAACTAAGAAATGATAATGTACAATCCGAAAGTTAATAGAGTTTGATAATCAATCTCACTAATCATTGCAATGCCCTCTAATCTAATAGTGTGATGACTCGAGAACATTTTGATTCATGTTGTCATAACGGTCTCATGTTCATACGAAACTCTACTATAAATGATAAAATAAAAGAGATGGTGCTTAATTGCCCAAATTTTCGCCAAGACTTACAATAGTACAATATTGCAATGGAGTTGGCATGATTTTCAGCAATACGGAAGAACATTCCAGGGTGGTCTATACTGCTTTAAAATAAAATTTTTAAATCGCCATTTTTTTTGAGTCAAGGTTCGTTTGGAAATATGGACCAGCGAAGCGGGCATAGCCTGCTAGTAATATGATAAAAAAAAAATATGGTTTCAGAGGAGAGTGTGTGTGTGTTTGGGGGGGGGGGGGGGCTACCCATTTAAGTTCACTTACCCAGTCAAAATACTCAATTCAGTTAGTAAGGATATATCAGCAGTTTTTACATTTTTATGTATAACAGATATAGCAAGGATGATTTTCTAGATTTAAAGATATTCCTTGACATAATTCAGGAAATTATGTTTTGTTTTATTAAAAGTGCTAAAAAAAGAGCATAAATGGCTGGTGCAAAAAAAAATGTGAACTTTATGAACGAAGGAGAAAGAAGGAGCCGATCAACAAGATTTTTTTTTAATCTACGATATTTTCAATTTTTCCGCGCGTGATCGATAAAATTCGAGATTTTTACCAAGCCGATCGATAAAATTTGCGATTTTTACAAAGTCGATCGATGAAACTCGCTATTTTCCTTCGTATGATCGGCGAAATTCGCGATTTTAACAAAGCCGATCGACAAATTTCTCGTTTTTACGAAGCCGATCAATAAAATTCGCGATTTTAACAAAGTCGATCGATAATATTCGCTATTTTGCTTCGCACGATCGGCGGAATTCACGATATTTTCGCTCTTCGACGAAATTTCCCATTTTTACAAAGCCGATCGACGAAATTCACGATTTTTACAAAGCCTATCGACGAAATTCTAGTTTTTTTCACGCCTGATCGACGAAATTTGTGATTTTTACAAAGATAGACAAAATTTACGATTTTCATGAAGCCAATCGACAAACGTCACGATTTTTACAAAGCAGATAGACGAAATTCGCAATTTTTACAAAGCTGATAGACGAAATTCACGATTTTCCTTCGCATGATCGACGAAATTGGCGATTCATCCGCAACTGATTGACGAAATTCGCGATTTTACTGCGACTGAACAACAAAATTTGCAATTTTTCCGCGCTTGTTTGACGAGATTCGTTTTTTCCGCACTGATCGACGAAATTCGTAATTTTCCGATTCAGATTGGCGAAATTCGCGATTTTTCAAAAGCCGATCGACAAAATTCGCGATTTTTACGAAGCCGATCAATCAAATTCGCGATTTTTACAAAGCCTGTTGGCGAAATACGTGATTTTGCAAAGCCAATCGACGAAAATCGCGAAATTACATCCCATGATCGATGAAATTCGCGATTTTGTTCGAGTCTGATCGACGTAATTAGCGATTTTTCCGCGTAATACCAACAAAATTCGCAATATTCCCATCTCCGACCAAAGAAATTTGCTACTTTTCGGAATGCGTTCAATAATACTCGCAATTGTTTCGTCTTTGATCGACGAAATGTGCGCTTTTTTCGCTGTTAATTGACGAAATACACATTTTTCTTCTACCGAGTATCGATATTCGCGATTTTTGTACTAACATTGACGAAATCTGCATTTTTTAATGCGGCAACATGAAACTCGCGATTTTTTTCTCCTGATAAACTGACAAAAACACGATTTTTTCGCAGCTGATCAACGAAATTTTCAATATTTCCACGCGTCATCACTTAACTGGCGATTTTCCCGTGTCTTATCAACGAAATTTGCGATTTTTGCCTCTGATTGACAAAATTTGCGATTTTTTGCCTTATCGACGAAATTTGCGTTTTTTTCACGCGATAAACCGAGAAAATAGGCTATTTTTCCATCCGATGAATTTAATTTGCAATTTTTTTGAGAATCAACAAAATTTACGATTTTTTTCTTGCTCGATCAACGAAATGTGCGATTTTTCGCGTCCATCCGACAAAATCCGCGATTTTTCCATGTCTGGTCGAAAAAAAAAATCGCGATTTTTTGTGCTCGGTCGGGGAAATTTGCTACTTTTTTTCCGAGTCTCATAGGCAAAATTCGTGATTTTTCCCTATCTGACGATTCTTCCGAACCTCATCGATAAAATTCGCTTTTTTCCGCTTTTGATCAATGAAATTCGCGATTTTTTCGTGCCGATAAACGAAATTTGTAATTCTTTAAGGCTACAGTGGACTTTCAAAATCCCAAAAAATCATCAAATTGTCGAATTTTCATTTTTAGCATAATAACATTATATGAACTCCCTGCTATTGAACACAAAAAGAATTTTTCAATTTCGACTATCTTTACTGGAGTTACAAGCATTTTTGTCCAATCAGCTGATTGTGCCACGCCCCTTTGTTTACTTTTTTGCCGATTCGCATCCGTAAAATTTAGCCTAGTTTTTAGTTTTACCTTACAAAATGTTATTTTTTTCCACTGAAATTATTAATTTTGTGTAGCCAGTAAAACCTGTTTTTCTCAGAATGAATATTTTCTTCGTTTTCATGATTTCAAAATGTTCCATGCGAAATTCTTTGTGCCCATTTTTTCAGATTTTTTGTTTAAAAACTCTCTATGTATGTGTTAACAAATGTTACTAGAAATAAACTCTTTTAGACGCATGCAAGTTTTTTAATTTTCAGTTATATGGAATTTTTAACGATTTTTTAACAGAAAATACAAAAGAATTAAGTTAAAATAATTTTTTTTAATGTGTTACAAGTAATATGCTAAAAATGCTTAACAAGGAAGGTCTCCCTACGGGCATACTCAGAAAAATCTGAAAAAATTACAGAATGTTCTTCTCATATAGTTATATATGTTTATAAAAAAAATTTCGGCGGAATCTCCTTATAACGTCCGTAAAAAAATAATAAAATTTTCGTTTATTTGGCGATTTATCTCCGGTTGGCGAAAAAACGAAATTTTGAAAAATACGCTTTTACGCTTCGAATACTTTTTAAAGAAAACTTTCTATGTATAATTTATTTAAATAAGTTTAGTTTAAGTAATTTTAGTTTTGCATTTTTACTTTAAGTGTAATTTTGTCAAATACGTTTAAATGTACTTATAACAAAATGAAATTAATGTATTTTATTATTAGAACACAACTTAAATTGATTAAAATTGTTTCAAATTGAAAAATACACTGTTAAAAATCTGCTGCATTTTGTTACAACGCACTCCCTTGCTTGTATAGAAAACGGTTACTTGGCTGTGAAATGGAGCTTTCTCATTGGTTGGAATAGATATTATATACAAGCGGTGGAGTACGTTGTAACAAAATGCAGCAGATTTTTAACAGTGTATGACGGTCAATTCACCTTGCTATGGAGCATTCTCATTGGTCAGAAGAGAGATATTCTATAAAAGTAGTGGAGTGACGTTGCAGTAAATGCTGCAGATTTTTAACAGTGAAGTCAATTAAAATCAATTTTCAGATTCTTTAAAATCGTCCGCTTTTGGCGAGGAAATGCACTGCTCGCCAAATCCCGCGTCGCTTTCAGCTTTTCACGCCAATTATTCCAAACTATTTTATTTTTTTTACATATCTAATAATGTAATTCCGCCGGTAATTTTCACTGATCCTTTATTACCTACATGAGTAGTTTAATTCGTATTTTTTTCAAAAAATTCTGAGTATGCCCCCAATGGAGACCTTCCTTGTTAGTAACATTTGTTAACACATACGTAGAGAGCATTTTAAACAAAAAATCAGAAAAATTGGGCATAAAGAATTTCGCATGGAGCATTTTGAAATATTGCCATTTTTCGTTAATTTTAAAAAAGAAAAATCTGTATCTCAAAAATTATTTAATATATTTTTTAAAAAAAATTGTGAAATAAGAGATACATATACTATGATTATTTCCAGAAAGCTTTTAAAAAATTCATCGAAAATTAAAAAAATTAGATTTGAGAGTCCACTGTAGCCTTAATGATGAAATTTTATATTTTCCCGCGGTAAATTGAGAAAATGTATGATTTTTTTCTGCGACATATGCACAAAAAGTGAATTTTTTCCAGTTGTAAATTGACGAAACTCGCGAGCCACACATTAACCCATCGCGGGCCACAGGTTGTGCATCCCTAACGTACGACATGGATTAGACATTAATATTCCTTGGACCCATCACAAACAAATTTTGAATGAAATTTCAGTTTTACAATTTTCGGAACTGCAAAATTTTCAACTTCAAAATATCGCACATTTTAAATTTTTACACCGTTGTATAAATAAAAAAAAAAAAAAAAAAAAAAAAAAAAAAAAGAAAAAAAAAAGAAAAAAAAAGATAAAAATTGTAATTTAAGAAATTACCCCAACCATTTGAAAAATGTTTCACTCGATACATTCATCTATCATTTTAAGCTAAATACCAGTTGTTTTATTGTGTATTATCCGTGCCACTGCTATAAATGACTTTATACATGCTGCAATTTGAAGGTACGGTTCGTTTAAGTTATATCACTCTATTGTCGCCAAGCATAAAAGTTGGCGACGAAAGAAACATTTCAAACTATTTAACATTGTTGGTGCAAAAGTAATCATTATTAAAATACAGCTTTGGCATATACTGTTATACTTGTAAGACTTTGGCATATATTGTTTGATTTTACAGAGCAGAATTTTGGTGATGGAGGTTTTAAACCAAAATCGATCGCAGCACATGCATCTGTGAATGGGTCCATCAGACATCGAATCAAAAAAGTTTTTTCCCAGTTTTTCCCAAGCCGATTGCTTTTTAGTTTTCTTTTTAGGTGGTGGAAAATCAAGAGTAATAGCTATAACATTTTCCGGCTTGTTAGAATCACTATTGGCACTCAAATTTTCCTGGTTAGAACCGACCGATAGTAAAACGCCATGGCTAGTGGATTGGTCGCCCTGGCGACATGATGTTTTACAATTAATCGGTTCGGCATTAAATTGCTTCCTTTTTCGTGATCGCCTTTCAACACGTAATTGGTTTTCAGCGGCTCAATAATCTTTTGATTTTATCATTTTCTGCATTGAAAGACGTTTTTGCGCCAAACCAAATACAGTATTACTCAGTTATCCCGTCGACCAATTTCGCCAAATGATACGAATCGCCAAACTAATAAGCAACTTATACATGTTGACTAAATTTTTATTTTAAATAGCAAAAGAAGAAATAAAAATCACTTTATGATTGTTTAAGTACGCGTATTGTGTTTAATATCATTGAATGCGATATTCACGTTCATTCATTTCTTTGGCTTCGGCTTTTTCCGTATCTGTTAATTTCCGTCTACCCATTTTTAAATTTGTTAGTTTTCTCCTTTATTACAATGATTTTAACCATTTTAATTTACTATTCAAATAAAAATTCTTCTAAAAGTAAAGAATTTAATTTAAATTCAAATAAAAATTCTTCTAAAAATAAAGAATTTAATTTAAATTCAAAAGTGGTAACATCATTCAAAAGTGGTAACATCATCGGGTCCATTCTCCCGAAAACAACAACCATTTTTCAAATGGTTAAAAAAAAAAAGAAAGAAAGAAAGAAAGAAAAAGAAAAAAAATGCATTTCTTAATGAAATTTGTTAACAGTGAAGTCAATTAAAATCAATTTTCAGATTCTTTAAAATCGTCCGCTTTTGGCGAGGAAATGCACTGCTCGCCAAATCCCGCGTCGCTTTCAGCTTTTCACGCCAATTATTCCAAACTATTTTATTTTTTTTACATATCTAATAATGTAATTCCGCCGGTAATTTTCACTGATCCTTTATTACCTACATGAGTAGTTTAATTCGTATTTTTTTCAAAAAATTCTGAGTATGCCCCCAATGGAGACCTTCCTTGTTAGTAACATTTGTTAACACATACGTAGAGAGCATTTTAAACAAAAAATCAGAAAAATTGGGCATAAAGAATTTCGCATGGAGCATTTTGAAATATTGCCATTTTTCGTTAATTTTAAAAAAGAAAAATCTGTATCTCAAAAATTATTTAATATATTTTTTAAAAAAAATTGTGAAATAAGAGATACATATACTATGATTATTTCCAGAAAGCTTTTAAAAAATTCATCGAAAATTTAAAAAATTAGATTTGAGAGTCCACTGTAGCCTTAATGATGAAATTTTATATTTTCCCGCGGTAAATTGAGAAAATGTATGATTTTTTTCTGCGACATATGCACAAAAAGTGAATTTTTTCCAGTTGTAAATTGACGAAACTCGCGAGCCACACATTAACCCATCGCGGGCCACAGGTTGTGCATCCCTAACGTACGACATGGATTAGACATTAATATTCCTTGGACCCATCACAAACAAATTTTGAATGAAATTTCAGTTTTACAATTTTCGGAACTGCAAAATTTTCAACTTCAAAATATCGCACATTTTAAATTTTTACACCGTTGTATAAATAAAAAAAAAAAAAAAAAGAAAAAAAAGAAAGAAAGAAAGAAAGAAAAAGAAAAAAAATGCATTTCTTAATGAAATTTGTTTGAAATCACTATCACAGTTTGTTGCTATATTATTATTATTATTTTAAAGTTTTAATTACTCTTTTTGTCATCGTAGCAAAAGTATTCCATTTTTGGACATTAAACTTGGACCAATCAAGAAACGAATAAAATAATCCAACTTTATTGCGGAATTCAACCAATATAAAGATTCAGATATGATTTCCTAATTCTCTAGCGAAAACAACAACTATTTTTTCCAAATAGTTGATAATATACTTTTACACTCTATGATAGCTGGATGGAAGCCCCATCCAGGCTGTGTTCTTCATTGATGCATGATACTTTTAAACGCTGTTGACTAGGTTTTAAACTTTATTTTTCTATGTTGTCTGACTACATCTGGATGGGGCTCCCCATCCAGATAGCTTTCTCATTGTTCATTATCAATTTTTGTTCTTTTTCGTACACTTATTTTTGGCGCAGCATGTCCCCTAAGGAATTTTGTGCCATTAAACCCCATACAACCAACTAACTGTTTAAAAAACTTTTGCGACGTATTAATGATTCAGTAGTTTAAATTTAATTTTAAACAATTTTTTTCGATTTTAAAAATTTGAAATTTTATTTATATTTCCGCTAATTTTTTTTTAAATTTAGGATTTTTAGAAAAATTATAATTTTAGTTTTTATTTAAACAAGGTAGAACCCGTCGAATTTCGGCGAAATAAAATATTTAAGAAGGAATTGTTTCATTTATTTTAAATAGACTTTCAAAATTAGTTATGATTTTAAAAAAAATGTACCTTATATTGGTAACACTTTTTAAAATGATATTTAACCTAAAATTAAAAAAATACTATTTTATTCAGTTTAGAATTAGAGTTTTTTAGGTGTATTATTTGGTTTAGAAATTATTAAAATTAAGCTTTAATCGTATATATAGCTGATAAAAAACAATGAAGATCAATTATTATGACACAGTTATCAATTAAGGTATACTTGGTATTCCAAAATGAAAAAGTGCAAAATTTATTCCACTTTGACTCAATCATAGAATTTTTTCCCCGTGTAATCTAAACCCGGTATCATTTTTACCATCTCAAAATTTACATATGCACCTCTCATATCCTCATTCACGTTTAAAAAAAAATGGTATTTTAATTTGACTATTTTAAAATCATAAAGGAGTAATAAATCACACAACTATTCTTTAAAATATATTTTTGTAAAGAGAAAGTGTTGTACGTGCGTAAAATAAGTTTGTAACAAACTTATTTTACGATAATTAATATTACATTTAATTGATAAATAAAAACGAATAAAATCAAAATTCGTTGGGTTTTATAACAGACATTTTAGACATAGCAGGTATCAAATTTTTTCATTTTTATGAGAAAATGAAAAGCCAGAAAAGATGCAGCAATCTGCTTGCTTTTTGGCTTTTTTCCTTTACTTTTAATAGAAATGAAGTACTTCTGTTGCCACAATCAGTGGCGGATCCAAAGGGGGGGGGGAGTCATGGGGGTCATGACCCCCCCCCCTGAAGCTCTTCAAAGAAAAATGTAAGTGTAACTAAAAAGTGCTAAAACAGGAGCGCAAAATAACGTCTAATCGAAAGAATATGTGCTTTTTTCGAAATTGATCGAAAAAATTCGCGATTTTTCCGCACCCGGTCGGAGAAATTCGCGATTTTTGCGAAGCGAATCCATGAAATTCGTCATTTTTCCATGCCTAATCGACGAAATTCATGATTTTGTTTGGGTGTGATAGACGAAATTTGAGATTTTTCGACGAATGGTCTGCGAATTTTGCGATTTTTCTTCACTTGATTGACAAAATTCATGATTTTTCCGTGCTCAGTCCACGAAATTAGCACATTTTTTTTCCGTTCTTGTTCGTTGAAATACGAATTTTTCCGCACACGAACTATGAAATACGCGTTTCTTAACTAACTGACGAAATCTGGATTTTTTTCCCGCCGTAAATTAACGAAATCCGTGATTTTTTTCTCGCGATAAACTGACGAAACTCACGATTGTTCTACTGCCGCTCAAAGATTTTTTTAAATTTTTCCACGCATCATCGAAAAAATTTGCGGTTTTTCCGCGCCCTATCAACAAAATTAGCAATTTTTCGTTCCGAATCGACAAAATTAGCGATTTTTTCGTTCCGAATCGACAAAATTCGTGAGCTTTTTGTATTCGATCGCCCGAATTCGTGCTTTTTACGAAGCCGATATCGACTATATTCACGATAGTTTCTTTCCATGGAATTGTCAATTTTCGTTCGCCGTATCAACGTAATTCGCGATTTTTTCATTCCCAATCGACTGTATTTGCACTTTTTACGAAACTGATCGACCATATTTGCGACTTTTTCGTTCCCGATCGACAAAATTCGCAATTTTTCCGTGCCCTACCAAAAGCGATTTTTTCGTTCCCGATAGACTAAATTCGCGCTTTTTACGAAAGCGATCGACCGTATCGGGATTTTTCCGGGCCGAATCAAAGAGATTCGCGCCTTTTCCGTTCTTGTCCATGAAATACGCATTTTTCCGCACCGAACAATAAAATACGCGATTCTTAACTAACTGATGAAATCTGCATTTTTTCCCCGCCGTAAATTGATGAAATCTGAGATTTTTTTTTCTCGCGATAAACTGATAAAACTCGCTATTGTTCTACAGCCGCTCAAAAAAATTTTTGATTTTTCCGCGCATCATTGGCAAAATCTTCGATTTTCCTTGCCCTATCAACGAAATTAGCGTTTTTTTCGTTCCGAATCGACAAAATTCGCGAGTTTTTCGTATCCAATCGCCCGAATCGCTCTTTTTATGAAGACAATTGACTACATTCGCGATAATTTTTTTCCCGATTCACGAAATTGGTAATTTTTGCGTTCCATATCAACTCGAAATTCGCGTTCCTGATTCGCGCTTTTTACGAAGCGATCGACAAAATTGGGGTTTTTCCGTGCCCAATTAACGAAATTCGTGATTTTTTTCGTTCCAGATCGACAAAATTCGCGATTTTTTCGTGCTCAATCGACAAAATTCGCGATTTTTTCGTGCTCAATCGACAAAATTTCAGATTTTTCTGAAACACACAGACAAAATTAGAGATTTTTTGAAGGCCCATAGACAAAATTCGCGATTTTCCAATGTCCAGTTGACGATATTTTCGATTTTTCCGCGCCCGGTCAACGAAATTCGCGTTTTTTTCGTGCGGTAAACAGATAAAACAGGCGACTTTTCCGCAACCTACGAACAAAATTTGCAATTTTTTCAAGTATTTTAAAAAAATTCAGATTTTTTTTCTTTGCCCGATAAACGAAATCTGAAATTTTTCGCGTCCGATCGACAAAATTCGTGATTTTTCCGTGCCTAATCGACAAAATTCGCGATTATTTTCATGCCCGATCGGTGAAATTTGCTACTTTTTATCGTAATTCCCTTTTCACAAGATTTACTGTATTTTAAAATTGTTTCATGAAATCGTGTATCAAAAGTTGTGACCCCCCCCCCCCCTGGAGGTTGGGCTGGATCCGCCCTTGGCCACAATTATAACTAGTTGGATGTGCCAATCCCAAAACTTTCTTCTATCTCATACGTACATTTTAATATTTAAAAAAAATAGTTACTCATTTTAATGCTTTAATGATTTTAATTCAATAACATACCAACTTTGATTTTCATCTTAAATTTCTGCTTCAGTCAATTAATCGGAGTAAAAACGAATTTCCATCTCTGCACGAGCCGATGGACAATAGAATGATAGCCAGATTTTTTTTTTTTTTTCAAATTCAGGGAAGACCTACTTGCCATACCAAAAAATAATCATATACAAAAAACTTAGTTCAGTTCTAGAACTAACTTCATACACTTTTATGTTGTGCAATATTGAAAATAGCATAAAATTCGCTATTACAGCGCCCCCTTCCGACGGATTTTTTACAAATTTAGGGAGGACCAACTAGCCATAGTCATACACATACACAAAAAATTTGGTTTAATTCGATGCATAATTTCATATATTTTTGGTCGGTACAATATTGAAAATGACACAAATATCGCGATTGCAGCGCCCCCTTCCGGCGGATTATTTTCAAATTCAGGGAGGGCCAACTAGCCGTAGTCATACACTTACACAAAAAGTTTGGTTAAATTCGATGCATAACTTCATATACTTTTGGTCGGTACAATATTGAAAATGGCACAAAAATCGCGAATTGCAGCGTCCCTTTCCGGCGGAATATTTCAAAACTGAAGGAGGACCTGCTTGCCACAGCCAAAAACATTCACAAAAAATTTGGTTCAATTCTATGCATAACTTCATACACTTTTTGATGGTAGAATGGCGACATACACACAGACACACACAGAGACTCACACACACAAGGACAGACAGACATTTTGTAAAAACATGTTTTTTGGAATCTCTGACCCCTAAAACGTGTAAATCCGTCAAAAACTGGAACACGAAAAAAAAAATTCGATTACAATACTTTCTTCTATTGAAGATAGAAGAAAGTAAAAATGGTATTAAAAACTATATAAAAATAATAATGTGTCAAAAATAAATTAAGATACAGTTTAAAAAAAAATGCATTTAAAAGTGCATTTTCCCCCCGTATGAGGGTGTAAAAATTAAAAATGTGCGATATTTAGAAGTTTAAAAAATTTCAGGAACAAAAATTGCAAAACAGAAATTTCACTTCAAATTTCAAAGTGTTGCCATTTGCAAAATGACGTATATGCGTTACGCACAGATACGTTTCGCCTTTATAATATAGATAAATAATAGATAATTTGAATTTTAAATTTGATTAAAGTAAATAACGTCCTTTTATAATTATTTTGAAATTAAATGCATCTATGTAAAATTTAACAATTATAAATTAACAATTTGGATTTATTAATTAAAAGATAAGTTGTTTTCAAAGAAATAATAAGCGAAGCCTTTTGTGCGATCTGCGATCCCACTTACCCATTTGTTTATTACTTGAATTTTATTTTATATTTTAATACTTTTTAAAATATTAAACCATGGATATAAGGATAATTTGTTTTATAGCTGTTATATAAACTAGTACACCGAACCCGGGGTTCCCGGGTCACAAAGTAAAGGTGAAAAACTTTTTTTTAAAATTGGAAAGTCTAATAAATTTTTTCTGCGTAATAGGTTTTTTAAACTGCCAACTAATTCCAAATAGCAATTTTATATGAAACATATTATTTATGTAATCATATACAGCTTTAAAAATTATCGGTACTTCCGTATTAGCGGGGCCGTAGCTAAGGGGGCGCTATGGGCGGCTCAGCCCCCCCCCCCCTAAAATATTTTGAGCCCCCCTGGAAATGATTCCAAGGTCACTCAATGATTTCTGTTCCGAAAATTCAAATGAAACATTGTTTAAAAATCTAATTTAGATTTGAAACCTTTTCACAATTTTGCAAAGTTACTAAATTGTATCTAAAATAAGTGTTTCAACACTCCCTCATCTTATTTGTACATATGAAGCTAACATGATGGGCTATTTTGCACCAGTTATACACTCAAAACTTTCATCATCATATTATCATCATACACTCAAAACTTTCATCATCATCATATACTTTTCTAAGCATAAAATGAAGTTATTTTAACAGTTTAATAAGAAA
Source organism: Maratus speculifer (assembly GCA_964019185.1). Taxonomy (NCBI): domain Eukaryota; kingdom Metazoa; phylum Arthropoda; class Arachnida; order Araneae; family Salticidae; genus Maratus; species Maratus speculifer. Next base: position 28,888,655 of record OZ025300.1, read on the forward strand.
CAGAGTACCTACAATATGAATATGCACTAATTTATCTTTCTGCGTCAGAGAGAGAGAAAAAAAAACTATGAGCCCCCCTACATTCTCTTGAGCCCTCCCTACTGTTCACATACGGCCCTGCGTATTAGACGCAAGATAGCAGTTATTAGCCAAAGAATAAAATTGCATTCCCAGTTTTTAAAACCAACTAAGAAAATATTACATCCAGATATTCTTTAAAATACATTTTTGTAAAGGTTAATTGATGTATCTTTTGTAAAGCAAGTTTACAACAAACTAAAAGTCACCAAATTCATAGATAAATGAAAAATCTGAATATATTTTAGCATTATAAAATAGCATTTCATTGTATTATGAATTAAAATTGCATCGCTAAAAGTTTTTCTTTTTGGTGAAAGCACGCCGTTGTGTTTGATGCAATGCAGCGAATTTTAGGGTTGCATTTTTGGCGTCACCTCCAGCCACTAAACTGCATCTCTATTTTTTTTCTTTTTTACTTTATGGCTATTTTTTCTCTTTTTGTCACATAAATGTGATACTCAAGTTGCCACCATTAGAGAAATTGAACCAAAAACTACAAAAAAATTAATATCTCAAAAACAAATTGAGATACAGTTTTCTAACAAACGGCATTTAAAAGTGCATTTTTTTCTCTAAACGATGGTATAAAGATTGAAAACGTGCAGTGTCTAGAAGTTTAAAAATTTACAATAGCGAAAATTGCAAAACCGAAATTTCATCGGAAAGTGTTGCCATTCAAAACATGACGTATGCGTTACGCACAGATACGTTTGGCCTTTATTATATATATATATATATAGATAGATAGATATTTTTTACTCATTTCCGTTTTATTTTTTACGCAAATGAATGGTAAACTTTTCTTTCTTACACAACATCTATATTCTTGTTAATGGTTAGAAAATATGATGAATATTGTATATCAGCTCAATTTATTTAATTGATAATTACATGTAAAATATTTTAGTTGAAATATTTTAAATATAAAATCATTATTTTTCAAAATATTGTTGTGTGTTAAATTTTATTTAATTATAAAGCATTCAAATAATGATACAAATAATGATTCAAATAATGTTTCAGTAAACCAGTTCCTCCTTTTGTTGATGGTTCAGAACTCCCGGATATCTTTTCTCTTCGTCTTATTTATGTCACTACCCTAAGCTTTAAAGTTAAAATGTCTCTTTGGGGTCTCCGTGGCTAAGTGGTTAAGACATCACGCCGCTGATCGTGAGGTTGTGGGTTCGAATCCCACTGGCTCCATTGCACACACTCTTTGTGTGGAGCTCCTGGTTGTACTTCTCTTGTGTTGTAATATTTCCTTGTGTGCTATCTCGTCCCTGGATATTGACGATGCACAGTGGGACAAGAACCCGAAAAGCTGGCCAAAAGTCGAAAAATGAAGTTACGATTTAGGGAATATTGATTATATAGTTGGCTAGAATAATATTTGGAGAGTCAGAATCTGTATTTAAAAAAAGATTTTTGATTCGCCCTTACAAACAGCATTTTTTCAAAGATGATCTTTGAAGGAGTATCATTCAGAGCGAACAAAAATAGCAAAACAATTCGCGTTTGAAATGAAATAGACGCCCTCTCGCGGACAAAGTCTGAAAAACGAAATAGAACTGATACCGTGCGCATGAAATCAGTGTTTAAAAGGCCGATAAATAAATAAACAGTTCTATAACGCGTGCAACGTTGGGTTCTTTGTATTAAAATTATCTAAAATCAAAATTTTATACACAAAGTTTAGATCTATAATATAAAAAAATACATTTGACTTACTCATGGCAAAATAGCATGACAGCAACACAATGCTTTCATGCTTCAGCTTCTCTAAAGCAATTACTAGATTTTCCAGCATTTACAAATTCTAAAATTGTCGATATTTGTAATTTATCTCCCATAATTAAATAAAAAAGATAAAAAACTGCACTTTAAATAGCTCTTTAAACTTGTTCTATGCTACAGTGCTACAGCATGGAACGTAAACAAACAAACGTAAACAAACGATTATCAGGTCTATTACAACGCCATCTTTCGGTCATTACAAACGCGAATAGTTCTTCTAAACGCGCGCTACATTTCATCATATTATCCGATTTTAATGATGTGAAATGGATTCATACTATGATAGTATGTACTTTATTTTCATGTATTACCAAATTTATACTAAATACATAAAAATTAATAAATTCATACTCATTTTTGATAAAATATTGTAGAAAATGTTTTATTTTTTTGCTTTCAAACATCAAAAAGTTTAAATGTTCCACAGTGTTCCGCAACGAAATTTAATGGAAATAATAACCTGGGCTATTGTCTAATGATTCATGAAAAACCAGCAGCCAAAAACTGCCTTTCTGCATTTCACGCATATTTTAGTAACCCCAAGTAAAAATGCCACTTTTTCGACCGCCTCAAAAATTCTGAAATTGAGTACTTTTCACATTAATTTAGCTGATAAATGTCTTTCAAATTTTTGACTTATTCAATTTTGTAATAGTTTATTACCAATTATATTGTAAATAAGTACTATAATCATAAGTTTAAATTAATTTGATAAGTAAGCTTAGTAAGGAAAAAATGTAAATAATTCTCTATTATTGATCCGATAGAATAACATTTTCTTATCTAATCTTCTTTTCTTATTTATAGGTAGTAATTTTGTTTTTTCTATTGTAATTAGAAGAATTATTTTGTCGATGGCAATATTTTCTAGATCAAACTACTGAGCATATTGTATTTCATTAATGCGAGTGAAAATCATTATGAATATGACTTTCCCCTACATTAGCAATTTGGATTTGGTTTGCAAGTAAGGATGTGGTTTCAAATGTATTCTAAGTACATTTAAACAAATATTTCTCTATGAAGATGGCAGGAGGTTCTAATACATTTTTCACTTCGCCCGTGCTACTAGAATACATAAATATTGCGAATAAATCATGAATCGTCAATTTGAAGATTCCGAGATCTTCATTTCACTGATTTTATCGGGCTAATCAAGGTCCATTTCTTTTTCAAAAAATACGGAAGCTAATGTCAATGAATGGGATTGTATGAAAAACCAGGAGAATTAACTTATTTCTTTTAATACAATCATTGATACAGAAGAAATAGTCGTTAACAACGAATTAGTGTAATACTCAACGTTGCTAGCTATGTTAGAAAATATCAAAATAGCTTCTTACCGATATGACATTTTTTAATAAATTGGATAGAGATAATTTAGAATTCAGATTATCTACGTTACATGCTAAGATGTTTTGAGAGGGCTTTCCAATGGCAGACAAACTGCATGAAAAAATGGAAAGCTCGTACTCTGCATCAAAAGAAGAACACTGAAATCGCGAAATAAAATATGCAAAAAAATATTTCATTTACAATTAAGACTTATCCAAATCCCAGATTTGGAAGCACAAATGATGGCAATATAATTCAACCATTCTCTGAAACGCAACTATTTGTGCTTCTATAACAAGCGTATACGAAGGTTTGATAAAACGATTCTATGTCATAGATAATTTCTGGTAACCATGTCACTTATTTGATATATTTCGAAGTTTTTTTTACAAACAGCTCGTAGATTTGAACTACATCCCTGGTTCTGTATGCCTACTTCAGAACACAAACTACTTATTAATAAGAAATAACATTATCTTCATTACTGCTTATTTGTCAAATGCCATAAGATACTCAAGAATCATTCAACAAACAGATCAAAAAGCATCAAGAAGATTTATGACAAACATGTAGTAGCGCGAAAAAAAAGAAAGATATTTTTACGCCTTTTAATGTCATCAGATTCTTTCATTTCCAGTTTAGGTAAATTATCGCAAAACAAATTAAAATCGTTGATAGTAAGAGTCACAAGGTCTTCTAATACCGCCAACAAGTTCTGCTAACTATTTCGGCACCTTGACCTCTGAAGAATCTTTTTATTATACTACAGTTGATTCTAAAGGTGAATCTCTGGAATATATTTCCATTTTTATTTTAATAATATAAAAATTAAATAGTCTAATATTTTACTTTCCATTAATTAATCTCGATTGAATATGTCTTGGTTCCTTCAAAATTCCTTTTTAAGTTTAGCCTCGAAATTTTAAATATTATTTAAATCTAATTGTTTTTACTTTTAATTTGTCATTTTATTTATTTATTTATTTTTAAAGTTTAACTTTTGAATCCTAATTAGCATCCTGAAAAGTTTGCGAAATTTTATACAAATTGAATAATTTTCGAGACATTTTAATTTTTGTTTCGCCATATTGTATCTGCCATTTTTTTTATTTAAATTTTGTATTTTTACTTAGCATCCTCAAAAACACCTGTATACGAATTTTCGTACAATTTGAATAACATTTTCATATTTTGGCCAGCTTTTCGGGATTTTGCCCCACTGTGAGATGGCTTACAAGCAGGCTTCATGTCGAGCACACAAGTCATATGTATGTTGTTCAATAAACAAACAAACAAAAATGTCTCAATTTAACCGCGATTAACGACATACAAGCGCGATGAATGACATACAAAGCCAGTTTATGATGTTTAAAATATCACACGGCGTAGATCATCTTTACATGGTGATTGGTACAAAACGCACGCGCACCTTTATCGTCGTATAAAAATGATCCACTCCGTATGACGGTTTAAAAATCATTAACTGACCTTTACTGTAAAAAATATGACTATTTTGCTGCATCGTCACTCCACCGCTTTTATAGAAAACGACTGTTTCAGGTTATCACGGAGCATTATCATTGGCCAAAAGAGTGATATTCCATAAAAGCGGGGGAGTGACGATGCAGCAAAATAGTCATATTTTTTACAGTGTTGTATATCATTAGTCGCAAGTCATTCGCCTAAGGTGTCTCTATATGAAAGTTGTAACTTACGGAAAATAAAATTTGGACGAAAAGGAATCTCCAAGCATGTTGGTGACAGGAGCATGCAATTAATCCCCCCAATTATCTCAAGTTAATACAGTGAAACCTCCAAATAAGGGACACCTAAGGGACCGGAACTTTTGTCCCTTAAATAGAGGTGTCCCTTATTCGGAGTTTTTATATTATTTTTAATTAATCTTCTGCAAGGATATAAAAATAGCAAAGCATTAAAGATGATGCACCTTAAATGAATTGAAGTGTATAAATTATGTTAATCAGATAAAAGGAAGAAAAACGAATTAATTAGTTAAAATTTTCAGTTAATTACTGAATCATTAAATGATTTGTAGAACTATTGATTTGTATTTTTTATGCAAGCTGTGTACATGCAGCAAAAAGTATAAAAACATTTAAAAGAATTTTACTTTAAGTAACAATCAAAAGGATTCTTTTGCAAATTTAAAATTTCCAGTATAAACCTTTCAAATGTCCGTTTACCATACTTATAAATTTTAGTTCTTCAATACTAACTCAAAAAAAAAAGCAAAGAGAAAAAGAAAAGCTAAGGAAACAGAAAAAAAAAGTATTCAACTGTTTTGCGTATTTTAAGGCAACTAATTTCTCAACTGCTCTATTTAACAAGCAGAAAATGTTTTGGTGCATTTATAAATTAATTTTTTAATTGAAAGGTATAAAATTGGATTGTTAGATTATGGAAGCAATTTGCAATTGAACTGTATTTTCAATTTTTTTGAAAACTAAATTACCTGTTGAGTAATAAGTGATTTTGATCACGTGACAAAGACGTTTTTTACCCTTTCTTGAGTAGTTATTTTTCTTTCGGGTGAAAATTCGATTCTAAATGCCCACATTGATATTTTCTGAAAAATCTATTGCAGTTGCAAAAAAATAGAAAAAATTGGTCGATTACATATTTTCTGAACAACATTTACAAATTGCTGTCATTTTCGGATAAAAAATAATTAAAACATGTTTTAAAAGTTGTCTTTTTTGGATTTGATAACAGCTCAAAAACATATGTAAAGTTCTGTATTTCACAATTTTCTTTTATTCTCCACTTTCAGAAACATCCTCACAATTTTCATCATTACTTTCATTGCGGATAAAAGCAGGAATGTTGAAACAGAATTGTGGGTAAATAAATGGCCAGCAATAGTGTCATATGCCTCTGTATCAACATAACTGTCTGTCTGTTTGATAAGTTCACAAAAATCTGCATTTTCATTTTCATCACAGACTAGTTCATTATCTGAAATGCAAAAACCAGTCTCTTTAATCTGATTTTCAAGTGTCCGTTAAATCGAGTGTCCCTTATTCAGAGGTAAATACATTACACATCCTATACCAAGGCACTGGGACCAGAAGTTTTGTCCCTTAAATAGAGGCGTCCCTTATTTGGAGGTTTCACTGTATTCGTTGACTTGTCTCATTTAGACTGCCTAGGCATGAGAGTGGCGATATGCGATGCTCAGACTGTTTAGACAGACACGCATTTCCTAACTACACTGTTAAAAATCTGCTGCATTTTGCTGCAACGCACTCCCCTGCTTGTATAGAAAACGGTTACTTGGCCGTGAAATGGCGCTTTCTCATTGGTTGAAATAGAGATATTATATACAAGTGGTGGAGGGCGTTGCAGCAAAATGCAGCAGATTTTTAACAGTGTATGGTGAAAAGGAATCGCCAAGAATATTGTGACATTGTGAGTTAGCAATTATTGCCAACACTGTTAAAAATTTGAAACTTTTGCTGCATCGTCACTCCACCGCTTTTATAGAAAACGATTTCTTCACTGCATTATGGAGCATTCTCATTGGTCAAAATAGAGATATTCTAAAAAAGCGGTGGAATGACGCAAAAGTTTCAAATTTTTAACAGTGAAAATAACGTTTGTTGACTCGTCGACTGAAGGGGCTTACATATGAGAGTAGCGATATACAATGCTCCGACACTGCTTATACTGACAAGGCTTATTCAAACAGTAGCAAACCTAGCTATTTTCTATTCCAGAATTCTGCGATTGTTACTTGCACGTGATCGAATATATCAGTAAAATACATCAACAAGCATTACACTATTAAAAATTTGAAACTTTTGATGCATCGTCATTCCATCGCTTTTATAGAAAACGATTGCTTCACTGTATTAAGTTGGTCAAATTAGAGATATTCTATAAAAGCGAGGGAGTGACGATGCAGCAAAAGTTTCAAATTTTTAACAGTGTAGCTTGGCGATAATGGCTATCTCGACAAAATGTCTGGAGATTCCCATTTGCCCAAATTTTTCTCAAAAAATCAAACCTTATATCCTGTATGTCGCCACTCTCATATCGAAGCATACTGCACTGTGAAAAATTTGACCTTTTGATGCATTGTCACTCGCCCACTTTTATAGAATATTTATTTTGACCCATCAGAATGCTCCATAATATGGTGAAATAATCGTTTTCTATAAAAGTGGTGAAGTGGCGACGCAGCAAAAGGATAAAATCTTTTACAGTGTAGTCTCTCTTCTAACGCGACCAACGACGGCCACTTCCTGACGTTTAAAGCGTTACATGGAGATGGGTACAAAGCGGCGTGTCCATCGTATTGTACCAATCGTCGTGTAAAGATGATCCTTCCGAGGCTAACGATAAAGACAAGCTATTGCGGTGCATCTCATGTGTCTTTTTTTTACAAACTGCTAGAGTGACGTGACGCTCTTTTCGACACCTTCATTGGTGCATTCAAATTTTACGTGACTCGGCGATCTGTAAAAAAGATACTTGGAATGTACCCAGGGGCGTGCAAAGAAAAAATTACGCCCGGGGCAAAGCTTCAATTTGACACCTCCTCCCCCAACTTTTTCTTGAGGCCAAAAAATGACGTTATTAGTATACATCTGGTGCCCCCTAAACATCCGCGCCCGGAACGGCCGCCCCCTTTGCCCCCTCTTTCGCACAGCTCTGAATGTATCGCGATAGCCTGTCTTTTCCGTTAGCTTTGGATTTACTCTGAAGCTCCCTACAGAGATGTGTTAAAAGTCATGAACTAGCCTTGTATGTCGTTGGTCGCGCTCCTAATCGAACTCATTCAGGTGAGTATCAGTATCACTGCGACTAACTACATGGAAGAACAGTTCATCAGTTTTACAACATTACGCGGAGTGGATCCGAGGATAAAGTGGGGGTGCTACCCATCGGTTTTGGGTCCTTGATACCCTTGTGCTGCTGATCTAGAGGACACTTTAAATGCAATCCATCATCCATCTCGGAAGCACCACCTATCCGAGTTACAAGTCCATGCCGTTCTTTCCAGATCAGCACAGTCTCGAAACATGCAATGCCCAGCTTTCGTCACACGGCATTAAATTCCAAACGAGACGAAAAGCCGATTGTAGTTCTCACTACCCAGCACTCGAAGTATAGCGTCTAGAATATACCGTGTGGAAATCGGGCATCCCAGTAATACTTAAAAAAGTGCTAAAATATTGCATCCCTTAAATGTGCAACGATGCTGATGAAATCTAAAGATAGCAGCGGCACCTGCAGAATATTTTCTAAAACTGCAAGACTATTGCTAGGCTAAGCAATGTGCTGTGAACACAGATGCCGCTGATGCCCAGCAGTGGGATCGACATTTTGGATTTCAGTAGCATCGTTGCACATTTAAAGGATGTAAATTTCTTACATTGTTTGGATAGCAGATTTCCACACAATATATTCTAGACACTGTACTTGAAGAGCTAAGTGGACCCTTCACTTGGTGCCCTCCCCAAGTCCAGGGACATGCGAAGAGAAAACTGCCCCCGGGGCAAAGTTTCAATTAGGTGCTTACTCTCAGCTTTTTCTTGTGACAGGCCAAAAATGATGTTGTTAGTATAAATTTAGTGCCCCTGACTTTCCGCGCCCGGAGAGACCACCCCCTCCCCCCCTTTGCACGGCGCTGCCCAAGTCACTCCTATGATCTGTAGGAAGATGATACCTATGGAGACGTTGGGCCAACCATAGCTAATGCCGAGGATCCCCGAAACGAAGTTGCCTTATTGAAAGCCCTTAAGATCAACTCCTAAGATGAGAAATTGATCCGAGGCTCCGAAAAAAGCAGACTACCGCGGTGTATTTCATGTGACGTTTCCTTTTATTTTACAGACCGCTACAGGAGTGTGATTGCACTTTGAATATCTGCATTGGTGCAACCAACCATCATATCACTTCGGCAATTTGTAAAAAATGATGCGTGTGAATGCAGTGCTTTTCTTTTAACCTTGGAGATAATCAACTTAATAAGGCGATTAGCACAAAATGACTGGCGCGCCGCTTTGCAATCATCAAATAAACATAATCCACACAGTGTTGTGTTTCAAAATCTTTATGGAAGGCGTTTACCATTCTAGGCACCACTCTCTTATAGAGGCACTCTAATTTGAGTGATTATTGGGATGAAAATTTTACTTTCTCATGTTACTACCAAAGACTTTAAAGACCTCTTAAATGTCTTTGGTTACTACTCTTTATAAATATATATACTGTCTACTTTTCATGTTCCCTTTAAAAAAAAAAAAAACGAGCATAGTTAACAGTGAATTGAGATTGACCAATCAGATACCTGCGTTTCTGGAGCATTTCCCGGTTTGCAAAAATGCAGGCTTTTGATTGGTGGATCTTGTTTCGCTAACAGCGAAATCTAGTTGATCTCGGATACAATTGTTTAAAGTTTCTCTAACTGTAACCTTTTAATGTTGCCATAGTTACCTTTCTGGAAAATATTTGTATGTTATTTGCTGGTTACCGCTTTACAATTCGTTAAAATCAATATATTAAGGTCATTTTATTGTAAGTGCAACCATCCCTTAGTTACAAATAGAAGCTGTTACTTTAACATTCTATTATTTTATTTTCAAATATCAAACTATTATCGATTTTGGCAATTTTGTAAATCAAGTTTTCTTTTTGTTTTCTTAGAATATACTATGGAGGAAGAAGAAGAAAAAGTTGTTGATGATGGAGAAGATGAACAAGACAGTGAACAAAAGGTATGAAAAATAGTCTCCTCTCCATTTTAAAAATTCCATGTATTGCTACGAAAATAACACTTAAACGTATTTAATATTAATCCAAATAATGAAGTGGAGCAAAATCAAACTTTAATGATAATGTAACTAAATTTCTTTATTGGGGAAAAAAAACTTAAAAAATAGCCTTTTAACTAAGTCTATTATTTATTGCTTTAATCTTCTATCTTTACAAGAAGTAAGTATTGGATTCATGAAAATTTTTAAATTCTGGTTTTTGATGTATTTATGCGTTTTAAGAGTGTGGAATTTCAAAAACATGTTTTTAGAAAATGTCTGTTTGTATGTATGTGGCATATTTTGTATGCATTCTATATCAAGAACTAATGCATGGAATTTAAATAAAATTCATATTAAGTTTGTCCCTGAAACCTTGATATAAATTGATGCTGATTAGTTTTTGGTGCGAATCGCTCAACAGTTGGCTGTGATATGCTGCATTTTTTTACATCTGAAACAACTCTATCTCAAGCATTAATGTACAAATTTAATGCGTAAATTTTCATCAAATTTCAGATTCGGGATTTGGTTAGTCCTTGATGCTGTTAATATTTTGGTATTAATCGCCCAAATGACACTATATGTTGTATTTTTTAAAGCAATAAATCTATCTCAAGAATTAATCTGTGGATTTTCATCATAGTTCAAATTTAATTAATCCTTGATATAAATTGGTTCTGTGGGTGCTACTGTCTGAATTTTTTCCACTTCCCACAGTAACTCAATTACAAGAACCAATGCAGGAATTTTCATCTAGCTTCAGATTCAAATATACTGTGAAAAATACTATTGCTAATTATGTTTTAGATTACTTAAGTTCTGCTTTATGAAAATCCAAAATTTTTCTTCCAAGTACTTTCAAATTATGCTTTAAAAAACCCAACAAAATGATAGTCTAAGGGGCTGCACATGGCAGAATTGACTAAATATTTTGAATCTTCTTACGCTATCTTGTAGGACTGGGCAATATATAGATTTCTTAACATCGCGATTTAACACAAACTTTACTGTCTATAATATGAAACCTATTATTTAATTTTTAGCAACAAAATACAGGCTTTATGCCCCCCCCCCCCCCGTATTAATTTAGCATTTAATTGTTCAAATAACTAAAAAAAGGTATATTTTACACACAAAAAAAGTTTTTTTTTTTTTTAAGTTAGTGACCTATTTTAATACACTGCTCAAAACAATTAAAGAATATTGCAGTTTTAGGTGGATTTTGTATCTGGGAAACTTTTTAGCTGATTGATACATGGTCGATAGACATAGTAGGTTATATGAGAATAAATTACACATGTTTGGCAGAAAAAAATGCATTTTATTGCACATTTGTGTACAAAAGGAAAAAAACACAATTTGTGCATATGAGAAAAAAAGAATAAGAAAAGGTGTTTTCTTCAAAGAAAATCATTTTCAGTAAGGGGTATGGTTTCCACAGGAGGCCAGCAACGTTGAACACCTTTGAGGCATGGACTCAATGAGGCTATTAATGACGAGTTGGGGTATTCTGCCCCACTCTTCCAGAAGAGCTCTTTCCAGTTCTTGGAGAGTTTGTGGGGGTTGTTGGTGGCCAGAATCTCGTCTTCCTAGAGCGTCCCAAACGTGCTCGATTGGATTCATGTCTGGAGAATACACTAGCCATTCCATTCGAACGATTCCTTCCACGAAAAGGAAATCCTCCACCAGGTTTGCACGATGTGGCCTGCAGTTATCGTCCATTAAAATGAAGTTATCTCGGATTGCTGCAGCGTAAGGGACTACAATAGGTCTGAGGATCTCATCCCTATATCGGAGACCAGTCAGAGCTCCATCTCGAATGATGTAGAGGTCAGTGCGCCCATCAATGGAGATGCCACCATACACCAACACTCCTCTACCGCCAAATCTGACACCTTCATGCACGAACGCAGGATTATTCCTACTGCGACAGTCCCTCCAGATGAAAATACACCTATTATCCAGATGCACAGAAAAACGGGACTTGTCAGAAAACAGAATATTGCTCCATTCATTTCTCCTCCAGTTGACATGCTCGGTTGCCCACTCCCTGCGGTTGCGACGATGGCTTGATGTTAATCTAACACATACCATCGGTCGGCGAGCACAGACCTACAGCATGGAGCCGATTTCGGACAGTCTGAGTTGAAATCGTGGTGCCTGTAGCCGAGCAAAGATGTTGTTGGAGAAGAGTAGCGTTCATGTTTTGGTGTCTCCAAGCTGTTAACGCTAAATACTGATTTTCATTAGGCGTTGTTGCCCGTCTACGACCTTGCCCTGGTCTTTGGCCTGCACATCCACTCTCCAAAAAACGGTTCCAGATCCTGGAAATGACACTTTGTGGCACTCCAATGGCTTGCGCTACTTTGGCTTGAGTTTGGCCCTCTTCTAACCTACCAACAATTCTCCAAGCTTCTGAATCTGTCAAATGACTTCTCTGAGACATCGTACTCATCGAAACAAAGCAATCACTGAATGCCGATCATCCTTGTCTTAATTCTCTTTGATCCAGTTGAAAGTCAAATTTCATTCGCTGCCGCTGAAGCGACGTTTTTGACGTCGAACTCAAAATTTACATACTCCACAGTTTGAAAACCAGAAAAATTTGCATTTGTGATTCTCTTCTTCTATTTTCGGCAAAAAAAGTTCGTTTATATCTTTATTTTATATAAAACTTCAAATATCCTTTAATTGTTTTGAGCAGTGTATTTTTTATAAATTCATCATTTTAAAAATCATAAAATAAGAAAAAGGATTTTTTACATTGTGTCTGACTTGTTTTGGACACTACAATCTAAATTACTTAAGGAGCAGGAGGGAGCCTGGGCACAATTTCCCCTAGCAAGCTCAAATAGTATTTCATTGCTAACAACCAGGGTTGGCACGGTTTAAACCAGTTGGTTTTAACCATGGTTTAAACCACGGTTTAAACCAAATGGTTTTTTTCTCAAAAAAACCAATTGGTTTTTTTAGAAGAAATCTAATGACATTTTCTTTTTTTTTTTCTTTATAATTTACGTGTTTCAGATTATTGAACATAAATAATTTCTACTTTTAACACTTTATTTCAGTAATATGTATTATATATAGTGTGTTTAGGTCTTTTTTTTATGCATAGGATTAAACCTATAAATAATTTATATCGTTTTTTAGAAGAAATCTAATGACATTTTCTTTCTTTCTTTATAATTTACGAGTTTCAGATTATTGGATATAAATAATTTCTACTTAACACTTTATTTCAGCAATAAGCATTAGACATATTGGGTTTACATCATTTTTTTATGCATAGGATTAAAATCAGTACACATTGGTGAACATATCTATTGCTCTAAAGGAAGAACTTCAAACATGTGAATTGATCAATGATAAAATAGATTCAATATTTAGTATAAAATATGCATATTTTTTTAATAATGCAGATTATTTAATGCAATTAATAATGTAACACAATGATCTTAGATTTTGCAGAAGCTGTAAAAGAAATTTTTCTTTTAATGCATTTTAATAATATTTCCCCCCCCCCCCCCTCTGCTATCTGCTGAATCTAACGACTAAAAATATTAACTTCAAACTGTCACTCAGAAAGAAAAAATCCTAAGAAGTATTTGTAATTTATTATTTGAATAATTGTCTAAAAGAATATTTATCAAACTACATCCAAATGTTTATTATTAGTAATCAAAAGATTGTTTAAAAAGATTTACAGGGCATCAATGGTTCACTGTGTAGAACAATTAAAACTTTCAACATAAGACTGTTTGCTAAAATTGTTTAATTTCAGCATACATACACGATAATTATTAAATTTAAATTATTTTAACTGAAGTTACACTGCTTATAAACCAATAATGTACGTTTTTATCAGTAAATATGCATGTATATGTAATAAGAAAGGATGTTTTAAAAAAATCCCGTTTAAACCAAAAAAAAAACCGGGTTTAAACCAAAAAAAACGTTTTTTTTGTTTTTTTTTCCAACCCTGCTAACAACATACATACCCACTTGTTTTTACAGACACTGAGTTAAAAATTTATTAAAGACCGAAGCAGATTCATTGATAAATTAAGCTGTTCATTTACATTCAGAAGAAAAGTAGTATAAAAAGGAGGGGGGGGGGCGGAGATATAAGAAAAAGGGTGCAATTTTACTTTTTAACTTTTAGATTATAATAAAATGTGTCTAATATAAATGCTGATATTCATATAGTGAATGAAGAAAGATTGAAAGGCCACATTACCAAAGTTTCTGATTTTTGAGACTATTGGCCCCTGTAAGATTAGTAATAAAACATAATCTTAAAATATATCTCTTTTTAATGATAAGTAATTGAAAAAAAAAAGTAGAAAATCGCAAATCTGCAGAAAATTCATTGAATGCTCCCTCATTCTGCTGTAAAAATCAAGTTACCTGAAACATTACAGAACCTTCTTAAAGTATTTTTATTTAATTACATAGTAATTAATTAAAACTAAAGTATTTTAATATTACTCAAACATATGAAAATTAATTTTTCATCAAAACAATGCATAAAAATATAAACTAAAAATGGATTAATTTAGATTTTAACCTTAAGACTTTTTATTTCTTTTTTCTCTGATATAAATAGTAAATCAGGTATAAATAAAACACATTAAAATGTTATTTGGATTTTAATTAATAAATAAATGTGTTTTTAATGCACTACATACATCACATACACTTGGAATCTATACTGGCGAGTGTATTTTGCATCTTTAAACAGTATATCTTGGGGGAAAATAATCAAAGTGCTGAGCATGCAACAGAAATTGAATATTGAAGATACTGAAATGTCCTTGAAATCCATTTGCATCCAGTGTGAAAAAGAATAAATTATTTGAAATGCATGTGTAATCAAAGTTGATTAATATATTTTCCAGAATAAAGCTATATTTCTTGAAAAACAAATTAAACTGAATATACTAAAAGCTCATGGCAAAAAAAACCCCGCGATATTGAAAATACAAACGAGTCATTGAAACCTGCATGCATCCAATAGAAAAGACTTAACCAGTTCTCTAATTACACATAATCAATGTAGATATGCATATTTTGATGAAAAAAACTGTTTCATTTGGCGATCAATAATTATTTTTTTAAATCGTCACTTGGCGAGTGATGACTATTTGGCGATCGATCATCGATGATCAATAAATTTTTTGAAATGCATGTGAAATCAAAGCTGATGAATTTATTTTATTTATTTTGCAAAATAAAACTGTATCTATTGAAAAAATAATCCAACTGAACACAATAAAAAAACTCGGCAAAAAAAAAAAAAAAAAAAAAAAAAAATTGAAAATACAGTTATGTTATTGAAATCTGTTTGCATCCTGTAAGAAAAAGAAATAACCACTTTTCTAATTAGATGCAATCAATGTAGAGATGCATATTTCCATGAAAAAAAAACTGCATTTCATTTGACGATTGAAAATAGATTTTTTAATCGCTACTTGGTGAGTGGTAATTAAAGTAGAGATGCGCATTCCATGAAAAAAGCTACATCTCACACACCAATCGAAAAAAGATTTTTTAATCACTACTTGGCTAATTACTAGGTGGGGTTGGTAATCAAATGCCGATTTTTTAATAGCCAGTTTTATATCTTTAATTACCTCATGGCAAGTGTCGGCCGCTAATCGGGCCCCGCTGTCAGTGGGAGAGGGGGGGAGAGAGCTGAATAAATGTGTTATTAATACACTACTCACATCACTTGCAGATGGCATTATTGCTAGCAGTAGCATATCTAGATTTCTGTCTTCCCTAAATCGTCTCTCTCTTACATCAACTACATCGTTTCGCTACATCGTGATTTAACTAAATCGCGACGTCTGATGTATCTACTAATACCAATTGTTAAATCGGATTTCCGATGTAAGCAAAAAGTCGATTTAAGGCTCAGACCTGCAAATTTGAATTTTGACTAATCTCCCCTCCCTCCCTTAGGCATAAATAGTGAATCATTAATAAATAAAACATAATACAATGTTTTTTGGATTTTAATTAATAAATAAATGCAGTGTTGAATTCAGACACTTTTTTGCGGAAGGGATTTCCGTGGCTTCGAGGTGGGGGGGGGGGGGAGAGACATGAAACTTTTTGACCATTAAAAACACACAATTAACACAAAATTTCCGGGGTAGGGGGGCATAAGCTCATCCCCTAAATACACCACTGCTGGTGAGTGAAATTTAGCATGATTAAACTTGGGGATTAAAATTGAGAATTAAAATATTCTTGGGGAAAAAAATAATTCAACTGCTGAGCATGCAACAGAATCCATTTTTATCCAGTGTGAAAAACGAAATAAGTTATTTGAAATGCATGTGGAATCAAAGCTGATGAATATATTTTGCAAAGTAACACTATATTTCTTGAAAAAGTAATCAAACTGAATACACTAAAAGCACATGGCAAAAAAACGAAATATTGAAAATGCAAATAAGTCATTGAAATCTGTTTGCATCCAATAGGAAAAAGAATGAACCAGTTTCATAATTAGGCGTAATCAATTTAGAGATGCATATTTGGATGAAAAAACTATATTTACCTTGGCGATCAATAATAGATTTTGTTTTTAATCGTCACTTGGCGAGTGATGACTAGCAGGGCGATCGATGACCAATAAATTACTTGAAATGCATGTGGAATCAAAGATGATAAATACATTTTGTAAAATAAAACTATTTCTTGAAAAAAATATCCAATTGAAATAAATAAAAAAACTTGGCAAAAAAAAAAAAAAAAAAAAAAAATATTGAAAATACAGCTATGTCATTGAAATCTGTTTGCATCCAGTAGGAAAAAGAAATAACCGTTTTTCTATTTAGATGTAATCAATGTAGAGATGCATATTTCCATGAAAAAAAACTGCATTTCACTTGGCGATTGAAAATAGATTTTTAAATCACCACTTGGCGAGTGGCGATCAATAGCTAACAAATTACTTGAAATGCCTATGGAATCAAAGCAGATGAATATATTTTGCAAAATGAAACTTTTTCTTGAAAAAATAATTCAACTGAACACGGTAAAAGAACTCAGCAAAAAAAAAAACGAAATATTGAAAATACAGCTATGTCATTGAAATCTGTTTGCATCCAGTAGGAAAAAGAAATAACCGCTTTTCTAATTAGATGTAATCAATGTAGAGATGCATAATTCCATGAAAAATACTACATTTCACTTGGCGACCAAAAACAGATTTTTTAATCGCCACTTGGCGAATGATGATTAGGATGGCAATCGAAGGTAAATTTTTTAATTGCCACTTTTACATCTTTAATAACCACATGGCAAGTGATCACTTCTAATTTTCACCTGTATTAAATCATATCCTACTAAATCAATTTAAGACTAGCTAGCAATGTTTTTCTTAAATCGGAAAACATTGAGGCTTGTGATGAGTGTTGAAATAGGATTCTACTGAATCAATTCAACACCAACATGCTCTGTTTTCCCTAAATCATCTTTTTCTTACATCGCCTTTTTCCTAAATCGGAAAGCATTGCGCTTGCAAAGTTTGCTTAAATCACTAAATTGATTAAACGCTAGTTTGAAATGCAAGCAGTATATACACAAAAGTAGATAAATCAATTTTCTGATGTTAGCTCTGGATCATTATTTTATTTTAAATTGATTTAAAACCAATGGCTAAATCACGATTTAAGACTGGCTAAATTGCGATTTCCAATGTAACAATTTTAGAAACTGTTTAAATCACGATTTCCGATGTAAGCTTTAAATCGATTTAAGAGATAAATCGATTTAAGGCCCAGGCCTACTATCTTGTAATATAGCAAACTTCAATGACTGCTTGAATGCTACCTAACATGTCTTGATCAAGAAGAGAGGGCACAGATGTCACATACACACCACATTTGCACAGGCCTTTTTTCCCCTGCCAATTTGGCGAAAATTTTATTTTTGAATATAAGTTACAAATTGCATGCAATATCAGGGCGCGATGTTCTATTGCAAAATAAAAATAAAATAACATGGAAAAATGAAAGAGATTCTAGTATTCTAGAAAGGAAATGATAAAAATAAATAAATGATAGTTTGATATAAATAATTATTGTTATAGTATGTAATAAAGGTAATTTAAAGAATTAAAATAAAAAATAACAGTAAATAAACATGAATTTAATAATAAATAAACAAGTATTTGATATAAATAATCATTGATATACTATATAATAAAAATATTTTAAAAAATTAAAATAAAAAGTAACAGTAAATAAATATGAATTTCATAATAAAAGAAACAGTAAATAAACAATTATAAACTAGTTGGATGTGCCAATCCCAAAACTTTCTTCTATCTCATATGTACATTTTAATATTTTTAAAAAATATTTACCCATTTTAATGCTTTAATAATTTTAATTCAATATCATACCAACTTTGATTTTCATCTTAAATTTCTGCTTCAGTAAATTAAAAGGAGTAAAAATGAATTTCCATCTCTGCACGAGCCGATAGACAATATAATGATAGGCAAATTTTTTTTTTAATTCAGGGAGATCCTACTTGCCTTACCAAAAAAAAATCGTATACAAAAAATTTAGTTCAGTTCTAGAACTAACTTCATACAGTTTTAGGTGGTGCAATATTAAAAATGGCATAAAATTCACTATTGCAGTGGCCTCTTCCGGCAGATTTTTTTCAAATTTAGGGAGTACCAACTAGCCCTAACCATACACGTACACAAAAAATTTGGTTCAATTCGATGCATAATTTTATATACTTTTGGTTGGTGCAATATTGAAAATGGCACAAAATTCGCAATTGCAGCGCCCCCTTCTGTTGGATTTTTTTCCAAGTCTTTTTTTGAAAAAAGACTTAACCAGTTCTCTAATTACACATAATCAATGTAGATATGCATATTTTGATGAAAAAAACTGTTTCATTTGGCGATCAATAATTATTTTTTTAAATCGTCACTTGGCGAGTGATGACTATTTGGCGATCGATCATCGATGATCAATAAATTTTTTGAAATGCATGTGAAATCAAAGCTGATGAATTTATTTTATTTATTTTGCAAAATAAAACTGTATCTATTGAAAAAATAATCCAACTGAACACAATAAAAAAACTCGGCAAAAAAAAAAAAAAAAAAAAAAAAAAAAAAAAAAAAAAAAATTGAAAATACAGTTATGTTATTGAAATCTGTTTGCATCCTGTAGGAAAAAGAAATAACCACTTTTCTAATTAGATGCAATCAATGTAGAGATGCACATTTCCATGAAAAAAAAACTGCATTTCATTTGACGATTGAAAATAGATTTTTTAATCGCTACTTGGTGAGTGGTAATTAAAGTAGAGATGCGCATTCCATGAAAAAAGCTACATCTCACACACCAATCGAAAAAAGATTTTTTAATCACCACTTGGCTAATTACTAGGTGGGGTTGGTAATCAAATGCCGATTTTTTAATAGCCAGTTTTATATCTTTAATTACCTCATGGCAAGTGTCGGCCGCTAATCGGGCCCCGCTGTCAGTGGGAGAGGGGGGGAGAGAGCTGAATAAATGTGTTATTAATACACTACTCACATCACTTGCAGATGGCATTATTGCTAGCAGTAGCATATCTAGATTTCTGTTTTCCCTAAATCGTCTCTCTCTTACATCAACTACATCGTTTCGCTACATCGTGATTTAACTAAATCGCGACGTCTGATGTATCTACTAATACCAATTGTTAAATCGGATTTCCGATGTAAGCAAAAAGTCGATTTAAGGCTCAGACCTGCAAATTTGCATTTTGACTAATCACCCCTCCCTCCCTTAGGCATAAATAGTGAATCATTAATAAATAAAACATAATACAATGTTTTTTGGATTTTAATTAATAAATAAATGCAGTGTTGAATTCAGACACTTTTTTGCAGAAGGGATTTCCGTGGCTTCGAGGTGGGGGGGGGGGGAGAGACATGAAACTTTTTGACCATTAAAAACACACAATTAACACAAAATTTCCGGGGTAGGGGGGCATAAGCTCATCCCCTAAATACACCACTGCTGGTGAGTGAAATTTAGCATGATTAAACTTGGGGATTAAAATTGAGAATTAAAATATTCTTGGGGAAAAAAATAATTCAACTGCTGAGCATGCAACAGAATCCATTTGCATCCAGTGTGAAAAACGAAATAAGTTATTTGAAATGCATGTGGAATCAAAGCTGATGAATATATTTTGCAAAGTAACACTATATTTCTTGAAAAAGTAATCAAACTGAATACACTAAAAGCACATGGCAAAAAAACGAAATATTGAAAATGCAAATAAGTCATTGAAATCTGTTTGCATCCAATAGGAAAAAGAATGAACCAGTTTCATAATTAGGCGTAATCAATTTAGAGATGCATATTTGGATGAAAAAACTATATTTACCTTGGCGATCAATAATAGATTTTGTTTTTAATCGTCACTTGGCGAGTGATGACTAGCAGGGCAATCGATGACCAATAAATTACTTGAAATGCATGTGGAATCAAAGATGATAAATACATTTTGTAAAATAAAACTATTTCTTGAAAAAAATATCCAATTGAAATAAATAAAAAAACTTGGCAAAAAAAAAAAAAAAAAAAAAAACGAAATATTGAAAATACAGCTATGTCATTGAAATCTGTTTGCATCCAGTAGGAAAAAGAAATAACCGTTTTTCTATTTAGATGTAATCAATGTAGAGATGCATATTTCCATGAAAAAAAACTGCATTTCACTTGGCGATTGAAAATAGATTTTTAAATCACCACTTGGCGAGTGGCGATCAATAGCTAACAAATTACTTGAAATGCATATGGAATCAAAGCAGATGAATATATTTTGCAAAATGAAACTTTTTCTTGAAAAAATAATTCAACTGAACACGGTAAAAGAACTCAGCAAAAAAAACGAAATATTGAAAATACAGCTATGTCATTGAAATCTGTTTGCATCCAGTAGGAAAAAGAAATAACCGCTTTTCTAATTAGATGTAATCAATGTAAGATGCATAATTCCATGAAAAATACTACATTTCACTTGGCGACCAAAAACAGATTTTTTAATCGCCACTTGGCGAATGATGATTAGGATGGCAATCGAAGGTAAATTTTTTAATTGCCACTTTTACATCTTTAATAACCACATGGCAAGTGATCACTTCTAATTTTCACCTGTATTAAATCATATCCTACTAAATCAATTTAAGACTAGCTAGCAATGTTTTTCTTAAATCGGAAAACATTGAGGCTTGTGATGAGTGTTGAAATAGGATTCTACTGAATCAATTCAACACCAACATGCTCTGTTTTCCCTAAATCATCTTTTTCTTACATCGCCTTTTTCCTAAATCGGAAAGCATTGCGCTTGCAAAGTTTGCTTAAATCACTAAATTGATTAAACGCTAGTTTGAAATGCAAGCAGTATATACACCAAAGTAGATAAATCAATTTTCTGATGTTAGCTCTGGATCATTATTTTATTTTAAATTGATTTAAAATCAATGGCTAAATCACGATTTAAGACTGGCTAAATCGCGATTTCCAATGTAACAATTTTAGAAACTGTTTAAATCACGATTTCTGATGTAAGCTTTAAATCGATTTAAGAGATAAATCGATTTAAGGCCCAGGCCTACTATCTTGTAATATAGCAAACTTCAATGACTGCTTGAATGCTACCTAACATGTCTTGATCAAGAAGAGAGGGCACAGATGTCACATACACACCACATTTGCACGGCCCTTTTTCCCCTGCCAATTTGGCGAAAATTTTATTTTTGAATATAAGTTACAAATTGCATGCAATATCAGGGCGCGATGTTCTATTGCAAAATAAAAATAAAATAACATGGAAAAATGAAAGAGATTCTAGTATTCTAGAAAGGAAATGATAAAAATAAATAAATGATAGTTTGATATAAATAATTATTGTTATAGTATGTAATAAAGGTAATTTAAAGAATTAAAATAAAAAATAACAGTAAATAAACATGAATTTAATAATAAATAAACAAGTATTTGATATAAATAATCATTGATATACTATATAATAAAAATATTTTAAAAAATTAAAATAAAAAGTAACAGTAAATAAATATGAATTTCATAATAAAAGAAACAGTAAATAAACAATTATAAACTAGTTGGATGTGCCAATCCCAAAACTTTCTTCTATCTCATATGTACATTTTAATATTTTTAAAAAATATTTACCCATTTTAATGCTTTAATAATTTTAATTCAATATCATACCAACTTTGATTTTCATCTTAAATTTCTGCTTCAGTAAATTAAAAGGAGTAAAAATGAATTTCCATCTCTGCACGAGCCGATAGACAATATAATGATAGGCAAATTTTTTTTTTAATTCAGGGAGATCCTACTTGCCTTACCAAAAAGTAATCGTATACAAAAAATTTAGTTCAGTTCTAGAACTAACTTCATACAGTTTTAGGTGGTGCAATATTAAAAATGGCATAAAATTCACTATTGCAGTGGCCTCTTCAGGCAGATTTTTTTCAAATTTAGGGAGTACCAACTAGCCCTAACCATACACGTACACAAAAAATTTGGTTCAATTCGATGCATAATTTTATATACTTTTGGTTGGTGCAATATTGAAAATGGCACAAAATTCGCAATTGCAGCGCCCCCTTCTGGTGGATTTTTTTCCAAGTCTTTTTTTGAAAAAAGACTTAACCAGTTCTCTAATTACACATAATCAATGTAGATATGGATATTTTGATGAAAAAAACTGTTTCATTTGGCGATCAATAATTATTTTTTTAAATCGTCACTTGGCGAGTGATGACTATTTGGCGATCGATCATCGATGATCAATAAATTTTTTGAAATGCATGTGAAATCAAAGCTGATGAATTTATTTTATTTATTTTGCAAAATAAAACTGTATCTATTGAAAAAATAATCCAACTGAACACAATAAAAAAACTCGGCAAAAAAAAAAAAAAAAAAAAAAAAAAAAAAATTGAAAATACAGTTATGTTATTGAAATCTGTTTGCATCCTGTAGGAAAAAGAAATAACCACTTTTCTAATTAGATGCAATCAATGTAGAGATGCATATTTCCATGAAAAAAAAACTGCATTTCATTTGACGATTGAAAATAGATTTTTTAATCGCTACTTGGTGAGTGGTAATTAAAGTAGAGATGCGCATTCCATGAAAAAAGCTACATCTCACACACCAATCGAAAAAAGATTTTTTAATCACCACTTGGCTAATTACTAGGTGGGGTTGGTAATCAAATGCCGATTTTTTAATAGCCAGTTTTATATCTTTAATTACCTCATGGCAAGTGTCGGCCGCTAATCGGGCCCCGCTGTCAGTGGGAGAGAGCTGAATAAATGTGTTATTAATACACTACTCACATCACTTGCAGATGGCATTATTGCTAGCAGTAGCATATCTAGATTTCTGTTTTCCCTAAATCGTCTCTCTCTTACATCAACTACATCGTTTCGCTACATCGTGATTTAACTAAATCGCGACGTCTGATGTATCTACTAATACCAATTGTTAAATCGGATTTCCGATGTAAGCAAAAAGTCGATTTAAGGCTCAGACCTGCAAATTTGAATTTTGACTAATCCCCCCTCCCTCCCTTAGGCATAAATAGTGAATCATTAATAAATAAAACATAATACAATGTTTTTTGGATTTTAATTAATAAATAAATGCAGTGTTGAATTCAGACACTTTTTTGCAGAAGGGATTTCCGTGGCTTTGAGGTGGGGGGGGGGGGGGGAGACATGAAACTTTTTGACCATTAAAAACACACAATTAACACAAAATTTCCGGGATAGGGGGGCATAAGCTCATCCCCTAAATACACCACTGCTGGTGAGTGAAATTTAGCATGATTAAACTTGGGGATTAAAATTGAGAATTAAAATATTCTTGGGGAAAAAAATAATTCAACTGCTGAGCATGCAACAGAATCCATTTGCATCCAGTGCGAAAAACGAAATAAGTTATTTGAAATGCATGTGGAATCAAAGCTGATGAATATATTTTGCAAAGTAACACTATATTTCTTGAAAAAGTAATCAAACTGAATACACTAAAAGCACATGGCAAAAAAACGAAATATTGAAAATGCAAATAAGTCATTGAAATCTGTTTGCATCCAATAGGAAAAAGAATGAACCAGTTTCATAATTAGGCGTAATCAATTTAGAGATGCATATTTGGATGAAAAAACTATATTTACCTTGGCGATCAATAATAGATTTTGTTTTTAATCGTCACTTGGCGAGTGATGACTAGCAGGGCGATCGATGACCAATAAATTACTTGAAATACATGTGGAATCAAAGATGATAAATACATTTTGTAAAATAAAACTATTTCTTGAAAAAAATATCCAATTGAAATAAATAAAAAAACTTGGCAAAAAAAAAAAAAAAAAAAAAAAAAAACGAAATATTGAAAATACAGCTATGTCATTGAAATCTGTTTGCATCCAGTAGGAAAAAGAAATAACCGTTTTTCTATTTAGATGTAATCAATGTAGAGATGCATATTTCCATGAAAAAAAACTGCATTTCACTTGGCGATTGAAAATAGATTTTTAAATCACCACTTGGCGAGTGGCGATCAATAGCTAACAAATTACTTGAAATGCATATGGAATCAAAGCAGATGAATATATTTTGCAAAATGAAACTTTTTCTTGAAAAAATAATTCAACTGAACACGGTAAAAGAACTCAGCAAAAAAAACGAAATATTGAAAATACAGCTATGTCATTGAAATCTGTTTGCATCCAGTAGGAAAAAGAAATAACCGCTTTTCTAATTAGATGTAATCAATGTAGAGATGCATAATTCCATGAAAAATACTACATTTCACTTGGCGACCAAAAACAGATTTTTTAATCACCACTTGGCGAATGATGATTAGGATGGCAATCGAAGGTAAATTTTTTAATTGCCACTTTTACATCTTTAATAACCACATGGCAAGTGATCACTTCTAATTTTCACCTGTATTAAATCATATCCTACTAAATCAATTTAAGACTAGCTAGCAATGTTTTTCTTAAATCGGAAAACATTGAGGCTTGTGATGAGTGTTGAAATAGGATTCTACTGAATCAATTCAACACCAACATGCTCTGTTTTCCCTAAATCATCTTTTTCTTACATCGCCTTTTTCCTAAATCGGAAAGCATTGCGCTTGCAAAGTTTGCTTAAATCACTAAATTGATTAAACGCTAGTTTGAAATGCAAGCAGTATATACACCAAAGTAGATAAATCAATTTTCTGATGTTAGCTCTGGATCATTATTTTATTTTAAATTGATTTAAAACCAATGGCTAAATCACGATTTAAGACTGGCTAAATTGCGATTTCCAATGTAACAATTTTAGAAACTGTTTAAATCACGATTTCCGATGTAAGCTTTAAATCGATTTAAGAGATAAATCGATTTAAGGCCCAGGCCTACTATCTTGTAATATAGCAAACTTCAATGACTGCTTGAATGCTACCTAACATGTCTTGATCAAGAAGAGAGGGCACAGATGTCACATACACACCACATTTGCACAGGCCTTTTTTCCTCTGCCAATTTGGCGAAAATTTTATTTTTGAATATAAGTTACAAATTGCATGCAATATCAGGGCGCGATGTTCTATTGCAAAATAAAAATAAAATAACATGGAAAAATGAAAGAGATTCTAGTATTCTAGAAAGGAAATGATAAAAATAAATAAATGATAGTTTGATATAAATAATTATTGTTATAGTATGTAATAAAGGTAATTTAAAGAATTAAAATAAAAAATAACAGTAAATAAACATGAATTTAATAATAAATAAACAAGTATTTGATATAAATAATCATTGATATACTATATAATAAAAATATTTTAAAAAATTAAAATAAAAAGTAACAGTAAATAAATATGAATTTCATAATAAAAGAAACAGTAAATAAACAATTATAAACTAGTTGGATGTGTCAATCCCAAAACTTTCTTCTATCTCATATGTACATTTTAATATTTTAAAAAAATATTTACCCATTTTAATGCTTTAATAATTTTAATTCAATATCATACCAACTTTGATTTTCATCTTAAATTTCTGCTTCAGTAAATTAAAAGGAGTAAAAATGAATTTCCATCTCTGCACGAGCCGATAGACAATATAATGATAGGCAAATTTTTTTTTTAATTCAGGGAGATCCTACTTGCCTTACCAAAAAGTAATCGTATACAAAAAATTTAGTTCAGTTCTAGAACTAACTTCATACAGTTTTAGGTGGTGCAATATTAAAAATGGCATAAAATTCACTATTGCAGTGGCCTCTTCCGGCAGATTTTTTTCAAATTTAGGGAGTACCAACTAGCCCTAACCATACACGTACACAAAAAATTTGGTTCAATTCGATGCATAATTTTATATACTTTTGGTTGGTGCAATATTGAAAATGGCACAAAATTCGCAATTGCAGCGCCCCCTTCTGGCGGATTTTTTTCAAATTCAAGGAGGACCAATTAGCCATAACCACACACTTACACAAAAAAATTGGTTCAATTTGATGCATAACTTCATATACTTTTGGTCGGTACAATATTGAAATGGCACAAAAATCACGATTGCAGCACCCCTTTCCGGCGGATTTTTTTCAAATTCTGGGAGAACCAACTAGCCATAGCCATACACTTACAAAAAATATTTGGTTCAATTTGATGCATAACTTCATATGCTTTTGGTCGGTACAATATTGAAAATGACACAAAAATCACGATTGCAGCGCCCCATTCCGGCAGAATACATCAAAACTGAAGTAAGACCTGCTTGCCACAGCCAAAAACATTCACAAAAAATTTGGTTCAATTCTATGCATAACTTCATACACTTTTTGATGGTAGAATGGCGACATACACACAGACACACACACGGACAGACAGACATTTTGTAAAAACATGTTTTTTGGAATCTCTGACCCCTAAAACATGTAAATCCATCTAAAACTGAAAGTCGAAAAAAATTTCAATTACAATACTTTATTCTATTAAGGAAAAGCACATGCAAATGTGGTGCGTATATGACATCTGTGCCGAAGGGAGCTTCCTTGGTCAATAATCAAGTACCTATCTTCAATTTGGATACATTCCTTAAAATATGCTTGTTTTTAAAAAAAATTCTCAGAAACGAGTAGTACGAATTGCATGAAATTTGTTTTTAAGCTAATTGAAGGATGTAGAGTTTATTTATGCTGTCATATTTGGATACTGCTATTGAAAAAAACAAAGTTATGTTTGTTTTATTATGTAGAGGCCTCCGCTAAGCAAATTTTATATGCATAATTTAAAAGTAGGCTTTATTTTCAATAACAGAACAAAGTCCAAAATCCAGAACCCTCCGGACCTCGGCGACTCCGAATTTCAATTCATTTTCAGTTTATTTGAAAAAAAAAAAAAAAATCTATTGCCCCTTTATAAAGAAAGGCGGGGGGCATAAATTATGTCAAGAACACATTTTCAATGCTAAAAAACAATAATATTAAAATAGAAAAAAAAAATTTAATAATCCCTTGAGACCCCTTTTTTTTTTCTATATTAAAATAGAAAAAAAAAGGAAATCATCTGCATTGAACACCTATTTCCCTGAGCAATATTTATGTTAGTAATGCATTTACAAGACTGAAGAAAGATGTTTGAAATTGATAAAACAAAGGTAAATTTGAGATTTTTTTTTTTTTTTATGAAAGTTAAATATAAATTTTTATAAAATTATCTTTAGTTCAGTAGTGATTTTATTCCAATTTTTCTGAAAAATAAAGGCGATAATTTACCAAAAAAAAAAAAAAAAAAACTTATAAATTTTAATATAAAATCTATCGCAACATTCGATAAATAGTGAATTGTTCAAAGAAAAATTGCCAAAATCGTCAAAGAATCGCAGAAAAAATGGGATCAAACTATCGTGAAAATGTCAAATTTCATCCATAGGATCAGGGAGAGTGTTGTACCTTGGGACAACAATAATTTCTAATAAACTATTGGAACAATGATTTTTTGTTTATGTTTAATAGTGACCTATAATCAACTGATCTAATCATAGTAACAGATGACATGAAAAACATTGCTTTAACGAGTTGGTGAGAAAAAGAAAATTTCACTAGTCCGAATTAAATATTCCTCCCCATTCAAATTTCATTTTTTTAAACTATATATTTTTACAAGAAATCAACTACAGTTTATTTTTTGTTTTCTAAAAGAGAAGATTTTTAAATGTTTTGGCTATAAGAAAATAATAATAGGGCTTCTAGATTTACTGTCATTTTGATTTTATTTAAACCATGTGGTGATTTTTCTTTGGGACAGTAAAAATGTTGTACCTTGGGACATGTTCAGTTTTACAACAAATGCATAGTTTAAAATGATTTGCATACATGAAAGTAATTTTGTTACCTACTTTACAGAAAATTCTACAAAACATGTGAAATACTGTAAAGAAAATAACTCAACTTTAATTTGGATATATTTTATAAAGATTGAACTGATGATATGAATTGCAAATATGAATCTGGTAACTCCCAATAAATCTTTTTCTATCTATGTGATATAATGTTCTAAAGAGAAATGTTTTGCTGTATTTTTCTGGGTTTTGAATCCATTTTAAAAGATACTTTTATGTATTACTTACCCATCATATGTAGTATAGGGTAAGTCTTGCAATCGTTTTAATAAATCAAAATTTTTTTTTCGATGGATTTACACGTTTCAGATACTAGAGATTCCGAAAAACATATTTTTAGAAAAAAAATTTTGCCGTCCGTCCGTCTGTGTGTCTGTCTGTCTGTCTGTCTGTCTGTCTGTAACCGCTCTATCTCCCGAACAAATTGAGATAGAGACTTGAAATTTTGTATGTACTTAGTATGCAAGAATGGGACGAAGCCTATTTAATATCAGTAACCTCGATTATCCGGAACTATTTTTTTCGGACTCTCGAAAAATTCATTCTGATGAAAAGTATATAAAAATTTTCGAATTTTTTAAATTTAAGGAGTGCATATAAAAGGCAATAAAATAACTCAAATTTTGCATAAAGAACGAAGTCGATTGGATTATTAGTTGCTGAGATACGTGTAATCCTATTTTTCACATTCTTTGATTTTTCATGACCCTGTATTTCATTCAAATTTGAATTCAAAGATATATTTTAATTGGAAATGATACGCTTCATCTGACGCAGAAAATTTCTAGTTAATATGATTATTATTTTTGGAGTTATAAGGATGTTTCTTTTACGCAATCCTGTATTACTTGAGTATGTTGGCGTTTTATATAATTTGCGGAAATTGGCTCATCAGCAATTAATTAATAAATCATTACTATGTATATTAAAACTATTTAAATATGCGTTAAAATTTTATTTTGGAATTGCAATGCATTTTATAAATAAGTTACACATGTTTTATTTTCATATTTTATATTATGCATATCCATGATGGGTAAGTATTACGGTGGCCTCCAACGACTAGTTTTACTATGTTGTTAGTCATGGACAACATAACAGCTATATTTTGTTTCTTAGATACTACCCAGATAGCATGCAAGCTTACGTAAACAGTCGTTTTTTCTTTACTTGCCATTATCCTGCAAAGCTACATTACCTTACCTTATACCACGGGCACAGTGAATATTTTGAGTACTAGGTTTGCATGACAATCGTGTAGAAACCACTTTTCGTAAATTATCGATATAAGTATTCGAAAGGAATCGACTTGAGCGCATGCGCAGAGTCTGCTTCTGCTGGTAATGCCGAAGAAAAGATGGCGGTTCGGTTGCTGTAAATTCACATGTGAAATCGTTTTATTAAAGATTTACAAAACATTCCGTAAGTTCATTATTAGTATATTATTATTATTTAAATATTTCTTCTGTATTGCCTTTTCTATTATTGATTCAGATCTTTTTCATAAATGTATCATATATTTTGGTTGCTTTTGTTCATTATTAAAGCTGTTTCACTCTGTTGTGCATGCTAAATTTTTAAATTACAATTATTTCTATAAATATGATATACATAAAACTTTTTTACGGAGCATTGTTTCTGAACAATTTAGAGTTTTTAGGATTACAGTGTTAAATATGTTTTATCAACAATATAATCGAGATTCTTTTGTAATTAAAAGCACTTGTTTGCTTTTACGTTTAATATTTTTAAGTCGGTATTTTTTTTCTTAAAATCATCAAAAATAAAGGAAATGTTGTTAAAGTTTTACCCACGATCCCCTTACAATATTTGATGCGAGCTTTTCTTACGATTTACAAATCAAAATAGTTTGACCTTCAACAAATTACATTTATTTAAAAATATGTGATAAGTTTTTTTTTTTTTCTTTTTTTTTTTTTCCATACAGTTTTTGCGAGAATAGTTTATTAATGTTGTTGAAACATGCAGATCCGTTTATTAAAGTGTATTTGTAAATTTTTTAAGTGTACTGTTATCATTTTTAGCCACACTATCTTAGCCTTAGGTAAACATATACTTGCAGTTCAAAAACAAAGTACTACGTTTTAGATCACATTTAGAATTTTATTTTTACATTTTAACTATGTGTTTTAATGGCATTTGTGAGCCGAACGATAAAAATGATTCGTATTTTGCTTGAAATAAGGTTTACAATAATAATAATAGTAATTTATATAACATAGTAATAAAATATTAATCTGAAAGAGCAATTAAAAACTGGAGTATTATGGAATTTAACGTATTTGGCTTTAAATCTTATCTTTATGAGTACAAAATATTTCAATTTTAAAATAATTTCATACGTTATAATGTAATCTACTTAATTTTAATGCTTTTATTTTAACCAAAATGTGTGATGTCACATTTCAGCAACACATACAGAGCAATGTTTAAAATGTTATTTTCTAGTAGGATAAAAATTTTTTGTAATTTTGTTTTAAACAAATGAGGTACTGGAAAACAATGGTTCATACAGCTTGGTTGCAAGCGTTTGTCGAATTTGATGCTTTTCCCTTATTATAAACCATTTTTTTAAATATTTGTTTGTGTTTTTCTTATTCATATTTTGAGCACAGATGTCATATATGCACTTTGGCACAATTTTATGTCTTGCATGGTAATGGTAACACGTCTACTGTCGTTTATTAATAAACTGTTGATTTAATTTTATTTTCTTTTTTAAAATATTAAATTGTTTTCTTCTATAATTATTAATTAAACTTTATTTATTTATTATTAATTTCCATTTTAAAATAATTGGAAACAACTAATATAAATGAAGGGCTCACCAAATTGGCATTAGAAAAAAAATTGCATTAATGTGGTGTGTATAGGACATCTGTGCTATATTTTGGACAATTTCTGATTTATAAGTCTTAAAAATGAAAAATTATGCACCAGAATACATGAATTAAGTAAGAATTAGTTAATTTTGTGCATGTGTGTAATTTTATAAATATGTCATAGTTATTTGTATTAAAGGACATAGTTTTTGTATTGTAGCATATATTCTTCTATAATTAACTGCTAAAACATAAATTTTGTCTTCTATAATAATAATAAATTTCGTTTTTAGAAATTTAATTGTATTCTTTATCAAACATTGTCAAACTGTTATTGTTTATCAACATTACATGTCAGTTAAATATGAATTTCTAGGTATTTGTAATTATTTTCAGGCGATATTATTTAAACAGCAAATCTAACATAAAAGTTCTTATACTAAGAGTAATTGAACTTAAAAAATTCTGGGTCTTTTTTTTTTTTTTTTTTTTTTTTTTTTTTTACAAAAGCGGGTTTCCATTAACAAATCATATTTATAGGCGCAAAAATTGAACTTGTTTATTTGAAAAAAAAAAAAAAAAGCAATAATTATTGTTTTAATAATAATTAGTAGATAATTAAAACCAATATTAATATATAACACTATGGAAATAGTGATTCATGAGAATTTGTCATGAAAGGTTTAAATTTTTTTTCTGATTGTCATTATTTTATTTTGTATTTTTCAGTTACATCCTAATGACATCTGGTAGAAATGCCAAAGCCATGGTCTCCAGCTTGTTGATAAAAATGATTCAATGTTTAAAAGAGGGAAGCAACTAAAGATCCAGGTCACCTGAAAAATAATTGGTAAAGATTTATTTATTATTATATACTATTTTAATAACATTAGTATAATTTAGTAAGTTTATATACAATTTTTGGAGGGGGGGGGATTGATTATTTTATACAAATTAAATATGTTTTTGTTGTAAAATGCATCCCTTTTATTATTATTATTTTTTTTTTTTTTTGGGGGGGGGGGGCATTATACGCAATTAAATATTGTATATTCTTTTATATATTAACTTTAGTAGTGGCATTTTTTTTTTCTGTTCTCGGGATGGTAACACTGTTTTCAAATTGTAACATTTTCACTATTTAATTGTAAATTATATAAAGTGAATGTTATTGTTCAGAAATAAGTGCAGAGTTATTTTATACAAATTAAATGACATGTTTTTGTTGTAAAATGCATCTCTTTTTTTTGGGTGGGGGGAAGGCATTATACACGATTAAATATTGTATATATTTTTATGTATTAACTTTAGTACTGGCATTTTTTTTGGGGTTGGGGGGGATGATAATGCTGTTTTCAAATTGTAACATTTATATTATTTAATTGTAAATTATATAAAGTAAATATTTTTGTTCAGAAATAGGTAACATTGTGAAATAAGTGCGGGATTATTTTATACAAATTAAATGACATGTTTTCGTTGTAAAATGCATCCCTTTTTTATTTATTTTTTTATTTATTTTTTTTTGGGGGGGGGGGGGGGGCATTATACACGATTAAATTTTGTATATACTTTTATATATTAACTAGGGATGCACCGAATAGTGATTTTGGCCGAATACCGAATGCCAAATATTCGTCCAACATGTGAACCAAATAGTAATTGTTGGGCCGAATGCCGAATATTCGGCTTCCCAAATACTTTTTTAATTTCAAAATTTAAAGGTATTGAAATGTTACTTTTTAAAATAGTTTTACATAATATTTAATAAAAGAAACTTACATTTTGATAAACAAGAGCTTTTTATAAGAGCATTTAGTATTGAAAAAAATCTGCCTTGAGTTATTTAAGAAGCGCAGTTATGAAACTTTAATTAATAAAATTTTCTACGAATCAAAACAAACATTTTAAAATCAAATAATGAAAAAATGGCCGAAGAAAAATTTTACAGTCTGATAATTGTCCTTTTTAAATAACTCAAAGCAGATTTTTTTCAATATAAAGTACAAATACTTTCAACTTAATTCTGAATAAAGGTATGTTTAGCTCATAGTTCTTTTCTTATGAATGGTGGTATTTTCCACCCTTCCCATCATATCATATTTTACAGAAATCAAAGCATGTGAGTTGAAAATATGTTATCTTATTTATTGTTAATGTAATAAACGAACACACAAGTTTTGACCTAGAGTGAGATGAAATGCGGTATACTTATGACTCAATAAGTTGATTATGGTTTCATGTACAAAAATTGTCTGCCTTGATAGCTATTACTAATCTCAAAAGTTGTTTTTTTTTTCTTTTAAAGGACTTTTATTTGGGGAAAAGCAAGAAACAGATTATTTACTAAACAAAATTTAGAAACTTGTATGAGCACGTAATTTATTCCTAAGGAGAATCCTGATAAATTACTATTTTAATCCTTCTCATGGTTAATTTTCTTAAGTTATACTTTACAAACAGCAAATAAATAATGTAATATTTTATTTAAAAATTATTTTGTTTCTAATTATTTTAAATATAAATTAAAAAATTGACAGTTAACAGTAGAAATAGTGAAAAGTTCTTAAAAGGTTTTATTATGTATTGGATTCGGCCGAATACTTTGATATTCGGCAAAGCCGAATAGTTTAGTATGGCCGAATAGATACCGAATATTCGGTGCATTCCTAATATTAACTTTAGTACTGGCATTTTTTTTTCGGGGAGGGGGGGGGGGTGATAACGCTGTTTTCAAATTGTAACATTTACATTATTTAATTGTAAATTATATAAAGTAAATATTATTGTTCCGAAATAGGTAACATTGTGAAATAAGTGCGGGATTATTTTATACAAATTAAATGACACGTTCTTGTTGTAAAATGCATCCCTTTTTTTATTTTATTTTTTTTGGGGGGTGAGGAGGAGCATTATACACAATTAAATTTTGTGTACACTTTTATATATTAACTTTAGTACTGGCATTTTTTTTTTTTTTTTTTTTCTGTTCTTGGGATGGTAACGTTGTTTTCAAATTGTAACATTTACATTATTTAATTGTAAATTATATAAAATGAATATTATTGTTCAGAAATAGGTAGCATTGTGAAATAAGTGTGGGGAAAAAGCTATATTAACTAGTTTACTTAGTTATAAATTCTTTTGTTGGACTTTTCTTGACTCCTAAATTTTTCATTTTTACACCTTCTATTGACAAGTTTGTTTCTATTAAAAGCTAAATTTTTTTTTTTTTTTTTGTTATCTTATTGAATGATAAAAGATAAATATACATGAAATAACGATTTGAATATTAGTAAAATTTATTTCAAAATAATTTTCATTTATAAATTATTTATTTTATAACTCTTGTTCTTACATATGAATATTGTATTACCAGGGATGTAGAAATATATCATTTTGCTCGCCAGTTTCAAAGGATTTTCTGGCAAGGCGAGTTCATTTTTAGTTTCTGAAAAACTGTAGGTAATAGAGACATTATCAGACACTCTTTCTTAATCTAGATATTTTAACTTTCCAAATTATTACAGTGTTTATAACTAAGTTTCAATTACTAAGTGCTACTCAGTTCTATCGTTTATTAAGCTTATTTCTGTTGTATATATTTCTTAATATAGAAAAAAAGAATTATGAAAATGCATTGTAGTAATAGTAAGTTTGTCTGCAATTGCATGCGATTTTGTCATAACTATTTTCAATTGCGTGTGTTATGTCTGCTATTTCACTTTTATTATTTTGTCAATTTCTTATCATTATCCTTTTGTATAATTTTTATGACAGAACTCAGAAAGTCAAGAAAAACTCTTAATTTCTGACGAAAATTCAGAGCATCTTCAGTGAAGAGCACTGATCTTCAGCAGCCTCAGAATTGATTTAAAAAAATAAGTCACTGGTCTGCGGCATAAAATTTTATTAAATCCTTTTAACTCTTTAAGCGACTCCTCCTCCTAAATATAAACTAAACTTACTTTGCAATTATCCAAAATTTTCTAGATAATAAAATGTAAAATTATAAATTATTAAAAATTGAATAAAATCATGATTTGAAATCTTTACTAGTATCTCATGGCCAAGAAAACTTACATTTGTCTGTCGGAGAGGGCAAAAAATGTTACCAGTCCTGCTGATCACTAAGTTTTTCCAATTAGTTGTTCGATTAAATTTTTGGCTGATTCGTACCAGTAGACCACTAAGGATTTCAAACACTGTCTAGGTTAAGATATGATAATATTTGTTTGAGAATTAAACTAACCAATATAAGATTTTTTGGTACTTCTAGGTTATCCCGTCGACCAATTTCGCCAAATTATACAAATCGCCAAACTAATAGCCAAATTATACATGTTGACATAATTTTTATTTTAAATAACGAAAAAACAAATAATTAGTAGAATATTAATAAAAAGTCGAAATAAAAATCACTTAATGACATTTTAAACACATGAATCGCATTTAATGTCATTGAATGTGACATTCGCGATCATCCATTATTGGCATTTAATCTTATAGTTTGGCGATATAATTTTTTGGTCGACGGGATAACCTAGAAGTACCAACTTTTTTTATTGTAACTAATTTTGTAGATTTATTATAAATTTTTGAAACAGTGTTAGTTGCTCAACCTCGTCCTCTGAGCTGCAGCCAGCTATCAAGGATTCAATTTAGCATAGAGTCTGCAATCTCACTGTCTGCTAATCCATCGCTTTAAATCTTGAAATTTTTAACGCTATCTGAATGTACAATTTTTTAGGTCACACAGTACTTTATTTTTGCTATGCATATTTGATTTGTGTGTTTATATTTATCTTTTTGTTTTCTAGAAAAAAAAAAAGAATGAATCAAGAAGAGGGAGAGACTTAACTGAAGTTCCTGACAAAATTATATTGATGTAATATTGATAAATTATGTCAATTCTTTGCATGTAAATAAATAGAATTTTATAAACTGAATGATATTTCATTTATTTTCGAGAATATTTCCTTCGTACAGAGAAATACTTTTCATTGCTTCAGTCAGAATTCAGTAATTAAAAATTATAAAGGGAAAAGAATAATAATTTAAATCAGTTAAATTATAACTTTAAAAAATTAAGATTAGTTTAGTATTTACTGTGTTACTCATAGAAAAATATTTCTCTGGCTTAAATAATAATAATAATAATAATAATAAAAAATAGAAGGAAGTGTTTGAATTATTGTAATTTGTAAAATTTATGTTGTTAAATAAATAAGAAATATAAAATACTTTAATGTAAAAAAGCTGGAATTGAATTTATAAAAAAGTTTCTTTTTGGAACTTTCTTTCTTAAACAATTTTCTTATAAAATATCAAATAGCTGCTGCAGGCATCAAACTAAATTCTATGGATGATTTTTAAAAGTCCTCCAATATTCTCTGAATAATAATCAAAATTCAAAGAAATAATTAAGTTTAATAAATGAAATAATTAAGAATTTAATGAAGTACTAATATGAAAAATCTGCAATCTTCTACTGTCATAAAATGTATGCTGTAATGGAATTTCACATATTCAATTCAACATTTATTGTAAGTAAACAGATTTGTATATACAATAATTAACTGATCCTGAATTTTGAACTGGATTCGAAAGGTAAGTAATTAGTGTAATCAAATTTACTATGTATGAGCTTAGATATAGAGTTGCGTATTTATAAGTCCCATCAGCAATTTTTAAATACTTGTTTATCCTACGTATTTAAAAAAAGTTTTTTTTCCCCACAGAGATATGACATCAGAAAAAAATCCCTCTGCTTATTTTTATTTCAAATGCTCAATCAATAATTTACAAGCCTATATGTATAAGGATGAATTTCAAATGTTAAATACATGAAAATTTTCACATTTCTATCTGAGCGATTCTGTGTGTTATCAGCAGAGTGAGGAATGCTCCAATGAACTCTAATCACGCTTAGTTATGAATGTGAAAAATTTCAGTAATTTTAGGTGTAATTTCACAGTTGATAATTAAAATTTTTCCCTCTAGAAAGTTTTAAGTAAGATATTACTTTGTTCATGCATAAACACTTGTATGCTATTGTTAATCTTATGAGAGAAAATTCTTGACTATCTCATTTGCATTTCCATATTTTAGATTTTAACTGTGAACAGTCTGTACAAAAACTAAGTTTTCTAATTTGTTTACAAGCTTCTTTTTTCCCAAATGAATAAACATTTCCTTTCAAACTTTTGAAAATAAAATTATCTTAATAGAAAAAAAAAATAATAACCTTGTAAACTGCATTGAAAAAGTAAAAAAAGGCCTTGGTAGAGATCAACCTCAGGCATCCAATGGAAAAAGAAAAAAAAAAATGCAAATAAGATTTTTTAAAAAAATCCCCAGAGGATTAACATTAGCAATCAGGTGTTTTTCCATGAGTAATATAACCTTAAAATATAATTTAGGATTATGTATTTATTTGTTTATTTATTTTTTTAAGTATTAAAGTTATATCTAGTAATGCTGTGAATTGATACAAATTCAATACATATTTTATACATACATAGTAAAAGATTATAGGAATGTTATCTAATTAAAAAATAAATAAATAAAATGCCTAAAAACAGGCTATTTTTTGTAATTTAAAAAATAATTCAAATTCAAATATTATCTGTTATCTAATAAATATGTATTAAAATAAACTATTTGATAAATATGTGACTAACAAAAAACTATAATAATTTTAATTAATAAATAGTGTTTGACTAAAACTTGGTTTTCTGTAAAAACACGCAAAACGAGCAGAAAAAAAAAAAAAAAAAAGTAAAGTCAAATCAAAAAATTGTAAGTTCAGTTATTTTGCTTAAAATCCCATTTTTCTATCAAATATATACATATGATTTATAAAACACCTCATTTTAATTTAAAAAGTAAAGTATATTGAAATTTAATCATTTATTTAATAAATATATTAATTATAATAATCAAATTTATAAATACGTGACTAAAAAATAAACTATTTTTCAATATATAGATAATATTGGACAAAAATTTAGTTTTCCGTAAAAACAGATACAAATGAGTAAAAAAAAAAAAGCATACATAGCTCAGAAAACTTTTAAGTTCAGTAATTTTGCTGAAAAACTACTTTTTCTATCAAATAAGGTATTGAGATTAATAAAAAACCTCATTTTCATTTTTTTTCTGCATGCTTGTTATAAAAGCCTTTTATCTATCTTTGATTGTAATTCCTCTAACTTTCCTTTTCATTCTTCCCTTTCGCATGCTTATTCTGAAACACTTACGGACAAGCTCTGATTGCGTCAACTAGCAACCTGTTCTAACCCTTTTCAAAATCTTTACAAACTTTGCATGAAAAGCCTTTAAAAAGCATTCAGACATTTACATAGTATGCTTGAAAAAAGCTTTTAAAAAGAAAAAATGCTATCTGGGTACTTGGTTATCCCGTTGGCCAAAAAACTATCCCATCGACTAAACCTTAAGATTAAATGCCAATAATGGGTGACCGTAAATGTCACATTCAATATGGTACATATATTTAAAACATCATTAACTTATTTTTATTTATACTTTTTATTTGTATTTCTATTATTTTTTTGGCACACATTTTATATACGCACCACATTTACACAAGTTTTTTTACCCCACCAGTTTGGTGGAAATTTTGTTTTTGAATATGAGTTACAAATTGCATGCAGTAACAGCACTTCATTTTTTATTGCAATATAAAAATAAAATAACGTGAAAAAATGAAACAGCTTTTAATATTTTAAAAAAGGAAATAAAAATAAATAAATTTAAAAAAAAAATTGTAATTTAACAAATTACAATGACTATTTGGAAAATTACATTTTCAAAGACTAAAGTTTTAGACTTATAAATAAATTCTATATTTAAAAAAAATAACAATAATAAACATCATTTTTATGATGATCAAAA
This sequence comes from Maratus speculifer, assembly GCA_964019185.1. Classification (NCBI taxonomy): domain Eukaryota; kingdom Metazoa; phylum Arthropoda; class Arachnida; order Araneae; family Salticidae; genus Maratus; species Maratus speculifer. The sequence continues at coordinate 28,927,884 of OZ025300.1, forward strand.
GATAAAACGTTGTTTAAACAATAACATAATCCTGTATTATGTATGCCATGGATTAAAAATTAATACTGCTGTATTAATTATATAAAAATTTTAAATGAAATTTTAGTTTTTACAATTTTTGGTACTGAAAATTTTATAAACTTCTAAACATCACACATTTTCAAATTTTTACAGTGTTATATATATAAAAAAAATTTTACTTTTAAATGCAATTTGTTAGAAAGCTGTATCTCAATTTGTTTTTAAGTTATTAACTTTTTTGTAGTTCTTTTAATACTTTTTTTTAGGCATTGTGGCAATAGAAGTATTTTATATTACCACATCAAACATGAACCAATCAGAAAATGAATAAACTAAAATACAGAAGTATGCCATTTTTGGACATTAAACGTGGACCAATAAGAAAATGAATAAAATAAAGTTGCAGAATTCAACCAATAAAAAGAAATGATGTGTCTTTCAAACCTTTCTCTTTCATTTTGTACCAAATGAAAGAAAAAAAAAGGAGGGTGGGGGGGGGGGGGAATTTGAGGAAGTCATTTTTCGAATATAGTTAAATTAAGTTATAAATTAAGTGCAATAGTTTGAGTTTCTAATTTATATTATGAGATCATTTATTGAAAATATTTATTGTCAACAGCGAGTCTGCTATTTTGAAAATATCATATATGTGTTACAGGCCAAACCCGATTTTAGGCAAACTAGATTGGCCTTGGACAAACCGGTCTATCCTAACGCCCATCGGATAAACTAGTTTTTCCTAGGCCAAACTAGTCTATCCTAAGGCTCATAGGACAAACTAGATTTTCCTAGGCCAAACTAGTTTGGCCTAACTCTTATAGGATAAACTAGTTTAGACTGCTGTTTATTGGTCTGAACTAGTTTATCCTAGGCCAATTCAATTTGGTGTGATTTTATTGAATGCAATGATCGCCTCAACGACAACATTGCTGTTTGTCTTAGGCTGATCTAGTTTATCCTAGGCCAATGTAGTTTTACGTATTTTTAGCTCACAGGCATGAAAGCGAGAGAAATAATGGGCTCACAGGTTCTGTATATGTATGTACGTACTTATGTACGTAACATTATAACTCTTGACAGAGATATACGATTTGCTTCAAATTTTGAATGTAGGTTCATTCTGATAAGGTACTTTTCTGGTTAATTTTGGGAATTCATTGGATAAGAATAAAGGGGGGCGAACAGGAGGCTAATTCCCCAACGTTAATTTAGAGAAATGGATTTATCATGCAGAAAATTATCAGTTTTCATTTAAAATTTTAGATATAGGATCTTTGTGACAAGGCGCCTCTGTGATTAGTAGTGGATGTTTATTGTTTAAGTCTAAAAGAAAGGGCAATCTAGGTAACACAACAAAATTTAGATAAATGGTTTTTGAAGCAGAATTGATGAATTTGCTTCAAATTTTGGATATATGTTCTCTCTGATAAGGCGATTCACTAAATATTTTTTAGGGTTTAATGGTTAAGTATGAAGGGAAAATGAAGGATTACCGTCTTACCTAGGAAAAACTAGTTCATCCTATGAACATTTAGGTAACCAAGTTTGGAGTAGGTAAAGCTAGTTTATCCAACTGGTGTTAGGATAAAATGGTTTGGCCTAGGTTAATCTAATTTGACTCGAAATCGGGTTTGGCCGGTAAAAAATACGTCTTTCACAAGAATAAGTATAAATGTGTATAAAGAGTCGTTGCTTGTAACATTAATACAGAAATTTAACATGTCCACCGTAGAGACATGATGCATTAAACATGGTGTTTGCTTATTTTTTTTTTTTATGGAGACTCGTGCCAAGTGAGGTCAGACTTGCATTTATTATTATTATTAATATTATTATTGCATATTCGAGCAAGATCAGAGCTTAACCTAATTTGGAATTGAACAGCGTTTTCCATTTTTGAGAAATTACTTACCTGTCGACGTATTAGCTATTCTTGTCACGGTGCCAAGTTTTTCTAATCCATAAAGTCGTAAGTGGAAATTCGATTCAAACCGTAACTTTAATAGTATTTTCTCAAAGGTACATCGCTTTTATGAAATAATGATTAACGCCATTCGATTACATATTTTCTGAGTGAGAATGCCTGTTAATCTTATGCATTTCCAAAAATGAATTAGTTCTTAAATGTGTTAGGATGTAGCTCCTTTAGGATTACTCCATTATACTTAACCCAAAGGAAAAACCTAAAATAATTAAAGACGTGCCTGATCAAATGAATTCGTGTCCAAAATTTTAAGCAAATTGGATAATTCTGTATTATAACCAATTTATCTAATTTAAGGAAGGAAAAAGAATGTAAGTTTCCCCGTTTTATTTAACCGAAGAACCACCAAAATTAATCAGTGAAGCGCTTCATCAGAATGAACAAATCCAAGATTTGCATCGGATTTAAAACCCATTTGCCAAAATTAGGCGGGATCCCCCCGTTCTTCCCATTGTTCTTATTCAATTAACCCTCAAAACTAATTAGGGAATCGCTTTACCAGAATGAATTTATTCCTAAAATTCAGGGTTGGCACCAGGGTTGGTTTAAACCAATTGGTTTAAACCACGGTTTAAACCAAATGGTTTTTTTTCTCAAAAAAACCAATTGGTTTTTTTTGGAGAAATCTAATGACATTTTCATTTTTTTTCCTTTATAATTTACGTGTTTAAGATTATTGGACGTAAATAATTTCTACTTTTAACACTTTATTTCAGTAATAAGTATTATATATAGTGGGTTTAGGTCTTTTTTTATGCATAGAATTAAACCAATTGTTTTCTATTAAAAAAAACAATTTGTTTTTTAGAAGAAATCTAATGACATTTTTTTTCTTTATAATTTACGAGTTTGATTTAGATATATTGGGTTTACATCATTTTTTTATGCATAGGATTAAAATCAGTACACATTGGTGAACTATTGCTCTAAAGAAAAAACTACAAACATGTGAATTGATCAAAGATAAAATCGATTCAATATTTAGTATAAAATATTTTAACTTTTTTAATAATGCAGATTATTTAATGCAATTAATAATGTAGCACAATAATCTTTTAAGATTTTGCACAAGCTGTAAAAAATTTTTTCTTTTGGGAGATTATCTTGAAGAATTAAAAGCAAAGACTGGTTGCTAGTTATAGCATTTTAATAATAATTTTTTCCCCTCTATTAACTGCTGAATCTAACGACTAAAAATGTTAACTTCAAATTGTCACTCAGAAAGAAAAAATCCTAAGAAGTATTTGTAATTTATTATTTGAATAATTGTGGAAAATAATATTTATCAAATTACATCCAAATGTTTGTTATTAGTAATCAAAAGATTGTTTATAAAGTAAAGATTTATAGGGCATCAATGGTTCACTGTGTAGAACAGTTAAAACTTTCAACATAAGACTGTTTGCTAAAACTGTTTAAAATGACAAATGATTTTTTTCAATTTTCAGTGTAAATTCACTGTAATTATTAAATTTAAATTATTTTAAATGAAGTTACACTGCTTATAAACCAATAATGTCTGTTATTATCAGTAAATATTCATCTATATGTAATAAGAAAGGATGTTTTAAAAAAACCCGGTTTAAACCAAAAAAATCAGGTTTTTTGGTTTTTTTAAAAAAAACTGGTTTTTTTCCAACCCTGCTAAAATTTGAAGCAAATCAGTAAATTCTGCGAGAAAAAAGCATTTACATAACTTATGGGACATTACCGTTACTCCCCCTCCCTTTATACTTAAGAAATGAACACCCACAACTAAACATCGAGGCAACTCAAGAGAATGCTTCTATATTTAAAATTTGAATAAAATATGATAATAATGCATAGAAACCCATTTATTTGAATTAAGTTAAGGGGCGGATCAGCCACACGCCCCCCCCCCCCTCCTTCTTCTCCAATGACCTCCCAAAATTAATCAGCAAAGTTCCTCATAACAATAAACCTATATTGAAAGTTTCATGCAAATCAAGTATTTCTATTAACCCATTCAGTACCGGTCATGGTTACAGTTATCCTATACGCACAAAAGTTGTTTTCCTGACTAATAAGACATAAAATAAGACAAAAATAAAATTTAAGAAAATTAGCTTTAATACTTTTTAAAATACTTAATGTTGCGAAAACGCAACGTCAGTCCAAAGCAGTATATAAAGCATCATTTTTGGAAATTATGGAAATCCTCAAAGCATTTAGCATGCACAGCAACATTACATTTTTTACACATTGTTACTGTCTGACTACTGCACATTTTACACCTCCTTCTTTTATTTTCGGGATTTTTTGTGATTATATGGCCTGTACGATCCTTTTGTTTTTGCTGTAAAAAGTGATTTTGCATTGCGGATGGCCGACCAGTACATGTGGTTTCAGGAATAGGGTTTATATCGTTTTTCATATCAACTGAACTTGATTTATTTGATGAAATATCTATTTCCGATTTTAATAAAGACACTGCAATTGCCCTTTGAAAGTTTAGCAATGTTGTTTTGGAATCCACAAATTCCCTATAAAGTTTCCAAACATTTGCAATATCAATGCAATTTACGAAAATAGGCTACCACCATTTTTTTCCTTTTATATTTATTCTGTAATTTGATACAAAATTATCTAATAAGTCGACTCCACCCATATGCTTGTTATAATCAGCAATGACTTTGGGTTGTTTTACTTGGACAGTTTTTTTTTTCTGTTCTGGAGTAGCGTTTTGCATATGTTGCTGGCTCAGTGTCATCCCAATTTGTCAGTATGCTTACAGCAGCATTGTCGTTCCACCTAGCGACAGTAACATTATTCTTTGAATCGAACGCTACATCATATGTGCCACGAACTTCCTTCTTCATCTTTTTCACTGGTATAATGGGGCACTCACCAATCCTGTTTTCTCTAACTGTCCCAGCTGCAAGATATCCTTGTTTGTTTAATTTTGAGAGTAATGCATGTGATGTAAAAAAATTATCAAAGTACACAATGTGTTGAGAAGGAGTTTCTAAAACTTTTAAAAGATTCATAACAATATCTCCACCGAGACCAAGATCGAAAGATGTTTCAGTAGATTTCCCTGTATATATGTCGAACTGATACAGGTATCCTTTAGAAGAGCATAAACACCATGCTTTAAAGCCAAATCGGACAGGTTTCCCTTTCATGAACATTTTACATGAGTGTTTACCGAAATACAGAATCATCTGTTCATCAATGGAAAGATGAACATCAAATGCTCCAAACTGTAGGAAATTCTCATTTAATATTTTTATGAGTGGTCTAACTTTAGCTAGTTTATCCGATTTATCTAGATTAGTATTATCAGCTATATGAATGTTTTGTTTTACAGTTAAATAAACAGAATGTGACATAGCTGTGCGAATTAGAGGAAAATTTACATCATCAGCAACTGACCAATACATTTTTTCCTGCGGTATAGTTGAATACCCAGTAAAAAGAAGGAATCCTATAAAACGTTTAAGCATTGGAACTGATAGTGAAAAAATTAACCTATTATTTTGATGGGCATATTTTGTACTTTCTTTAACGATGTGATCCAAAAGATTTTCACTAAAAATTTTTAAAAATACATCTATAGGTTCTAAAGCTTGCAAATGATTTGATACTGACTCTTTTGCAGATTTCAAACTATCATAACAATGTTTTTCTACATCTTGTGGTTGTTGATTATATGCGGGGGAACATTTTTCCCAAGTAAATTTTTTCTTTCTTTTACCTGTATTATTTTTACTTTTCTTAATTTTAGAAGAAAAAATATCGATCTCACCTGTGATATCTTTAGAATTGGAATATTTTCACCCACAGCATTATCGTCAATATTTTCTTCATCAGTCAAAACACCAAGTCAGGTGGAATTACGACAAATTCATTATTTTCTTGCTCAGATTCGGAACTGGAATCGTCACTAAGAGCTTCGAGATAATCTGAAGCTTCATTTATCGTTAAAAAACGACGTACGTTTCGTAAATTACGAGTATCGCCTGCAAAAAATGAAAAATCGATCATAAAATAAACGAAAACATCTACTAGAGCTTTTAACACACATTGGACTGATGTTGCATTTTCGCAACGTTATTTAAAAAATGAAATTTAGAGTATAGAAATTTTTTTTTTACTTACTTGTTGATGCCATTTTGTTTTAAAGAGTTTGAACAAAGCAAAACGATCTTTAGCCTATAATTTTGACATGTGCTGCCATCTACTGCTGAAACTTGAAAGTAATCAATAAAAATAATGAAAAACATTGATTATTCATTATTTTATAACGAATATTAAATGCAACTGTAGACCAATGATTTTTTCTTCTTTTATGCGTATTGGACATTACAGTAGAACCCCGATAATCCGGATCGGGTTTTTCGCTTTTTTTTCAAGTTTGAGAAGCGATTGGCTAATTTCTTTAACATTAACTTGTTGCAGCGTCGTATTCTGAATAATAAAACAAAAACTTTTTCACCAATCGCTTCTCAAAGTTGAAAAAAAATGAAAAATGAAAAAACCGATCTGGATTATCGGGGTTCTACTGTACTTTAATCTGAAAATATTTTTATAGCAAAAAAATTTAAAGTTTTCCGCAGAAAAATTAATTAAAAAAAAAAGTTGCGTTTTCGCTATGTCAGTACGAAATGGGTTAAGAGTTATTGCATTACGTACATATATAGATACAGAACCTACGGATACATTAGTTCTCAGGCTTTGGTAGCGTAGTGAGATAAAAACATGTCAAATTACATTATTTCTATCGAGAGTTATCGTGTTACGCACATACATACGTACATACATGTGTACATACATACAGAACTTGTGAGCAAATTATTTCTCTGGCTTTGACGCCCGTGAGCTAATATCATGTAAAACTACATTGGCCTAGAATAAACTAGATCAGCCTAGGACAAACAAGAATGTTGTTGTTAAGGCGGTCATTGGATTCCATAAAATCACGCCAAATTGAATTGGACTAGGATAAACTAGTTCAGACCAATAAACAGCAATCTAAACTAGTTTATCCTATAAGAGTATGGCCAAACTAGTTTGGCCTAAGAAAATCTAGTTTGTTCTATGGGCCTTAGGATAGACTAGTTTGGCCTAGGAGAAACTAGTTTATCCAATGGGCGTTAGGATAAACCAGTTTGGCCTAGGAAAACTAGTTTATCCGATAGGCGTTAGGATAGATCGGTTTAGCCTAGGAAAAACTAGTTTATCCGATGGGCATTAGGATAGACCAGTTTGGCCTAGGCCAATCTAGTTTGGCCTAAAATCGGGTTTGGCCTGTAACATATGTATAAAAAATATCAGATACTTTTGATATTTTCGAAAATATCATGATATTTATGAATTTTGGTTAAAACCATTCCTGATTAAAACTAATATTGGTAGCAAGTCAAGGTACTTATGTACTGACGCCACCACAACAGAACATGCGCCAATGAGCTAATAAAGAGCAATCTTGTTTTTCGCATGTGAATAAAAATAATGGCATCAAAAAATGGACAAAAAAAGAAAATGTACTAAAAGGCGCTAAAAAAGCACTAAAACACTAAAAAATGACGTCAAAAATCAGCAAAAAACAAGGCAACAAGGAATCAGAAAGATAACTGTGGTGGTGTTAATACGTAAGTACCTAAGTCAATTAAATAGGTTGTTCTTTAAATCAAATCTGCTTGTTACAGGTGATTTTTGTAAAGTTTCATTTTAATATAGCCATCTCTAAGGTTTTTGAATGTATATATTTATAAATATATATATTTATTCATTTGTGTTGATTCATTGTGATTCATTGATTGTGAAATTATGAAATTTTCATTTAAAAGTAATTTATATATATATTTAAGATTTCAGCAGTTTCTGCTGTTCCACGTCCATTGTCTCACTCAGTAGCAAGACCTCCATCAAGACCTGCTCCATCAGCTAGAGTTCATGCATTAGGTAAGGAAGATCTTGATGTTGACCAAAATAGTGAAGATGAAGAAGAAGATGAGGATGAAGAAGAGGAGGAGGATGATGACCAGGGAATTCAAATCGAAGGGTAATTATCCCCTCTCTGTGTTAGTAATTTAAATAATAAAATAATTATTAATAAATATTAAAAATTATTACATAGATGCAAAATTTTAAGTTTCTTCTGAATTATTTAATTAAATGTTAATTTATTTATACTAAAAATTCTACAATATTTTCGATTAATAGTGCATTTTATTTTCAATTTGGGTTATATATTAAGAGCTTTGTTATTATTTTATTATGGCTTATTTTTAAAAATGAAACACTTTATAAAATAATTTAATTGTTTCATTGATCCTGGATTACAACAACTATCATTAATTTGGAAATTGTTGTTGAATAACAGAAAATGTTATAGCTTATAAAATCATCAATCAAACATTATTGATTGTTTCATATTGCCATCACAGTGCAATAAGAAATAGATTTTTTGGTGACATTTTTATTGTTATCAGATAAATTGTGACATCTGTTCTACTTAAAAAGTTCCCCTTTTTAAAATTTCATTACTTGCTTTACTTTCACATTGACAGTTTGTGTTAAAAAAAATCTGTTAATAACCAATGTGATTTAATAACATTATTGTATAACTATGACATCATGCTGACTCTTTTAAGCTATTAACTGTCCATGCTCCTTAAACTTAAAAAATAAATCCTATTATATAATCCTTAAATAATATCTGTTCATCACATTTACTTTAACAGGTATAAAATTAAATAGATGAACTACTCCATCATATATATTAAAACAATAGGCTAATTCTTTTAAGATCAACTCAAAAATTCAGGCATTTGCGCATGCATGAAGTTGAATTTATTAGCCCTTCTAGTTAGAGGAAAGTAGAAGCAAGTCTGGTTAGCCTAGAGGTTTAAGGCACGAATTTAAAGTTCTGAGCTTTTGTAGAGGACTCGGGATCAATTTCAATGCTCGGCAAAATAAATTATTTGAATAATGATGCATTTTACTATGAGGGAAAGTTATATGATTTTTATTCTTTTGTTATCATTATTATTTTGATGTTTTATAATTAAATAAAATTTAACACTCAACAATATTTTTTTTTTTTTTTTTTTTTTTTTAATAACAATTCTATTTTTTAAATATTTTAAGTAATTAAAACATAGTAATTATTAGATATAAAATGTCAATTTCCAGTTCAGGGCTTTAGAGATATATTTGTAAGAATAAATTATTGAAAATCCTTACAAATTGCATTCTTAAAAAAAAAAAAAAAAATAAAAAAAAAAAAAAATAAACAACAACAAATACAACACACACAAATAAAAATTGTATACGTTGAATTAATTTTAGTAATCCTTCTGCTAAAAAGCAAGTGCTGTTAAAATTCTGCTTAAAATTCATTCAGTTGATTACTTGAGTACAGCTCATATTCAAAATATTAGAATAATTGAGAAAAAGTAATAAGAAAAAATTATTTGTCATTTATTTATTTTTTATACTAAGTAAATGCAATTAAATTTCTTATAAATTAAATCTGGAATGTTTAGATAAGATTTTAACATTTATAAAATATAAAATACAGCACAATAAATTAGGTATACAGCTTCCTTAAACACACCAGAATATTAGAATAAAATTTAGATTGGTTCAAAATATTAGAATATTTTATTTTACGCAACAATATTACCTTATGAATATGAAGTAAATGGTAGTTAATATTTTGTAGCATCCCCTTTAGCTTTCATAACAGTGTACAATCGATCTTGCATACTATATACAAGGTGTTTACAAACATTTCTATCAATATTAGCCCAAATAGACTTTATATGTGCCACTAACTCAGTTTTACTTGAAGGAGGATTTTCTTGAAGTTTTTTCTTCATTATACACCATAAGTTTTCGATGGGATTAAGATCTGGTGAATTTGGTGGCCAAGGAAGTACCTTAATGTTGTGTTGGCGGAACCAATTCTTAGTTGACACCGAGGTATGCGGGGACGCTAAATCTTGTTGAAAGATGAAATCATCTTCAAATAAATCTTCTGATGATGGAATCATGTAATATTCTAAAATTTCTTGATATATCAGAGAGTTAACCTTTTCGTAGACGATGCATAACTTTCCAGGTCCTTCTGCACTCATACAACCCCAACCATGACACTAGCAGCAAATTTTATGGAACGTTTAAGGCATTCTTTATCAAATGCTTCTTGCTTCATTCTCCAAATTCGAATACCTTGATTACCATATGAAACACAAAACATACTTTCATCACTAAATAATATATTTTTCCAATCTTCATTGCTCCATAAACGTCTTGATTTACACCAATTCAATCTTATATCCTTTTGTCTTGCAGTCATGAGAGGTTTTGTTTTCGGTACACGAGATTCAAATTTAAATTTATGGAGACATCTTAATGTTGTCAATGTAGAAACTTCAACTCCTTCTTCTTTCCATTTTCGGTGCAAGAATCGCACACTTTTAAAACGGTTTTTCTTAACTATACGCTTCAGTTTCCTGTCATCTCTAGCAGATGTTTTTGGTTTTCGGCCACCATTTCGGCGATTATTTTGAAATTTTCCAATTTTTGAATATTGTGTTAGTATTTTACTAACGCTCGATTGCGAACAATGTAAATAATTCGCTATAAAACATTGATTTTTACCGTGCCGATACAAATTAACCATATAAAGTTTAGTAGATTCAGGAATATCACTCACACGGCCCATTTTAAGATGAAAAAGAAACAAACTACAAAAAAGAATACTGATTTTAAATAAAATAGTCTGAATTTAATCAATGATGCCACCAGTTAAGAATTGGTAATAATTAAAGGAGAATTAATGTGAAATATTCTAATATTTTGAACCACTTGAATAAATATTCTAATATTTTGACTTTTCAAAATAATTTTTTTTGCAATTAATCTTTTCAAAAATGATATTAAATTTAAGATAACAAGTAAGTTTAATCAACAATAAGTTCTTAATAAAAATATCGTTTGCATATTTTCATTAAAAGACATTAAATTACCAAACGATATTTTCAATTTCTAAAAAAAAGGTAATTATTCTAATATTTTGAATATGAGCTGTAGTTTAGACTGACACAACCATGAAACGCTTTGAATCTGTTGGAATCGCATAGAAATAAATTAAGTTTTCAAAACTTTATTTACTGGTAACTAATTAAGAAAATCTGACATTATTCTAATTAATCCTTTAACATGTTTATCTTCAAATCTTCATGGGTACTATCTAGTATACAATTATACAGATAACATCAAAATTAAAAATAAAATAAAATAGCATAAATATAAATAAAAATGTGCCTTTTTAAAATTAACATTTTTTATATAAAAAGTATTGTAATGTTATTTAGAAACCTGAAAACCATTTGCACACCAATTGCTTCATTAATAATAATAATAATAATAATGAAACAAACGTATGAATACTCAAAAAGCCATCATTTTTCTTTCACAATTAAGAGATTCGTATATATTATTAAAAAAATATATGGCCAAATACTGCTTTTTTTTGCAGAAATTATATTTGAAAAATCATTGTTTCTTTTTCAATAGTTTTTGTAAAAACATAATTAGATTTTTTTTATGTTTAGGGAGGGGGGGGGGGGGGGAGGAGTCGTAAAATTGATATGTATGATTTCTGATGAAATTAAACTTTTAAAAAATGTATAGTAGGTATGATTGCATATCGACACAAATCATTAAAATAGAAATTTTTCGTAGTATCTTAACAATGAACCTAATTGAAAATTTTAGAATCAACTGTGCAAATGCACTAAATTAATGGCAAAACTGCATGTCAATATAGCACAAGTAACAGCATTTTTTGCATGCTTTAATTTTTATTTTTTCTATTTAACTGCATCTTCAATCTGTTATCTATAATACTCTCTTAATTTTTACTTTTTTTTTTTTTTTTTTTGTAAATTAAACTTTTAATATTTCTTAAAACATCATCAAACATAGCCTAACTTATTATGTTATGTTTTTAATCCATTCATGTTTTTACTGGTGCATATGTACTAAATTAACTATTATACAGTCATAAAACAACATTCTTCTGTTAGATTTAATAAACACTTTGAAACCCTAAAAGTTTCAGCTACCATAAAAAGTGTTAAAAAAAGAAACAAGAAATATATTTCAGTCCTCTCTGGACCATTTTCAATTTTGTACTGAGCCAGATCTGTCTTCTGATGGGCTTACTTCAAATCATTTTTCATCTTCTTCGCATATTTGTGTCTGTTTTTTATCGTTTGTGGCAACCCTGCTCCACCAGTATGTATTCCATGCACTTGATTGCTTTCTGCTCGCTGATTATTTCTGCGGCCAGTCTCTTTAGGGCATGGTTAAAATTACCAAAGTTTGTTAGCTTTTTGGTACCCTGAAAATAAATTTTTATCTTCTTCTCTGCATTTAGCCTTGCTGATGCCATTGTTATGTTTCCCTTCTTTATGTTCTTTTATCATCTTCTCTATGACATTACCGGGATGGCATTATTTTTCTTAAGATGGACAAGACAGAAAATAGTAACAATCCAAGAAATGATTATGTAAAGAAAATGTTGAAACAAGTGAGGGAACGAAAGTATTAAAATCTAAGTAAGACTATAACCCAATGCTTATTCATAAAACAGAAGCCATTATAAAAGATCCAAAATGGCCTAAGCATGTAACTTTTAACTTCAATGCTGTCTCCATAACACAAAGGTTATTTGGGAGATTAACCTTTTCAGACTCCAGGGTTTATTTAGGTACTTTTTTATTTTGACTTGTGGATTTATGCTAACAAACTGATAACTGAGAAAGATTGAATTGTGAAAAAAATTACTATTATTATTATTATTTTTACATAAAATTTAATAATACATAGGGATTCAAAAAATATTTTTTTCTAATAATTTCTTAGGATTTTTTATTTTATTTTACTTTTTTGCATTGCAAAAGCATTTAATAACATAAAATTAATGTTTATTCAATTTTTTTATTACTAATGGACTCTACAAATAGTATCTTAATATGCAATTAAATTATTTACATTTTCATTTTTGTACATTTTTGCTGTAAGCCATTTTTATGTAACACGTAGCTTTCTAAAAAAGCACTATAAGAAGCAGCTTGCTATTTTGCTTAGCTCTACTATCTATTTGTTAGGCTCCATTAGCATCAAATTCTCTTTTTAAAACATTATTTATAGACATGAAAAAAAATTGTAAAGATGTGTATTCTTATAGGATACATCAAATCTGAAGAAGTTAAGGGATTACAAGAACCCTTACAAAATGAGGCCAATACTAAATAAAAGTGAAGGGACATATCAATTGGAGAAAATATTGAAATATGTATGCAGCAAAAATTTTCCAGCATTGTAAAAAATGCTAGAATCAACATAGGAGTTTATCAAAAGTTCAGAAAGATAAGCATTCATAAAATTGACATACTTCCAAGTTTTGATGTAAAAGAACTGTATCTCTTAGTGGATAAAATGGAAATAGTGATGTAGTAAATGAAAAACTAGAAGAAAAATTTGGGAAAATTCAAACATACTTATTTATTAGATTAAATTACTTAGTAATTACATGAGAGTAATTTCTCATTTTATGGCAATTTTTGCTGGCAGATCAATGACCTCTCTATGGGATTGTTTATATCAGGCATTTTGGCCGAATTTAAACTAAGATATCTAGAGGCAAAAATACTAAATAATCAAAGCGGAAGATTAAGACTTAGTTAAGATACATATGGAGCATACACAAATGAGCCACCCTAAGAGCCTAGGTGAATCAGAATATTGACATTTGCTGTAATAAGGAATTAGTACCGTAAAATGGGGTGAATCAGAACACTTTTCAACTTTAACATTAAAAAAAGCAACAATTGATTTTTTTTATTTTTCTACTAGAAACTTCGGTCTTGTTTTGTTCTTTACTTTTTAAGCAAAAACAAAACTTTTTACTGTTTATATATATATTATTATTTTTTTAATGGTATTCAGATTCACCCCGCAAATAGGGGTGAATCGGAACAAATGCTATAATCTTTATTTATTGCAGTTCAAACTTTAATAGGGTTAATAAAAACAGGTAATAATGATGAGGAAGGAATAGGAACACGCAGTTACAGTGAAACCAAGCCTATATTTTATATACAAGTAAAGCTATGCCTTTTTAAAAATTTGAAAACAACTTTTAAATCAAGAAAAATTTAAATTTATTTTAAGAAATTATATTCGAATTGCAGAAGTAGAATTTAATACAAATTTAGCCCTGTCCTGTGTTATCCCTCACTAGTATTTATTGGGTAAGTGATCTATTGAGTAGCCCCAATCACTCCATGTATTAATACGATCTACTAATACCCCCTCAACCCCAGCCCTTAGTAATGTTTAGAGCTGCACCGAGTAGAACTTTGGCCGAGTAGCTGAGTACCGAGTACTCAGCCATTTACTACTCGGCCGAGTACCGAGTAGTTGTGTATAAGAAAGAACTATCAATGCACATGAAGTGAACTTTAAGAGTTACATGTCTGTGTAAATATAATAAACTTACTTCTTTAATATATAATCATATATTTTTTAATTAACTTTTAAATAATTTAATTATACATTTTTTAAAGATAATTTTTAAAATTTCAAACAGTTTAAAACAGTAGCATTATTTGAAGAAAAAAAATGGAAAATAAAAGTGATACATAAAAATTAAATTCAAACAATGCAAATTAACTGATTCTTCAACTTACAAATTCATTTTGATACTGGAAATCTGTATCAAGAATTATTATTGGTTGCTGTAATTTTGAATAATCCAAAGAACTGATGTTAAAAGTAATGATGTAAGCTTGCATTATTCACAGTATGCAACTTACAATGAAATCAGGCTTATTGCCTAACAGGCTAGACATGTTAGCTATAGCTAGAAACATTGTAGGGGGATTTTGATTATTCCATATAGTTGCATGCTCAAATTTTGAAAAGGTTGTTTCCTTGCCTGGATCCAAAAAGATTAATTATTAGAGTAATTAACTGTAATAAACCATAAGATGGAGCTCAAAATATAATATATTGAAAATGTTGTATGAATTAAAACAGCTTTTTTGCCTTTATGCTGCTGAAAGTAAGATAAATTTAATCACAGTTTAGTACAGTAGCAGCAACTACTGCGAAGTGTAATAAAATTGTTATTTTCATTCAGAGTAATCATAACATTGATGAGCTGAAATGAATAGATTCCCATATTAGGAGTTAAACTGTCAATTAAAACATTCCTACATTATTTGGAAAAAGAAAGTTTCGGTCATTTTAATTGTTGTACAATGAAAGGCGGATTAAAAGTAAACTGGAGGGAAGAATTTGCATTTGTGTCTTTTTTTAACTTTTCCATATTTTATTGACATTTTTATGTATTAAATAAAATATTTTTTGAATAATTGCAAATATTATACATTTATATTCAAATAATTTTTACAGATCAGTTATAAATTCTTTTGTCTTCAATAATATCATAAATAAATGAAAAATATTTAATTTAAAGCACCAAAATATTTTATTTCTTTCAAATTAGTTTCAGTAACCATAGCATACCATCATCAGTGCAAAATATGATGATGATGGTATGCTATGGCGACGAAAACTAGCTTGCAAGAAGAAATTAACTATTTTAGTGCTTTAAACTTTAATTTATTCATCTGTAATGTATTGTGCCAAATAATTTCTCATTGTAATGATAATAAATGCTTAGAAATTAAATCCTTACAACTACTCGGTAATGTACTCGGTACTCTGCTCAAATTTTGGCCGAATAGAGTACTTGGTAGATTGGCCGAGTATGCCAAATACCGAGTAAATACCAAGTACTCGTTATGGCCCTAGTACAGTTTGCATCCCTCTCTTTTATAATTGGTTTTCATTTTGAGATTTTGTGTAATGTTGTGGATGTCAGAGAATAATTCTGTGTAGTTTTTGCAACTAATTTGCTATTTTTAAATTCTTTTATTGTGTGTTCCATGTCTGTTGGATTAGGCGTTGACTTTTTTGTTTAACCAAATAATTTCTTGGCACTTTTAACACTTCAAGTAACATGAACAAACCAAAAATTGTTACAATACAGATTCATACATGCGTTTTCATGTATTACATGAAACTATTATTGTATAGGAAAATAAACCATGAGAGAAAACATGTTCTGATTCACCTCGTAAATCTTAAACCTCCGATGTTACAAGCCATTTTTCATTTTTTCATTATGTAGTTTAGAAATAAGTATAATTTATTACAGAATATCGTTTACAGGTCTATCATTAATTAAAAATCCCCTCTCTTAGGTTTAGAATACGAAAAATACTGTAGTTACATACAAAGTTTTGAAGGCATTGAAAAAATGAGGTTTTTGAGGGTCCTCTTGAAGTTTTTTTATATATCCCAGTAGTTGTCCAAACATGTCAAAACTGAATTTTCCAACTCTTAATGTTATTACCTTCTTATAAAAAAATTGGCAACTAAAAATATCATCACATATATTTATAATGAATTTATTTGTATGACCAGGAAGTTTAGTCCCTATTCACCCTATTTTATGGTAAGAGAAGAAATTAAGACAATAAAAACCATAGCTAAAACAGCTGGTTTGAAAATCTGTATAATATAAATACAAACTGTACAGAAAACATATTAAAAAACTATCAAAAATAATCACCACTCAAAATGCAAGAAGATATTTCACCCGATCAGTACAATACGATAAAGGAGCTGCTAACATACTTAAAAAAGAAGCTATGAAATATAACTTCAATACCAGCAAAGCCCAATAAAAATATCTTTCAGAGAATAAGAAATGAAAAAGACCGATTAGATGATTTTGAAAACTTCAGTTATATGCAGGATCAACCTAATAAACGAGAAGGGGAATGAAAATTGTTATATTGGAGGAACAAAATGAACAATAGAGAAAAGCATAAAAGAGCATAAGAAGGATAGAAAGAATGGAAAGGTAATAATGGCTCTCGCAAAACTCAATGCTGAGGAGAAGATAGAAATCAATTTTAAGTGTACCAAAAAACTAGCAAAGTATGAGAATTTTAACTAAGTGCTGAAGAGGGGGGTCATGGAAATAGTCAGCAAAAACAAAGCAATCCACCACATGAAACATTTGCTTGAGGAGCAGGATTGCCGCAAAATGATAAAGAACAGACATGAATATGCAAAGACAAAAAATGATCAGAAGTGAAGGCAAGTAGAGGACAGGTCTGGTTCAGTGCGAAATTGAAAATGGTCCAGAGAAGACTCAAATATATCTTTTTGTTTCTTTTTTAACGCTTTTTATGGTAGTTAAAACTTTCAAGGTTTCAAAGTTTTCATTAAATTTGAATTAACTATTATTTATTTTTAAATTTAAATCAATATATAATTGTATGATCTGTATATAATTTTATGTAAAAAATCAACATTTATTTATTTAGCAATGTATTTCTAGCCTTTAATCCTCTTTTTTTTTTTTGTATGCTTATGGGTTAAAAAATATATGTATAACATGATTTCAAATTAGGACTGCTGTCTGGCTCAGATAAGAAAAACCCTGGGTAGGGTTGCTGCTTAAGGAAGGGGGGGGGGGTTCCAAAGTATGTAAGATGAAAAGTTCATCTGTAGAAGTGACTGATCACTGATTGACTGATTGAATGGGAAAAAATTTGTGAAAAAAGAAAATGGATGCCCCTAAAATAAAAGGGGACCAGCTACGACATAACAGAGCCAAGTCGAGACTGGTTCCAGGGTTTTTCTTATGAGAGACACATAGCATATTTTATGAATGCTTTTTTAACTGCTTAACATTGCATCATTTTATATTTTTTTATTTTCTGCACTATTTTTATTACTATACAATAGCATGTGCTTACATTTTTACTCCTTTATTGCATGTATTGCACTGTATGTTGATCTAATTGCACTGTTTTCTTTGCATGTATTTTATGTTTTTATAGTGCACATTATTTTCGAACATTCCATCAGTACCCACATCTTAGAAGGAAGAAAATTCAGCCTCCAAGAACAAGATATACTTCAAAACATTTTTCTGTAAATCGAGAACAGCTTTTACCTGAAAGAATAAGTTTTTATAAAAGTCCCAGAAGTTCGGGTAGTGGTAGCCTGTCTCTTTCTAACTATAGCTCACCTGACGAATATTTGTCTGAAGATATAGCTGAAAAAGTTCAAGAATGCAGAGATACTTGCTATTTTGAGTTACCATATAGTTCTAAAAGGTATAAATAAATCTAAATCAACAGAGGATTTTTCACAAAAGAGTTACTTCGTCAGGCTGCCTTATTAAAATAATAATTGCAGTTTGGTAATTTGGATTATGATTTATGGCAGACATTGAATTATTTATTGTAAAATTGTTGTGGATAATAATTCTTCTATTATTTAAATTTTAGATGTGATCAGAAATTTTTATTTTCCCTTATTGGCAGTACAAATCTTCCTGTAACATTTCAATATTCATGCCTCATTTTTCAAAATTCAATAAATTTGATACTTACTTGCACTTTGACACTAATTATGGCTGTTATAAATCAAACTTGTTGCTTTGTTAATTTGATTGTGGAAAATTTATCTATAAAGGACAATTTATGAAATTTTGTTTGTTATTTTCAGGTGGCACAAATTAAATAATTCTTAAAATTGCAATATTCATTCAGTAATGTTACTTGCTTTTAAAATTTAAATGTATGTAAATTTCAAAATGCTGCATTTAATTTAATTTGCATAATTTTTAAAGTGATTTAGGTATATTTGGACTTGCTTATTTTATGCATCTGTAAGCACTAGTCAAATAGTTTTAAGATAATGTGATATTTTCATATAGTAAAATAGGTACATTTTCATGTATCAAAGAACACACAAATGTTATAATATGTGTAATAATGTGTAGCTATATATATATATAGCATTTACCACTATAAGTTTTATATTGTGTTATACTCAAAATGATTAAAACTTATAACATTTTATGATGAAAGGTTTTTAAAACTAAGTTTTATATTTATACGTAAATTTTGTTTTAAAAAAATCTTTTGTCTAAACATTAATTAAAAAAATGTATATAATGTATATTTATAGAGAAACAATCTTGAAAAAAAAAAAAAATTGCATTGAGGCAGAAATGAACATTATAATATCTTGTTTCAGAGATAAATATTTTTAGAGTTAGGAAGAATTCTTTTAAATATTGCATGATTTAAGAGAATTAATATCAAGGCCATATTTAATCTACAGAAACTATTAGAGGCAAAATTTTCAGAACAGTGGTTGGAGAATTTTATCTCTTTCACCTCCCCCACTCCCTCTTCCCACCACAAAAAATAAGTCACAACCTGTAGAAAAATAACTGCATTTAAATGTATACAGTAAACAGGGTGCCCCAAAAGTAGCATCCAAACTCTGCACAGCCATATTCCTAATTGGGAATGCATAAAAAATGCCCAAGGAATTGTTTCTGTATGATCTATAGTTTACGAGTATAATACAAAAAACAAAGTATGACACCTCAGCGTAGGCAAGAAATAAAGACTTTTTTGGCACATCAACAGCATAGTTGCATCAAAAGTATTTGCATACTTTTCCAGACAATAACATTCAAAACATTCACTGAGTATTTCACATCATGTGTGCCGTGGAATGGTGTTAAGCTACTGTTGAACTTGTATTTAAAATGGCATTAGTATGATTATCATGTATTTCATCATCCCGTCGCTTCATGCATGGGCATGTATATGCCATATGTGCAGTGAACATTTCAAACCTTATAGTCTGGATATATATTTAAATGCTGCTGTTGATGTGACCTTTATGTTGTTTTTTCCTTACAACAGTTGTGACATACTTTGTTTTTCACATTTTTCTTGTAAAGACAGCTACAGTTCTTTAGGCATTTTTTATGTACTCCTTATGAAGAATTTGTTTATGCAGAGTTTGGGTGCTATTTTTGGGACACCCTGTATTTTATTAATTTTTTAAATGTTCTATTAATCACTTCATGGAAACAGGTATGAGGAAACAGTGCTTATACCTGCAGCTACCTTGTGGAAAATGTTGAAATGATTAAAAACTACAGTTGCATTTTAACTACATATGTTATCTGATTTATTTTGTTAGGATTTTTAAAAAAATAATCTGTAACTTTATGAAAACTAGAGTAAATTGGAACTTTGATCCAGTTCAGACTTCAGCACTGCTAATTTGGTCATAGTCCGGGAGCCGACCGTCGATTTACCTATGTATCGAGTAAAAGGACCGGACATACATCAAAATGTAGGTCTCAATGTGCACATTAAGAATATCACTGTCTGCCAGGTCCTATCCTGCCGGAACGCAAGGCAGCCGCACTTTTATGACGTCAATTTTGAGTGTTTACCTATGTATCAAGTACAAGGACCAGACATACATCAAAACGTAGGTCTCAATGTGCACATTAAGAATATAACTGGCTGCCACATACATCAAAATGTAGGTTTCAATGTGCACATTAAGAATATAACTGGCTGCCACATACATCAAAATGTAGGTTTCAATGTGC
Organism: Maratus speculifer; assembly: GCA_964019185.1. Lineage (NCBI taxonomy): Eukaryota > Metazoa > Arthropoda > Arachnida > Araneae > Salticidae > Maratus > Maratus speculifer. The sequence continues at coordinate 28,948,451 of OZ025300.1, forward strand.
ACATTAAGAATATCACTGGCTGCCAGGTCCTATCCTGCCGGAACCCGGTCGCAGCCACACTTTTGGGACGTCAATTTTGAGTGTCTACCTATGTATCGAGTACAAGGACCCGACATACATCAAAATGTAGGTCTCAATGTGCACATTAAGAATATCACTGGCTGCCTTGTGTTCCGGCAGGATAGGACCTGGCAGCCAGTGATATTCTTAATGTACACATTGAGACCTACATTTTGGTGTATGTCCGGTCCTTGTACTCGATACATAGGCAAACACTCAAAATTTACGTCATAAATTTGCGGCTGCCACCGGGTTCCGGCAGGATAGGACCTGGCAGCCAGTTATATTCTTAATGTGCACATTGAGACCTACATTTTGATGTATGTCGGGTCCTTGTACTCGATACATAGGCAGACACTCAAAATTGACGTCATAAAAGTGTGGCTGCCACCGGGTTCTGGCAGGATAGGACCTGGCAGCCAGTTATATTTTTAATGTGCACATTGAGACCTACATTTTGATGTATGTCTTGGCCTTATACTCGATACATACGTAAACACTTAAAAATGACGTCATAAATGTGCAGCTGCCACCGGGTTCCTGCAGGATAGGACCTGGCAGCCAGTGATATTCTTAATGTGCACATTGAGACCTACATTTTGATATATGTCTTGGCCTTGTACTCGATACATAGGTAAACACTCAAAATTGACATCATAAAAGTGCGGCTGCCACCGGGTTCCAGCAGGATAGGACCTGGCAGACAGTGATATTCTTAATGTGCACATTGAGACCTACATTTTGATGTATGTCCGGTCCTTGTACTCGATACATAGGCAAACTCTCAAAGTTGACGTCATAAATGTGCATCTGCCACCGGGTTCTAGCAGGATAGGACCTGACTGCCAGTGATATTCTTAATGTGCACATTGAGACCTACATTTTGATGTATGTCGGGTCCTTGTACTCGATACATAGGCAGACACTCAAAATTTATGTCATAAAAGTGTGGCTGCCACCGGGTTCCAGCAGGATAGGACCTGGTAGTCAGTGATAATCTTAATGTGCACATTGAAACCTACGTTTTGATGTTTGTGCCAGCCAGTGATATTCTTAATGTGCACATTGAAACCTACATTTTGATGTATGTCTGGTCCTTTTACTCGATACATAGGTAAACACTCAAACTTGACGTCATAAAAGTGCGGCTGCCACCGGATTCCGGCAGGATAGGACCTGGCAGCGAGTGATATTCTTAATGTGCACATTGAAACCTACATTTTGATGTATGTGGCAGCCAGTTATATTCTTAATGTGCACATTGAGACCTATGTTTTGATGCATGTCTGGTCCTTGTACTCGATACATAGGTAAACACGCTGCCTTGCGTTCCGGCAGGATAGGACCTGGAAGACAGTGATATTCTTAATGTGCACATTGAGACCTACATTTTGATGTATGTCTGGTCCTTTTATTCGATACATAGGTAAATCGACGGTCGGCTCCCGGACTATCATTGTTGAATTAAAAAAGTACTACTTTTCTTCCATTACTGTAACTTGGGATTAATTGGACCAAAAACAAAAATGTATTTAAAAGAATCTAATGTTTATTCAATTGAGAGTATTCATGACATTTACCAATACTCTAATAGGCAACAATATTAACTAGTAACACAGTAAATCTTGAACCAAGTTAAAGTATTTTTTACTTTGAACTGAAGTTGGACTCATGTTCCATTTTATAGTATATGATTAAAAGTTTGTTACTTTGAGATTACTACTATTTAATAAGAATTTGTTGAAGTGAAAGAAAAATGTAGCATTATAGGTAATTACTATTTTAAATTAATGCGAAAGATATATTAACTTTGTGTTCATTATAAAACTTTTTAAGCCATTTGCAGAGCATAGTTTTTCTTACTTATTGAAGTTCATTTGGCATTTTAATAAAATTATTTTATTGTCTATTTTGAATAAGAGTTATTTATAACTTTTTCAATTAAATAAATTGTGATTTAACAACTAAATAAAATTTTGATTTGTATAAATTGTCATATTGCTTTTATGTATGGAATTGAACATTCTTTGTTGTTTTTTCCATTGTTAGGAAGTGAAACAAGTTTAAAGAACTTCTACAAAAAATCCTTGTTGCATTCATAATGTTATAGAAAAGTAATGTTTAATTCGGTGTTTAATGATGCAGAAATATACATTCACAGCAAAAAAAAAAAAAAAGAAAAAAAAAATCTTGACATTTGCAATTTTAGACGTTTCTTAAATATCTAGAAATATACACAATGAATGACTCTGAAACTCCAGATATATAAACAAAATAGTACAGGTCATATATTTCCGAAAAGATTTTTTTCCAAAATCAAATAGGGGACCGCAAACAAATTGAAAAAGAATGAATATCCTTTAAATTACCGTGTCAAAACTAATGTAGCAAAAGTGTTTAAACTACAGTTTATGATTAAGTGGCTTATGGTAATAAACTGTGTTCATTTTTTATGCAGATAGCATAAAGTTTTTATAAAAATGGTCTGAAATTTTGACAAGTTTTTTGCTTATAATTTGCAGAGTTCTTAATAAAAAACAATGTTCTTTTCTGAACATATGAGAAACAACATTGTGCATAACACCCTGTAATCAAATTAAAAAATATTAATAATTGTGTGAAAAATGAGCAGGTTTATTAAATAAATTTTCACTGTGCATGCGTCACCTCTATAAAAAATTCATTTGCATTTTGTGTTAGCTAAATGTATAGAGCAACTTTTGTTAAAGTTTCAAAATCCTAGCTTGAAAATTCTAAAACTTATCGTCAAAAGAATAAGATCAAAATTCGATATTCCTAAAATGAAACAAAAAATGAGGAGCTATATCCTTATTCCATTGATTAGTGTCTACACAATACTGCATGCACTACTCTATTTGGATACAGCTCCTCATCTTTTTGCTTCATTTTGGGAATAACGGATTTTGGTCTAATTCTATCGACGATAATATTCAGAATTTTCAAGATATGATTTTGAAACTTTAACAGAAGTTGCTCTATACATCTAGCTAACACAATATGCAAATGAAATTTTTATAGAACTGACACATGCACAGTGAAAATTTAATTAGTAAACCTGCTCATTTTTCATACAATTATTAATATTTTAAAATTTTGATTATAGAGTATTATGTACAATGTCATTTCTCATATTTTCTGAAAAGAACATTGTTTTTTATTAAGAACTCTGCATATTATAAGCAAAAAACTTGGCAAAATTTGGGACCGTTTTTATAAAAACCTTAATTTCTCTACAAGTATACATGCTATCCGCATAAAAAAGACCACATTTTATTACCATAAACCACTTAATCATAATCTGCAGTTTGAATGCTTTTGCTACATTATTTTTGACAGGGTTATTCAAAAGACATTCGTTCTTTTTCAATTTGTTTACAGTCTCCCATTGAATTTTGGAAAAAATCTTTTCGAAAATGTATGACCTGTACTATTTTGTTTATATATCTGGAGATTCAGAGTAGAGGTCTGCACGGGCCGGAATTTTCAGGCCCAGGCCCGGCCTGTCCCGGCCCGTTGTAAAACTCAAAAGTTTGGCCCGGCGTGGCCCAGCCCGTACAGAAATTAGTGAAAACAGGCCCGGCCCGTTTTGGCCAGTTACAATTCGCTAAAAATTCAGATTTTTAGCATATAATTAAGATTCCTTTAAAGTTTACTGCATACTTATCTATGGAATGATTTTACAGTATATTTTACAGAAAATACACATTAGCAACATTAATGATTACTTAGATTACTAGGCTTTCAACATTCAAATAAAGATTCATTAAAAAATTAATATGGCCTAGAATAAAAGAAAAAAGAAAGAAAGTTAAAAACATCGTAACTTTTGAAGCTGTTTAATAAAAGAAGATTTATAAAAATATTTCTATATCATTTTGTTAAAGATTTAAATCCAAGTTCATTCGTTAATTCAAAGAAGTCCCTTTCTGATACATTTCTAAATTCATTTTTTTTTCTCAGAAACGCATAAGATTTGCAAATGTCTTTATTCAGCAACTATATAATCGAATGGCGTTATCCATTTTTGATTCAAGCAATTTAGGAATACTGCAAGCAAATAAAATAGTGTCATAGTTAGCATTTTGAATAGAATTTTCGGAAATGATAGCATGGGAAGGAAGAAAAACCTGCAGCTATTTGAGAAACTATTGTATCTCAACAAGGTTATACAAGTATTTTATTTACCAAAAATGAAAAACGCTATTCGATTCCAAATACCTTCAATAGCCAGGCTTATTACTTTTATTCTTTTACAATTAAAAATTAATCTGATATGTGTGGAAATTTCACGTTATTGAGAAATTAATTTAAAAACCATCAAGAAGTATATATCCAATGATTAAGCTAACATAAGTTCTTTATTGCTGTTAATAATTTTACAAATCATGTTGTCTGCCCTACAGATCATGAGAACAATTAAGTCTAGCACCGGTTCGGGAAATCTATATGTAGAAATATAATGCAAGCTTGATCTCTGCCCGGCACGAGTCAGCTAAAAAAATATTAAAGCGGGTTACACACAATGTAACTGTCCGATGTCCGATGTCTCTACACTGTACAAGTTACATTTTTATGTTGATGCTGTCAAACTAGTATGGCTCGTGACGCACATTTATACTTATTGTATTTAAAACCATTTTCATTGAAAATAGGTCTATTTTACCGTTTCTACTTAAATCTTCAGAACGGGCGGCCCGACAATTTTTTATCGACCTGACCCATATGGTCGGTCCAATTTTTTTGCCGGCCTGGCCCGTTGAAAAAATTATTCTAATTCTGCCGGCCTGGCCCGGCCCGGCCCGTTAGAAAATCCAAAATAATTCTGCCGGTTACGGGCCCCGGGCCAAGCCCGGCCCCGTGAGACCTCTAATTCAGAGTCATTTCTCATGTACAGTGTCTCAGAAAAGTGATGGGGCACTTGTGCTTTATAAAAAGAAACTGCAATAAAATAAATAAACAAACATGTGCAAAATTTTTTTGGGTGTGTTTCATATTTAAAGTTAGTAACGATTATTACATAACATACATTTTGTCAAAATATTAAAATATTAATTTAGTAAAAATACAATTGTTCAGAACGGAACAAAAAATGGCTCACATAAGTGATGGGACACTTACTTTTCCATCAAATATTTATCCAAAAATTTTACTTTTTAAAAGGTTTCAATATTTTGTTGGATTTCCTTTTACTTTTAAAACATGATTTAATCTTTTTGGGATGGATTCGACTAATTTTTTTTGTGATTTCTGGAGTGATTTTAACCCATTCTTCTTGAAGCACCGATTTTAGTTGTTGTTTTGAAGAAATAGTGTGTTTGCGAATTCTTGATTCCAATTCTTGCCAAATATTCTCTATGGAATTTAAGTCTGGAGATTGTGGTGGTGTTTTTATTATTTCAGGACAGTTATATAGCAGTCAGAGTCTAACGTTCAGAGCAGTGTGCTTGGGGTCATTGTCCTGGTAGAATTTAAAATCGTTATGAAGGTTCAATTTTTGTGCTGAAGATTTCAAATTTTGCTTTAAAATATCAATATACTTGTACTGATCCATTATACTGTCAATAAAAACAAGATTACCAACTCCAGCGAACGACATACACCCCCATACCATAACTCCTCCTCCACCATGTTTTACTATTGGTACCAAGTTCTGTTTGTGAAATTCTTCCCTGGGTTTTCTCCACACCAAGATTCTACCGTCAGAACCAAATATATTAAATTTACTCTCATCAGCAAATATAACTTTATTCCAGTAATCAGAATTCTTATTTATGTTAGATTTTGCGAAAGCTAGTCTGAGTTTTCTATTCTTTTCACTTACGAAGAATTTTTTCCTGGCTACTCTACCGTGATATCCAGCAGATCGAATTACCCTTCTAATAGTCTCAGGATTAACAATTATTCCATATAATGCTTGTAAATCAGCAGCAACTTTTGAAGCACTATTTCTTGGATTTTTTAAAATATTTCGAACGATAATTTGCTTTATTCCATTGGATAGCTTTGATGGTTGGCCAGGTCTTCTTTTATCCTGAATCATATGATTCTTTTTATATAGTTTAATGATATTGAAAACTGTTGAATGACTCAAGTTAACTGTTTCAGCAGTTTTTCTAATAGACTTTCCACATTCAATATGCAAATTAATAACTAATTTTCGATTTTCAGGCGAAGTTTCTTTTCGTTTAGCATTCATGGCTACACAGAGCTAAAAAACACAAAAATTCCAAAACAAACTGGAGAGAAATACTGCAGAGAATTTTATAAATTATTGCCAATTGCTTTTAAGTAAAAATAAAACCCCCCAAAATATTTTTATTGCTTATTTCAGACGATTTTTGTTGCATATACAATGGTGTCCCATCACTTATGTGAGCTATTTTTTTCACCGTTCTAAACATTTGTATTTTTATTAAATTAATATTTTAATATTTTGACAAAATGTATGTTATGTAATAATCTTTACTAAATTTAAGTATGAAACACACCCACAAAAAAATTTGTACATGTTTTTTTAATTTATTTGATTAGTTTCCTTTTGTAAAGCACAAGTGTCTCATCACTTATGTGAGACACTGTATATTTCTTGATATTTGACCAACCGCCTGAAATCGCAAATGTCAAGATTTTTTTTGCTGTGACTGTGTAATAAAAAATTATAACTTTTATCTTGATCACTTTAAAAACTTGGATATAGAAAAAAAAAAAAATAGCAGATACAGAAAAAAAAATACTTATATATATAAAAAAGCTGTCTGCATTTGTTATTTGAATTCTTAGAAACTAAAAATGACATATTTTATGTAACAATAGTTTTTTTTTTAAATTGTCTTCATTCAATTGGAGTACAAACACAGAGAAACATTACCAAACTAAGAATAAAATATGTAAAAAAAAAAAAAAAGTCTTTGATCTATTGTGTTGAGATTATAATTGTAATTCACCAAATATTGTTAAATTATGTCAATATTTTTAACACAATGAAAATAAATCTTTTTTTTTTTTGGGGGGGGGGGGGTGTCTAGTAAATCTTGTCTAGGGTCTAAGTAATCCTGGTTTAAGATACATTTTGCCTCTGTATTTTTATTTGTGTTTCTTATTTACTTTTTTAAATATTTACAATTTAAATGTAAAGATTAACAAATCTGAATTGCTTAAAAACTTTAATTTTATATTTACTCAATCATCAACATTAAAAATGAGTTTAAATGGTGAAAAAAGGTTTTCAGATATTTTTCAATTTCAAATATGTGAGTTAAACTGGACAAAAGTGAATGAAATACACAATGTGGAAACCTAACTTAATGAAATATGTTTTGAATAGGAGATGTAATCTCTAAAATAAAAACATAAACTGTTCTGAGAAGATCTTAAAGTCATATGTATCTTGTTAGGTTTCTGTTTTGAATAAATGTTTCAAGGATGAGAAGAAAAAAAAAAGCTATATAGGAAATTATTTTAGTGGATTTCTGGATCAGTTGAAATGTCTGCCAATCAACTTAAAAAAATCAGTATTTCTTTTTTAATTTGACATTTATGGGATTTTTTAAATAATCAATTCAAATGATGCATAAATTTTAATTATGTTTCATATTTAATATTTCTAAGAATGTTTTTTATGTGTAAAAGTATTCATTATTAGCTTATATAAATTTTTTTTTAGAGCCTATGATCCTGCTGACTTTGAACATCTACAAGTGTCAAGTGAAATGAAGGAATTATTTCAATATATAACTAGGTATTCTTTGATTCTTCCACTTGCTTTGATCCTATAGATTCTAATAAAAAGCACTTATATAGTATGAAATTTTAGATATACTCCTCAAAATATTGATCTTGATACTAAGCTGAGACCTTTCATACCTGAGTTCATACCTGCCGTTGGAGATATTGATGCTTTTATTAAAGTAAGTTTTATTATTCATGTAGTAATTTTCTGTATCTTTCTACATACAGGACTATTTGCAGGATATACATTTTTCTCTTATTTAATGTCTATACAGGGTGATTCAGCTCGTCGGTGACAAACTTTAAGGATCGATAGAGCACACCTAGACGAACATTTTTGAATAGGGAATGTAGGGTCCCTGACGCGATGGTAAGGCGCTAGGCGCTTTCGAAAATTTGGGTGCCGAAATTCGAAACGTCATAAAAACTAGGGAAATGGTTAGATTTTCTTGCTTGTTGCGTCGAAATGATTCTGTTTGTTTAGACTTTCTTCAGTACCAATTTGATAAGCGTATCTCTTAAAACATGGATAGGGGGCGCTGCAGACTTTGGAGAGCTAGACAACAACTTTAAGCCCGTTATTTTGATAATTTAACACATGCTCGCCAAAGTTTATACTCTAACTTAAAGTTTGAACCCAAAAGTAGAGCCCTGCAAAAAGCGTAAGAGCCGGAATAAAATGTCAAAGTACAGGGTGGTCGAAACTCGAAGGCTCCTAAGAGATAAACAAACAGATTTCTTGACTTATGGCATGCATTTTCATGATTCTGTTTGCTGGGGCTCTCTGAAACTCAGTTGAACGGTACAAAAAGAAACATCGATAGGGGGCGCTTTGGGCAAAAAACATAATTCGTTGACATTTCGGACGCTAACTGGAAACGGGGCGCTACGATCAGTTAGAAACAAAACAAGAGAGTAATTTACTTATCATAAGAAGCTATTAAAACTGCAGTTTTTTTTTTTTTTTTTTTTTTTAAAAACATAGCTGGTTTCAATCATGCACAATGCGCGCAATAAAATTTACATAAGGTGCTTTTTGCTGATTTATGCAAAAGATATCGTACCATATCGATATGCAAAAGATACGTAATGCGTAGACGACAACACGAGATGACGTAGTTGTATGCGCAGACACGTCTTTTGTGTCAGCCATTTTTTCTTCCTTAACACTCTAAAATACATAATTCTAATTATATATATCGTAATATTGTAAAATGGCATGGCTTACTATCTTATATTTTGTTCCAACTTCCATTTTTCTTCTTTGCCGGCATTTTCCAATCTTCCGATCTTTTGTTTACATGTTCAAATCAATCGCTTATCTTTTGTTTTTCCGATCGTCGCTGATGGGTGTGTTCATCCTGGTTTGATCATTCCGTTCGATCGCAATCCGCAAGCATCGCGGATCGCAACTCGTAAGTGGCTGTCTTGCATTTCTCCCATCGCAAGTCAGGAGCTCGCTTGCTCAACTCGGAGGGGCGTATCCAGTTTCGAATTGCCGCTGCTATTTAAACCGGCTGAGATATGTTGTGCTGGGGATTTTGAAGCGATGCTATGAGCTAGCAATATTGAAGTCAATATGATATAGTTTCAGAAATGTTTTTTTTAGATTCATCCAGTTTTTAAAGTTAACAAACTTGTGTTTAATTACGCCAAATCCGTTGCTGGACATTTAATTGTGAAAATGGTTTTTCAACTTCGCCCGTTTGTCATTTTACCAGCAGTCATAATTCATTTGTGTTTTTAATTAAGTCTTCATATTCATTTGTGGACATTATTATCTTCAGTTAAAAAACTCTACATGTTTTTAAGACTTTTCATCGAAACAGTTGGTGTGCCGTATCATTGGAATTTTTCCAGTACGTCGATAGCTGTCATCCATAAGTGAGTCCGTTTTGGTTTTCAGTGCTATCCTAATATTGTTATATGCCATGCCATGCCATTTAATAAGTAATATTATGTCATTATATAGAATAGTTTTAATTTAAATACGGAATTGAACTTATTTTCTGTTTACATTTTACCAGTTATATTTTTCATCTAAGTTTATACATATTTTATTTAAACTTGAATATTATTTCATGACATAGAATAACTTTAATATAAATCTGGAACTGAACTTGTTTCTGTTTACGTTATGCCTGTTATATTTTTCACCTGGATTTATACATGTTTTTATTTAAACTTGCATTTATTTTTTCGTTAATAAACGTTAGTCTTATTTCACTGAAAAACAGTTTCTTTAATGAATGCCTTACACTACACTGTCACAATGTCACCAATACTTACTCTCTTAGGTCACCGAAGTTGCACTATTATAAACTGCTAAATTTTATTTTGTTTTAGATGGTTCTTGTTACAGAACCGATCACGGGTTATGGGCCCAAAGCGAATACGCTTTTAAACCCTTTACGGCGGCCATAACCTAATTGGTGACATTTCAAAAAATTTGACAGTTGTTTGTAGTATGCGGCCATTGGACCTCCGAGTCATTTTAGAGGGGGGGGCCGCAATATAAAATTTTTTTTTGAAGGTTAAATGAATTTGTTTTTTTTATTGATATGAAATACAAAAAGGTTTTTTTTTGGATAACTTATAATAGAAATTTTGTTTATGTACTATCTGACTACTAAGTACGTTATTTAAAAAAAAAAAAAAAAAAAAATTTTTTTTTTCCTTTTTTCTGTCAAATCTTCTGTTTAAGGCATGGCCATGGCTAACATACAGGTGTGCATAACAAAACTGAATTCTCACAATTATGGAACTTGGGCAGCTGACGTTAAGTATCTATTATTAGATAAAAATGCGTGGAGCATAGTTAATGGCACTGAAAAGGCTCCTGATGAAAATGACTCTGTAGCGACAAAAGAATATCAATCCAGAGTCAGGTCTGCCCTATCAATTGTGTATTTAAATGTTGAAAATGAATTCCGGAGAATCATAGAAAATATCGACGACCCTCATGAAGCCTGGACTAAACTTAAACTGCATTTTCAGCCTGATAACCGGGCACGCCACATGCAGCTCTTTGGCGAAATACTTTCCTGTAAAATACAACCTGAGGAGCCCGTTGATATGTTTGCAGCTCGCCTCCAAAGACTTGCTGACCAACTTGCTGCGATAAATGAGCCAATCAAAGAAACTTACCTTACATTTCAATTGCTTAGATGGCTCCCGAAGAAGTTCGACAACATGGTGCAAGGGATTCTGCGATGGCCAGACCAACAGTTCACGTTTAAAGATGTTCTTACAGAGTTAGTCGCAGAGGAGTCCCGTATCAAACTACGAGAGGACGACAGAATAGATGCCGTGCAGTCTCATTTCTCTAGAGCCTGTTCCTCAAAGAAGTGTTCCTTTAAGCCTAAGTTCAGAGGTCGGTGTCACAAATGTGGACGCAGAGGACATTTACAGAGTCAGTGTAGAGTGCCTGATGTCACCCGCCAGGAATCCTGTCTTAGCTCTAGTTCCAGAAGTTCCATGATGCCTAGAGACTCCTCCAATTCCGGTTCCGTGGTGTACAGAGACTCTTCCAGTTCTAGAAATTCTTCTTTGTCCAGAGGTTCCTCTTTTTCCAGAAATTCATCGAAAGACTCTTCCGTATCCAGTCCTGTCCGTGCTCAATCTGATGGTCATAGATCCAGAAAAGATGTGCCTCGCAACCGACGTCAACGTAAGCCAACAAGCCAGGTAAATTACCTCATACAATCTAATCTGAGTAACATAAAATGTGGTGGAGACGCCTGGGTCTTTGACACAGGTGCCTCCCACCATTTCTGTAAAGATAAAAGTTTATATGTTAAGTTCAAACCATTAAAAAATGAGGAATTGGCTGTTGCTGTTGACGGTGCTACTTTCCCTATCGAGGGCACCGGTTTAGTGGATTTAAAAATAAATGGGGAAATGGTTCGCTTCGGCGACGTCATGTATTGCCCTAGTCTAAGACATAATCTAATTTCAGGTCCCAGACTTGATATAATGGGTGCCAGGTTCAAAGGAGGTGAGGGAAGGGTCAAGGCATATCGGGATTCTGGCACACTTTTTCGTGCTTTTCTTAAAGATGGCATTTACTGCCTCTATCCAGATCCTAACCATAAAAATAGAAATAAAGACCCTAAAACTAACCGTAATCAAAATCCTAAAAAGGTACGTTTCCAAGCCTCAACCGTTCAAAAAGATGATTTTAAACTCTGGCATAGACGCCTTGGGCACATCAGTTCCACATTAATTGAACATACTCTAAAATGTAATGGCGTTAGGGGCTTACCACCCATTAAATGTAAAGACTTTGAATGTGAAACATGTAAAATTAATAAACACAGACGAACATCATTCCGCCCAATAAACCAAATAAGATCTAAACGACCTCTAGAACTGCTACACACTGACCTGTGGGGTCCGACACAAATAACAGGGCGAAACGGGGAGAAGTATTTTCTAACTATAACAGACGACTTCTCTCGCAAAGTGTCGGTATACCCCTTATGCAGTAAAACACAGGTGTTTAAAGTATTTTCTAACCACGTAAAAAGAGCAGAAAGGTTTTTGGGCACCAAAGTAAAAGAAGTTCGTAGCGACAATGGGCGGGAATTCGATAATGAAGCATTCACCAAATTCTTTGAGGACAATGGCATACGACACGAATTTACCAATGTATATTCTCCGGAGCAAAATGGAGTTTCAGAACGTTTAAATCAAACAATAATGGACGGGGCTCGCTCAATACTCAATGAAAGTAAACTCAGTCTCAAATTCTGGCCAGAAGCTGTCTTATACATCGCATACACTCTTAACCGAATATGTCACAAAACTCAGAAAAAAACTCCTTTCGAATATTATTGTGGTAATAAACCATCCATAAGACATTTACGACCTTTTGGTACGGTGGCATATGTGGGGGTACCTAAACAACTAAGAAACTCCAAATTCGATCCGAAGGCTAAAAAGGGTGTTTTAGTGGGTTACGCAATGTCTACAAAAGGCTACAGGGTATGGATTCCCGAAACCAATAAAATAATAGAGACAATAAATGTTAGGTTTGGTGACGAATCTGTATCCAGAAGTATCCACAAACACAGTGAACAAGGTCCAAGCTATTCAATTGGCACAAACCCATTTACAACTTCGGAGCAGCGCAACGGAAGCGATCTGGGACCCTCTTACATCCTAAGTTCCGAACCACCTGAAATAGACCCTTTGACTGACCTTCAACCTGACAGATTTACTTCAGAAACACCACCCACTCAAAGTATTAGACCGAGTACCTCTAAATCTTCCGACTCTGCCTCCTCACACCCATCTGAGGGTGACAGTGACGAGGATGGCGAGGACTTTACTAGAACTCTCAGGGAAGCTGTCTGGTTTCGTAAGCCTGTAACTAGGCCTGACAAATCGAGAACCGACGTCTACTATTACGAGTTGGGTGAGACACAACGTCTAAGATCACTGAAGGAAGTAAGAGATTACTGTCAATCTAATGGTATCAAATTTAATCCGTCACTGTTCAGTTTTAAAGGAAGCAATAAGTATCAAGGCATTGTAAAGTCCACTCCTAGTACTAGCTCAAGTCCTAGTTACACACCTCCACACACCTCTTTCTCTGAAACTCATAAAACCAATACCTGACTAGAAGACTCCATACCTAACACATATAAACAGGCATTAAAATCCCCTCAGTGGAAACTCTGGAGACAGGCAATGCAGGAAGAGATGGATGTTATAAATAAAAGACAAGTATGGGTATTAACATCTCTGCCACCCAACACCGAACCACTAGGCTGCAGATGGGTATTCACCATCAAACGAGACGACAAGGGACGGGTTGCAAGATATAAAGCGAGACTTGTAGCACAAGGCTATAAACAAGTCAGGGGTGAAACGTACGATGAGACGTTTTCGCCCGTAGTCAATTTCAGTCTAATTCGCTTTTTCTTTGCAGCCCTTGTCTCCTGTCTCGGATGGATCCACACTCAGTGTGATGTAAAAGGAGCCTATCTGTACGCCCCTCTTTCTGATAACATCTACATGAAACAACCATCAGGGTTCGAGGTAAAAGGTAAAGAACATTTAGTCTGCAAACTCCAGAGGGCCCTTTATGGCCTCCACCAGAGTGGACGAGTATGGTTTTATGAATTACATAAGATTTTAATTTCTCTTGGTTTTAAAAAGTTAGAGTGGTGTAATTGCGTCTATACGTTTTCTAATCATGTTGTTTTATTACTATATGTGGATGACTTTGTAATATTAAGTAACCATCAGAAACATATTAATGAAATTTTAACCCTTTTAACAAAACATTTTGACATAAAAATCCTGGGGAAAACACGCAAACTACTTGGTGTTGAATTTGAGGAGGATGGGAATGGCACTGTTTCAATTCATCAAATGCAATATATTGATGATATTTGTACAAGATTTAAAGAATTCAACTTTCCCATTACATCACTCCCTATAACTAAAGGTACTGTATATTCCAAGTCACAATGTCCTCAAACCGAAGCAGAAACCCAGGAAATGTTACAATATCCATACAGAAGTGTTTTGGGCTGCCTTTCATTTTTAACAAGCAGGACACGTCCTGATATTTCGTACGCTGTAAATATCTTCAGCCAATTCCAGAGCAATCCTGGGATTGTTCACTGGAATGGTCTCCTGAAGCTTTTAGGGTATGTCCAAAGCACAAAACACTATAAACTGAGGTTACCTTGTCACCACATAAACCTAATAACTTACACCGACGCGGATTTCGCCGCTAATAGGGATGACAGGACATCAATGGGGGGACAACTACTAATGTTAGACAAAGCTCCTATCATGTGGAGAGCCTTTAAACAAAAATCTGTCTGTTTGTCTACTATGGAATCAGAATTTGTGGCTTTAACAGAAGCAACTAAAGAGCTTCTATGGTTCAGTAGGATCATAACTGAATGTTATGACAAACATATTTTTACAGGTCCACAAGTTAAACCAACACTTTTAGTAGACAACATGGCCTCCATTGATTTTCTTAGGTCTCCCATTGAAAATTACAGAACGAAACACATTGACGTGAAATTATTTTTTGTTAGAGACCTTTTAAACCAAGAGATTTTTAATGTTAAACACGTAGCCAGTAAATCTAATCTCTCAGACATTTTCACTAAACCTTTAACAAAGTTTGATCGTAAAAAATTTATTGATGTAATTTTTAGTTATAAGTAATTTATATATATACATGATATTTAAATGCTATGAAAAAAAACTCCTCCTCCTTTGAACTTGTGTCAAGCATTAAGATGCTTGTTTAACTTTTCATGTTAAACCTTGAAATTTAGCATTTTTTTAAAAAACTGAAATTTTTGTATATTTCAGTACTTTTCTTTTAAAAAATGTTTGAATATGTGATTATACTCTTGTTATTTCATATTTGTTTCGTATGCATACGTTTCATAATATCTTTTCATAGGTTTTGATATACCCTCATTTCCAACATCGCGGACAATTTAACTCCCGCTGGAATGTGGTCAGACCTCAGGATCGTTCATCCTCCGGGATCCGAGCAGCCTCGAAAAACGCCTCGTGAGGTGCCCTTGTAAATAGCCAGAGTGGTCTGCAGGGGGTAGCGGCGTTCTTGAGTGTTCTGATCACAGGAAGGCCTGTCGCGGGCATCGTTCTTTTTAAGTCTGTAAGTCCCTGTTTTTGTATAATGGAAATGTCACATAGGTCCCGTCCGTGGTGTTGAAAATTGAGTTGTATTTTTTTTGCATATGTAAATATGAAAATTTTTCTTCTCGTTTTAAGAGCATATATAACAAGTTTTTTTTCATATTTAAATTGGCCAAATCATTTGCAAATGTATATCGTTTCAAAAGCTGAAGCATATTTTTTTGTGTTGTCTTTCACGTGAGCGCTCACAGTCATTTAACTCTGTCACTATCATAATCATAATTCATAATCGTTATCATGATCATGATCGTTATTGTTCTCATTATTGAAATTTTCTCATTTGCATAACATGTATCTTTTATTGTCAAAGTATTTTCATATTGTAATTCATGTATATTTATTCTTCATATTATCCTGAATTTGCGTTTATATGATAATCATTCTCTTCCAGAATAAATATGCAAATGTATGATTGTTTAAAATTCATTTGAATATTGTACAAGTCAAAATCAAGAAAAAATCATCATATTAAATTGTTATGTAAAGGTAACTCGTAGTCACTTGCACGTGACGAGGTAATTGTAATTATCTTTCATGGTTTTTTTTCAGGAAAACGTTATCTTTATAGACTTTTGCTATTGAACTTTATTCGACGTGAAAAAAAACTTTTCGTTAGAGTTACAATTGTAACTGAACTTTCATGAAATGAAAAGGTTGTTAATCTAGTTGTTATATAATTGTTAAAATTGTTGTTATTGTTGAATATTGTTATTAACATTATTGAAAATTGATGTTTTTGATTAACCCTGTTGAAGTTATTGAATTTGTTACATTTATACTTGTTAATGTTAAGTTTCTGTTTTACTGATAGCTATCGAAGTGTGATAGTTGATATTCTAATGTTTTACATTATTCTATATATATATATAATTTACAATATCTGTTAATTATCCATTTTATTTTTAAGTACGAGTGTTAAGGGGGGGGGGGGCGATTGTCAGCCATTTTTTCTTCCTTAACACTCTAAAATACATAATTCTAATTATATATATCGTAATATTGTAAAATGGCATGGCTTACTATCTTATATTTTGTTCCAACTTCCATTTTTCTTCTTTGCCGGCATTTTCCAATCTTCCGATCTTTTGTTTACATGTTCAAATCAATCGCTTATCTTTTGTTTTTCCGATCGTCGCTGATGGGTGTGTTCATCCTGGTTTGATCATTCCGTTCGATCGCAATCCGCAAGCATCGCGGATCGCAACTCGTAAGTGGCTGTCTTGCATTTCTCCCATCGCAAGTCAGGAGCTCGCTTGCTCAACTCGGAGGGGCGTATCCAGTTTCGAATTGCCGCTGCTATTTAAACCGGCTGAGATATGTTGTGCTGGGGATTTTGAAGCGATGCTATGAGCTAGCAATATTGAAGTCAATATGATATAGTTTCAGAAATGTTTTTTTTAGATTCATCCAGTTTTTAAAGTTAACAAACTTGTGTTTAATTACGCCAAATCCGTTGCTGGACATTTAATTGTGAAAATGGTTTTTCAACTTCGCCCGTTTGTCATTTTACCAGCAGTCATAATTCATTTGTGTTTTTAATTAAGTCTTCATATTCATTAGTGGACATTATTATCTTCAGTTAAAAAACTCTACATGTTTTTAAGACTTTTCATCGAAACAGTTGGTGTGCCGTATCATTGGAATTTTTCCAGTACGTCGATAGCTGTCATCCATAAGTGAGTTCGTTTTGGTTTTCAGTGCTATCCTAATATTGTTATATGCCATGCCATGCCATTTAATAAGTAATATTATGTCATTATATAGAATAGTTTTAATTTAAATACGGAATTGAACTTATTTTCTGTTTACATTTTACCAGTTATATTTTTCATCTAAGTTTATACATATTTTATTTAAACTTGAATATTATTTCATGACATAGAATAACTTTAATATAAATCTGGAACTGAACTTGTTTCTGTTTACGTTATGCCTGTTATATTTTTCACCTGGATTTATACATGTTTTTATTTAAACTTGCATTTATTTTTTCGTTAATAAACGTTAGTCTTATTTCACTGAAAAACAGTTTCTTTAATGAATGTCTTACACTACACTGTCACAATGTCACCAATACTTACTCTCTTAGGTCACCGAAGTTGCACTATTATAAACTGCTAAATTTTATTTTGTTTTAGACGGTTCTTGTTACAGAACCGATCATTTTGAACGTGCGGTACCTACTTAAGCTTCGGGTTACTTGTCTGCAGATCGGTAGTAGGATGGAACGGTACACAAACTCTGAATTGGCTGACATGCATTTGGCGTATGGCGCTGCTGGTTGTAATGGACGAGCCGCTCAGCGGTTGTACGCCGAGCGTTACAACAACAGGCAAATCCCCTGCCATGCCTTCTTCGCTCGAGTACACCAGAGGTTGTCCACAACGGGATCTTTCGACGGAGGCAGGCCTGAACGGGAGCGATCAGTGAGCACCCCCGACAACGAAGAGGCTGTGCTTAACCTGGTTGAGGACAACCCAGGTCTTGGCACGAGCTATATCGCCAGACATGTTGGCATTTCGCAAGCAACTGCGTGGCGCATCTTACGTTCCCGGAATCTGCACCCCTACCACATCCAGCGGGTGCAGTTGCTCAGAGAGCAGGATTTTGGCCCTCGAGTGGAATTCTCAAGATGGTACTTGGCGATGAGATCCAGGGATCCCCGTTTTGTAAACAGCATTTTGTTTACGGACGAGTCCACCTTCAGCCGGGAGGGAATGTGGAACGCCCACAACAGTCATGTGTGGTGTGATGAAAATCCACATGAAACCAGAAGCCGAGCAGCCCAGGAGCGTTTCTCAGTAAATGTGTGGGCCGGCATTCTGGGGGATTGCCTCATTGGCCCTTATTTGTTACCTGAACGGCTGACAGGTGGAAATTACCTGATTTTCCTGGATCAAGTGCTGCCGCAGCTTCTGGAGGAGGCGCACGTACCCGAAGGTTCGCGTCGCCAGATGTGGTTCCAGCACGATGGAGCTCCGGCCCATTACACGAACGATGTGCGTTTCCATCTAAACGCAAGGTATGGCCAGCGGTGGATCGGGCGTGGGGGTCCAGTTCACTGGCCTGCCCGATCACCAGACCTCACCTGCTTGGATTTCTTCCTTTGGGGTTACCTGAAGGCCGAGGTATACCATACACCTGTCAGCAGTGCTGAAGAACTTGTGGCGCGCATTGTGGCAGCTGCAGGGCAGATCAGAGATACTCCTGGCATTGTTGGAAACACACACTCCTCAATGCGACGGAGGTGCGAAGCCTGCATCATGGCCCAAGGTCGAAATTTCGAGCATCTTCTGTAGTGTTATTTTTTGTAAATAAATTTCCAGTATCATTGATGTTTTTGGTCTAAATTTATTCAGAAGTGTTGAGCAGAGGTAGAAAATGTGTTTTCATTATTACTAACTGATCGTAGCGCCCCGTTTTCAGTTAGCGTCCGAAATGTCAACGAATTATGTTTTTTGCCCAAAGCGCCCCCTATCGATGTTTCTTTTTGTACCGTTCAACTGTGTTTCAGAGAGCCCCAGCAAACAGAATCATGAAAATGCATGCCATAAGTCAAGAAATCTGTTTGGTTATCTCTTAGGAGCCTTCGAGTTTCGACCACCCTGTACTTTGACATTTTATTCCGGCTCTTACGCTTTTTGCAGGGCTCTACTTTTGGGTTCAAACTTTAAGTTAGAGTATAAACTTTGGCGAGCATGTGTTAAATTATCAAAATAACGGGCTTAAAGTTGTTGTCTAGCTCTCCAAAGTCTGCAGCGCCCCCTATCCATGTTTTAAGAGATACGCTTATCAAATTGGTACTGAAGAAAGTCTAAACAAACAGAATCATTTCGACGCAACAAGCAAGAAAATCTAACCATTTCCCTAGTTTTTATGACGTTTCGAATTTCGGCACCCAAATTTTCGAAAGCGCCTAGCGCCTTACCATCGCGTCAGGGACCCTACATTCCCTATTCAAAAATGTTCGTCTAGGTGTGCTCTATCGATCCTTAAAGTTTGTCACCGACGAGCTGAATCACCCTGTATACTCATTTTTTAAAAATTTTGTGACCTTTTTTTTGTCACCAAATTTAACATTTTGGTGGATCATTTAACATTAATTTTTACACTTTCCTGCTAAAATCTATTATTACTTGTTATTTTGTAACCAAACAAAATACCAGAAGCAAAGAACATTTGACAAAGATAGAAATAGTTACCAATTCAGAAACAACTAACAATGTGCTGAGATCAAACAAAAACTAATCGGCAAATTTAAAACAAAACAAAACTTTATAGCCAAATAATGTCTTAGATCCAAAGAAAAAGTATTTGAAGATTCATCATCCCACAATACTTACTAATTAAAAAATTTTAGTTTTGCAGACCTATTGTCTCTCAATTTATTGGATTTACCATTATTCCCAATCACATTTGGGTCAGAACACATCTATTTATTCCCAGGATTTAAACTAATAGCAATTAAAAAGCATATAGATATAAATATCGGACACTAGAATACCCATCCATGAAAAAAAAAAAAAAAAAAAAAAAAAAAAAATACTAAAATGAACCAACGATGGATACATTGTAAACTGATCCTCAAACACTAAATGCACCAAAAATTAAGTTCAAATACCCTTTATAAGGTAAATTCAAATTAATCATTGAAATGACGATAATGTGATATTCCTTTAGTTTTTTTTTTAAAAATTTTTAAAATGGATTAAATTAGTGGTCAATTCAAAGATCAGATAATTTTTTGCATTTAGGGTTATCTCAAAACAAAGCTGTTTATACAAAAACCTTGAATTATTATAGTGAAATAAAAATTGCCTATTCTTAGCACCGAAAAAATAAATTGCAATATGAATGTAGAATTTTCCCCTTGTTTACATAATTATAACCAAACTGTTTAAGCATTTATACAGAATCTTGTAATAGTGGTTGTTCACTTCTTAAATCAACACATTTTAAATATTTATTTCAATCTTATTTTATTTTTATTAAACCCATGTCAATTTTGCTAGTATTTCAAACAGAGGCTATTTTTGAGTCCTTACTGATTTACCTATATTGTGCACATTGCATCTAATTTGCTTTCACTATTTAATCCATATCTTTTCTATCTTTAATGTATAATTAGTCATTAATTGTGATAGTTGTCGACAAATTGTAAAAATTATAAATTAATTTCATTTTTTAATATGCAGAGCTTTAAATATATCTCTTTTTGTTGATTATAGTAAAAAGAAAAGTCAACTTCTGTGGGAAATATTATTAAATAAAATTAAACTGTAGCAACCCGGAAATTAAACTGCAACACAAAGTTAACATGTGTTATCCATCAGTCTTTACTTGACTGACTGATTATATATAACCTTCTAATGTGTAAACAGTCCGAGATTGAATACTTTGTTTTCTTCTAATATCTTTATAGGTTTTCAGATGATTACATTTTATTGTTGTTCAAGTCTAAAGCTTTAATATAAACAAATCACATAAATTTTAAAAGAAGAGTTCATAGTTAATGCATGACTAGTTTAATTTGCGAATCATTATAATACATAGAACTACACATCAAAGGACAATTAAATGTTTTACAATTTAGTTTTTACCATGGAAGTGAAGTGCTTTTTCTAATTCAAGACAAATTTACTACTATATATTTGAATATCCAGTGTAACCCTCTTAGTTGTGTTAAGTCTGAAATATATCTACATTGTTTTTATCAAAAGGAAAAGTCACTGTCACTTTGTAAGCATGTACCTTCAGTTTTTATTTTGACAATAAGGAGAATCAGATCATATGGGTAAAGAGGTTATGCAAGCTGCATTCTGTATTATAATGCTTGTAAAGGATTAAAGCAAAATGGTAAAATTCTTATTTGAGAAAAAGTTCAGATGGTACTCTGTTGAGTTCTAAGTTGGATAATTTAACCAGGCATTTATTCTGCTTTAAAGTAGAATTGAAGATAGTGATAAAAATTATTACCGAATTTAAGTTTTCAGTTCACTTTTTTGTTCTAAACTCCTAAGTTTATTCTAGTGATTAATGTATTATATGTAAAATTATGAAATCCCAAGCTTTTAAGTATTGAAGAATTAACAATGTAAGAATCACAGCATTTTTATTTTCTTTTTTCCTTGCTTATCTAAATTAAGTCATTTAACAGAAAATATATACAGTAGACTCCCTCAAATCTGCACAGCTTGGGACCAGAGGTTTTGCGGATTTTAGAATTTTGTGGATTTCTGGTCATTGCTTTGTTTACATTTTTTTAAAAAGTAATTTGAATGTAATTAATAATGAAATCAAAGGTATAATGAATGGTTACAATATGTTAAAATATTAAAATAAGTAATAAACTAAAATAATAAAAAATTAGATGGTTTTTAAAATGATAAAAATACTAAAAACAAAAGTTAAATTAATAAATCAATAATATACAATTAAATATTCATTATAGAGATGAAATGTGTTTTTCCTAAATTATTCAATGAAACTTGCCTCATAAAGGTACATTACTAATTCACATCAAGATCATAAAATAATGAAGCTTTATTTCTGGTTTAGCCAGACTTAATAAGTATAAGAGCTTGATTAATACATAAATATATTTGGTAATATTGTGATTACCAATGATATCAGCAATATATTTATTTTTTCAAAAATAAATTATTCTTTCTTCATGAAAAAACATGAATTCAATAACCTTAACAAAAATTACAAATTAAAATATATATGGAATTTATATAAAACTAAAAAAGTCAAATTTTGCACCTACATTTGAACTGAATGTTTCATTGTTTACATCTGTAAAATATGTGCGGATTTTAGAGAGTTGCGGATTTTAGGATTGCGGATTTGAGGGAGTCTACTGTATATATATATATATTTTATATAGCTTTTAGTTCCTTTTTATTAACATGAGTTTGTCCATTCGTTTGTTAGCTGTTGTTGTACCATTCTTAAAATTCCATCCTCACTTATAGAAAATTCATAAAGATGAGTAATTATTGAATTTCACTGAACTGAAGTGAAATTGAAGATTTTATTGAATGGAAAAAATTAACACAAGCAAGAAACTATATCCATAACTAGCTTCTACAAATGAGACTGTGTGATTAGAGTTGCTACTCACGTATGCAAGTTTTTTATGTTAAAAAAGAATGTGATGTTTATTTGTGTTGCTCTTTACTGAAACTTGAATTTATTGTTGAAGAAGTATTTTTATTGGCAACATAACACTCTGTTTATTAGATGGCAGTTTGAAAATAAGGATCACTGCATATTATATTTATTTATTCATATTTTTTGTTTCAAAGTTTTCTTTAAATTTATGCAATTTGATTGATTTGTTTTTCACAAGTATTACAAAAAGTACATGTAAAAATTAACATAGGCAGAAAACAGGCATGGTAATCATAGTAGCATATATGTAATTTAATAAAAGGTTCACTATTATACGGAATACAAAATGTTAAAGAAATTAACAAATAATAAAAATAAATAATATTTCATTATACAACTGGCATAAAGTATATGATCTCATTTATAATTTTTTTAATTGATATTTTTTCATACCAGTGATACTATATAAATTCAATTTCATTTCATTTACAGAAATCAGTGGATGTGTACCAGAAGTATAAATTGAATAGTAATTAATAAAAGAGTGTAAGAATCTTAAAATCAGGTTTTTGTGTCTAAATTTTCATTTTCTTTGTCCACTGCACTATGTTAATGCTTTGAAATCAAGAGTGCATTATTTTTACATGTACTTTTATGAACATGCAACACAATATAAACTATATTTTCATCTTGAAAGAATTTAATTGCAGAACATTCAACATTATGCAGTTGTCAAATTATGTAATGCATTTTTTAAAAATCATCTATTGAACAAAAGAAAAAGAAATCCTTAGAAGAGAGCAAAATTTATCATATTTTGTTAAAGTGTCAATTTATATACAGTTATGACTACTATTTTCAACATTAATTAAACAGTTTACTATGTTTTCGGCTTTGTGACAATATTGTGATGGGTATTTGTTAAATAGAGAGTACCCCCCCCCCCCTTCCTGTACCTCAGAGAATGTATTATAGAGAGTATAATGTAGTATAATTTAACCATACATTCTACTTATTACATGTATATTATTAAAATCTCTGTATTTGGAATCCTATTAAACCAAAAAAGATTTAAATAAGTAATGAAAGTAATGAAATCTAATTTTACTCTTAGGTAAAAAGTGAAAAAAAAAAAAGAGGGGGGGGGGGGGTTATCGAAAATTGAGTTTTTAAAAGTAGTATAAAGATTCTTTAAATAAATAATATTATTTCCATAATTTCACTTTTAAATCACATATATTTTAGATTGAAAATAAATTTTTCCATAAAATAAAATATATTACTTTTGTTTTTAGGTTCCTAGGCCTGATGGCATTGCCGATAAATTAGGATTGATAGCATTAGATGAGCCTTGTGCCAAACAGTCAGATCCAACTGTTCTTGATTTGCAATTAAGAGCCATCTCCAAGGAAACTACATACAAATCAGTTGTAAGTTCTGTTTCAAATTTTTATTTATTTAAATAAAAATAAATTTAAATGAATGTTAACCTAGTTTTTTATTTTTTTGTTACATGTGCTTCTTTATTTTAGTAAGAAGTGATAAAGAGTAACTCTTTTAAATGTAATTGTAAAGTCTAGACAAATATAAAATAATAATAATAAATTAAGAATCAATCATTTATAGCTTCGTTTATTTTGCACAAATCTCTTTTGAATGACTTCAGACTGTAAAAATAAAGACTATTATAATTTTTTTTTAAACTATGGTATATTGTGATTTTTATAATGCATTAATACCTTAGTGTACAAACATATTTTATTCCAGAGTACATACTATAAAATATTTCTAAGTCAAACTCATATTTCTTAACCAATTTAGCAAAGTGCAAAAGAATCTTTAGCCAAGATATCATTGTATATTATTCTGTTGCCCCTCTGAGATCGCATTGCAATTCTGAAGCATAAGCTGAGTTTCTAGGATGTTCGTCCCTGTAAATTATTTGTGCATATCATTTTAGAAGATGTATGGAAAGTAATATATTACAATAATATTTATCTTATATTACAACTTTCCAATACTTTTTTCTGCTTTATTATACATGATTCTTTCAGGAAAGTAACTTTTATTTTAATTGTTAAGAGTGAAACTTATGGTTAAAATAAAAGATTCGCAAATGTTGCAAAAAAATTATGTAATAATAATTATTATTATTACTAAATGCCTAAACATTGCAGTCATATAATAAATATATAGACATATACTAACACCACTACATGTAAATAGTAACAAAAGTATTTCTTAAAACAAAATAATACTCCATAGACATGTACTTTTAATAGTACACCAGACCCAAAAAGGCTAAAGAAAAACCACAATATTAATATTGTTAATAAAGTGCAGAAATTAATAAAGATGGTTACTTGGCCAGATTTTATGAAAACAAGTATTAAGATTAACCTCGCAGATATTACTCCAGATCTCATAAGGAGAATTAAAGATCACAAACAAAGTACTCCTCTGATATCAGTTATTCTAATTGCCATTCTTTATTTTACTGAAAGGTCTTATGTTATATTTCTGAAATTGATTCTTCCTGTATGCAATAGAACCGTTTGCTCTACCAAGGAATTCATTTGTAAAATTAAAGATGTTCAGTTAAAACCAGCTACAATTATTGCAAATCTTGACATTGTATCCCTTTTCCAATCCACTGATATTAAGATAGCTTTAAGTAGAATTAAATGTAGACAGATGTGTAAATAAGTCTTTTCTTAGTGTTTTACAAATCACATTTAATACATGACTTCACTTAATATTTGACTTTTGTCCACTCCCTTGAAACACAACTGGGCTTGGCTGTGTTTATTTAAAAAAATTATGTTAAATAAATAAATTAGAAAGAAAATTAATTGTACAATAAATTGTTTTTAAATTTATACAACAAATTACATTTATTGAATTGATCAATTATCTTTTGAAAACTTTTTAGGCTGTGAAAACACTGGAGAATGCTGATAAACGTCCAAAAGAAATAGATGCATGGATCAATAGTATATCTAATCTTCATCGCTCTAAGCCACCTCCAACTGTTCATTATTCTAGGTAATTCTTACAGGAATATTTAATACAGTCTATAGGAGTCTATGTAACTTAGCCAACAAGACATTTAGCAAATAACAATTACAAGGCACGATGTTTAAGTACAAATAGATGACAGAAAAATTAGGGATTTTCAACCAATTTTCTGTTGACTAAATGTCAGTTTCAGCTAATTGCCCTGTAAATTATGTAGTGCATTTTGGCTAACTGCCCTTTTCTTAAATGTACTTGTTAGTTAAATGTCCTGTCAGCTAATTGTTATCTGCTAAATGTTTTGTCGGTTAAATTTCTGCAGCTGATTCTCTAGTGATCTTGTTTCATATCAATTCCAATTTAAACTGAATTTACAACTTCTTTTTATTTTCTTATAATGTATGTTTGGTGTATTTTGTAAATTCAGTGTTATGTAGAATGTATGTATTAAGTTGTAGCGAAAGTTTTCCATAAAAAAAGTTCACCAACAACAGCAGGCAGGCCAAGGTGCTCTGTTTCTTGAATGTCATAGTCCAAACTTCCAGTACCAAATCTTCATGGTATCATGTAATACATGTAGTACTTAAAGCTGTATACATGATTTGGTGACATTTATGACATGTTTATAGATAAGGATTAGTTGAACAGAACAGTTGATTGTTTGATGATTGATTGTTTTATGCATGATTGAATTATTACAATAGTTTGAATTTTTTTAAGAAAGAAATATTCAACATACTACTCTACATATGTATGCATATTACAATATTTTCCTATGATATGTTGTACTTCAAAGTGTTTTGAATTGTTTTCAAAGCAGTTTTATGTTATCGCTATTTAAAGTCAACAATTGGCAATGATTGTATCTTATTCAATTCTTGCTCTCTTTCCTTTCACAATAATGCCAACAATATTTAGGAAGTTCAGAATAAAAATACTACAGTATTGAAATTCTCAGTCTGATATGACCTTTATACTTGATTATAAGTTTGCATTTTGCTTTTCATGACAGAAAGGTTCTTTAACAGCCCACTTCAGTTATGGAAAAAAAGGAAAGTTTAATGTTAAATCTATGTGTGCATTATTTTCAAATTTCTAGCTTTGTTATTAATATTTTTGGATGATAAATTTTGATTACTATAGCTGAGGATAATCTACAATTGGGCTAGTTTTTACTTTTTAGATTTTGTAAACTTTTCAGAAATAGATTATTATACTGTCATGGGTATATCTATGTATCATTTTAGCTATATCTTTAAACTAATGAAGTTCAAAATATGCTCCTCAAAAAAGAGGTAATCTTGTACTTGCTTTGCAGTGTTACTTGTAAAACTTAGAATTGGCCTCTCTAATGGTGTTCTGTCCACATTATTCAATACAAGAAAAATAATATCTTCTGTAAAATATGCAAGCCAGACATTAAGAACTTTGTTTCACAACACCTTGGAATGGAACATATCACCAGAACACAGGTTAATGAAAAATATTTGAGGCCTTTAGCAGGAAGATTATTATTCTAAATGACGACAATGATACTGTGATGATTATTTTGAATAGCACATACATTTATATCCATAAGAGTGCAAACTAATCTTCAGAGAAATTCATTCTGGTTATACAAAGGCAGACCTTTCATTAAGTCTTATGGTATTCGTCATTACTTTAAATCACTACCTTGGATATCTTCAGTTAGGATAATTGATAGATTTTTACGGGATTGCCCAGCTGTAGAATTTTTTTTCGATAATCTGCAACACAAGTAGAAACTTTAAAAACAGTGTGCAGAACTTAAGGACAAGTGTATATTTTCTAATCCATCACATTATGTTTTATAACTAAAACCTTCAAGTATTCGTGATTAACATAAAAGGAAAACACTTTAAAAAACAAGTTTAATAAGCAATACCTTTATCATCAGAATTTTTAATGCCATAATACATTGTCAGAAAGCTAGGAAAAATCTGCTACAGGCAATATATGTTTTTTTCCAGTGTACCTTTGACGAAATTTGCATTTTTTCGCGATCTTTAGACAAAATTTGTGAAAATTTGACAAAATTAGCAGTTTTTTTGCAATCTTTTGGCGAAATTTACCTTTTTCTGAAGCTTTTGAAGAAATTTGTCATTTTTTTCATGATTTTTCGAAGAAATTTGCCTTTATATGATCTTTTGAAGGAATTAGCTGTTTTTTGTAAACTTTTAACAAAATTAACTGTTTTTCACAATTTTTTGACAATTTTTGCCTTTTTTTGTAAAATTTTGACAAAATTTGCATTTTTTCATGATTTTTTGGCAAAATTCACGTTTTTTCTGCAATACATGGAAAAAATTTGTGTTTTTTCGCTCCTTTGACAAAAATTATTTTTCTCTTCACAATCCAATGACAAAATTTGTGTCTTTCACGTGAACTATAGTGAAATTGGCGATTTTTCTTCAATCGATTGAAGAAATTGATTTTTTTGGTGACTATTTGTCGAGATTCATGACACGCTTTTCCTCCGAATTTTCAGATTTATGACCGATTTTTTTTTTTTTTTCGAAAATGATAGGCATAATTTTTCAGAAAATTAGGAACAGTACCAGCCCTGGTTTATAGTTTAACGAAAATCGGAAGTTTATGAATCGCACATGTCGCGGAAAATATTACTATAGCATATAACAAAGAATTTCTATAAATTTTTTTTTTCTAAATTTTAACAGCTGAAAAGTAGTTTGCAGATTTTCTCAAGAGTCTGTGTCGTGTGTTGCAGCGTTACAGTGATTTTGCACCCGGACAGGATTGTTTTGAACTTCTGCAAGAAATGAATATCAAACATGACAAGCCAAAATTCCTAAATAAGTAGCAACAGTTTTCAACAGAAAATGCTAAAAGACACCTCTTGTGACCAAAGTTTGACTGTTCGGCACAAAAGTGCTAAAAACTGTATTTATAATACTTGGATAAAAAACATTAAAACAACATCACAGACTAACACTGTCAATATAAAGTAGGCGCAAGTGTCCTAGAGTACTAGATGCATGTTGCTTCCGTATTATGGTTTCTGGCTTACTTGTGCCATAACTCAACCAAAATTTAAAAACAACAAGTATTGAATATGTTCATGTACTACAAGACACAGCCACTGGATGGTCCAATAGAGATTCTGATGAAGACACCAATGAGGAAATTAACCTGAAACATATTGCCAAAAGTGTCTGGAACTGTATGATTATATTTTCTGTTGTTAATTATTTCTTCTATTTATTATTTATTTCATGCATTGAAATAAAAGTCTTAATAAGCTCCATTCATTGTATTTTTGCATTTAGTGTTGTATTTACTATT
The DNA here is from genome assembly GCA_964019185.1 of Maratus speculifer. Classification (NCBI taxonomy): domain Eukaryota; kingdom Metazoa; phylum Arthropoda; class Arachnida; order Araneae; family Salticidae; genus Maratus; species Maratus speculifer. Next base: position 28,977,416 of record OZ025300.1, read on the forward strand.
GATTTTTTGGATTAAAACTAATGACAATAGTGTTTATGTTCATTAATATACATGATATTTACTTAAATATATATTTTATTTTCCCATCATTTATTAAACTTTCATCCAAGGCATTACTATTTTCTTATTTGTTATGAGGTATACTAATAAATAAAAAGTATGTCACATCTAAGTGCTGACGGGCGAAAAATAGCCCGCCTCCTTTCTCACTAAACTAGGATTTAAAAAAAACCCCAACCCATAAAGGATGTATTCATATTGGAATGATAAACAGGCTTTAAAAGAATAGCCAAAATTTTCAATTTTCTTAGTTGTCATAGGCATTCCAGTCTAATTAAAATTTTTGAACACCTCCAAAAAAACATTTTGAATATTTTTTAAATTTTTATGTTATCTTTTGAATGCAATTTAGTAAAAATTATTATTTTCTTTCTGAGATATTAAATTTTTAATGATATTAATAACTGAGATATTGAAATTTTGATTTAAATTTCATATAGAAATATGCCTGATATTGAAAGCTTGATGCAAGAATGGCCTCCAGAATTTGAAGAAACCTTAAATCAGGTATAAAATTCGTTTAAATTGTTTATATTTATAGGTTTCCTTTACTGCATTTGAAAGTAAAAAACATTTTCTTTTCAATTTTAAATACAATAACATATTATGGTATGTAAAATTTTGAATTTTTTAATAAATAAGTTTTTACAAAATCCCTAAAAACAAACAAACAAAAAAAATAATAAGATTTTTTCATTTGCTTATTATTAATTATTTTCTGCAGTTCTTTAGTAAGATTTCACACAAATTTGTTTGGAAACAGTCAATTTCTTATGTAATTGAATCATCAGCTGCTATACTTGAATATAGACCTTTTTTTTTTCTGAAAAAAGTTAGATAGTTTTATGCAAACTGTTAAATGAATTCTCTGATAAATGATAATTGCTTTCAGAAAAGGAAGTATTATGATTGTAAAAATAAAACTTGTAAACAACATGAGAATGCACAATGCATACAAGTGTAGTATAAATTACAAACAATTCAGTAAATCCTGTGAAAACACAACCTGTCTGTGATAAATTCTGTCTTAAAAAGAAACTTTTCAGGCCTAGTGGAAGGAATACTATGCAGTTGTACTTGCTAAAATCAGATTTTTTATTGTATTTTTTTGCTGGTTTCTAGCATTTTTTTCTCTTTTTTTTCATGTTTTACTGTATATTAGTGGTATGCAGTCTCGATAAATTCATGTGATAATTATACCTTGACATTGTTGGTATGAAAGCTCATCAAACTTCACATTCACTTAATCCTTGACATAAATTGTTATTGTGATTAAATTTTAGTGTGATTAAATTTTAATGTATTCTGTCTAACAACTGCCACTATTGGTTACAATTTTATTGATTTCCATGATAGCCAGCTCTCGGCATTTTTTGAATTAAATTTCACCAGTCTTGATACGTAAAATGATTATCAAGTAGCTTCCCTGCCTGGCGTTGCTCAGACCAATGATATCATAGCAAACGCGGTAGCATTTGGTATAATATGTTTAAGAAATAGAAAGTGCAAACAACTTTCTAAAATTTCTGGCAAACCAGTTGAGATACAGCAGTGAATTTTTTTTTAAAAGATAGAACTCGACGAGACGAATAAAATGATAGCATTCAAAAAATTACTGCAGCTTACAATTGTTTTTTATTTAATTTAAAATGAAAAAATTAAGGCAAAAAATTCAACTAAGTCTAGCTAATGTTTCCGTGGATGGATTAACTTCGTTTTTGGTTTATTTTAATCCTCACGGTAAAATTTAAAACAGTTTTTTTTCATCTTTGTATGTTTGACGGTCGCTGAGAAAATCAAATTTTTGTCTGAAATTTCCAGCTGAACATAGTCTTTTTCTTATGTTTGTTTCTTCTTGTAATTGTTGCACGTAAGTTTAAATGAACATAAAAATTGCTATGTATGTATGTAACATAAATAAATAGATTAGATAAATCACGTGGGAAAAAAAATACACATTTGTTGTTATTTTCATGTATCATATTCACTATCTATTTTGACGAGCGAAGTGAAATATTTTTTATTTATTTATTAAATTCTTATTTATTTAAGATACAAGCTGCCTCTGGCAAAAAGTTTAGTCTCTCTTAAATTTATGCTAGCCATTGTAATATGATACTTTTATTCATAATTTTATTTACTTGCTTATCTGAAGGTCCATATGATGAAATCAAAAAATTTAGACGATCAGGGCAAGATTTTGCGGAAAAGTTCATTATTCTGTTCTGGTTGGTGTGTTTGGCGAATAAATCAAAAATGGCACCAAAGACCGAATAGCAAATTTTTTTTAAACCGCTAAAGCGGCGTAACTGTGTTTTTCCATCACGTAATATTTTATTTCAAAGACTGATTTAACACAAGATTGACATTAATAATATTTTTTTTTAATTGTACAAGACAAAAAGATATGTAAAGTTATTAAGTACAAACGTTCATACCAATACTCTTCACAGTTATTATTTTATGAATAATTAGACATGAATGAAAAAATCTACAGAACATTTAAAAGATAAGCGTAAAAATATGGTTTTAAATTTTTATAAACATTTATTTAAGCCTTTGTGATATAAGGTAAGGATTTACCAGTAAGAAATCCAGTTTGGCGCAACACAAGAGCGGTGAGTAGGGCGCTCCATGATGATTTGGACGTGAGAATGTGTCAGCTTTTTTTGAAGGTATGTTGAATGATTCTAGGTCATTTAAATTACTTATTCTATGAATGTCTGATTAATATACATCTGTTTGCCAAAGCCTGGTGCTATTTTGGCTTCAAAAAAAGGGGGGGGTATGTAAAATATATAAATAACTCTGAAAACAAACCTGGTGAACTTTAATTTTTGTTTTCGTACAATTATTTCTGTTTCTATATTAAAATGCGGCTCAAATATCATATACAAATCACATTGGCGTTAATTTTTTCTAAAGCCAATTTGGCAAAAATCTCGTTTTGGAATACCAGTTAAGTTACATATATATTTTTTAAAAGGTAATAACAATAAATAAAAAAAAAGATTTGTTTAATAACTATAGAACAAAACAATTTATATATTTAAAAAAAGAAAAAAATATTAATAAGTAAAGAACAACATCTGGGTTGCCATATCAAGCAAAATAACGACACTCTGGATTCAGTTAAATACTCCGATGCGCATGTGACATTGGCGTCAGAAAAAAATAATTCGCCAAGGTGGTGCGTAAATGACATCTGTGCCAAAAATGCATACCTATTTTATTTACATTATGTACGGTGCTACTTGATTATCAGGTCTGATCGGTTCTGAAGCCAGAACCGTTCTAAAATTATATAAAACTAAAGCAGAGATAGAAAAATTAAAATTGGTGACCTGAAATAAACATTGGCAATCTGTGGTAGTGTCATAAAGTCAGTAAAGAAGCATTTAATTAAAAGATAATCTAACATTTATTTTCAAGAAAAACATATTCAAAATAAAAATATATGTATATATAAAATAATAAACAATGATAAACTATATCAGGTAAAATCAACCAAAAAATGTAGTTTCCGAAATTATATTATCTATAAAATTAAAGTCATACTTTAACACAATAAAAATACTTAATTAATTAAACAGCATGACGTAAGGCAAAGAAAAATAAATGACCTTGTACAGGTTGCAAAATAAACTACTCACAATAGCATAACTGGAAGAAAACAGGCTTCTCAATTCAGGTAATGACGAAAGAAATAATGTCCGGAAAATGTTCAAAGGAAGTAAAAAACCTTGGATGTTAAAACAATTCATGACAACAAAATATTCATCACGATATTTCCGCTATCGACTAACAGAATTCATCTTATAAGATAACACCATCTTTCACCACTTAAAATAAACTACAGCTGAACCTTCATAATTAACATTTTAAGTCAACTAACGGCATTTGCTAGCCTAAACATTGTCAGACCACCGGCAGTCAAAACAAACCGACTGCTTTAAATACCCCTCGCGATTCCAGACATCGCCAGAGGGCAACGCCCCCTTTGCGTCTGCCGAAGTTGAGCGAAAGCGGTCCTGCCTTGCGATATGGAGATTCGGCTATTCGTAAGTTGCGATTTGCAAAGATCGCAAATCGCGATCAGACGGAAGAAAACGATCATGAACGCACATGTAAAATGTTCAAATCGAAAGTAAACAAATAAGTAACCGACTAAGAAATAGAATATGCCATGGAATAAGGAAAAACAAAATAAAGGGATTGGAAATAAGATAAAGATAAGATAAGATTGGAATAAAATAAAACCAGTAAGTCATGCTATATTATTCTATTACAATATGTATATATGCTTATAGAGTGTTAAGGGTATGAGTAGGCTGACAATCGCCCCCCCCCCTTCCTTAACACTCATAACAACATAGCTCTGAACAACATAGGATATCAGTATATCTACTATCATACTTTGACAGTTACCAGTGAAGAATAATTCAACATTATCGTGCATAAATGCAACACATTTACAGTATCTTATAACAAGGTTAATTTCAAAAATGAATAACTTTTTAACAACGTTAATAACCATACAATATGAATAACAATTTAATAACTATATAACAACAAGAATAACAATAACAATTTTTATCGCACAAGAGTCTTTAGTTACCATAGTAACTTAAAAATTTGAAAGTCTTTTAGGTACACAAATATTTCAAAAGTTCATGAAAATTCGTTAACATTTTACCTCGTCACATGCAAGTGACTACGATTACCAGTACATACCATAACATTCTTTAGTATGTCGATTCTTGATCTTGGCCTTGACAATACACGATTATATTTACATACATTTGCATAATTACACTAGAGTAAAAGATAACCATACGATAGATTCATAAACATTACGAACATGTAGAATTGCAAAACATGGATTACAATGCTAAAACACTTTGAAAATGTATGGGAAATTCATGATATGCAAAAGAGACACATTCAATGATAATAACACTAATGATCATGATCATGATAATGACTGATTATGATAATGATAAGGACGGTGAGCGCTCACATAAAAACAAACAACAACAACATGCATGTTTAAGCTTTGAAATAATACACATTTGCAAATGTTTTAACAAAGATTTAAAATGTGAAAAAAAAAAAACACTTGTTATGCAATTTCTTAAAAGTAAAACAACCCCTTTTCATATTTATATATGCAAAAAAAAATATACAGCTCAATTTTCAACACCATGGATGGGACCTATGTGACATTTTCATTTTTTAAAAATAGGGACTTACAAACTTAAAAGAAACGATGCCCGCGACAGGCCTTCCTGTGATCAGAACACTCAAGAAGGCCACTACCTCCTGCAGGCCACTCTGGCTATTTACAATTGCACCCCTGTGAGCCGCTTCCTGGGGCTGCTCGGACCCCGGAGGATGAACCATCCTGAGGTCTGGTCACATTCCAGTGGGAGTTAAATTGTCCGCAATGTTGGAAATGAGGGTATTGAAAACTTATGTATGAAAATAGAACATATGCATATGAGACAAAAATATGAACTAACAGGAAAAACAAGTGTATAATCACATATTCAAACATTTATATAAAGAAAACACTGAAATATACAAAATTTCAGATTTGAAAAATGAAACGTGTTAAACTTCAGGGTTTAACATAAAAAAATTAAACAAGCATTTTAATGCTTGACACAAGTTCAGAGGAGGGGGAGTTTTTTTTTTTTTTTTACATTTAAATAATACTTATTTAAAACATTATATATTACTTATAACCAAAAATCATTTCAATGAACCTTTTAAGATCAAACTTCATTAAGGGTTTTGTAAAGATGTCTGAGAGATTAGCTTTACTAGTTACGTGTTTTACATGAAATATCTCTTGGTTTAAAAGGTCTCTAACAAAAAATAATTTAACGTCAATGTGTTTTGTTCTATAGTTTTCTATGGGAGACTTAAGGAAATCAATGGAGGCCATATTGTCTACTAACAGGGTTGGTTTAGTTTGTGGGCCTGTAAAAATGTGTTTATCATAGCATTCAGTTATGATTCTACTGAACCAAAGAAGCTCTTTAGTTGCTTCTGTTAAAGCCACAAACTCTGATTCCATGGTAGACAAGCAGACAGATTTTTGTTTGAAAGCCCTCCACATGATAGGAGATTTGTCTAGCATTAAAAGTTGTCCCCCCCCCATTGACGTCCTGTCATCGCGATTGGCGGCAAAGTCAGCATCTGTGTATGTTATTAGATTTATATGATGACAAGGTAACCTCAGTTTGTAGTGTTTGGTGCTTTGGACATATCCTATTAATTTTAAGAGACCATTCCAGTGTATGATACCAGGATTACTCTGGAATTGACTGAAGATGTTTACAGCATAGGATATGTCGGGGCGAGTCCTGCTTGTAAGAAAAGATAAGCATCCCAAAACACTTCTGTATGGATATTTTGACATCTCCTGGGTTTCTGTGTCTGTTTGAGGGCATTGTGCCTTGGAGTACACTACTCCTTTACTTATGGGAAGTGAAGTGATGGGAAAGTTAAATTCCTTAAAACGTGCACAGATGTCATCAATATATTGCATTTGATGAATCGACACTACACCTTCCCTATCTTCCTCAAACTCAACCCCAAGAAGTTCACGTGTTTTTCCCAGGATTTTGATGTCAAAATGTTCAGTTAGTAATTTTAAAATTTCATTTATGTGTTTCTGATGGTTACTTAAAACAACGAAGTCATCAACGTATAATAATAAAACAACGTAATTAGAAAATGTATAAACGCAATTACACCAATCCAATTTGTTAAAACCAAGAGAAATTAAAATTTTATGCAATTCATAAAACCACACCCAGCCACTCTGATGGAGGCCATACAATGCCCTCTGGAGTTTACAGATCAAATGCTCTTTCCCTTTTATTTCAAAACCTGGAGGCTGTTTCATGTAAATGTTATCTGAAAGAGGGGCGTACAGATAGGCTCCTTTCACATCGCATTGCGTGTGAATCCATCCGAGACATGAGACTAGGGCGGCAAAGAAAAAGCGGATTAGACTAAAATTTACAACTGGTGAAAATGTCTCGTCATAAGTTTCACCTCTGACCTGTTTGTAGCCTTGGGCTACTAGTCTCGCTTTGTATCTTGCCACATGCCCTTTATCGTCTCGTTTGATGGTGAAGACCCATCTGCAGCCTAGAGGTTCAGTGTTGGGTGGTAATGATGTTAATTCCCATACATGTCTTTTATTTATTACGTCCATTTCCTCCTGCATTGCCTGTCTCCAGAGTTCCCACTGAGGGGATTTCAAGGCTTGCTTATATGTGTTCGGTATGGAGTCTTCTAGTCATATATTGGTTTTATGTGTTTCTGATAAAGATGAATGTAGAGGTGTGTAACTAGGACTTGAACTAGGACTTGAACTAGCACTGGAAGTAGATTTTATAATACCCTGGTATTTATTCTCCCCTTTGAAACTGAACATAGTTGGATCAAATTTAATACCATTAGACTGACAGTATTCCCGCACTTCTCTGAGTGATCTTAAACGTTGCGTTTCACCCATCTCATAATAATAGATGTCGGTTCTCGACTTATCAGGCCTAGTTATGGCCTTACGGAACCATACAGCTTCCCTCAGCGTTCTCGAGAATTCCTTGCCATCCTCGTCACTTTCATCGTCAGATGAGTGAACGGAGGCGGGTTCAACAGTTTTTGAGGTGCCTGGCTTAGGTGATGGAGATGGTCATTTTTCTAAAGGGAATCTGTCAGGTTGAAGGTCGGTCAAAGGGTCAATTTCTGGTTGTTCTGAACTTAAAATATATGTGGGTCCCAGGTCACTTCTGTTGAGCTGCTCTGAAGTTGTAAAAGGGTTTGTGCCTAGTGAATAACTTGGGCCTTGCTCGCTATGTCTATGAACATTTCTCGGTACAGATTCATCCCCAAATCTAACATTTATGGTTTCTATTATTTTATTTGTATCGGGGATCCATACCCTGTAGCCTTTGGTTGACATCGCGTAACCCACTAACACCCCCCTTTTTGGCCTTAGGATCAAACTTTGAGTTTCTTAACTGTTTAGGCACCCCCACGTATGCCACAGTACCAAAAGGGCGTAGATGTCGTATTGAGGGTTTGTTGCCACAGTAATACTCAAAGGGTGTCTTTTTTTGTGTTTTATGACATATCCTGTTTAGTGTGTACGCGATGTATAGAACTGCTTCTGGCCAGAATTTTAAACTGAGTTTGCTTTCATTAAGTATTGAACGTGCCCCGTCCATTATAGTCTGATTTAAACGTTCCGAGACCCCATTCTGTTCCGGAGAATACACGTTGGTAAACTCATGGTGTATCCCGTTCTCTTCAAAGTATCTTGTAAAGGCTTTGTTGTCAAACTCCCGCCCATTGTCGCTACGGACCTCTTTTACCTTAGTGCCTAAAAATCTTTCAGCTCTTTTTACATGATTAGTGAATACCTTGAATACCTGTGATTTATTACATAAGGGATAGACTGATACTTTTTGTGAGAAGTCGTCAGTTATAGTTAAAAAGTACTTCTCGCCGTTTCTACCTGTTATTTGTGTCGGTCCCCACAAGTCAGTATGAAGTAATTCAAGGGGTCGTTTTGATCTTATTTGATTTATAGGACGGAAGGAAGTTCGCCTGTGTTTGTTAATTTTACATGTCTCACATTCAAAATCTTTACTTTTAATAGGTGGTAAGCCCCTTACACCATTACATTTTACGGTATGTTCAATTAAAGTGGAACTAATGTGTCCAAAACGTCTATGCCATAACTTAAAGTCGTCCTTCTGGACAGTAGAGGCTTGAAAACGCACCTTTTTAGGACTTTGACTATTTTGAGTTTTATTTTTATTTTTAGGGTTAGGATCTGGGTACAGGCAGTAAATGCCATCTTTAATAAAAGCTCGAAATAGGGTACCACTGTCACGATATGCTTTAACCCTACCCTCACCTCCTCTGAACTTGGCACCAGTTTTATCAAGCCTAGGGCCAGATATCAAATTGTGCCCTTGGGCAACACATAACATCGCCGAAGTGAACCATCTCCCCATTTATTTTTAAGTCCACTAGTCCGGTCCCTTCAATAGGAAAAGTCGCTCCGTCAACGGCAACAGCCAACTCCTCATTGTGCAAAGGCTTAAATTTTACATATAGATTTTTATCTTTGCAAAAGTGGTGCGAGGCACCTGTGTCAAAGACCCAGGCGTCTCCACCACACTTAATATTACTAAGATTAGATTGAATGAGGTAATTTACCTGGCTTGTTGGCTTACGTTGACGTTGGTTTCTGGTTCTATTGCGAGACACATCTCTGCTGGATCTAGGATTACTGGGTTGGACTCGAACTGGACTGGACACCGCTGAACCTCTGGATACTGAGGAGTTCTGGAATGAGGGGTCTGAGGAGTCTCTCGAAGTAGTATGGAGGCAAGATTCGGGACTGGAGGCTTGTTGAGGCAATTTGCACTGTCGAAGCACATGGCCGGCTTGTCCACACCTGTGGTATCTTCCCTTAAACTTAGGCTTATAGGCGGACCTCTTGGGTGTGCGAGCTCGGGAAAAATGGGACTGGACCAGGTTACCTCTGTCCTCTTCTCGTAATTTGATGCAGGACTCTTCAGCTACCAACTCGGTCAGGACATCTTTAAACTTGAACTGTTGTTCTGGCCATCGCAAAATTCCCTGGACAAGGTTATCAAATTTCTTTGGGAGCCATCGGAGCAACTGGAACGTCAGATAAATTTCTTTTATCGGCTCATTCATGGCAGCCAGTTGATCAGCTAGTCTCTGTAGACGTGCGGCAAACATGTCGACCGGCTCGTCAGGCTGTATTCTGCAGGATAGGATCTCGCCGAAGAGCTGCATATGGCGAGCACGGCTGTCAGGTTGAAAATGGGTTTTCAGCTTTGTCCATGCTTCATGAGGATCGTCGATGTTTTCTATGATTCTCCGGAACTCATTTTCGACGTTCAAGTATACTATGGACAGTGCTGATCTGAGCCGTGCCTGATATTCTTTAGTGGCTACAGCATCACTGGTATTCGGAGCCTCTTCAGTACCATTCACGATGCCCCAAGCATTTTTATCAAGCAGCAGGTATTTTACGTCCGCTGCCCAGGTTGCATAGTTGTGAGAATTTAGTTTGGTTATGCTAACCTGTACATTGGTCATTGCCATGCTCTTAACTAGACTTTATTAAATTTAAACAGAAGGGAAAAAGAATTTTTTTTTTCAAAAAAACGTACTCTAAAACAGTCAGATAGTACGACAAAAAAAAAAATTATACCAAAAAAACCTTTCTATTTCAAGCCAGAGAAATTAAATGTGTTTATATAAAAAAAAATACTATTGCGCCCCCCCCCCCCCCCACTAGAAAACACTTGGAGGTCTAATGGTCGCATGCTACCGCTAGTTTATGATATTGCCAACGAAGGTTATGGCCACCATAACAGGTTAAAAAGCGTAGTAGCTTTTGGTCCATAACCCGTGATCGGTTCTGAAGCCAGAACCGTTCTAAAATTATATAAAACTAAAGCAGAGATAGAAAAATTAAAATTGGTGACCTGAAATAAACATTGGCAATCTGTGGTAGTGTCATAAAGTCAGTAAAGAAGCATTTAATTAAAAGATAATCTAACGTTTATTTTCAAGAAAAACATATTCAAAATAAAAATATATGTATATATAAAATAATAAACAATGATAAACTATATCAGGTAAAATCAACCAAAAAATGTAGTTTCCGAAATTATATTATCTATAAAATTAAAGTCATACTTTAACACAATAAAAATACTTAATTAATTAAACAGCATGACGTAAGGCAAAGAAAAATAAATGACCTTGTACAGGTTGCAAAATAAACTACTCACAATAGCATAACTGGAAGAAAACAGGCTTCTCAATTCAGGTAATGACGAAAGAAATAATGTCCGGAAAATGTTCAAAGGAAGTAAAAAACCTTGGATGTTAAAACAATTCATGACAACAAAATATTCATCACGATATTTCCGCTATCGACTAACAGAATTCATCTTATAAGATAACACCATCTTTCACCACTTAAAATAAACTACAGCTGAACCTTCATAATTAACATTTTAAGTCAACTAACGGCATTTGCTAGCCGAAACATTGTCAGACCACTGGCAGTCAAAACAAACCGACTGCTTTAAATACCCCTCGCGATTCCAGACATCGCCAGAGGGCAACGCCCCCTTTGCGTCTGCCAAAGTTGAGCAAAAGCGGTCCTGCCTTGCGATATGGAGATTCGGCTATTCGTAAGTTGCGATTTGCAAAGATCGCAAATCGCGATCAGACGGAAGAAAATGATCATGAACGCACATGTAAAATGTTCAAATCGAAAGTAAACAAATAAGTAACCGACTAAGAAATAGAATATGCCATGGAATAAGGAAAAACAAAATAAAGGGATTGGAAATAAGATAAAGATAAGATAAGATTGGAATAAAATAAAACCAGTAAGTCATGCTATATTATTCTATTACAATATGTATATATGCTTATAGAGTGTTAAGGGTATGAGTAGGCTGACAAGGTCGACCAATTTCATCTATTTATAGAAATCGCCAAATTATTCAAAAGGAAAAATGTTGCCATTAAAAAAATTTAAGTTTAGAAAATTAATGAATTTAGGTTAAAAAAAAAAGTCATTAACGAAAAGGATTGCTTTAATGATGACGGTTACTTATGACGTCGAGACGTACCAAATATAAAATTTGATTTATTCAGGTGATTTCAGACAATAGAATACTAATAAAAGTTTTCATATTTTAATGCAGAATTTATTAAATCAAACCATAAAGAGATATTTGTAAGATATCACATATGTGAATAACATTGAAGTATTTTAAATGTAATATTAGAATTTATAAAGGAGCATAAAAAAATATGGTACTTATTTATTAACGCCACCGCAGCAGAGGTTGCGCTAATGTGCCAATAAAGGGCAGTCTTGTTCGCACGCGCACAAAAAATGGCATCAAAAATAGGCTAAAAAAGTACTAAAGTACTGAAAATGACGTCAAAATGAGCAAAAAAAGAAACACTAAAAAGGCACCAACAACAAGATGGCTCTTTATTGGCGCATTAGCTCAACTTCTACTGCGATGGCATTAATACGTAAGTACCAAAAATATCAATGTTAGCGGAAATTTATAAGGAGTTAAATCCTTTTTATTTAGCCAAATAATGTTGGTGGATATAACCATAAAATAACTTTAATAAAATATATTATATTTTTCTCAATATTAAGAGCTATTTGCTTATTGGCATAAAATTTATATTAAATAACAAAAGAACAAATAAATTAGTAAAACATTCATAAAAATATAAATAAATCATCGAATTTAAAATCATTTGATCATTTAACAAACAAGTGTAGCGGGTTTAATATCAAGAAAGTGTAACATTTATGTTCATCCATTATTGGCATATAATCCTACAGTTTGTCTATCGTTCTTTGGTTGACAGGATAATTAAATAGTACCTTAAATACATTGTTATCGCATGAGAAAAAAAATGCTTGTGTATATGAAATAGTAAATAGGTTGCCAGAATATACGTTGCCAAACTTCTTTTTCTGCCAAGAACTTTTCGTTATGTACAACTACTGAAAAAGTTCCTTTATTTATTTACTTATAGTATTTTTAATAAAATGAAAGAAAAACGTGCAAGTTAAATACATCTCATATATGTATTTTTAATTTATGTGTTTTTTAATGAAAGTCATGTATTTTAAATAAAGCTAGTGACAGCTTTATATTTAAGATGAAATTATGGTGAAGGAAACCTATTTGGCGATTGTTTCGGGTAGATAAAATAAAAGTAGGAAATAGCCGCCGGGCATATAAAAAATAAAACAATCAGACCGGAGCTGTTGATGACAGTCACAAGACTTATACTGGTATTTATATAGGTACTATAGCAAAATTTGCAGCATCTCTGGTGTTAAAATAGGACTCTCAAGGTAAGGCATTTTGCTGCTCAGCAGCGGGTAGAGAGTTCAAATGCCGTTGGGTGTAAATTCGTTTTGTTTAGAAATGCTTTTGTGTTAAATTATTAGTCTTTCGGGAATATTCTTATGTTAGTTGTTATTCAATTTCTAGAATTTTTCTTATTGTGAATGTTTCATTCGAGAAATTACCTTGAATGTATTTAATTGGTATAGCTTTTAATTCTTTTAATAAATTTCTGTACTTTTTTCGTTCGAATCCATGGTTTATTTTTCATATCATGCATTTTATATGGCAATGCAATGACTTTTTTAACTAGTAAATCTGCAAATCAGGAGCCTCAACGTCAGCTTTTCACATCTTTTTTTTAAAACACACTTAGCGTAATATTCAACTTCCTGGAAACTGTAATTTAAAATTTTCGAATTATGTAATTATTTATAAGAATAAAATAAGAATAAGAAATTTTCAGCCATCAAAAGCGTTAAATTAAAGATTTAGTTATGTTAGGATATTCTGAAATTTTCATGATCTATTATTTTTGTTTTTTATTATATCACAGTAGGTTTCTTCAGGAGGGGCTCCGCCCCCCTGAACCCCCCATAGTCTCATTAAATTTAAATTTCTAACTTTCTATCAATCTGCTGATGGTTATCGTATATCTTGTATTTCTTTATACATTTTGATTTATAAGGATAAGTGACAGTTTTAATAAGCATTTTTCATTATCTTCATACTTCTATATACCTGCCCACCAAAAACACCTAAATCTGATGTATCAGGAACTTTTGAAAGTGTAAACTCAATTATCTAGGGTTTTACAGTTTTGTTTCCGAAAAAAAGAAGTTTTGATTGCATTTTGTGGCAGTTATCGGGGACTAACAGATAGACAGAAGAACAGACTGACAGATGGAAAACAATAAATTTTGCGTCGCCAAAAGAAGCCTTCACTGAAATTTCAGCAATGGCGTCATTATTCATGAGTTACCTGTTTTATTTCAATTATGACGTCAAATTTTACCAAGTGAAAAATTTGTTAAAAAAGTATAATTCTTTTTTATTTCTTTTACTTCTAATTATGCCCCCATTTTTGTCAGAAAAATTCTTATTAACGGAAGAAATTTCCGTGATTAATATTTAACAAAGTACTATATTTATTTTTATTTTAATTTTGACGTCATTTTTATTTTTTCTTAGTTTAATTTTTCGAATGGAAATTGCTCAATTGAAACTTGCCCTTGAAAAATTATTCCAGATTTTGATTTTTTTTGGCAACGATAAAGGAAATTGATTAAATTTTATCTAAAAAATCGCTATTGATTCTGTATGAAAAAGAAGGAAATTTTGAATTATTAGGAAAAAATTTGAATAAAATTAATAAAACATACCTTATGTTCTTTTTTGGGCTATGTTATATTTATACGCAAAGATACAAGGACATTAATTAATTCATCAGTTTTGACATTGACTTCATTTAAATTTTTGTACACGCATTCAAATTTATAACAGTATAAAAATAAGGATGAATGGTTGCTTAGCAACCATTAAGAGAAAATAAAGAAAGTGAAAAAAATACATTTGAAATAAGTAAATCTCTAAAACAAATTAATTTATATTATTTGAACACATTTATAAAAAATCTCCAAAATTTACAGCAATAATTTTAAAAATCTGACAAATGCGTTGACAAAATTTCAAAACAATACAAATAATTTAACTGGTAAATTTTAGTATCCATTTATCGTTGAATTCCATTAATGAAATGTGTCATTTTCTCTCAAGAAAAAAAAATTGAAAATAATTGGATTTGCCATAGAAAAGCATTATTGCGCAAAATAAAATATTCTATATTTTCTGAACGAATGAATGAAATCTAACAAAAAACTATACAGCTTAATCTCAGTGCCTCACTAACATACCCACTTAATTTCAAGCCAATCGGATGCTTTTTGCATTAGTTATCGCGGAACAGACAGACAGAAACCAAAAAATTTCGAGTCTCCAAAGTAAGCCTTCACTGACGTTTCGGCAATTATTTTGATACATCAAAATTTTATTCTGGTATCATTTTACAAATTTTGACAGCAGCAATTATTTTTCTTTTTAAGATATTAGAAAATCTTCAGTTTTTTATCAAAAAATTAAATGGCTAGTATTAAAAAATGCTCTGACGAGCACCAAAAAAATGTTAATATGTTTTTAAGTATGAAAAAGGATTTGACAAGTGCTTATTACTGAGCATGAGGAAGGACAAGGGATCCCTTCTTGGCTACAACTCACTTCAATGCCAACTTTGAAAAAATCATATTTGCGCTTTTTTTATATAAAAGAAATTTGCGGTTCTTTAGTAGAATTTTCCACCGTGCTTTAGATGTTAACCAGGGGTGTAGTCTTAAAAGTATAGTCTGTCTCAAAAATTTAAGCACTCTGCAAATCTGGTTTAAAATAATTGAAGAAGAAAATATTGTATGCTAATTTGCAATAAATAGTCGAAATTTAATCAAAATAAAATAAAATAAGCCAATTTGGGTTCATAAAATAAAAAATATATTTATTTTTATTTAATTTTTCTTTTTTCTTGAAGAAATGCTGTCTCAAAAGTTTAAGCACTACATGCAATTTATTTTAGAAACTCGGATTGGCCTTGTCCACTGACGTTGTATGACATCATATTGCACTTCTATAAATGTATAAAAGTTTGAGAAATTATTTCCTTTCGTTTTAAAAATGCCGAAGGGTAAAGAATTCACAAAATGTGAGATTTTGAAAGTTTTAAAATTAAAATCTCAAAATAAAACTATTTCTGAAATTGCAGAAGTTTTAAATCGATCAAAGCGAGGTATATATCAAGTACTCCCAAGAAATGATAATTTTAAGCGGAAACCAAGATGTGGACGACCATGTATGACGACTGCTCAGACTGATCGGAGAATACGGAATTTGGTATTTAGATAAAATATGTCCCATACGGCAAATTAAAAATAATCTCAGTGCACAAGTGTCCCAAGACACTGTACATAGATGTATTAAAGAGTGTGATTACATCATAAACTAAAGAAAATCGCTCGTAAACCATCTCTCAAATTACATAACAAACAGGCAAGAATGAACTGGGCTATAATACACATGTCTTACGGGAACAAATGGCTTACTGTTATATTTGGCGATGTAAAAAAGTAGAACTTAGATGCCCCTGACGGTGTGAACACATATTGGTATGGTTTACGAAAGGAACCAAGGGCAATCTGATGATTTTTCAGCAGGCAGCAAGGCGGTAAATCTGTTATAATTTTTGGGGCATTTGGACTTATTGACCAAACCTCTCTCGCTTTTCTAAAAGGAAGACAATATTTAAAAAAGTATCAAGAGACACTAAACTAACATTTGCTTCCGTTTGGTAACATTTTGGTGGGACCTGAATGGATTTTTCAGCAAGACAATGCCTCAATCCTCGTATCAAATTCTACAAAACTTTGGCTTCCTCAGAAAATATTAAAGTTCTTGACTGGCCAGCTTTAAGTCCAGACTTAAACTCGAATGAGAATGCCTGGGATATTTTAACTCGCCAAGTTTATGACAATGGAGAGCAGTATGACTTTCTTAAAGAAATCCAAGAGGTCAATGAGAAAGCATGGTTCTCTGTGCCACCAGAAACTCTACAAAAATTAATAATTTCGATGAATGCACATTTATTTGAACTAATCCGAAATCACGGAAAAATAATTTGTAAGTAAAAGTTTTGTAAAAAATATAAATCTGGTTGTTTTTGACATTGTGCATAAACTTTTGAGACAGTTTTTTTTTTAATTTTTTTAATTATTTTTTTACAATTATGTAATTTATTTTTTTCTACTTTTGACATCATTTATTTATATAATGTTGCAAAATCTATAAATAAAAAATTTTATTAATTCTAACTTTTTATAGTTCTTTGATAATCGACATTTTATGCTTGTGCTTAAAGTGTATATGGTGTTCTATTAAAAAGTTCAGAAGGTATACGGCGTATAGCCTGCACTACATCCCTGATGTTAACTGCACTGTTCACTCTGCACTATACTACAAATCAATTTTCTGTGCAATTATACACTTAGGGCATGCTTGGTGGCAGTGCATGAATGTGATACCTGCAGGAACTAGGTATCTGGCATTATGTCGCCTTCCTTTACATTTATGTCGAATTAAGCTGCATCTTTACTGGTTAAGTCTTTACACTATATATTTTTATAGTAACTGCGACTGATTTGTTTTCACAGAAAAAGCACAAATATGATTTTTTCAAAGTTGGCATTGAAGTGAGTTGTAGCCAAGAAGGGATCCTTGTCCTTCCTCATGCTCAGTAATTAACAGAAGCACTTGTCAAACCCTTTTTCATACTTAAAAACATATTAACATTTTTTGGTGCTCGTCAGAGCATTTTTTAATGCTAGTTATTTAATTTTCAAATGTGTTATTCATTTTCCAAATAACCCTTAAATGGAACTCAAATTTGCATGATTTTATATCTTTAAGTCCATTTTGTCAGAACTTATATTTCTAAATGAAAAAATTGTGAAAACATATTGAATTGAAAGCATATGCTGTTTGGTATTTTATTACTCACCCATCATACGTAATATAGGGTAAGTCTTGCAATCGTTTTGAAAATCGGAAAAAAAATTTTGATGGATTTACACGATTCAGATACTGAAGATTCCGAAAAACATATTTTCTTGAAAAACAATTTTGCCGTCCGTCCGTCTATCTGTAAACGCGCTATCTCCCAAACAAATTGAGATAGAGACTTGAAATTTTGTATGTACTTAGTGTTATGTTATAACAACTTTCCATAACATTTCCGATTTAAAATTTAATCTAATTTGCTTTTAAAATTTTATTTTTATTTAATAATCCCATTAATAGTCATCAATTTAATTAATAATATTTACTTTTAGCAATATGCTATCTTGTTTTCATTTTTAAAGATTCGCGATGTTGTTTTCTCTTTACAATATTTACTAAGTCCTAAATATATAAATGCTAAAACCTTTATTTTTTAATATTCATATTTAAATCTTTATTCATTCAATAAATCCTTTTTTCCTTAATACTCTGGTTAAATTTCAGCAAGATTAAGCCAATATTTAGCCAGATATGTGTCTTAGTATTTTTCTAGCTTTTTCTCTTTTTAAAATTACGCGCACCATTTTTTTTTTATCTCCAACATCGCCATTATCCACCCGCGCACATTTTCAGTGAATCTTGTGGAGAAACGGAAATTCCAATCTCATGATTCACCCTTTTCCACGAAATTGTAGCATCTCTTAAAATCCCACGTATTTCTTGTTGCCACTAAATACTTTTCACCTAACTCCCCTTAAGAATTTCTCTAAATTCAGCTAACAACCTCTTTTCCTTTTTTTTTTGATTGGATGAGCGTGGAGCGATCGTACTAACGTCCGCTCGCGTCTCATTCAATTCTCTCTCACTCTTGCCTTGCACTTGGATCAGAGAACACGGAGAAAATTTTTGGGAGATTTTTGCCGTTGGGCCTTGGGCCTAGCGTGCAACTCCCTTTGACAGTATTATAGTTACTTTTCAAAAATGCTGTTACTGTGTAAAAATTTCGTAATTTGGCAAGCAGATTTTTATAATTAGCATCTGATGAGACTTTATTTTTTGCAACTTAACCATGCATCTAGGGGCTCACAGATTGTTCGTTAAGTGAATATATTCATGCCGCAGGAGGTCTGCAGACAGTTCAAGTATGGCTGTACCATCGACGATCAGACAGATCTATCCTCAACTTTTCAATCTTCAAAATTAGATGTTTACAACATCCTCATTTCTCAAAGTTGCTGTGAAGATAACTTTTGTTTCTTTCCTCATCATTATCCGACAAGAGTTGTTGTCTATAGATCGATGGATGGATTTTACCAGTGTACATATCAGAGGAATAAGCTTCCTTTTTCTCCATATCTAATACCATCAAATATATCTCTTACTAAGATTAATTCCTCATTTTAAAATAACTGGTGCATCTACGATTGACTGGTGTATCTGCAACGATGCTTATGTGGTATGACTGTATTCTGTGAAACAACAATTCAGGCGTATCTCTAAATCGTCCTTCAATAATTACAATAAAATTTAGCAAATGCTGTAATGCGAAATTGTTGATGAATAATATAATGTATTTAAGTAAAGTGTAAGTTATTTTGGGATCCCGGGATAATAAATATTTCAAGCCTTATAAATAAAAATATATTTGTTTGCATAACTCCAGTTGTATTTTGTGATCCTACACACTTCACTAATGATTGGGGTGAGTACTATCTATTTTTTATATGTTTTTTATCTTTCAGAACTGCAATTTCAAATCTATAATTATATTTCATGAAGCATAAGTTTTATTATTAAAATCATTTAACTTATCAATAAATTAAACTTTAATTTAATCTATTTAAATTATTTTGCGGCACAACGCAATCAGGCAAAGGCCACCTGACACTTAGTATGTAAGAATGGGACGAAGCCTATTTAATATCAGTAACCTCGATTATCCGGAACTATTTTTTTTCAGACTCTCAAAAAATTCATTCTGATGAAAGGTATATAAAAATTTTTGAATTTTTTTATTTTAAAGAGTGGATGTAAAAGGAAATAAAATAACACAAATTTTACATAAAGAATGAATTCGATCGAATTATTAGTTGCCGAGATATGTGTAATCCTGTTTTCTGCATTCTTTGATTTTTCATGACCATGTATTTCAATCAAATTTCAATTCAAAGATATATTTTAATTAGAAATGAGATGCCTCATCCAACACACTAAATTGTTAGTTAATATGATTATTACTTTTTAGAGTCATAAGAATGTTTCTTTTACGCAATCCGGTATTACTTGAGTATTTTGGCATTTTATATAATTTGTGGAATTTGGCTCATCAGCAATTCATTAATAAAGCATGACTATGTATATTAAAACTATTTAAATTTGCATTTAAATTTTATTTTGGAATTGCAGTGCATTTTAAAAATATTTTGCGCATGTTTTATTTTCATATTTTATATTATGGATATCCATGATGGGTAAGTATTACGGTGGCCCCCAACAACTAGTTTTCTGCATAACTTAATTTTTAGAGTCTATGTATATTGAAAGCAAAGGACACTGTGACAGGACACTGAGGTTCTCACAGATTTCATAGAAATTTTCAAGTATTTTATTTTATAAAAAATAATTCTATTCATCGGAACATTTCAAAATTTTTGTAAGTGATCTAAATCTGGTTTATTGAAAAATGCTCTAGAAACATTGAGTTAAAATACAGACATTTAGTTACTTTTAACATAGAAAAAATGTAGTCTCCATGAGTTGCAAAGTGATTTATGCTTACTGGTGTATTTGAAAGGGCTAAAACTCATATTTTTTAAAACCAATTGCACCATAGATTATAAGAAGGTGTTAGCTTTAAGAATATATTTTTGGTTTGTCGGTAGCTATGAAATTGCATCTCGTAGGGGCAAAACTGCAATGAAAAATTTGATTTTTATTGATTTCGTCAAATTTTTTGCATATTTTATTTTGCAAAAAGTATTTCTACCTGTCCAAACTTTTTAAAATTTTTGTAGAAGGTGTAAATTTGGTATATTGAAATACTTTTAAAAGATTGTATTGAAATATGTACATTTAGATACTATTAGCATAGAAAAAAATATCCTTCCTTGTGTTGCAAAGTGACCTCATTTTACCAGTGTATTTGAAAGTGTTAAAATCGATATTTTTAAAACTGATATTATCGATTAAAAGAAAATTTCAACTTTAAGAGTATATTTCTGGTTTGTTTATACCTCTAAAATTGCATCCTGGAGGAGCGTTGACATAAAGGAGAAAAATGCTTTTCAAAAAGACATGCTTTTTTGAAATTTTTTTTTCGATGTATTAAGCAGTATTTTTCTTAATTGGTTGTAGTAGAGACCTAAAAGTGCAATCTTTCAAAATATATCTTTAAAGAATGGTTTGATTGATTTGAATTTAAACAAAATGATTCAGAAATAGAAATAATCTTTGAAAAATGTTCCTTTAATTATTTCAGTGCATAAATGTGTTTGTGCACATGGGCAAGCATTTTCTTTTCCCGAGGATCAAAGAATTGATTTTTTTTATGAGAGTGAGTTGCACTTTGTAATTAATATCTTGGAAACTAATAAAAAAATTAAAATTCTGAGCTTTAGTTACATCAGGAAAGACCTTGGACTAACTTCACAAAAAATTCATGTCTTGTATATACCATAGATTTTGCTAGCCATCGCACATACATACACACGGACAGGGTGATTTGTTTTTTATTAATATAGACAATTGATAATTCAATATTGGATTTGATCACTCTCAAAAGGGCTTTGCCATACTATGCTTTTTCTGATGAAAATTATAGCTTGTCCTAGCTTCTATTCTATAGAAATTAAATTTTATGTTTAAGGTGAATAATGTTCACTACATTTATTGATATAATTTTAAATTTTAATACTTAACAGGAGATGCTATTAGGCTGTGCTTTTTTTATTTACTGATCATTGTTACTCCAAATTAAATTCTAAGAAATGTATTGTTCTTTGTAATTGTTAATGTGTAACTGCTAACAATTGATTCATTTAATATTTTTTTTTCATTGCTTGTATTTGATCACAATTAATGCTGAAATATTGAATACTTCTATGTTTTTTCAGTAGAATATTTACTGGTTTAAGTAAAGCTGTGTACATTGTTTAATGACATCTTTATAAAGATAACTGTCTAAACATATTTTCTGGAATAATGTTTAAAAATTTAACTGCATATGTAGGAAAATTGGTTCAGTGCTTCTTCACTTATGATTTCTTTTTACCCTCTTTTTTTAAGCCATCAATCAGCACACACATCTATATTTCTAGATTTGGTGAACAATGTAACTGTGGTAAATACTATTCCAGCGCGTGTGCTGATGGGTTAATAAAATGGTCCCCGGAAGTTGTCTTTTAAAATAAAAATGGTTCCCTTTTTGAGGACTAAAATGTGTTGGGAGCCCTGGGTGTTAAGTGTTTCATATACTAACAAAATCTGCTGTTTATTTGAAATGATTCAATTAGTTTTACTACTGGTTTAAAAATTTAAACATTTCTTTTCAATATAAATACAAAACACATCATGTAAAACAGCTGATAAGCTTCTTCCACCGACTTTTATAATTTTCAATAAAACTTATTTTTTATGATTTTTATTGCTCTTTCAGATGATAATTTTCCAACCATAAGTTAATTTTCTCACTATTGCTACTTAAAGAGTTAATGCATCTTATTGATTCATTTCTCGCCAAATGTATCCCAGCATTCGTTTATACTCTTATTTTTCATACAGCTGGATATTAGTATCGTCCAGTTTTTTCACCTGTTGTTGAAGCATGAGCATCACCATTTTTTTGTTTTTGGAGTAAATTGTTTTTAATGCTACAATTAATATGATATACATTCTGCTTGTACTAAATACTATCATTGTGTGAATGGCAAGAAAACTTTCTTCTGCTCTCGTACTGGTTCATAAGACAGTCCTTTTGTGATTGATAAAGAAAGAATTTTGAAATGTGTTAATTTATCTTCTTTATTGTGTACTAGCAGTTACCCGTGACTTTGTTCACATAACATTTAAAGAAGAAATAATTGATCAACAAGCAAAAAATTTCGATAATGAAAAGCATGTGTAATTAACTTTTTATCGCAAATTTATGGTAAAAAACTTCTGATAATCCCTATTTGCTAATTTGTTTGCTGGTTAAAATTTTCCTTTCAGCGATTAATACTAATAGATAGAAGCATTCTTGAATTCTTTTGTTCAGCCCTGTAGTTTTCCATATGCCTTTAATACACGAAAGTATCTTTCTAAAATTTAGTTCAAACAAAAATATTTCTTATTACTACCTAAACTACATTTTCAGAAATTATCATCCGAAGACAACCTTGTATCCAGTTATTTGCGGGACCCTGTATATCATTTTATATATATACTACAAACATTTCTTAGTTTACTAAATGAAGTTCAAAATAAAAATGCATATTTTATTTAAAAAGCACCTTTAAGTAAATTACGCTCATAGTCAGTAACCTTTCCGAGATCTTTTGTGTAACCCTGTATTTCTTAATTTAACTATTTATACTATTACCATTTATACTCTCCATTTAATATGCATACATTTAGCGAAACTTAAAAGCACATATCATAATTCAAAATGCATTTCATCCATGCAACAGTCATCATCCATCATATACAGTACTTCAAATAGAATATATATTATTTGAAATCTTTTGTGTGTCCCTGTAAATGCTATGCGCTTCGTATTATGCATGAAATAACTCACATAAAGCCTCAGTAACATATATCAGTTTGATTATACATGAAATTGTTTACCATAATTAAAATATGTCGGAAACTGTTCCTCTTTTTATTCTTATGCAATGGAATTCTTCTGTGTTACCCTGTAAATGAATAATAAGTCTCCTTTTCACTACATACTTTACAAAATGCATATTTTAGTGCACTTTGTAAATGCATGTAAATTTGAATATGTTTCACAGGGTGTGACATCCAGGGATGAGATTTCCGCTTTTTTGAACACCAGTAAAATTTTACAGAAAATGCTATATTATGTAATCGGAACATTTTTGTGATTTAAGAGAACAACTTTTTCTCTAAAATTATACTGGTGGCCAAAAAAGCAGAAATCTCATCCCTAAACATCGTTAAATTTAATTAAAACGATTTTCCCCATAATGCCGTAATGTAATGAATTTTTTTTTGACAATCCTTGTAAATAAACTAATCATGGTAGAAACTTTATTTTCAACAGGTATTTGTGCTAGGTAAACGTTAAGAACGTCCAAAAATTTCATGGAAATCGGAGTATATTTACGAAAGTTAGAAAGCGACCAGACAGACAAACCGAGAGCATAATAACTTTTCAACTTTGTTCGAGAGTGTTAAAAAATCAAGCCAAAAATATATTAATCAGTAGTTTTATTTTCCGCTTTTTCCCCCACAAAAAAATTTCTTCCATTGATAATTATGAGTTTTGAATAAAAATATTCATTTGTATGTAACTCATAACTTATTAATTAATATAAATAAAAAATATTTCTGATTCATTTTAAATATGATGTCATTATTTGTCTCGCTCCATTAACTACTGATATTCATACCCCTTTTATTTTTAACCATGGAGGATTGAGATAGGTGGAGGTGAAATAAGGCTAAAAAAAGTTTTGCAATATGAATCCATTTATCACTCAAATTTTAATGTTCCAAACAAAAGGACGTGGAAGGAATTTTGTATTGTAATACGAATTGAAAGAAATGAATTGCAATTGAAGCATATTTTAAGAAGAAATAGCGAATTTTTTAAAAACTGTCTTTGTCCTATTATTATTTTTTAAAATAAATGTTCGCTTTTAAAATAAAAGAAATTGGAAAATTAGCAATAATTAAATGTCAAATTGAAATTAAATAAGATATTGAAAACTGATGTGAATTAACAATTGTATTACTAAAAGTTTCCTAATTTAATATAATTTAATACTTTATAACATAGATGAAAAATGTTTATGACTTAATTGCATGATGTAAATAAATATTTAAAATATAATGATGAAAACATTCTTTTAAAATCATGTATGAAAACTTAAGTAATAAATATTAATCTAAAATCTAGATTTCTGACTGCAGACGATTTTAAGATATTAACAAAAGAATGTTATGTTTTCAAGCAAAACATTAAAATAATTTTCTATATTGATATTTAAAACACATATGATAAACTAATTAATAAATTCTTACCGGTGAAACGATAGATTAGTTCTTTTTCAAAAATAATAGCAAAAAAAAAATATGGATTTAAACCTGTTTCAATTGATAGGCGTGTCAAAGCACGTGGTTTTGTTTGGACTTAATGTGACTTAATGTAGGGTTACATTTTTAGCATCACCCCCAGAGATAATACTTCCCCTCCACCTATCTCATTCCTCCATGGTTTTTGACGACTGCTATAAAGTACCTGTTTTATTTCAACTATGACGTCACATTTTCATAAGTGAACCATTTTATTAAAAATATAATTATTTTTCATTCATTTTACTTTTAATTTATGTCGCCATATTTTACACAAAAATTCCCATTAACTAAACAAATATCCTTGTTAAATATATTATAAAAAATACACCTTTTATTTTTATTTCAAACATAACGTCATGTTTATTTTCTTTTAAATTATTTTATTATAGTTTTTCGCGTGGAAGTTTTTTATTAAAAATTCATTGCCGCTGAAAAATTATTATTCCAATTTTTTATTTTCTTGGCAACAGGAAAGGAAAATGGTTAAATTTTATCTGAAAAATGCCTATTGATTTTGTATGAAAAATAATTAAATTTTGAATTATTAAGGAAAATATTTGAATAAAATAAATAAAAAATAGCCTATGTTCATTCCACTCCTATAATCTATACATATGCAAAGATTCAAAGACATTAATCCATCCGTTTTGAAGCCAAGTTCATTCCAATTTTTCGGACACACTTTCACATTTATAATATATATAAGGATGGAAGTGTTTTTCTGTGGTATTATGAAACAAAACTTTAGAATCATTATTTTTATAGATAAAATATATTTAGAAAAAAAAAAAAAAAATCCCAATTTAAACAAACTTTAAAATAGCTTGAGCATTAAATGTTTAAGACTGTGCAAAATACTTCAACATTTAATTTTTCCTGGCAGTTTCATGAAATCAATATTTCTTTACCTTTTTTATCTTGAATTCGACTGAATATTGTATGTAAATGGTTACTTTTTTGACGCTCCTTACTATATCATTTACATTTGTTAAAAGCTTAATTAATTGATATTTTAAAATTAAAATTTCAGAACATAGTATATAGAAAATATTTGCAAGGTCACTTAATATAACAACATGCAGGTATTTTTATTTAATTAAATTGAAAGCTGATATCATATTTGGAGAATTCTAACCTATGATTTCAAGAAGCGATTTATGATTATATCTTATTATGATTATATATTTTCATAATTATATCTTACAGCAAAATTTGAAAATATCTAATTTTTGGGTATTTACCCCAGGCTTAAATAAATACCCAGGTAATCCCCAAAATACATACCTATCCACTAGGTATTTTACCTTACTCTTCCCATATCATTGGTCTTAAATAACATAGCTATTTATTTGGTAGAATTAATGTTTAACATGTATATAAAATATATAATGAAATGTATACATCTATTTTATTGTGTTTTAAAGAAGAAAAATTAATACAGTAAAGTTCCGTTAGATTTAAGTCTAAAAACTGCCAGAATTTATTTGCTGTAATCAAAACTCAATGTGATGAGTGATGGGATTGCTTTTTATTAATCAGTTTTACCATGGATGCTATAATTTTTTCATAATAGAATTTTCATTCTATTGGAAATTCATTATAGTTGAATTTGACTGTATTTATTAAAGTATGATATAGTATGCAGTAGAAAATTATTACAGTTTTATCTGGTATTAATATTCTGCTTTTAACATGATTATGGCACATAAATTGGGGCTGATGTGTCATTCATTCCTGTTACTATCATAAGATTAAAAAATTTCATTTTGAATTACATAGCTTTTATGTACATTAACAACATTAAATAAAGTAAAACATTTTAGGCTACTTAAAAAAATTGCTAAAATGTTGTTTTGTTTAGTTGTCTGAGCGAAGCGAAGTCTTTATACTCAGAGATACGTAACGATATTAAAAGTAAAAAAAATTCTTTCGTCAAGCAAATCTCAAAAAGTACTTGTCGGATTTTGATTCTGTTTGTACCAATAGGTACCTATGAAGGTAATCTGGTGAATGCACTACATACGAAAAATTAGTTCCAAATAGTTTAAAAGTTATATTAAAAAAACTGATAAAAAAGCACAATTTATTTGTATACGTCACAGAAATTTGGTGTGCGTGATTTTCACCAGCTGGATATTTTCGTAGATAACCGAATCAGTACATGGAGTAAATAGTAATCATTAACACACTCAAAAATATTGAATGCAATAAAACATTTTAAAATTTAATCATGCAGGAAAATAAAACTTATTTTTCTATACTAAAAAAATGTCATAAAAACTTTGATTTTGAGATTTTGTGATAATCTCTTAATAGCATTTTTTGATCGCTAAAAGAATGTTTTATACAGGGTGTCCCCTCTCAATGGTGGCCAATGGCTAATTTCTAAACCGTTAGTCATAGACATATAGTTCCAATTGCAAAAATGCTTTAAAAAAGGTAAAGAATTGTTTTTCAAGCGATTTAGCTCAAAATAAAATTTTATTAAAAAATTACGAAAATTAACTTTTTATACGGTCTCCCGTTCCTATAAGTGATATTTAGTAAATTTTTCCCACTACTCTAACAAGTAAGAGAAAAAAGGTCCCATTCACATAACATTAAAATTGACAGAGTTATAAAGATTTAAATTTCATGACTTAAACCACTTTTCTGTAGCTAAATACGGATGAATTGCACTGAGTTTTAAGGGAATGTTCACTAAGTGCTAAAGTATTATAAAGGGCGTCTATTTTCAACGCTGTCTAATAGCTAATTCCTAAACCATTTGCCACAGACATATAGTTCCAATTTCTAAAAGGTTTTAAATGAGATAAAGAAATATTTTAAAAGCAATTTAACTGAAGGTGCTACTACCGTATAAGTTTTACGCTAATGTTAATTTTTATTATTTAACTTCTTGATTGGTTAAAATAGTTGAAGACGAGGGTTTTAAAATTCTCTTTATCTTGAAAATGAAATTTTGGGAAATCGCAATTTTATTTTAAAAGGTGTGGTATTTTGATAAGCCTTTATTTTGCTTAAAACGTTCGTACTTATTTTTCCCTTGTTCAAAATTTCGATTCAAATTTTAATTCATTTCCAAATATCCAATCGAGGTTCAATTTGCACACTTATTTATATCCAATGACAGTGTAATATTAATACAATTTTAAGTGCGTACCATTTATTTATTTTATAGGATTACATCAAATTCTGTTAGGTTAAGTAATCTAATAGAATAGTAAATATGTGTCATTTTGTAACGATTTGTGACTGTTGCTTTTCATAAATTAAATTAACAAACTTTCTGTTATTTTTTTACTTATAATTTTAGTACAAATTTTGCTTTAATATGTAATCATCAACATAAATTTAAAAATAATATTGTAAATATTATTTTACTCTCAATGTTTAATGTGAAATTTTATATCTTGCGTTTATTTTTATTTCCAGTAAATTTGTGACTGATCCCTAATTTGCAGCAAAAAAGATGCTCCAACTTTAAACAGCTATTACTCGGTCAGTTTTAATCGCATAGGAATGGGACTTTTTTTGTATTATTTGTTAGAGTAGTGGGAAAAATTTACTAAATATCACTTATAGGACCGGGGGACTGTATAAAAAGTTAATTTTCGTAATTTTTTAATAAAAATTTGTTTTGAGCTAAATCGCTTGGAAAACAATTCTTTACCTTTTTTAAAGCATTTTTGCAATTAGAACTGTATGTCTATGACTAACGGTTTACAAATTAGCCATTGGCCACCGTTGAGAGGGGACACCCTGTATATTTCGCGTGTGAAAATTAGAAACAATCATGTTTTTAAATAAAAAGTTTCTTTTATGACATCATTTTCCCTTTATATTTATTTTTATTGCATGTTTTCTTTTAACTTATATTTTGTTTGTGTGTGGAAGTCAATTCTGGTCACTAATTTTTCGGCACGGATACCACAAGCGCATCAGATTTGGCGTAATTTTTTTCAAAGCCCATTTGGCGAAAACTCCGTTTTCAAATAACGCTTACATACACATTTTTAAATAATTTTCTATTTTCAAAAAGAACTTACAGTAAATAAAATAATAATAATAATTAATAACTATAAAAAGAAATATATAATTAAAAAAAAGGAAATGAAAGTAAATAAACATTTTATGAGTAAATAAACAAATAATAAATAAATAAAGCCGGATTACCATCTGAGGTAAAATAATGCCATTTTGACGCCAGTTATGTACCCTGGTGCATATGTGACATCTTTTCGCATTTTTCATCCATTTCCTGTTGACATACAATTTTAAAATTTGGAATATGTATGCATACCTGGGAGCAATACTGGAATTAGACATTGATTTTTTTTTTTTTAATTCGATCCAAAAAGGGGCAACGGGGGCTATTTTTTAAAGATTTATACTGCATAAAGGAGCTACTTACCTATTTTTATATAGAAGAAGTAGTAAGTGGTATGTAAAAACAATTATACATAAATAAAATACTTGAGATAATATACTAGAGATATAAGCACCGAGTTTGGCGAGATATTTTATGCCAATTAGGCGAAAACATCGTTTTGATTACCAGATACATATAGCATGCTATAATAACACATTATTTATTTATTTCAAAATGAAAAAAAGAAATAAACGAAACATTTTCTGTTATTAAAAAAAATAATAATAATCAATAAATGATAATATTTTTAGAACAACAATTTATTATAACATTTATATGATAACCAGCATGTTAGGCAACTGAACGCCATTTTGGCACCAATTAGGTACCTCGGTGTGTATAGGGCATATATGTGCCATATTTATTTGTAAAACTGAGCATGAACGTTTACCAAGTATGTTTTCATAGTCGCTTATATTTTTTTGCAACATAACGCACCTTCCGAAGCCAAAACTGCACAAAAGAAAAAAAAATCAATATTTGCAGTATTTTTTTTTTTTTTTTTTTTTTTATGTAATGCACATTTTGTAATCAGTAGGCTCGATAATCAGACCTCGTTTTTTTTTGCTTTCAAAGATGATATTTCATACGACGTCTTTTTTGGATTCGTCGTTTTTCCATATTTGATAGTATGCGTCTACTCGTTTTGTAACTTTTTTTGTAACTTTCTTCTTTATTAACAGCGACATTTGAATTTCCTATTTAAGTAAAAATTCTTCTCAATACAAAGAATTTTGTTAAAATAAATAAATGAATGAAATGCGGACATCTATTGCTCAAAGCACAAAATTTTTCCTATTGAGTTAATAAAAATCAGTAAAAACATAATTTTTATGATAATAAAAAGGTGACTTATGTAATAACAGAGTCATATATTATGTACGTTATGGATTAAGTATGAATATTTCTCCACCATTTATAAATAATAATAATAATAAATTAAAATGCGGACTGACCAAAGTCTATATTTGACTGAAAACATCAACCATTTTCTTTCTAAATGCTTTAAAAAGAAGGCCAATGAAAAGTGATATTTCAAAAGTATTATGAAATTAGTTAAAAACCATTTATTTTAAACTAAATGAATAAAAGATTCATATTTTTAATGAAATAAATGGGATTTGAAAAATTATTGGAAATTTATCACCATAGATGTATCAATATTAAAATCAGTACTTTGTATGCAAAATGGAACAATTAGCAATACTTTTTGAACCCGAAAAATGGTCGTTGCTTTTTTTAAGGTTAAAAAGGAGGTTACGAAATATTCCTATACAGAGATGCCAAGCCCCCGCTTATTGCACAGCAGAATTTTCTTATAGGAAAAGTTATTTTTTAAATCCGCATAATGTTCCTATTTAATAAAAGATTTTCTGTATTAAAATACCGGTATCCAAAATGCCGGAGACTTGGCAGCTCTGCCTATAACATTTTAGTTAATCATGGTACTTTTTTTAATCGGATTCAAATTTAGTGAAGACAAAGTTTTTTGGCCAAAAGCAGCTTTTTTCCACATGTGTAACTACGATACAATTCCTTGATGCTGAAATAAAATGTTTTGACTTATGCTATTATTGCTTCCTCTATTTATTTATTTGAATTTTAAATAAGATGACTCAAAATCGTGTTTTTTAAATGTACGGAAAAAATGCATTTCGAGAGAGGGCGAAAAGAACAATATTTGGAGATTTATTACCTGCGTTTGGCTAAGTTTCTTACTACCTTGTATTTAATACTCTTCACAATACTTCGCTGTTATATGGACTTTGGCGCTTTTATAAAAAGTTTGACGTAGTTCGGGCTTAAGAAAGTGAGTATTTTACTGAATAATACAAATAAATGAAAAGTGAATACTAAGAAATACTAATAAAAGAAAAATTAAGCGTTATATTGATCTATGTATATTTAAAAATGCATCTGCTAGCACTATTTAGATAACTTATATGTATATAATAGGAGATAAATAGCTTTTGATTCTGTATTTCTATGCTTTAAAGCATTAACGTTTGTGGGTTTTTCGTTATCATTGGGAGTACCTAGCTGTTTTAAAAAATAATGTGGGCAAAAAATGTTGGTAACCATCTTTGCTGCAAAATATACTATATTTTGCGTAGGAACAATAATCACCATCAATGCACGAGCAAAAAAAGTTCTAAAATTGAGAATTCTTTGATGTCGATATGACTAAAAATTTAATTTTTTTTTTTTGGTGGCAACTTTTAGGATATAATATTCTCGTTATGAACGATTTCTAAAACATTCGACAATTTAATTTCACAAATTAAACATTTTTTTTCTAGAAAAAGTTTTAAACCCAATTTATTGAGAATGTTGCAATTTCTAGGATACTGTTGGGGTCAGAAACTATAACTTTGTCATCACAGTAACTTATAAGATGTAAGTGCTCGTTTTGCAAAAATTTTTAAAAAAAGATTCCTTAACTCTTATCGACAACCTCACTGCATCCGTGGAAAACAGATATTCAACATTATAAACTATTCGGACGGATTTCACACCGTATAAAATACACTCCATTCTCTTCAAACATAATAGTTTATGTTATTTATAGTTTCTCAAATCGGTGCGAAGCTTCTGTTTATGCTCATGACATCATTTCAAAGAGTTATATTTCCAATATAGGAAAATTTGGTGTTTTATTTTCTGTATTACTTTTAACATTTAGCATATTTCCAATTTTATATCCATGCATGGTTTGCTTTTCTTTTACAAAAATAGTATATGCAACTTTATATATAAGATTTTGTAATTCTATGATTCAGTATGCTTATTTTCATCATATTTTATCACAATGAATGACCAATTAAAGGTAACATCTCATTTTCTTTACTTATCGCAAGTTATTAAATGTTTATTCTCAGCAATATCGCTCAGACTAATCCCTCTGAGGGAAGTCCTAGTTTTAATTTTTTTCCCAGTAAAATGTAAATTTTTGTCCTATTAAAAATATTAAACTTTTTAGTTCCTTTTTTATATTATTTGGGTTAGATTGAATGATTTGATTTATTATTATTCAATATAAGTTTTCAAGAACATAATTCAAATATCATGAATTGACCTTTTGTGAAACTTATAGTAAACTTAACTTATTTAACTTATATTTTATATTATGTTGTTAATATATGTATGTTTCTTACTCAATATTTATTTGTTCTAGGTTGGAATACCTCCAGCTGATTTAGATTGTTCTCTTGAAGAATATGTGGAATACATTTGTGGTAAGATTATATTAAATAAATAAATAAGTAAATAAAATAAAATCCTTTAGATTTTTTAAAAACTTTTTTCTTGTGTTCTAAATTTGACCAAAAATTACAAATTTACTTTTTAGTTAAATTAAATGACTAACATTTTGAAAAATGCAGAGTAACAAAATCAATATAAAAAAATCTCATTACAGCTTCATCTAGAAAAAAATTATATTAGGTAAAAAAAGAAAAGTCAGTGCATTTAATCTACAATAGCACAAAACTGAATTAAAAACTTCTTATATTAAACAATATTAATCATCAACATATATTATGTACTACTATTCTGTCTGCTAGAGCTATTTTTTGCCAATAGTATTATTGGCTGGTTAAAAGCTGCTGCATTTACAGGAATA
This sequence comes from Maratus speculifer, assembly GCA_964019185.1. Classification (NCBI taxonomy): domain Eukaryota; kingdom Metazoa; phylum Arthropoda; class Arachnida; order Araneae; family Salticidae; genus Maratus; species Maratus speculifer. The sequence goes on from OZ025300.1 coordinate 29,010,399, forward strand.
AAGTGACAATCTATTAAAGAAAACTCAAACTTATAAATTTTATTTAATTTAGTTTGCATTTATTTATCACTTTAAATGGCTAGATTAAAAAAAAATCCTGTTGGCTAATGTTTTAATAATAAAGTCTCATATTTTATGTCAAGTTATAAAATTTGTTTAACTTGCTTTCATTGTCTTTTTCACCAAAGCATTTGCTACCATGGATTTTCTGAAACCTATTTTGATTATTACCAATTAACATCAGACTAAATATACATTTCCATATCAAAAAATTAGAATAATTCATTTCATTTGTATTTGAAATTGCAATTAGCTTTATTTCAGTGTAATAAAATTGTAAGAGAAAACAATTGATGTTTTAATAAATTTGCATGTTATTAAAACTGTAAAAGATTAAATTTTAATTGAATATTGTATTTTTGTAAAATTACTTTCATTATTCAAAATAATAGAATACTAAAATAGTTGGTTAAAAAAAAAAAAAAAAAAAAAAAAAAAAAAATAGAATAATGAATTTTCCTGACAAGTTCAAGAAGGTACATAAATTAAGCAATAATATAGTTTTTGTGGGACTTATTCTTAAGGTATATGTCTATCCTCAAATCACTGTTTTTGCAAAAAACTTTCTTTAAAAAAAATATTATTATTTTAAATTAAAATTCAAAGATTTAGGATTCCAGTAAGGCTTTACTTTTGGTTCAGCAATAACTAAGAGCAAAATTATAGCCCAAAATATTATTCTGAAATGAACTTTCTGAAACTGGAAATGACCATTTAAAGAGCCACAGAAAGGTAAACAATGCATTTTAGTACATAAATATGTAATGCATAGTAGGTACACAAACATATGAACACCTACAAATATGATGAATTTTAAAGTTGTAAACTTTATACATAAGTTTTTGTGCTATATAAAAATCTTAGTTTGCATTTCCTGGAAAACTGAGTTTTTCATTTTGTATATTTAGAAGAAACATCATTTCTTAAAAAGTTTTTAAGATATTGAAATAAAATTTTATGACAAGGTTCTGCTCATCTATTGTTATATTATAAAGCAAATATAGCTTGTAAGTTTGTATATATTAATTTAAGAGCTATTTTTATTGCAAAGTACACTTTTTTTAAAAAATCATATTTTGTATATATAATTTGGTATATGTTAATAAATTTCAAAGGTATTGCAAACGTTTTACATAAAGTTTACAACTTTAACATCATTACACAGCTAAGTGGTTTGATAATATCTTGTTTAAAAATAAGTGAAATATATTGAATAGATTTTGTTATAGAAGATTTGTCAGAAACACAATTCTTTACTAAAGTTTGACTGAATAAATGCTTAAATTTGAAAAGTTAATTAAAAATCTTTTAAATTTTTCTATGAATTCATAGTTTTATTCACTGTTTTAATTAACAAGTTGGAAATTGCACATGGAGCGTAGCAAATGAGGTACGTTCGTGCGATAACAGAGTTTTAAAAATATTGATCTCATATATCAATCTCATAAAATTGTAAATAGTGAATTACAATTAAAACAATCATCAAACAATGTTCTCCCTGTACCATTATGTAATGGAATACTTTTGTGTGGCCTTGTAAATCAATAACAAGTTTTTTTTGCATTACAAATTATGTAAAATGTATATTATAATATGTACTTTATAGTTGCATGTAAATTTTATTAAGTTCGAAAGAGTGTAACACCATTAAAATGAATTTGAAACATTTTTCCCCATTGACCGTAATGTAATGGAATACTTTTGATTGTCCCTGTAACTGATCTATGCATCCGATTTTCATAAAATTTGAAATGACTCGACAAAATTATGTAATAATCATGTATTTTAAATTTCAAATGATTCGGTTGGGTAGTTTTTGCATTGTTATATGCGGACAGACGGATGGACTGAACGACCACTATAGGTGCTACATATTTACATAATTATGAACACACCTAAAAACTCATTTGTTTGATAAAAAATCCATGTTTTACAAAAAAAAGTGCCTTGAAGGTTGGCACATACCTTAAGTTGTAAAAATGCTTTGCATCATCATTGTTTTCCTTTTGTCTGACAGAACAAAATTTACAAAACATTAGATTATTGATTTGCATAACAAAGATCATAATTAGCAATACATCGCCGGTTATAAAAAGTGTTCTCAACCAAGTGTTAGTATAGCAATAACGCAGTATTTTAATGATCGACATTTTGAAAACAAGTGTCCAAATAGCAGCCAAAAGCTGAAAACAACTCATTGAGATGATAGAAAATTAAAGAATATTGCTGAAAAAGCATATTAAAGGTGTAAGATATTTGCATCAAAAGTGGAAAGAATACAGTGTTGACGTGAGTAAATCTACAGTGTTAAGACATCTCCATAAACTTGGATTTCAATCATTTGTACCAAAGATAAAGCTCCTCATGACTGTAAAACAGAAAAAAAGAGTGAAATGGTGAAAAAAAAAAAGCTTTTATGGGGTTTGGATGATTGAAAAAAGATGTTGTTTAATGATGAGAGTGTGCTTTTATTAATATATGGTGATCAAGGTGTTTGTGTATGGCAAATGAAGCAAGAAGCATATCATAAGGACTGCATCAAACAATCAGTGAAATTTGCAGACAGTGTAAAGGCATGTGCTGCAGATAGTCCTGGAAGGCTATGCATCATTAATGAAAGAAATAATTCTGAGATACATTAAGAAACCCTTGAGCATTTTATGATAGCATCATCAGAAGATCTATGTAGAGTGATTTCATTTCCCAACACCCCCCCTTCACACAAGTCAGTGTCCACCAAGAATCAACTTAGCCAACACCAAATTAACGTACTGCACTAACCAATTTATTGGATTTCATTTCAGTAGAGAATTTATAAAAAATAATGAAGTAATATATAAAGATTGCAAGACATTGCAGCAAAAAACAAAGTTCTTTCCTGTATAAATTGGACATTGTCATGTCTGGGCAGAAACCATTGTGAACAACTTGTCAAAGCTAGAATTTTTCCATTTTTCCCTTTTTTTAAAACATGTACTTCAGTTAACTCTGTCTAAGGTAGAATCAATCAGGAACAAGTAAATTTTCTGTAGTAGACAATATTCCATCTTAGACAAATTTTACTCTTTGCCTATGGATTTGCAGTGACTTGAAAATTAGATGTCTGTCTTGTTCAAAGTCTGCCTGATAGATAATTTACTGTATCTGTATTGCATTATTCTAATATTTTGAACCATGTAAATAGTTATTCTAATGTTTTGATTTTTTTTCCAAGTGTGAATAATTATTTTAATTTTTTTATTATTTCTTTTAATTTTTATGCTGAACTATGTAGATTCTTACAATATTAAGTTTTATCCTGTGTTATTTGTTGCATAAGCACATAAGCACACATAAAAAATCTTTTTTCACATTTTTTTTTTTTTTTTTTTTTTTTTTTGCAGGGAACTATATAAATTTATATCTAAAATGGTGTGCTTCTCTTTCACACATATATTAAAAAATTGTTTTTCCTCTTTTAAGTTTTGGTTTTAAAGTTCTTTGTTTGTAAATATTATGAAATTAATCTTTTAAAAATAATTGAAAGTTTATTATTACAGGCATAATGGATATTCCAGTCCATAGATCAAAAATACAATCTTTGCATGTGTTGTTTAGCTTGTTTTTGGAATTCAAAAATTCACAGGTTAGTGGTTTTTAGAAAAAAAATAAAACTGCAAAATGGGTTTATGATTTTTAAATCTTATTTAAAAAATCCATTTTTAATGTAAGGTAAGAACTTCTTAAAGCACCATAAAAAGTAATGTACTTATTTTTTTATGACTTTAACAGGTTCTTACCTCATATTATGTATTCATTAAATCAGTTTTTATAAAATATTATTAAAATTCAGTTTTCTCAAAGCAATTATAACTTAGTTTAATTGTATATTATGTAATCAAAGTGATTTATTGATAATTTTGTTTGTTTCTACTAAATTAGATTTCTATGTCTGTGTTTTATACATTGAAAAATTTCATTGTTAAGCAAGATAATTTTTTTGTTATTTTCTAAGATCCTTGAAAACAGATATGCTAGCAAGACTTTCAATATTTTTTAGAGAGTTCTTTTTTACATGAAACAAAGTTTTAGAACAGATGTTGTAAACATTCCAGGGTTGGTACAATTTAAAATATAGAAATATATATTACTATTAGTATTTTTGTGTGTGCTATATTGAGGAGAATTTTTATTTTTAAATATCTGTTAGGCTTAGCTTGTGAAAATAGCATGTTAGTTTCATTTTATAATGAAATGCTTCATTATAAAATATTCAGTTTTATTATAACACAACACACATGACTTTATTGTACCTTTTATGTTACATTGTGCATTTAAAATTTTTTTTTAATTAGTTCTAAAATTTCATTTATTCTAATTAAGAAAAAAAAAACAATCTTCATCTTATCTACATGACACAAAACATCATAATTTCAGATATGCTTGTGTACTTGTTATAGTTGCAGCTAATATTTAATTTATATTTTTCTTTAAAAAACAAACAAATATACGCAGTGGTTTTATGAATCCAATTGTGTGTAAAAGTTTTATTCTCTCTCTTTAAAAAACTATTTGTAAATAAAAAAATCATAATAAAAGATAAAAGGATCATTTTAGGCAATTATTTTAGAAGATTATTTTATTTTATTTTCAAATATGTATGCATCAATTTAGTAAATAAAGTATTTTGTCCTATATGGTGTTTCTAATTCATTACTGAGACATTGTATATTCATAATAGTTATTAAAGTATTACTATATTTTAACTTTTCTGCTTTATACAAGATTAAAAACAAATAAATAATTATTTCTATGCTTTATGAATTGTTTATTTTATTTTATTTTATTTTATTTTATTTTATTTTATTTTTTTTGGAATGGGAAAACATAAAAGGGTATCACATCTAGAGTTGATGATAATACTCCAGTTTTGTTTTCTTTTAGCCTCTAGTGAACGACAGTTTAATTTTACAACCAATAATTAATTATAGTGATTTAGAAAATTTTCCAGAAAACCCACAACACTGTAAGAAATAACAAATAAAATACAGTGAAAGAAAAAGGCACATAATAGCACACACAATAACAGAGATTTCAAATAAAAATTTTATGAGTTTAAAATTTTCTAGTAGTCTATTCTTATATGTTGAAAATAATCACACTCACTTCAAGATGTTCAAAATTGACTTTAAATATAAGACATTATATTTAATCACATATAAAATAACCACTTGATTCCATCCTGCACTTTTGTATTTTCAAAGTGGTCAAATTTAAATTTTCACTGCAAATTCACTTTTTATAGCAAGGTATAAGACACCTTGCACCACAAAAATAAAAATGAAGTCCACACACATTGAAATCCTTCACCTCCTTATCAGTTGTTTTATGGAAGTACTCATCCTCTCTTATTCTCTCTAGCAACTGGGGATATCAAACAATAATCAAGACATTCATTACCCAAAAGTAAACTCCGAATGCATGTCTCTTCCACAAAAAATATGATTTAGAACATATTTAGATAAACTGCATTATAACAAAAGCTAAAATCATTATATTATTTAGGATTTAATTCAAGATCAAGCATCTGAGTATGTTATAATCAGTGTCAACTGTATATATCTCAAAGAGCTTAATTGTACTTGAAGATCTTGGTTCAGGATGTCCCTGTCCTTGGATCCATTATTTTGTTCCTCAATTAAAATAACAAAAAAAAAAAAAAAAAAAAAAAAAAAAAAAAAGTTTTTTAAAGCAATAAAACTTTTTTAGTTAAATATTATTTTAGTATGCTAACAAAATTTTGAGTTATAGATTAGTTTCAGTATACAATTTCGTTATATTTATACATATATAAAAATCTGCAGAGACAGAATTGGAAGAGACCAGAAAAAAATCCTGTTCTAGATAGGTTTCTGTCTCAGCAAATATAACTGTATGGCATTCTTTTTTGCTATGATCAAGAACTTTTTCCATTTAAACAAAGATTCTGCTATTTACAGAATCAGTTTTCCATGAGTTTTACTATACTGTTATGCTGATTTTTTTTAATGTTATATATATATATATATATATATATATATATATATATATATATATATATATATATATATATATATATATATATATATATATATATATATATATATATATATATATTAGGGTTATTATTTATTCATTGTAGATGTTGAATAGTAGTATGTATAATGGTTATATATATATATATATATTCATAAGCCTGCTTACATTATTCATAACTCTTTTCTAATTACTTTCTCTTTATCTTTAGCATTTCAGATCTCTTGCTATGAACAATGAACTTGATAATTCTTTGAAAGCAAGTGGAAATTCTTCAAACGTAGCAGATCATCTTGTCATCAGAGACTGAAAAAACTGTTTCCATTTTTAAAATTTTTTATTGCTCTTTTGTTTCTATGACTCAGATGTAATGATACAGTTCAGTATCTAAGATCAAAATGAATATGATGCTAGTCGCTTTTAAGAAATGTATTTGTATATAGAATAATAAAAATAATTAATAAATTAGTTCTTACATTCTTAGTATTACTTTCTTTTGTTATCATTACTTTTTAGCTTAAAAAAAAATAATAATTCTAAAACTATCTGTAATCTATTGGCCGTCAAAAGTATTAAATGTATGCTTATAAAGCTGAATAATTCCTGCATTTTATATGTCCATATAAGTTAGTGATTTATTCTAAAATAAATTGTGTAACTGGCATGTGTGTGTGTAAATTTATATAAACATGTAATTTTATAGTAATAATTGTAGTATTTAACATTTATTCTCAATACTTTTATTGATAATATATCAGCAAAAATCACCTTTTGCTTTACTAATTTCAATTTAAGTGTACTTTCTGCCTAAAATTATCTTTTTATAAATATGTGTATCACATTTACTTGAAATTATATGAATATCCAAAATATATTAAATAGTCTTATATTTTATGAAATGGAACCCATCTAAATTCAACATTTAAATTTTTTTTTAATGTACTCATCAATTCTTTTTCGTTTCAGTTTCATTTCTTCTGAAACACAGCCATTGTTTTAAGCTAATTAATTTTTATTTTTCAAAACTATTACGACAATTTGTACATTAAACAGAATTTTAATGCTTTCGACTGATAATTTTTTGCATGTTTTCCTAGTTCCTTTTCCATAATTGGAATGGCTGCCCCATTTCCACAAATGGGGATACTTTCCTTTTTATAAAGTAACATATCCAAGAGATCCTTAAAAAAATGAAATATAATTCCTATCATAATCTGACTTAAAACATATTTAAGCAATTTGACATGATATTAGTTTTATGTTCTACATAAACTGAATATCTGTATTTTTGGTTAGCAGATTTCAGGTTAGTGACAAAATACTGCATTCTATGGATATTTTTTCTATATTTGGATTCATATAGTCTAAATTATACAACAGACTAGGCTCAGAGCAGTGTGAAAAACTAGTAAAGATTTATAAATACGTGCTAACTTAAAAATCAAAGTGAATGTGATTTAGATTGGTAAACTATAAAAAAAAAAGATCAATTATAATTATGTTAAATATATTACATTGAGTAAATTGTTTAAAATATATTTTTATTAAATAAATAAATTAAAAAAATAGTGAGGAGAACTTTTTATTTTGTAAAATAGAGTGCACGCCTTTTTCCTCCTCTCTCCCCCTTCACACACTTCTGTGGAGTCGTATCGGAGAAGCTCGGTGCATTTATTCTTGCAGTGACGCAAGCCAATTGCAAAAGTAACATAAACAAATTAAAGAACATTAAATTGAATTGAGAAACTTCCTTTACTAATTTAAAATGTAGTTTGATTTACCTTGTTTATTCATTTATATTTTTGCACTAATTCACACGCATGATGTGGATACTGAATATTTTTTTTTACATTTTTTTCCATAACTGGCAATAATTTCGAAATTGGTAGTGAAAACGCATCAAATTTGTAAACCTTTATTTAATACGGTCATGTTGATGCCTTCACCCCCCTATCTCTTCTTTATGGTTTTTCCCTGTCTACGCAGAGAAAAAAAGTGGTAACTATTTCTCCCCTCCATCAGTCATTTGTCTCTAGTTTTCTATATCGAACATGAGTAAGATTTATAAAAGGAAATTTTTATCACTCACGTCAGTGAAAAATTGAAGGTTATTAATGATAGTAAGAAAGACATTAGTGCGCGGAAATTACCAGAAAAATATGAATGCGGTAAAACACAAATAATTGAAATTTTAAAAAATAAAGAAGTTTATCTTGAGAAACATCTTAAATACAAAAATCTAGAAAATAAGGTTAAATATCGCAAAACTGGGAATGAAGTAATTAATGAAATGCTATTAGAATGGTTTAGAAGTAGTAGATCTAAAAATTTACAGATTTCAGGGTCCATTTTGCAAGAAACTGCATTGAAAATTGCCAAAGAACTTGGTATTAATGATTTCAAAGCTTCTAATGGCTGGTTCGAAAAATTTCTCTTGAGAAATAATATCGTTTTCCGGACTGTTTGTTGTGAATATACTGATTATTCTACAAATATCTCTGAATCCTGGAAAAATCTTTAGATCGTCTTCTGAGCGAGTGTGAAGTAAAGGACGTGTTTAACAGCGACGAAACAGGTCTTTTTTTTTTTTTTTTTTTTCGGGCTGATCCACTTAATTCCAGTATCTGTGTTTCAAAAATGATTCCTGTAAAGGCGGTAAACGTTATAAAGAAAGATTAACAGTACTGTTATGCTGCAATATGGAAGGCGATTTCGAAAAACAGTTGTTATTGGAAAGTCAGATAAGCCATGTTGTTTCAGAAATTTAAACATGAAGAAACTTCAAATAGTCTGGCGAAACAACAGCAAGTCTTGGATGACCCAAGAAATTTTGCTAAGCTGGTTGACAATGTTCAACAAGCGATGAAGAAACAGAAACGAAAAATTCTGCTGTTTATGAACAACGCTGCCTGCCACCCAAGTGACGAAAACTTTAGTAATATAATAGTACCTTTTTCCCCTCCTAATACAACTTCGACATGTGAACCACTAGATCTAGGAATCATACAAGCGTTTAAAGTAGGATACAGAAAAAGGTTATGGAAGAAACTCATCTTAGAAATGACAGAAACTCCGTCACTGACTGTTCTCTCCAAATCATTAAATATTCAACATGCTGTTAATCGGATATCAAGATAAATAAAGGAATTGAACAGGGATACAGTACAAAAGTGTTTCGCACAAGCTGGATTCTATGTAATTCTCTGATTTTCATTAAATTTTATATTTTTGATTTTTAATCTCCAATGAAAAAGTTATAAAAGTTTAAATTTCAAAAATTTATGAAGTTTAATTAGCCTTTCGGAAATTTCCTAATGTCGGTAAAATCTCTGAAAAACAATCAAGTAGCGATCTTAGCAATTGTGAATTAGACACATTATTTAAAGCAGCAAAAATTACTGACATAACGTCAGATGAATTTATTTCTATTGATAATCATTTGCCCGTATCATCCACTTATGAAAGCATACCGGAAATGGTTCACGATTTGACGAAAGAAGAGGACGCTGAAACTTTAACCCTTTAAATCCCATGATAAAATACGTTCTAGAAATAGGATATTTAGTTTAACACCAGAAAAATTCAATGGCTAATTTCCTTTTATTTAAATACGGTATATACTGACATTAATTAAAACGAATATTGCCGTTTTAATTTTCTGGTGGGAATGGAGATATACGAATTAAAATATCTCGGGCGGTTTGGGATCCAGAGGGTTAAGTGAGGACGAAGCAGAAATTGAAAAAGAAAAAGAGACCAAAACAAAAATAGACCAAAAGAGACCCAGTCTTATGAAGAACTCCTCGCAAATGTTCGCGACATTCAATTTTTTTTGCTCTAAATAAGAACGCCGAAGATTTGTACAATAAAATTACAGCTATTATCGTATCGTTTGTAAAAAATATTAAGTTCGAAATGTACAAAACAAATGAAACTAACAGATTTCTTTAATGTGAGAAATAATTTAAAAATTACACATTTTTTGAAGTATTTTAATGAATTAAATAGCTTTGTTTGACTTTTCTAATAAGTTGAAGCAAAACCTCCACATACCGGTCACCTCTAAGAAGCGGCCAGTTTTACTCAGTCCCAACACTGGCCGCTCTTGGGAGGTTTTACATTATATCTTTGTTGCTATGTAAACTGGAGTTTTGCTTATGCATAATCTAAAATTCTAAAATAGCCCAATATACAGGATGTCTTGAAAAAATCTGTACAACTTCAACATTTTATTAAAAACTAGTCGTTGGGGGCCACCGTAATACTTACCCATCATGGATATGTATATGAAAATAAAACATGTGAAAACTATTTATACAATGCATTGCAATTCATAAACAAAATTTAAATATTGTTAATATACATAGTAATGCTTTATTAAAGAACTGCTGATGTACCAATTTCGACAAATTATATAAAACGCCAAACTACTCAAGTAGTACCGAACTGCGTAAAAGAAATATTCTTATAACTCAAAAATAATAATTCTATTAACTAACAATTAACTGTGTCGGATGAAGCGTCTCATTTTCAATTAAAATATACCTCTGAATTAAAATTTGAATGAAATACAGGGTCATGAAAAATCGAAGAATGTGGAAAACAGGATTACAAATATCTCGGCAACTAATAATCCGATCGACTTCTTTCTATATGCAAAATGTGTGTTATTTTATTGCCTTTTACGTCCATTCCTTAAAACAAAAAAATTCGAAAATTTTTATATACCTTTCATCAGAACGAATTTTACGAGGGTCCGAAAAATATAGTTCCGGATAATCGAGGTTGCTGATATTAAATAGGCTTCGTCCCATTCTTACATACTAACTACATACAAAATTTCAAGTCTCTATCTCAATTTGTTCGGGAGATTGAGCGTTTACAGACAGACAGACAGACGGACGGCAAATTTTTTTTTCTAAAAATATGTTTTGTCGGAATCTCCACTATCTAAAACGTGTAAATCTGTCAAATTTTTTTTTTCGATTTTCAAAATGATTGCAAGACTTACCCTATACTACGCATGATGGGTAAGTAAAAATGAATAGTCCCACAGCTAAACTAGTTACAATAAATTAACAATAAATAGAATAACTCAAAAAGTTTTTTCTACTATATGTTTCTGGTCATAGATGGTGCTGCACAACACATGAATGATTATTAAATATTTCTGTTATTCAAAATCTGTGGATCCTCCTAAGAAAGCTCAATTTTATCCAAACAAAATCTGATAGAAAGAAATCATCGAATGATTGAGAACAATTTGTGGATTGATTGAGCTGGCCATCTGTCCGCGCTCTAACTCTCGTAAATATACTCCGATTGTCATGAAATTTTTAGACGTTAATGACGTTTACCCGGGAACGAACCCTGTTGAAAATTAAGTTTCTGCCATGATTAGTTTAATTACAGGCAGCCAAAAGTTTTCCGTTACATTACGGCCTATGGGGAAAAATCGTTTGAAAGGACTTTTCAAGATGTTACATCCTGTCAAACGTCTTTAAATTTATATGCATCTACTAAGTGAACTAAAATATGCATTTTGTAAAGTATGCAGTGAAAAGAACTGTTATTATTCATTTATAGGCCCACACAAAAGAATTCCAATACATAATGATAAAGGGGGTAATTGTTTGAAACATATTTTAATTATGGTAAACGATTTCATATGTAATCAAATTGATATACATTGCTGAGGATTAATATGAGTTATTCCATGCATAATACGTAGTGCATAGCATTTACAGAGACACACAAAGGATTTCAAATAGTACATTCTATCCGAAGTCCTGTATATTATGGAAGATGGCTGTTAGATGGATGAAATGCATTTTTAATTATGATATACGCTTTTAAGTTTCACTAGATGTATGCATATTATATGATTTATATAAATCCTAATTGACACAATTTAGATATACAGGGTTACAGAAAAGATCTCGGAAAGGTTACTGAACATGAGCGTAATTTACTTTAAGGTGGTTTTTAAATATGTTATGCCTTCTTACCATGAATTGCATTTAATTTACTAAGAAATGTTTGTAGAATATAGATAAAATGATATACAGGATCACGCAAAGAGTTGTCACGCTACATGGTTGTATTTGGATGTTAAATTCTGGAAATGTGATTTAAGTAGTTTAAAGAGTATTTTATGTTTGAACTAAATTTTAGTAAAATACTTTCGTGCAATAAAGGTACTAGATAAACTAAAGGCCTGAACAAAAGTATTCAAATATGTTTCCATCTATTATTAAAAACTGCTGAACGGAAAATTTCAACCAGTTAGCCGTTCTCTTGTTAAACTAAATTTCCCCGTTATATAGTTTATATATCAGCCGACTGATCAAATTCAACGCTATTCAAAACAATTGTAATGCATATTTAGCTATGCATAGTAATACCTTAATTCCCTGGCTAACGAAGTTTTGTAAAACAAAGATTTCAGGAAATGTTGGAAAGTATTTCATAATCTGTGCTTAACGCATGATTTTTCTTACTTGTTAGAAACTCTGTTTTGTCTGTATGTCGCATAAATTTTGCGAGTGATACATCTATAGAGATTTGTGTCTATTAACAACATGCATTCCAAAATTTAATTCATTTATGAAATACATAAATTTCAGAAAATTCCCCTTCAGCAATTTCGTCTAATAAGGAGAATGGTACTTTTGTGCAGCCCTATGTATGAGGTATAGAATTTATATATAAAGAGTAACATGGAAAAAACTAATTAAATTTAAAAGTGCATACTGAATTTTAAAATGTACTCTCCAGCGATTTTTACGAAAAGACAGTACTGAAACTAAGTTCTTTTGTGTCTCTTTGTAAATTTATTAAAAAATGCTATAAATGCTCTGTTTTATCGTGGTCGTAGTGAAATTCAGTGATTTATATCAGTTTCAATGCATTTGAAATAAAGTAATGTCATTAAAATATTCTCCAAATGATTTTTCTCTATATACCGTAATGTAGTTGAATTCTTTTGAGTGTCCCTGTACATGAACCATTAATCGTACATACTTCATATGCAATACCAAACATGCTTTGGTGACTCTAAATAAGCTGTATAAATTGCTTCAAAATCCGAGTATATTTTTGGGAGTTAAAGCTGGACAGACAAACCAAATGCATAAGCACTTTTCAATTTTGTTGGAAAGTGCTAAAAATAATCTGTAAAAGTGTCAGACACGCCTCTATGTATTTGGGTTACACATGATTATGATTAAAATTCTATAAAAAAAAATGCGTGCATATATCGAATGTCCTAAAATGGATGAGTGTTTTTTACAGAAGAATCTCATAAAAAAATCTGATTTTAAAAATCAATAACTTGAACTTGCAAATGATGATTGCTATTAAAAAAAGAATTTGCATGAGAGTAATGTAAGATGTCAGAAGCTTTTTTTCTGCGATTCTCAATTTTAGTTCAAAATAGCAGTGATAGAAAGCGCATCAAGCAATAGACACTAAATCGAATTTCGATTTCCTCCTCGCTCTTCTCTTAGCACTGATGCGAGAAGGTGGGGGATTAAATGTAAGTGGCTCCATAGGAATAAGATTGCATTGGAGACTGACTCACTCTATATTTTACATCTCTCTTTAGCATCAATATTGGAAGCAGAGAGAGACAAAAAAAAAATGGACCTCGATTTAGAGCCTATTGCTTCCAGCGCCGTCTATCACACTTATTAGGAATTAAAACCGGTAATCGTAGTAAAAAAAAAAAAAAAAAAAAAAAAAAAAAAACCTCTTGATATCTTACACAACTTTCCAGCAAAACTTTAAAAGCTGTCATCATTGGAAAGTTGTTGGTATTTAAAATCAGTCAGTCCACTTTGTTACACTCGGTATGATTTTAACTATATTCTATGTCCAATAAAATGTATTGTAGTCGAATTTTTTTTCGAATTCTTGTTTTCGACAGAATTTTACGTTTTAAAAATCAAAGATTCCAAAAAACATGTTTATACAAAATGTCTATCTCTCTGTCCGTGTGTTGCCATTGTGCCATCGAAAAATGTATGAAGTTTTGCATAAAATTGAATTGATTTTTTTGTGTATGTTTTTGTCTATAGCAAGCAGGTCCTCCTTCAATTAAAAAATATCCCGCCATAAGGGTGCGTTGTAATTAGAGATGTCAGTTTGGCCGATGTTGGACACCGGATATCTGGTTTAATTTGCAGCCGGATATCTGGCCATCCAGCCGCAATATGTTTTGACCCATCCTTTTGTAATTTTTATTTACCTTTAAAGAAATTAAGTGTGCGTTTACAGACTATTAACATGTTTTTTTCTTTACAATCTAGATTTTTAATTTTCTATTAACAATTGTTTTTATAATCATTCAAGTTTTAATGCTAAAATTTTAATTACATTATTTTTAAATCATTAATTATATTAATATCAGCTAAATAGTTTAGAAATAATAAAATAATTTTAAAGAACAATAAACTTACAGCTGATTACTTTAGAAAGAGATTACAGGGCTGCCAACTACTACGCCTATTTACAGTCAAATAAAAACATTAGAAACAGAAATTTTAGTAAATAATTAAGAATATGTAGTGTAATACATAACATTGAATATACTTGGAATACATTTTACTAAAATATTTTTGTGGTTTTAAACATGTTTATAAGATTTAAATAGGCGTAGAAGTTGGCAGCTCTGAGATTACCTTCCCCATTCTACATTATAATGGACAAACATATTTGTGCGTGGTGCTGGTATCATTTTGATGGTGGCACCAGCAGATGTTTAAATTTAATTTTTATAAATTTTACTGCAATTTATTTTATTTCAAAATACAGCGCATTTTCAACTTTTATGCCATTGAATTAAAGGAAAAAAAACAAGGTTTTTAATGCAATTTGTTTGAAAACTGTTTCACAGTTTACTCATTTTTATTAACACTTTCCAACAAAGTTGAAAACTGTTTATGCATTCGGTTTGTCTGGCCGTATGGCCGTCTGCCCGCGCTCTAACTCCCGTAAATATAATCGGATTGCTCTGAAATTTTTATATGTTATTGATTTTTACGCTAGCACGAGCCCTATTGAAAATGAAGTTTCTACTATGATTTGTTTATTTACAGGGATAGTCAAAAGTTTACCGATGCATTACGGCCAATGGGAAAAAATCGTTTCAAATGAATTTTAAAGGCGTTATACCCTGTTAAACTTATTCAAATTTACATGGATTCGCAAGTGCACTAAAATACGCATTCCGTAAAATAATGCTGTCAAAATAATAGTTATTATTCATTTACATGGCCGCTCAAAAGAATTCACACATACACAATAACAATACACAACAACACAATAATAGAGGAGGGAATTGTTTGCGACATATTTTAATAATGTTAAACGGTTTCAAGTATCATAAAATTGATATACGCCGCTGAAACTTAATATTTAACGCATAATATGAAATGCATAGCTTTTACAGGAACACACAAAATATTTCAAATCTTACATTTTTATGCGAAATGTTGTGTATTATCAATGATAGCTGATGGATGGTTGAAATGCATTTTCAATTATGATATGCGCTTTTAAGTTTTACAAAATGTCTGCAAATTATATGGTGTATATAAATGTTGTAGTTGATATGCAAGGTTACACAAAAGAGCTCATAAAGGTTACTGAATATGGGAGTAATTAACTTAAAGATGGTAGTTATGTATTTTTACGTCTAACTGCTTTCAGTTTACTAAGAAATTTTGTAGAATATAGATAAAATGATATACAGGATCATGCAAAGAATTAGCTACATGGTCACCCATATGTGATAATTTCTGGAAATGTGATTTAAGTAGCTTTAAGAATGTGTTTGAACCAAATTTTAACAAAATACTGGCGTGTAGTAAAGATGCTGGATAAATTACAGGGCAGAACAAAAGTATTGAAGTATTTTTCATCTATTAGAGTAAAGTGCTGCAAGAGAAATTTCAGCCAATTATGCATTTTCTTATATTAAATTTTCCCATTAATATATATCAACTGACGGATCAAATACAGGGCTGTTCAAAAGTATTTCAATACATATTTGGCATGGACAGTAACACCTTATTTATCTAAATAACGAAGTTTTGTTAAAGATTTCAGGAAGCGTTGGGAAGTGTTTCATAATCTATGCTTAATGCATGATTTTTCTTACTTGTTTATTCATTTATTTTTTTTATATAATTTTCGACCATGATATTTTTTAATTTATCTCTATCATTTTCAGACCCACAATTATAAAAGATAAATCTGTGTGCATTTAATGCAAATAAAATAGCTCAGCATTTATTTCCAGCAATGCTCCATAATGAAATTAATTCTCTTTCTAAAAATAAAATATAAATAAAACAAATTAATGCATTGTATTTTGTGAAATTAAACTTTTTGCTTTGAACATTTAGAAATTTTAGACTTTGAATTAAAAAAAATAAGTGCATAATTTGGCCTTATAGTTTCAGGTCGGATATACTGCTGGATAATCAGAACATCTGGTTATTGCCAAATATCCAGAGTACTTGCCGGATAAGCCGAATGCAGTATGTTTGCCAGATATCCGTTGCATCCCTAGTTGTAATAGCGATTTTTGTGCCATTTTCAATATTGTACCATCGAAAAGTGTATGAGACTGTGCATGGATTTGAATCAAATTTTGAGTGTTTATTTTTGGCTATGGCGAGAAAATTCTCCCTGAATTAATAAAAAAAAAAAAAAAAAAAAAAAAAAATCTGCCGGAAAGGGACGTTATAATTGTGATGTCTGTACCATTTTCATTATTGTACTATCGAAAATTATATGAAATTATGCATAGAATTGAGACAAATTTTTGTGTATGTTTGTGGCTATGACAAGCAGATCTTCTTGGAATTTGAAAAAAAATCTGCCAAAGGAGGCGCCGTAATAGTGATTTTTGTGCTATTTTCATTATTGTACCATCCAAAACTATATAAAGTTATGCATAGAATTGAACCATTTTTTGTTTGTTTTTGGCTATGGCCAGCAGGTCCTCCTTCACTTTGAAAGTATTCTGCCGGAAGAGGGCATTTTGATAGCGATTTTTGTACAATTTTCTTTATTGTACCACCTAAAATGGTATAAAGTTATGCATAGAATTGTGCCAAAATTTTTTGTGCATGTTTTTGGCTATGGCCTCCAGGTCTTCCTTGAATTTGAAAATATTCCGCAAAAAAGAGGCGCTGTGATAGCAATTTTTGAATAATTTTCTCGATTTTTTGTAGTTTTATAGTCTATCGGTGTCTCGTGCAGCGACAGGAACTTGCGTCCTGGTAAAGAAAGTAACAGCTGATGACAAAACAATAATTATTCATTTTAATAAATATTATGATCTAGATTAATTCAGTATTATTCCGAATTTACTGAAGCAGAAGTTTAAGATGAAAATCAAAGTTGGAATAGTATTGAACTAATAATTTTGAAGTATTAACTGTGTAACTATTTTTTGAACTATGTAACTATTTTTTTTAAAAAATTTTAAGATGCATGAGATAGAAGGAAGTTTTGGGATTTGTACATCCAGCTAGTTTGATTATAGAGACCAGGAAAATTTCTCGCATATGCGCGCTAATGATGCGAACAGATCAAGTAATTATGTTTACTTATACCAGTGTAATTTTATGTGTGTAAAATGTTGTGCTAGAAAGAAAAAAATCAACACAAACCAGATGTTCTCCCGATATGCTTAAAAAATACACAAAGACTTTATTTTAGATATTTTTATGAGCAGACTTTACAACAGAAGTGGAAAATACAATAAATTTATGACACTATACTTTAATCTTTTCATACAAATAGAAATTTCAACTTTAGGAATACTTTCTTTTTTTTCACGTTTTTTGTACATATACAGTAGAAATCTATTTCTCCAAGATTTCTCAAAATACATTAAAATTGATTAAAGGTGAGGAATTCCGGTTTTGATCTTGTTTGTTTAGAGTGTAAGTAAAAAATAAGATCAAAATCGGCAAAGGGGGGAAAAAGAGGGAGATCTATACAGTATAGAGAGGTTAAAAGTTTTAAATGCATTTTTGGCTAGAGCCACGGAGCAGAAGTAATTACATTTGGAGTTTAGAAAAAGAAGTCTTAAAGAGGAAACCATTGCAGAAAGAAAAATATATATGTATGTATAAATTGCAAGCAGCGATAAGCCATAAAAACAGAAATTCCATTTAATGCACCATTAGAACAAATTTCAAAGAAGTTTCCTTGCGATTTTTAAATTAATGAAATTCTGAAATATCGCTTAAATGCTTTAAAGAATCAACAAAAAATATGGAGTATGGTTTTGTTGATATATATGAACCCGGAAACTTAGTTTAAAAATTTAGCTCCCTTTCAGTTTAAAAATAATAAATTTTATATGATAGTATTAGATTTTTTTTGAAAAAAAAAATAAAAAAAATTAGGTATTTACATATTATTCGGGCCATAACAGATACAACTGCACCAAGCATGGTGCAAATTATACTAATTACAGTAACCTTTTTTTTAAACAATTTTTCATTACTTTCTGAATAAAACCTGAATAGCAATATTGTTATTAATATTTGATAATACTACTAGGCGTTCAGCTTAATTTGTTGTAATTCACAAATTATTGTTCGAAGTTTCAATTTAGTGTTTATATGAATATTCACCAATAAGAAACGCCAATGTAATAGGAAACAAAATAAAATTATCTTTTTATTTTAAAGGGGGGAAATTAAATTTCCTCACAAAAACGTGATTGATAATAGTATTACTACAACACATTTTATGTTTGTTTATAAAATGAGGAACATTGCATTGTGTAAAATGCATCAGAAATATTATTGCCAGACGGCCCACGTAAATTGGGGCTCTTAATTCTTTGAATAGCAGAATTTTAAAGTAACTTTCTTCGTCTTATCTAACAGCAGGGCTAAGGTATCATTTTGCTCACTCGTAAACATTTGCGGAACGCACGCGCTCTAGTAATGCTGCCATCATCAACTAGCTGTTGCTGATACAATTTGATGATTTTTTTTCATAAAAATTAACAGGAAAATTTTATAATTATTTTCTGAGGTATTGAAAATTTTTATTGGTAGATGACATCCGGACAACCTGTGGGCAATAACTAGTAAGTTCGTTTTTTTTTTTTTTTTTTTTTTTTTTTTTTTTAATTTTGTAGAAATGAGAGAATTTTAGAACCAACAACGAATGTTTTTATTATTTTTAGCACAATCTCGTTATGCACAATATTTTATATTTTTGCTACAGTTTTAGGTGTTAGGTAATCATGCAGCTTTGTTTAGATTATATAAAATATCGTGATTAACGATATGTGATTACGCATCTTAAAATCCTAATGTAAACGTCGTAATTTTTAAAGAAATTTGTCAAAATAATAAGGTTATTTGGATTCTGAATTGGAAGCTAAATTCTTCTGACATTTCAAAATACACTATTCCAGCCCAGGACAATAATTTTACGTCATGTATTCATTTATATTTATATTTTAAATTATTAATAAAATAAAATAAGTACATATAATATTAAAGAAAAAGGATGAAAGGCACTTTATGAATACTTGAAATGAAACCTTATGCACATTTTCACTTTTGAAAATTTTTCGACTGGTGCATTTTATTATTTACTTTATTAATATTATAGTAAGAATATAAAAAAAGAAAAGTATTGTTTTTAAAAATACATTTTATCTATTGATTAAAAAAGATTAGCATTGATTATTGAAAATTCTATTTGCGTTTATTCGAAATATTTCAGAAGAGTTAAATTCTAAATCACTTAGACTTTCTTCTTATATAAAGGGATTTTATTATTTTTTTTTAAAAGAAAGTTTTGATATGCTTACGTATTTTAACATTAGCAGCTTTCTAATGATATGATTTTTTTGCTTGAAAGTGGTAAGATTTAACCAACAGTTGCTTATAGATTTAAATATAGACTTATAGAATCCTTTTATTTGTCTTATGTTTTATTGATCTATAAATAAAAATCATAGCAATTAAATCTAAATTTTTGGACTTGATGTTAAAACTTGATGTGGACTTGATGTTAGACTTGATGTTAGGACTTGTTTATTTATTTTTTCTTTTTTCGGCGTATAATGCCATTATTTATATTAGTTGCTATGGGTACAGCAATGTTGCCAATAGAGCGGTTCTTTTAATAAAAAATCTTTCATTATTTTAGAATAGTGGTATTTGCTTTATTTAATTTAATTTTTTAAATAATGCGAACACTATTATTTGGAAATAGAAGTATGTATATAAATAACAGTAATAATTAAGCAAAGTCCAAGTGGCAACAGTGATGTACAGTTAATTTTAGAACAATTTTCATAAAATATGTGATGATAAAATTCCGTTGATAAACTGTTTATAATTATAAATAGATGTATAATATATGTACAAAATATTCCTTTATATTAATACTGAAGATGTACATTTGATATTTGTTATTCAATTAAAGTAAAAAAGCTCTCTGATGTAATTATATACGAGAAAATATCCTATCTGCAAGTTAAATGGAATTTCTGCTTTACTTTTTACTATTATTGTTAGAAATTATAGCATTACAAAATTATATTCATAAAACGAAAACAACATTTATATAACTCTGACGAAACATTGTGAATGAAAGACGCATTACATTAAAATATATACACATATTATGCTTACATTTATTTTGCTCGTCACATTTATTTATAATTATTTATAACATTTATAATAACAAAAATATCATGTGCGACAGTTTTCTTTTTTAAATTGACCGTTGAACTAATTAAAATTATAGGTAACTTAAACAACTAAAATATGAATTCGAGGCGTTTTGATTTTAGAAAAAAGGATTTTAAAACAATAATAATAATAAAAAAAAACTATGAAAAAATAACCACAATTTATTAAATATGTGTTACTAGTTATTCTTTTTTTAAAATGATTTAAAACTTTGAAATATTTTTAACGGCAGATTAAAAAGGATTTGAAGACCTTTTTGGAATAACAACGATAAATTTATTCAACGATAAAATAATTTTTCTTTTATGATCACGAAAAGTATAATTTTATGATAACTTTAAATTAATATATATTTATAAAATATTTACATATATGCAACAAGTAGATAATTTATACTCACAACGATTTGCCATTATAGCTTTAATTGTTAACATTGAAGTATTTAATAAATTAGAATTTTTCAATCAAAACTTGTGCTTTCCGAATACCAACATCAAGAATGGTAATTTTGCATTTATTTCATGAATATGAACATTTTGTAACTTAGTAGATGATACACTGTAAAAAATTGCAGAAAATTATCCTAATTTAGAAGAAAAGTTTACAAAAATTCAGTGTAACTTTGTCACTAACCAGGATTTTAAAAACTTTTATGTTATCAGAAACCATTTGAAATTATACCAAATAAAACCCACAGAAAAATGTGGCTTACTGAAAGGTTTCTGAATGTGAAAGGGTCGTTTTGTTGCCCGCATTTATGGAAAAGGAAGTTTCTCTTGATTTCCGAAAAAACCTTCATTGGGTAATTTTCTACCCAGCATTTTATAAAGGAAGCAAATTGGCTGATTTCAAGGATGAGAGACGAGGATGTTTTTTCATTAATAATTATAATTTAAAATTTGAAAAAAAAGTCATTTTGACTATTATTAATATATATGTTTCTTATGGTTATTTTATTATATTTTTGAAGTGAGTTAGATGCCAATAGATGAGTTAAATGAACTGTGGATCTGTTTCAACCACGTGATTACTTTCCCCCAATTTTTTAATAATCAACCAAAATCACCGATTTTTTATCCGCTCAACTGATTAATGTGGAAAAAAATTGGAATTGATGGTGGACAAACAAAATGTCGACGAAATTGTCAAGTTGGTTGTTAGTGTGTGACGTAAGTTGTATTTGTATCTTATCTGTTAGTGTGTGACTTAAGTTATATCTTATCTGTATGTGAATTGAATGAAGGTGTTTCTTAACACCTTCATTCATGAGTTTCAAATTGTTTTTATATTTAAATACACAGGAAAAGTCTATAATTTTTAACACTTAGACAGTCATCACAGGAATCTGGGGACAGGTACATATTAAATAGTTTTATATTTCGAATTCAGTTTTAAAGATATGTATTCTAACTTTAAATTAGTTCGTTTAGTTAATTACGGGGGGGGGGGGGGCATGTCAAGAAATTTCTGCGGAAACCTACTGATTTCTAAGGATTTCGATTAGTTCTTTTCAAATGAGTTTCTGTATTTAAAGAAAAAGTTTTCAAAATTGTGCATAATTATCAAGTTTCACCGAAACTTCATAAAATTCCTTCGATATTAGGAAATTTTTCTGAAATTCTTTACAATGTACACATTCTTATTGTGATCAAAAGTTTATCTTGAATTTTTTAAGCATTTAATTCTATGCAAAGCAAGTGAATAAGTTCCAGTAAATGAACAGCAAAAAATTAAACAATGGAATAATCTGCCTGAAATAATTTGCATAGCATTAATATTGATATCACAATTTTATAGACAGATATTTCATCACATATAAAATGATGGTGATTCATACTTTATATCAAAACAGCACTTAAGCCCCTCCTTTCCTTCTACCTATCGCTACCTATATATATATTTAATATAAATATTGACGTCTCATTCTGTAGCTACTATATAAACAATATTATTCAAAATGTAAATTATAATTGTAATAAAATGACTATAAAACGTCTTCTATTACTAGTCTAATGTTTGTAATTTCTTGGCACTGTATCATCACGTAATTTTCTATGCTCTAATTTCAAAATGTCACTTGTTTTGTAAGCAGTAAAATAGATATAAGAAGGCTTAGACTAGGCCACTTGGTTTAAAAAGATAATATAAAAATATCTATTACCTTTGGACCCTTTCTAATTAGAGCTCGAATGAAATTGATGCTACAGAATGGAGTTGAAGAGAAGGAAGAAAAAGTGAAGATTATATAAAATACTAATGTGGTTAATTTGATTTATAAAAGTACTATTACCCACGATGTGCTGACTATTTATCAGAAGTTATGTAAGAAAAAAGGTGGAAAATATTAGAATATTAGTAACAGAAAATATCAGTAAAAACCAATCTACTGAAATATTTACACTTTCCACCTTATCCTTCAGAGATATTTCATTTTTTTCAGATTAGTGTTTTACAGGTTGATACATGTCAGAAATACTTTTCTTTTTGTTTACATACAAATTCACAAGTAAACATTGTGTTTTTATTACTAAAGAAAGGGAGAGATTTTCAAAATAAGTATTCAACAAGAAGTATAGACGTTTTTAAAGTGAATTCAATGAACACTAATTAAAATCAATTTGCATTTTTGACTAGTTGAATTGTACATATGCAGGCTGCTTTAGCATAGTAGTTGCAAAGTTTTAAGAGAGATGGAGAACATCTTGAAGATAATAAATAACACCGGAATACATGTTTAGAAATGCTTTCCTGGCGCGTGAATGCCGACACAAAACAAAAGAAGGGAAGAGCACGAACATGTTGTGAAAACATGTTCATTATTCTCGAAATTAACGAAAAAGACAGGTTACCGCGGTGCATTCTATGAGTCTTTTTTTGACAGACCACTAGAGTGACTTGGTGCTCTTTTCATACAAATGTAATGGTGCATTCGAGCACCACGTGACTCCAGCGGTCTGTAAAAAAAAAAGATATGCGTAAAGCACCGCGGCAACCTATTTTTTCGTTAGCTTCGTATTATTCTTAATACAGCAAAAACATAAAAAAAGAGAGAATACGATCGTCATTATAGAAGTTTTTTAAAATTAGGACCGCGGTCCGTGATGCGGGCTTTAAATGTCTGGCGCATTGAAGATCTAATGGTCTCGAAAATACCAGGCATGCCCTGGACTTCTCTAGCAGCTGGTCGATGGGTGCAACAAGTTCCTCAGCACTGTCCAACATTGCCCCAGAATTTTTTTCGGTCCTAAGAATAATAGACATTTTCCTCATTCCCTTCGAGTCTATTATTTTTTGTATTTTGCGTCATCACTACAATGCCAGAAAAGCGTTTCCGACTATGCATGGCTATGTGATTTTCATCGTCTGGACGTGTTCTACCCCTCCTAAAACTTTATAAACACTGTGTTGAAACACCCTGTATATAAACACAGTGGCGCAGCCGGAATTCGGCTCTGGGGGGGGGATAGAGTTGCTTCAGGGGTGATTCTGGTAGAAATTTTTTTTTGGAAATTGGCGGGGGGGGGGGGAGGATTCCGCGAGTTCCCCCCTTTAAGAGGGTTTATCCGCGATCTTCAGACAAAATGGGCGTTTTCCCGCGACCTTCAGACGAAATCAGCGATTTATTTGTGGTATTTTAGCAAAATCGGCGATTTATTGTGATCTTTCGTCAAAATCGGCGGTTTTCCGCGATTTTTTGACGAAATCGGCGTTTTCCGCGACCTCTAGACGAAATCAGCGATTCATTTGCGATATTTTAACAAAATCGGCGATTTATTGCAATCTTTTGTCGAAATCGGCGGTTTTTCTGCGATCTTTTGAAGAAATCGGTGTTTTTCAGTGTGTTTTTTATATGAAATCGGCGTTTTTTTCGACGATCTTTAGACAAAATTTGCAATTTTACGCGATCTTTTCTTGAAAACGGCGTTTTATCCCCGCAGTCTTTCGACGAAATCGGAAATTTTTCCGTTATCTTTTGCTGAAAGCGGCCTTTTTTTCAATGATCTTTTGACAAAATATTTTTAAGCAATCTTTTATCGAAAACGGCGGTTTTCCCCCGATTTTTTAACGAAATCGTCATTATATCAGAAATTTTTAGACGAAATCTACGTTTTCCCCGCGGTCTTCAGACGAAATCAGCGTTTTATCTGCGATATTTGGTGAAATTGCCGTTTTCTCCGCGATCCGCACAGGAAATTCGCGTTTTTCGGCGATCTTTTGACAAAGTTCGTTGACAAAAACATTGACGAAATTGTCGTTTTTTCACAAAATATTAACGAAATGTGTGCTTTTTGGGCGATCCTTTCATGAAATTTGCATTTTTCCGCGATTGTTTTAAACCGTACAAGTTGGCAACTGTGAGAATCGTCTTCTGAAAGATCTTATTAAAGAATGAAGAACATTTCTCAGTTACATAGTTTTTTAATCATGATATCTACTTGCCTGAATCTAGGAAAAAGAGTTAACGGAAAAACCCGGCAAACTACAAAAGCGAAAAAAAATGACACGGAAAAAAAGTTACCGGAAAAAAAGGACAAGATAAAAATGTTACCGGAAAAAAAGTGACAAAGAATTGATTTTGGGGATTTAATGACTAAGTATGAAAGGGGGGGAGGTCGGCTTTTAATTTAAGTGAGTGTTTTTTTCATGCTGAATTAACCGCTTTGATTCAATTTTTGGATATACGTTCATGCTGAAAAGATGCTTGCCTGATTAGTTTTGGGAATGGACGATTACCCCCTCCCCTCCGCCCTAAATAAGATAAATGGTTTTTAAGCAGAATTATCCAATGTGTTATTTCAAACAACTTTGGATATAGGTTCTTTCTGACGAGGCTTATATATAGTATTGTGGTGTCGCGTCCTGAGTTTCTCTTTACTAAGTTGGTTTATTTGTTAAGTTCATCAATAACACAATTTTAATTCCTCAAGTTCTTTATTAGAACCATAGACCAATTATTAAAAAAATAAATAAAACGACATTACAACTACATAGGAGCCTCACTCCAATATTACATTTCGCTTAGCACGTCCAAGCCATCTTACATGAATGTATTTTCTTGTACATTACCAGCACATGTCTCTCTTCCAACTACTTTCCTTCCCTCTCGATGCGCAATAATCCCATTGTCCCCTTCAGCTCATTGCCACTAGACCAGTGCAATTATTTTCTAGGCATATCCCTGGAGGTCAATAGAACCTGTTCTTAACAGCTTTTGAATGAAGATACTTTCAACTATGCATACTTTTTCAGAATAAGACTTCGCTATCTATCTTCTGCCACGATTAAAGATGTCAGTACGTTATCACAGTATATAATGCCTGAATAATTTTGGGAGTTTAATGGTTAAGTATAGAGGGTGCATGGGGGATAACCTCTCTTAAATTAAATAAATAGCTTTTTACGCAGAATTATCCGATTTGCTTCAAATTTTGAATGTTGGTTCCAGTGTTGCCAGATGGGCTACTTTTTAAAAAATTATATACTTGATTGACACTACTTTTTTGAAATGGTAAAATAACCCTTATTTAATGACATATTAATTGAGACCAAAAGAAAGGGAATTTTACCGTTTCAAAAAGTGGTGCCAATCAAGAAATCTCAATTTAAAAAAAGTAGCCCACTGGCAACACTGGTTGGTTCATTAAGATAAAGGGTATCCCTGATTAGTTATGGGGTTCTTTTGCTAATTAAAAAGGGGGGGGGGCACGATTATTCCCCCCCTTAAATTAGATAAATTATTTTATATGCACAATTATCCGATGTATTTCAAATTTTGGCTATAGGTTCTTTCTCATAAAGTGAATCCCTGAATAGTTTTAAGTGTTTGTTTATATATCCTCAATAGCTGTTTGCATTTAAAATTGTGATTTATGTTGCTGCATAGCAGTTTCAGTATTCTATAAATAAAATAACAAAGAAAAAAATATCCTGTTTTTCTTAAAATCGTTTTTTTCCTTTTAATTTAAATCTGTTTTTATTTTTTTTAAGAGTTCAAACCTGAAGATCTATCAAGAACTAACAATTAACTTTCTAATTACTAACATAAGCTAATAATAAAAAGAACTATTTTTATTACTACAAATTAATGAATTCACTAGTTCATTCGTTCGTGACATACAATATAGTTTGTACATTAAAGTTTTCTAACATATATTTTTTTATGTTTTATATTATATTTTGTGATGCGTAATATAGGACATTAATTAGTAAAAATCCAGTTTTAAATGATAAATATTTGGCATAAATTAAAATGACAATTACAACAAATGATTTAGTATATTACTTTTTTCACAAATAAAAAAAATAAATAAATAAACCAGTTTTAAATGCAAAATGAATGGAAATTAATCATTATAAGAAAAAAGGTAAAATGTGTTATAATGTTTTCTGACATAATAGTTTTCAATCATTAAATTAAAAAATAAAGAAAAATTGTTTTTATTTGTTATTTGCATTCAATTGCATTCAACTCGCTTTTTTGTGTTACTTGAATATTTTTGCGTCAAACCCTTACCGGGAAATCCCCTGATTGACAAATTTCCTAAGAGGCTAGCCGCCCGCGATATCTACCAGACATCCCCCTCCGTCGAATGGGGAAAGCAAGCTTCTTTCCCCGAAAGAGTTTCCTGAAGGGACTGCTGCATCCCTCCCTATTTTAACTACATTCATTAGCTTATACGCCTTACCATAAGGAAACTACATCCAAAATTTGAAGCAAATCGGATAATTCTGCGTAAAAAGCCATTTATGTAATTTAAGTGGGGTTATCCCCAGTTCCCCCCTCTATAATTAGCCATTAAGCCCTTAAAACTATTTAGAAATCCACTTTATGAGAAAAAATCTATATAAAAAATTTGAAATACATCGGATAATTATGCATAAAAAACAATTTATCTAATTTAAGGGGGGGGGATAATCGTCCGTTTTCCTATTAATAATAAGCTAAAGAACCTCATAACTAATCTGGAATACGCTTGATCATAAAAAAGCTACATCCAAAATTTGAAGCAAATCGGATAATTCTGCATAAAAACTATTTATTTAATTTAAGGGAAGTTATCCTCGTTTTTGCCTTTAAACCCTTAAAACTATTCAGGGATTCACCTTATCAGAAAGAACCTATATTTAAAATTTGAAATACATCGGCTAAAACAACGATTTGCATAAAACCGATTTATCTAATTTGAGGGGGAAATAATTGCTTGCCCCCCTTTTATAATAAGGAAAATAACCCCGTAACTAATCAGAGATACGTTTTATCATAATGAACCTATGTCCAAAATTTGAAGCAAATCGGATAATTCTGCGTGAAAAGCCATTAATTTAATTTAAGAAGGATTATCCCCCGTCCACTCTCCCCTTTATACTTACTCATTAAACTCTTAAAACTATTCAGGGTTTCACCTTATCAGAAAGAATCTCTATCTAAAATTTGAAATACATCGGATAATTTTGCATAAAAACCGATCTATCTAATTTGTGGGAGGAGGGAGTTAATTGACCATCCTCCCTTTATAATAAGCAAAAGAACCCTATAACTAATCAGAGATACGTCTTATCATAATGAACCTATGTCCAAAATTCCAAGTGAATCGGATAAATCTGCGTAAAAAACTATTGATTTAATTTGAGAGGTTACGGATGGGGGGGGGGGGTTATCATAGGTCCAAAAACCGAACCAAAACAGTTAATTCAGCACGAAAAAACCATTTACCTAAATTAAGAGCCTCCCCCTGATCCCTTCTAAATACTTAACCAATGAATCCTCAAAATCAATAATGAATTCCCAAAATTAATAATAATTTCCCTAAATCAATTCTATGTCCCTTTTTTTCCCAGTAACATTTTTTTTTCGCTTTTGTAGTCATGTCCCTTTTTTCCAATAACTGTTTTTCAGGTAACTTTTTTTCCGTTTACCCACTTGCCTATTTCGGGCGTTTTTTAAATAAGAATTAATATTAATTAAAAAAATTGTCTGAAAGTAGCCCCTTTAAAGTAGTAGTAAGTAGAAAAATAGTTAGAAATTTGGCGCCCCCTAAATCTCTGCTCCCTGGGCGACCGCCCTCCCTTCCCCCTTTCGCACAGCGCTGTTAATATCTTTCCAGAAACATAAATATAAACGAATTATATACTTTCCAAACATACCTGGATTTCAAGAATGCTTGAAGGAATTCGAAAGATTAAAAAAAATGATCTCTTATATCCATGTTTTTCATAATTTTCTTCTCTGAAGAGGATTTAATATCCTCCATAGCGAAACGCACAATAAAAAAAAAAACCTTAGCACTACAGCAACTAACAACACAATGTTTGTGGAATTAAGTCTATCCTTCAAAGCATGCGAGCATGTGTTTTTGTGTTTTTCCTGGAATTCGAGAGTCCAGTCCCGTTTCCAAAAAAAGAGCAAGAAACAGATGCAACTAATTAAGACCCCCCCCCCCCCCTCCAGTGGTGCAGTATTGAAAAACCCAAGACGGCATTGGCAGCGACAGGAAATGACCATTCCTTTTAGCCTTCGGCTGATTTCCAATAGTATAAATGAATGCCGGCCTTTTCCGAAACTGAGTGACTAGTTTTCGATACTGATACTGTTGCTATGTGCTTTCCCTATTTTTCAAAGAAAATACATTACTGCCGCTTAAACGAGTCAAATTTTTAAATAAAATTTGATTCAATAAAGCGGCAGATTTCGAAAACAAAACAAAAAAAATTCTAACTTTAGTTTTTTTTATGATTCGGTTCATAAAAGTGGAAATTTTTGTATTTTTGTCATGGCTCTGGGGGGGGTTTTAACCCCCAAAACCCCCCCCTCGCTGCGCCACTGATAAACAGATATACATGTGTATTGGAGGAATTTCCTGAAACCAGAGTTGAACATATTAAATCTACTGTTATTCAAACTCCATCTATGTAGAATATGTCTCTGGAAAAGTTGGTTTTTATTGTATATGTTGAATAAATATACCACTAAGATAAAAAATAATAAAAATTAGTGGTAGTAATTATATAAAAAACATAAGACGCTGCGAGCTCAGATTTTCTGTTCAGTCTTGATTTTTATTGTCTTGCAATTATTTTATAACGTTTATGTTAAATGGTATCTATCCATTCTAAGATAGCCAAAGAAGGACCTTAATTATTGTTTTCGCATAAACTAAATAATCAAACAGAAAGGCTTCGCAGAAATAAGTGTAAAATAAATCTAAAATTTTCTTGTGAAAGGAAAAAAATCTTCTTTCAACTTTTTAAAAACACAGTGTAACACGCTTATTTCAGAAGCATTTAAACAGCAGACCCACTTATCACGTGGAGCAGAACGCGTAATACGTACCAACAATCACCTCAAAATTTTGTTGGTGTATTGCTGTCTGTATCATCTGATAAGAGGGGCCATTAATTCATTGCTTTTTAAATTATAGACGTGTTACATCGTGTTAAGAAGTTAAAATATTTTTTACAATACTGGTACTTTTACTTCAGTTATTTCTAAAGGAGATAGATAATGCCCATTTTTGAGGCCTGGTTATAATAATTATATTACTTTTTAAATTTGAATACATTTTGATTATTTTAGTAAAAATTAAGATTTGAATCTACTTATTAAAGGATCGATTGTTGTTTCAGGTCTGTTTTGATACACTGTTCAGTATTTGAAATATAAGTTATTTAACAAATTTTAATTTTTAGACATTTTAAAAATCAGTTTCAGTTTTCTTGATAAACTAATTAAAACTGTGCCATTGATACAATACTGAACATTCGAATATGAAAAAACTTGCTTTCTTGAAGGAGGGGGGCGGGTTGTTTGTAGTTGCTTTTGAATAGAGTGGCAAAATCTTAAAGATATTGTCTTATGACAAGCAGCAATTTTTTTAATTCAAAAAATATCTTAAAGATTAAAAATATCCCAATCTCTTCCTTTCTTTTGAATATTAAACACTGTAGGAATGTCACAAATAAATTGAATTGTTAAAAAAAGAACACAAAATGCTAAAGTATGGTATATCTGTTCCACCCTTCCAGGTCAAAACAGAACTGAGTGAAGATAAAAATTCAATATATAAGATTATTTTTTGTTGCGTAAAATAGCTTATGGCCAAATAATATCCAGATAATAAACTCTGTCTTTTATTACAAAATTGACTTTTGTTATTCCAATTGATATGCTAAAGTTTTTCAAAAACCATGCGTGTATTTTAAAATTTTTGAATCAGGTTATAATCATACATCATTATTCTTAATATAATGAACTAAATCTATTTGTAAAAACAAACAGAAAATAAAATAGCAAATAATTATATGGAAAAATAAATATATATTAACTAGAAATAAAATTAAAAATGATAATGATCATATTCACATTTAGCTATAAAATGAAATTTGGTTAGAATAAAAATTTACTTGTAACGAAATTTTTAGTATTTCCCTTCAAAATCTTTATGAATGAAGTGCACATTACACTGTTAAAAATCTTGTGCTAACTTAAACCAAATTTTGATGCTCAATAGCTGCCACTGCAAGATGGGGAAATCTTGAACCAATATTTGGAGCTGCTGTTGAAGC
This sequence comes from Maratus speculifer, assembly GCA_964019185.1. NCBI lineage: Eukaryota > Metazoa > Arthropoda > Arachnida > Araneae > Salticidae > Maratus > Maratus speculifer. The sequence goes on from OZ025300.1 coordinate 29,041,823, forward strand.
ATAGTTCCAATAGTTGGAACGAAGCTGAAATAGGAAGCTCCAAATGTTGGTACGAGATTTCACCATAAACTGGTAGCTACTGAGACCAAAATTTGGTTCAAACAAGAGCAATTCTGGATACCAATGTTAGAAGTTTCGTTTTCAGCATTCCCACAGATCCTAAAGTTTTGAAAAACACTTTCCCTAAATAGCAATGTTCGTCTTATTTGTTCACATAAATCCTGTGATTAAGTAAAACGAAGATTACTATTTGAATGTAGTTGTATTCTAATTCAAAGACCCCCACTGAGCCAAAGTCAATCTTGGCTGCAATTGAATTGTTGGTTTATACTTATTATCTATGTTGGTACTCGACTATAAACTATTAATTCAAACAAGTTTTCCTTCTAAGCATAATTTCGTCATCCCCCTTTTAATAAAATCAATTTTAACGAAATGCACATTAAATGTATTGAATATTTAGTAATAAATAAAAATACATCGAATTGAGAATAAATATTTCATGATCGATATCAACATAAAATATCTTTCTATAATATTTTCCTACATAAAAAAGAGTAGATGTAAACAAAATAAAATTAAAAATAAAATGCGTAAAGATGAAAGATCCTATTAAAAATTTCATCTTGTGTAGTTATTAATACAGACAAACATTGTTCTTAATTTTAAGTAAGTAAACCATTATCACCATCGCTATTTTAAAAATATACAAGTGAAACACTTGTCCTTTATTTTAAAATACATATTTGTGCATAAACACTCTGTCACATACATACTCACGTACACAAATGTGCACAGTCTGGAAATATCTATTACAGCTATAACGATTTTAAAAGCTCTTTTTCTCAAAAAGATAGATTTTTTACTTCAAAAGTAAAAAGAAATCCTTCAAAACTGTTATTTATTCTATCTACATAAAAACTCTTCTTTATTTAATGTGCATAAGAAATACTTATAGCGCACATTACCTTCATAAAAGTAAAATAATATTTTTGCTTAATTTCCGTGGTATGTTTATGCAGTTTTTGGAAACTCAGTAAAAAATGCATTTGTTATTCGTTTTTTGCTTTGTATAAAAGTACCGGGAAAACAAATCTGAAAAACTTCGAAAGCGTTTATTAATAATAGTCTGAATTCAATTTGTCCAATGTATATGAAATATCAACCTATTATTTTAATACGATCAAACTGATTGGTAAAGTTATCAAATGCATTGAATATTTCCAACTGAGGGAAAAAATACCATAGCCGGGAATCGAGCGCTGATCGTTGGCTTACAGTTACCGTTTAAACTACCTGGGTTGATAACAGGTTTGTATATTTTGCCCAAATAACCTTATTGATAACAACTTCTGGTCTGTCACATAGGCAGCTCAACAGAAAAAACTGCAAGTAAAGGAAATATATAATGATAGGTATTTAGATAAACATCGGTTCCCAGTTTGGGCTTTTTTTTTTTTTTTTTTTTTTTTTTTTTTTTTTTTTTTTTTTTTTTTGCTCTGTTGGAAATATATAATTCGTATGATATATCAACCATCAAACAATTAAAGTGATGTCTTAAATATTCATGACATCACTTGAATATCAAAATCTTTTGTTTTCTCAATTTTACCTTCAACAATTACCTCGAAAATGAAGAATAAATACTATGACCCTTCAAATTAAACTTCAGATCAAATTAATTATATATTATTTTTTAAAAATTCTAAAAAAAAAAAATTAGCCAGTTTTTGGAAAATTGCTCGGTAAAGAATTCACATAAAATTTATATGCGGAATTTACGATCAGATGATAGTTTCATTTCAAATGAACTAGCTACTTTATTATAAATTAGAACAACTTTAAAAATAAATGTTCATAGGATATATACATTAAAACATGCAACACATTTACACAAAATCAGTTCAGCAATACTTCATGCGTCTGATATATAATAATAATAATAACTATAATAATAATAATAATAATAATAATAATAACGATAACAACATACCATAAATACCGTAATTTCGGGTGTATAAGCCGCAGATCAAACAATTCTTTTTCGACCCAGAAATTTTTAGGAAACATACGTAACTAGTTAGATCACCTTAAATATTTGTCTTCAATCACTAAATAAGATTTCTGGGTCCAAAAAGAATTGTTTGATCCGCGGCTTATACACCCGAAATTACGGTAATAGATAAAATAAGAGTCTTTTCTAAGTAAATTTTAAAACAGTTTTAAACAGTCTATTTTTCTTCTTGTTATTTAATATTTTTTCTTTATGTTTTTTAAAAGAAATATTAAACACCTGCATTTTATTTCCAAAGAATGATAAAATAGAGCACTTTCAAAGCAAATTTTAAAACAGCTGTCCGTTATTTTCTTTCTTTTCATTTGATATTTTTTCTTTCCGTTGTTTTTTAAAGAAAAATAGAACAGCTGTATGCTATTTTCAAAGAAAGATAAAAACTCCGAGCCCTTTCAATTTCTATAAACAGCTATATTCTATTATTCTTCTTGTTATTTGATATTTTTTGCTTTATGTTGGATTTCAACATGCAAACATATTAAAGCACAGAGGCTTTGTATTAATCTTACAATCATACCCATTTCATAATAAGAGAAATATAAAAAGATATATATTAAACGCTAAGTATTATTTTACAAGTTAATTCTATTATATCAGTTTATTTTAAATGATATATTCCGTAACATTTTTTATTTCTATGGATCAGTTTTTGCTACGTTTTTAATTACATGTTCTATTTTAGTTAGCACATATAATTATTCTCTAAGTTAGAAATTTATATTGTTGCAGTATAGCCATTTAAGTTACAAATCCATTGGCAGTGATAGATGCTTCAGATATAGAATTCTACAAAAATGTCAAATAGTGACATTAAAAAACTTCCTCCTCTATGACATCTACAACAATTTGGCCCCTCTGCAACAGGTGATAATTTATAATTCATTTTAACGTGTAAAAGTTCAGTTAGATTTGTTTATTTATTTAGAATTCTAAATGTTTTTAAATTGAAATGCCAGATTTGTAATTCGTAAAATAGAAGTTTTAAAATTTACCTACCACAAAAAATGCTATTTTAAAGATTTCGCTCGTCATAAAAATTGCCCACATTTTTTAAGCATGTTTTAACAGATAAAGTAAAACAAGCAGAAATGCGTGTATCTGTACTCTTTGTCTTGTTATTAGAAAAAACGAATTCATTTATTATTTGGAAAAAAATATTAACAGATCACACGATGTTGACATGTGTTCATTAATTCATTGCGGCCGACGTACGACAATTTTAATTCGTTTTAACCTTATTACAAGGCTTTCAGAGATGTGATCAATTGGGGTTAATTTGGGTATAGCGTGGTAATTTGAATATAAATTGACTTAAGATTGCATACTTTTAGAATTATTCGATTTATGTTATATGTTTGCCATAAGGTACAAATTGAATAATTCTAAAAATGTAATGTTAGGTTTTGTGTAAAAAATTAAATTTATACTCAAAGTACTTAACGGCGATATTCGATGATCATATTGGACTGCTTACTGAACTTGCTTATTTACTTTATAATTTTACTCAATAATTTTTGAGCAACGATTTACCTATCGTGGAAACAGATATCGATCGCAATTTTATACAGATCAAAGAGCTCAGATTAAAACACATTTCTGCAAAAGGAAATAAGAAGTCTAAATAAATATTCAAAATTATTATACAGTCAATACTTACGTTTAAAATTCAAAATCAAATAATAGTAAAATATTTACTACTTAAATTGTTAATTAATCTATAATACTCTCAAAACATACATACATAAAATTATACGTAAACTAAATAGCTACAAAGAATGATATATATATATTTTCAAAGAAACAGTATTTATAGAGTTTCTCGCATAAACTTTAAATTTCAGACTGACATTTCGGTCGGGATAGACTGGAAATGATATGGAAACAGACACACCTTACAAATACATACAACCCATACATTATTAAACATCTAATATCACAGTTAATACAGTAAGTATACACACAAAGCTAGTGCTATGAAACTCTGAATTTCTATAGATTAGATAGCTACAGTATCATAGCTACATTTTTTTTGGTACAAAATGAATGAAACAAAAGCAAATGTAAATTAATGCCAGGTTTCCTCTTTGACTTCTGAATTATCTGCTAAGGGAACATTAAAGAGGGTACAATGATCTATCACAGCATAACCTGAAAGATTTAAGTGAGAAGATTGACAGTGAGTAAAATCTCCTCATATCAATGTCTGGTAGAAAAGTAAAACAATCAACAAAGTAAAAATATAAAAGAAATTTACTGTTCAACATGGGGTTGAGCCCCGAAAGTGCAGAGAATATAAGTAACACAAACTTAGCCACAACCACATTTTGAAGTCATCTGGTGTTTGTGTGTGTTTATATATATATACATATATCCATACATATACGTATGAAAATAAACTAATATACTTATATGCATGCATGTATATGTATATATATAGTTGTATATCATACACTTTGAAGGCTAATGATGTGAGCAGCAAAGGGGGTATTAGTGACAAGCACACACCCTCTTTCCCTCTATAATGGCACTGCATAAAAAAGGCTCTTGAGAGCGACCAAGGTTGCTGCTAGCACCAGTCGTCTTCATCAGGATCATGATGTCGTGGTCCCTTACGGTTTGTCCTTACAACCAGTGTTAGAGGCTCTCTTTCCCTCTGTAACCGCTCCCTTTCTCGCTGTCCAGGCTTATAACCATTAGGTAGGGGTGAAGGCAAGTGGCGAGACCCCCTACCTATCGCAGCAGCAGCTTCGAAACTTAAAGGCTCTACCCGTTGTCCATGGGAAGCTGATGTAGAAGTATAGGTACTATAATTGCCATCAGGTTTTGGTATGGCAGGTACCCCGTGTGCAGGTTCTTCCCTATGGTGTATATTAGGGGCGTCCACAGAAAGTGAATGCCCTGCGGTCCTATCCCTCCATGGAGGGTGCTGCTGACTGTTTATTAAGGAAGTGTGGGTTGGAGAGGCACTCAGCTTTGGAAAGTTGATACTTCCAGGAGACCGACTTGGCTGTGGCACTGTAGGGGAATGGGAAACATCGGGGAAGTTGATGGGGTCAGATGAGATGATATCTAGTCTTAAGGTTGAGGGTTTTGTTGGTGTCGGAGGTAACCTCCTGCCCCCTCCAGGTCGCCGTTGAACGACTGGAAGGCTTCTCACTGATGATGGACTAGGGCTTCGAGATCTATAATGTAGATGAGAGGTTCCGTAATACTCGCTTTGGGTAGGTGTAGATGGAGTGGGGCTGGGAGTTCTTGAAGGCCTATCGAGTCTCACACTAGGATAAACAGGACTATGACTTCTACTTCTAGAACGTATATTTGGTCCATGTCGCCACGTAGGCTTAGGAACTGGAGATCGACTTCTTCCAGGCGAGTAATCTCTCTTTTTAGCTACACAACAACACAAGAGATCATCATTAGTCATTATCCAAGTACATCATTAAATTATTGTAATAAAATTTTCACAAACAGTAAAATTCAGAAACCTAATGTAAATTTAAATCACCTTATAACGTAACATTTTAAAGGATAACTAAAAAATTCTGAAAATATTAAGGAGAGTAGTTATTTAAAAAAAAAATTAAATAAAGTAATAAAATGTAAGAGTGCTAATTATTTTATTTTATGTTTCATTATGTATTAAAATAAAAACTACACTTACTACATTTGAATGTGACTAATCCATAAAAAAGATCATTTACTGCGACTAATGCATTACAATGGTTCTTATTATTCTATTCTAAGAAATATATTTGACTGAAAAGTAAGCTCACAGATTATAAAACAAATAAACAATTATGAACTTTTAATCTTTTACAAGTATATGATTTCACAATTTATTTTCTGTTTTTGTTTCTTCTTTTTAATATTCATTATAATAATAGTTTTCTTTAATCATGCTTGGATTCCGATTTAACTTATTCTTCTAATGGTACGCAAGACAAAAAAACTTAATGAGCAATACACAACAAGCAATTCTAGAGCAGTATACTGTAGAATATACCTAAAATAACCGGAGTTTCTTTGTTAAAAGCTGTAATTATTTTTAAAAATTTATATATATATGTCGGAAAACTTTAATACATTTAATATACTCTCTATCTAGTTCCATAACCCGGCCTAATCGACGATTCTATTGTTAGAAAAATAGTTCAAAATCGTTAATCTGCATGGCTGCAAACCCCCTGTCTCGTTTTTTATCTTCACTTCTTTCACGTCGTTAAAACAATGTTCATTCATATCTTCATTCGTGAGGACCAAAACAAAGTGCTTCTTTTACACTCGAACACCCGGAAGTTTTACTCAAGCTTTATCGAAGCATTCGACACCAAAAGTTTTATTTTAAAAATAAACTTATTTCTAAATGGTTTATATTAAACTTATTTTATTAAGAAATTTCTGCTTCTAATCGACATTTAATCATTTGGCCGGAGTACACTCGACTTCTGTCGGGCGTTTAACATTAGCGAAGTGGAAATTAAGAAGTTCTTTGATTAAAATCCTTATGCTGTACTATTTGAAATTTTAATTGACTTCTCAAGGTCAGTTTCACAATCCTTACATTTGGTCAATAAGTACACTGTAAAAACAAAGGAGCAATATTACATTTAAATCGGGGTTATGAATTGCTGAATAAACTTTAAGTCTACACTATTTTCGGTAGTAGCTCCGTAAAAAATGTAAGAATAATCTTGGAATGGTGGTATTTTATTCTTTAGTCGCAATATTGAACGTTAACACCAAATTCAGAGTCATATAATCATCTTTCTGTTTTGATTTCATATGTTTGCAGACGACACGCCACCATTTTACTTCGCATTTAATCCTTCTTTCTAACTTTCGGATAGCAGGTGGAAAAGTAAACAAACGGTAAGAAATATTAATATTATTCTTTGTAGACGTAAGATTTAAGACTAAATAATGTTTGCATGTGGTTTTTTTAAAATTAGATAATGCTTTTTAATAATGCGTTAGTGCACTGCCATTTTAAGAATAATGGCGACATGTTCGAATTTAACGGGAAGTATGCCTTTAGTATAACAGTTGTAATCAACTTTTTTTTAAATACAGCTTTGTTTATTTGATAGCTGGCATAGTTAAGCTTTTTTTATATTATGCATTAAATTGTATAATTGTGAGGTAATTTAATATCATATGTAGCTTATTTTTGTTATTTTCTTAAGAAAACTAGAAACTCCGAATTAAACTTATAGTGATAGTTACGACTTATTATACATTTCGTTACAAAAATATTTTATATTGTATGACTATAGCGTTTTCCCGAACTTTAACAAAATATATTTTCATAAAAAATTCGTTATTATAATGTTTTTTAACTTACTGAACGCATTATTGTCCTATGAAAAAGATATTTTTAAGCATTCAAATATAGGAAATTTTAGTTCGTTTCATTAAAGTTATTTCATTCAACTTTAGTTCATATTTCGTTGCTGTAATATGTTTAAAATGAATGTTATAATAAATTGCCTCCATTAAAAGGAAGTTTCGCTGCCTCTTTGCGTCAAACTATTTATTTTAAATTATGACTGTATTAAATTTAAAATGTAATCCCTAAATTATTTTTTATTTCACTGTTAAAATCATGTAAATATTAGGAAATTTCCTTTTTTACCATTTAGTGTACTTTAGTAACTGGTAGCAAAATAAAAAATAATTTAAAAATTACATTCCAAATGTAATACAGCCATAATTTAAAATAAATAGCTTCACGCAAAGAGGTTGCTAAACTTTCCTTTAATTGAGACAATTTATTATAGCGTACATTTTAAACATATTACTTACTTTACACCAAACATGGTGGCAAATAAGTTGCCACTCAAAATGGTGTTTATTTATACCATTTGATAGTTGGTGACTCATTACACCAATTTACAAGTGGAATTTCATTACACCACTTGGGGTGGCAACTTAGTTGCCACCCTTTTTGGTGTAAAGTAAGGGAGTTTTTTTTTTACAGTGTACGGTAACACCGCAGTTTGCTGGTTGACCACTCTACTTTTCCCATGAGAATGGAGTTATGAAGTGGGAGAGCAGATGTTATTGAGAAACCAATTGAAATTACATAGGATATAAGTAATTAAAGCCCTTGCCTGCGGTAAAAATACATAAATAAAATATAACACAAATAATCGGACCTCTTGATCTTCCCCTTTTTTTGTTTTCGTGCTTTTCATGGACGAAATCTGCCATTCCAGAAACTAAGTCTGTAAAGTCAGGGTGACGTGCAGGAGATTGGGACCGGCCGATAGGAGTTGGGGAGCGGCCACGTGGAGGTGAAAGCGAAGATCTCCTCCTGCCGAAAGCAGGAGACTGCGAACGTGATGGAGGTTGGCCACCTGGTTGTAAGTGTCCATCTCTTCCCTGCATTTTTCGAAATAACAGAAACAATAAATGAATAAATAATGTTATATGATATGTTAAATCTTTACTTATAAGAAAATTTTTAGTTTATTGAATATCATGTCTTTTTTTCATACACATTAGTTTCTAAAAATAACGGGTTTGAGCTTACCGGCGAAAAAAAATCAGGACTTGGAGTACAATTTACTAACACTAATAAATTTTAAATTAAACAAAACAATACTATATTGATAAAAATTGAAATTGATTTAAGACAATAATAAACTAACGTGATACTAATAATATTAAAACATATACCAGAAAGAAAAAGTTCTATATTCTGAAAAACTAATGCTAAATATAAACTGGGTGTTGAAAGTTTTTACATTAAATCAGTAGATATCTTCATCTGAGTCATCTTCTAATCTGAATATGTTGCCGGAAGACGAATGTATTGTTTTCTCTCAGATGTATAGCCTATAATATTTTGTAGGCGAGACGGTGAACACCTGGAACTCTGCTCTCTATATTCTTTTATGTTACGAAATGAAAACATTTTATACGATAACAGTGAAGAACAATAAAAAATCAGCCATGAGATTAAAACAACAAAAACAAAACAAAACAAAAAACCAAACATATACACCAAAATCAAAATCGATTCGGAAATCGTCAAAACATGCTAAGAAAAATAATGATCTCGATTTCGTGGCATAGATTCGTAATGCTCTACAGTAGGTTGTCCAATGAGGTGCCTGTTGAACTTTCTTCTGGCACCTCTTCGAATGTTTCTAGTTACTGGAATTTGGAAATAAAAAACTATGCTTTTACATAATGACCCTAAATCTTATGGGGTCTTACGGCTTCTTTTGTAAGTCGCATGTAATGCGTAAGACGTGCGTTATATAAGCTAATGCTACAACATATACTACTACTAACTATCATTATATACTACACTAAAACTAGATATATACTACTATAAACAGCTACTGTAATTACATACATGTAGAATTGCAAAGAATCCGGAAATTTTGGAGAAAGGGAAAAAACCCGGGAAAGAAATTGGGAAAGTTGACAATATTGGGAATTTTGTGAGGGAAAAAATTCAAGAAATCTTCAAGTAATCACAAAGTGTTGATTACATAATATATAAGAACATTAAGGTTTTCACATATTGTTATACAGCTTATAAAATTTCATTGCATTTTTTACATTTTACATGTGAGAATTGGTGTCAAAACATTGGCTTTTCATACGTAAAGCAAGTTAAAAAACACGTATTCGCAAAGTCATTTTTGTAGCTAAAAATTTGTTTTCCTGTTATTAAGTAACTATCTTTCTATTATAATAGCTTTTATGACTTGATTTCCCATTATTTTGCAGGAATTCATATAGTAAAAGATTTAGTATCCTTGTGTTGAATGTAGTATTGAGTAAACTGAATTATTCAAATATGCGCAAAATCATAGCTGTCAACCATTGGATCTATTTTAATCTATTAAAAGTAGAAATTTTGTAAAAAGAAAGATTATATATATTAAACAATCAGAAGTTATTTATTTATTTTTTACAAATTTTCTAGTTTAAATTGATTAAAAAGATTATGAAGATTGGCAATTATGCTTGTGCGCATGATTCATTCGAATGATTCCCCCAAATGATTCATTTGAATATGAAAATCGTTCAACATGTTCATCATTAGTTGAAAGTTTGTTTCTTTATAGTCATGATAGAATAAATAATATTTCTCGTAGAGCTTATTTATTTCACAATTTTAAGCAGAAATTCTTAAAAAGCTTGATAATATTTTGTGATTTACTGTATTCTTCCTCAATGAGATTAAACAATTTTTAGGACGATGATTTTTAGGATAAAAACATAAACATCGCACATTAATAATAAAATATTAATAATTACAATGCTCTTAATTTTCGAGAATTTTCAAAATTCCCAACTAATTTCAAAATTATTTAAAATTATTTCACTGTCCCTTGAAAAAAAGGGCAATTTTCCCGGGAATAAAGTGGTTGTTTGAAAGCTTTGCTATGCTACATATATGGTATCTGATGAAAAAGAAACTGTCACCATACACTGCAAAAATTTTTATGCTAGATTGAACCAACTTTTAATGCTGCAGAAGTTTCAATTAAAAGATGATGAAATCTTATTCCAGCATTCGGGAACTCTGATTGAATCATTGCTCCAAATGTTGGTATAAGATTTAACCATCTTGTGGATGCATTTGCATGTAATGCATCACCAAAAGATGGTTCAACGCAGCACAATTTTTCTAGCAATGTTATCTGTACAATAATCCTTATTATATCTTGATTCAGAAGACTCTCTGAAATAAATTGATTATGCGCAACACATAACAAAAACAAAAAAATTAGAACTTGAAGAATGTCTAAAATTTTTTGAAAGATTTCAGAATCTTTCAGTCGTTTCGTACAAAAATTTCAGAAATTAATAGTTACTAAACCAAAAAGAGAAAAAAAGAAAAAAACAAGAACAAGAACCAAAAACTAAAGTCAATACTTGTGTATAAGCTTGTCCATCATTATCGTTCTTTTTTCTTCTACTGCTACCTCTTCTAAGGAAACTGAGAGACCTATTCCATTTCTTATCCTCATTATTATGATTCTTGTCAATGCTGTCAAAGATAATATGCATCAAATTAATATTACAATAACCATACAATCTCACCTCAAGAAACTGTTAAATCTACCCTAAATATAATTAATGAAAAAGTATGTTTTTATAGAATGAAATTTATGATGGGCTTGTAAGACGAATTCATTTAGGGCTGTTAAATTAAATTAAATTTTGTTAAAGGGCTTGTTTTATTGAAGAGATTTTTGTGAAAATTCACTAAATAGGCTCGGAATTTTGCCTGGTTTGGCCTTGGTCTTGGACTCTTTTTCGTCATTCATTCATTTGCTCCTCGAGAGCTCTCTTACAAGTCTTTTCAGGTGTCACGTGGCACTGGCATCATTCTTCAATTTTAGGTAACATTATTTAGAGAGAAAATATTACCTATACAAGTGGCAAAGCTTTTCTTTATATAGCATATTTCAATGAAACTTGGTAATAACAATGAAACAGCATCCGTTTCTTAAGATGCATTATATTTATCTGCATGTTTACCAAAGTTGCACTGTAAAATATTACAGTTGATATGTAGAAAAGTTTACGAAAATATTAAAATACTTTTGTTGCTTTTCACCATTGGAAACTGTTAGGAGAACAAATCATACTTCAGAAAATATACGTTTCTGAAATTAAAGGAGATGGAGATGTTTCTGAAATTAAATAATGCCTTGTTTCCCATAAATTTTGACATAAAAAGTTAATGTTTCTATTCTGTTAAGAAATTTTATGCAACTTTTACAAGGTTATTTCATTCAAAGATTTTGTGTCAGTTGGATGTTATTTCCACATTGAAAATTTGTCAAACGAATTGGCCACTCATTGGCCAAATGTGAAATGTTCAATTCAAATACGATTATGTTCAACTGATTTGTAAAAATTTCAATTTCAATTTCTGTTTGTCGTTTTGAAACTCGTAGAGCACTGATTATCCTAAATAATAAGTGGCCGTAAGTGTTCGAATAACCGATCTATTTTGGAAAAAACATACTAGTATTACATGAGCATAGTGATACACATGAACAGTGGTAGTAAATGCAAGTGGTAGTAAATGTATGTATTTTGTACTACAATGTTTATAGCAAAAAGGGAAAAAACTTTGAAAGTATAAAGTGATCAAATAAATCTACATGAAATCAAAAGTACAACACTATAGGTCTACATTAATAAAAAGAAATTCAAAAATTTCTTTTGTTTCAGAGAGGACATTCTTTTTCTTACAACTAAATTTCTTACGCATTTTAATGAAAGCAATTAAACTGGATCACGCTCTTCTTGTTGCTCCACTCATTTCAAGGATGTTCTAGGCACCAAATAGCTCAGTGGATGTTTTTTCAACTTGTTCTTCGTCACTAAAGTCCTTTTGGAAAGCTATGGTCTTCCACGAGAAGATGTCCACAAAAGTCTCATTCGAGCCATTTTTGAATGTTTACTTGGTTACAATCTTCAAATCCTGAAGACTGTTATTCAATAAATTTCACGAAAATTCCAGAAGATTGTAACCAACTCCAACTTCCAATCAACTCAGCTTTTTCTGATACAAATTCACTGTTTGATGGCTCTTTAGGTCCAGTAGTTGTCACGTTTGATGGAAGAAGCTTATTGCAAGCTTTAGAAAGGGTACTGTTCTTTAAAAGACCTAAATTCTGCAAGCAGGTATACAGTATTCTTCAAATTTATTTGTTTGCTCAGCTGTTGAATACTATTTTCACTGTCCTGTCTGATTAGAGCCATGTGTGCAGCAATACATTTCTGTAATGTGTTTGAAGGCTTCAAAAACCCCTTGTTAAATTGGCTGGAGGATTAAAGTTACATTTGGAGGCGAAAAAAATCATTAAATTTGTCATTTTTAATTTCCAGTAAGAGATTTGTTATATGATTTGGGCGTGGAATAGATTCGGTTATTCGGTCGTTTAGTTAATCGAGGTTAGGATAGTCGATGTTCCACTGTAGTATTCTCGCTAATGCCGTTAACGGTATTGATCATCGTCGCAGTAAAGGGTGTCTCTAATGATTATTGTCGTAATGTAAGTGTGAACGTCTATAAGCAATATGCCTCATTTTGCCAAAGGACACGCATCCTCACACAAATGACTTTAAATCTTATAGATGGTAGATATCAAATGACAGATTTTCGTTTCCAAGACAATGTCCAATATTTTTGCTCTTGAGAATTGGTTAAGAATTGTATTGGTATGGCGACACAAAATTCCAATTTTTTGTAATGAATTACCGTTACTCTGATCGAAAGTAGAGTATAAATTGCAATACTCACGAAGGAAGTAGATTATCGCTATGCGAAGCTGGCCGATAGTTTTAAACTGTTGCCTTTTAAAACGAGCCGAACGACACGTGACGGTTGTTCATTTGCATATTAGCCACATGCCTACACTCCGAATTGTTCTACTTTCATAAGCCTCAGGGTAGGATTTTTACTTTTAAAAATATATTCTTATTCTTATTATTATTTTGCAATTTTAAGTGGTCTAATAAAGCCTATTTTAGGTATTTTGAATGCAACATCATACTTTTCTTTTCGCATTTTTCACAAACTTTATGTTTTAGAGGAATGGTTTCTATGGATAATTTTCATGTACTATAAGTAAAGATTCTCATTTTACAAAGTTTATGCTGTGATAACCGAACACTGTATATTAAAATAAACAATTTACAAACAATTGGTTGAAATAAATTTTCCATCCTGAGAACAAAAGTATATTTTTAAACTATGAAATGTATAAAATACAGCTGTCCGTTACCTTAAACTATGAAATGTATAAAATACAGCTGTCTGTTACCTTAAAGTTGATCGATGCAGCGAGCCTTGTCTAGACAGAGGCAGATGAGAATCGGCATCCTCAAACTGCTCTTCTTCTAAATTTAAACTACCCTGATGAGATGGCAGCACTGCTCCCATTAACCTTTGCAGCAAGGACGGTCGCTGGAAAGTTTGAAAACAGAGATGAATAAAAGATAAATGAATGAAACAAATAATTATAATTTTATAGCCTTGAAAATGAATATCTTAAAAAATATATTACAGTAGAACCTCGTGTTTAAGTTTTTGCAGGGAACGAATAATAAAATGGTGATATACGAATTAGGTTTAAACCACAATCAAGTTTATCGAGAGGATGTACATATAGATTTAATTATATCTAGATAAACAAAGTATCCTACATTTCAGAAATTTTTCTTTTGAAAGTATGCTCTTTTTATATCATCTTTAGGATTAGACACCGGGAAAAAGAAAAAAAAATAGTTCTTCACTTAATTTAACATCAGATTGCAGGTATTTGTCTTTTGAAAATACATACTCATATTTAGGGTTATACAATACAAATTTTAAAGAGTAACTCTCCGCCTTATTTAAAAAACAGATTGCAGAAATTTTCCTTTTAGAAATATGTTTTTATACTCATACTTAAGGTTAAACACCACAAATTGCTAAAGGAAATTCTTCCCTCTATTTAATAGCTGATTTGAGATAGCTGCTGTAAAACTAACGATAAACTTTATCTTAAAGTCTCCGTCTATTGAGTAATATCTCACTTAAAAGACTGGGCCTTAAGTTGACTCCAACTCGGAAGCCCCTCAAAAGTGCCCACATTGCTCAGCACTGTTTAGAAGTGATTAAATTAGGCGAATACTTATTTTATTTAAATATAATAGTACTACTTATTTATTAAGGGTACATTTTAAGTGATTCATCTATCCTTACCAGCACTTTGTCGGGTGTTAAATTAATAAAATGTAGAAAACACTTGAATTAAAAAAAATAAATATTTAAAAATGGATAAAATTTCATCAGATATCGTGTTTCTTTTAAAACATAGAATTCTTCATTACAATAGCATTTAATGTCAAAACTGGTAATCACATTTGTTTTGTAAGTTTAATTCTAGATACTTATAAATTTTATTTAAAATTTATTCCATATCACAGATGGTCAGTGATTTTTGTTTTTTTATTTTTGCCCTGAGAAAAGTAATTAAAAGAAAACACAATAATTACAACAACAAAAGGAAAACAAACAATATCTAAATCTTGTTTACAAAGTAAACTCGATTACCTGTTGTCGTGATGATTCTAAATTAAGTAATTCTTTATTTTAGATTTTTTTACATTCTTTTATTTATTTATTGAACACATACATCTGACTTGTGTGCTTGATATAAAAGCTCGCTTATAAGTCATTGTCAATATACAAGGACGGGATGGCACAAGGAAATTTATAACACCAGAGAATTACAGCCGGGAACTCCACAAAGAGTGTGCAACGGAGCCAAAGGGAGTTGAACCCACAAAACCTCCATGGTCTCTGGCGCTTAGCGGCGTGGTGCCTTAACCAGTCGGCCATGGCTTTCATGTTGAGAAATACATAACTTCATAATGATGCGGGAATTGATTTATGTATGCAGAATGCTTCAGAAAAGATACCCGAACATTAAAATTCAACAATTCTGTAATTATAATGCGTATACAGACGAACAAGATGACTTGTTACTAAATATTGTAAATTCTGCGTTTACTAATTTCGAAAATAATTCAAATTTAAGTCAACAGATGACTTTCCGCTATCTGAAATAGTAAGAATGCTGATGATGACTTCTTTTCTGTTATAAAAGGGGAATATAATGAAAAGTTTTTGATGAGTGAAATTGAGTGAATCAAGAGTTTAGTGATCAAAATTGAATGAATTTTAAACCATATTTATATGTTAGCTATATGGTTGTGCATTGTTAAAGTTAATACATCGCAAAGACATTTATTGGCTAAAATTATTTTTTTTTTGGATTTATTATATGAAAATATATTGTATTGTAAATTTCGATTGCTGATTTTGGAACACTTTAAATATGCATTTCTGGAGGAAAAATTTTAATTAAAAATATGTTGTAGTATTTAAGTAAAAGATGGGAAAAGCAATGTTAAATTAACAGACAATTAATTCACATGTACAGTTTATAAATTGCGGGAAAACGTAAATTACGGAAACATGACACCGAGGTTCTACTATATAAAGGTGATTCTACACAATTTAATACAAGATTTTAAACATTATTTAATAAAAATTATTAATTTTAGTGAAAAACAAAGTAAATTTAAATATTAATTTTAAGATTTAACAGTTTAAATTATATATTAGACATTATTGCTTTTAAACTAAGTGCTAATATAAGGAAATTCTTCATTTGTACTACTACACTAATTCAAATCTACAATATAATTACGGCATGCATAGTATGGATTTTATATTTCAATGCAATGGACACTATATATAATAAAATGCAGAAAATCACAATTCGGTATTGTACGACAACATTTTCCTGTCTCAGTACTCATGCTTTAAAAACTTGAAGTTTATATCTACATTACCAGGCAGTAAAAATCAAAATACTAATTTTACAAAAATAAATAAATTTTACAAACATAAAAAGAAATTGATAAAATGCATGTACTGTTTTACGAAATAAATAAACTAAAAAACAACAAAGGAAATTAAACAAAAGAACTGATATATAAGTGTCAGCCATTATAAAACATTTTAAAGGTATTTAATAATCACAACACTACACATATATTTTTTGAATTTTCTTTATTAATTTTTAGTTGAATTAACTTTGAATTCGTAGTATTCGTAGTATATATATTAATAAGGTATGTTTTAAGCAATAATATTATTAAAAGATTAGATAGCACTTACACTATTCTGTATTTCTGATGAGGAAAGCAGATCGAAAAATGTCTCTAATATACATAAGGTTGTTTTGTTTTGAATTTTAGTCAATATCGCGATTGATATGGAATTTCTAGCACATGTATTTCATGAATGGCGTTAAAGAAAGATGTTTGAGGAAATACGGAATTTCAGTCGTTTTAGACATTCAGATAAATTATATATACGAGAGTCAATCAAATATAAGTTGGAATTCTATTCTTAGATGCATTGGGAGTGTGACAGAAAGTTTGAATCGCCCCAGTGGCGTTATCAGTAGTGGCAGCTAATGCCACGCCAAGGGGTCCTGGATCGAGTCCGGGTAAGACATGGATAGTATGTTGTCCCTTTGTGGTGAAATAAATATGTAATGGATATGCGAAATAAAAATAGTTCTGTATTGTCTATGTTTCTGTGTGTAATAGATCATTCGAGGCGAAGGCCGTAGTTGCTATAGGCCTCAGAGCAATGTCACTTCAAATTAAACCAAACTAGAAAGTTTGAACACACATACATAGTTGTTGAATTGAATCAAACGAATAGCCCAACAGTGGTTGACCTACTCAAGCAGGGATTTTTTTCTTCATATGACACTACGATGAATATGCAGGGGTCGCAGCGTCCCAAAAATTTTCCCACTTTCCAACCACAATTTTAAAACTATAATATTTATTGTAGAATTTCATTATTTATTTTAAAGGAATCTGACACAAAGATTTTTGATTTAAAATGCTGGTAGAAAAGTGTGGAAATTTTAGGGACGCTGCGACCCCTGAATATGTTATAAATAAAGTGGGTGGCCAAATTATTAATTACGCTCCTAAACTTTACATTGCGAAGAACACGAAGCTTTGTTTTTATTGTTATTTATTGGTGGATTGTTAAACAACTTTCAGTATGCATGGATTGAATACTTATTGGTTGATAAAAAGAAAAAAAATCTTTCGCTCATAAAGTAGATATTTAGGATGAAAGAAACTGAACACGAATGCTCCTAGACAAAATTTCGTTGAACCTCCTTTTACAGATTCTACTCCTCCTGACCTGCAATGCATACATTATTTTACGCTTTTCTTTTAATTCTTCATTATGATTCCAGACCATAATCAGGATTCCTAGAAAATTTCCTTGGTTAGCATGTTTTCATTTGACACATTTCGCAAAGAATGAATCCTCCTGAATCATTATAAAAATTGAAATATTTAAATTCCTAATTGTTCTCATAACATCCCTGATGCACGTAATGCACTAAGGATCCCTTACTGGTTGACAATACCTGTTAGTGTTGTCAGTGAAAAGAAAAGAAAAGAAAACATAAACGAAGATTGCCAATAAGATAAATTGTAGTGTAGCTAATAATTTGTTCATTCACTGTATTTTCTTGCTTTAGCCAAAGGATATTTATGTAATTTTAGGAAAGACAAGCAATAAAATTCATCAAACTATTGCGTAGATATGAAACACAGTTATAGAAAAAGGCTTGGTATGAAAAATGAAGGCGTTACTTTCATAACTCCACAAGTTAGCATCGTTCATATAGGATTCCTGGTCGTAGGATCCTTACAGCTATCACTGTGAGATATATGTGCATCATATAAGACGCCTGTGACACATAAGACTATGATTATTCAAGGCCTGATTTTTGCACAGACAAATTTCTACTAATATTTCCGAATAGTAATTTTCGTTTTATTCATGACAGAAATCATACATTTATGTATGGCGGAGATTACTATAAAAATATTGAAGAAACTTAACCCTTGTAGTTATAAGGGTGTACCATTATTACAGTGAGATAATATTATTGCATTTTTTCAGCTATGTTGAATAATGGCGCACTTCAACGTTTGCAACTATGTGAGATGCGCCCATTTTACTGAAATATTGTACAGGCCAAGGTTAGAGAATCACTTGTCTTCATTTTATGATAACGGAATAGACAAAATTATCCATCCATTGGGAAAAATGTGTTTTCAAACCTGGAGATTAGTTATGTAGAAAAACATTTTTGCATCGACAATTTTGTATCTTAAGAAATAAATTTTAAAGAAAAATCATTTTATATTTGATTGACTCTTGTATTTTGAATATCATGAATGCAGTTAAGTTTGTGTTAATAAGTCATCATTCATTATATTATGTATTTTTTCTTTTACTCTCTTAAGATTACGTAATTACATACCTGATTTACATAACTGGCTCTAAATACTTAGAAATACATGCAACAGAACAGTAGGAATAACTTTTCTATATTGTTTTTAGATCTATTTGACATGTTCTAACATGCACTCATAACGTCATTTGATTTATAAATCCTGAATTTTTATGGAAATTGAAATTAGTTCCGAACTTATTCAAGTAGTCAAAACCATAAACTAAAAACGCACGGAAGTTTTAAAATCATTTCTAAAAGTAAAATAGTGTGAGGACTGGTCGATTCATCAAAATTATTTTTAGAGAAATAGCGCATAAGCATAAAATAAAAATAATTCATGCCATCGTAAAATAAGTAAAATTGCTTCTTCTCATTGTGTTAGTTTTAGCACCACAAAAAAGTTTAATAAAATTAAAATGAACTCCTATTACTGAGAAAAAAAAAATAGGAAATATAAATGTTTACAGAAATGCAGAGTATTTAAATATATATGTTACAGGGCCGCTAATCTCATGGCTTTTTTATGATTAATAAGCATATTTTGAACTTGAAATTTTATTTAAAAGAGGGAATTCTCTGTAAATCATATAGAAGCAATATATATGTTATTAAGTAAATGTTCTGGCTTCAAATTTGTTTAACTGACATGAAACAAAAACTGAAAAGTTGGCATCTATGACATATATATGCATAGAGAAAGAAATTTCGCCTGAATTTATCTTACCTTCTTCATATCAAATAAATTTAATGTTTTCATTTACTTTTCTTCAACAAAATTTTAAACTATATCACTCTATCAAGTTCATACAAAAATTTTAGCTGTTTATCTTAGACTTAATTAAAACAGAATAAATGAAACTACAAGATCATTTGTATTTGGCTTACTTTGATGTGAGAATAATACGGGAAAAAATAGTAGCAAATATTTCGTAAAGAGATACGTCTTAAATAAAGTACGACAGGTTAAGAATAAAAAAGAAGCCTATGCGGTGTATAAAGTAAATGTAAAAGCATATCGTTATTATAAGATGATGCATATGATTTTGGCAGAAATAATCTGAAATAAACAAACAGCAATATAAATGAACCAAAATAAACATAAAATTATGATATAATTTTTAATTGCTAAATTATGTTTTTATAAAACCCGCATGAATAAATTCAACACATGAAACTGGAGTTTGGTGAATGTGTTCATAAACAGAAAGTGATTTAAACCAGAATAAACTTTAAAATAATAAAGAATACTGCCCAGCTAAACTGATGGCATTGAGCTCACAGGCTACAAATACTAATTGTACATTAAAGCCTTATATTTTCAAGGGTTAATTCCGTTCGAAAAAAAAATTAAGAAGGGGAAACAGCTCTCCCCTTTCCTCTTTTTTTATACTTAATCATTGAACCTCCTATACTATCAAAGACATGCTTTATCATATAAAAAATCTATATCCAAAATTCAGAGCAAGTTAGATAATTCTTAATAAAAACCCATTTAGCATTTATATAATTCAAAAGGAGTTATCCCCCTCTTTTATACTTAACCATTAAACTTCCAAAACTATTCAGAGATTTGAACGAAATCTGAAAATTCTGCTTGAAAAACCCATTTATATAAATTAAGGGGGGGGGGCATTAGAACCCCTGTTCCCCCTATTTATACTTATTCAATGAACACCTAATAACAGTCACGGAATCGCCTCATCAGAATGATCCTAATCTAAATTTTGAACGAAAACATAATTCTGCATGAAAATCCCATTTATATCAACTAACGGGGGGGGGATTAGAACCCTTGTTCCCCCGATTTATACTTATTCAATGAACACCTAATAACAGTCACGGAATCGCCTCATCAGAATGATCCTAATCTAAATTTTGAACGAAAAATTAATTCTGCATGAAAATCCCATTTATATCAACTAACGGGGGAGGGGCATTAGAACCCCTGTTCCCCCTATTTATACTTATTCAATGAACACCTAATAACAGTCACGGAATCGCCTCATCAGAATGATCCTAATCTAAATTTTGAACGAAAACTTAATTCTGCATGAAAATCCCATTTATATCAACTAACGGGGGGGAGGCATTAGAACCTCTGTTCCCCCTATTTATACTTATTCAATGAACACCTAATAACAGTCACGGAATCGCCTCATCAGAATGATCCTAATCTAAATTTTGAACGAAAACTTAATTCTGCATGAAAATCCCATTTATATCAACTAACGGGGGGGGGGGGGGCATTAGAGCCCCTGTTCCCCCTATTTATACTTATTCAATGAACACCTAATAAGTCACGGAATTGCCTCATCAGAATGATCCTAATCTAAATTTTGAACAAAAACTTAATTCTGCATGAAAATCCCATTTATATCAACTAACGGGGGGCATGAGCCCCCCGTTCCCCCTCTTATACATATCGAACGAACTCCAAAAACTAATCAGGGAAGCGCCTTGTCAGGATATACCTATATACAAAATTTCAAGTGGATCGGATATTTTTATCATGAGTTATCGCGTTACGCACATACATACAGAACGGACGGGCACATAAGCTCTCAGGCTATGATAGCCTGTGAGCTAAAAAACGATTTCGATGTATTGCATATCGTATGCAATGCATTTTTGACAAAAGTTGTACTATTCATGAAAATTATGGGAAAGGCCAGTGTAGAGAATTTTTTAAATATGTTAAGCCATATCTTAATTTTTTCTTCTTTATTTTCACTTCCGAAAAACGTAAATGTTAATAATTACAAAAGAAAACAAATACAGTTAACAATTCTGATTTTGCATAGTAGTTCAGTACCCTGCCAAAAAAATCACAAATGAAAATAGAACTCTATCATGTGAAAATTAAAAGGATTCTCAGGATGCGTAATGGTGCTATCTGTTATCTAACAAATATAACTATAAACTGAACAAGAAAAAATTTTAGTACTAATGATATACTGTTTTTTAACTGAAATAAATTAAATTACACTGAACAGACTTCTTTTGGTATTGCATGGAGGACTTTCGTACGCGGTTTTGAATTTCTGCAGCAACATTCGGAAGTCGTCATGAAACATTTTATAATCCCATAGAAGAGTTGTAGCTTTTGTATCATCCACTGAACTCACCTGATCTTGCATTAGAAGACTTGTTTCTGTCTCCTTCATCTGAGAGGTGCCCTCAGAGGAATTTGATTTTCAGATATAGTCATTCAAAGCATCCTCCCGTGACAAGCATCCTCCATGCAATACCGAATGAGAACTTTGCGTGCAATTTTAAGGAACTGTATAAGGAAAGGGCATGTTTAAAAACAAACACTTCTGTCAAACAATCCATTGCTTCATTTATATCATAGCGATCCTTACAGGAATCGCCATGGTGACATAGGCCAATCATATCACAGGTCAGTTAAACGTAGGCCAATCAAATTTCCCGAGATCATCTGTACACTGTGCACATGAACCGGGAAATTTTATTGGTTTATACAGTTGGAGTTATAAAGAACGGACAAGTGTTTTTTGCTGATGTAATTCTACTCAAGGTAACGTCAATTGCCCTTTTCTTATAGTCATTGTAAGGAATTTTTTGCAAACGATAGATCTTAATTTGAAGGAATAAAAAGCTTTTTATTTATTTATTTAAATATAGTTTTATTTAAGAACATATTCCTCGAACTTTATTGTCACAACCCGTAAATGACTAATAGTATACACAAATATTTCAATAAATAAATCTAATTACATACTACAGTTATTAAAACCCATCCACCATTCACTATGAGCAATGATTTAACAGTCAGAATTATAGTGCTGTCAAGCGTCTCGTTTAAATCGGTTTCAAAATGCTCTGGACACCACTAATATCTTACAGCTTATTAACTAATATCTACCACTAATATCTACATCTTTCAACGGAGCTAATTCTGCAATTAGATAAGACGAAGAAAATAAATTTAAAATGTTGGTGCCTAGGTCATTTGTGACCCCGATTTATGCGGGACATTTGGCAACACTAATAACAGATGAACGGCAGGAATATTCATTTCTGCCTATTACCAATATCTTTTTTTCTTCATGTTGGAAGAAAAAAAAAACATAAATATTTCCATGTACAGTTTATTAACTATTATTCACAAAGGGAGTGCCAATATAGAAAAAAAAAACTGTATTGGATGATTAAAAAAGATGGGTTGAATTTTTACACCTTTTGAATCATATACCGTATTGCCCCGATACATAATGATTTTATACAGAATACTAATCTTTTTTGTATTTAATTATCAATTAAAAGATTTACGAAGTCATTTTATTAGAAGCAATGTATGCAAGCAGGTGGTATTTGTTATCTTCTCAACCTATAAACCT
This sequence comes from Maratus speculifer, assembly GCA_964019185.1. Taxonomy (NCBI): domain Eukaryota; kingdom Metazoa; phylum Arthropoda; class Arachnida; order Araneae; family Salticidae; genus Maratus; species Maratus speculifer. The sequence goes on from OZ025300.1 coordinate 29,065,141, forward strand.
TTCTTTATACATATTTTAATAACAAATGCCATTGTATTAGTTTAAAAACTTAAAAAAAAAAATAAAAAAAAAATACTCTACACATAGCGAACAATTGGTGCTGTAAAAGTAGTCACAATATATTTTAACTATTGTTATGTCTGTCTTAATTTATATTTATCGTTTATGTTTATTTATGTGATGTTCTCCGAAATCATGCAATCTTAAAAATGCATGAATTACTTAATATTTCAATTATTCCCTAATAAAACTATCAAAAAATATAATAATATAGCAACCATTGGCTATTTATGTAAAATTCGAATCTTTAAATAAATAATAATAATAATAAAAATCGGCTAAGTCTTACCGTGTGCAAGTAGCATGGGAAACGCCAATTGCGCAATATAAAGTTTACGTAATTTATCGTGTAATTTCTGAAGTCCAGCACTCCCTTTATGTGAGCGACGATTTATAATATGTTAAAAGTAAACAGCAGGGTGGGCTGAAAAAAACTTTTTTTCGATTTTCGATTATGGCGGGTGCGGAAAAGTGGCCACTGGTGGCACTCAGTTCACACAAAAAATTTGAGATTTTTCGGACTTTTCCTTACCCTGCCGCAAATGGCTTGAAAATTTACAAAAATGCTGATTTTTGAACTTTTTTAGCTAAAAAGTTAAAAATGTTAAATTAAATTTATTTTGGTTGTATTTACTTGAAAAGGCAGCTTTAACGTACTAAATGCTTAAAATAAGTTCTCATAATGCATTATTTAATTGCTAAGTATATTTTAAATAAGCCGATTTTCGTAGCTTTTTCACGTATAATAGGCAAAATATGTATTGCTTTGAATCGTTCGTTAATTTCTCTCTTATTTATGTTCTTTGGTCTTTAATTTTTTTCTATGGGTCAAAGGTCATATATTTGGGCAGCGGACAGCAGTATAACTCAAAAACAAAGCTGGAAGGTGAGAAGGGGTGAAGAAGGACTCAAAGAGTACGCAATGTCTCATCGTAATGTTGAGGGAGTTAAGGAGGAAATAAAAAAGAAGAGAAAATTGCGATAAGAGATTGTTTTTATTTTACTATGCTCAAAACCTGCGACATATGTTCAGTGAAACCTTTTCCTAGAGAGATTCGGTACTTTTTGGATCATTTGACGTACCATTACAGTGTTTTGTGCGTTTTATTACGACGAGCTTAGAAATGGCTCTTATGAAGGTCCATGGCAATGTAAAAGACACGCGACAGAATGAAAAGTATTCTTTTTGGGCACCATGCTTATTGAAAGAATTGCAATTGCCAACTTATACTGATATCATGCGCCACTATTACTGGTTGCGAAGCGATATGGCAGCAAATCGAGAAATCCAATATTAGTCAATAGATGATGTTATTAAAATGGTAGGTGAAAAAGTTACCATTGAAAAAAGTTTCTGAAAACAATCTGAAAAAAAGCTTCCATACCAGTGTGTTCCCAACGATCAATTTACAAAAAAGATTAAATACTACTAAAAGGTTTCACCATATCGTACGAATTCTTCGCGTGTTGTTTTTACTTTCGAGCCCATACGATTACAGGATTTCCCCAATGATCTACACTTTTTTTTAATAGTGATAGTTTAGAATAATAGTTTAATGGTAGGTGAAAAAGTTATCGAAATCTGAAAAAAGCTTTCATATCTGTATTTTCCCAACGATCAATTTACAAAAAGATTAAAAACTACTAAAAGGTTTCACCATTTCGTACGAATTCTTCGCGGGTTGTCTTTACTTTCAAGCCCATACGATTTCAGGATTTCTCCAATGATCTACGCTTCTTTTAATAGTTTTTTATCTTTTTGTAAATTGATCGTTGAGAAAACACTGGCTTCTATTCAGATTTCGGTAATTTTTTCATCTACCATTCTAATAACATCATCTATTGACTAATATTGAATTTTACGATTTTCTGCCATATTGCTTCGCAACCAGTAGTAGTGGCGTATGATATCAGTATTAACTGGCAATTGCAAGTCTTTCAACAAGCATGTTGCCCAAAAAGTATATTTTTCATTCTGTCGCAATGTCTTTTACATTGCCATGGACCTTCATAAAAGCCATTTCTAAGCTCGTCGTAATAAAACCCACAAAACACCGTAATAGTACCTCAAACGGTCCAAAAAGTACTGAATTTCTCTAGCAAAAAGGTTTCACATCCACACTGAACAAATTTCGCAGATTTTGAGCATGGTAAAATAATAACAATCCTTATAGCAAATTTCTCTTCGCTTTTATTTCCTCCTTAACTCCCTCAACATTACGATGAGGCATTGCGTACTCTTTGAGTCCTGCTTCACCCCTTCACACCTTCAAACTTTGTTTTTGAGTTATACTGCTGTCCGTTGCCCAAATATATGACCTTTGACCCACAGAAAAAATTTAAAGACCAAAGAACATAAATAAGAGAGAAATTAACGAACGATTCAAAGCAATACATATTTTGCCTATTATACGTGAAAAAGCTATGAAAATCGGCTTATTTAAAATACACTTAGCAACTAAATAATGCATTATGAGAACTTATTTAAGCATTTGGTACGTTAAAGCTGCATTTTCAAGTAAATACAACCAAAATAAATTTAATTTAACATTTTTAACTTTTTAGCTAAAAAAAGTTCAAAAATCAGCATTTTTGCAAATTTTCAAGCCATTTGCGGCAAGGTAAGGAAAAGTCCGAAAAATCTCAATTTTTTTGTGTGAACTGAGTGCCACCAGTGGCCACTTTTCCGCACCCGCCATAATCGAAAATCGAAAAAAAGTTTTTTTCGGCCCACCCTAGTAAACAGCGTGTAGATAAGCTGCATAAAGAATAATGATTTTCTGTCATTTTAAAAAGTAATATGACTCTTTTTTTAATGCAATTAATTAAGGGTGTATTTTGATTCAAACTGCTTATTTTCCGATTTATTTTTGAATTCATTTTTGCTCTCAAATACACCAAACTTTCAAAATCTCTTATTTGAAAAGTACACAAGGTGCCTTGATTGTCACTTTTTTGATAAATGCAAAAAATATTGCAAAAAAGCAATCAGAAACGGCATTTCGAACCGATTTTTCCCAAGCGGGAGTTCTGGGAACGAAAAAAAGGGTCATACTGATAAGGTAATTGTTTATAACTCAAATTCTAATGAATTGAGCGTAAAATGACATCACACGGCACCTCATAAGTCCGTTCAAGAATCCCCTCAGCAAGTTTCATGTCTCTACTTTTAAAAATATGTCTGAAATTGTATCGGAAAATTTCGAGCTGTTGAAGGTGGAAGAGCATTTTTTCGAATACACGTTAACAGCTTCTTGAACCAGGTGGAGTAGAGAATCAGCTGATGAAAGAATCTATAAATTAATTTTTCTCGTAACTCACTTATTTCACTTATGCTTTTATCAAGCTAAAACAAGCATTTTTTCTTTTACTTTTGATAAAATTATTTGAAGAGAAATTCATTACCATCTATTTCCATCAGATAGAGTACTGGACCAGCTAATGAAAGAAGCTATGAATTAATTTTTCATATAGCTATACTTATGCTATTTTATGCTTTTATGGAGTTGGAATTGTGATATTATATTTGATAAAGTTGCATCGAGTAAAGTTAATTCACGACTCGTTCAATGAAATGAAGCAGATCAAGCTGATAAAAGAAGTTATAAATTTATTGTTCTAGAAGTTAATTCAATTGGTATTTTGCAATTGGTATTTTTAGGAAGATATTCTTGGTAAAATTGTTTGTAGTGTAATTACTTAATGTCTACTTTCATCAAATGTATTAGTGAACTACTTGATGGAATAAGCTATGAATCAATTGTTCCTTTAGCTATAACTTTGTTATTCATACTTTTATAAAGTTGTAACAACGATAATATTTTTGATAAAATTGTTATGAGTACAACAAAATTAACGGCTTCTTTCAACAAATGAAAAAGAATCAGCTAATGAAGCCGATGAAAGAAGTTATAAAATACTGTTATCACAATTATAATTACTCTATTTATACTTTTAAGAAGATATAATTCATTATAAAATTGTTTGGCCTGCAATTAATTAATGGCTACTTTCATCAGGTGGAGCAGTAAAAAAACTCATGAATTAAACCATAAATTTACTTATTAGTTAATGGCTTCTTTCAACAATGAAGCAGAACTAGCTGATGAAAGAAGCTAAAAAATACTGTTCTCATAGTTATAATTCTCCTATTTATACTTTTAAGAAGATATTATTCCTCATAAAATTTATTTCTGTTCTTATTTTTTATACTTTTAGAATGCTGAAACAAATGTATGATTCTTTATAAAGTTATTTTGGGGGTGTGATATCACACACTATGCATGCCGACACCAAGTGGCTAAAACTAAGTGAAAGAAGAATATAGGATCTAAAGAAATAGAAAAGGAAGGAAAGTGTATCTATACTACCGGTGAATCTGAAGGATGAGGAGATTGGGAAGGACTCTCCTGCAATCAAAGACAACATTTATTATACAAAGAAAACTACATTCTACACCAGTGCTTTTCACTACACATCTCATTTAATAAAATTCAGGTTCAGTTTAAGATTATAAAGATAAAATGCAAATGAAGTGAAAATAAGATTTTTAGTTGCAAAAATAGTACTTTTCTTTAAACTTACTTTTTCATACGTCATGTCGTACTTTTGTGGTGCACAGGAAGTTTGTTTTGAGTTAAAGAAAAAACAAAAAAAGAAAGAAAGTAGCATAAGATAAGCTTTTCTATGAAGCATAATTAAAAAAGCTTACTGGAAAATAATGAAATAATGCATTATTAGCACATAATAGCATGGTTAAAAAAATCTCAGCGCATTTCATAACAGCGATGGTTATGAAATTAAAATAATATAGGATAAGCTAACTATGATTTTAAAAGCAATGAAAGTCTGCGAAAGCATACATTCTAGGTGTTTATACGCTGCGGGCGGGACTTGTAGAGCTTTAACCGTTTGATAGGCCATCTCTCATGTCCTGATACTGTTCATAAATTACGTCTCAATGGATACGCAACTTCAGATTCCACTGGATACCGATATCGAACATCGAAACGAGCATAGTGATAAGCCCGCAGAGTGAGAAGGGGATCGCGAAAAGCGACGTCATGGTCGAATGTAGCCATGAACGGCAACGAATAACAACATATTGTTGCAAAATAGTGAGACTAGATGACCGAAAATCAGCCAAAAACTTTCATTCGTGCAATTACGTAAAAGTCTGGGCCAAACGCGCACGATAACCTTATTAATTAAATGACAAAACACTGTTACGTCATTTCGACCAATGGCATCGTACCCTGAATACCAGGACTGAGTTCTGACTAAAAAATGACGGCTATCGAAGGAAGATTTTTTTAAGCATATGTTCAATACCTTAAATTTTGACACCAGAATTTTATAAAAGACATCTTTGACTTGTTTAACCTCAGAAAAATGAAGGGAAGAAAACTTAAAAAAAAAAAAAATATATTGGTACCAAAATTAAAGGGTCTGTACTAGAACGGAAAAATATCCGCCTTCGGCAGCTGACATTTTCTTGTAGGATATAGGATAGGGCTACTAGCATCATTCCAATAGGTTACTATAATACGTGATCTCACAATGTGACATATCGCTATATTAATCTCAATGTTCACTATCGAAATTTCAGGGAATCTGATGCTTTTTACCCATTGAAACTCCATGCATTTTACAATTGGAGAAAATGCAAAAATTTAGTTTAATGCAGAAATGAGAGTTATTTATTTATTTTTTACCTATAAATAATGTAGCCATGCAAAGCTTTCAAAACACCTGTGTATTAAAAAAAAACTGAGTTTTTTTTTAGAAAATTTAAAGTAAAATTGAAAATTCTGAAAAATATCGATTATTTATGTATTAGTATGCCGTTGTTTACGTTGTTATCATAAAAATTATCATTATAAATGTTGTTTATCACCAGTAAACACTTAAACCACAAATCTTATATGTTTTTAAATATTTCACGTGAAACTGTGAAATAATGAAGCAAAACAACAAGTTATTCAATGCTTATATACAAACAAACATTCAACACTAGGATACTAAGTGTTATATCTTATTATTTTTTTTTCAAAATAAACATAAATAAAAGTTATAAAAGTTATAGGCATAAAAGTAAAAAATTATTTCGTAGAAATAGAAAAATATATTTAACTCCGGACGTATCTGTAAATTACTTTACAGATACGTCTATTTTAGCTTGGTTTGCAAATGAAAAGCCAACGTTTTTACACTTGATTTCACCTTGTAAATACAAAAAAAACCAGAAATTTATAACATGCATAACAACGTCTGAAATGAAATATTATGTAATCAACACATTGTTACTTTAGGGTTTTCTTGCAAGTCTCCCTCCATCAAAATTTCCAAATTTCTTAATTTGTTTTTGAAATTTCCCGCATTTTTTCTTAGTTCCAAAATTTCTTGATTTTTTTTCCAAACAAATCTTTACAAATGCATAGATGATACACATATTATTTTTCAAAAATCAGTTTAATAAGAAATTTTTTTTTACTGTTAGTTAAGTCTTGTTACACTGTTAAAAGTTTTGCCCTAGTTTGCACCAAATTTTGATGATTAGCAGCTGCCACCATTACATGATGAAATCAACATTTGGAGCTTCCTATTTCAACCGCTTTCCAACTATTGTAACTATGCTACAACAGGAGCTCCAAATATTAATTTAAGATTTCACCATCTTAAAGTGGCAGCTATTGAGCACCAAAATTTGGTTCAAACTAGGAGAAGATTTTTAACAGTGTATAAAAAAATAAACATTTTACACACAAATGTTATATTTCACTATCTTTAAACATCTCAAAGAAAATTAAAGCAAATAATATTATATTTGTACAAAAAAAAAAAAACCTTTTAAAAATTTACATTTTTCCATTCACAAAAATTTCTCTTTCAAAAATATCTTGAGTCGAACTTCGCTCTTTCGACTTACCATATTAACAGAATACAGATGTTCTCAAAATATCTTTACAATTCCAAGCTTTTATTACAAACACAAATGATACATGTTTTAGAAAGTAATACAATATTAGGAGTATGTATTGAAGTTTTTTTTGCATCAGTGAACCTCTGTAGGTTCATTATATTTTGCACGAAGGATATCATTATGATAATCGTTGATTGGTTTAGTTTATTTTGTGTCGGCTGATTATCTACTTGAAGGATATAGGCCCAAGGGGAAATGCCCTTCGTGGGGGATCTTTCTAAGGGAACCTAACCGGTATTTAAGCAAAGTTCGAAGAAAACCACGAAAACTCCGAACGGTTAGCGACTGGATTCGAACCCAGCACTTGCTGTCTACCAGTTGAGAGGTCAGAAGCTCTAGGCCACTGGTGGGGGCGTCGATGTTTTTCTAATTCTATAGGTCAGCACCCCAAAAAACTGCATATGATTTATGGACTTTTTTTATGGGTTTTATTACTGAAAAATATTTAAAGAGGTTTTCCTGCGAGAGTCATGTTTTTAATTTAATTATGATTAAAATTTCTGTCTTTAAACTAAAATCTGGTATCCTATTCTTGAGTAAAAAAACCACATTGAATAATTATTCCATATATTAAGAGTGGCACTGAAGAGAAATACAAATTGGAAATACCAGGAATTTGAGCAATGTACAGGAACAGTTAAACACAGACGTAAGCTTCTACCACGATTTATACAACATTTGCTGGGATGCAAAGGAGGGAAGGAGGAAAGGCAAATCCGAACCGTACTTCAAGCTGCAAGCCTGATGGAGTGTTTTTCTACGGACGGCCAAAACCTATTTCTTAGTCAATCCTTTTGACAGCAATTTCAAAAAGATTGTTCCTTTTCCCTGTTTTTCTGGACTGTACAACGCTTATTTTTATGCTTTATGCCAGCGGTTCCCACCTTTATTGGCACGCGATCCACCTTCAAATAATAATAAAAAAAAGACTCACCTAACATTTTGTGTGTATCTAATATCAGTATAGAAATTTTGTATATATATTTTGCATATATTATTTTTATGAGGTACTAGCTATTCTATCCTATGAAAAATGCAAATTTTCGTACAAAGAATACACCAACACACACACACATAAAAAAAAAAGAAAAAAAAACAAGAATTGGTAATCCTGATGTATGTAAGTTGAATTATAATTAAACAACAAGTATAATGAAAATTTACTTTGTTATAAAACACAATTTTATAATCAAAGAAATCTTTTCGACTAGTGTTTACCAATTAGGACATCTTTATGAGAAAAAGGGTTTAATTTTAACTTTAAATCATTTTCTACAAGCAGTTTCTTTCTTGCAATGGCGTAGCCAGGAAAGGTGATATATATATATATATATACATATATATACAGGATGTATCTAACCTATTGGGCAAAACTTTAAGGGGTGATAGTACACATAAAGACAAATAATATTAAATGGGAGACTAAGGGTCCCAAACGTCTTCCGAAGTAGGTAGGCGCCATCAAAGTTTGGGGTCCAAAATTTGAAATGATTATAAAAAACAGAAAAATTGATCGATTCGCTTGCGGTGTTCACGAAAGCTATTCTTTATGTCATTATTGTCTTGAAAATAAATTATAAAGATAAATTTCAAAAAACGCTGATAGAGGGCACTTTAGACTTTCGAGTAACGAACAACTATTTTTTACCGTTATTTTTGCAACTCATTAAATTTTTTCAGAAGTTTAGACATAAACTTAAATTTTGAGCTAAAAATCTGTGGTTTAGTAGCACAAACTGAACTGTGTTGAATGGGAGTGGGTAGGTTCAAATTTCAAATGATTATAAAAAACAGAATAGTTTGTCAATTGATATGCTGTTTTCACTAAAACTATTCTTTATGTCAGTATTATCTTAAAAATAAATTATAAACATAAATTTCAAAAAATGTTGTTAGAGGGCGCTTTAGACTTTGGAGTAACGTATAAGTTATTTTTACCGTTATTTTTTGCATCTCATTAAATTTTTTTGAAGCTTAGACATAAACTTAAATTTTGTGCTGAAATTCTGAATCGTTGCGAGTGGTTAAGTAGCGCTAACTGGACTGTTTTCAATGGGGGGGTGGGAAGGTTCAAATTTCAAATGATTATACAAAACGGAAAAATTGGTCCGATTCGTTTGCGGTTTTTTCTAAAACCATTCTTTATGTCCGTATTTCCTTGAAAATAAATTTTTCAGATAAATTAAAAAAAATTCCGTTAGAGGGCGTCTTAAACTTTAGAATAACCAACAACAATTTTTAACTGTTATTTTTTGTATCTAATTAAATGCTTGCAAAAGCTTAGACTTAAATTTTGAGCTCAAATTCTAAATCTTTGGGGGGGGGGGGGTTAAGAAGCGCAAACTGAACTGTGTTCAGGAGTTTAAATGTTACCCTGCCCACCATATGAACACAGTTCAATTTTTCGCTACTTAATTACTCTCGCCGATTCAGATTTTGAGCTCAAAATTTAAGTCTAAGCTTTTAAAACATTTATTTAGATAAAAAAAAAATAACGGTTAAAAATATGTGTTGGTTACTCTAAAGTTTAAGGCACCCTCTGACAGAATTTTTTGAAATTTATCTTTAAAATTTATTTTCAAGGAAATACTGACATAAAGAATGATTTTAGAGAAAACCGCAAACGAATCGACCAATTTTTCCGTTTTTTATAATCATTTGAAATTTGAACCTCCCTACCCCCATTGAAAACAGTTCAGTTTGTGCTACTTAACCAGTCTCAACGATTCAGATTTTCAGTTCAAAATTTAAGTTTATGTCTAAGCTTCTAAAAAAAATTAATGAGATGCAAAAAATAACGGTAAAAAATAGTTGTACGTTATTCGAAAGTCTAAAGCGCCCTCTATCGGCATTTTTTGAAATTTATCTGTATGATTTATTTTCAAGACAATGCTGACATAAAGAATAGATTTCGTGAAAACCGTAAACGAATCGACCAATTTTTCCGTTTTTTATAATCATTTCAAATTTTGGACCCTAAATTTTGATGGCGCCTGTCTCCTTCGGAAGATGTTTGGGACCCTTAGTTTCCCATTTAATATTATTTGTCTTGATGTGTACTATCACCCCTTAAAGTTTTGCCCAGTAGTTAAGATACACCCTGTATATATATAAATACATATATATATATATATATATACATATATATGTATTCATATAATTTTATAGAAAAATAAAAAAATAAAAGAGGTTTTTAGTATAAGTTTTGTGCTTCTCAAATACCTTGCACGGGACGACCATCCCCTTCACATCACCCCTTTTCGCTATGGCATGCTTCGTGAAACACACGATGCACATTTGAGGTTTATTAATTGATGCAAATAACTTCAATACACATTCTTACTGTTTTAATATTTTCCATACATTTATCTGTTCATTTGTGTTCCTAATAAAAGCTTGAAATTGTAAAGAGACTTTATAAAGACTCAGTATATCTATAGTAAGAATTATATATGAAGACTCAAAAAAAGACTTTCCAATGTAACTGTACATTTTCGAAACCGTAAAGAACTATTGAATGTGAAAAACCTTTGTTTTAATTTTAATTAGCTTGTTGTAAGTATCCTACTTTTTGAACCTCATGTACTATTGGAAGGATTTTAAATTATCTAATTCTGAAAATTAATCCTAATTTTCAAACAATCTTCCTTTAAAAAAAGCTGAGTTTTTTTACATTCAACTGTTCTGCATTGTAGTGATACTCACTACGTGGTCCATGGGCAGATTCTCCAGTTTATTTTATGAGGTATAAACCCGCAATCAGGGCAATCAATTAAAAATATATATAAATGAATGCATATGAGAACGTGGAATTCAAAACTCACAGTATCGAGGAAAAAAAAATTGTAGACTAAGTTTTGCAATCAAATTTCTAATATGTGAATTGTGATTAGAAAGTAAACCAAGATTTTACAATGCCAGAAATACACGACAAAACTAGCATTGTCCATGCGTGTTATGAAAAAAAGCAAGATTTTATTACGTCAGAAATACATGACAAAATTAGTATTGTTGCAGATTGTAGTGTCTTTCAATGCATGTTTAGTAACAAAAAAGATAAATAGTGACAACAGGAATTTGATTTTAAGGATAAGGCGTGTTTGAAACTCACGTCCTCATTTATGTATACAGATAATACATACAGAGTGTTCATAATTTATTGTCGGGATCTTTTTTATTCCATAACTTGAATTAAGAACATGACGATAAATATTATTACATATTCGTAAAATACAACTAAAAACGTTTTCTAATAAAGCTAAGTATTTTCTATCAATTTATCCGGAAACCCTCGCACCGACACATTTTGGAAGGCTTAAGATATGAGAATTCAAAATGGTGAGTGCAGAAGAGAAAATACGTACATATTGCGGTTCTTTGAAACAAAATTCTTCACCACTACATAAAGTCGCTTCAAAAGTACGTACAAAAAATACCCTTTTTGACAAAATTTGATAAATTTCGATAGAAATTATTGTAAATTTTTATGAGAAAATAACTTATTACAAAAAACCAAAATTAAACATGCTAAAAGTGAAAGCAGTGCATTTAAGGGCTTATAAATACTTTTTAATAAACATATCACCATATTTCATATACTCAATCGGTGACATTATCAAAATCAAATCTGGTAAATAAACTACTTTCGCTAAAATTTGAAAAATGAACTTGATAAACAAAACCACGAGATTTACAGTTATAATTCAAGTAAGTGCTCTAACAATAACAGTGATCTAAGAAACTATTTGATACTATTGTTTTTTAATTTTTTATAAAGCATATCGTGCCAAACTTAGATAACTCAAAGGAAGCTGAATCATTATATAGTTCACCTGCAAAAAAAGTGACACATCACAAGAGAAGAAAAAGAAAAATTGCATGATTTTACTGTAACATGTAATTACAGCACTTAGCTTTGTACGCCGAAGTAAAAATGTCCATAAAAGCATAAACCCTTAAAGATGAAGACGTAGGATAAGGTCTGAAGGGTTCTGTAATTTTACTCCCTTACACAATTTACCCCTCTTCTGTAATCACAAATGGACATATGGCGTAATACAGTGATTATCCATATAATTATATTTATGCAGTGGCGCAGCCAGAATTCGGTTGTAGGGGGGGGGTTGAGTTTCTGATAAAGATGATTGCCGGCTAATGGAATCAGTACTAATTAGAATATTCACTGTACAATGCTTAAGTTCAAAGAGCATCTATGTGGCAGGAAATCATTATTTTTTTAGCATGATGCGTCTCAGAAAAGTGATTTAGTTCAAATAACCAATTTTTACTTAACTAACCCATGTAATATGCACTTTCACAATTTTAAGTAGAATTTTCGCAGTTTAATTGATTCACTTTATTAAATGAAATCTGATTTAATAAAGCGGTGAATTTCTAAATGTGCCAAAGAAATGCGCAAAAGTTTGGCTTTGATTCATACAAGCGTCAATTATATCGATTTTTCTTAGCGCTAGGAGGGGTTTTAACCCCAAAACCACCCCCTTGGCTGCGCCACTGATTTATGAAACTTTTTATGTAGCAAGTCAATCCTATTTATGGAATAAAAGTGCAAAATGAATTTTTGCGCGATATGTCACTTTTTTTTGCTGGGAAGCGATATAGAAACTCGCTGCGCATACTGATTTCTATATATTCTCGGGTTATTATTCGATTAATAACGTTTTGAATTGCAACTTCCCCATATGTAATTTTCAGTTACCTAAAGAATCTTTTTGATTCGTACTTTATGAATACGTAGTAACATTTTGCATCATATTTCGTCTTGCTCTTGAAACATTAAACGCCAATTTATCAGTTAATACTTAGTGAAATTCCTTGAAAATTGTGGTATATGCTCTTGTTAGCAAAGATATTTGCTTAGCGTGTTTCTTGTATAATTTTAAAGAATTGAAAATATGATCGCCTACATCACCATCAAGTGGGTTTTCATCATTGAAGATACATTAGAGTGTCCGAAAGTCCAGAACAAGTGCAGCAAGCATTTCAAAATATGTCTTGCGGGAAAAAATACATAAAATATCAAACTCACACAGCCGTAAAGAGCCATCTTGGACATTGGAGAAATAATTTTTTGGAGAAAAGCTAAACAGCATAATCACCCCCCCCCCCCTAGTTCTTTATTAAATATCCAAACTTGAAAAAAGAGAACAAAAGCTAAACAGCATAGTCATCTTGTTAATGATTCAATTTCAACGGATATTTAATCATTACAAATAAATAATTTTGTGAAAAAGAGGAACAAAAGGTAAATAGCATAATTAACATGTTGCTTATTCAATTTCATTGAATATTTACTTAATTCAAGTAACAAAACTTGTGAAAAATAGGAACAAAACTAAATAGCATAATCATGATGTTATTCATTAGATTTCATTGGATATTTATTCAATATAAATAACTAAGCATGTGAAAAAGAGGAACAAAAGCTAAATAGCATATTCATCTTTTTATTCACTAAGTTTCATCAAATATTTACTAAATTCAAATAATAGAACTTGAGAAAAATCTCGTTAATAAAAAAGCAGCATTGAACCCCATGAAAATAAATACAAAACAATGAATATTCATAGTTTTCTTGAAAGATTCTTTGTCATGATTGGAAATATGCTGCTTTAAATGTAATTATAAAAACAATTTTTAATGAATTTAAAATGAATGTTTTAAAAAAGTTTGATTCTTTAGTGTAAATTAAATGACTTTTTTTTCCCTCCTACAGAATTAAAGTTTTAAATATATTGTCCTTAAAAATTTAGGTCGGGATCCTAATACCGGAAAACTAGAGTTTTTAAGCAAACTTTACCTAAACAGTTAAGTTGAAGGTGGAAGAAGGTCGAAATCTGATAAAAATTTATATCAGTGGTTGAGGCCTCTCAAAAGAATATTGTGCCTATAGCAACAAAGTGCCTTAATATGTATATGCACTGTACTGCATATGCACTAAAGGATGATCCCGATATACAGGAAGACCATACATATTGAGGCAAGAAGACATAGATATGCAGGTAAATGTGTGAAAGATGGTTCGTTAGTCTGTCTATTTATCGGCCAAACTTGAATTGAAATGCTGGTTTCAGGAGTTTTGGATTTTCAGGTTTCGGCATATAATTTTTCAATTATAAAATGTCATTGTAGGCTTTTATAGATAACCATTCATTTCAATCCTTTTAAATTATTAAAAATTTCCACAAAATCAACATTAAACAGAATGCCTGGGTACCATGAATATACGGCATAATTTTCTAACAATTACATTATTTACGTGATGACAATATGACTCATAATTTTGTAAGGAAAAGGCTATAATTTTACATGTTACTTCGTTGAAACCAAGTAATTGATGCTATATAATTTAGTAAATCACCAAGATTGAATAAAAAATGTTAATTATAAATGCATACATTAATTGCACATAAAAAAGAAAAAAATCATTTTAACTGATTCTAAGTTTATTTGTACACCTGAAAAATTAAACAGAAGACAGCAATAGTTTACTTAATATGCATAATACTTAACTTAACATGTATAAAACTGAAGTACCCAAATAAAGTTAGTTAAAACCACAAGAAATTGTAAAATAAAACTAAAGTGAAATTTAATAAGCATGAAATGTAGGTTTTGTTTAAGGTTAATTGGCAATGAAATGCACTGGTTTACTATGATATACTACAAAGCACAATAAAACTACAACATGAAAACATTATCTAAGCACAATATTTATTTATCATCGGGTAGGATACTAAAAATACATGTACCATAATTCACAAACAATATAAATACTAATTAAGAGTTGACGAGTTACTACTATTTGGTAATTGTTCAATGCTTCTATGCTATTAACATGCACAGACTGGCCAACAATTATGGATGAACAATTTACATGATAACTGATTTCAGAAGTTTTAGTATAACAGCTTCTTAATTTTTTAAAAACTGTTAAATGAAACATTGATATCGGAAAAAGAGAGTTTTGAAAGTGTTTATTGTGTGTGGAATGCTTCGCTTAAAAACATAATGCTATATTAAAAATGATTGCGGAAATTAAGAAGGCAGGACATTCTTTTTAGAATTCAAGAAGTAATCCTGCTAGAAAATTTACAGCATGAGGTTCAACATAACCCACCAGCCTGCGCATCCGTATTACATATAATAATTTTATACAAATGTAAAAATTTCAGGTAAGAAAAAAAATCACAAGGCTTGTTTCAAAATACCAATTTTTGTGAGTGGGATTGATTTAGTAAAAAATCCCGGATACTTATTACAATGAAAATTCATTGTATTGAATGTCTAACTATTAAGGTTGAAGATTAATTGCTCCTCAAGAAGTAATCTTGCTGGAAAATTTGCAACCTGAAGATCAGGACATAACTTGCCATCATGCATATCTGTATTACATAAGACAATTTCATACTGATGTGCAAAAGTAAAAAAGTCAGTGACTTGTTATAAAATTCTGTTATTTGTGATTAGAATTAAAAGTCCTGGATAGCATTTGCAATGCTAATTCAGTGTATTGCAAGTTAAAATTGAAAATTCCGGTTTAAAATTAAAGGTTCTTCAAGAGGTAATCCTGTATAATCTTGCAGGAAAATTTGCGGCCTGGGGATTAGAATGTAGCTCACCAGCCTATGCATCTGCATAATATATGACAGTTTTATATTGATGTAACAAATTATAAATAAGAAAAATCCTAACACTTGTTATAAAATATCATTATTAGTGAATGGAATTGAATAATTTAAAAGTTTTGGATGCTTATTATAATAAATATTTAGCATACTGAATGCCCAATTATTAAGGCTGAATATTATATGTTTGAGGTCTTGGACCTCAGTGCGCAGCTTCACTTTACAGTGAAGCAGTAAAGTGATTTACGTGAATTCAATCTGGGTCCAAAATGCAGACATTCGAAAATATTAGTAATGAAAAAGAAAATACAAAAAATAAAAGGTTACAATGTGGAACAAAAACAAAGTTGTAGAATTTTGCTTGGAGGAAAAGCTTATGTATAAATTCAATAAATTAATCGCAAAATGAATTAAAAGGATTTGGTAATTTATCGATCAGTGTTTATACTTACATATTAAATGAATCTCTTGAAGTTACACTGTAAATTAATGTGATTGTTTTTTTTTACTGTGATTATATTAAAAAATAAAATAAACTGTAAAATGTTAGATAACATACCACTAATTTTATGCAGAATAATTTTCCATATAAAAATGACAGAAACTGTGCTATGAAATAAGGCAAACGTCACTTTTCAAATATTCTGGTGGCAAACGATTTTCTGGCAAAAAGGTTGTGCATCACTAAGCTAAATAGAACTTTGTATTAAAAATACAAGAATTCTTTAAATACAGTTTGGATATCCCTATATGAGTAATAATTCGGTATCTTACATTTTTTTAAATACATGAAAGAAACATGCTTATATGTTTCATCCCAAATAAAATTGTGTTTTTAAATCATAAAACGTTTAAGATATTAAATGGTGAAATATAAATTTTTTCTCTAATTTTAAGAGTCCTCAGATCCGCTAAATTATTTTGTGTTGTTTTACCACTTAGTTAACTTAAAACCATTAATAATAAAAACAAACAGTTTTCTTGAAAGCGTGTGTGAAGGGAAGGGCTAATGTGAGAAAAGGTGCTTATATAAAAGTCTAATCAGCATACATGAGAAAAAAGGGTGTGAATCGCTGCACTAAAGTGAGGAAGTATATACCAGTTGTAAATAGGATTCTGAAATAAATGTTTAACAAGTTTCTTACTATCTATCATTTAAAAGAAATTCTTCCTTTAAATGCTGTCCTCCGTTGTTTTCAAAGTCATCACCTTTAATTTAAAAATTTGCTAAACCTTAAAAAACTTAACTTCATTTTTCAATAAAACTAACTTTACCTTTATTACAATAAAACACCTTTAGACAAATAAGTGTCTTCCAAGTAATATTTCTTGTAAAATCTGCAATGTAACGTGCATCGGTGAACCTTGTATATTCCTCACGTAGAGCAGGAATGTGCAGGAATGCTGTAATGTGATTGCTGCTTTCATCAAAGCACTTTCAGCTCTGGTGGTAGATAAGCAGAAGAAATGGGCGCAGCCTAAATCCAGCCTCATTGAGCGTGTCTAATTTTCTAAAATTATAGTTAATGCAAGCAACCTAATATCTTATGCACCTTGACAGATGACCAGATAATCTTCATCGATCAGGAATGACAAAAAGGACAAATTCCATTTTAATCCATTCCATATTTAAAACGTGTTTTTTTTTTGCAATATCGGAGTTAGCAGAGAAGTCTGGGTATTAATTATAATAATGATTTAGCAATTAAACATGATTTTGTTGAAGGTCAAATCTAGACATAGTGTCTTAAAAATAGCTTCTTACAACCGTCTAAACAGTAACATAATATTCAAGAAGTTTTAAACTGCATTAAAATATTTAATATAAGAAAGTTCATGTTAGGGGCTTGCATGGGGCATAAAATTTAGAAGATGAGCTAGCTTAATCTAATTTTTAGCAGTCTTCGGTCGAACCCAAGAAGGCCTTCATAAACAAAAATCGGGTTCAACTACTTTTCTATATAAAACTCCAACAGATCTTGATCAGTATCATCATACAGTTTAAATTCCTTTTTAAAATGAAGACATTAATTAATTTAATTTAGAATAAAGGCAAAATATACTTAAAGTAAATCATACTTGAAAATAACTATTAGGAATAAAAACGGATTTGCTGGTGTTCTTAACATTGAGATATGGAGGCAGTTTTCCAAGCAACGTTACGGTACGAATCTTCAAAAAATAGGCATTAAAGCCTAGAGAGCAATTTTCCGGCCAGATTCTGCGGAAACAAATAAGCCCAGGCCCAACTAGGACAAAGTGTAATGAAGGAAAATTAGATCTGGAGTTTTGGTCTAGGCCCGAATTCGCGCAGACTTCTAATTCGTGTTATATTGAATAGTTTTCATTAGCATGTCAACTATGATACAAGTAATGAAAAATTCTTTAATAAACGTTATTCTTCTAAATAAATATTTGTCAGTGATCAAACACAACACAAATGCATTTATTTTTAAATACTTCATAAAAACACATTTAAGAAAAATAAGCATTTATTATAAGTACTAGGAAAACTTTGTCTATATGGAAATTAGTTTGATTATTATCAGAAGCTCGCAGCAAAAAAGAAAGAAAGTATAACTTACAAGTGCATTACTGCCAGGAATTTTACCGAATCTTGTTGATTTCCAGTTTTCTAGTATTAACAAACCAGCATAGACTTTACCAACTGTTAGTTTTCCTTTTGATAATACTGTTTATGAAGAGATAAAAGGTAAAAATAAGGTTAAGATAAAACTGTAAATCAAGAATTTATAAAACTTTATGATACACGACCGAAATAGACATGTATTTTGATATCTATGGTGACATATAGTTTTGAACAAACTTAATTAAATTATTAAAATTGTTTATAGTGGCAGATTGATAGTGACTGTGAGTTTTGTGCAGATTCTAGTATGAAGAAAACAAAACAGCATTTTAAAAAATATGTCGATTATCATATTACTGGTAGATATAGTATTTATATAGCTACATTATAGTCAAAGTACTCCTTCCATGACTTATGAGTTTTTTCGGTTGATGCCATTATCTTCTTTAGAAATATTTTTATTTCCACTTTGACAACACGTGCAAGAGAAAAATACAAAATAATGTGCTTTTAAAATATAGTGGTGGAATGGAATATAAAAATAAAATTACGCACATAAAACTTGGAGACTACACTCCCTCCTGGATAAAGTTATAAACTTAGAAAAATTTCAATTTACTTAAATCATTGTATAAATAAACTTAGCTTTAGATTAATAAAAAAAGATGAATATTTGTAAAAAGACATCTAAATTTAATATAACTCATAAATAAGATGACGCAAGTAATTTAAATAAGAAACTGCATAACTTAAAAAAAATAACATTATGTGATACCTGGATAAAATTATAAACTCAAAGTCACGAATTTCGATTTTGTGGTATTTTTGATCTGAATAATTGCATGTTATGATTAAAAAAACTAATAAATGGAGTCATTATGAATCAATACATTTAAATTGATTAATGCATTTTTAAAATTTGTCTCAAAACGATGTGTAAATTTAATACAGAATATGCTTAAACCACAAATAGTAATTTATTGAGTTTAAGAAATGAATATAACTTGAATCCTGATGCTAAGTGATATTGCTCACATTCAAAAATTAGTTGGACTGCCATGAATAATACCGGAGCTTCTTCTCGCCAAATTGTAAACGATTTTAAGCTAAATGAAAACTTTCAAATTGTTAGACGAATTATTTAATGAGCCCCGAACGTGAAATGGAAGAAAAGGAAAGTTATGCCAAAACTTTATCCTTATCACATGAAAGCCAGAAAGCCTTCACTTTCCACCGCAGCAGCACATGTTATGAACAACGGAGTTTAGCACGCTCTTCTGGTCATATGAAAAGAAGTTTAATTTAGATGGCCCAAATAGCTTAAAATATACCACCTGGGATTTCCTCGTAGATTTATCACTGTGTTAGTCCTACAATAATTTTCTACCTTTGATTGTAGAACAAAACACTCGAAAACGTTTCCGAGTAGCTTTTACAGTGCATTAATCAATTCTGTTTACACAAATAACCAGTTTTTCGGATACTATGAGGTTTCAAGTACAGTAGAACCCCGCATATTTGAACCCCGTTAATCCGGATCACTATGGTCTGTTTCTTTTTTCAAGTTTTGGGAAGCGATCGGGAACATTAATTCATTTAATTTTCGTATTCTGAATTAAAAAAGTCGTTTCTGAAATATTTTCTGAAAAATACCTTATTTTTTTTCATTTAAACTCTTTGATGTTACCTTTCAAAGAAAAACCATGCACCACTTAGGGTTTGCAAGGAGGTTGCTGAGAGTACTCTTCAAAAGTCGTGAAATAATTTATGGTCTACAAATTGTGATTTCTTGAATAACAAGCAAGCTTAAACAGAAGGAAAAGTAGGCGACGATGAAAGGGAAATTACATCTGAAGATTTTGTAAGCTTATTAAAAAATACCTGATGGTTCTGAGATGTTGATATCACCGACATTAGCAACTGAACGAAGCAAAAAATAATGAAGTTTGCGCATCAGTTATAGATGATGAAATAATCACTTTATGTACAACTGAAGAAGATGAAAATGAAGATGATTCAAATGAAAACACTATTATCAATGATGATCAACCAAAAATTACTAGCCATAATGAAGTAACAAATCATTTACAACACTTAAGGGTTTATTTTGAACATCAGGTGGAGACTACACCCAATAAACTAACTATGCTCAAGCGGATGCGTGACCGTGCGGCCCGCAAAAATTATACAAAACTAGCACAGCAGAAGATTTTATAATTACAAAATATACATTTTTACTGTCTGTAAATATTCAGTATGTTTAATATAAAGGTGATTTTCTGTAAGTATGCCTAATTTCATTTTTTCTCACTCTCCGGATAATCCGGATTGGGTCTGGTCCCAATTAATCCGAATTATCGGGATTTTACTGTATATATTTACATGTTACACAAACATGTATATCTGAAAAACATATAGAATTAACAGTATTAACATTAAAAAAAAATATATTTTTTTTGTTACAATGTTATACACAATTTCAGTTACGCAGATGAAACTGTTTAGTTAAAATCTGATAGAATCCGCAAATAGCATCCCAGAGAATAGCATCCGATTTTCCGGGTAGGGAGAACTGATTAACGCATTGTATTAGTTATTCAAAAACGTCTCCGAAAACGATGGGTAGTTGATAAAAATCTGTTTTTATAAAGTTTTCTTTAAATCCTGAAAATAAATTGTTTTTTAAGGTTTTTAACGATAAAGGAACACTTTTCAGAATAACGAGTGACTCGAAGTGATTATCGAATATTTTCGTTAGTGATTATAGTAAATTTTCGTAATTTAAAAAACTTCTTTCTCTTTTAACAATGTATGTAATTAACCTTGATGAAATACTGCCTCTACATTGGATACAGTTGCAAACAAATATATGTAATAATATAATACATTGTTTTTGAGTAAAAAATCCTTGTAATGAAACTCCAATTATGAAGAAATGTTAGCTTTATACAGAAAATGTCTCCAAAGAAATTATGAAATATTTCTTGTACAATATTGACAAAACATAAGCATACCAATGTTGGGGTTATGTTACATGTCAATATCATCTAAGATACAGCCAATAAAAATAATACAAAAACAGTAATGTTTTGGTACTGTTTAAAAAAAAAGCATCGAAAAAAGAATTATTATAAATTCCACTTTTGTGAAGGGTTTTCAATAACTCGATTGCGGGCAACAGACCAACCTCTGTTTCAGAACAATAATCTCCACCATATTTAATCACATTATTTCTATTATTAAATAAGGTAAATATTAAAAATGGAGAGAGCAGAAATAGAACGTTAGATAAACTCTTATATACCCAAAAAGATTAAAGTTTAAATGTCTATTAAATGTTGTGATATTTATTCTTCTTAAATTGAATTTTTGTTAAAAATATAGTGTAAATTAAAATTTATACCAATCACAATATATATATATGTATACTCTAGAAAACTAAAAATTAAAATTTTTTAAAATAGTCAGTGTGTAAAAAAAAGCCGTGAAATAAATATCCTCAACGTCTTCTTTTTATGATATCTCAAACTATTAATTTGATAAATTATAATAGTAATTTTTGCATAAGTATTTTTAAAATTATTGTATTTTAAAAAATACATAAAAACTTCATAAAGAGTGAAGAATACAAAATAAACTTACAATTATTTGGAGGAACTAATAGATCAAGATGTTTTTTAGCTTGGAGAGGCCACAATTTTATAATAGTTTCTCTTAATTCTTCGTCAGCTTTGTCCATCTCTTCAGCTGTAACGAAATCCGGTGTTATTGAAACATAAGATTTTGGAACATTGTTTATAAAAAATGTTGAGTAAAAGTTTTGGATTACTTCTGTAACACGTGGGAAGCCATACTTTTTTCAACAGGATCATGTAGTATTCTATGCAAGCCGTAAAACGCAATAATGGATGGGTAAAATTTTCTTGGCTATGTTATTCTCAACTTGTTGTCCCCTAACTCTCCAGATATTAACTCAATGGACTATTGCGTATGGGGCGTTTTTGCGATTGACTTTAATCATAGTTGCCAACATTCCAATATTTTGGATATCAATAAATACTTAGAAAAATATTAGATTTTTTTAAATGCCAAAACTGAGCGATTGTATAAAACAAGTATTTAAAAAAATACTGGCACGAAAAAAGTCGGGATGTAGGCAAGTACACTGTAAAGAAAAAAAAATTGTGAAGGTGCTAAACTTTTTCTAGGAAACTGGGATTCCTAGAACTTGTCATGTAACTGTAACAGTAAAAGCTCAATTCAACAATAATCGATTCTGTTACACAAGATTTTGCTGTTAACCGTACATAAAAAGTTCTAGGAATCCCAGTTTCCTAGAAAAAGTTTAGCACATTTGCAATTTTTTTTATTTACAGTGTATGCAATATTTATTCACACAACACTGTTGCGGCCCTCAGGACAGCTGTTGTGAAATGTATAGTTCCATGGGCTTTTGTAGAGCAAATCACATACTGATGACCGCTATGCTTGTTGGACACCGTTATTTTTGGAAAGTTTACTTCGCCTTATTCAATCAATCAGATATCTCCGATAAAATAAGCTACATTTTTCTGTTCTAAAATACTGGTACCTTAAAATCGTTGCATGTGACTTACACTACAAAATACACTACATGGAACTAGCCATATACAGGGTGACCACTCTCAACGGTGGCCAATGGCTAATTTCTAAACCGTTAGTCATAGACATATAGTTCCAATTGCAAAAATGCTTTAAAAAAGGTAAAGAATTGTTTTTCAAACGATTTAGGTCAAAAAAATTTTTAATAAAAAATTACGAAAATTAAATTTTTATACGGTTTCCCAGTCCTATAAGTTATATTTAGTAAATTTTTACCACTATTCTAACAAGTAATACAAAAAAAAGTCCCATTCCTTGCGATTAAAACTGACCGAGTAATAGCTGTTTAAAGTTGAAGCATCTTTATTGCTACAAATTACAAATTTGGTGTCAGTCACAAATTTACTGGAAATAAAAATAAACGCAAGATATAAGATTTAACATTAATCATTGAGAGTAAAATAATTTTTACAATATTGTTTTTAATTTATGTTGATGATTACATATTAAAGCAAAATTTGTACTAAAAGTATGAGTAAAAAAATAACAGAAAGTTTGTTAATTTAAATTATGAAAAGGAATAGTTACAAATCGTTACAAAATGATACATATTTAAAATTTTATTAGATTACTTAACCTAACAGAATTTGGTGTAGTCCTATAAAATAAATAAATGGTACGCACCGAAAATTGTATTAATATTACATTGTCAGTGGATATAAATAAACTAGCGAGCTACGCCCGCTAGCTGGGCCACTTTTTCTAAACGAACCTCGGTATTAAGCAGTATATAATAAGCAAAAAAATTCATTAAATAAGCAAGTCTTGGTGTTCGAATCCTCAAGCACAAAAAAAAGTAAATTAAAGAGCCATGGTCCCGTTAAAAATATGTGATTTCGCACTGTGGGCCACGTGCACTTGAAAAAAAAAGATTGTGGATCGGACTATGGTCGCTTCGCGCCCATAGTCCCGTTAAAAATATTTGGTTTTGCACGGTGGGAACTACGCGCCCTTAAGACATTTTTCCGTATTTTTTAGTTCATCAGAAGCAGAGTTTTACGCAGATTCTGAATATGTAATCAGTTTTTTCTACTTTAAAAACTGTCTGCATGATGGTTTAAGAAAAAACGCGCAAAAAAAAAAAAAAAAAAAAAAAAAAAAAAAAAAAAATGCAATTAGCGCCGGTAGAAAAAGCGGTTTTCGGCTGTTTCTTCTTTTAGCCAAAGGGGAAAAGTTCAGGTTCTTCACCGCAAGGTGTCGCAGTGTTCTGCCTCGGAGCTCCGTTTGAGCGCCGTTTGGGATTTGAGACATTTTTCGTTCCGATTCCCAAGGGGTTTTTAATTCATAACTTTTTTAATTTTGGTCCCACGGTCTCGAAAATGCCCGAAATGACTTTCCCGGAATATTTCTAATCGAAAGACACCTCTCGCGACTTCCAACTCGCCCGCGTTGCGAACTGTAATCGGCTTCAAGCAGACAGACAGACAGACAGAGGCGCACGGATTTTATTAATATAGATTAATGAGCAAATTGAACCTCGATGGGATATTTGGAAGTGAGTTAAAATTTGAATAGAAATTTTGAGCTAGCGAAACTTACGTACGAACGTTTTAAACAAAATAAAAGCTTATCAAAATAACACAGCTTTTAAAATAAAATCGCGATTTCTCAAAATTTGATTTTCTCGATAAAGAGAATTTTAAAACTTACATCTTCAACTATTGTAACCAATATAGATGTTAATTTATAAAAATTAACACTACCGTAAAACTTATACGGTGGTAACACCGTTATTTAAATTGCTTTAAAAATATTTCTTTGTCTCATTTAAAACATTTTTGTAATTGGAATTATATGTCTGTGGCAAATAGTTCAGGAATTAGCTATAGGACAGAGTTGGAAATAGACGCCCTTTAAAATACTTTAAGCACTTAGTGTACGTTCCCTTAAAGCTCAGTCCAATTCATAGGTATAGCTACAGAAAAGTGGTTTAAGACATGAAATTTAAAGTTTCATAACTCGGCCAATTTTAATGTTAGATGAATGGGACCTTTTTCTCTTACTTGTTAGAGTAGTGGGAAAAATTTACTAAATATCACTTATAGGACCGAGGGACCGTATAAAAAGTTAATTTTCGTAATTTTTTAATAAAATTTTATTTTGACGTAAATCACTTGAAAAACAATTCTTTACCTTTTTTAAAGCATTTTTGCAATTGGAACATATGTCAATGACTAATGGCTTAGAAATTAGCCATTGGCCACCGTTGAGAGTGGACACCCTGTATAATGGCAAACTTTCTGAACACCCAATTGATTATTGCCTGCAGTACATTGTGACAATGTGTAGAGACTATTGTTGCGGCTGGCAGTAGTTTAATAGAATGATGTCTTCCATTGTATATGTAGTCACCTGTACAGAATGTTAAAATGTAAAAAATGCTCTACTTCTTGTTTTGTTCCTATTCGTAAGCAATATAGGTGTAGATTAAAAAAAAATTAAGGAACCAGTGGCTCCTAAAACTCAAACATTCGAGTAACCACCAGGGCTTAATTTCTAACAAAAATTAGGAAATTCTGCGTCAAAAGATCGCATTTTCTTGTAGACATTATTTACAAGATCTGTAAAATCTTCACTGAATGAGGCTAATTCAGTACGAACTGAATATGCCGTTTTAATCGGATTCAAACATCCATCTTCGTTTTTAACTAATTGTGACATATGTTCTCAACCGTAAATTAATTTTTTTGTCATCATTCGTGAACTCGCGTTTATTTAAATTGCTGAATAGGGGCTTTACACAAGTTCAAAGCGTTGATGTTATTAAAAAATATATATTAGGTGCTTTTAAACTGTTAAATTGCCTGTATTTATGTATTTGTTTTAAATAATGAATTTTCAATTAAGAAAAAAGTTTTTACCTGCTCGCATTTTAATGCTCAGATTTTCTCTAATGAGGGCAAATAATGTGGTGCTAAAATGTACTTTAACGTCCTCTGTCAACGGCATATTCATTCTGATCAATTTCTATGTAAAAAAAAAAAAAAATACATATATATGAAAAAATTATATACACATAAGACATAGTTGTAATTAAAGGAATTTTAATAAATACACACACACATACTCATATATATATATATATATATATAACATTATTTTTATGTATACTGTTAAAAACCTTGCCCCAGTTTGAACCAAATTTTGGTGCCCAATAGCTGCCACTGTAAGATGATGAAATCTTGAACCAATATTTGGAGCTGCTGTTGAAGCATAGTTCCACATTGTAAAAAATTAAATCTGTAAAGTTACTAAACGTTTTCTAGGAAACTGAGATTCCTAGGAATTTTTATGCAATGGCAACAGCAAAAATTCATGTAACAGATACAGATTTGCACTGAAAATAAAAAAATCTGTTTGGTTACTAAGAATTTTTTAGAAAACTGGGATTCCTAGAAACTTTTATGTAACTGCAAACCTTGTTACAGATTAAAAGTTTAGTAGGACAACTGTAATTTTAATAGATCCGTTTGTAAATTTACAGATTTCTCTAGCTTTGCAAAAATTAGTTTTGTAGATTTACATCTTTTCTAGTACAATGCATAGATAAAATGTTAGTAAGCATACAGATTTCGGCACCAATTACAGTCTGTAGGATTACAGACTTTTTTCACAGTACAATAGATGGCACGAAGCTGAAATAGGAAGCTCCAAATTTTAGTACGAAATTTCATATGGCAGTTACTGAGCACCAAAATTTGGTTCAAACTTGAGCAAATTTTTAACAGTGTAGAATAGAACAATAATAGATTATTAGTGCATCTAAATGCCGGACTCCTGCACTGTAAAAAAAATCTGCAATCCTACAGATGTAAAGTTGCCGAAATCTGTATTACTAACATATTATCTGTACACTATACAAGAAAAAATGTAACTCTACAAAACTAATTTTTGTAAAGTTACAGAAATCTGTAACTTCACAAACGCGTCTACTAAAATGACAGTTATCTTACTAAAATTTTATCTGTAACCTGGATTGCTGTTACATTAAAAATGCTTGGGATCCAAATTTCCTAAATAATTCTTAGTAATTTTACAGGTTATTTGATTTTCAGTGGAAATCTGTATCTGTTACATGAATTTTTGCTGTTGTTGTTACATAAAAAGTTCTAGGAATCTTAGTTTCCTAGAAAACTTTCAGCAACTTTGCAGAATTTTTTTAACAGTGTGGGTGGAAATAATTGTCTGGCGACCTCTTAGTTGACTTAACTTATTTATTTAGCAATTTTATCATACAGTCATATTCGCGGGACGCAGCACCTCAGAAACAGTATTTGGTGCTTGGTGCAATATTTTACCATTTGTCCTCTACACTGTAAAAAAAAATTCTGTAGAGGTACTAAACTTTTTCTTGGAAACTGGGATTCCTAGAGCTTTTCTTGTAACGGCAACAGTAAAAATTCTAGTTTTAGAATCAGTTACATGGATTTTTCCTGTTATCGTTACATGAAAAGTTCTTGGAATCCCAGTTTCCTAGAAAATGTTTAGTACCTCTACAGAATTTTTTTTACAGTGTATCGATAGCTGACTGATGGACGATTAACACGCTCGCTGCCGCTCACGCGATAGCGCGTGATACGGCACCAACGTTAAGATCCACTCACACTCCAGCGCGTGATGTGGGTGATGTCCATTAGATAGTCACGCGCTGGCGCGGGAAAATCTTTCACTGATTCTTTGTTATAAAAAGTAAATCGGCTTCTGGGAAAAACTCACTTCTACAATGCGGCATTAACTATCATCACATCTTCATGTAAGCGCCAGCGAACGTGTTAAAGTGTCGAGCAGACTTGGCGCATAGTGCGTTAGCACCACTCTCGCCACTCTTGTTGTGGTTTTGGTGCCATGGGACATTCGGAGAAGTCCCGGGAGTCGAAGAATTTTAATTTTTGCATCTTCATAAGTTCAGTTCGTCATCTCAAATATATTAAATCTGTCATTTTCGCATGCACACTTGTTTTTCGATCAGCGTTTGTATTATTTTACAGCAAGAGGAAAAGATATAAATTGGGAGGCTAATTTTAACTTAAGTAATTTTTAATTTATGTCCGAGATCTGAGATCTGGTAATTGCTGGCCAAGCTCAATTGTATCACAAATAACAAATTCTTGCAAATTGAGTTCAGAAGAAAAAAAAAAAAAAACAAAGCAACAATTTCTGGGCCATTAATATATTTAGAAATTAATTAAAATTTCAGACTTAAAGCATGTTTTACTATTTTAATATGTTCCATATATATACAAAATGAAAAAATAAAATGATACTTGATATCTACATTAGAATTTAGATAATAAACAGGCGATTTAGATTTAATTTAAATCTGCATTATAAATTAACTTTTTCATTGATTTTATGCTAATAAGAATTTAAAATATGAATCAACGAAAACAGGATTTAAAGAATCTACCACTTTATCTTCTATCAGAAAATGTAGCTGATTGTAACAGATATAAAAAGATATAAAGCGCAAAATATTTTAATAGTATTATTTATCTGATAATTTGCTCTTATATTTATCTGTGCACCTTTAAACACTTAAAAAGTATGAATTATAAAACTTTCAAATGTCGCAATGCTAAAGTTCATCTTGAACAATAGTCCAATTTGACCGCAAGAGCTTGATAATATTGAGTCTTGTAATATTTGAATTTTATAGCTACTAATTTCCTCAATAAATTTATATATCATCTATATTTAAAGAAAGCGGTTTAAACAATTGAGCACAGAACGCCACAAGTCACGTGAAGATACTTGCAAACTAATGTAAAACACATAGCAATATTTTAACTTTTAATTTTTTTTTTCCAGCATAAGATATCTAAGGTAGATATTTAATTTGTACTTTCGTGCTTTTTCGATTTTTGTTGCTTTTTTTCTGGATTACATCTTCTTTTGCGGAACAAATTCCAAAAGTGAAAATATTTTCATACAAATACTGCTACCAAAATAAAAAAATACAAAAGTAATGAGTAGATCTAGAGTTGAGATACAAATATATTCAGATATAAGTAATTATATTTAAAGAATCTTAAAAAAAAATAAAGTTAATTAATCAACAATTAATTTGGGTGATTGATACATTATTTGAGTATTATTGCTCTTAATTTTTTAGTTAAAAGATAAGAAAGAAAGACATAAAAGTTGCTAATATTTAAATAATTATATCGTTTAAAATTAATATACTCAGATATCATTAATGATATTTAATTGATCCATAGAATAAATAATTAGTTGAAAATAAATTTGAGTAATATTGCTTTTAATTTCTTTTTTATGTTAAGGAAAAATAAGACAGAAAAGTTGTTAATATTCAAAAAACTAAATCGTTAAAAATCAATGAATTCAGATATGGGTAATTATATTTTATGGAGCCCTAGAATAGATAATGTTAATTAGTTAAAAAATAATTTGGGTATCAATATGTAATTTGAATAATATAGAGCTTAATTTTTTTTATTTAAGAAAAGGTCTTGAGTCTATGTTAAAAAATTAAATAGTTAGAATTCTTAAATAGTTAGTTAAATAGCTTCTTAGGACTAAATTTAGTTACTATAATTCAGCTGTAAAAAAAAAAAAAAAAGATAGAAATATTAAAGAATATAAACAAAAAATATCTTATTCTACAAACAATATTTCATCAATGAATAAGTGTTTCATACCTTATATGCCAACCTATATGGGCATTTATTTCCAAAACCTAAAGGTGGATCCATGTTCTTTAACATATCATACATCTCAGTATAAGTAATATAGCCACTGTAATAAAATGACACAAATTAAATAAACAAATATTAATCATACAACTGCATTAAAAAAAAGACAAATATTTCTTAAATCATGAAAATAGAATATAACCACTAATGAAGATATACTATAACCTCTTCCGGTATTACTTATTAGAAACCTCGGAAACCAAAATAATTTAGAGATTTAAAGAATCTTTTGTGAAAATAAAGTTTCTTTTACTGCCTCTGATTTTTTTTGGAACTCTTCCAAATAGTTTTCAAAGTGTATTAGTCAATTTTCTCAAACTTGTATATCGTTTTTTAGAATGCTAAACATCAATTAAAGATGCGCAACTATGTGTGCAATTTATGTGTGCAAGAATAACAAACTAGTATTAATCTCTTCAGACCTGAGACAAATATTACGTGCACTACAAAAACCAGTTTAAAATTTTTATTAAACATCTCCAAGGATGCATCAATCTATATATCAGTGCTGCTAACATGCGCTCATTTATTAAAAATGAATAGATATAATTTTTAATTCTAGAAGCATTCAAATTAATTTAAAGGGTGTTTTTTACTGCCGCCTCCAGGCGACATCAGAACTGAGGGGGATTACTTTTCTGTTAATGCTAAAGTTGTTAATTTATCAATTTTGCCTGTAAAATAAGTACATTGAACAAAAAGATTTTTATTTGAGGATGGATAACATTTGAAAAACCTACGTTTTAAGTTCACAAAACTTATAAATACACTATAAAACTTACTCGGAAGCGTTCGAACTCGGAAACTCGGAAAAAAAGGTGGACGCAAGTATTTCCAGGTGTCTCGATTTAAAACCTCACGTGACTTCCAAAGGATTTTTCAGGTTACACAAATTGTTTTAAATTTCTTTTCGTACCATAATACTAGTCAGTCTGCATCGAGATGAACATTATACAGTAAAATGTATGAAGGTAAAATCTGTCTATTATGGAATTTTTTTCATAATCATGCCTTAATGAATTTACCTGCTCATATACAAAGACTGCCTAATTTATTTGTGGTTCATAGCCTTTCTGTTTTTACAGGTTTTACTGTGCATTGTTCAGTAGGTCCTGTGAAACCCGGGAAACACAATGGAATTGTGTTTCAAAAGTAAAGATTTTATTGTCCAAGAATTTCGAATTTACAAGTTTCACTGCATTAAATTTTTATGTTTAGTATAGCAAAACTTGCTAAGGCAAAACAAAAAAGAACAGAAGAAAAATCATGTTTTAAACAGGCTTTTATCTTATCAGATACAATTTCATGGCATTCTTATCGTAAGGATATAGTGATTTTTATGTTGAAAATGACATGTTTTGATAATAAAAACAAATTTATTAATTTTTAATATCCCGATTTGGAAGTCGCTGTCTCGCTTTTATTTTTGTCTCCATGTACGGATATTTGTGACACTGGAACTGGTAACCCTAAAGATGGTGAAAAAAAACTTTTTTTTTCTTTTAATGCGCCTTTATGGGGGCTACTTCAGTTAGGCATAAACATCTGTTTCTAAATGTTTCAGAATAGAAAATAAATAGAAAATTTTTAAGCTATGTTGTTCACGTTTAAATATTTTTAAACGTTTTTTTCTTTTTTTTTCTTTTTCTTTTTTTTTCTTTTCTTTTTTTTTTTTGGATAGGTAGATTTGTTACAAAAAACTGTTTTGTCTTTTTTTTTTCAATTTGCTTATAGGTATTGTTATTGAGGACACTTTTACTTTCGGAACTGATTTCAAAAGAATAAAACTTGCAAACAAAATTGAAAAAGTAAAAAGCGACCTTTGTACAACCGCATTCAGCTATCAAATCCAAAAACTAAACTAAAATAAATAAAATGCAAACGATATGTCTTAATTTTTTCCCACACTGGATTATCATTAGCGAATGGATGTTTTCGCTTCACGGAAGTAGCTTCTTAACTCTCCAAAATGCAGAGTTTCTGAGGTTTCAAAAACAAAGAACGCTGTTTGGAATTGTTAGTAATCGGAAAGAGGTTGTTTTATATTTTGTTTGTGGTTTTAACATATTTTCCAAAATTAAGAAATTTGTCTGTCTTCTTTTACAGTGCGAAAAGCTAATTAACAATAAAATAGGTATTTAGAGAAATAGGACTGATACACAGGAAATAACACTGAGTGAAAAAAATCTTATAAAAGTACTAACGTTGCATTCGGATCGTACTCGGCCCAGACTCGAATGTATTCATCAAGATGATGAGCACCCAGTATAGATGAATCTCGCGTAAGATAATCAAAATTATCCATAATAACCGCAACGAATAAATTAAGCATCTAGAAAAAAAAGGAAAATTAAACATTACAAAAAGTATGGATTAAAATAAACTCTATAATATATATATATACATGTAGAGACTACTGTATAATACAATAGTCTTTCGATTAACCGGGATGATTTTTGAAATGCCTCTTCCGGATAAGCGAATTCCTCGGATAATCGAATTTTCGTATCTTTTGTAAAATTGTAGAAAATGGCAAAAAAATTTACAATAGAACAATAATAATTTATAATATTTCTAATTGCTAAAAAAGTGTAAGAAAGATTTTAAAAACTGAAAAATAGTTTTATTTTGTTGACATGTTTCAACTCATCACAGAGTCATTTTCAAAACAAATAAAAAACGATATTCCAAAGTTGCACGGTCTACGGTGCATTGAACTGAAACGCCATCATTCAGTTTTTCACGTGACGCACGTTATTTTATATTTTGCTTGGATTTTAATTTCTCTTTTTTGAAATCATTGAGGAATTTTTGCCACAGTTTTGTTACTTTTATTTTGATTTTATACTTTGTAGAAATACAACAGGAAAGTAAATTACCTCACTGAGTTGTGAAAGCATGGAATATCCGAAGTCCGTTTACGTTTTCCCTCTACTCTTCGACGAATTTTACTACGCAAATTTCTCATTATCATTTTTTCAGTAGGAGAGCTTTCATCTTCTTGATGCAAGTATTTAACTAAAACCTCAGTGTGTACTAATGCATAACCATGACTTAGTTTTTGATGAGTTACACGATTTTCTTCATCATTTTCAGGAAATTTTTGGAGATTCCTTGTCTTTTTTGTACTACAAGTGACACGCAGCTCAATATCATCGCCAAGTAAAACTTCGTAACATTCGAATGTCGAATCTTCGCTTATTCATCGTCGCATTTCTTCTTTGTCCACATGTTCTGAGCAATATAACGTTCTCAAATCTTCTAAGACTTATCTCTGCAAATCAGTACAATCATCATTTTCAATAAGAATCTCATTTTCTTCATCCGATAAAAATGCCCTCCATGATTTTTCAACCATGGCGCTTTTTACTAATCACCCCGGTAAAACCACAACCTGGATATTCCGATTCCGGTTAATCGAGAGCGTACTAAAATTTTAAATTGTAATATTTGTCTGTTTATTTGAAATTCACCTTTTCTTTTTTCACTTGCTAAAAGTTATAGGATAAAAACATTAAAAAGGCTTATTAGACTTGTTAGAATCTTTGCATTTTAATAATGAATCTATCCAATATGCTATTAAACTAATAAGTATAGCGTGTTTCACAGGATATAGCGAATATGACGTGAAATATGTCAAAGCTGCTTTCAAACCTTTTACAATCCTTAATTGCTAAGTTTGATTTAACAGTTTCAGTGAATGATGACAAAGTGAGTCTGAAGACTAAACAAAAGACAGGAAGATGATTCCAAAACATCACCGCTCTCAAAAGAATAATGGAGAAAGATTGATTATGGCAAACTCTGTCAGGAGCTTTCAAAATAGCTTTGGCTATAGACTTTTTAGGCCTCTCTATAGTCCTGACTTACCACCACTAGACTTCTTTTTATGGAGCTATGTTAATGATCAAGTCTACAGAGATCGACCAAAATAGAAGAGCTGAAAATAACAATAACAAATGTGATAAGATCGATTCCATCAGACCAACTCAAGCAGTTTATTACGAATTTCGAGCAGGGATTTCGTTTCATTGTCTCTTCAGATGGCCAACATTTTGAGAACTTCGTCTTTCAATTTCAATTATTCTCATGTCAAATCCTGAAATTTTGAAATAAAAATCTTTTTTCATTCAAAAATTATTCACTTTTTTCTTTTTCAATACTTTATGAAGCATACAGAAACCTCTATAATGTCTACGATATTATTATTTATTTTTGTTTGTATATTAATTTTTATACTCGTAACCATGGAGTAACTCAAGTCACAATTTTGGTAAATTAAATGTTGTTGCATCGTTACATATCAAATTTTAAGTATTATAATTTCTATGTTTTCTCTTGTAATGGATGGATAGTATAGGTTGGTGAGAAACATTAATATTACTTTCATTGCATTTATTTGGAATTAACCTTCTTGATATAATCTTGTAAGGACTATGTATATCATTATAAGGTGGTATAATTTACTATTCTGTTAAAAAGCAACATATGTTAATTTAATTGATGAATATTTGTTTTACATTAATGATATTTACAACATAAATCCCTAGCTAAGCTTTAAAGAGCCGGGAAAATTAAAAAGGACAAAAATTAAAAAATTTGGTTTTATCTTAAAATTCATAAAATAAATTTTATAAAATAACAATTTATTGATATATATTTGACAAGAAGTGCATTTTCATGCTTCTTACAAAGGAAAGTAAATGAAAATAAAATTTCCCCATGTATTTCAGATTTTTTTTTCTCAGAACAAGTTATCAACAGTCTATACATATTCTAAAAGTTTCATACATTTAAATTTTCATTTAAAATTTCGTTTAACTTATTTTTCTTTTTTTTTTAACGATAATAAATGTATAATGATTTCATAAATGTGATAGAAAGTAGTGGATATGGATTTAAAATTCACCGATAACAGTACTAAAAGCCTAGTTGATTTGTGTTTTTTTGCACTGTCTTTAGAACTTTTTTAAATTTTTCCGCTGAAAAAAAAAGAAAAAAAAATCGTACATTTTGCCGCTATAATTTCTGTAGTTTTACGATGTTTTTCTTTTGTAGTGTAATAATAAAAATAAATCCTACAGATTTTTTAAAAATAAAAATTTTGGCGTAATCTGTCAAGTATATCGAAATTTTTTGGCTTCATTTACGAAATCACCTCATCGAGAAAAGAAAATCCGTAAATACACGGATATTTTACTAGTAATCAACAAATTGAACAATATTCCAGTGATGTCACGATTGGTAAAATGACGAATTTTATAGTCTCGAACCGAGAAGAAGGTCAGAGTCCATTTCTTTATGAGTTGTTAGCTGGAAACAAATTCTAAAATATTTATATTCTTCTAATTGTAAACAAAAACGAAATTTTCTGTAATCGTCTGCATGCGGTAAGCATAATGAATAGTATTCATGTGTTTCACATTTGGTAAAATGGCGGTTCTTATAGAACCAAACTAGAAAGGAGAATAAGGACCACATACTTTTACGGTACATAGTTCAATGGCGTGTGAAATATAAATATTTTACTTTTGAAAGTTCCTTGCCCCTTTACCCTTTACCCTTTTGCACTTTACTGATACCTATACGATGACATACGTAATTTCACTTCAAATCCACTAACACTCATTTGATTCATCGACAAACAAATATACGACAAATAAACATACTTTTAGGAAGTTCCTCACATATTATTTTAATTATACAGTAAAACTTCCATTTAACGAAGCCTCGCCATTACACCTAAAGACTTCGTCATGAAAAAAATTCGTTAAATAGAAATGAACATAGATTCATGAATATTGCATAATAAAATTAACATAATATGAAATATACACACAAAATTGAAATATTGAGAAATGTGTTTTAATTAAGGCAATATTTTTTAATGCGGTGTAGCCATATGAGAAAATGGTAATTACAAGAATGTCTAAAAAAGCACATAATGCAGAGAGGTAAACAAAACTAAAGTTTCGTGTACCTTTTCTTCTCTGTATTATAAATCCTTAACTTTAAAAAAGTCTGTAATATAACTTTATACAGGTTTCTTATAAGAAAGAAATTACACTATATCTGTAATATAACTTTGTAAGGTTTCTTATAAAAAAAATTACAGTGTTCATAAAATTTTTGCGTATCCGAATACTATCTTTATTAAGAACATTTATCTGTAATATGATCGTGAA
Source organism: Maratus speculifer (assembly GCA_964019185.1). NCBI lineage: Eukaryota > Metazoa > Arthropoda > Arachnida > Araneae > Salticidae > Maratus > Maratus speculifer. The sequence continues at coordinate 29,100,960 of OZ025300.1, forward strand.
GCTCAAATCTATTTTCTATTGTTTCGAAGGATTTACACTACTGTCAACTTCAGAGAGTCTGTATGAGAGAGTGGTAACAGCAAGAGTTTATCTTAGTGTAAAAAATTAATTTGTTTAGCGAATAATAGAAACGATTAAATAAACAAATAAATAATTTTCTATTCATATAATCTGCAGAAATAAATTCTATATCAACAAACTTTCCATTTGAATGCTGTGCTTGCACAAAAGTGGAATAAACTTCGAGCGCTTCCAATTGACCACACGCACTGGGAGGAGCTTGCAATGTTTCCCACAAGCACTGCGGTATTTGATTGGCTTTTGGTGAACGCTTGTGAAATAACTTGAGAAGCTGATTAGCTAGAATTCATCGTGACGTTCTTTGACGTCAGAAATGCTAGTGGTCCATTGAGTCACCAAGACATTCAGTGCTGCTAATCGATCCGAACTAGTGTCGTTCAGGAGAGAAATAACTGAAGTGATTGGTGAGAGACCGAACTAACCAGTGAAAAAATCTTGGTTAGTTGGGTCACTGGATCGGTTACATGAACATTTATATCAACAATAATCACTGAGCTCTAGTCACAGACTTCTCATAACTAGACTCCACATCGGCAACCTTTTCTTACGGCCGGATCTTTGCCTTCCGTCACGTGAGGGAGAACAGATTTAGCTCGCCAAACCGGTTTTTCTTCTGCCAAAACTCACATTCTTATGTTTGTCTTGAGTTGACCTCAATTCTGCTTTTCTCTTTGTGAAATCTGAAAGTTGCAAATAAAACGATCACTGCCAAAAAACGGCATCTTTTCGCCAAAGATGTTGGATTCGAAACCTTGCCTAGAGAACAATGGAATGTGGCGTCTACTTACATGAGAAGTCTGTGGCTCTAGTAAACAATAATAGATTAATTACAACAACGTAATTAAGTAAGGAAAAACATGGCACTACTAGTAAACAATACCAATGGCGTCCAGTGAGTGTGTCGACCGATTAGAAACAGGTCTCTTACCGTGGAGTCATATAACCGGTGACAATGGTCAATTTGGTTAGGCCTGCTGAACGCGCTTATCATTATTTAGAAAATATTTCTCATAATATAGAAATTAATTTACATATTGATGGTGTTCAAAGTCAAGGTTCAGCAGAAAATTCCGTTAAGTAAAAAACTTTGTTATTAGAGATTTCGATAAAAGGAAGTTCCACTGTATAGGAATGGCGCAGAGTGTAAAGAATTAAACACAAACATTTCAGAACTATAATAGAGCAGAAAAGTTGTCATACTTACCAAAAAAGAGCAAAGAAAGATAAAACTAACAAAATATGTATATGCTAAATTGCTGCCGCAGTCCTCTCCTGTTTTACTTGACTTTTGATCACAGTATCTCCCTTTGAGACAGTCAAGCATAATAGCTTGCCAAGCTTCTCCCGTAGCACACCTTCATGGAAGAATACATTGTCTAGCAAGTTAGTTTTATAACATGTTCATCAAAATAATAGACAATCCCACGATGAATCAATCGATAAAGCAAGTTTCTAACCATGCAAGAGCAAACGTTTAAGCATGCAAAGACATATAAATATGTAGACAAGGTTAAGGATAAAAGGACGCTGACCCTGAAACGTGAATCACAGCCACTTGAATCAAGCAATTGTTTTATGAGACCACAATTAAAAGTATTTTTTAAATTACAATTAGATTTTATTGATGTGTCTAAACTATTGTATAATACGAAAGCACTTAAAAATATTTTTTTGTAATTAATAAATTTCTTTCATACAAAAAAAAAAAAAAAAAAAAAAGATTTAAAGTTTTAAGAAATATTTTTAAAAATACATAATAATATTTAATGAATAAATAACGATAAAATTAAACGATGTAATCGATATGTAAGAGACTATTTAAGATGGGAGTATTGAATTTTGTACAGTTACACTAAGAGAAAAAAAAATGGACATGACAAGAACACAACTTAAATTGTGTACGTAAGAAGGGCAAAGTGTTTCGGAGCATTTACATCCCTATCATCAGTGCAATAGTTGAACGTACAAGAAACATAAACATAGATGTGTATAAAAACATAGAAGGATACAAGCAGTGCAGCTCGTAATCAAAGGTGAAATGGCAGTAAGTGTTGAAAATTGCAAAATCAAGAATTCTTGGATAGATGACGTACCCCATTGGTCTCTTCTTCTCCATCATACTTAAAGGGCTACTTTAGTCAAATGAAAATGTCCGTTTGCTAATTCTAATCCTATGGAAGAAATTTATAAAAATGTCTCGGTTGCATTTCAATTATTTTAAATAATTTTTTTTTCAATGGACAACTGAGATTGATCTGAATGCAGGGCGTTTTTTAATTTTTCGATTTTGGTTGCAAATATTTTTTATGAGGGGGCCTCTGTTTTCCAAACCAGCTCGAAAATGAAAGCGTCCTCATAAAAAATATCTGCAAGCTAAATCAAAAAAGTAAAAAACGACCTGCATTCAGATCGATCTCAGCTATCCAATTAAAAAGAAATCATTTAAAATGCCACCGAGATACCCTTATAAATTTTTTCCATATGATTAGTATTAGCGAACGGGTCTTTTCATTTGAATGAAGTAGCCTCTTAAACTTTTTGCCATACTCTAAATAAACTAAATGCTATCTTTCCACTGGTCTCCTCATGTATATCAACCATCTGGGACTCCACTGTTTTCAACATTTGCTGGCATTTAACCTTTGACCACATGATGTATTGTTTGCATTCTTTTGTGTTATGCACTTCTTGTAATTTCAACTATTGCACTGATGTGGAGCTTTCAAAGTTTCGAAACAACTGTCTGTCCTTTTTATATGCATATTTTCATTTGTACTCGTGTTACGTTGTCAGTTTATTTCTTAAGTAGAATATTTTTGCTCAATTAGATTGAATTTTGTAATATATTTTTACAATGAAAAAATGACTGAAATATTAAACTAGACTTTGTTAAATAATTCGACAAATTAATAATAATTATATATTTTAAATTTTCTCTATAAATCACGCAACACATGCATATATGATGTAAAAACTAAAACATTAATGAAAATCGATGCATATGTATATGTGCATGTGAAAGTTGGAAAAGGGGCTGAATTGCAATTTAATTGGTTTCAATGAAGACAACGTTTACGAAGGTAAAATATTCATAATTAGTTTTTTTAAATCCTGATATGTTCTTTAATTAGATAATTTAAATAGTTTATACTTTTCTTATGAGAGAACATTAAAATTATCTTAATCATAAACTTTGCCCTTTTGTTTTGGTTTGTATTGCACAATAGCATTTTATAAGTCATTATTTTGAATAAACAGGACGCAATCTTTTAAAAATACAGAGGGTGCTCAAACATTTTTGCAACGATTTTGAAAAAAAAAATGTAAATAAAAATTATACTTTTATTTTCTAATGTATTCAACCTGCCACCATCACCTCCTTTTGTTGAAATATCGTATTGCATCTTGATTGCCATGATAAAAGAGCTTTTCTTAAAATATCAAAATTGATTTTTTTTGTCTCCTCACTCACAATTTTTCAGAATTCATTCAGCACTTTGGGACGCCTCTTAACCTTCCTACCCTGAATGGATCAAATAGACCCGTTCCTATCATATATTTTATTCGATTTGAACCAGAAATTTCTTTATACACTAAATTAAATAAAAGCTACAGAGAACCAAGTTAAATAAATAGGTAAAATAGCTTTAAATAAAAATTTTGGTGAGAAATGTTTTTATCAAGTTTGAGTAATTTTCAACGGGGCAGGAGTTTAAAGGAGTTTGTTTTAAAAGTCCAAATGCACATTAATCTACAGAGAACCAAGTTAAATAAATAGGTAAAATAGCTTTAAATAAAAATTTTGGTGAGAAATGTTTTTATCAAGTTTGAGTAATTTTCAACGGGGCAGGAGTTTAAAAGAGTTTGTTTTAAAAGTCCAAATGCACATTAATCTGCAAAAGATACATACGCGGACTAGGGTGGAATGCATTTGAAAAAATAGTCTCAATTGCGTTTTATCTTATTTTATTTTTTATTTATTTTTATTTTTTTGAATATAGCATTAGATTTAGAAGCCTGGCTGTAAGCTTTATCTTGATGAAACTTAACACAAAAAATGATTGTTAGGGTAAACTGATGCAATAAACTTCTTTGAAAACAGATGTTTAAACATATTTCTGATAGTAATCCAAAATAATTTAAAGATTTTTTTTCTATTTTCCTTATTTAAAATTTTTCTTCATAAGTGAATCCGGTACTAACCACAAAACGTTTTGCAGATTTTTTCTTGCTTTATCAAAATCAGCATTTTAGGTCTTTTCTCCTCTGAAGGTACCCTTGTTGGCTTCGTTTCGCTTTCGCGTATTTTTTTTTTTACCCAGTCAAATCTAAACTTTAACATATTTTACCTATTATTATTAATTGTGTCATTTGTTTTAATTAAACTCATATTGATAGAATACGAGTATTTTTGACCGGAATGCGTAAATACCTAGCCTTCGATCCATTAAGCAATTTCTCAATAACATTTTAAGGCAAAGATTAGTTTAATGATATCTACGATAACTAACCAAGTCACGATAGGAGCCTCTTACGATTCTTTTTAAAGTTATTGTCACCAATTTAAAAAAAACAGAAATTTGTGCCTTTGTGAATCGAGAAAATGGTCCAATTAAATAAGCCAAATTTTACACTAAAATTTTACCGGTGAGAATAAATAAGGATTCTGATCAATTTATGTGGCCCGTATACTAGTTGCTCCTCCCCAAGAAGTTAAACTTTCATAGCGAAAGCCAAAACAGACAGTGTTGCCAGTGGGATACTTTTTTAAATTCAGATTTTTTGATTGGCACCACTTTTTTGAAACGGCAAAATTCCCTTCATTTTCGCCTTAATTAAAATATCATTAAATATGGTGCATTTAATAATTTAAAAAAAATTGTGGCAATCAGGAAGCTTAATTAATAAAAAGTAGTATAAGTAATATAAGTAGCCCATCTGGCAACACTGAAAACAGATACAAAAATGTATGAAAAACCTCTGTATAAATATATAATATCGTTATTTATAAATTATGTTCAAAAATTTTTTTATGAAAAAATCTCATAAAAAAAGGATACAGCAATGAAAAAAATCATATTGACAAGGAAAGCAAAACGCATTAAACGTTTGATTACTTGCGTACATTTTTTTCAGGGATAGTTTAATTTCGGAATTGTGTGAAGAAATTATATTTTAAAATTTTAAGAAATCAGGGCCAGGAAACATAACGTTAATGAGTAATTCTGATGCTCTTAACATTGTATAATTTTGAGCATGAAATTTAATTTTATTTTTAAAGTAAAACATAAAAAATGTAACACAGAGATGGTTGTATACAAAATTTCATAGCTTTTTAAAAAGAAAATTTGGTTAGTGTTGTTTTCATTTTCACATTTTTTGCAACAATAAATTTTATTCACAATGAAAATTTATTTTCTCTTACATTTTGATTTTTGGTTCATTTCTTACTAAATGTCATTTATTACTTCCATATAAAAATGACAATTATTATAAAATTCTTATAATCAAAAACTTCTGTTACACTACTTTAACAGTTTTCATTACACAATTTTATTTAACTCAATTCAGTTTTTCCTTATAAACCATATAATAATAGTTGTTTCATATTTTATTTTTTTTCAGCTCAATTTTTGATATGTGTTTTTTTATGACAATGTGATACTTTTATATATTTTTTATTTAATTATATAGTGAATTAAGTCATATTTCTATCATCCAGCTAAAGTTCATAAATCACCACATATTCGTTATGGTTACTATTGTATACGAGTTACAAAAACAACCACTTTAATTATGCGCCAAACCTCCCTTGTCAAAAATAAATGGGCAACTGACTGTGAAACTGCAATGGCGAAATATTTTAACCATTAAAAAGTAGAAAATATAAATAAAGAATAAAGAATGTAGTATTTATATTTTTTAAAATATGGTTTAATCAATTATTAATTTTATATTAATTAAATTATGTTTATACGGTCAGAACTCATTTTTGAAATCCTAGAAAAATACTTAAAATATTGCTTCATTTTTTTAATGCCATGCCTTAAAAATAAAACAGAGGAATTTCTACCAAACATTCAAATAAAGGGATTTTTTATAATATAATTTAGTGTTTATGGTAAATAAATGCCTTGTAATGAACATTTTTGAGAAAAAGCATGAGTTGAAGTTATGATAATATTCGTGAGTTTCAAGATAATCATTGAATGATTATGAATAATAGCTTTTTATATAAAAAAAAAATGTTACTCTTATATTTATAATAATGAATTTTTCAATTATAATTCAAAATTTTTATTAAGAGCGTCAGATTGTGAACAGAAAATATTTTTTCAATATAAGACAACACAGCACAGATACATTTGCCGTTACATTTACAAAACATATTTTAAACATGCACCAAACACAATAAAAAATAAAATAAAAATGATAAAAGCTCTTGAGTGCACAGCATTCATCTGTTCAAATTTTTCCATTTTTTACAAATTTTAGTTTTAAATGTCTTAAAGATAAAATGCAGCAAATGTTTTCCTTAACAGGGATATTATTTTATTTGTAAATATCAACGATGAGGAATTTTACTTTAATATTTTTTTTCATGCAAATTTTGAATAACTGAATTATGGTAAATAAACTTGGATTTATTTATTTGTTTATTTAAATATTAGAAAAATAATGGCATGCTTTTAGTTTCATGATTTTCAAAAATTGCAAAAAACTTTAACACGATACCAATTTCCACACAAAAATACACAAGCTTTAATGCATATTTTTTTACAGTTGAACCTGGTATAAAGATCATTTACTAAGGTGATAAAACATTCACAATTTATAGAACCATTTTTTATTTTTCGTTGCTTGCAAAAATGTGTTGTTGGAGAGCAATTTTATTAAAATTTTATACTAAATTTAAAAAAAAATCAATACAGGAGGAATTTTTTATATTTACAAAATATGCTGTAGATGCAATACATTAAGAAATGTACAAAATGTAAAAAGGGTCTAATGCTGTATTTTGTTCATATGTGTCAGCATGAAAAAAGTTAACTCTGAAATTGTCGCTGAATGTAAATTAGTGGCTTTTATTTTAAAAAACATCAATCAAAAAAGCATCAATATAGCAGGGATAAATCTCGAATTGAAGAGTCTTACCATCGAAAATCAAGTTGTCAAAGACAGGCACTGGTTAAATTTTCGTCAATCTGTTACTGATTTTTGTAACCGTGTAATTTTTTAATATTGATATCCATAATTTTATTAATGGGGAACTATTTGGAAACATTTCAAACTAACTTCAATATCAAATAAATAACGTTTGTTCTGAAATCTGAATTAGAAAAGGTTTCGCAGAGTAGAGTTATTATTAGTATTACTATGTGATCAGATACATGCTGCAACTACAGCGTTGACCGAGCATCAAATCGCATTACGCAGAACTACCACTATAAACAATTATAACACTGCTGTGATACTGCACCGGTAAAGTTCTACTATCGTTAGGAATAATAAATGTTTTTAAATGTTGAAGCAAATGAAATGCACGGTAAATGATATTTGCGTATTTTCTGTATGTATTGTCACTTCGTGGTTTGCTGTTTGTGCCGTACCAGCATTCTTAGTACAAAGATATCGCATGGCTGGAATGCAAAAATGTATGAGAATTTAACTTTGGAATTTTTTGTCCAAAACTATGTAGATGTAAGGTAAATTGATTCTACGTTCAGGTGGAGCAAGATTCCAGAATTTTCGAAATAGTTGGATCTTCCTGCAGTTTTGTGAAATCGGAGGGCCGATTTATTGGAGCAATAAGCATTCACCATTCCTTAGAGAAGGAAAGCGAAAAGGGGAGACTTCTGCTCTCTAGCTTTTGAAGAGGGTGGTAGAAAAGAAAGAATATGATATTTTGAGACGACCAGTGAAGAATCGAAAAAGTTTTATTGCTGAAAAACATAGGTTGAACTGTAAAGTTACAGAAAGAAATGATTTCTTTGGACGTAAGATATCCAAGTTTTACATTTCTTGACATCTTGCATTTTTAACGTAACTTTTGTTAAGCTTGCTTGGCATTCGTGAATTTGTTCTAATAAAGAAATTTAATTGCTAATATAAGCTATGCCAGTTTGTTGCAAGGAGTCAAAAACGTTTTAAATTTTGCAAGAGCTGTAAGCCTCAACACTACAGTACATTTATGGCTTTTGAAAATGGAATAGAAGTTTTAAAGAAGAAAACATTGTGCTATTTATGCCCATTTCTGAATTTAAAATTTGGTTACTTTATTATAAACTTAACTCCTTGTTGTTTTATTTATGTAAATCAGTTATGTAGTTAGGATTATTATTTAACTCCATTCTTTGAGCATTAATCACGAGTCACTCTCGTGATTGATTCATAAAGTATATTTTAGTTACCAGGAGTAACACTCGTGATTGATTCGCATTACTTACTTCTAGTCATATTCCTGATTGAGTCACAAGGTATAGTTTATTTACTACTAGTTACACTCGTAATAGATTTAAAAGATATACCTTATTGACTACGAATTGCATTCATGTTTAATTTTTCAGAGTTTTCTCAGGCCTCATAAAATTTCTAACTCAAGGAAAAAAAAAATAAATAATAAATAAATAAATAAATAATTACTACTATTTCAAATAAAAAATCTTCGTGGTAGATTCCTTTAACATCTGCAAGAGAAAGTTATGTAATAAAGATTATCCTTTTAAAATAGTGGTGCATAGTAACTTGAAAAAAGTTTAGGAATGCAACGAGACTTGTTTAATTTTACAAGAGTTTTACTCGTGATTAACACACAAGGAGTTAAAAATTTTAAATTCTTGACCCTCCATTGCTCGCACAGGTTGTTCTGAATGCCCCATGAGTAAAAACTTGCGCGCATGTACAGAACTACTCAAATTCAAGGTAAGATACTTTTTGTAGCTGCAATTTCCTAGATGCCAAGCCTACTACGAACAAATGCTTGTTCTACCGTTTTTCTTCATAAAAAAGAAGGCGTGAAATATTTCAGCTCTTGTTGCTCACAATAGCACAAGAGTAATCATGGATATTTTTTTCTTATTCTTGTTACTAACAAAAAAATATGTTATAGCTGACATTTTAAAAACGAAATTCTTTAATAGTAATCCTGATCATTATTGTTTTAGCTACAATCCGATTCAAAGAAAATCATACTCATTTCAAAGTATTGTTTAGCATATTAATATGGTTAAAAATACTTTTTTCGACTTTATGTTTAATATATTTTTCCTCAATAAAATCAATTGCTTTCATAAACGCAGTACTTTCTTTGTATTATTTAAAATATAATTCTAAAAATTCCATTTAAATATCAGAAACTTTTATAAGGTCAAGACATTATATGATGAATTGGGCTTGTAGAAAAGAAAACATGCTTTTAATATTATAAATTATTTGTCTATATTTTATTTATTATTATTCTACATAAGAGTTATTTGTGCTCTTACAGACTTAAAATTTCTTGCTTCCTTGGAACTTTTAAGGCATGAGAGGTGAAACCGAAAACTTACCTTTAAAGCTTACATTTTTGAGTAACATATGAAAAAAAAAATACACGTTTCTTCGCATGGGATACGAATCGGGTAAACCGATTTTACACGATTCTGAGCAGACGTGTCGGATTCAGGGCCGGTCACTTGATGCTAATTCTCATTTTTCTTCGGATTGACTTTAAATGTTTCGGATTCAGATTAGGTTCTGATTCGAATTTGGTTCGAGTTGACCCAGTTTTTAGAAACAAAGTCCTGAATATTTTTCAAATAAAAAGAATATGTATTTGTATATTAATTAGTGTATGTGTTCATTTTTATATAAAAAAAGTAATTTTTGCAATAGAGTTATAATTGGGACCCATTTTATGCAAATAGCAATAAAATATGAAATTTTTTTTTCATTTCGGATTTGGATTTGAATGTTTTAGGTTCAGCTTGAAATGTACAATGTTTGGTCCAAGTTGATAGATTATTTTTATTTGGTTCTTGTTGACTTTTAGTAGAAATTTCAGGTTTGTGTCGGGTACAATCTGACATATGAAGGCCTCAACATGGAACTCCTTAATCTTAATTTCAAATATCTTAAGTAAAGAAATGGTCATTGGAAACTTTTTATAGTTCACCAACTTTAATTATACTATCTTGGCTATATTATTACGCTATAATATGGCGAAAACTTCCTAAATAAATGTTTAGTTATTTGTTAAAATCCATTTGTATCTGACCTAGCAATAGAATTCAACACTTGTTTCTGGGATACAAAAGGACCAACTAGCAAGTAAGTGTGTCCAGGGCACTGTCAATTTTTCGTTCCCCCTTAGACTGTTTGATTTTTTAGTACTGCTATTTTTTTCTACATATTAAACACTTATTTGAAAAATATTAACTAATAAAGTTTCCCTCAAAATTGGAAAATGGTTCCAGAAACAAACAAAAAATGTTTTTTCCTAATATTTATTAAAATGTTCTTTTAAACATATATAGAGAAACATATAAAACATATACAAGTCTTTTCATCATATTGATGCCTCAAATATCACATTTTTCACAATCTTGATTTTTTATGGAAATTTAGATAAAATCATGAAATATTTTGTGCCCCCCAGAAATTTCGTTCCCGGGCACAGGCCCCGGGTGCCAGTGCGATAATCAGGGCCTGGTGATGCAGCTACAGCATTAAAATATGTCAAGTCAGTATTATGATCTCTATACTCAGGTTCTACTGTAATAAAAATTTGTTGTATAGGCATTGCTCACTCACTAGACATGGTTAAAAAAAATGTGCACGACTGACACAATGGCACAGCAACATATACAACGTTTTAACTTGCCTGAATAGCAGCATTAGTCCTTGAAAGAATGACCTGAAGTTATTGTGGCGAGTTATGGCCGTTTCAGGGTTCAGGTCGATATTACCAAACACCTGCAGAGGCGTGCAGAGGAAGATGCTATTATTGATACACTTTGGCACAAATGCCCTAATATAGTTACTACCATAACTAATTTATACCCTCCCCCAAAAAAACTTTAATAACAATAATGAAAAATAGTAAGTGAAAAAAAAAAAAATAGAGAAAATAAATGTGGTAAATGGGATGCATTTAATGTCAAGTAATAAACTATCTACGCTAAAAAAAAAGAATAATAATAATCTGAAAACTGTATAGTGATATTGTATGGATGCAGTGGAAAGCACTAAGTCTACTGCTACGACTAGAAAATATGTCCTATCTGACTAGAACAAGGTGCTTTAAAACAGGCAGATGCAGGTTTACTAGGATAAGATAAGTTTAAAAAGTGAAATAAAATACATTTTGTCACTGCAGAATTTGATAATCTTGTAACATTACTTTTACTATTCATGAAAAGTACATTTGAAAACACCAAGTTGATAAACTGAATGAAGTATCATATGAATGTAAGCATTTAAAAATATTTATTGTAAATACCAAAAAAACTAAATTCAAACTATAAATGTATGAAGAAATTGAACACGTTTAACACTTCTACAGTACTTACAATAATTATTATTTAGTGTAAATATCAGAAAAAATAAATTAAAACTATAACTATATACATAAATTAGACATGTTTACCACTTGTACAGCATTTACAATAATTATTTATTGTAAATACCCGAAAAAATAAGTTAAGACTATAAAAATATAAATAATTGAAGTCGCTTACTTCTTCTACAGTACAACATACCACTTCGACAGCACTTACAACTTTAATTTATCTTTTTTTTAAAATACTTTATATGCATAAATAAACTGGACATGTTAATCAGTTTTATAGCATAATAGATCACTTTTACAACACTTACAGTAATTATTTATTGTAAATAGCAAATTAACTAAATTAAAACTATTTATATATATTTATAAATAATATATTATATAGTTAATATTATAGTTAATATATTTATAAATAAAATATGTCCATTTCTGCAGGTAATAAAACAATCTTAGTAAAATTAGTGTCAACTAGGAAAACTATAAAAGGCCTAAACTTTTCAATTGTACAATAGTGGTTTGTACTTTCAATAGTTAAAATTTAATTAATCACTCCGGCATTAACGCCACATGTATGCGTACGGACCTTGTTTTTGCAAACCCAGGGCTTGAAATTCAATTTTCCAGAGGAGGGGAGACTCCCTCCCAACATTTATAAATGGAGAGGAGTTTAGCTGTTTGGCAGGGATGAAAAAAAACTTTAAAAACCTACTGTTATTTTATGTGCTATTTAAAGAACTACACAAATACAGACATGACAAAATGCCACTGAAGCAATTTTTATCAATAACTCAGAATAATTATGCAAACTGTGTTTTTTATTTTTAAAAAAGTCAGAATTATATATTATATAGTCTATTTAGTTTTTAAAGGGATAAATTCCCTTCTTGAGCTAATTACTTTTGTTTCATGTCTAATAAACTCTGTTTTTGGTTCTGGTTGATTTTAGGTTGAGTGTAGACTGCTGCAAGTTGGGTTCGGGTTAATCTAATTTTTTAAAAGTTAGTTCAGTATCTATTATTTCCGATTAAAAATTATACCTATAACAATAAACAGATATGTTTGTGTGTGTGTTGTTTTCCAGACAGCTGCATTTTCTGACGAAATTAACATCTTTTTGTGATTCTGTGATGAAATTTGCATTTTTAGCAGCCTTTTGGCTAGATTCGCATTTATTCGGCAACCCTCTGACGAAATTCATATCTTTTTTTGCGATTGTTCACTGAAATTTTGCGGTTTTTTTAGCAGCCTTTTGACTAAATTAGCGTTTATTAACGACTCTTTGACAAATTCACAATTTTTTTCCGCGATGCATTGTTGAAATTTGCATGCTTTATACGATTCTGTGACAATTCGTATTTACTAAGCGATCCTTTGGCGAATTTTGCATTCATTAAACGAATCAAAGGCATTCTGTTCTGTATTTTCCAAAAAGCAAAGGTTTTCGGTTCCGAAAAAAAAAAAGGAATCGTCATCAATCCGGAAATTTAGACAAAATCATACCACAAATTTCGACAAATCGTCGCCCCAAAAAACCGATTTCGCAAATCTTTGGCATAAAAATCATAAATATCGTTAGAGGTTTGCGTGGAAAACGCGAACTTCGTTAGATAATTATGAAAAAAATTTCGTCTGAAGATCGTGAAAAAAAAAAAAATCGGGAATTTCGTGAAACAATAGTGAAAGAAAAACACAAATTTCATCGAAGATTTGCAAATTTCGGATAGGAATCACAAAAAAAAATATATATATATGTATATCGTCAAAAACCTGCTAAAAAACACAAATCACGAAAAAAATTGAAAATTTCATCAAAGGATCGCGAAAAATCCGCAAAATTTGTCAAAGAATCACGAAAAATCCGCGAATTTTGCCAAAAAATCGTGAAAAATCCACAAATTTCGCCGAAAAACCGTGAAAAATTCGTTAATTTTATCAAAAATTCGAAAGGTCCGATAATGTCGTCCAAAGATCAACGCAAATTTCGTCAAAGGGCCGCGGAAAAAACAGAGTCGAAAGTAAATCACCCCTCCCCCCTTCACATAATCTGCTACTTTTGAGAAAATATGCTGCAAATTTCAAAATTTTTTTTACTCAGAATCTCACCTGAAGAACCCTTTGATAAATTTGGCGTTTTCCCGCGATCCTTTAAAGAAATTAGCGTTTTTTATGATTTTTTAATGAAATTCAAATTTATTTCGAGATTCTTTCATAATATTCGTGTTTTTTTTTTTTTTTTTTTTTTTTTTTTAAGCGGCATTTTGATAAATTTGGGTTCATATGCAGGCACGTGCGAAGAGAAAACTGCCCTGGGGGAAAAGTTTCAATTTAGCTATCTTTTTCTTCTTACCGGCCAAAAATGATGTTGGTAGTAGAAAATCGGCACCCTCAAGTTTCTGCGCCTGGAGTGACCGCCCCTTCCCCCTTTTCACATGACGCTGTTTATATGGCGATCCTTTCACAAAATTCACATTTATTCCGCTGTGCTTTCACAAAATTCGCGTTTATTCCGCAATCATTTCACGAAATTCGTGTTTATTCCGCGATTTTTTAAAAAAAGAAATTAGTGTTTTATCGAGATTTTTTAAGGAAAGTCGAATTTTTTTTTCGCGATTCTTTGAGAAAATTGGCGTTTTTATCGCGATAATCTAACAAAATTTTCTGCGAACGATTAATGAAATTGATTGTGAAAATATGCTATTCAGCTCTGTTCAAAAGCTATGAAAAATCGATAATTAGCCCGGAAATTCTGGCATTATTATCCAAATATCGGGGTTGATAAACGATATTTCATAACTTTTGGAATAGAATGCGTAAATTTTTTGGAAAATTTGAAACGGAATTACTCCGTGCTCGCGACGGTAATTCGCACGAAAAGAAAAATGTGAAATTTGACGATTGGTTGCGGAAAAATAGCGTGAATTCCAACGATTTTTCGCAGCAAAAAGCTCGCAAAATATGTCATTCAGTCGAACGAAAATATCACAAAATGTGCAAAAAACGTGGAAGTTAATCGTAGTTTCAAAATGCAAAATTTTTCGTAAAATTCGTGATTTTTTTGGACGGGAGTCTCTCGCCTACGATATTTTTTTGGGCGAGATTTCAAAATTTCGGGTGCGATTCCCGCCATCCCGCCCTGAATTTCAAGCCCTGCAAACCACTATTTGGAATAGCAATTTATTTAAGCACAAATTTTCTGTGATTAAATGAGGCACAGTATTAAAAAATAGCAGTATTAAAAAATTAAAGTCGCATACGTGAGGCATATGCAAAAGGCGTTAACATATTAAATATTAAGACAATATTTCTCATTTCAGATGCTAATCAAATTTCTGAATTATTTATATAGATATTATTTATTTTTGAATTATTATTATTAATTATTTATATTACGCAACAAAAACAACAGCAGGAACAATAAAAGTATAATTTGAAGAATTTAAGTGGTGTATTTAATCCGTCACTGTCTTTTGCATGACATATGATATTGACTCAAAACTAGGCATGTCCTTGATATGTTACTGTTTTACTTTTAATTATGGGAATAATAAAAAGTCAGAAGTAGAAACAATAACTTATAAGAAATTATTTTATAAAAAGCTGGTTAGTTGAAAAACATTAAGAGCTCGTTAAAAACTAAAATATTTACCCCTAGGTCAGAAGATTTGAATGACTAAATAAAGTTAGCAAGTTTTATGCTAAAATTTGGAGCTTTTTTACATTGAATAAAAAAGTTATATACGAATAACAGGAAAATAATGTATAATAAGTATTTATAGATTACTATAACAAGAATAAAAACAGTTGGTTCATAAAAACTAATTTTCATTGTTTAAGGCTGTTCTTAAGTTCACTGCTCAACAAGTGCGAAACTTTCTGCCGCAATGACATACACATTTTTAAACGTAAAAGTATAAATTTAGCAGATCTGACTACGGAAGCAATTTGGAATCTAAATGCTGTTTTCATTTTTGGATAAATAAATTACCTATTGAGTTGTAAGATTTTTAATTACATGACAAGACTTTTCTCCCATCGTTGATTTTTCTCTCTCTTTTTTTTTGGAAAATTCGGTTCAAAACACCAATCTTGACTTATTTTCTGGAAGATCTATTGTATTTACAGAAAAAAAAGGAAAAGTCTTTCTATTATACAGTTTATGAATAATAAATTCTGCCAGTTTAATGCAATTAAGATAAAAAATGAATTGCAACTTATGTCATAAAATTGCCTTTTTGGGTTTTAGAACAACCTCAAAGCAGTTGAACTTATTCTGATACTTTCAACACACATTTTATTTGATTGAATAACTAAAAATAATCAGACTTATTCAAAAAGTTAGAAATAATTATTAGCTGTTTGTTAGTCTAAAATGTAAATTATATAAAATATAAGTGATGTAATTCTGATAAATCGATTTTTTTTTAAGTGAAAAAATCAGAAAACATCTAAAGTTTTATTTACCAGAACCAAGGAAGATTGAAATTTAAGTTTATGCAACATAACATGAAAAATGACTTTTCAGCTCAAAATAAATAAATAAATAAAATAAAAATAAAATTTTATCAAAAGAGTTTGATTACCACAGTAGCATACAGCATCACTATTTTTGAATGGTAGTTTTATCTCAAAAAGTATCACAGGCATAGATCCTGTTTAAGCTACAAATTCTGAGTTTAAATAAGGTGATGATTACTATTTATAAACAGCAGTGATTATATGTCCCTGTAGTAATAAGACTTTGCTTGATAATGCTATTATTAAAAAAATAATATCCACGTGCAAAAAATGCATAATAAACAATTCTATTAATCACATGAGCTCTTTTGTACATATACAAACCACGTACCGGGTGTCCAGTAAATGACTGACCCATTTTGAATGTAAATAACAAAAAAGCTGTTTGAGATAAAAATGCGCGGCTTGCTGTATTGTTATTAGAATATAAATAAATTTTAAAATATGTACTTTGTTAATGTAATATAATAATATTTAAAATAATATCTCAGTCTCAAGACTGAAGAGGGGAAATATAATACAGATGATTCAATCACAAATATTATTTTAAATCACTTTTCAACCAACGTACCCTATTTCTGAAGCTGATTCGAGAGACGATTCAACATATAGATTCAGATTCGACAACATATAGATTCAGATTCAGCCGAAAATCTCATATTTATGAAAATTAGAGTCATGTCTGTATTCAAACAGCCTGTTACCGCCAGCGCGATATTTTTTTCCGAAATTTGAACTATATTAACAAAGTACATGTTTAAAAATTTATTTATTTTCTAATAACAATACCGCAAACCGCGCATTATTATCTCAAACCGTTTATTTGTTATTTAAGTTCAAAATGGGTCACTTATTTACTGGACACCCGGTATGTACTGTTAATTGCAATTACTATGTGTTCAATAGAAGTTTTGCACGCTCCACGGATTCATAATTATTATTTTAGTTATTGACCCAGTGAGAAAATAAATAAATTAATTAACACACTGCCTATATAATGAAAATTCGTTGATATTTTTCTGTGATTTTCTAAGCAAATGTTTCAGTTACATTCATTTAAAAATGTCAAAAAATATTATAATATGCATTTATATTTACCTTAATCTTAAATTTTTTGAATACATGCTATAATTAGGAATTGTTATAAATTAATTCTACAACATTTGAGTGCTCCTTAGAATTTTAATTTTGAAATTTATACATTACAATCATGAAATATTTTTTTATAATACTGTTATAAATTATATCTCACAATATAATTGCATCAGATATATTATATTGTAACCCTGTTATACAGTTGAAAGATACCCAGAAACACAGGATAGCCTAAAACATCGCCACGAAGATCCTTCATCTTCCTATTTATTTTGTATAACAATGAAATATTATTTTATGACAATGTTTGTTCTCTTAGGGGATCATAGCTAATAATTTAAAACTAGAAAAACTGTTGATTACTCAATTTAAAACACACTCCTTACTCAATAACAATTAAATTAAATTAATTCACAATATAACATTACTCACGGCTGTCTTATCAGAAAAAAAGAAGAAAAAATCCACCGTACGACTTTTAAAACAGAACGCAGACGATAAAACACATTGCCGAAAACATAAAGTATAAATATTATAAAACAAATACTAAATCAGAAACATTCATATACTTCATTCAGTTAAAATAACTTCATTTTTTTTTCTTTTTTTGGCATCTCGTAAAGAAAAATAATAACCAAGAACATCCAAAAGAAAAAAAAAAGTAAGGAAGCTCAGTGACAAAATGTTTCTATTTAATTTATTATACAATTGTTAAACTCACCTAAACAAGAGAATAAGTGATTGAATGAAGGTTTGGAAGTTGTTGTGGCGATTGATTTCTGTGTCAGGGTGAAGTTGGATATTGCCGAACACCTGAGAGATTTTCGAAGAATGAAGGGATAATTTAAACCCAAAATGTTTGAGAAACAACAATCACTAGACTGAAAAGTGAAGAGTGGTCAAGTAGAATGAGCCCAAGAATAATAAAAGGTTCGCCGAAATCATTCAGCATTTAACTAATTTATTTTAAATAGCTTAGAGCCCCCCAAGCACTGTATAGTTTAATTGAAAAGTATACAATTTTCTTCTACTTTATCCGGTGTTTTTTAGTAATTAATTTTTAATGAATGCTTAATTTGGGGCAAATGAAAAAAGTACAGAAAAATGCATAAAAAATGCAAAAGCTTTCTAAAATATACTATGAAATAATTCAGTTGAAAGTAGTTTAAATGCGATCTTATAATTGCCTTTATAAAGCATAAAGAAAAGCTAAGATACATCTTAAAAAATGAACTAGCAAATGCTATTGTTTGAAATATATGTTAACTCTATTTTATGCTCGTTAAAGTGGAAAATGTCCGATAGCTGTTATATTGAAACTATTTTATTAGTATTTTCGTATTTTAGTTTACAATATCCTGTTTAGTTATGACGATATAAAAATGATGCATACTTTTTAAATGGTACTCTTAATTAACAGGAAATTATTCACTAAATAGACATGTAATTAATTTAAAAAAATCTTCTAACAATTGGAAAAACAAACTGTTAGCGTCCTTAAGTAGGAAAGAAATATTCGCAATATTGGTTACACTGGGAATCAATATTGTGTCAATATTGTTTTTATCGGAAATACTTCCAAATCAGGTACTAATAATACTGACTATTTGCTCTATATATAGAATTTTAGGAAAAGTGTCACTGTTACAAAAATTTTGACTTTGCACAAGAAATACTTGCGGTGAAATGTGCCAATATTTTAAACAAACATTGATTTTATATTTCAAATATTGCCAGTGAAATGATACAGTATTTCTTGCCAATTTTGCCCCCAAAACAGTAAAGTGTAAATATCGGAACGTTCGGATATGAGCAAACTCTAGTTTGGCCGATATACTGCTAAGATGATACCAACAAAAGCAATATCGACACAAGATTACTTTGGTGATAGAAAAGTAATTTACATAAGTATTACATTATACACGAAATTTTATCGAGTTACATCTTCTGTAATATTGCAACTGTTTTATCATTTTTAGCAAATCTGATATCCTTGACTTCGATTGATAAAATCTTGTGCATAACAAGATACTTATGAAAATTAAACCAGTGTAGCAGCGATCATAATTTACATTTGCATCGTGTTTTATTATATTTTAAAATCAGAAGTCATTTGAGAACGTTTCGGCAATATTGTGAATTCTTCCTTACCATTTTATTGTCATAGTAATTGTAAAACAGTTCAAAACTTTAAAACAAAATTAACCATACTATAAATGTACATTTAAAGGTGTATATAATTAGATACTTATATAAAAAAACGAAAGATTAGAGACAAGTAGAAGTTAAAAATTAGATACTTAACTAAAGAGCCAAAAAAATTAGAGATAAGTGAAAATTGTTATAATCTTGTTTAAATTATTTTGAGAAGAAGAATGTTTCTGTAGCAACTTACAAATTGAACATTAACGTACGACTAATTATCAATTTAGTGATAGAATTCCAAGGTACAAAACAAAACGTTCTAAGAATTCATTACCAGTTTTTTTGAGTCAAAAGTAATTTTGTTAGCAATGCGGACATGTTGCAAGAAATCAAAATCAACTATCCATAATAGGAACACGTGTGTAGTTCTAAATTCTCCTATAAATCTCGGAAATACATTATTTTCTGCTCTATATACCAATAACATCTTTTTATTCTTTTTTTTTTAAAGAATTAAAATTTAGCTTGAGAAACTAGGCTCATTTTTACAGTCTTTTCTAATTTTTTGGCTGTTTAGTTTAGTGCACTAAACTTTAAAAAAACATCTTCATGTAAACATTTTGTAATAAGCAAAGTATACAAATTAAAAAATGAAACGACAACATTCCATAGAAATTAAGTACGAAGTGCATAAAAACAATATAGCATAAGCATAAAAATAAGGAGAAAAATTGGTACAGAAATTCAAATTTTTTTAAAGATCAAAATCACAATTTTTGAATTTGTAATTCCCGGATAGTGCAATTTTGTGCTTTGTGAGTTCCACGAATATTAACGTGAGATTTATGAACACAACGAACTTTCTCAGGCCAAACTTTAAGTATAAGCAGTTTACTAATGAATTAATAAGCAAATTGATTGGGCATGGTGGATAAATATTTTTATCAGATATTGTAGAAAAATTATGAAAGAATTTGTTATTCATGTTTGGCCAGTAAAAAAGGATGGTTGAACTCATCTTTTCCAGTGAAAATTAAATCTCGATAATCTTTAGGGTAGAAACAGCGAATTATAAAAGAAAAACTACATTTGTGACCATATATTGTATTATGTATATAAAAAACTGAAATTGATGGGTAATTTTTACAACTTTTAGATTTGTAAATTTTATTTTGTCTTGCTAAGTATCTATGCATTTTTATAAGAGTATCACGTATATTCATTGATATATAAATTTTTTTTGTAATCCTAAAAATCTTTTGTAAAATTTCAGCGAAGTTTGATGAAATTTTAAAATAGCTTGTCAACTTACAGGTAAAATATTAGCTCTTTTTTTTGTTACTTAGTAGTCAGCAATGTAAGTAAGCTTACGTAAAAATTCCTGTTTAACACAGGTATATTCAATGATACATAAATGTCTCTTTTTAACAATGCGATTTTTCTTCGCTAGCTTTCTGCGAAATTTGACGAACTTTCAGAAAACTTATCAATTTACTAGAGAAACATTATGCTGACATTTGCTATGGATTTGCAATGCATGAGTAAACATTTATAAGTAAACATGTTTCTCTTTTTTTCTTTTGTAACTTAGTAGCCGGAGGCTAACTTTACTAAAAATTCCTGTTTAACTTAAGTCTACTTACAGATATACATAAATAGTTCCTTTTAAAAATTTCAAAATTTTTTTGCAACTTTTCAGCGAAATTTGACTAAACTTTGAGAAAATTTCTCAACTTAAAAAGGAATATTATGCTAATATTTGCAATGAAGGCGTTGGGTATTTCATACGATGAGAGCAGTTATAGGTAAATTTATTTAATTATTGCTCATGAAAAAAAAAAAAGGTACCAACTTTTTTCTTATTACGTACTAGCCAGCAATATAAAACCATGTAAAAATTCCAGAACTCAGGTATATTCACGTGAACCATTATGCTGATATTTGCAATGAATACACTGAATATTTTATGAGATATGAGTATTTATAAGCAAAGATTTTTAACTGAGCGTGAACAAAAATTGCTCTTTTCTTGAAAATTAGGAACCAGCAATATAGGACTACTTATGTAATAAATTCCAGTTAAATATTATTAAAATCCAGAATCATGTCGACGTTATAGTAAACTAGCTGCATATTAGTTAATTTCTAAAATGCTTTCTTATACAATTTGTTAATGTTCCCCTAAATGCACTCGAGATCGAATCTACACTGGAAGGTGTGAGAGTTCAAGCATATTTTTTATGTGGTCGAAGATCAAGGACAGCACATCTCCACCGAAAAAAATGACATTAATGTTTCTTAATAATAATAATAATAATAATAATAATAATAATAATAATAATAATAATAATAATGTAATATCTACATTCGGAAATGTATAATATTCTCTTTAGAGTAATCTACAATTTTGAAAGGCGTTACATATATTAAAACAAAACAAGTATAAAAAACGATTGTATTTTCAAGATATAAAATTTTTGAAAACAATGTTTTTTTGACTGACACTGATTTTTGGAGGGATTTCCGAGTAACTTTTATACCGCATTAATTATGAACTGAACCTAGAACGTAGGTTTTACGGATGCTAAAAATTATCAAGTGTGCAATTCTACGTTGAACAAATCTGTTTTACTTATAAAAATAATAAATTAACAGCATTAAACATTAATGTTAACATTAATATTACTTTGTTATTCTTGTATGTAAAAATTAATTTACGAAGCTAAAAATGTTTAATTGAGCTCAAAAACCGATATTTAAATTCGAGGAAATTGATCAATACTCTATAAAAACTACTCATAAACATTTCCAAAAATACATAGCAGTAAAAGAAATTTTGTTTTCATAATTTTCCTTTTACATCACGAAAATATAAAGTGGTCATAATTAAACCAAAGCTACTCAGGTGTTCTGTAGCGCGATTTAATTGAGAGAATGATGCCAAACTTTGTAAGAAGATTAAACAAGACGGGTACGAAGAATTCTGCGAAAAAAAAAATAGTTCCAAAAGTCAGAACAAGTGGAATATGTGGCGCCATGTAACAGAAAAAAAAGTTTTAAAAATTGCTAAGATGAAATTACCTTTTATTAAGCACATTGAAATCAAATTCAATATCGCCCTCTTAAAACTCTCTTAACTGTTACACAGCGCTACATATTCTTCTATCGGTAACTTTTGGAACTAATTTTATTTATCGCGGATTTATTATTCGTCCCCCATATTTTTTAATGTTCTTACAAAATTTGACGTAATTTTCTCGATTAGGTCGATCTATAGAACACTCTGATTACTGTCAGTTTAAATATGATCACTTTGTATAGTGGTTTCTAAGGTTTTCAAATACATGGAACGCTTTTCGAAAAAGTCGTTTGAAAAATGTCCTAACTAAATCTGTAAATAACATACTCCAGTAGATCGCCCTGTTTATACGAACGCATAGATAAATCACATACATTATAATTGGAACTTTTGATAAATAAGGGAATAAAAGTATTAAAACTAAAATGTTACATATTTTACATAAAAACACACAAAATTTAAAAATATAGCTAAATTTTAAATGAATATTTAACTAAAATAATAAAAAACTGAATGCATTCGTTCAATTTATGAAGATTAAAATATATTTTTCAAGATGAATAACAAAACTGAATAAATCTTGTAAATGAAAAAAATATTTATAGTGTTATTTATGGACTGCATCCACAACAAAATATAATGACATTATATAACTTGTAATAGTACTGAACAGCTAATGTTTTCAAATAATTTTGAATGAAATAATTAGTAATATAAAATATTCATTTAAATAATACTGTCCGGTTAAAGGAACATTACGTTTACTTAATTATATTTATAAAAAATAACGGTATATAGAGTGGTCTTGAAAACACAATGTCGATATATGGATCCCTTGTTACCGTATTGTTCAAAGAAACTTGATGCCATTTTAGATACATTATATTTTACTGCAGAGCCATGGCAATGGGGGTAAGAAATAAGAATAAAAATCCCACAGTTATGGTTATACTGGCGAACTTTCGAAAATTTCAAATCGCTACTCCTAATTCCTTTTATCGCAAAATGTTCGTCACGGCAAAAAAACATGAATGGCATTAAAAAAGCTAATTTTAACAGTAGAAATGAAGCCATAAAACTAACAGAAATGATTCAACGAGGTGAATAAATGTATCTACACATGCGACGCAAAAAAACCATGATACTTGGATCGCAAACTTTTCAAGCATTTGAGTTCACAAACATAACGCATCTCATGCTCCTGGTAAAAAAACTAAATCACCACAAGATGACAACGTAAGAATCTGGCGTTTGATGATTTTTCATCTCAGACTCATCTAAATGTTTCGACGTGTAGAATTTTAAACACCACTGGACATAAAAAACAATTGAGGTGTATTCGGCAAAATGGCGGTTGATGTCAATGTCATTAACGTTTTTCTTCAGCACACGTAGAGTGTTCTTTGAGTTTGTTATATGACATTATTTCTGTTGTTATAATTAGTTTTTTTCATCGCTATTGATGGATTTTCATCCCGAAGGTCATTTTGCAGTGATAAGAAAAATGTAGCCATTTGAAAACTTTGTCGTTGTAACCATAACTGTCGGCATTTGATGTTGTTTTTAACCTCATTCTCAAGATTCTGCCATAAAATACCCACGTCCTAAATGGAATTTCGTTTCTTCGAACAGTACGACTGCTCTTGTCTCATATTCGGCAAAGTTTTATTAATGATCATTCTGCATTTAATAAAGCAATACATAATATCTGAACAAACTACTACATAACTGCCAACTATCCGGAGCACAGCTTAAAGGAAATCAAAATCATGAGTTTTATAAGACCAGAAAAAAAGTAAAACTCAATAACAAAAGGTCTATGGTTTGGTTAGAAATGAAGACTTGCAGAGCAATGTTCTCCGTCATATGAACATGAAAAAAATATTCCAAAATCTCAAGAGTAAAGTGAAAAGCCACTGGTGAAAATAATGCTTTGAAGTGCGCAATGATTCATACATTGCAAAGTTCGAATCATGCCAAAACACATTGTGCTGTATATTGTGTGTGCGGTTACTTGTAATCAGTTATGCAAACACTGCGCCACAAATAAGTGATTTTCACCTCTTTTCCTTTCTTTATAGTACTCTACACTTTGTTAAATATTGGAAATTCTGTCATAAAATAAGCCTAGAGATACTATCGAAATTTATCGGTTGAAATCGGCCATTTCTGGTGTAGCACTTTACTTCCTGATTCTAATTACATGTACGTAAGAGGAAATTCCTCAATATGAACATCGCAAAATTCCATACAGAAGGGGTTGTACATATTTCTGCTGATGTACTATTTATGCTGTAATATCACAGTTATACTGAATATCAGAAAATAGACACATTGAACATTTAAAATTATAATTCCCAACGGAAAAAAAATCTATTATTTCTGAATTAGATTTTGTTTTCGTAACAGCATCTGATTTGTTATCCGAATCAGCTCAACTAAATAAATATCAGTCATGGAACTCCTAGTAAATGTTGTATATACAATTACGCGATTATATTTAATACAAATCTTGTAAATACTAAATAAATCATATGAGTTGAAATTTTCACTCAGTTTGAAAATTGCAGCACATACAGACTTTATTAAATAATTTTTTTGGTTTTTAAACATGGTTAATTGAATTAGTTAAATTGACACAGTATTCCGCATGGCTGGCAGTCATGAAATCAGGGTATTACATGAATATAAAAATAGTATTTTTTATTTAATAATTGTTATTAACTTATGCACAAGAAAAGAATAAATCATTTAAAATTAATGAAAAGCTGTAATCATAAATGATTTTTACCTGCATTCCGATAATGGCATAGATGAAAAATAACATGGCAATGAGGAGGCATACATAAGGTAAGGCCTATAATAAAATGAAAGTGTTGATTTCGTAAAGGGAATAAAAAATTCTTCAGTTTTAATCAAAACAATAATACAATAATCCCTTAGTAAAAGTTAGGTTCATGAATCTCCGAGACTAAACTATTTTCCTGTGCATAAAAAAATACATATAAAATAGTTTTTCTGTTTTTATTTATTTATATTTTATTTATTTTTTCTAGAAAATTAAAAGATTGAAATGTAAATGGTAACACATCACCTGATAAGTTCCCAGTCTAATGAAGAAAACAACTTTTTTGATCAAATTTTATTGGTCTTTCATTTGGTATTTATTTTACTTTTTATTATTACTCAAGATATTATTATATTATTGTATTTTTATTTGATATAATTATTGATATTATTATATAATATCATTATATTATTGAGTATCATTACTAATCATTTATTATTATTATTTACTATCTGTTTTATTTTGTCGAGACAGCTTCAAACGGCTCTCTTAATCATCAGCTCGTTGTTGTTTTTGGTATCAGTGTTGAATTCATGGGGTAACCCCATTTTAACATTCGCGAATGTTAAAATGTTCTCCATTCTCTATTTCGCGAATAATTTAAACTCACGAAAACTATGGGATTACGGTACCTATATTTCGTATGATTCTGCTTCGTTAGAAAGAGAGTTGGTTCCATACATTAGCAGAAAAAACTATAATGTCGAATTTTATCGTTTGAGAAAAATTTGACACATTATTTAAAATTTTTAACCGCTTTCAAAGCCTACTCAACAAATAATTTCTCAATAATTTAGATATTTTTTTACAGCTAAAATTTGGAAAAAACATGTATTTCAGCTCAGCAGTTACAAAGTTTCAGGAGAGACAGAGTATATCTAGACGGGCGGAAATGACATAGCAATGCAAGGTTGGAAAGGTTTTCTTGGCGAGGTAGTGACGACACAAAACACCAGAAACAAAAGACAGGAACAGGGTGAGGGAATATGTTTAGTATTCTTATTACAGCAAAAGTGTTGAGACAATGCTAGACACTGATGAAGAACTTGTTGCACTGATAGTGGCAGCTGTTCGGAAAGTCCGGAACCCTCCAGGTATTTTCGAAAACATTACATCTTCCATACGCTGGAGATTTTATAGCCTGCACCGCGGTCCGGCTCATAATTTCGAAAACCTTCTGTAATGGCGATTGTTGTATCTGTTTTTGTTCTTATTTATTATTATTATTATTATTATTATTTTTTTTTTTACTGTACTAAAAAAAAGCATGATTCCTCACCTTGTTTGTGTATTTTCTTTCTTACGCTTTATGTCGTTATTACAGAGCCAAGAAAGCATTTCCGGAATTGCATTGCTGTATGACTTACCATCCTCTAGGTCCTAGGTGTACTCTATCTCCTGAAACTTTATAACCTCTGTGCTGAAACACGCTGTATATATCAGTGAATACCTAAGTATTTTTCAATATAAATCAATTTGCTGAAGCTTAACTTATGCCAGATGAAAATTACAGCGCCATCCGCTAAAGTAGTCATGCTTAAAAATCTATTAGTATTACAGTTTTTTTTGTAACTAGTAAAAAGGAGTTCTAAATTTTACATTCGTAAAATTCTTGAATTACATGAATAAATATGATGAAAATCGACTTCATCGAATTAATCTTCATTTTCACTGCAAATAGAGGTGACTTAAATTTAGACTGACATTTGTGACTGAAAAATAGTTTCAAACACTTGAATGTCTTAATCTGAAAACTAAGACATTATAGGTATCTTAATTTAAGATACATGAGTGTCTTACTGTGATATATAAGTGTCTTACTGGTGTGAACGAACTGAGAATAGGGTCTAAAATATGTGCAAACATTTTATTTTAAGAAATTTCATTATTTCAAACGTGTATTAATTTAAGATGTTCTATTTTTTCCCACTTTTCCTTCGAAATAACCATCAAGAGGCAGTTTCAGTTGCACATGCGTTTCACTATGTCGAAAAAGATAAATTATCAGGTTTACGATAATTGCACATCAACTTTCGGAGCCATTAAAAGGAAAGGAGTGGAGGGGACAGAAGCACGGTGAAATATTTTTCCTGGATTCAACGTGTCAAACATGCATAATGTTTACAAGAAAAAAAAATGTCTGCGATTTAGACGCTTGAAGTGTCTGAAACTCAGACATATAAAGTATGTGAAAAAATTAAGGCATTTTAAAAGTCTGAAAACTGAACACTCTGTTTCTGACACTTAAGTGCTTAAATTTTATTCATTTTAATTTAGAGTGTTGTATCCCAAGGAAAACTTTACTAAAGAATTATAATATGATGTCAAAGTAGTGCTCGCCTTGGAAATTTAAAAATGTGGTACAATTTCTCTATGAAGAATTCCTTCCAAGCTTACTTTTGACATACAGTAAACATAATCTAATCGACTGACTTTTTTTACTTAGTTTATTTTGAATCTAACCTTAAATGATTGGATGAAAGTCCACAGCAATATCCTGATTGTATAGCCCTGACGCAAGAGTTTGATGAGACGAGCAGCACGAAACAAACGAAGAAAACCCACATTAAAAAAGTTAACCTACAATAAAAAGGAAAAGAAGTATTTTAAAAAACAAACGTAACAGTTAATAAAAATACAATACAAACGTATTTCATATTATAATCCTTTGAAAAATACTAACATATTACTTACCACTGCTACAGTAGTTAAACTAACATTCTTTCTTTTTCTTTTTAATTACACAATAAAAAATTTCAGATAGAATAATAAAATGCAGCCAAAATAATTTATTTATAAATATATATATATATTTTTAATAAAAATGGAATATTTTTATAAGAAAATTATTTGTTCGGTTATTGAGGTAAATTTATGCTTATCGAAATACTGCCAAATCTGGATTTTAATTTATAAGCTATTGTACTAAAATTCAACCATAGCAAGTTTTACCATCTCATTAAGAGCAAATATTTTCTCAAAATATACGTAACTGAATATAATTTGTTCCTATGAAATAATCACTGGAAAACAACACCAAAGGATGTGAGTAAGCAAATAAATGAAAGCATAACTAAATAAATCAATAAAATTTCATCACAATATACTTTATTTTTTATTCATCTATTGCAAGATAAATCGTAAAAACTAAATAAAAAAAAGATAAAGGTAAAATAAATATCAATAAGAACGGATTTAAAGAAAGAAAAAAAAAGGATTTATAGCAGGCAAATTTGAGAGAAAGAAAGATATGTTTGTAATATTCAATATAAAGCATTCAATTAATATAAAAACAAAGATTGGTATTCAGAATTTTTTACTAAAAAACTAAAGATGAGACATCATAAAATAAAACTTTTATCTTTTAGCATAGATTATTAATAGAAATGTAGATCAGTAACCATGCTGAAAATAAATGAATAAATAAATAAATAAAGGCGGAAGAAATTACTGGATGAAGAAACTGTAAATCACGAATTTATTAAAATACGATCGGGTAAAATCAATTTTACTTGCACATTTCAGATTCACAACTTTACGTTTTTTGCATTATATATGTAGAAAAATGCGAATTTTTGGTAATTTCTTTGAAATGTTTCTAGTTTCAGCTGCCAAATAAAAAAGATTACACACCCAGTGATAAAATGACTAGATAAAAAAAATTAGGAGTAAATTTATTTTAATATTTTTAATCTATTTAATAGTTTTTAAAGTATACTGAATGTTTTTTGATTAATTAGAATATTTAAATTTCATTTCAATGCAGTTAATGTAACTTTTGCATAAAAAAAAAAAAATTAAGGTCAATTAACCACATTTCCTTTTAGAAGGTAAACGGTAGAGCCGTAGCTAAGGGGTATTAGAGGGCACAGCATCCCCTCCCCTCCCAAAGAAAAAGCATTTTAAGCTTCCCCTGGAAAATATTCCAACGTCATTAAATGGATTTATGTTCCGAAAATCCAAATGAAATTCAGTCCAAAAATCAAATTTAGTTTTGAGGGCCTATCACAGTTTTGCAGAAATACTAAATTGTAACTAAAATAAGTGCTTCAACACTTGCTCATTCTATTTGCATACATAAAGCTGACATTATGTTTAATATTGCACTAGCTATGCTCTCGAATTTTTCATCTTCACATTCTTTTTTAGAATAAAATGAAGTTATTACAACAGTTTAATAAGAAATGTAGTACCTACAGTGTGAATATGCACGAATATATCGTTCCGCGTAAAAGAGAGAGAGAGAATATGAGCCCCCTCCCCCTTACATTTTTTTGAGACCTTCACTTCTAGTAACGGCCCTGTTAACCAGTAAATGTATTTTCACTTAGTTACTTAACTTTGTCTAATTTTATTGCTTTAAATACGTATATTTTAAAATTTATAATAATTGGTAAGTAAACTTTGCACAATAAATAAAAAAAATATTTGTGTACGATTATTGAAGATAAAAACATTTTATTTTTTAAATTTAACTTCTGTTGCATTTTTTTAAAACTTCGAATACAGCTTGAGGAAGCTATATTTTGATTTTAAATTTGAATTCTGTTTTCTCCAGGAGCAACTTTTATTGATATTACATATGCATTTAAACAATATCGCGGTTTTTCTGTAAAATATATATCCTAAACGAAAAAAAAGAAAAAAAAAATCTTAAAAAGGTCAAATAAAATTGGTTTTACCCAAAACATTTACCTTTTTTAAATATGTAGCAGAAAATATTAATATAGTTTATTTTTATTTTTACGGGAATGGAAGTGAAAATAATCTAGTGAATAGTAATATAGGTGGTATCTAAGAAGTGAGAATAGTTATAACTGGAGTTTCAATAAAATACTGGAGTTTCAATCAAGGCATTTTTTGAAGGCATTTCTCAGAATACTCACAGAAAATTCTATTTTCTAAATTTTGATCTCATTAACAAAGTCAAACTGGAAAAATTTTCTCTTTTCAATTGAGGAACTTTTTTGGTTCATTCCGTATTGGAAAAATTATTTTATGAATAGATTATTTAATTATATTATTATGCCATTGATGTAATTTAAATTAAGGTTAAAAAAACTGGTATTGTTTAACGGTTTCATCATTTATTTAACTATTAAAAAGGGTAAATATTTCAAAAGAAAAAAATGATTCTGACCTGTTTATCATTCTTTCTCGTTTACTTCGTTAAGGTTTTTCGATAGAAGATTAAAATGATATTTTTTTTTATATAAACATAATTTTCCTAATCAAGATAAATGTTAGAAGCGTTTAACATCACTTTTTCTGGATTATTTAGTGACTGGATTTGGCTAAAAAATGAAAGAATCTTTAATGTTATTTTTTTACCTTAAGTAAATACACTGTAAACAAAATCTATAATTCTATCGAGGTAAAGCTACAGAAATTTGTACGATTACTACAATTTTATCTGTACAGTGTACAAAAAAAAAGAAGATGTAAATCTACAAAATTAGTTTTTGTAAAGCTACAGAAAGCTGTAGAAAGGAATATGCTAAAATTACAGCAATCGTACTAAAATTTTATGCTTTTTCCAGATTGCAGTTTACATAAAAAAGTTTTAGGAATACCATTAAAAAAAACCCAGTAACCCTAGAGATTTATTGATTTGCAGGGCAAACGTGTATCTGTTACACTTATTTTTGTCGTTACATAAAAAGTTCTAGGAATCCTATTTTTCTAGAAAAATCAATAACTTTATAGTTTTTTTTAAATAGTGCGCAAACATGTTAAAAACTTCCAGTAAAATCTTAATTTAATGCTTTTATTTTTTCTGGCTGCAACTACGTAAATCTAGATAGGTTAAAATCATTTCTGAAATATTTATGAAGAGATATGAGTAGCGAAAAGTATTTTAACTAGTATACATTCGATTTATTGAAGTAGAGACAGAGAAAGAATGTTAAAGCTTAAAAAAATTTCAGAAAAAATTTTAATATTAAAATTTGTATCGGGAACACTATATCGCAATTTCTTATATTAAATGAAGAAAAAATGTCAATTTAAAATGTAGAAAATTTGGAAAATATTAAAATTAGTTTAGAAAGTTTAATAGAAAAAATTGTTTTGACCTTAATTAAACATATAAATGGAAAAGGTAAAAATAAACAACTTGCTAAATTTCATGGCAGTTCTAAGATTTAGTATATGCTCAAAAACAATGAAAGGAAACTACTCTGATCCTGAAAGTATAAACCGTCTTTCAGAGAACTACCAAAATTATGACAGTCATAATGTCACTGCAACAATGAAAGCGCATGCGGCGTACATGCCTGTAGTTGTTTTTCTCACAAATAACTATAATTTTCTTTTTAAAAATTTTAAAATAGCTTACCTAAATAAGAAACACCAGGATTTTCATATGCACTAGATTGAAAAAAGTTAAAGTGCTGACAGCCTAAGAATTTTACTGCAGCA
The DNA here is from genome assembly GCA_964019185.1 of Maratus speculifer. Taxonomy (NCBI): domain Eukaryota; kingdom Metazoa; phylum Arthropoda; class Arachnida; order Araneae; family Salticidae; genus Maratus; species Maratus speculifer. Next base: position 29,132,691 of record OZ025300.1, read on the forward strand.
CAAAAGCATGGTTAACAGGCTGTTAAATGCAGCTTACTCTACAAAAGCATTGTTATAAAATGCAGAAGTGCCACATTAAGAGAGATAGGAAGTGTCACATAAGAGAAGGAAGATAATGGTAAAAATTGAAGTGCAAACTTTATTAAATGCTATGAATTAGGAGTGCAATTATCGTGTGCATATGGTACATGCTACTCCTTTTAAAAATTTCAACATGCTGTAGTATAATTGGATAAACCCATACCATATGAATAAGATAAATAAGTAAAAAAATGTTCTAATTATATGATTTTTAGTTCGTTTTATATTCATAGAAACTTGAAAAGTAGTATAGAAAATATCGTAGCTGTTAGTTTTTAATCAATTGAATGAGATGGGTAAATAGGCAATGAATTTCGACCCTCCGATAAAATCATTTTTTTATTCTCAGGACTTTATGATTGTTTAATATAATTCAGGATTTATTTTTACTATTTGTCTCATAGATTTTTTAAATATTGTTTAAATTTGTTATATAAGATCATAAACATAGGTTTATTTAACAAATTTAAATGCATTTCAAGTATAACAATTTCATTTTTTTATATGAAACATAATACCGTCGCAGTTGTTACGTATGTTTTGCTTTAATTTTTTTTTCACATATTAGAATAAGTAAAATCTAATTTGATATTATGAGCACTTAATATATAATAAAAATGAAATTGATATAGTTGAAATACATTAAAATTTGTTAATTAAACTTGTTTCTAATCTTATACACTTTTAAAAATTTTGTACTAGGTTGAATCAACTTTTGGTTCTGGAGAGGCTGCAATAATAAGATAATGAAATTCCAAATGGCTCACAAGCTCAAGTTAATCCTCAGCTCCAAATTTTAAATCAAGATTACACTTCCTTGTAGTTGCAGCTACATGAATGCCAAAAACTTAGTTTAACATATCACAGAATTTTTGTATAACAAACTTACACAATCTTAATACAAAAATCTACAAAATAAACAGTAAATTATAGATCTTAAGTTATATTAAACAATCACAAAATTATAGAAAATAGAACTACTGGAGGATCAAAAGTCATTGCATATCCATCCATGTCCATTTACTCAGCCATTTCAAAAAAATAAGATAACACAATTGGATAAAAGACAAAAAGAGTGGTGTTGGCAGTGAAACATACACAATACTAAATAACATGACGATGATGAAACACATTTGCTTGCTGTGCACAGTAAATCCTAAGGGAAAGATTGCGATTAACATAGCAAGGGGAAAGAATTTCAATTGTGAGAAAAACTAAATGAAATAAATGTGATAATTTTTTGTTACTATTGATTTTAATAAAGATTGGTAGATAAGGATTATTTTTGGCCCCTTATATTACCAATTGCTTTTTTCTTTTAAGGAATTTTAATTGTTTCAATATAATTTAAGATTCATATTTGATCCATCTGTGATTAATTTTTGTCTAAAGATTGCTTAAATCTGTTGTTAAACTAAAGATTTATTTAGGAAATTTTAATACAGTTTAACCTTTTTAAAAAAATTATAATCGATTTGATTTCTATTTCACAAGAAAAGCTCGTAACGCTGATTTTTTTTTTTGATATATTGTACTTCATTATTCCATTAATTTACACTGTTAAAATTTTCATGCTTGGTTGAAACAATTTTTGCTGCTGCAGAAACTGCAAAAATAAGATAGTGAAATCTCATTAAAAAAATCTAGAGCTTTTGTTCAACTGTAGATGCATATCTTGGGACATTTCGCTATTATTGCAGCTGCTACGGACAGGGATTCACGGAAAATTGGTAAAATCAAACACACAATTTTTTAACAGTGTATGTAAAGAGTACGATGGTAAATGTTTATTTATTTTCTTGCGTTAAACCAAGTTTTGTTGCGGCAATAGCTTCAACCATAATGCGTTGAAATCTAGTCCTAACATTTGAAGCTTTATCTCTATTATAGCTCCAAATGTATGAACGGGATTTCAGTATTTTTTGATTGCAGCTATTGATGCGCCAAAAGTAGCTTCAAACCAGCACAGAATTTTTAACAGTGTAGTAAAAAATTACAATGGACACAGTTAAAGCATTTTTGCTGGGTTGAAGTATCTTTTTGTGCTGCAATAACAGCAACTAAAATATGGCGAAATCTCATTCCAACATTTCAAGTTCCAAATGAGTCAAGCTCCATATACTGCGACGAGATTTCATTACATTGTAATTGCAGCTCTTGCAACACCAAAAAGTTGCTTCAATACAGCAATTATTCTTAATTGTGTATTACGAGCCCTTCTTATAATAAAAAATCAAATTGATTACAAAAAATCAGTCAAAATGAAAAATTTGTATGTATAACACATTTAAACAATCTTCAAACAAAAATAAATCAAAGAGTTACTGTGGGGGAGGGGTGTGTCGAAAAGTTTCAATTACTGTTGAATATTTTTTTTAATGCTACATCGCAGCCCTTATTCAAAACAAAAATCTTTTATATGCGCTTTAAGAACACTTGCAGGATAAATATCGTACGAAATGTATATATTTTTAAATAGTGGTGTGAAAAGAATATAAAAAACATTCGCCTGTAATTGAAATTTTTCGATACTCCCACGTAAGTATAGGTTCTAACAGTACGGAAGGCCTTGACATCGAAAGCCCAGTCAACACCGAATCGAAATTTTTTTATGTAAATCAATAGTAAAAAGTCATAAGAAGAAAATTATCTAGGTAGGACTGGGTTTAATAATCCCAAAATAAGTTAAATTAATTATTATAAAGCTGTAATGATACCGTTTTCGTGAAAAACGGACACTTTGCCAGCATTTAGAGACAAAATGAAATAGCCTCCAGCAAAAATTCAAAGCAAAATAACTTTGGAACCTTCTTTAAAATAGGTATCACAGACCAATAAAGCTTGTAATACCAAAGTTTTTTAGAAAGATCAAAAGATTTCCTATAAAATCTTTTAAGAAAGATCAATATTGGCGATGACGGTAAAACATTATAGTTTTTTTTTTCAATAACAATTAATTAAACATACTGTTGGCTTGTCAAACTTAGGCATACCTAGTTCATTTTGTTCGTAAGATTTTTTTACGATTTTTTTGCATAAAAATTTTTCAGTTCTGCGATGACGGAGTTTTCGATGTCACTGCCTCCCAAACTATAAATTATAATAAAATTATCAAAACATCATATGTAAATAATTTTATTTTATAACATTGGGGGACCGAAAATCAACGCTTATATACCCATCTCTTTTCGAGTTTTTTTTTCAAAAATAAATAATCGGTGCAAACAGTGTGCAATTTATAGATAAGTTATATCTATAGCTGATCATGCATATTGTATGTTGTGGTAGGCCTTGTTACACTGCACTGTTTTGGAATATTTGGTGTCTAGGGTTTTCAAAACTAATCTATATTAAAGAATTTTAATAAGAAGCAGACTTTTCTAAACTAGAAGAATTAAAAGTTTTCAGAATTATGCAAGCTAACAAAATATACATAATTACACATTATATTACTATACAAAATAGATTATATAGTAAAAAGTCTAGAAAGTTAAAACCTAGAAGCCAAAAGGTATAAAAACAAGAATTTTACTTTAAATCTACTTTAAAAACAGTGATATAAAATTTCGTTGCGTTATAAAAAATGCAAGTTACACAATTTTCAAAAGTATCACTAATCATTTTTACCCCGATTAGCAATATAACCTTTTTAAAGTAGTCGCATTAATACCCTTAAATTTTTTATTTAGTCTTATTTTTAATTTAAATCATATTCATACTATTTTAATTTTAAGTTAAAGAAGTACTGAAATATATTATTAAAAAAAATGTCTTTTGGCCTCTAGATTTTCAAATGGCATAAATTTTTCTAAGAACTAACAAGAATTACTAAGACATACTAAGAATTATTAAAGTAACAGTACTAAATATTTCTAAGAAAGACTATTGTACAAATACTTTACTGCCTACTCTACAGTCTTCTATGAACAATTCTTATACAAACTTATAACTATAATCACAATGGCCAGAAATATTTGATTTCTTTATTTGATTTTAGAAAACAGATGAAATCTCTTTACATCAGAATCTTCTGCTTAATAACTAACGGGTTAAGTCACTTCTTTCTTTCAATACAAAATAAATAATTTTTTAGGGAAGTTAATGTAATCTATCCCTAATGAAACAAAGATATATTTCAAAAGGATAGATTTTTGCTAAATAAAAGGTTGATAAATAAGGAAGAACCATAATAGCTTTATTTTAGACAGATCGCATTACTTTAATTTTGAAAATAAATAAATAAAACTGTGCTTGAAGCAAAACATTTCAAGGAGAAACTTTGGTTACTGCATGACTCCTGGTAATCATGTTTACTTTCAATGTTGCCAGATGGCTACTTTTTTTTAATCCAGATTCTACATTGGCACCACTTTTTTGAAATGGTGAAATGTGCCTTATTTAATAGCATATCAATTAAGGCGAGAATAAAGGGAATTTTACAGTCTCAAAAAAGTGGTGCCAATCAAGAAATCTGAATTTTAAAAAATTAGCCCACTGGCAAGACTGTGTACTTTTGTGCAGTAACATATTTTCTACTGCTCGCAGTCTTTTGAAATACAGTGATACTCGTTTAACCTCTAATTTCTATGGTAGAATACTTCTAGAAATAATACCGAATGTTTCATTTATAAATTTCTATTTATTTAATGATGGAAATCTGTTATCAAATAAACCAGAACTGTAATAACATTATATTTCTATAGCCCAATTACCTGAGTTCGACTGTATTGCTTTTTTTCTGGCACTTCGTCAAATGTCATAGGTATTATTAAGTTTGTAAAACCCGCAATTATTTTACCATCTAACTTATTATTTGGGGATAAAAATGGGTGTATCATTTAAAAGTACATTTGACTGCCGTTACTCGTTCGGAAGCTGAAGTATTAAATGACTTTTTAAAAAAATTACTTATGCAAAATATTGAAAATGAACAAAAGAAATTCCCTTAATTAATTTAGATTCTCTAAAAAGGATTCTGGCCATTGTAATTATAATTAAAAGAAAATTACAGTCAGTCATAAGAAAAAATTCCAAGCACTCACTCATGCTAATTATTATAGGCATGCTCAAAATGCACAAAATTTTCTAGAACAAAAAATGAAAAAAAGGAACCTAATATATATAATAAAAACTAACTACAGTCAACCTATATGTAAGCATGTTTCTGTTAGTTTGTTTTCGTTGACCCAAAAGCATGTAAATATATTTCAATGTTAAAAGTGGAATTAAGATACAATATGGGAATGTAGAAACTTTTACTTTTTCGATTTTAAATAATTTGAAACATACAACAGTGTGCAAATTAAATGCTACAAAAGGATAAGCTGTTGATTTCAGACATTTTTTTCGAACTTCTAGAAAAGTATCAGACGAGGTTTTGAAAAATATTTGGCCATATAAAGAAGATATGTGAGCGCTCACGACTTCACGTAAAATTAGAGGACATTAAGGTTATAAAATTAGAAAGAAAGTTTGTAATAACTCTGTACCATAAAATAAAATATTGGAATTGGTTTAAAATTTGAGTTTTTTTTTTCGTATTATACATATTTTTTTCTATTACTTTTTGCAAAAATAGCTAGCATATGCAAATAAATGTAAACGTTTCTTTAAAAAAAATCGAAAATTTTACTTGCATAAAATGTGCAAATTTTTCACACAAGTGCAAGAAAACTTAAAAACTTGAAATTTTTCAGGGCAATTTTTATGTAGAAAGCTACAATGAGCTTTCAATGAGCTACATTGAATATTCGATAAGATATAAAAAAACATAGAAAAACGACACAGGACTGAGCATGCTTAAAAATCGTTCTTGTTATCTTTTGCGATTTAATGGCCAACAATATAGAGCAACTTATATAAACAGTCCAGTAACTAAAAGGTAAACTGTGTGGCTTTCAATCCCTAGGGATCATGGCCTACAGTGTCGTTCTCTGTTTTTTGACAATGGATTTTGTATTCTATGTCACATTTGTCCTGGACAGGGGATCAGCCTAATGCGAGATACTTAATATCTAGTTCGTAAGCAAGCGTGATATTTATTTTATCAATCACGAAGAGATGAAGGGTTTAGGGAACTTGTTGTAGCCTGCTAACGCGATGCTCTAACCACTAAGTTACTAGGGTTAAATATTTCATCTGAGAATAGTTAAAATGTAGAAAGATATCTTCTACATCGTGAGCTGAATATTAGTTAATTTCTTAAATATTAAATGTAATTTTCCCCCTCCCCTTTCAAATGCTCTCAAAAATGACAGTGGAGAATGAATCTCCACTGTGAATTCTGAGTTTAAGCAGATTCTTTACGTGTCAGAAGCAGGGTCATAGATAGGGGGATGCTGGAGGGAGGGGGAGGGCGCTCAACTCCTCTAAAACATTTTTTAGCCTCCCCTGTAAAAGATTTCAAGTTCACAAAACGAATTTCTGTTCCGAAAATCCAAATGAAATTCTGTTCAAAAATCTAATTATTTTTGAGGCTCTTTCACAATTCGCAGAAATACTAAATTGTAACTAAAATAAGTGTTTCAACACTTGCTCTTTCTGTTTGCACATGTGAAGCTAACATGATACTTAATATTTCACTAATAAAGCATTCGAAGTTTTGGTCATCATATTTTTTTAGCATAAAATGAAGTTATTACAACACTTTAATAAGAAATATAGTACCTACAATGTGTGAATATGCACTAATTTATCTTTCTGCATTAGAGAGAAATGGAAAGAAAATATGAGCCCACCGCCCCCACATTTTCCTGACCCCCCTTCCTGGATTATACATTTGTAGCTACGGCCCTGGTCCGAAGCAGAAGAAAAATTTGTCTGACATATCTTAAAATATTCGAAAAATAAAAAGTCTGAAATCAAAAGTTCATCCATCTGGTTCAAATTTCATAATTAACTTGCACATTATTGTCTCATTTTCAAATGAAATAAAAAATATACATAAATATCAGATATGTTATCTTAATGATTACTTTTATGAAAGAATTCTTGTGAAACAATGAAGTTTTTCAATTATTGCTTTCCTTTTCTTTTTTTACTAACTGTAATCTTCTAAATACATTAATTAGTGTTTGTAATTTTGTAATTTATGTTGCGGCTTAAAAGAGTTCAAATATTTCTACACATTTAACCAAACTACTTCACTAAAAAGTATTTTACATGCATACATGCGTGTTTTTTAAGTTGTGTTTACAATTTTATTGTTTATCCTGCAATCAAAAATCAGAAACTAAATATTATTTCAATGATAAATTATCACATATTTCAATTGATTGAACTTTTATTTTGTGATTGATTTTTTTAAATATGTATTTTAACAGTGATAAAATTATTGTATTAATAATTTTATTTGTTTAATTTTTTATGTCTTAGTCTTTTTTGTTTAATTAAAGTTTATATCCGATGAAGAATTAAAACTTTTAAAAGTTTAACTAATTATTTTTATTTATTCTACTTTTGCGTATCTGTTTTATATGTACGATTATAATTTGTGTTATTTAAAAAACTTAAAAAAATGTGGGATATTTGCAAACATTTTTATTAAGAAATTGTTTTATATACTATCGTATCTCGCATTGTAGTTTATGTATGTGGTTTAACTAATTTTGATTCCATATCAAGATAATTCATGTAAATGATATAAGTTAGTAATCGCGAACAACCAGGGTGAAAAACAAGTTCTTCAACAGGTTTCTTATATTAAATTTAAATATTTGAGTTTTTATTTTTATTTTATGACATTATGCTTATGATCGTTAAAGATCCTTATTTGCTTACGAAATATCTTATTTCAATTTACATGAAACAAATTTTAAAACTTAGTAATTTTGTATATTTCAACGATGAATGCCGTATGTTTGCAAATTTGTTATGTATTGCTCTACCAAATCAATAAAAGTACTAAATTAGTAAAAAAAATGAATATTTTGACAAATTATTTTATGCTTCGTACATTTGTCATGCTTTGGATTTGTGTTATATATGTAAGACGATTATAATTAAACAGATTGTCTAGGAGTACGATTATTTAAAACTAACTGCTTCACACAGAACCATATTTGGTTGGCACACGTTCTAGAATAATGTATTTGGTTATGTTAAAAAACATTTTTCTTCAAGTGGCCACCAGGTGTAGAATTAGAATTATTTCTGGGAATCGGTATGTTTATACGCTGAGAAAAAAAAAAAAAATGTAAATTGCATTCTACACAAATTCATAGATAAAATCAACCGCCGATATTCTGAAATTTTATAATTTACTCATTAAAAAAAGTATTTCACGTACATTTATTTTGTATATTTTATGTTTGTAATTCTGTTATTTCTATGATGGCTTAAGAAAGGTTAAAGGTTTAAGTTGGTAATAAATAAAATGTTCAATATCTATGCTATCATTAACGTGGTCAGATTATTCCGAAAGAAGTATAACAAGAGAAAACTTGAGAACATAAAATTTTGAAGTATAAAATTTAAAAATTTTGTTGTGATAATTGCAACCTATAAAGTAATGAAAATTTCCAATATGGAATTTCTTCTAAAATATCAACTTCAAAAGACTGAATTTAATAACTAATTTATATCACTAATATAGAATTAATAAATTCGTAATTTAAATTAACATTTTAAAAAATATCTAATTTCATTAGTAATATTAATATTAATATAAATATTTTATTTATTACTTATGGCTAATTGCTCAAAGACGTGCATCTGGAACAATTTTTACGTTGAAGATTGCTTCTGAAGCTTTACATGCATGCCATTTAACTTTAAAATTAGCATAATTAGTTTTACAAAGCATTTGATACGATGCCAGATGATGTTAGAAGCTGAATGCTAAAATTTATTCATGAAAGAAGCATATGTGAATACACATCACATTAAGGTGCCTTTATTTGTTAAGCTACATGCAATATATAAAGCATGTAAGTAAATAATCAAAGCATCTTCATTGAAAAATAAATATAACATTTTAATTTGTATTTTTTACTTACCTAACAGTAATTTATATGATAAAGTTTTCGTACAAAATAATTAACTAAATTGTTTTATCAAATCCGATTATTTTTACTTGCTAAATATGGAAGTTATGGACGAAATTTAATTTAATTAAGCATAAAAAATATCTTTACTCGTAATCAAATTTACACATTTATGTGTTTCAACTTATAATCAGTGGTTCTTTTATACGTCTGTACTCTAAACTAAAATATGGCGAACAATTAATGTTTTTAAATTTAGTTTTAGGGTATACATTAAAAAAATTTATTATTATGCGAAATATCATATATTGAATATTTTTTGTGTCTGAAAAAGTTCTCAAATGTATAAAGTAATCACTGTTAAACTAAATGCTATTATATTACTGAATCGATAGTTTTTTCTACAATTTTCACAGTAAAGGATTGTTCGTAATAATATTTTTTTTTATGTATGAAATTTATTTATTTTTTTGACTGCCGACAAATGTGTTTACACTTGTAATTTAAGGTCTGATTTACATGCCTATAATTTCAGAAAAAAGAAAAAAAAAATGAAATGCACTTGGACAAATCACAAAAAAGCACGCATAAAAAAAAGTATATGCACTGATCAGTATACAAATAGCTCGTGTGCTATTTGAACTGATTCCTCACACTGATGCACATTTCATAAGATGTATTAGACAAACACAACACAATTATATGGCAACACAGATTATTTAGCATTTAATCCTTTAAATTATGATAGCATTCTTTTTTTGTCAATCATAAGCAGTGTTAAGGAGGCTTTATAACATAAGACTTACCAAACTCTATTGGTGCAGCAATTAATACAAAAGAGCAAAGAGATATTATAGATATATTTAAATTGATTTTACAAGGAAAATACAAACTTAGGGTTCTAAGTTGAACTATCATTTTTCAAAATTCAGTATAGTTACTATATAACAACAAACTACATTATTTAAACTACATTAATTTGCAACACGATTTTTCAATTGGTAAATGAATCATAACAGATGTACATTTTCCAAGTGGGCGAACAGAGACTAGACCAGGATTTGAATCAGTGATGTATTGACTGAAGCCGCCAATGTTCTTCCATCTGAGCCATCTCGGACGAATACTGGAGGACTAATTCACCCAAATAACCTTAACTATTACACAATCTTGTCTGATACTGTGGATCAGCTCAACAGAACAAATATTCTGTTCTATTCTGAAATTTATTCTGTTGACCTGATCCAAAGTATCGGACTAAATTGTGTGATCGTTAAGGTTATCTGAGTGAATTAGTCCTTTTGTATTCGTCCGGGAAGGTTACATAATATTTATTCTGTTGAGCTGAGTCAATGTATCAGATCAGATTGTGTGATCGATAAGGTTATTTGGATGAATTAGTCCTTCAGTCTTTGCCCGAGATGGCCCGGTTGGAAGAACAAAGGCGGCTTTAGCCAGTACATACTGATTCGAATCCTGGCCCGGACTTTTTTCAACCACTTGGAAAATTTAAGTATGCTACATTATTTAAAATTTTATAGTTAATAACAAAAATTCCTTGATGATAATTTATATTATTATTAAATTTAGGAATTTAATACACACAAAAATATGGAAAATCATTTCATAAATTTGCGTATAAACTATTAGAAAAGGGTTTTTCAATATTTCTATCTTTTTTTACTTTTTTATTAGATTAATTTATTTCTATAATTGGAATGTAGATAAGATATTCAAGGTTTTTTGAAAATTATTCAGGTTTTTCTTTCTTTTCTTTTATTTTCTTTTGGAAATAATTTCGCTAGTTAATATGAAATAAATCTTTTATCAATGAAATATTTTCACATTTCATTAATTTTTATCAGGCATATAAATGAAATAAAAGATATATCATACTCATATTTCGTAAAATATTCTGCAAACAGTATTAAAAATGTGTAAAAATTGAAACAAAAATTTTTAAAATGTAACTAGAGTTTATATAATCAACAAAATATACATAAACAGAATGAATATTTAACTACAGATAAACTAATACACATAAAATAATTTTGCTACAACTGCGATTCAGACTGCAACAACTGTCTCTCATTTTGCAATTTTTTTTAAACTTAAAAAAATGTTTTTAAAAAGATTAAAAACTTTTTCAATTCTTTATTAGTATTTCAAATGCTACAAAGTAAATGTTATTTAAAATATTTTAAATTTTTTTTGTGAAATTTATCACTTTTATTTTTAAGAAAGACGTTACTATCATAGCGTTTTAAAATATACAAAAGTCCCACAATACAAAATACATTAATACATTTATCCTACCTCTTAACTAATTTAAATATTATATGGCAATTGAACTTCAAACTTATTAATTTTTTAAACAAAAATGTAAAGATCAAGAATTTAAATTTGAAATCCAACTAAATTAATTTTTTTTTACCGTCCTAATAGTGAAGTAATGAGTTTTAGGAAATACTAACAAAAGCAACATTTTAAAAGCATTCATGGCAGTATGTATTATATTTTTTGTATTAATATACACGAACAAATGTATATATTCACATATACAATGGTATTTTCTCTTATTTTTGTTAATACAATACGAAAGAAGTAATGTTGTTTTTAACTTCTATAATTTATTTATTAAAAGTTGAGTTCATACCATAAAAAGAACTAAATTTTCTCAATACTGATTTTAAACTCCCAAAACTGATAAAAAGAAACATTTCCGGCAACAATCTTTTATATATCCGAGAAAGATCTTCATGATTGGCGGAAAATTTCGAAAATGTTTTACTTATATTGATTACAATGATAATTTTTACAAATTAGCCAGTTAACTTTGGTCTTCTTCCTGTTACACAATTTCACTATAATTATCAGCATATACACGTCTTTATATTTTCCAACTTTAAAATTAGAAAATTATGCCTTGTAATTGTTAATGCATCTATAGAACGTAGTGCAGTTCCTGTCAATGTATCAATTTGCTTCAAAGCAAACATTCTTAAAATTACGGACAACGGCAGGTTCTTTAGCTAATAGACAATAAAGGTTAATTATCCTCTTCAGTTTTGATGTATCCCAAAGGATATACATTAAAAAAAAATTCCCGTATATAAATAATGTAAAAAAAAGCGAAATTGGTGTGAATGGAGCCTAAAAGGTACAGAAATAAACAAAATAGCAACTCATTTCTTATAGCGGTTTTTTATTCAGCTACGTGTGATATAAAATTGGCTTGCAACAGAAATGTATGAGGTGTACAAAAATGTAAAAGTAAATAATTTTATTTTACGTTAAGATATTTAAAACGTCCAGTTGTAATAAAATAGTATTAAATGTGTATTTCTTTGTGTTTTTTAGTGTTTTTAGAATACAAAAATGTAAATTAAAAAAATCCCAAGAGATTGTCAAAAAATGTATTATTTGAGTCCCTATGTTTAATCCAATTTATGTAGAAAAAAAAGATAATTTATTTCGCTGTTCAATCTTTGTTAGTTGTCAGTTTGCTAATATAAATACATAACTGATATTTTTTTAAAAAGTACATAAATAAAGATTAAAAATATACATTCTTGCCTTCTTTTCGGGATTTTAAAAGTATGAAACAATTTTTAAAAAAATCTGCAAATTGAGAGATAGGCACAAATAAGCATCTGCAATGATTTGAAATAAAATAGAAAAATATCTTACCCCAATTTCTACTACTAAAGCATCTATAATACTTCCAATGACAGTAATGAAATCAAATGTATTCCATGGATCCTTAAAGAAGTTCTTTAACAAAGAAAACATTTATTACAAAGTAGTTGTTGAAAGAAACCATACATTTATGCAAAACACTTTAATAAAATATAAAATAAAATACTTATAACTGATGTTTTTTAAAAACCCTACACATAAAATCTTTCTCCATTCTCACATATTTTCTTCCAAATCATGAACCTGAAATGCTGCATGTGACATGCTGGAAATATTACTAGTTTAAAGAAAAAAGAACAATAACATGAATTTTTTCTTGAGCAAGTTTCAAAGTATAGATTTCAAAATTATCTTCATGCAAGATAATATAGGAATGTACACTTATTTTAAAGGTTTTATATTAGAATGATGAATCTAAACTAAATAATTTCACAAGAAAATTTATGATTTTATACAAATTATTCAAATATTTTGTTTTATAGGATAGAGCGGGAAATTAGAAGGATAGTGGTAATTCAGTGGTATTTTATAGTTTTAAATAAATTATTTAATTTTACAATATATATATATATATATATATATATATATATATATATATATATATATACAAATATATATGTATAATCCCAAATTCACGGTACATTTTTTGGCGATTTGTAAACGGAAATTATAACATAACGTCTTTTTAGTTACATACGGTATACATATGATAGTAAATTCTAAGCACAAAATACATGTTTATCAATTTCAATTTATAAGAAATCTGCAATTTTTTTAGAATATTCCACGCTCCTTACATTAGAGTTTATTGAATTGAAATTATACTTTATATTTACCCAACAGCAGTGATTTTTTTTGAAATTTTAAAACAGCATGTTTTTTCGTAATATTAACTATTTTAAACCTGGTTTTTAACTAAATACATAATTAGGATATAACTATATGGACTTTAATTTATACGTTACACTAATTATTAAAATTTTCAAGTTTTTAAAAAATTTCTTAGTTTGGTTATATTGTTAATGATGTTCCTAATTATGAGTATTTAATCTAACCACTTTCTATACAAGTTAACTTTTAATGATAAATAAATTACCGAATGATTTCGAAAATGAAAAGGCTAATATTGTAAAAGTTTTGTATGATTACAAAACGGTTACTTTTACAGAACATAGAATTGAACGAGATATATTTTTTAATACATTAAAATAAAAAAGACATAGTTTCAAATTCGGAATATTAATATTTTGCTTCTTTTAATTACAAGTGATTTGTAAAGAATCTAAAAAAATGCCATTAATGTAACAGTGTAAAAATAAATAAATAAATAAATAAATAAATAAATAAATAAATAAATAAAACCAAATCATGATTTTATGTAAAAATTTTGTGTAAAATTTAGTGAAGATTTTTATTATTAACAACATGAAATTCAACAAAAAAAAAATTAAACATGAATGGTAATTATGGCTGTACAATTAAGGTAAATATAGTAAAACACATTTTATTTAGGTTAAAAATAAAGAGATAAATCAAAAATTAAAAATAATTTTCAAAAATTTAACTTAAAAAACATACCTCCAAATTCCTCCGCTCTACCCTATTAAAAATGCGATAGTTTCAAATGAAAACAACCCTCTGCCTCATCATCATAATACTTTGGCTTTGAAAACAAAAAAGTAAATGCTGTTAATTGTTAAGAATTGCACATTTAATCTGCCCATGTTATTAATCCATGTTTTTATCTTTCAAACCAATTCAAAAAGTTTAATTATTTTCAATATGTTCTTATCTTTATTTACTACTTGAAAAAAAAAGGGGGGGGGGAAATAAATCTAGTTAGATCATAACTTTACTACTGTAATTTCCTGCGTATAATCCGCGGATCAAACAATTCTTTTCGGACCCAGAAATTTTATTTAGTGATTGAAGACAAATATTTACGGCGATCTAACAAGCTACATTTCTTTTACAACAAATTCTGGGTCAAAAAATAATTGTTTGAAATACGGATTATACGCAGGAAATTACGGTATATAATAACAGAAAGAAATCAATTTTGGTAAAAAGAATTTTTTTCATGTATATGATTTTACTTATCAATATTTTTGTTTGTCATGCACGGATTGGTTCGTTTTAGACTTTTATAAAGGATTAGTATATTTTTTTAAAGTAAAAGTATTAATTTAAAGTATTTAAGACTATTGAGTTCTTTGCTCAAGTCATTAAAAGTTAAAATTAATATGTACTATGAATTTTGATAATTTTTAAACTTAGAAAAATTTTATGTGTTAAATTTTGAGTCAAATATTTTAGAAAAATCTTTGTTTATAACCTCAAAATTTATATGAAATAAATTACAATAAATAAATCACGTGGTTGTCTATTTAAACGATAACAAATTAAAAAAAATAAATTACAATAAATAAATCATGCGGCTGTTTATTTAAACGATAAATTTTTTTTTTGAAAAAGGTATGTTTCATGTTTCGTAGCTCACATTTAAAATTTACTTTTATGATCATTATTATCAATATAGTATTCATCAGTGTTATTTGATATTTCAATCAAATACGGAATCTGAATAGTTAGTTAACATTCCGTCGGGCTCGCCGTTGTAAAAAGTACAACACTCACTTTCTTTTTTCTTTAAAACAAAATTCTAGCAGTAGTGGGGGATAAAAACCTTTTGTATTCGTTTATTGGATCGTTTTATTCAGTTCCTGAAAGTTATTTGCATTTCATATTTCACAATTTGCTGCACCTGTCATTGTAATCTATTAACAGTGCATGAAATGCGCAAGGTTTATCTGTAAACACCCTTCAAAAAAGCAAATTTCATGCTTTTTATGGGAAGCGATTAATATAGATGAAATGTAAGACTAATTCTAAAAAATCCTAAATTACTTAATTTTTGTCTAGTAATTCATTATTAATTTTTATTCTTTGTGATTGTATTTGTAAATAGCTTTTATATGTCTAAACTTCTGCTTTAGTATGTTATAACAAAATAAATGTTTTACGGATAACTTTCATAAATTGTGGTCAGAGATAACTTATATGATATTTGTAAGTTTAATTATCTGTAAAATTAAACTAAAGCAGCAGTAACTGATCTTTTTGCCTGTTGTACAATTTACAACGTGCGCCCGCTCATGTGATGAAAATTTGCGCGCCCAACGAAAGGTTAAAATTTAACAGTGTGATTAGTTAAAACCCTATAGAAAGATTTTGTGAACAATGGTATTTTGCAAAGCTGAATATTGTTACTAGTTGGATCAGAAATGAGGCAGATAAAGATAAGAAACATTGTGAAAAGAAACTCTGTAATTTATATTTGAAATATATTATGGTATTGTTTGATTAATATCGGAGATGTGTTTAAAAAATTGCACTTAGTTAGTAAATAAAATTATTTATTATACAATTTTTCAAGAAAAAAAATGCAATCGCCAAACGTTTCGTATGTAAATGAAAAACAATACAAAACTGATACAAAATACACAAATTTAAGATATTCACAAAGTTTTGATTTACAATAAATTTAAAGGAATTCTTCATTTTTCAATCATTTTTTAAAAATGACAAAAATTTCGGAAAAAAACTATAAAACAAATTTTTAAAATTTTTTTGAAACCTTAAAGAATTTATAGTACATTGCTTGCAAATATGCATTATTATAAAAATATATTAAATATGTACTTTTTCTTTATAAATATAATTTTATATAACATGAAAACTTGAATATATATTGAATTCATCTATATTCAATTGAATAATCATACAGCTAAATAGCAAAATGATAAGAAATGAACAAGCTCACACAATATAGCAAAATAATAGGAAATAAAAATAAACAAACGCTATTCAAGAAAAACAATAAAATGTCGCAAATAAAACAATAAAATAATATTTGCATAAGCCAAAAATTCTATCTTAAGCTACTAAAGCAAAATTTATTTTTATTATTTTTACTGAATACATTCATATATTAATATAAAGAAAGTTGCAGAATGTTAAGCAGATAAAATTAATTAATGTAAGCCCTGCTTAATTGGAAAATGTAGCAATATCATATTTAAAAACCTTAATTGTGTACATGGGATACACACTATAAAATATCAAAATTTAACTGAAAATTTGAAATTTTAATTAATTTTATTATTTCCTTCATTATTGGACCGATCTATAGATTTAAAATAAGTTTTTTCATAAAAATAGAAAAAATCGTGCGGTGAAGGGTTAAAGCACGAGAAACAACGGCATTTACATTTTTTATGCAAATGAATTTGGTAGGAGTTTTAAAAAGAGTCGCTTTAAAATAGTTGTAAAATTACTTTTTCTTATAAATTTAAACCATATATTTATATATTTAAAAGAGTCAAATTAATAATAATGTAAAATATCCAAAATAATTGATTAAAAATATTATTTGTATTTTTAAAATAAAGTTTATAAATTCAAATGTTTGTTTCACAAATAGAATTTTTCTTCAAAATTTCATTATTTTTCTTGTTACAATTTGACTTGTTAATTTAATATAAGATTAAAACATGTTAATAATTTAAAAACAAGCAAAATATTCATAGGAATGCAAATATACATGTAGAATGATGCTAAATAACATAGCTTTGAAAAACGAAAAATGATGAAACAAGAAAGCTCTGTAAGAGTAAAATCGCCGATATTTTAAAATCTTATTTTAGAGCATAAAATAAAGCGCTAATTTTACTCTGAGAATAATTATACAATAAAATGTCATTCACAAATTCCAATAGTAGGTAAAATTATCGACATGTTTCACATTTTCTGGGATAAAAAAAAAAAAAAAAAAAAAAAAAAAAAACTATAGGTAAACTGAAAATTTTCATCGTTTTGCAATAAAATGTCAATCACAAGATTTCATGGTACACAAAATAATCAACATGTTTCTTAATTTGTGAGAAAAAAAAATATACGTAACATTTTTCATACAAATCCATTAATAAAAGTTACAATAATTGTGATTTACATATTCTTAAAAACAGCACAGATTTTGAGTTTAAAATTGTCAGTACATACAGAGCTATATGATATAAAACGTTTTTATCGTAATTATCATTATTAAAACGTTAATAAGACTAAATAGTAATAGTTTTTAATTCCTCGAAACTCGAAGTTTTTAAATATTCTTTTGACTTTTTTCATTGCCAGTTCTATAATGTGATCATTAAAACACAAAAATGTATACACCCGGGTCATTAACAGGCCGTAAATTTCTGATTTTGTCTTTTTTCCAATGTGTAATTAATTAAAAAAAATGAGTGGACCAAGAGTAACTTTTGACAAAAAAAGTTTATTTTAAAAGGCATAAAATGTACAAGAAAGAAAAAACCATGCGTCAAGTATAGATTATGAAGCCCTTTTCAGCATATTCAGGATGATGTAACAAAACTGCACCGTTTAAAAAATTAAAATACTTTGCATCTCATTTCACAATATTGAAATGCATAACGCAAAAAAAAAAACGAATTTCAGCTGTTTCAAACTACAATCGGAAAATTATCCGAATTTTTTAGCATCTCCATGTATGGGGCAGAGCAGACCTGTCCAACTTTTTACTAAGCAGGGGAGCATCTCATCTTTTGGCAAGCAATGAATGGCGCAGTTATTAACATGGCTCAAAACATGAAAGAAAATCTTCTTTTAATATTAGTAGCAATATATATATATATGCAAATGAGCCATAATGCCCTTATAGATCTAAAACGCTATATCAAACAGTAAATTGTAATAAATTTTGAATAATACATTTTTCTGCGAGGGGGTTACCTCAAACATTTTTGAATTGGAAGGAGCCAGAAAATGAAATATCTTCTATTATTAAAATGAAATCGTAATCGGAGATGATTGTTATAGGTTTTTTGGGGACGCAAATACTCTGTAATAACTACAATTTTTTTTGGAAGTGTAAATTTGCCATTATAAAAAGTACAGAAAGAAAGTCATGAGTGGTTAAAAAGAGAGAATCTGAAGAAGCTTTCATTGATAGAAATCCTTTCGCACTATTTTATAGATTTAAAAATATACAGGGTGATTCATAAAAGATGGGAAGAACTTTAAGGGGTTATAGTACACTTAAAGACAAATAATATTAAATGGGAGACTAAGGGTCCCAGACGTATTCCCAAGGAGATAGGGGGCATTAAAGTTTAGGGTCCGAAATTTCAAATGATTATAAAAAATGGAAAAATTGGTCGATTCGTTTGCGGTTTTTGCAAAAAATTTTCTTTATGCCAGTATTTTCTTGAAATAAAATTTTAAAGTTCAATTTCAAAAAATGCCGATAGGGGGCGCTTTAGACTTTGGAGTAACAAACAACTATTTTTTAACGTTATTTTTTGTATTTCTTTAAATGATTTCGAAAGCTTAGACTTAAACTTAAATTTTGATCTAAAAATCTCAGTCCTAACGAGTAGTTAAGTAGCGTAAACTGAAATTTGAAATTTGAAACCCTTCTCCCCCCAGAACAAAAATCAGTTATTCCCGATCTTTGTGTCGTAGATTAGGCTCTAACTACTGCCGCGTTTTGCTAAAATTATTCTTTATGTCAGTATTTTCTTGAAAATAAATTTTAAAGAAAATTTTCAAAAAATTCCGATAGAGGGCGCTTTAGACTTTGGAGTAACGAACAACTATTTTATACCGCTATTTTTTGTGTCTCATTAAATGCTTTCTAAAGCTTAGACTTAAATTTTCAGCCCAAAATCTGAATCGTTAAACGTGGTTAAGTTTCTGGGGAGAGGGGTTTGAAATTTCTACTCCTGAGCACAGTTCAGTTTACCATGTCCACACATTGTGTGCTGTGATACGAGGTAAAAAGACACAAATTAGGATTATGTTACCAAAGCATATTTATTAACATGTAATTACAATAAATGTTCAAAATTGTGACCACCAGAGGTTATGCACGCAGAACAACGGCGAAGAATGGAACGGCGAACATTCGCGAAAACATCAGGCTTTTCGAGCACTTCCCCTACAGCGGCGGAAAGTCTGGCGACCAGTTCCTCGGGGGATTCAATGGGTGTCTCATACATAAGAGCCTTCAATTGTCCCCCAAAAAAGAAATCGAGGGGTGAAAGATCTGGCGAGCGAGCAGGCCAAGCAACAGGACCACCTCGACCAATCCATCTGTTCGGAAATGTGATGTTCAGATAGTTGCGGACGTCTCGTACGTAATGGGCTGGCGCTCCATCGTGCTGGAACCACATGACCCGCCGGATGCGTGGAGGAACAACGTTTAACAGGTCTGGCAGCACATGTTGCAGAAATGTGAGGTATGTTTTACCGTTGAGGCGTTCAGGAGGAAGGTACGGTCCGATTAGATGGTCTCCGAGGATTCCTGCCCAAACATTGATGGAAAAGCGTCTCTGATGAGCATGTGGATACGTAGCATGTGGATTGACATCCGCCCATACATGTGCATTGTGTGTGTTAAATGTACCTTCACGTGTGAAGGTACATTCATCGGTGAAAAGCACAGTTCGTCCAAAATGTGGATTTAGCGCGTTCTGCTGCAGAAACCAGCGGGCGAATTCAATACGATTTGGATAATCCCCTGGAGACAGTTTCTGGACTCGTTGCACATGAAACGGGAGCAAATGTTCATCCTTCAGTACCCTCCAAGTCATGGACTGTGAGGTATCCACCTGCCTAGCCACTGTTCGTGTACTTGTACTTGGCTGCGCCGCTACTACATCCAGAATGGCTTCTGCAACAACTACTGATTCGTCCTTTTTTGCACGACCTGCATTCGACCGGGAAGCGAGAAATGATCCCGTCTCACACAACTGTCTGTGCAAGCGCTCGAAAGTTTTGCGGTTAGGCAACCGCCTGTTGGGAAATCGCTCTCCGTACATTCGTTGTGCCTCTGCACCATTTCCATCTGCCGCTCCGTAAATTAAATGCATCTCAGCCTTTTCCTTATTCGTGAAGGGCACCATCTTCCGATTCATTACTACAGCGACTTACACTTGACTCACCGTTCAGTGGTTTTTATGCCTGAATCGTGTCGAAATTTTGCATACGTGTTCTTCTTCTTCCCCATTTGACATTTGCATACTTTCTGTCTCCTTCTTCACCCGGTGACTAGCGTCAGGAATGGAGCTTTAACGTTTGCATGAGCGACGTTTCCAACTGTGCCAGTGCCTTTATGAGTGAATTCCGACTATGCAGTCCTTGACGAAAGTTCTATTTTTGCCTCGTATCACAGCACAGAATCGTTGGGCATGGTTAAGTAGTGCAAACTGAACTATGTTCAGAAGTTGAAATTTGAACCCCCTCCCCTCGCTACTGAACCACGCTCAGCGATTCAGATTTTGAGCTGAAAATTTAAGTTTAAGTCTAAGCTTTAGAAAGCATTTAATGAGACACAAAAAATAACGGTATAAAATAGTTGTTCGTTACTCCAAAGTCTAAAGCGCCCTCTATCGGAATTTTTTGAAACTTTTCTTTAAAATTTATTTTCAAGAAAATACTGACATAAAGAATAATTTTAGCAAAACGCGGCAGTAGTTAGAGCGTAATCTACGACACAAAGATCGGGAATAACTGATTTTTGTTCTGGGGGGAGAAGGGTTTCAAATTTCAAATTTCAGTTTACGCTACTTAACTACTCGTTAGGACTCAGATTTTTAGATCAGAATTTAAGTTTAAGTCTAAGCTTTCGAAATCATTTAAAGAAATACAAAAAATAACGTTAAAAAATAGTTGTTTGTTACTCCAAAGTCTAAAGCGCCCCCTATCGGCATTTTTGAAAATTGAACTTTAAAATTTTATTTCAAGAAAATACTGGCATAAAGAAAATTTTTTGCAAAAACCGCAAACGAATCGACCAATTTTTCCATTTTTTATAATCATTTGAAATTTCGGACCCTAAACTTTAATGCCCCCTATCTCCTTGGGAATACGTCTGAGACCCTTAGTCTCCTATTTAATATTATTTGTCTTTAAGTGTACTATAACCCCTTAAAGTTGTGCCCATCTTTTATGAATCACCCTGTATTTATTACCTAAAGTTTCAATGATTTGTGGGAGAAAAAGAAGGCCTTTATACCGTCTTATAAAACAGCCTAATAACCTTGGCCAATGAAACAATGTCAATAACAATAATAACAAAAATGCTGAACTTTCATGAACGAAGAAGAAGAATCGCTTATTTTGATCTACATTTTCCTTTGTAACGTACTAAAAAAGTTACTGCCGACATTTATTAATTTCCATCGGCGTAATTTCCATAAAAAGATTTATAAAGTATAACTATAGATTAGTAAAGAAATGCAACAGCACATGATTAGTTAAGAAAGAAAAGAAAACTACTAATCATGTGCTGCTCTTTTAATACGTTGTGTACGTTTGTTGGTACGTGAAATACACTTGTAGAGATTTTTGAAACATTTCTCATGAAAATATCAAGGATTTTAAATAAAGTATCTTTTACAGGGGAATTGTATTTAAAAATTAAAAAAATAAAGATTATTAACAGAAAATTTTCAAAAGGGCGCCAAGAAAACCTGCGAAGGGCTCCGCGTTGGGCAGCCCTGGTGTAGAGATTTGCATGTATTAATAACATGCATTCTAAAATCTAATTATTTAAGAGTTACATACATTTCAGTTGAAAATTCTACTTCGGCAATTTCCTCTAATAAGGAGAATATTATGCGAATACTTTTGTGCAGCCCTGTACATGAGGTATAGAATTTATATATAAAAAGTAATATGCGAAATAATAATTAAGTTTAAAAGAGCATACCGAATTTTAAAAAGTACTCCCCAGCAATTATAACACAAAGACAGTATTGTAACCGATTTCTTTTGTGTGTCCCTGTAAATTAATAAAAAATGCAATGAATGCTCTGTTTTAACATGATCATAGTGAAATTCAGTGATTTAAATCAGTTTCAATGAATTTTAAATAGAGTAATGTAATTAAAATATCTCCAAACGATTTTCTCCATGTACCATAAAGTAATCGAATTCTTTTCAGCGTCCCTGTAAATGAACCATTAATCATACGTAACATGCTTTTCTGACCCGAAATAAGCTTTATCAGTTGCATGAAAATCCGAGTACATTTACGGGAGTTAGAGCGTGGACAGACGGCCAGATGACCAGACGATCAGACGAGCAGACAAACCGAATACATTCTTTTCATCTTTGTTGGAAGGTGCTAAAAATGGTAGCAGAAGTACAAAGACACTATCAGAGAGAGTTTCTAGAAAATTCATCTATGCAACTTTAAATTAATCCGATTAAAGATACGTTTAAAGGGCAATTCTATATATGACGGAATGACACTTTGTGTTGTAGAATAAAGTTACAGCAATTACTCTAAAGCTATTTTCAAGCAAAAATTGATTTTTCAGTTTGCAAATGACTGTTACTGATTAAAAGATTAAACAAAATAGCCTAAAATTTCTTTTATAAGTTTTATTCTTTAATTTTTGAGTAATTTCTTATTCTGTGAGGAATGAAATTTTATAAACCATGATTCTAACTTGATACTTACAATTGGAAACTTTTGTAAATTAGGAAACCGTTGTGGTTTAAACTAATACGTACTTTCTTAAATATTATGTATAAGCAGTACAAAATGATAATTTAGAGCATCCTATCTGTATTAAAATTGAAATTATTTATTGTCATTTGACGTGTCGGAAGGATTGTGGCAGAGTGACTGAAGTTTTTTAAACATTTATTTAAAAAAATGACTAAACTAATAAATTTAATAATTGTTTTATTGTACAGAATGATTGTAATAAATTACATTGCATAACTTTTCGTATTTGATAGATTTTTCAAAAATATATCGAGCACGATTACCTATTTTTAAAAATGACGGTTGAATATAAAGCGAGACTTTATTTTACATGCATTATTATTAAAAATATGGCTTTAAGGCTATTATCCTTAAATAATTTACTACATGCATTCATTTATTAAAAAGAGCAGAATATTCAACAATTATTTTTTTCCAAGAGTTCTTCAAGAACACTATTTGTGCAAAATTGTAAGCATTTTACTTTTCAGCCATGTTGTTTCACTAAAAATAAAAAAATAAATAAAATAAAATAAAATACTCAAAAATGAGAAAATAGATGTACTTATATTGAAATTGAGTACATTTTGATCAAAAGTGAATCTATTTCTTTTTCAATTTTGATCCATCACATGTTATTAAACCAAAACGAAACGATAATTTTGTACTCTCTGTAATGTTTTATTTCCAATATGGCGGCATAAAAGACGTTTATTAATGTAATTATTAAACTATGCACAGTATTTTAAAATAGCTTAAAAACGCTTTGTATAATGCTCTTGTCAATAATAATAATAATAATAATAAATAATTTGTGTATCTTGCTAATAATTTTACTATTTTTCTTAATAAATAATCAATTAAACTTTTCTTGTTATTGCTTGTGAGTGGGAAATAAATGCCAGTACATTTTTACTCTAATTTGTTGGTTCAGCGGAGCTGTACATAATTCCTCTAATTACATCATAACATCCTCTAATTACATTACACACACACACACACATGTATATATATATATATTGACATTTAAGCAAGAATTTTAATGTTCGAATGTTTTATGTTATTTTTTCCAGTTTTAAATAGAAGAGCCGGTGAGAGGGCTTCTGTCACGTGTTGGCTACGTTGAGTGTTGGCAATTGCAGCTTAACATGATTTAGAGTTTTTTTACTTTATTTTAGTTCTGGTACTGGTTTAAAAACAGAGATTTTTTAATTATTTTTTTCTACAAAAAGAAACTCTTCTGGTGCACATAATTGACGTAAAAAGCTTACAACTGTTGAACAACCTCGTGCTTTTAATTTATTAGAACAAAATGTTCCTGTACATCATAAAACCTTGGATTTACAAGCATCAAGACAAACTATCTATGTCCTAAAAAGGACAAAGCCGATTTATCTCATGACAGTACACCGATATGAAAAATCGGTTGAACAGAGAATGATTTCAGCCAGGTCTGATATTTTTTTTAAACGTGACGTACTGTTAATATGACTTACTGTTAATGTAATTCAGTACGAATATTAATTTAGGTTTCTTATCATGATAAAGTATTTAATAAGCTGTGTATAAGATTATTTGAAGTCACATTATCATATTTTATCAAGAAAAAAATTATCAAGAAGTCAAGAAGAGTATTTATCTTCACTTTATCAAGAAGATAACTTAATTCACAAAGTTCACTACAATTCATTAATTTTAAATAACACATTATAAAATCTGTCAGATTTTAGAGCTTCTTTGTCCAATGTACATAATACCTCTCAGATCAATCTATCCTAAACAATGGTACGCATACCAGTTCTAGTGCGCAAACATTAAGACGCTGGTACGCAAAGGTTATGCAGAAAATAATTAGAGAACCGAAAACTACATTTATTTTTTTAGATTTTGAGATTTTCGATTCATTTACCTAGTATTTTGATATATGATGATCTCATAAGCCAAGGAGTATCAATGACAAAAATTTGATTTGGAGTAAATTAAGTTTAAAAATAATTTGTCTTTAAATTTGAATATCAATGATAAATGACTGAATTGAAATAAGAAACTGCTGCTTGTTCATTAAAACTGTTTATTTTGAACTCTTATTTCAAAAACTGTAAAAAAAGTAGAGTACAACTTTCTTTAAATTTATAATTAATCAATATTAATTATTATTCGAAAAAAGGGGTTTATCTCTAGAACACAGCTCGTAATTAGAAAATCAATTATATTTCTTTACCTGAAATGAAAAAAGCGTATTTCCAGGTCGTTTGTCTTTAGTCATTTTTTTTTAAATTTTGTTTCTTATACCCCTTGGCTCCTGAAGTCGTCATCGTCATATCGATTAAGTATGAGAACTGTGAATTTCTCCTCAAAAATTAATATTCATAAATCCCCATAAATCCTATACTAAAATATAATCATGGTGATACCATAAAGAAGAGTTGCGACTTTTGGAAAATGTAAATGAGGCATTTTTAATAAATATATTAAAAGTATTTAAATAAGAGAGAACAAATTTTGACTACCACAGAGTAGAAAGCATTTCTAGACTAATTTTACGATAAAATGTGTATGACACATTAATTAATGATTTTAACACAGAATGGTTTGGAACATAGAGATAATATATTAGGTTATAACAAGTAATATAATACATAATATATTAAAAAGGGCTTAAATGTGAATTCAAATATTTCATATACCCAAAATATTTACCAATAGATTTGACATGAACGTCAAAGTTTAAGTGGATTAAAAGGATAAAGAATCGGAATTTACCACTTTCGTGACCAATGATTTTAGAAAAGGCTCTTGAATATGCTTCATCTCTTGGACACTCTGACTTCTAAGCCAGTATCGGTTGGATAGAAAAGCTCAAGAAAAGTATGGATTATTCTTGAAAACTATCTCCGGTGAAAGTGCGGATGTTCCGGTGACAGCATGTGAAAACTAGAATCTTAAGATAGCAGAAATTCTAAAAGAATTTGCTCCCGAGAACATTTTTAATGCTGACGAAACAGGTCTCTTTTAAAAGTGTCTCCAAACAAGACTCTGGCTATGAAAGGAGATAAATTGTTTGATGGCAAACAAAGGTTTACTCCTCTGTTGTGTGCTAACATAACAGGAAAATAAAATTAAAGATGCTAGTCTTTAAGAAAAGTAAATCTCCACGGTGTTTTGGTGGCGTGAAGTCCTTAGAAGTGATTCTGGATGACTATTGAAAATTTTGACTAATGGTTAAAAGCTTTTGACAAGCCAATGAGAAAACAACCCCAAAAAATTGTTTTGTTTATTGATAATTGTACAGCTCACTCATAAAACTGTGGAGAAAAACTGCAAAATAAGGAAGTTATTTAATTAGCACCCAGTTGTACATCAAAACTGCAGCGCATGGACCTGGCAATAATAAAAAATCTAAAGATCATTACAAGAAAAGAAATATCAAAGAACTGATGGAAAAAATTATTCTACCTAAGACATTATTTGCTTTAGAAAGTGTACTGCGAAACTTTGTAAAGTTTGGATATTCGATGTAACTGAAAAAACAATTATCAATTGCTTCAAAAAGGCCGGATTTTCTATACTGGAGGATAATGTGGATTCTAAGGACGAAGAAGACGTGTCTTGAGTAGACTTAAAAAAGAAATTAAAATTAATTAATAAACAAGGAAATATCGAAAAAAAAAAATGTTGTTCTCTCTAAAAATGTTGTTCTTTCTAATTATTTGGAAGTTGATAACAATTTCATTATTGCACAGTATCCTACTTACAGTAATATTTTAAGCAGAGTTATGAACAATGATGTTGAGAGTGACAATGAACATGAGAACGAAAACCTACAACAAAAGAAAAAAAAACCATCACGCAGTGAAATGATGAGTTCTTTTGATTTTATTAGGAGAGGACTTCAATTGGAGGAAAATATTTCCGATACCATTTTTCATTCCTTGCTAAAATGTGAACATTTTTTCGAGAGTGTAACAATTTTTAAATCAAAGCAACGAAAATTTATAGATTTCTTCGTATAAAATTAGTGCAAGTTTTTCTTTTGTGATTTTTATTAAGCTTTCAAATAAATGCCTGTTCTTAATTTTGAAATTGTTTAAATAATTAAGAAATAGAATATTAGGTTAATACTTATAGTTAAACATTTCAAATTCTTAACTAAACACATCAAAAATAATATTCTTCAAAATTTACACATTAAATAGGAATTTTAACGTTATTTTCTATATAGCGAATTTCTCTATATAACGATATTTTTTATTGAAACAATGGATTTTGTTACATAGACACTCGACTGTATTTGATTTCTTTATTTGCCATGAGACTTCAACTTCTAATTTTTAAAAAAAGGTCTAGTAATGTTTACTATTTTGAAGTAAATAAGTTATTAGTCACACTTAAAAAATACCTTAAAATTGTGTAATTTTTTATGTATTTTTTAATGCGCCTAGATCAATTAGGAAAATTAGAAACATGGAAACTTTTTTCAAAAAAAAATTTTGACTCAAAAGTTTAATTCATAATCATGACACGATAAAGTTTAACTTTTTTTAAACTACTGTCTTTTATTCCTGACTTCACTCACGTAAGATTTAGAGAAGAATAAATGCATTAACTATGCGAAACTTCCATTTCCCTATGATTCAATATACATGATAGCAATATACAGAAACTATTTATAACATTCACAGCTATCATAACTTTGAAGAAGCTTCAGTCATTTAGAATTGATTAACAATCAGTATTTAACTGCTAAAGTTTAATAACACCTCAAATAAAAAAATCTATTTAAATTTATTACAGAAGAAAAATTAATAGACACTGTTATAAAATTTTATTCATTGCATATTGAAAACCAAATTTAATAATATAACTAATTATATTCAGGGTCCGACAAGCCTCGAGCGCCAGGTCACCCAGGCGACTAAAAAGTTTCTGTTGGCGACTTTTTACCTAATTATTAATTTTACATAATCTTTAAACTATTTCAATCTTGAAAAATCAATTGAGAAATGGTATTTCAAGTCAAAATCTCAGAAGTACTGTTAATTTATGCATATAATTTCTTGTTGGAAATTAAAAGTAAGAATAATAGTTTGTCTACTGTTTTAATGTTTACGTTTATAATTTGTTTCTAGTTAATTTTGTCAATGTAAAAGTGGTATTATCTTAAAATATATTGTCAATCTGATTATTTTATTGAATACTTGACTTTTTTACTACCAAAAGGCACACATCACTCAAAAATAGCCGAATACAATTATAAGTATCTAGTGTTCCATTTTGAAGAGAATGCGTTAATATCAGGGAAATGATTCTTCAACTTGGTTCCAAAGTTTTTTCTGGCGCCTAAAGATTGTAAATTTTTGTCAATCACTGATTTAACATATTACATCAGACAGACTGATATAGACAGACTGATTTTTAGTTAGACATAATGACAGAATTATAAATAAGTCAATAAATATTTAGATCTAAATAAAAAGATTAAGGGAGAGCAAGTGAAAGCTGCAAAAATTTTATTAGAGTCAGCATACAAATATGTCAGACTAAAGCATGGGCCATCAATGCGTTGACCATGGACATCTTCTAATTTTGAGAATACGAAATTTGATTTATATATATATATTATAAAACCGAGGAACTATTTACAACATTCATAGCTATCACTCCTTTGAGGAAACTGTATGTATGCTTTTATGAAACCGAGGAAGTATTTATAACATTAAAAGCTATTATTCCTTTGAGGAAACTGCAGTCACTCATAATTGATTAAAAAAGAATCAGTATTTCATTGCTAAAATTCAATTAAAACAATTTCAAATAAAACATTAAATTTGTTACAAATGGAAAATTAATAGAATTGAACACAGGAGATACAGACGCAGAATATTTTTTATTCGACATTGAAACAGAATTTAATAATACCTGATGTTCCCGAAAGCCGTGTACAAACTTGGAGGAAAGGTAGATACCTTGTTAGGAATCTTAATTATATAAAAAGCAGGGGGGGGGGGACGTAACCCTAATAGAATAAAGAGACACAAAGATAGTAAGGCTACAACACAGAATGTAATGTAAAGCGCTTTATTACACACACACACACACAAAAAAATCAATAAACATATGACATAAAAGCATCACAGGAGGTGTTCGAAATTGCGGTCGCTGGCAAGTACGCAAGTACGATACCGAAGTGACATGGATTGACGGTCATGTTCGAAAATACCTTGAATTTCACGGATCGTAGCATCAGCGACAGACATTCATGCCATCAGCTCCACATCAGAAATGACGGGCATGTCTTACACAAGACTCTTTGCGGCACCCCAGAGAAAAAAATCGAGAGGAGATAAATGAGGTGATCTGAGAGGCCAAGTGACGGGACCATCATATCCACTTATTTCGAAATGTCCGAAAGGCAAATGATCTCATACACACCTTTGGTGGCGCCCTGTTCTATTGAAACCCCATGCAGCGCCGAGCAGGTGCAGGAATAACAGTAAGCCAATCAAGAAATCTGAATTAAGAAAAAATAGCCCACTGGCAGAACTGTTCCGACCTGGAGAGCTTTCATATGATTTGCGCCCATGATTTCCTATGCAATTATGATTCCTAACGATGCTCTCTACCTCCCCTTTAAGTTTGTACATGGCATTTGGGGACACCCTGCACAAATTTGTTGTTTATGATATCATACTAAGGAATTGTTAATGATATATAAACAGAGATAATAGGCCTGATTTTTTAGATAAACAGAATGATAGATAAATCGATAAATACATAGACAGATATTTAAAAATAGAGAAAGGGTTAATTAGAGCCAACATACAAATATGACCTGATTAAAATATGGGTCGTCAATGGATTGATCCTTGACGCTCTCTAGTTTTGAGAATTTAAAATGTGGTTTTCATTAAAAAAGGTCAAGTAGAAAAGTCTAAAAAATGTTTTTATTACCTTTTTGAATATTGTTCATTAAAAATATTACAGATAATCGATATAAATAAATAAAAATATCTATAAGGGATTGATTTTAAAAGAAAATAAAAATCATCTTAAAGTCCGATTATTTCACTTAATATTTAATCATTTTTACATTTCCCTAGACTTCTCTCCACTTTTTAAAAAATGCACTGACAAAGACCGCAGATATGTCTTATTAAATAATTATTTATATGCACATACATCTATTCTAGTGATGAAAAATATGTAATTTTTGTGACATCATCTGAAAATAGTCTTCAAATGAATACCAATTCTCGTTTCAACTTTTTCAGTCAGTCTCCCCGTTTCCTTTTTTTCGGATAAATTTTTATCTTTGGATTACCTTTATAATAATAATAATAATAATAATAATAATAATAATAATAATAATAATAATAATAATAATAATAATAATTACATTTCTTATTTTTCATGCAGAGCAACTGACAACTTAATTTTCTGTCATTTTTACTTTAGCATTATACGATCATTTTTCATTAATTAGTAACGGATAGTGTTTCTTTATCATGAGAGTCATATTGTGATAAGAAATTGAGGACTAAAAATGGAAAACGCTGAATGTCCAAAAGAGAAAATATTTCAAAAGCGCAAAACTTTAACAGAAAACAAGTTGAAATTGGACTAAAAACCCCAGATTTTTTTTAAATGTGCCAGGCCTTTCAAAAGATTTGAGTCTTTCTTCTTTAGACGCAAAGAAGACGTGCTACTACTATGAAAGCAGTTTGTCTTGCTGCATTTTTCTCTTTTTGAAGTAATTCTTTTCGAAGCTATTCTTAGCACTATGTCGCCCGGAAGTAATGGCAGCTTTGATGCCTGCTGTAATAGCATTTTTAGCGACTATATGCGATAGGACACTTGTTAATAGCCAGAAGAGAAGTTAAGTTCAATAGTAAGATTTAAGATTAATTTCATTATGTATTATAATTTTTACTACAGTTAAACTGATTGGAAATGACATCCTACGAATTGAAAATAGACAGATGGAGGGAAAGGGTAATGAAATCAGGATCGAAGTAGAGATCTTTTGCGTATCATGCCGTTTGCAAGTTAGATTACCTGAACAACTCTGACAGACACAGTTTACTCAAACAGTTCTTTGTCATTGCTGATAAACGACTTTTCTCTGACAATCTCACAACATATTTTTTTTAGAAATGCTGGAATACGCAAGGCAACGATATTAAACTTCTGATCAAAGAACAGAGGAGAATTTTTTCTCCAAATAGTCTATACCAGACCTGTCCAACCTTTCAGTAACCAGGGGCGCATCTTGGCTCTTGGCACTCAATGAAGGGCGCCATTATTTACATGACTGCAAACATGTAGCAATATTATCGATGTATTATTATACATGCACGTCTTAACATAAAGCAAATGAATTGTACAGCAATAAATTAAGGATCCCTACAGTTCTGGAGTTACATGTATTAAATTTCAAATTATACATTTTTTTATTAGAAGTCTATATGAAAATATTTGTACAGTAAGGTGCTAGAAACTTTAATCGCGTCTATAATAACAATAATAAAAAAAATAAGTATGAAAATCAGATATATTGCTAGGTTTCTTTTAGGATGTGAAAATACGACTTGATTTATTTTGAAGGTGTGGATTAGTTTTATGAAAAATACAAAAACAGACAAGCATGATAGGGAACAAACCATGTGGGTGGTTTCAGAAGGATAGTTTGGAAGTGCTTTCATAGATGGAAATCATTCTGCACAGTTTATTATTTTTTCTAAGCAAAACTAGAGAAAAAAATAAAGAAAAAACCCTCCAAAATTTCAAATGTCAATAAAGAAAAATTAAACCTTTTTATCATTCATATAAAAAGCCAGTGGGCCAGTGTGACAACAGTAAAAAGAAAAAAAGCTGAGCTTTCATGCAAATATCTTCAAAAGGTAGGGGGTTAGGGTAAAATCGTTTATTTTTCTCTTACTTCTTAAGTATTAAAAAGATTCATTTCCAACTATTAAGAAATTTAACTATCATAATTACACTACATAAACTGTAAATAAAAATCGCAAAAATTTGCATGATTAAATTTTCAAAGTATGTTTTTGGTTTTTAATGTACAAAGGTATATCAAACACAGGTTTTATAGATATCTCTGACAAAATATTAATGATTTTAAAGAAAGCATTCTTTATAATGGAATTTCACTTCTAAAATGCTTAATAATAGGAAATCTTCAAAAGGGCGCCAAGAGAAAGTTCAAAGGGCGCCGCGTTGGACAGCCCTGGTCTATACCTTATGTTATATTATTGTACAAAAGTTTTTGATTCTTCCAAGACTAATTCCCATTGTTAAAGTATTTTTCAAAAATATCTTTGCATTTTCAAATTAACGCGAAAAGAGCTCTGAATGCGTACATATTCAAACTTTTTTGAAAAACGACTTCGCGTAATACAACTTCGCTGAAATAGTCATCCTGAATGCACTATTGGTGCATTATAAGAAAAAAGTCAAACTAGAAACTAGGCAGATTTCCTGTGTCAGCGTTGAATACCCCTTTGGGAAATTTTACAAAGGAGGCTATAAAATTAGATATCTGAAAATTTAAAAAAGTTCAAAAGGTCATATCCTTGGAGAAAATTGTACTAGATGCTGCATTGAGGACTATGAAATTTGACATAATAAATGCACCAGCATTTCTACAAATTAATGATTTGTAAATGATTTGCTGAAAAAAAATATAAATTTGCATTTACATGTCATATGATTTTCTTGCTTTGTATTTTCGAATTATTCGTAGCTTTTTTTTTCTTAAACCGCGCATTTATTATTCGTGTATTAGTGAAAATTCACACGCTTCGATGGTCAGTTTTTCTCTGACGAAACTCGAATTAATCAAATCAGTGATTGACACCATTCGGCAGCGTACACTACTGCGAGGTATGCACGCTCCACTCTTGATTGAAACGAGCCTTGAATTATCATGATTTTTTTTTTAAATCATAAAGATTAAATTCAAATTTTTATCATCATCATTTACATTGCTGCATGAACTAATTTGGCAAGCTTCCAACTTGAATGCAAACATAGTTGTAACCTTTTTTTTTTTTTTTTTGATAAATCTTTCAGTTCTAAGGAAAAAAAAGTTTAAATAAAATACAGCACAATACTATAAAAAGTTAAATATCACACATAAGTTAAAAAAAATTTCAAAATTTCTGGGAAAAAAAATTTAATAAATTGAGCTAAGACATTGGATATGTGTTCCTTTTACAAATTCAAAAATTCGCCGAGATATGGAAAAAAAACGTTAAAATCGCATAAGAAATTTTGGAAAAATTAAAATATCGCAGGAGAAAAATTAACTAAAATTTGAAGCCGAATTCTATATTGCGAAAACAAAAAAATCGTTATTGAACATGAAAAAAAAAACCTCTCTCAAAATTGCAGTAAAATTTTGCAAAAATTTCAAAAATAGTTGAACGAATAATGAATTAATTCTATTAAAAATAAGAGAAATACTATAACCTTTTTACCAGAAAATCGTTTGCCACCAGGATATTTGAAAAGCTGCGTTTGTTTTATTTAATAGCAAAATTTCTGTCATTATTATAAGGAAAATTATTCTGCTTAAAAATAGTGGTATGAAAGTGGCCCGCGGGCCACAGGTTGTGCATCCCTAGACTAAAAGATTGACAAATTCTTTTTAGTAACGTATAAAAATCACCTTGTCACGTGAAAAATTCTAAAAATCTCACTATATAAATATTAATTTTAAAAATCTGGCTTTGAGGAGCATAGCTTCAGATATACAGGTACCTTCCTACTTAATCTTGTAACCCTGTTTCCGCGGTCTTTTCAGAAAACAGCACACAAACAAACATAAATGTCTATCTTGATTATCATAGAATTTTATAAGACATATAATATGATCAATGCGATTGCAAAGAGTGATGTGTGGGAAAAGAATATTGCTACTTCAGATTACGAAAAGAACCAATTATTATTTCGGGTTTTTAGAATTTATCAAACAACATAGAAGCCCTAGGCGTGTTTCTTCTTATAGGGTAAGAAGATGAAAATACTGTTCTTGTGGTAACTTAGTAATCTGCTGTATTGACAATAGATGAAGATCAATGAAAAATAAGCATGGGAGCATCATCATTCTTGGTTATTGTAAGCAAAATGGATTTATCATTAAAGGAAGTTCTGTTCTTCACAATCAAACTTTTGTAATTTTTTTGCATCTTTCAAATGTGCAGATTGTTGCCTTAAATTGATTTCGAGATATTTCTGTGTCTTACAACATTTCCTTCACGATAAATGTAAGACCGCTCGTTGAATTTACGCTATTGTAAAATTTTAAACTTCTTAGGTCACTTTTCTCGCAAAAAATTCCAACGATTTCCTTCATTTTTTTTAATTTAAAAGAAATTGATTCATTCTTAATAGAGCTTATATCACCAAAAAGTATAATTTTCATTGATTAATTATTTTGTTGAGCTTGGGCTTCTTTTGTGTCACAATTTTGCCAAAATAAATTCTTAAAAATTGACGTTGACATAAAGTCCATAGAATTGAATGCTCTTTCTTAATTTTGTAGCCAAAGTTGTTACAGATGATTGCGGTCAGAATTAAAAGGTCGCCTGATATGAAATTCACAGTGCGTAACTGTTGGTTTTCCTCATCCAACAAAACGTATTATTATTATATTTTTATTATTGCATGAAAAAAATGAAATGCATAAGCGAAATGTAAACGAATACAATGCAAAAATCCCGAAGGTGGTGTCTCTTTTCTTTGTAACTGAGAAAAAAAAATTGTGAAAAATTACGTGAATTTTAGACATAGGGATTAGAACCTTTCTCTTAAGTATGACGCATCAAAATCGCTTATAAAATTCTCTATTATTATACTTAAAAGTATTGCTGACGGAATTCAGATTCATAATGCCTTGCTATTGAATGTTCATTTTCACCTGGATAGAGCCATACTATTTATATCTCTGGCCTAATAATGAAAAAATATTTATGATCGATATTGGATTTATTATTTTTCAAAGTATTCTCCATTAAGACCAATACACTTTTGTATGCATTTGAACAAATTTTCCCTCCGATGGAGGTAACTCCAAAACATGCATTTGAAATGCATCAACCACTTCTTCGGATGTCGAAAATCTTTGCCCACGTAATTTATTTTTGATGTGTAGGAATAAAAAAAGCCATTAGGTTCCAAATCAGAGCTGTATGGCGGATGACCCATCAATCTAATGTTTTGACCTTTCAAAAATTCCTTTGAAACTATGTGTGAGAGCTCATATTGTCTTCAGGGAGAATTATTCGCCTGTTCTTCTGCTTTTTTCGAATTTCTCCGACGATTTCTGGCGAAAAATGGTCGTGTACCACTCAGAGCTGACTATTTTCTATTGTTCTAATACCATTGTAGCCAAGTGTCCGGTAATGTCAAAGAAACAGGCAATCATTTGCTTCGATGTGTTTCTTTCTCGAAGAACATTTATTGGATTTGGCTCAACTTGGAAGACTTAAGCTGTCGATTGCTGTTTTTGGTTTTGGCTCAACCTTTAAAAAGCTCAGCCATACACAGTCTTTTATGAATCTTGAACGTGTATTTTTTTCAACATTCCCTTGCATCAATCGACACGAATCTTCTTTTGAGCGTTTTTCAGCAGAATCCAACGCGTACATTTTTTTTTTTTTTTTTTTTTTTTTTTTTTACAATTAAATGTTCATTTAATATTTTATTGATGCTTATCAAACTGATTTACAAAGATCCCCCAGTCTCACGATATGTCACATGACGATCTTGCTTTATCAGTTCATATACAGCATCGATATTTTCATGCATAACAACCGATTTTAGACAATCTTCGTGGAAAGTATCCTGGAATGAACATCGACCACAATTAAAATCATTATACCAGTTTTTACAGTATTGTAGGATGATTCTTTATTGTTTTATAAAGAATTAAGTTTATGGAAGTACTTTTGTCTTGATAACCCACGACGAAAGTTAGGGAAAATAATCGCACGGAAAGGTTTGAGAGTCAATTACATTTATTGCACAACTCGAAATTTTCAAATTACTTTAAATAACACAAATCAAGCTAAAATGGAAAATCATTTTTACATTTTCTGCCACATTGACTACTAGAACTCAGCACATGTGACTTTTTTGTTTTAAGATTGTCTCAG
The DNA here is from genome assembly GCA_964019185.1 of Maratus speculifer. Taxonomy (NCBI): domain Eukaryota; kingdom Metazoa; phylum Arthropoda; class Arachnida; order Araneae; family Salticidae; genus Maratus; species Maratus speculifer. The sequence continues at coordinate 29,169,203 of OZ025300.1, forward strand.
TGCTACTATACAGGGTGTCCACTGTCAACGGTGTTCAATGGCTGATTCCCAAACCGCTAGGCATAGACATTTAGTTCTAAATACAAAAATGTTTTGAATGAGGTACAGAAATATTTAAAAAGCGATTCGAATTAATAAAAACATTTCTTTAAAAAATGCAAAATTTAAAATTATTATACGGTCCCCCAGAACTATAAGTTAAACCTTTTCGTTACACTGATAAAGAAGAGAAAAAAAGTCCCGTTATTCTACGATTAAAATTGACAAAATTGTTTAAATTGAAACCTTTTTTTTATATTTAAATTAGGGGTTATTTACAAATTTATTAGAAACACAACTTCTTGAGATATATTCAAAAAATGTAGAATGTAAAATTAACATTGCAACAGAAATTTGAAATCTTTAATAATTCTAACATATTAGTACAAAATACACAATTTGTTATAAACATGTAAGAGGGGGAAAAATTGTTATTATATAAAATGATAAAAATGCATAATGCTTTCTTATGTATAATGTACTGCTAAATCTGAAATTGACCTTCATTTTATACCATCACGTAAAAATTTTAAAATTAAAAAAAAGGGCAAAAATTAGTTACAATAAAGTAAATGTGATTGCTGTATTTTTAACGTTTGATAACTGATTTTTATTTATTTTCTACCACTGAATCCGAGTACCACCATCATTGTTAACCCTCATGTCAGAAATTTTCATAAATTCTAAATTTCAAAGTTAAAAATTTCAAAGCTAAAATTGAATCCCCCCCCCTCCGTCCTCATCGGACCCCTTATCAGTTAATTGTAAGAATCTCAGTATAAGACAAAAATTGAATAAATTATTAAATTAAATTAAATTAAATTAAATTAAAAAAGTTTTATGGCTGTTTTACAGTATCAGAGTTTCGCTATATTTTAACTTTGACAAAAAATTTACGTTATTTTAGTAGCAAACCAATATTGGTCTAACGTTATGCCAATATTTCATCTATTGGAAATATTACTAACAAAACGCCAATATTGATTATATATTGGCATTTCCAATGAATTCGCTATATTGTACAAATCTTGGCGTTACATTAGAAATGTTATGGTTAGAAATGAAGGTTTTTTTTTCATATTCAGTGTTAAAAAGTACATAAAAGAACATGGTCAAAAGTAAAAAAAAAAAAAAAAAAAAAAAAAAAAAAAAAAAAAAACACACAGCCATCATCATTATTTTATGGTATTCGATTTTTGCTATATCATGGTTTTAACAAATAATGATTTGCGATAAATCATGACATGATGGTTAAAAATTAGGGTAGTTTTTGGACTTGTAGTTTTGGACTTCGTAGTCTTGTGTTATCTAATTAAAAATGTTTTCTTAATTTTCTTGGCGATAATCTATCCGAAATTTTTTATATTATCCTGTAAAATAAGTATAAATGCAAAACTACCAAAATTAATAAAACATTAGATTGTCATCGTATTTACATAAGTATGTGAAATTTAATCTCGATCGGATATTTGAAAGTGAGTTTGAGTACAAATTTTGAGCTGAAAAAGCATCCATACGATCGTTTAAGTTAAGTAAAAGAAATCATGAACAAAATCAGTCACAAAGCCTCATAAGGAAAAAAAATGTTAAAATACAACTATTTTAACAAATACTTAATAAAAGTTAACCCAATCGTAATACTTGTATGACTACAAGAAAAAAAAGTTACATATGAAACAGTTACAAATGAAATAATTTCTTCGAAAACTTTAAGAACTTATTATATGACCCCTCACAACACGCCGAACTGGTTTGTGTTCAGATTCAGAAAAGTGTCATAAGTCATTCATTTTTAAAATTTCTCAGTATTAACTCAGTTAAATTTAGTGTTATAAGAATTAGAATAATTTTTAGGGCTTCGTTCACCTGACGAAAACTTATTCGTCTCGTGCTCTATGTATCTGTCCGTCACAGAGTCCGTACACAAAAACTATATAAGTCAGAGACTTCAATTTTTGTGTACTTACATATGAACACCTCTTACCACACGACAGATCGTAAAATTAAAAAAGTGTTTTTTTATTTTGATTAAATTATTTTTTTCAATATAATCCGTTCATTTTTGCGATTTAAATTTTAGATGAGAATCTTAATGTTAATCGTATAGACATCGTAGCTTAGAAGTAAAGCATTTCGCTACTAAAGAGGAGTTTCTTAGTTCGAACCCAACCTGGTTCTGGAAATTGAAAATTTCATATTCCGGATAGATTTAATTATAAAATATTTCGTATTTTTAGCTCACAGGCTATCATAGCCTGAGAGCTTATGTGCCCGGCCGTTCTGTATGTACGTGCGTTCGTGCGTAACGCGATAACTCATGATGAAAATATCGGATCCACTTGAAATTTTGTATATAGGTATATCCTGATAAGGCGCTTCCCTGATTAGTTTTTGGAGTTCATTCGATATGTATAAGAGGGGGAACGGGGGGCTCACGCCCCTCCCCTTAATGGATATAAATGGGTTTTTCATGCAGAATTAACAGTTTTTGTCCAAAATTTAGATATAGGATCATTCTGATGAGGCGATTCCGTGACTGTTATTATGTGTTCATTGAATAAGTATAAACAGGGGGAACGGGGGGCTCATGCCCCCCCCCTTAATTGATATAAACGGGATTTTCATGCAGAATTAACAATTTTCGTTCAAAATTTAGATATAGGATCATTCGGATGAGGCGATACCGTGGCTGTTATTAGGTGTTCATTGAATAAGTATAAACAGGGGGAACGGGGGGCTCATGCCCCTCCCCTTAAATGATATAAACGGGATTTTCATACAGAATTAACAGTTTTCATTCAAAATTTAGATATAGGATCATTCTGATGAGGCGAGTCCGTGGCTGTTATTAGGTGTTCATTGAATAAGTATAAACAGGGGGAACGGGGGTTCTAATGCCCCTCCCCTTAACTTGCATAAATGGATTTTTAAAACAGAATTGTCAGATTTCGTTCAAATCTCTGAATAGTTTTGGAAGTTTAATGGTTAAGTATAAAAGAGGGGAATAACTCCTCTTAAATTATATAAATGCTAAATGGGTTTTTATTAAGAATTATCCGATTTGCTCTGAATTTTGGATATAGATTTTTTAATATGATAAAGCATGTACTTGATAGTTTAGGAAGTTCAATGATTAAGTATAAAAAAGGAGAAAGGGGAGAGCTGTTTCCCCTTCTTAATTTTTTTTTCGAACGGAATTAACGAAAATACAAGGCTGTAATGTACAATTAGTATGCGTAGCCTGTGAGCTCAATGCCATCAGTTTAACTGGGCAATATTCTTTTTATTTTTTTTACCAATTTAAAGATTTATAATACTGTGATAAATAATCACTGACATTCGTAATATTTTAGGAATTATTTTTTTTCTGTTTTAAAAGCTACTGTGATTTATTAATGATCCAGCAATTTAAATTTCGTTTAAACAATTTTTTCGTTTTTAGAAATTAAAAATTTTGTTTATACTTCCGCTAAGATTTTAATTTCGGATAAAAAAAAAAATAATTTTGATTTCATTCAAGTATCTGTTCTGTTCAAATTTTGAACATTCTTAATTTCATTAAAATAAATGACTTTATTTTATAATTATTTTAAAATTAAATTCATTGGTGTTATTATCTATGTAATAATTTAATAGTTATAAATTAACAGTTTCGATTAATTAATTAAATTAATTAAAGGATTAGTTGTTTTGAAAGAAATATTATGCAAAACCCTTTGTGCAATCTGCGATCACATTTACCAATTTGTTTTTGTCATACTTGTTAGTATAATAGGAAACGTTTACTAAGTATTACTTATAGGACCGGGGGACCTTATAAAAATTTAAATTTCTTAATTTTATAATAAATATTTTTATTGACCCAAATCGATTGTAAAATATTTGTTACCTCTTTTAAAACATTTTTTGTAATTGGAACTATATGTCTATGACTAACAGTTTAGAAATTAGTCATCGGCCACCGTTGATAATGGAGAACCTGTATTCTTTGATAACTTCAGTGATTCACTGATATAACCATAAAAATTAAGATAAGTTAATAAGAGCTACTGTAGACATTGTAATACTGTGCAATAAACTAATTTCAGAATAGATGGACAAAATATAAAGCATTTACTGTTACACCTGCTTTGTTATGATTCCAATATCAGGAATAATAACGACCTTTGGCAATAAAAATATAGAATAAATAAAATGAATTTGATCTTTCTTTAATAAATGTAAACTAAATTTTGTAGAACAGAAGAAGATACATAATTGATAGAAAATTCTTGTTTATTTAAATTCTATTTAAAAGGTAGGAAAGATGAATTAATTAATTACTGTACATCCATAGAATTTTGCGAAATTTTAAATTCCAAACCATTAAAAAATATGCCTGGCCAATATACTTAGAGATAATTTTGATGATAAAATTTAACTCACATAAATGAGCATTATGAAATTCTGGAAATTTGAGTTCACTAGAACAATGGCATCATTTTACAAATAATTTTTAAAAACATGATTCCTGGCACTTTTGAAACAGGCCAAGGCACGGACTTTAAAGTGAACAGTTGCATCTCCAAAAATCAGAATTTTTTAAATTCTTAAAGTCTTAAAGTTTGTTAGGAAACTCAAGTGTATGAGTTTATGTATTAAGTATAAGGAAATACAAGAGTGACTCCAAATTAGTCTTGAATCCATTAGTTAAATTTAAGTGACGATGTAAGTTAAATAGAATATAAAAACAGGCGAACACAAAACTAGCTTTTAATTTAACTAGAGACACGCACTCTTGAAGTAGAACTGAAATATTCTTGAAACATACAAGAAAATAGTGCCACCGTCGCATGCGCTTTTCGCATAAAATAATTTGACCGAGGAAGTGTTACATGGAAGAAAAAAAGCTTTCTGAATGCACTCTGAATGAAAAATGAAGCAAATACCGTGATTTAACAAAGAAAACAAATTCCGAAAGAAGCATAAACTACATGACTGGTGTGTAATACCGGAAATACATCACACTGATAAAAGAAACGAGATATTACCGCATCCCCACCCCCACCCTGTCTTTTTGAATTCTTTATGATTATTATTACTTGTAAGGATATAGAATATGACGAATTTCTTTGCAATTATTTTTTGTTTGGAAACTTTTGATCCATTAGTTTTCTTCTTATAGGTGCAGCAACATGAAATTTAAAATGTATTTTTTTTGCTATTTATGTAACTTTTTAGTCCTTTTCTTGCATATAAATCTTTAATATGATAATTTGTAAAAATGAAAAAAGTATGATGAATATGTTTTTGCTCAAAATATTTATGAAAACAATAAATTCGAAAAAAAAAATGGTCTAATTGCTAAAGATATTTGATTTTCTTATTCTTTAAAAATAAAATGCTTTTAGAGATAAATGAATCCATATGAAATTCCGTCTAAACATTTTATAGAGAATTGATTTTTTTTCATAACCTTTTCTATTAGTTTCTTTAAGGAACTAAAATCCAAATCTCAATGAGATTTATCACACATTGATTAATTAATTAATTAATAATTTACCATTCTAAACATTTCTATAGCTCTTGACTACAAATTTTGTAAACTATACAAAATTACCAGATTATTTGACATATTTATTTATTTTTCTATTAGTTGGCTTATATTATTCTAACAATAATCATCACATCATCATCTTTGACATTACATATAGCAAGAAAATATTCTAAGAATGCACATATTAAAGTTCGTTTTATTTACATAATATGAAACTAAAATATATATCAATAAAGATTGTAAAAAAGTTACTTCAAGATAATCACGAATAAAAAAGTCATATTTAAAAAAAAATTCTTTATTTGAATAGCAGTACAGGAAAATTAACATAAAATAAAAACAAGTAATTAAAAAATTGCATGAACAAAAGTGAAAAAGCATCTCCTTAAAAAAATACATATATAAGTAATTGCAATGCATAAATAAATGAAAATAAAACTATTTTATAACAAAGAAAAAATAGAACGGCAAAATTTCGAAAGTAAAATAAAAACAATATTTACTGATAATCTAACAGAAGGCAAAAAAAAGAACAACCAACACAACATTAGAGAATAGTTACATTGATTGAACTTTGAAACTTGCTCAAAAAACACCTTCATTCAATAATTAGGCATTATAAAAAACATCCTTTTTAAAGACATATTAAACGGATCAATTAGAAATTTAAGACGTAAAAGGAATATAACAAAGAAAGACAAATTCAAACCTTGCATCCATATGCGACAAACTTGAGTATACATTCGACGAGGAATAGTGCCGTAAATAATTCGTTCATGTAGCTTAGAATGTCTGAATACAGAGGACTGGCTTTGTGGTACTACAGCGCCATGGAGTGGAGTAGCAAGAAAACAAGGCAGCAGGAGTAGAAAAAAAAAATAACATAGAAACCAATGGGAGGGTCTAAGGTACAAGGCATAACAATAAACTCAAGCAGGTCTTATTATGTTGTTGTTGTTCCTTACTTAATACGATTATTTTTATTGTCCTCTTCAGACCTGAAGTGAAAATAATGCAATAAAACGTCCATAATTGCTGGCGTTTCTGTATACCTTTCTGATATCCTAACATCTTCTTACTTGTTCATTTACCTCTGAATAGCGGACAATCGCAAGATGTCCCTTTTCAGAGGTTTTATTGTGCTATAGATAATCGCTAATTGTTTCTGTACATATGTAATCACACCGTAGATCGTTGCAAATTATATTTTTCTGAAATTGTGAAAGGTAATTTTAGGCTAATTTATATTGACCTAAAATTACTACCACAATTTACATATAAATATAAGTAAATAAATAAATAAACAAACATAGATAAAAAAAATAGATAAATAAATATAAATAAAAAATAAACATAAAAAATAAATATAAATAGCTAACTCAATAAATAAAATAATTATCAATCAACTATATTAACAGAAGAATAATAAAAAATGCTTTAAATATAATAACAATCTACAAAATATCATAGATGTAAACGTCTTATCAAACCATTGAAAGTTATAAGAAAGTCTAACTATAATTTTGCCAAACTGAACCACAAGAAATTAGGTCTAATAATAATTTATTAATAATTACGGTTAGACTTAATTTCAACATGACTTATTATTATTTGGCAAGACACTTACTTCTAGACTGGATGTTAAGTTGCGATGCAACTAGGAGTTCTTTGAAGTGTCCACACTGTTCAGTAGAGTTCAGTATTTATTTATTTATTATAATTATTTTTTACTGCAATGTGTCTAGTTGAATAATTATGAATATTACTTACTTTTTTGATCACTTTATGTTGGAGACGTTTCGAAAGTCGACAACATTTATTTCATAAGAAAATCGGCATAGGCGCTGTCTTTTATTAATGTCGTTTAAACGCGAAAATCTTCAGCTATATAGAGATAAAATAACGATCTGAAAAAATCCATAACGTACCATTTTTACAAATAGAAGAAGAAGGATAAATATATGTGGAATTCAGGTCTGAAGATGATATGAATTTAAAATAAACGTATTAAGTAGTACAGGGGTTAAAACAAAAATCTTCAAAAATAAATCTTCGAATAATGTTATCATTGACAGTTTGTTTAAAAAAAACCTGCACAAAGCCTAGAAATACATAAAAAGAAATTGGTAACATTCATCTAATAATTAAAAAATACAAACTCTGTAAGAACTCATATTATAAACGCATGACAAACAATTTCCAAAAAAGTACATGCATAACATTCATGCTTACAACATAATTTATTGAATATCAAACATGCTAATGAAACAATTAACTCAACAGTTATTGTAATATAAAATAGAGGTTGAAACATGCTTATGTCAAAAATGCTGCAACATCTTTCATGTCAAATAATCAAAAAGCACTGACATGCAAGAAAATTATGCAAGCTGATAAATAGGCTTTTTTTTTTTTTTTTTTTTTTAAATTGTAAAACAGAAAAGTGAGTGACGACTATAGTTTGTAGTGTGTCGATTGAAATATTCATTAGTAAAATAGAATAACAAATATTCCCATTGCCTTACATGTATATAAAGTTAATTAAGTAACAAATTCTGTATTTTGATAGAAATATCGTAACTCATGGTAAAACGAGTAAAAATGAGTATGAGATATTATAATACTTAAAATTAAGTGAAGAATCCCAGACTATCTAATACACGCTGTAAATAATAAAACAAATCGTTTTTGCTCATTTGGACTAGTTCCTAAATTTAAAATAAAATTAAAGAAAATAAAATAAAAATTACGTTTCTTTTTAAGGCAAATCAAGTTAATTATATTTTTAAAAGAAATAAATTGTAAATGGTATAATGGAAAGGATTTTATAAAAATTTAAATCATTATTTATTAAAATTCAATAACAGATTTCGGTTAAAAAATGTATTTTAAAAAAGCAGGCCTTCAATAGCATGTTAAATGCCTCCATAGAAGAAAAAACTGCTCATACATTTTTAAAAATTAAAATTTTTATGAGATTAGAAATGAAAGCACATTGTGTTTGCCAAAAGCTTTTACATTACTTCAAAAGATTGTCTTGTTTCTTGCGTTTTAAAATAATAATAAGCAGTTTTGTATTAGCACATTTTTTTAAAACTCTACTAATATTTCTGTAACTTTTGAAAATTTGTTTAACATTTCTAAAACTAATTTTCTTTGAAAAACTTAAATAAAAAGGGCAGAATTTACATTTTGTTTTCCTTCATAAAATGTAATAAGATGAAAAAACTCAAATTTAAATGAATAAAATAGTAAATAAAAATTATTTTCGGCTTCCCCATAGAATATATATATATATATATATTACTTTCTTTTAAATTATTTTTGATTATTTAAATATAACTTAAGATCCACTTGTAATGTGTCTCTGATAGACTTTTGTTTGAACTTTATACATGACCAGAAACGTACAGTGTCATGATAAAAAATTGCTTATTGCACAGTAAAAAACTTTTAGCCAACGCATCAAAAGTAATAATTTCAAAAAACTTTATTTTACAACAATAACAAAAAAAAATCTGCAAACAGTTTATTTTACGACCAAAATCAGCTAGAATAACAAAAAGTTTGTTATAAATACAATTTTTTTCGAAGGAAATATGTATACTGTTTATTTTATAGGTAAAATCTGTTACAATAACAGGAAGTCAGTAATAAATACAGATTCGTTAGTAAAATAAACAGTTTTTTATAGCGCCCTGACTGTCAGTTTATTTCTATTAAATTAACATACTTTTTTTTGTTTACTGAGAACTTTACCATTTATTTATTTTAAACAGAATGGTGTAGTCGTCTAGTAGAGAAGAATTGTAGACAATTCTTTACAAAGTAAATCTAGTAGTCAGAATATCGTGAAAGATGATCCCAAAATGAAGCAAAAAAAATGAGGGGTTGTATCCAAATATATTAGTACGAGCCATATTGTGTATTATCTATCGACACTAATCAATGGATAAATAGATACAGTCCCTCATCTTTTCTGCTTCATTTTGGAAATAACGGATTTTGAGCTTATTCTGTCGACGATCACTTTCAGAATTTTCAAGCTATAATTTTGAGGCTTTCACAAAAGTTGCTCTTTAGATTTAGTTAACACAATATGCAAATGAAATTTTTATAGCGTTGAGGCATGCGCAGTAAAAAAATATTCAGCGAACCTATTCACTTTTCATAAAATTTTTATTATCTTTTAAATACACCCAGTACATCCCTGTTCGTAAGACAAACAGAAGATCTTATAAGCATATAAGGGAATGAGAATATTTTTTTGCAATTGGGACTCTATGGCACCCTACTGGATGCTACGTCGGAAAAAGTAAATATACACGTGAGTTTTGTTAAATTTAACTTCACGATACATTTATGAAATTCAATATATAAGTCACCTCAATACGGAAATACAGGCTCCCAATTATATACGATGCATCTCACATGCAGCATGAGGCTTTTTCCACCAATAGCATTTCTCAAACAAATGCTTCACAAGCAGCTTTACTTATAAATCGCTCGTATCTCATTCAGACTTTTTAGAAATTCATGTTAAAATATACAGAAAAAAATAATGAAGTTTTATTTTGAAATAGTCATATAAATAGAAAGAATAATGTTAAATAAAAATTTTATGTAATTATGTGAATAAAATTTAAATGAATAACACAATGTAGTATATGCAGTAGATATATTTAAAAGAATTCTTCTCATAAGAAGTAAAAAAAGAATAATTTGTCGAAATATTCTTTTTTTGTAACGTTTGACATATAACTGTTTAAAAGTCCATGTTTTTGTTTCGAAAGTGCAAGAGAATTTGTTTATCATTGTAAAAAATATTAAATAAACTTGTTATTAAAAACTATAAGTTATTGTATTAAAAATTATAAGTTATTAAAATTAAAAATATAAGATACATATTTATTGGCATTAAATTAGTTTTTTTTTTAATATTATAATTCATTCAAATATCTAAACATTTATAAAAAATTCATTTTCTATGTAAGCGTCAAATACATTGGACATTTAGAATTCGATTTAAAATCTATATCCGTAGTTCAGAATTTTTTTTTATAGAAATCAAACTGAATAAAAAAAAAGGTGGGAACAATATTACAGCCAAATTTTTTCACGATCTTGTATATTTGAGTTTTATTTTAAATAATAATTGATATAATAGCATAAGAGAATGTTCTTTTTTTTAGATTCCTAAACTTAATAAAAAAATAAAGTAATTTTAGTATAGCGTTCATTTAAAAAATATATATTTAACTAAATTTCTGCAATTCACACCTACAGTTTTAAATACTAACAGTATTTCATAGGGTCAGAGAATTTGACTATTGCTATTTTGTAACAGAGCATAGCTGCCAAATCTTCTAATATTTAGGTCGATTATTTCATACTTGAAACCTTTGTTTTAATTATTCGCACCTTCATGTCATTAAATAAAGCGAATATTTCATTTAAAAAATAACGGTACTCAAAAATTTGAAGATTTTGCAGGTATGGAATCATAACATTAATTTTATTTAAACGGAAATTTCTATTATTAAATAAGGCGAATGTCACTTGTTGGAAATAGTGGAATTCAAGTTTCTTGAATTCAAGTTCAGTTTTTTTATTTCTCATAACTTTAAACGAAACCTGCTCTGTAAAAAAATTATGAAACGATACTCCATGAAATTAGTGGTAACGTGTTGCCTCCAATTTTATGGAGTAATTTAGCTTTAAAAAATGGAGTGATTTAAATAGATGTAACTGGTGTAATATTACACAAGTTAATCTAGATATCTCGGTTAAATTACTCAGTTTAATGGAGGCAGCAAGGTTGAAGCTAATTTTATGGAGTGACGTTATATAATTTTTTTACACTACACAATGATTTCAATGACTCTAAATTTAACGTTATTAGTTGAATAAAGTTCAAATTTTCCTAGATTTTAATTCAGAATAAAATGTATGAAAAATAATATAAATACATAATACTAAAGCATATACTACATGAGATCTAACACTGAAGCTTGATTATGTGTAGTAGTACACACTTTGTTATGAATTCCTTACCCTGACTCCATATGCAGCCAACTTGAGCGAGCATTCAAGGGTAAAGAGTGCAGTGAAGGCCGCATTCATGTAGTGCAGGGTGTTCTTGAATATCTCACTTTGTTTGTAAAACTGGACAAAACACAAAAGCAATCACAAGTCTGCATAAATCTAATTCATAAGGCAGTGTTGTGGCGGTTAATAGGCATACAGCTTAGAGAGGGGGAAAATGCAAAACCACACAACAGACAGCACAGAATAAATAAACTGGAGAAAAGCCAAGATAAGGATATCATATATTGTTCCACCAATGCTGTGAAAATGTTAGTTATATATGCACCATTGACAAAACAATATCACGTCTTTTAGTAACAAGAGCTGGAGTTGCAGGTACTTACAGAATAAATATACACATTTATAGTTCATACACAAAGTTTTTAAGTCTTTTAACATTACTATCCTAAACTACTAAGATTAAGATGCGAATCATTATAAAAAAAAAAAAAATGCTAAAAATCAAATTCATCAGTATGAATTAAATTAAAAGAAAACTAAGAAATTCTGTGTGGAATTTTTATAAAAAATATATAACATAAATAAAGAAATGCTCTAAATTTGATATATTGGAAAAATAAAGAATATAATGTTCTTGTATATAGGAAGAAAGTAAAAAAAAAAAAAAATAACAAGGAAGGACATAAAACAAATAGAAAAAAACTTAAATAACAAGGAAACTTAGAGAGCCTTTAATTAAACATAAAAGAAAAAAATTAAATGCAGAAAAATTTGTTGGAAATAAAGGGATGTCTTAAACGAAATGTATATAGAAACAAAATAAAAAAAAAAGAAAAAAAGTGATTTTTTGGTTCAAAGAAAATAATATGCTAAATAAAGACTGAATTTAATTTAATAGCAGTAAACGTAAGCAACATGGGGGATTAAATGATTCTTAAAATAAGCATAAGATAAATAAATCCGACACAGAAAAGTTCTTAAATATATAAGATAAGTGAAGGAATGGTCTAACTGAAATATATGCAGGAAACAAACAAAAGAACGAAAATAAAACTATTTTATTTTCCTTTAAAATAAAAGAAAAGTAAGAAGGATTGAAGTAATTTAAATAGTAGTAAACTTAAACAATAAGAAAAAATAAATAGCTCTTAAAATAAACAAGAATAGTCTTAGAATTTTTTTTTAAATACAACATAAATGAAAGAATGGCTAAATGGAATGTATACAGAAAATAAACAAAATATAGAAAAGAAGGTTTAGTTTTAATATTTAAATAACATAAAACTTAAAATAAGAACGATTGAAATAGGGAAATAGCATAAAACACAAATAACAAGAAGGAAGGGACAGCAGTAACTATAAGTTCAAAAGAGGAAATATCTATAGAAAATAAACAAACAGAAAAAGAAAGAAGTCCTTTATTATATTTTGTATGAAAATAAAACGCAAGGAAAAGAAATTAAATTTTGAAATTTTTTTTTCGAATTTAAAAGAAAAAAAATATTGAAAAAAAAAGTAAGAGGCTGTTTTAGCGTTTCTCCCGATTGCAAAATTTCATTTGGAAAAATCTATTTAGGTGATTACTCATTACTTGATATAATTACCAAAATATAGTTTTCACATCAGCAAATACATGTCCGATAGCGAGGAAGAACTACTTTTACAATCACCTCTTTAATTTTTAAGTTTTCTTAAGATGCTAAAATTTTCGAGCAATGGAATTTTCATTATTTACAAGATTTTTAAAAACGAATAAAATTGAAGAAAGCATTTTTATAAACACACTACGCTGCCATTGACGTCTATTTGCTGGCGGTAAAAATCTTTTTCTTTTTTTTATGTATATACATTGTTAAAAATGAAATACAAATAAAATAAAATTTAAAAAATCGTTAATTGCATATAAGATTTTCATACTTTCGCGTTCATTTTATTTATTTTTTTTTTCGATGACAACCGATTTCTTCAAGTCAAATATGGAATTTAGAGCATTCGTCCCAGATAATGCTAGATTTTCATTTTTTTTTTTACTGCTGTAAGATATATTTAGTAGATATGATGCAAAAATACAAGAATTTTTAAAGCCTTATCGAAATGGACAAACTAACTAGATTTTTAACATTATTATCTGTCAGAGATATTCTTAAATCGTTATTCAATACATTCGCGAAATCATTTCAATAAGGGAAAAATTCCGTATTAATATAGAAATTGCATTGTTAATCAACGGAGTTTAATTCACTATACATTATGTAACGAGTAATCATTTAATAACCGGGAGCCGTTTGCATAGAAAGCTCAGTCATCGTGAAATTAAAAGAAAATTATTTAAGTTGTTAGTAAAAAGTCAAGTAAGGAAAATGAGCTAGGTATGACTAGGTTTTACAAACTGAAAATATATTTAAATAAATTGATTATTAATACAAAGCTGTAATGTTTTACTGCCACCGTGAATATTGACCACTTATGTTCGTATTCTCCATGTACCTCAATTTAGAAAAACGCAGACGAACACTCAAATGAAATTCATGATAACATTTGATTGGACATTATCAAGGAGACGTCTAATCAGAATTCAAGATGAATACCATTTGAGTATTCGATCGAGGTGTCAGTATAACTCGGGGTCGAAGTAGTTGGTAAATACAAGCGTTTGAGTATTTTATAGAAATATTTTTATACCCTTTCATAAAACTGGATGTGACAAACTTTATTCTACCGAGAAAATCTGTCATACCTATTTTAAGGATGCTACCGGTGATAAAGTTTCAAATTTATTTTGCTTTGAATTTTTACCGGTGGCTCTTTATTTTGCGTCTGGACGTTGAAAAAATGTCTTCGCTCCGCAAAAAGGGTAAATTATTACAGATTTTTAATAATAAATTATTTAATTAAACTTATTTTTGGTTCTTCAAACCCAATCAAACCGAGGTAATTTTATCCATATCAATTTTTACTGTCGATTTAAGTAAAAATTTTTCAATTCCTCGAATCCGAAGCTTTAAATGTCACCGGCTCCCGGACTATAATTAAGTTTTCCTTAGGTTATTATGGGATTTTGCAATCAGTGAGGCGAAAGCTTTTATCCACCACATAAAATCTCTAATCATTGCTTTGGTGTTTCAGTAAAAATGAAAAAAAAAAAAAAAAATGGAAAAAGAAACAAAGTCAACATTTTTATTATAATTATTTCCGTGGTAATGACACTAGAAGAGAGAGAGAGAGAAAACAGTCAGTACTTAGAAGACCTAAAACAAGGAAACAAATTAAATATTATAGCAATAAAAGAAACTAAATGTTAATCTACGGAATTTTCTAGTTTAGGAAGAATCAAAGTATAACTTAACTAAGAGAATCAGACTACGAGCTAAGGGAAATAACTGTAAATAATACAAAATAGTTACAGATAGAAATACAGCATGCAAAATCTCATAATAAAAATTACAGAATCAACTATTTAATTAATAAAAATGTTAATATATAATACACAAAAAGAAAATACTCCAAATAAAATGAATAAAGCAATAATTCTGGTAACGAAAATGTTAAATGAATTTTGGTAACATTTTCTCTATAAAAAACTCTTAATAAATTAAAAATGATAAATTTAATTTCAACTAAATACAGCTCTGAATGAAGATCCCTTTTTTTGATATTTAATGTAAACAGCTGTTTATTGCCACAAAAAAAAAGGAAAAAATTAGCCAAAATTCTTAAAAAACTTTGTGAATGAAACAAAGTAAATTCTTGACACACTTTAAAAAAAATTGTAGACAAATGATAAAGGTCTACTTTTAGTTGAAATAATGATGTTTATTTAAAATTTTGAAAAATACGAGAAAAGCTAAAAAACTTTTTGATTGGAAAACAAATAAAAAGAATATTTTCAAAAAGTTTTAAATAAAAAAACGAAATTATGAAATATGAAAGGACTGCCAATCATTGAAAAAACTAATATTAAAGTCGACGTCTAAACTTTATTATGATGCACATATTTTATTTTAAATGCTACAATTAGTTTTATTATAATATAGTATTAACGTTTTATCTTAAATTATACTTTAAGTTTTAAGTTATTTCCATGTGTAACTCTGAAAAATATATCGATAAATAAAAGGATAGCTTTTTAAGGTGGCTGCAAACGATTTAAATATAGATAAAAAGCTTGAAATTCCTTAATCATAAATATTGGCGTAAATGTTTTATGAAATATATAGTATCATTACGCAAATTTTTTACAAATCAAATGCAAATATTGAAATGCATTTTTTTTAAGAATTTTCTTTTCACTTATTAAATTTGTCATGAATAAAATAAAACTAACTTGGTTCAGATAGCTAAAATACACTGCTGGCCACCCAAATTGCAACACCAAGAAAAACAAGAGATATCACAACAAAATTTATTGTGTAGATAACATGTTGACCAAGTAACAAATGATTAAATTTACAGCATTCTATGAAGCGTGGTTCCTGCCAAAATCAGTACCCAGAGTAGCCGCCGTTGTTGGAGATCACAGCTGCCACACGCCTCGGCATTGATTCAAAGAGACTTTGAATGTGTTCTTGGGGTACAGCAGACCAAGCAGCTTCCACACGTTGCCAAAGTTGATCTGGTGTGACAGCTGGGGATGAACTCTGGGTCAGTCGTTGAGCAACCATGGACCACATGTTTTCTATCGGCGAAAGATCCGGAGAGCGCGCCGGCCAGGGAAGCAATTCAATCTGGTGATTGACGAAGAACCCTTGGACAATGCGTGCCACGTGTGGCCGTGCATTATCCTGCTGAAATATGGCTGTTGGCAAGCCCTGAAGGTAAGGAAGGACAACTGGCTCCAACACCTCGGAGATGTAGCGCTGGCTGGTTAAAGTACCGGCAATGCGTACTAGAGGAGTGCGAGAGAGATATCCGATACCGCCCCATACCATAATACCCGGTACAGGACCAGTGTGACGGTGCATAATGCAGCTGTTCAGCATCCTCTCTCCACGGTGTCTCCAGACTCGAATCCGAACGTCGTGGTGTTGCATACAGAAGCGTGACTCGTCAGTAAAGAGAATTTCATTCCATTCTGTCGTCCACATCCTTCTTTCATCGCACCATTGGCGGCGGAGACGTCTGTGGTTCCGCGTCAGAGGTAGAAAAAGCAACGGACGTCTTGCGGAGAGACCATTCTGCTGGAAACGACGTCGAATGGTACGCGCAGACACTGGATGATGCGTTACAGACTGAATCTGCTGTGATATGGTTCGTGATGTGACTGAGCGGTCCGTCACTGCCATGCGTACAATCTGCCTGTCATCACGTGACGTGGTGCACTGAGGTCGATGCGGTCGATCACGTCTGTCCGTCGTACCCTGTTGCACCCAACGATCACATATCCGCATCACAGTTGTTTGGTTTCGTCCAACACGAGGACCGATTTCCCTGAAAGATAACCCACAATCTCGGTATGCCACTATCCTTCCTCTGTCAAACTCGGATACTTGATCAAAATATGATCGTTGTTTCCTACGAGGCATAATTTATCGTTTTTTTTTTAAAAAAAAGCAAGAAAAACACAATTGCTGTACTTGAAACCGTCGAAATCTCCAAGCCTTAAATAGCGCTTTGAGGTGGCGCCACAGGCGCGCTTGATATGCTTCTACGCTGAAATTCTAATCATTTGCATATCTCACCTCAGCTAATGCATGTTGTAAATTTCATATTATTTGCATGCTTCCTTCAGGGTGTTGCATTTACCATGGCCAGCAGTGTATATATATAAAAAAAACACGTGGTGCGATCCAAAAGTTTCTGAAGTAGCTGTATCCGTAAAGGAAAATGAGACTTAAAAAGTTCTATAGAGGGCGCTAATCGCAGGTGTTGGTACAGGAGAATTGTTAATTTAACTAAATGCTGAAGTGATATTAAAACCATTATTCATTGTAAATGCGTTTGAAAGTTTCAGATATTTGATTTCGGATAATTCTTACCTTCTCAAACAACACAGAATACTAATGCCACAATTACCTAAAATTATGCAAAAAAGAAAAAAAATCATTATAGACAAATTAAAAATACCTGTAACTCGATGGGGTTTCACGGAATTTTTCTGAAGCGAGAAATTACAGCTTTTCTCCACCAGATAGCCTATCCAAGGCCTTTGTTCTCTATTTTCTTAGGTATTAGGTGAGAGAAATTCATTAAAATCATATCAATCGTGATCTATCCAAGTTTGACTGATGCAAGAAACTAATTAAAGTTCTTTAACAAGATCAAACTTAACTGTAGTTGAATTTTGATAAAAATCAGATCAAGAATAAAATTCTTGATTTTTTTTCCATTTTGTTCAAAGAATTCCCTAATTCTGACTTCAGATTCATATTCACATTCCCCAGTTTTCCACTTAGGCCGGGATCCAAAGAGAGGGATTTTGCTTTTTAGCGAAGCGAAATTGATCAATCAAAAACTTTCATTTCTGGAAACATTAAAAAGTTCACAAAAATACAGGCTTCTGATTGGCCAATCTTGTTTCGGTAAACAGCAAAATATCTATCTGGATCCCTGTCAGTTACTAAAAATATCAAGTCAGTTTAATTTGACGTTTTTAAAGTGCACGAGGGATCAAAGTCGCTTCAAACTCCAGACGCCTTCATGTAATCCTATGGCTCCAGAGGAGTCGCTTTGAAAGGAAGCAGCTATCCTCTGACGACGCGTCTTTGACATCTGAAACGAAGCGAGTCGCCAATAAAAGCCAACCAAATACTTGGAAATTTGACGATAGAAAAGCTTTTTCTCAAATAGCCAATGAACTGCGGTGAAACTAACGAGTTGCAAGCAACTTTTGTCGCTTGAAATTTTTACGTGTAATAGCACTTTTAACGACGTCTCCTTTCATGTCTGCCCCACCAGTGGCCGCGAGGTTCTGACCTCCAAACTGGTAGACGGTAGATGCTGGGTTCGAACCCAATCGCGACCGTTGGCCTAACCGTTCGGAGTTTTCCGTGGTTTTCTTCGAACCTTGCGTAAATACGGGTTAGATTCCTTTAAAAGACCCCCACGGAGGGCATCCCACCCCATAGGGCCTATATCCCATAGCGTAGATAATCGGTCGACATAAATACAAACAAACAAACAAACCTTTCATGTCTACGAGGACAAGCCTTTTGTCCCACTATGTACCGGAGACCTTTATGAAGCTTTAAATTCATCATCGGAGTCTGGTATTCAAAAGATAACAATCGATGGACACTGGCGAAATCTACAAAAACGCTGGCAGAAATCAAGAAATAAAGGCTAAATTTCTTTAGAGCATAACTGGGCATTATGATCAACTCACGTATAATGAGTCTAGTGGTTTGAATGTAAACGAGATGGGAAAAATTTAACCTGTGTGTGCAACAGAGGTCAAGCAACTAAACCTTCTTTTACTTTAATTCCTGAGATATGTTTGGATCTCTTGGAAGCTACGGTTTCGGGTTTTCGCTGTAATTTTATGCAAATTATGCTGCGTCGCTCATTCTGCAGTGTGTAAAAGGTGAAGAAAAAGGTGGTGTGGTATTTGGGGGAGTTCTATCTCAGTGGAATAAAAAGCTTGTGTTGGAAGGTAGAAGAAGTTAACGGCACGTGTAATCTAATTCAGAGCCAGTGTTGGACAACTTTTCTATATTTCTTGACAAAATTCAAATATCTTGACTAGCACTACTTTCCTGAAATGGTAAAATACCCTTTATTTAATAGCGCATTAATTAAGGCGAAAACAATGGGGATTTAGCCATTTCAAAAAGTGATACCTACCAAAAAATCTGAATTTATGAAAAGTAGCCCGTTGGAAAGACTGTTTAGTACTTGTGCTATAAGTCGTTGCTGGTAAGATATTTTGAATTACAGTTTGAGAAAATGAATGATTGTTGATAGCTACGGGCTGTTAATTAGATTGCACCAAAGATATAAGTAATTTTCACTTTGTAGGTTAAAATCACACATTGGCTTGGGGAAGATTGTTATAGAATCAGATTAGTTAAGAGTTTTAAGGAAGTTGAATCTTTAACATTTTTCAAAATCTGATAGTTAGTGCGTTGGTGAAAAATCTTGCTTATTTGCCGTGTATATAGTACAAATAAAGAAGTTACTCTGCCATACATCTGCCCGATTAGCTTAAATACAGATGTTTTAACTTTAAACCTGAGTTTTGAATGATCTTTTAAGCAGCGGTTTAGCCGGTCCCGTTACATATTCACCCGTATAGCATAGTGAAAATGCAAAATACTCATCCGTTTGTGATACTAACTGTTTTCAAAATCAACGATTTTTGTTCTTACAATGAATATGAAATATTTTTACCAATAATATTGTATATTTATGATGAAATGGAATTTAGAATACGCATATATATGTCGCTTTGATTGTAAATGTATAAAGAAAACTCAAAATATATAATGAATAAATTTAGCTGTTTTCATACATATTTGTGAAAACATTCTTCCTATTACAATTTGACTTAAACTGATCAATGTTAAAAAAATCATCTTTCTCATGCACATTTCTCTGTGTAAAGCTCGATTTTTTACCTTATTCTGTAGAAATAATAAATGCGTGATAAAAATTTCAACATCGGCTCCACACAATGAATATTTTAATTACTTTCGTATGCATTAAAAAATACTGTTTTATTTTTTTAATTTCGTCATCTATAAATACTCGAAATGGCTTCCATTTTACAATGATGTTTTCAAATCCATACTATATCACACCATTGATCTGCAAGTTGCATAAACTACAATATCCCCATTAGGTTTTTAGGAACATAATTCTCCTTTCCGTCTATTAATTTGTTCTCGAATAAAACTCAGAAAAGAAAAGATGAAAAAACGATTTATCTTTTGATAAGATTTCATGAAAACTGGTCGCTGTACTGTACAGTGTCTTGAACGCGTTGACAAGAAGGATTTACAGAGGTGCTTCGAAATGTTAGAATCATGCTGGGTATATGCTAATTGTGTAAGAAGAAGTTACTTTGAAGTATTTTATGACAATTACTCTTTATTTTATACCTATATTTTTAAACAAATATATTCCAGAAATTTTTGAATCGCATCACATGTATTTGACTTAAAAAAAATCTATAAATGTTATATTTCAAATGTATAATAATCACCAAAATAAAAATTCAAATCTGTTAGCCACCTTGCCACATAATTATTGATATCTTACCATCAATATTTCAGAATATTAAATATATAAAAGAACACATTCAAAAAAATGTTTTGTTAATAACAAAAATTTATTATAATAGTTACTCGAATCCTGTAAATGTATAAAACTTGGTGCTGGAACTACGTTGTTCATAAAATCAACGTTTGGAACATCAAGAGATCCTTTAAAAATTCAAGCTTGTTTTTGGCAGCATTATGATACGATCGTCATTTCAAAAATTTTAAATTCTTAAAAAAAATTCCTTTTTAATTTTCAATTTGTTACGTTATGGATACACTCATATTAGATAACTACGTAATACTGATAGAAATTAGGAACACATTTGGATTTACATGCGAAATAGAAAATGACCGTCCGTTACTTTCATTGATATTTTCGTCATCTGCACTGAAAATGATTTCTCCATTTCTATTTATCATATACGGTGCGGCAGGTATTTGAGACATTACAGTTACAAATCATTATAGTTACATTATAGTTACAAATCATTTCCTGCTACAGGACCTATACTGACCGAGGAATTTAATAGACAGGCTGTCATGACCTCATTGACTGAAGAATATTCCGATTTAGAGACTACCACATTCTTAAAACTTGCCTGTTTGTCTTTCTTTAAAATACGGAGCAAAATGAAGGCTTTCAGGTTTGGCAATCCTAGAAAGTTGACGAAGGCACTCTTTAGGGAGCTGCAGATTGATGAAGCCATCATTTGATGTGTGATTCATGTGGACCTTCGTTACTGGACATAGCTGATGAAGAAGGGAAGTTCTTTTCCGAAAGAACCAGGAAAAAGTGTCTGGCGTTTGTCAAGTGCCTTCTTGACAAGTGAAACATAAAGAGGAGACAGGAATGCCGTTGTTTTCCTACGATTTAAAAAAAAAAAAAACTCTCCAGGTCGAGAAAGTGAACAGCCAAAAGATTGGAGACTGTGTAAAATTCCCAAAGAGGTTCCAGTCGTCATACATAAAAACTTTCGAAATCTCATAACAGATTGGCGCAATCGTGAGCAGCGAAAACGATTTTATGCCTCCGAATTTCTTCTTTATGGCATCAAAGTTAACACCATTAGTTATACTGAGGTGTTTTAAAGATCTGGTTTTCTTCTGAAGCATGTGAGAGGGTGAAGGAGTTTAGATATATCTTATGCTCACAAACACGAATCCAAAAAATCGGACTCTAGAAAATTTTGCTGAAAAAGCAGCCATACCTTCAGTTTCGATTCAATTAAAAAAAGGTACTCTTGGTTATTCCGTCGACCAATTTCGCCAAATTGTACAAATTGCCAAATTAATAGCTAGATTACACATATTGACGTAATTTTTATTTTAAATAACGAAAAAACAAATAATTATTAGAACATTAATAAAAATACAAATAAAAAGTCGAAATAAAAATCATTTAATAACGTTTTAAACACGTTTATCGTATTTAATGTTATATAGTATGACATTCACCATTATATCATCCATTACTGGCATTTAATTTTATAGTTTGGCGATAGATTTTTGGTCGACGGGGTAACCAAGTAGTATGAAAAAAAAAAAAAACTAAATCCCTTCCGGCACTAAAAATATTTTTTAAATTCTTTCAACATCTAAAATTTATTTTACTGTTGTTAATATAACTTTGCTGCTTTCCTTTTGTTAAATTGTTGATTTTTTTAAAATATATTTCTTTTTTTGAGTTTTAACAGCGAATTTCCTATTGGATAACTTTCTTTTCTCTCTGTAATTCTATTCGCTAGTTTCTTCCAACTCTTATAATTTTATTAACAGATAAAAATTTACCTTCAATTCTCTTTTATACCGAACATAACAGAACATTATGTCAGTTGTAAGCTACCAAAAAGAATTAGCGATTTTATTACATTTTTATGTGTCCAAACATTGATTTTATTAACTACTGTAGTTATGTAAAGCATTAAGCTGATATTTATTTACTAAAGCTCCTATGAGCAGCAAAAGCGGCTACAGAAGCACATTGAACATAAAGGATATAGCATAAAAATATCTCAACATCCTAATAAAGCTATGTTTTTTCATGTGTTATGGAAACTAATTCGTTCTAAATTATATCTAATAAATTTGTAATTATGTGTTTTAACGACTCTTCTGACCTGATTAAAAATGTGAAAATAGCTGTGTTTCTACAGGATAAAATCCTATAAAAATGTGATGAGTTTTATAAAGAATGTCTGAAAGAAATACATTTTATGAAGTTTATTTTAGAATCAAAATTCGAAAAGAGAAATAGAGTTACTAATGAAAAAATAAGAACAACGATAGTTATACTTCATAAAAGGAATAAACAAGTAAGAAAAATTATGCGTTAAGCATAGCTTATGAAACACTTTCCGACACTTCTTGAAAATTTTAATAAAACTTCGTTATCAGGGAAATACGGTTATTGTCTATAGCCAAATATGAATTCCAATATTTTTGAACCCCCGTATTTGATCTGTCGGTTGATATGTATACTATATAATGGGAAAATTTAGTTTAGCAAGAAAATGCCTTGTAGGTTGAATTATACTAATTGATGGAAACATACTTGAATACATTTGTTCAGTCCTGTAGTTTATCTAATACCATTATTATACGCCAGTATTTAGCTAAAATTCATTTTAAACTAAAAAACTCTTTTAAAACTACTGAAATCACATTCTCAGAAAATTTCATTCATAAGCGTCCATGTATTTAATTCTTTGCATGGCCCTGTATATCATTTTAGCTATATTGAAGAAACATTTCTCAGTAAACTGAATGCAGTTCAGCGTAAAAAAGCATAATTTATTAAAAAAACAACAATTTTTAAGTAATTTATACTCATATTCTGCAACATTTGCGAGCTCTATTGTGTAGCCCTGTATATCAACTAAAGCATACACACCGTATAATATGCATAGATTTAGTGAAACTTAAAAGCGCATATCATAATTATAATGCATTTTATCAATCCACCAGGCATCATTGGATACTAATACAGTACTCCTAAAAGAATGTACTATTTGAAATACTTTGTGTATCCCTGTAAATGCTATGCACTTTTTATTATGGATGACTATGTCGTAAAACTTATATTAAGCTTCAGCGACGTTTATGAATTTTATTATTCATAAAATAGTTTAACATAATTAAAATATGCCGCAGACAATTTCCCCTTTTACTATTATGTAATGAAATTCCTTTGTGTGGCCCTGTAATTGAATAAAAGCTATTTTTTTTTCACCGCATACTTTACAGAATGCATATTTTAATGCAGTTCGTAAATACATATAAATTTTAATATATTTGACAGGGTTTAACGTCTTTAAAATTCATTTGAAACGATTTTTTCCCATAAATCATAATGTAACGGTAAACTTTTGAATGTCCCTGTAAATAAACTAATCATACCAGAATCTTCATTTGAAATAGGTTAGTTGTAGGATAAACGTCAAAAACGTTCAAAAATATCAGGACAATCCAAGTATATTTACAGGAGTTAGAGCACGGACAGACGGACAGATGACCAGACTGCTAGACAAACCGAAATCATAAACATTTTTCAACTTTGTTGAAAAGTGTTAAAAAGGGCTACAAACACATTTTTTATGTTCTTGTATGTAAAAAAAAAGTAAGTTGGCGGAATTTTTTCTTATTTTTTGTCAAGTAACATGTCGTCTTAAGCATGTCTAAACAGCCTGGATACACAGAAAAAATAGACAAGAATTAAAACTTTTTTATGAATTTTATTAAAATAATCGATAGAAAAACATCTTTTCTAATATGCCGTATAAGAGTAATCGATATAAATACATTATATTTAATATATCATACTTTATAATTTGTAAAGAATTACTGCATTTATCTTGAAATTTTTCTGAGTTTGTAAATGATTATATAATAATTATTCGATATGTATCTTCTAAATTATTTATGTAGTTTTTTAAATGTATAAATTTCATTTATTTAAAAAAAATTGATATAAAAGATTTTACTTTTAAAAATAATATTAAACAGAAAAATCACACGAATTTTAAAATGTATCAGATTAGTTTGAGCTCAAAT
Organism: Maratus speculifer; assembly: GCA_964019185.1. Lineage (NCBI taxonomy): Eukaryota > Metazoa > Arthropoda > Arachnida > Araneae > Salticidae > Maratus > Maratus speculifer. The sequence goes on from OZ025300.1 coordinate 29,194,073, forward strand.
TTACAACTTATCAGAAAATTCAAAATTTGAAAAATTGGTTCTGAAATTAAAGATCAAACCTAACATCGATAAGCTGAACCACGATTTTACAAAATGGTGGTTGTTTGAATTTTTATCTTTCACTGCACATTTTTTTTTATTTTTAGAAAAAAATATTTAGAATCAATATATCGGTCTAATAAAGGGAAAAATAGTAATACATTTCAAAATTTTAACTGAAATTCAATATTTTATGCGTGTACCCTATATACACAATCAGGGTTTTTAAGCATTGTATTGCTAAATTTTGGAATTAAATGGGCTTAAAGTAGTTAATTTTATCGGCTTAACATTCTGAAACGTTCTTTATATTAATAATTTTAAGAATTCAGTAAAAATAATAAAAGTAAATTTTGCCTTTATAGGTTGGTCAAAAACGTTTTTGTTGCCAAAGAACAAATTCTAATTTTTTGTCAATTGCAGCCATATGACATGAACAAAATCAGTTTTATTGCATTCTTCGGCCTGTTCTTAATTAATTACAGTGATCATACAGGCCAAATTCATAACACATAATGAGATTTATCGTGTTTTTATGTATGTGCCAGATGTGGCACACGGTGCAGGGAAGGTTTAAGATATATCCTAAACTGATTTCATAAAATGGTGGGTATTTGAAGCGTAAGATTAATTCTAAAACTAATAAAATAAATCAAATTTCACAAAATGGCATACGTTTGGAATTTGAATGAATTTTAGCACTGATTTTTCATTTTTTAAATTGATTTAAAAAAATTAATTTAAGATTTTTAATTTAATAATTTTTCATAAGAAAAAAAGATTAAAAAAATCTAATTTAATAAAATTAAAAAAAATAATGATAATGAGATGCTTTAAACGACATAACATTTACCGCTTTAAAAATACTTGTCAAATAAAACGAATTTAATGTTTTCAGCTTCATTTAAGAAATATAACGTCTTCATTTGAATTAATAAAGCGTTTAATTATTTGCTCGTGTTAAAATTCTGAAATTTTAAAACATCGTTAACTGTTTACTGAATAGTGATTTCACCGATTTTATCAATAATTGGTCTGTTATGCCTCTGTTTTACCAAATTCTTTTTTAAGTTTGCATTTAAAATAGTGTATTTTTTAAACTTACATACATAGTAAGTCAGAAAATCAGCAAAATCAGCATATGTTCCTAGTTTATTTAATAATGAATAAAAAACAATTATCAGTCATTATTATTCATTAAAATTAGTATTTAAGTGCAACAGCGACACAAGTATAATTAATAATACCAAAAATAACTGAATAATTACACTATTTTTAAAAATATATACAATTTTAATGAATTACTAAATTTTATTTCTTGGACGTTGTGCAAGCAATATTTTAAGCAATTCAAATAGAAAATTTAATTTCTCCATTCCTTTTCTATTTTAAAATAAATTTTAATGTGATATTTGGATGAATTGTATGCTATTTCTTTCAGACATTCTTCCAAACCCATATGTGCAGACATATACTCTTGTTTGTACATGTAAATAGTTTCTATAATTGATGAATAATTAAACATATTACAAACGCGCACGGAAAAAGATGTATATGTAGCTGTAGAAAGAACACTATAGGAGTTAAAAATTTAATAAGTAATTTAGAGATTCGTGCAATTACAAAGGTATATTTGAACTTAAAATTTCTGTCTAAGGTATCATGAACCTATGTGTCATTGTAATAAGGGAATTAGAGATTTGTTTAATTCAAAGGTATATCTGAACTCAAAATTTCATTCTAAGGAATCATGAAGCTAAGTGACATTTTAATAAGAAAATTAAAAATTTGTGTAATTCAAAGGTATATCTAAACTCAAAATTTCAGTCTAATGAACCATGAAGCTAAGTTACAAGATATTAGATTCGTACTAATGATCAAACCATATTATAATTGTGGATTCAGTTGGATCGTAGAGGATTTAGAAGGTGCTAAAGTTTTTCAACAAATAAAACATAGTATATTGGAGAAAAAAAATAACATTTTTTTTCTAATTTCAGTAAGGCATTTAAACTTTTATTCATTGATAATTTTAACGAGCAATTTGCATGTAATTTTCAATTTTTTATTAGAATATATAATTTCATGATAATAAAAAAAAAATTATGTTAAGTATATATGTACACACATATTATACTTTATAAATAAATGTGAAATATTATTTTAATTTCGGCATTAAAATCTTACGCGCGATATGCAAATTACTATTCATAATAAAAACGTTAAATTTTAAGTAAAATGTATAATAATGAGTTCATTTTTAGTATGAAGAGTTTGAATCACAAAATTGCATAAAAAATGGGAGATATAAATTTATTTCTGCTCCTTCCTCTTACAGAGTATTTTTGTTCGTTTTTACTAAAATGTTTTCATTTTTTTATAATACTTTAGAATCTATATTTATTGCTTCTTTGAGTATTATTTAAAAATGTTATATAAGAACAAAAACATAGGTCTGATTAGCAAATTTTTATGTATTTCAATTACACCAATTTTATTTTATTTTTTTCACTATATCAATAGATCATAACACCGTCGCAGATTTTACACATGTTAATATAAAAAAAATAGTTTTTTCAGAAAAACATTAAAATAAAATAAAAATAGTTAAAAAAATATTCTCTTATGGAAATTCAATGTTTTGTTAAAAATACATTTTGATTTCATGACTGTGTAATGTATTTCAAATGCACCAATTTTATTCTTTCCCAATATATAAAGAACTCATAACATCGTCGTTGATTTTACACATGTTAATATGGGACTAAAAAAACTTTTTTTTCGAAAAAAAAAAAAAAAAAAAAAAAAAAAAAACTTGAGAATTGTATTTTTGCGTGTGCTTTGTTTATTGTAAATTCACCACTTTAATTTATGCTTGATTGAAAGCATGAATTATTGTATTCATTAAAAAAAATTACAATTTTTACACTTCTCTGTTAAATATGGCAGTAGGACAGAGGAATAGACATTATTTAAGCTGTCTATTGAGGTCAAACAATAATAAATTTAATTAAGCATAAAATGAAATTAAGCAAGTCTTAACATTAAGCTATTAAATAATAAAAAGTATTTTCTTTAACAATTATTACACTCTTCATTTGTTGTTTATATGTTTAACTTTTAGAGTTTAAAATATTTCGTTGTTGCAGCTTCACTATCTTTGACATATTTTGAGAACATGGTTAGGAGGATAATTTACTCCATTATTTTTATAACTTCGCAATTTTTCACCAGCGACTAGTTAAAAGAAAAATGCTTTAAAATTAATTAATATAGAAATTTTTATAAAAGTTCTAAAAATATTAAAATGTTCTATTGGCATTGGAAACGCACCTGTGTACATAATTAAATTTTAGCATATAGTGATGTAGGCAAAAAATCAATTACAAAATTCAGTTTTTACGTACATAAATCAAATTAAGAGGGACTAGGACCTTTGTTTTCAATAAATATCGATCCGAAAATCGAAAATTATTTTTGAGCATATTATCATTCATCGGTTTGTTCTGAGACATATGCAAAAAACCATAACCAGGTGCAATTATTTTTAGAAAAATTAAAAGCAATTGAATTTTGCAGACAAAAATTTTCCAGCCCTTTAATATACCGGGTGATCCAGAAGTCAGGACGAACTTTAAAAATGAATAATTCGAAAACGAATCAAGGTACAATGATACGGTTTGCACTAAAAGGATGGAAAAGGAACCGGGTTTTGTGTGGCAACGAAAAAATATAATTCTGTTGGTGACCAACGGCATCACTAGCAGCACTGAAAGATGCCATCCGCCAAAATGTGTCTTCCATAACGCAAGAAATGCTACTAAATGCTGTGAATGTTGTGGCTCCTAGTTTCACAGTTGCATTTATGAATGATGGACAGCACATTGAAAATTTACTTTAGTACTAATTAACTGTAATTAAGCTGATTTGTAAGGTGCCAACATTTTTTCACTTGTAAATCATTTTTTGGTGCAATAAAACATTATAGCGCCATTTGTTACTCGCCAACAAAACAATTTTTTTCCGTTGTTTACACAAAGCCCGCTTTCTTCTCCATCCATTCGGTACAAACCGTATCTTTGTATCTTCGAATTATTCATTTTTAAGACTCGTCCTGACTTTTGGATCACCCGGTACTTTAAATTTGTTTTTCCCAAAACTGAATTTTCAATGTTTTTAGATTTTTAAATTGCTCTATGCGGTTTTTTTTTTTTTTTTTTTTTTTTTTTGATCAAAATTCATAAAAATCACGAGGAAGAATCTTTATATCGCTTACAAAAAATCGTATAAGCATTTTAAAATTAGATTTCATTAAGATAATTAAATTTGACTTTTAATTTAATAAGAGGAAAATTTAGGATGAAAATCGATAAGAAATTCAGAATAAACTAAAAGCAATTAACTTTTCAAGGGACTAAAACAACGATTCGCAAATTTGTATGCAATAGAGTTTTAAGTGATTAAAAGTAAAAATTAGACGTATCTCAAAAATTAAGGCGCATGGAACATTTTAAAATTTCGTTTTAAAAATTGTATTTATTTATTTATTTTTATAAAATTTTAAAGTTATAATAAAATTGGAAATTATTTTAAAATATTTTACATACTCATGCTGAAATCTATATTTCCGCAAAATTTATATCGCAATAATGAAAAAAAAATAAAAATAGAATTTACGTCTAATGTCCTTTTAAATTAAATAAAATAGTCTAAACATAAATAAAAAATATGTATACATATGGTAGTGTCATAGATATTTATATTAAAAAAAGTTCCATTTGATATATGAAATACATTAAAATTTGTCTAATGTGTTTTAGTTCTTGATAATATCGAAAACATAAATAAATCAGTCAAAGAAGCAATAAATATAGAAAATAAATTATATTATAACAATCAAATATCTTAAAAAATCGAGCCCTATTTGGAGGATAACAAATCAATATTTATCATTCAGTATCAGAATGTTCAGAATTAAAATAACTTTTATTTTTATCGAAAATTGAAAAAATAATATTTAGACATGAAAGATACATTGTCTCTCTTTGTTGAAAAAGGTATGGAGCTAAGATGTTTCTAAACTTAATTTTGATTCCTTCAGAAAATATGAAAGTTTTAAAAAAGAGCTCATTTAAAAAAATTCAAAATATTAAAAAAAAGAAGAAGAATATGAAACTATACAGAACTTAGATCGACTGCAATATTTTTAAAATTATTTAAAGAAAATTGACTTTCTACATTGAAAAAGATACATGTACTAAATATATAAACTTATAAGGAAAAAATATACTTTAATGTACTTTGAAAATTCCACTGAAAAAGAGATTTCATATATGAAATGTGATACACAATAGAAAAAGAGAAATATGACTTATTTCAATAGCAAAAAACGAAATATTGTCACTTCTAGAAGAAAACTATTGAAACTTCCTATAATATAAAATCTGGAAAATTGTTTAAGATAGTATAAGACAGGCAAGTATACTTAACTACCTATTTCATGCTTTTGAAATTCCGGTCATGCATATAGTACAAAATATTTAAAGCAGTGTAAATTAAAACTAAATAATTTATTCTTATATTAACTTATAGAGTTAAATTAAATGTATAAATTATCTTTTGTAAGAATTTAGCAATGTACTAATTTAGGCTAGTGTGCTTAATATACAGTAGATTAAAGATTAATTATAATTTATTAATGTATGAAATATTTGTAAAAAAAAATCTAATTTTCTTTTGAAATATTAATCAAACATAACATTAATAACATAATTTTAATTTTGCGCACTTATAATGCGTTTTGAATGCAAATAATCTTCATACAAAATATTAAAAGCAATGTATATTAAAAACTAAATCATCTATTTTTACATTACTTATAGAGTTAAATTAGATGTAAATGTTAGTAAATAAGCTTTTGTAAGAATTTAGCTAAGTACTAATTTAGGTTAGTGCATATAATGTACAGTAAATAAAAAATTAATTCTACTACATCACTATTTACATATGTCTATAAAGAAAAAAATAATCTAATACTCTTCTATTGAAAAATATCAATGAAACGTTACATTAATAATATTACATTAATTTTACGTGCATATGAAGCATTTTGAATACAAACAATCTTAGTAGAAAATATTTAAAGAGTGTAGTTTAAAAACCGGATCATTAAATTTTTAATTTAACTTATAGAATTAAATTAAATGTATGCATAAGATTTTGTAAGAATTTAGCTATGTACCAATTTAGATTAGTACATATGATATATAATAGATAAAAACATAATTCTAATATATCAATATTCAGAAATATATATAACGAAAAGAAATGGTGTGAGGTTTTTTCTCGAGAAATGTCAATCAAACTTTACATTACTAATATTTACATTTATTTTTATCCACAAATGAGATGGTTAGAATACAAATGATCTTTGTGCAAAATATTTAAAGCAGTATAGATTAAAAACCGTATCATCAATTTTTAAATTTAATTTACAGAACTACAGTTATATACATATATAAGTTTTTGTCAGAATTTAGCTATGTACTAATATAGGTTAGTGCATATAATAGACAGTAAATAAAAAACTAATTATAATAAAGTTTATAAATATTTATAAATATCTATAAAGATAAAATAGTCTAAGGGCCTTTTAATCCCCAAAAGGTCTAAATTTCAGAAGCATCAATAAAATATTACTGCACAAATCTAATTAAAATTGGAAATTTCAACGCTAAGAATATTATACATCTTCGAGTAAAATAACCTTTTATTAAACTTTATTAAGTATGGATGAGAAATTAAAAAAATTTTTACGGTCTATTATTATAAACTCAATAAACTCGTGTTAGTTGATTGATCTGTGAAGCACTCGAATTAATATATTTCACAATTATTCATACTGAGTTTAATCTCTTTTCAATTATTTTTATAATAATCTAGACACAAGTTAAAGGATTTAAATATATTTAGATATAGAATATAATTATACAATTTCACTTAAATATTATGAATTTTTTTAAAAAAAGCATGAATAGTAGAAAATTATTTAGACATATTATAATTATGACGAATGTAATTTTAAATAAAAAGTATATAATACTATTTAAATTTTTTATTTGAAAAATGACAATAGTAATTTTTATATTAATCAGGCGGAAGTTAAGAAATTAAAGAATATATAAATCTAGAATTGAATAATAAACTATTACATAAGCATACAGTAACAATCATGAATAGTATACTATTTAAATACATTACAACTATGACAAAAGTCATTTTAAATATGATGTTAATAATACTGTTTAAAGTTTTGTTTTAAAAAAATGGTAAATGGTAAAAAACAGTAATTTTAAATATAAATCGAGAATTGAATTATGCATTTTTAAATAAATGTGATGAAATGCAGTAAACATGTATAGTATGAATACTATTTAAATAAACTAAACTATGAAGAGAGTAATTTTAAAGATAGAATGTATGATAATATTTAAGTTATTGTTAAAAAACGACGACAGTAGTTTTTATAATAATCTAGACACAAACTAAAGAATTTAAATATAAATAGATCTAGAACTAAACCATATGCTTTTACATTAATAGGATGAATTGCAAAAGGCATGAATAGTATGAAAATTATTTAAATATACTATAACTATGATGAATGTAATTTTAAATACAGAGTACATAATACTACTTAAATTTTTTGTTTGAAAAAATGGTAACAGATATTTTCATATCAATCAGACGGAAGCTAAAGAATTAAAGAATATATAGATCTAGAAATGAACTATACACTTTTACATATATATGACGAATTGCAACAAGTATGTATGATATGAATACTATAGAAATTAACTACGAATAAAGTAATTTTAAATATAAAGCATATAATATTATTTTTTTTAATGGAAACAGTAATTTTATAATAATGCAACAGAAGGCAAAGAATAAAAAATAGATAGATTATTTATTGAATTCTACATTTTTACATAAATATGGTGAATTGTAACAAGCATGTATAGTAAGAATATTATTTAAATAAAGTAAACTATGAGGAAAGTAATTTGAAATTCAGTGTATGTAATATTAATTTTTTTAATGAGAACAGTAATTTTATAATAATCAGACAAAAGCTAAGGCATTAAAGAATATATAGATCTAAAACTGAACTATAAAGTTTTACACAAATATGACGAATTGAAACAAACGTGAATAATATGAATATAATATAGTTTACAACTATAAAAAAAGTAATTTTAAATATAGTATATGTAAATTTTTTTAATGACAAGAATAATTTTATAATAATCAGCCAAAAGCTAAGGAATTAAAGAATATATGGATCTAGAATTGAATTATACAGTTTTACACAAATATGACTAATTGAAACGAACGTGAATAATATGAATACTATATAAATTACAATTATAAAGAAAGTAATTTTAAATATAGTGTATATAATATTAATTTTTTATGACAAGAATAATCTTATAATAATCAGACAAAAAATAAGGAATTAAAGAATATATAAATCTAGAATTAAACTATATCATTTTACATAATATGACGAATTACAACAAGCATGAACAACATTTAAATTAATTATAACTATGACGAAAGCTATTTGAAGTATAGAGTATATGATGCTATTTTAATTTTAAAAAATGGCAGTAGTAATTTTTATATTAATCAGACGGAAGCCAAGGAATTAAAAAATGCATTGATCTAAAAATGAATCATATACTTTTAGATAAATATGACGAATTGTAACAAGCATGAATGGTATGAATACTATATAAATTAACTACGAAGAAAGTAATTTTAAATATTGAGCATATAATGATAATATTATTATTTTAATGACAACAGTAGTATTATAATAATGAGACAGAAGCTGACGAATAAAAATTACATAGAGATTTTTTATCGAACTATACATTTCAACATAAATATAGTGAATCGTAACAAGCATAGTATGAAAACTACTTAAATAACCTAAACGATCACGAAAGAAATTTTAAATATAGAGTACATAATATTATTTAATTTTTTTTAATTTTTATTGACAACAGTAATTTTATAATAATCAGAAAAAAGCTAAGGAATTAAAAATATATAGATCTAGAATTGAATTATAAAGTTTTGCATAAATATGAAGAATTGCAACAAGAGTAATTGTATGAATATTATATAAATTACAACTACAGAAAAAGTAATTTTAAATATAGTGTATGTACCATAATTTCTTGTAGATTAACTGCAGCTCAAACATATCTGTTTCGACCTAGAAAATTTATTCAGTAATTTGAGATAAATGTATACCGCGGTACAAAAGGATAAATTTTATTTTTGAAAATTTTCGGCTCGAAACAGAATTGTTTGAACTGCGGGTTTTCTACGGGACATTACAGTAATACTATTTTTTTATAACACAGTAATTTTATAATTATCAGACAAAAGCTAACCAATTAAAGAATACATAGATCTAGAATTTAAGTATCATTTTACATAAATATAGCGAATTGTAACAAGCATGAATAGCATTTAAATTAATTACAACTATGACGAAAGTAATTTTAAATACAGAGACTATTTAAATAAATATTTTAATATTCGATATTATTTAATTTTTTGTTTAAAAAATGACAACAGTAATTTTTATAATAATCAGACAGAAGCTAAGGAATTAAAGAATATGTAGATCTAGAATTGAACTATACACTTTTACATAAATATGACGAATTGCAACAAGCATGAATAGTCATATGCATATATACAAACACACATATAGATATAGAAAATATGAAAATTGCAGAGTTTACAAGTCAGGGCTATTATGTACTGTTGAAAGAACACATGTTGATTAGCATACATAGTTCTAATGATCAAGATACTAATGCCAAAAATATTTCAAATGCAGTTGTCAACATAATCTGAGCATCTGGGGCAGCATTATTCCTTTTTTCTTCAGTCAAGCATGCATAGAATTTCAGACACCATGCAAACATAAATATGGCAGAAATAGTTTACACAAGACGTAGGACACAAGTTTTATTGACATAATATATTTCTAATTTAGAGATAAATAGGGTAGTCAAAAAGTTTGAACCTGAAGTTTGTGATACCAACTTTTCAATGGTTGAGAATAAGTGTTTCAAAATTTTAGACTTAGCAGTTGTAGATTGTAGAAGTCCAAGTTAATTATACGTGATCTAATTTCTTTTCAATTTAAAATTATTTAGAAAGAAATATAAATGCTGTTCTTTTTAACCGCTTCCCTGATTATCCTAAGATATCTCGGGTTTGTATAGATTAAAATTAACTATTACCCTAAGAAAACTCGGGCGTGGCATAATTTATCCCTGCAATTTGTTTTATCACATTTTTATTCTGCCTCATTCTTAAATAGAAAAAAAATCATATATAATATAATAAATTATATATAATACTTAAGCATTTTTTATAAGTTTTGTGATGTGAAATGCAAATGATGAAATGCAGTGATATGATCGCAAAGAATGGATTTTTTTTTTGCAGGTGTTTTTTCAAAAAAAGAAAAAAAAAAAAAAAAATGGTTAGGGAAGCGGTTATAGTAGATTTATAATGCATTTCATTTTAGGCTGATATTAGGTATATAAAATTAGGCTGACATTTTGAATAAAAATGAGAAGCTTCAAAATACATGATATTTAAACAAAAACTAACATAATTTTGAAAAAGTTGAAATAAAAAATTAAATAGTTTTTGACGTTTATTCAAAAACTTTTATTACATAGTCATCTTTTACTATCATTCTTTTTAAAATTTTCTTCATAAATATGCCGTTAAACGAAAAGAGTACACTGAAAATAGTATACAATTTTAATTTTTTTTTTTTTAATTTTCTTTTTGTTTCATTATTACATGCATTTTTAACCGATGTGAAACTAAAATGTGCTGAAAAAAAATCTGATTTTTCATACTAAAACTGCGATGCTATTTACAAAGTTTATTGTGATTGTGTTTTTGCATAAACAGTGAAATGTAAACAAGATGCTGCATTATCAGGACAGGGAGAAAGGAAATATTCTTAAATTATAAATAAGTTTATGTGTTTTGGGAAACCCCTAAAACACATAATAAATTGTGAATTTGATCTAATATGTATTCTTAACTGCATTGGAAAATAAATACTAGGTAAGAGTTTTAAATTAAAAATTACTAGTCATAAGTGCATAAAAGTACTAGATACATACATGATGAAACAAACAAATGTTTAAACAGACTTTGATGTACGTTTCTGCAGCATAATTTGCTATATATAATATAAGCTTTAATTTAAAATTGCTAGATAAACCAAGCAAAGGAAGAAAAAATTTCACCATTTCATTTAAAAATAAAAAACCTGAAATATATTTATTTTATTTTTATATGCTTTATGAACAATTAGCTAAGGAAATAGGACATTAAGAATATTAAGACAATTTTTACTCATATATTTATAAGTTTGAATCATTAAAGATTATTCTGGGTTCATTCAAATAAAACTTAATAATTGAAATTTCAACAAAATAGATACAATTGAAAATTGTAAAATAATAGTATTTAAAATGTATTTCATAAAAAATATTAAAAATTCCCATCGATTGCACTATGATTTCTTTAAAATTGTTTTACTTGTATAATATTAACTAAACAAATATTTAGAAAAATAAATAAATAAATATAAATAAATGAAACAAAAGTTCATTGTATGTAACTTTATTATGGATGCATTTTAGATTAATTATCATTGTATTCGAAAAAAAAACTAAATAATTGTCAATATTTAATTATATTAAGTTAGACATATAACTTGGAAAAAATACATCAAAATCTATTTGAGCATATACTAACTGTAAATCAAATTTCCCAATAAATGCATTACTTTTATAAATCAGAAAGTTTAAAAGGCACTTACTTTCATCATCAAAAGTAATGTATTGAGCACAATTAGCACCATAATAAAATATTCAAAAGGAGTAGAAACAACAATCCTCCAAATTCTGTACTGAGCACTGTCTTTGTTCTGGGGCATAAATCTTTGTAATGGTCTGGCTTGTATGGCAAAATCTATGCATGATTTCTAATAAAAAATAAAAATAAAAATATTTTAAAATCATACTTTACGCATAGCTTATAAAATATTTCCAAACACTGTAACTTTCATGTTTTGTAAAATAATAATAATAAAGCAAGGTAAAATAGAAGATGATTTCCTATCAAAGATGTGATTTTTCAGGTTCGATTTTGCAGAGACCGACGGCAACCTTATATATATGTATATATATATTATAAGTTTAATTTTTTTTCTCCAAAATTAACTTTATACTGTATTAATTTCCTTTTAACAATATTCCATTCATATTTCAACTTCTTAAATTAAAATCATGTTATTAGATCTAATATATTAACCTTTATAGAAAGATATAAATTTTGAATTCGCCTTAAAAAAGACTTGTTTCAATTTGCGTAAATTTAAAAAATGGCTCTAAATTAAAAATATTCTTAATTAAACTTTATTCATTAAAATTCCCAATAAAACTCATTTCCTCCCCCCTGTTTTTATCAACCCTCTTTTAAGAAATTCTTATTAAAATTATTCCAAAACAATACTTTTCGAAAATATCATTCTTTTTATTTATTTTTCTTTTTTCTTCGCGTTTGATATTTATTGCGTATTAATAAATCCATTTCTTTTCTTTTTTGTGTTAAATTATCATCTGTAGAATATTCGAATTTTGATTTCTATTATAAATAGTTAAATAATAATCTTTTAAAATAAAAATTAGCGTCTGAAAAAGATTCGAGACTGCTATGTTTAACCTCGACGCTAGACATTAAATTCTGTTTACATAAAAGAATTATGGTTAGAAATTATAGAAAGTTCTAGAAGTTTTTTATTATTGACTTAAGGGAAGGAGCCCAGACATGATGAAATCTTTTATTCGATGTTTCTGGTTTGAACGATTTAAAAGCTAGGACGAATATTATTTTCATGGAATGTTGCTTCGGAAGGGGAGAGCATTTTCCCTCTGCATATGATCGTATTTAAATAAATCTTTTGGAACAGCAAATTTGTGATTTAATAAAGTTTCTACGTTTATTATTTTACTTAATTTTTATCTCACCACGACGCCTGTGGCATAATATGGGGAAACTTGCAAATAATATTACTGGGTCATATCTCAATATGTCACACACACATATATCCTCTTCGCTACTGGCGATTATTACAGTATTTTTAATTATTACTGAATTATTTCTTCACTTGTTTGACTTCAGAGCGAGATTTTTGTTTTATTTTCATTAGCTCGAATCTTAGAATTCGAAACATATTATTCTTATATCGAAATTTCATTTATATTTGAGTATCATTAATAAAATGGGACAAAACTGATGTACCCATTTGGGTACTCAGGGACTGAAGAGGTTAAATATATATATATATTGCACCATACTCAAAATACATACACTGTAAAAAAATCTCTAACGTTACTAAAAGTTTTCCATGAAATTGGGATTGCTAGAACTTTTAATGTAACGGCAACAGCAAAAATTCATGTAACAGATACAGATTTGCACTGAAAATCAAAAAATATGTAAGGTCACTAAGAATTTTTTTAAGAAGCTTGGTATACCTAGAATATAATATGCAATTGCAGCCCAGGTTAAAGATAAAAAAATTACTAAGGTAACTGTAATTTTAATAAATACATTTGTAAAGTTACAGATTTCTGTAGCTTTATAAAAATTATTTTTATACATTTACATGTTTTCTTGTACAGTGTACAGATAAAATGTTAGTAAACATACAGATTTCGGCAACTTTACATTTGTAGGATTACAGATTTTTTTAAAAGTGTACGCGAAGGTTTCATGTGTATGCTATTACATTGTTTAAAAGATATATTTACATCTTATGTTATCGATAAGTAATATATACTTCTTATATATGACAAATATATATAATATTCATTATTTATGTCACACACAAGCACCACATATATAAGTCATATGCATCTAATACATGTGAAATACACACATATATATATATATATATATATATATATATATATATATACATATCTGATGCATATATCATAGTATTATAAAAATATCACACATGTATTTCATAAATGGTTATAACTTGGTCACATACGTTATAAAAAGTTATATACAATATGATAATAATCTTAAGTATGCTAAATGAATTGGCGATACATTTCACTTCCTTCCTTTCTCCCCCTACTTTAACAAGGATTATCTAATTGTAGCTTATTGTCTAATTTTACAGAAAATTTAAGATGACATTAAAAATGTTAGAAATATAGGTTACTTTCAGGACGAACCAACCATGTGTGATAAAACGTAAAAAAGTATTAGAAATTTATAATATCTATTAAATTCTATTGTCATAAGATATTCTCTAAACATTATCAAAATCTCTCCCTTAGCATAGTCTTATATGAATATGAATTAAATTAACACATACTTTCCTTAAATTTCAGATATTGATTTATTCGTTAATTTTCAGGAAATCTAATAGATCGGGAGGCGGCAGTATAGAGACACATCATCGAGTTAACGAATGAAAATCAAGGATCAATAAAATCTTGATTAGCATAATAAAATGCAATCGATCTGTCAAGTCATATCGTGGTGGAAAAAAACCTAAAAACCCGGTTGACCCATAGGTTTACCATTATGGTTTTCTATTCCCGACCGTCCATATTTTCATATTTTTGAGTGCAAATAATAGTGAAATATTTTTTACAAATTACACATACTGAAAATAAAAAATATAGAGTTATTTAAGTTATACCCGAAATATTTTGAAAGTTTTTCGGAATAATAGAAGTAGAGTCATTTAAAAGAAAGAATATTGTCAACCAGGGAAAATTTTCTCCAAATTTTGCTGTTTCATTGCATTTTCAGCATCTCCATTCTCTTATTTTATTTTAAAATGAACATCATGTTAATTTTTTATTTGCTAAGAAAATATAGTACTTCACCATTATCACAAATGTGTCGACATTGATTTTTTTTTAATCAAAAATATTTTTAAATGTTTCACTGTAAAAAAAAAAAAATCTGTTAAATTTGCGGCAAAAACTGCTAACAGCAATGTTGCCAGCAGTATTTTTGCGGTAAAATTTGCAGTAAAATTAGGTATAATTTTTTTTACGACATCTAACTTTTTTTATATATATATATATATCGCTACCTTTTTTTATTACATCTTCGAAACAATTTTCAACAAAATTTGAAGTAGTTCCCTCCCATTTCCTTAAAACTAAAATTATCAGTTAATTAAACATAAACGAAAAAGAATTTAAACAAATAATCTGTAAGACAGCTGTGCGAAAGTTTATACAGGTCTAACTGTTTTAAAATCATTTCATACAAAATTGCAGTCTACATATTACATGCATGTGGTTGAAATTTCAAGCACTTTTTAAAATAAAATGCCACATACAGGGTATCCATAATCAAGCGACCCTACTTTAAAGTTGTCCATAGACAAAGCTATTGTTCATAAAGTTATGAAATTTTGTGAAAGACATAATAGACCAAGAGACGGCAGCACAGGTAATCACCTCTTCGAGTTCACGGCTGAAATTCTAGAATTACTTAAAACTCGATTTGCATATCAAACTCGCTCGTAATCGGCCTGCCAAGCCATATATTGGTGGAAATCATCTAAAACCAGATTTTGCTCATTGACTTGAAGGCTTCACATTGTGTTTTTCTGCACCCAAAAGCAAAAAAACATGGATGACTGGGAGCAGGAAAACACAATGGTACAAACCTACTGAGAACAACTTAAAAAAATTTCTGGTGGCCAAATTTTGAACTTTTTTTTCTCACTCAAACAGATTTCCATACCTTTATCTTGTCCCCCACAGAATTTCACAATGTTGTGAACCATAGTTTCATATGTATTGAATTTTTCCAAGTGTCCGGGAAAAAAAGCCTAATCCCGGAATCGAATTCACATACTTGGCTTACATTGCCAATACTCTACTGTTTAAATTACCTGGGCGGACAAACGGCGAGCATATTTCACTCAGATAATATCTGGTGTATCAAATAGATAGCTCAAGAGAATAAACGACAGGTAAAGGAACTCCATTTAAACGATGGATGCGAAGATATACTCAGTAAAAAAAAAAAAAAAAAAAAAAAAAAGGCAGATTTTACAGTATAATACTGGCAGCTGAGGCGCCAATTTAAAACCGTAAAATCAACACTCATAAGCTGTAAAATTAGCAAGTAACATACCGATAATATACTATTTAATTCATTTACATGACAGTACATTACATGTTATTTTACAGCATAATACTGGCAGTATTATGCAACAAAGTCAGCATTTTTTGGCAATGTATTGTTATTTTTAAAATAATCATAGTGATTGAAAAAGTTATCATACGCAATGAATTTTTCCAACCGAGCGAAAAAATATCCAAGCCGAGACTCGAACCCAGAACTTTTGACTTCCATCGTCAATACTCTACCATTTGAGCTAGCCTCGGCTTGGGCATTTTTTCGTCCTGTTAGAAAAATTCAATAGGTATGATAACTTTACCATTCAGTATAATTGTTTTAAAAAAATAGTATAATAATAGTTTGGACTGTAGAAAAATAAATTGTTTAAATATGGACACCCTGTACATAAAATTTTGCAAAAAAATAAAAAATAAAAATAAAAATAAAAAAATAAATGATTATTACTTGATTTTTATCTAAATCTCCTTCTTCAAGCTCTTTCTCTCCTTGCTCTTGAAATGTGATGATGATCAAGGCCACGAATATATTAACAAAGAAAAACGGAAACACTATAAAAAACACTATATAAAAGATTGACATTTCTATACGAAATCTCGGAAGAGGACCATAATCAACATAGGTTGCGTCCATGGAATTCTGTAACACACTGGAAGAAGAAAAAGAAACATTAATGTAAGTAATGGTTCATAAAAAAATGTATCATATAACCCTTCAATGCACGATTTTTTTTTGTTGTCATAAAAAAAATTATTTGAAATCTATACAGTCGAGTCTCTATATAACGAAATCCACCGTTCCAATAAAAAATTCGTTATATAGAGAAATTCGATGTATAGAGAATGATGTTGAAAATGTTATTTAATGTGCGAAATTTGAACAAATATTATTTTTTCTCTTTCGAATTAAGAATTTGAAATGTTTAAAAGTAAATATTACCCTAACATTTTATTTCTTAATTATTTAAGCTGTTTCAAAAAAGAGAACAGACATTTATTTGAAAGCTTAATGAAAATCAAATAAGGAAGACTTGCATTAATTTCAGACGAAGAAATCTGTAATTTTTTGTTGTTTTGATTTTAAAATTATTACGCTCTCAAAAAAAATTGCTCAAATTTTAGCAAGGCATGAAAAATTGTAGTTAAATTTTCCTCCATTTGAAGGCCTCTCTTATGTGCCTCTTATTGATTCCTCTCTTACATGTGTATCAATCCAATTGACACTGTTTTGAGAAGGATGTGGAAAGGTGAGTGGGAGGTGGGATGAATTCGTTGGATTTAAAGAACAAGGAGAAATAATATAAAAAAAACCTCAGCACTGACGATAAATCAAAAATAGGTGATGGAAAATTGATTCCATATGATTTTGAAGCTTTTTAAAACTAAATAAATTAAGACCAATTTATGAAAAAAATCGTTATATGGAGATAAATATTTCGCTATATAGAGACAGATTTTAATGTAATCATGCGATAAGGGGACCGTCCCTACTAAAAATTCGTTTTATAGAGAAATTCGATGTATGGAAATTCGTTATAGAGAGACTTAACTGTATATCGATCTAATAAAAGGAAAAAAAATAATAAAAAATAATTTTCAAATTTTCAGCTAAAATTTGATATTTTGTGGCGTGTATCCTGTATACACAATTAGGGTTTTTAACATTGTACTGCTATATTTTGCAATTAAATGGGCTTAAAATAATTAATTTTATCTGCTTAACACTTTGCTTTACATTAATATTTTTAAGTGTTCAGTAAAAACAATAAAAGTAAATTTGGCCTTAAAAGCTTGATCGAAATTTTTTTCTTTCCGAATGATAAATTATAATTTTGTGTCAAAAGCAACCATCGCACATGGACAAAATAAGTGTTATTTCATTCTTTGGACTGTTCATGATCAGTTAAAATGATCATATTGGTCAAATATGACATAATGATTATTATTGTGTTTTTAGGTATGTGCCATATATGGTCCACGGTGCAGTGAAGGGTTAACATGCACTGTTAAAAATTTTGAGCTTTCTTTTAGTGCTTCAGTGGCTATAACCAAAAGATGGTGAAACATCATCCTAACATTTGGATGTCCTCTTGAACAGTACCTCTAAATTCTTGAACAAGATTTCTCCATCTTATGGATAAAGCTACTTCAGTACCAAAATTTGATTGAAATAGCACAAAATTTTTTACATTATAATAATATTTTTTATTATAATAATTACAAAAAAAAAAGGAACGATGGAATTTTTTGATGATCAAATGTGAAGAAAATATTTACTGTTAGTTTTAAATCAATGGAGTTTATGACAATAAAAAAAATGACAAACGATTTTTATTTTATTTTTAATAAAGTGATTTTTGATGATCAAACGTGAAGAAAATATTTCTTTTCTTCAAATATTCTTGAAAAATATAGTTTGATCTCAATAATGTCTTAGCATTCGATTAAAATAAAATTTAAAAATTAAAATGTAATTTAACAAATAACAACGACCACGTGGAAAATGATATTTTCAAAGATTAAAATTTCATTCTTATAAATAAATTCTATATTTAAAAAAATACTAATAATAAACATAATTTTTATGATGATCAAAACATGGTTTATAAATAACAAAGTCATATATGACATACGCCATGGTTAAACATTAATATTCTTGGGCCAATCATCAACAAATTTTAAATGAAATCTCAGCTCTACAATTGCCGGTATTGAAAATTTTTAAATTTCTAAACATTGCAAATTTTAAATTTTTACTCTGTCGTATAGATGAAAAAAATGTACTTGCAGTTTTTTGCAGGTAAATGTTACAAAATTCATATTAATTATAAATTTTCATTGTGAGTCATGTTATAAAAGTTCAGCATAAAGCTGAACAGTTATACATATTAATATGTTAACCTAAACCTGAGAACCTTGAATAGAACAGTCAGTATGTGCATAGCTTATCTTTTAATTTCTTTCCGATAATAACAAATTTTGAAACATTAACTTGGATGAAATAGCAGAAATACTTGAGATTGGTGCATAGGAATAGCTTTAATTGGGGTGGTTTGTTAGTAATACATTTGTGTAACAACATGTATATGTGCATGAAAGTAACTTACTCTGGCCACCCTTCTCCCGTTTGCACAGCAAACAACGTTAACATGGCAGCAACCACATTATCATAATGAAATGGCCGTCTCAACCACTCTCTAGGTTCAATCTCAGGAGGTTTGGTTTCATGTTCAAAATATAGAAATTCTCCCCTAAAAACAGAATAGAGCGTAAAACACATTGTATTGAGTGAGTAATGAAAAAACAAAGAATATTCAATTCGATTTGTAAAAATACTGCACTCTCAGAAACATTTTCTTCAGTTCACAGAAATATTTCTGGCAGCGCTGCTACCGGAATATATCCGAGAACTGAATGATGCACATATCTTTTTTCCCTCTGAGCAGAAAGAAAATATCCGTTAATTGAAGAAATATCTGTTCTTTCTTTAACACTGTAGTACAGAAAATTTCCGTAATCTGATAAAAGGAGCATTATAAAGAATACTTATCTCGTTCTTTCGTCGATGCCCTTGGCTTTGAACCTGAGACTCTGCATTTCAAATCGAGTATTCTAACCATTTAGCTAACAAGTGCTTGCAAAAGTAGTCAAGTTTAAAATGAAGATATGGATTGCTCCAAATGGGGGATTGGTAAGGTTTGGTAATTCCTTGTTCAAAAATTTCAGAGATTTAAACTTAAAAGCAGGGACATTTCATCTTTATAAAATAATAGTTGGTGTTTTAACACTTATAGAATAATAGGGAATAGAAAAGATTGCATATTAGAAATATTTTTAATGAGGATTAAACTGATTGTTAGATGTATAATATGAATATTATACTTTTAATTAAATTCGAGAATAAAGTTTTTTTTATTTTTTTATAATACAATTGTAAATAAGTTGATTGAACTACTATATATTTTTTAATGTGCTCGTTGAAAATATGCTTTAGATGCGAATGCTTTTTTAATATTATAAAAAAACTAACTGCGAATAAGTTAAAATGAATGAGAAAAACACTATTTTATTAAGAAAACATTAGTTTTGTTTGTTCTTAAATAAATTAGAAATTTTAATTTATTTAATTTTCGGTTTTACATTTGAAAAAAAAAAATCAAACTTTAACATCACAGCCAGTACGCATGTGTTCAATGAATAAACGAAAATTGCTCTTCTTTTTTTATATTTTCGAGAAGAATTAACGAAAAAAGCATGTTTTCTAGAAGAACGGAAATTATGTGTTTAAAAATGGCGAGTAATTTAATGCATACAGACTTTTTTTCTGATAGTGAATGCAATATCACCAATTAAATACGCACTCTTTTCTTAAAAAACTTTATGTATAGAAATATACTTCTACAATTTAAAAAAAGATAAAGAAATACGAGATCTGCCTTTCAAATACAAAGCAAATATTAATGTATTGCAAATAAATGAGATCAACGAGTATAATTAGATTGTAAGTGAATTAGACCAATAGAATACTAATTGACTAAAAAAATAAAATACAGTAATTAATCCTACCTTCATCGGCCTAGCTCATAAAACAAATATTATTTTAAACTAAAGATTAACTACAACATTTAAAATTATTGAAAAGTTAAACTTTATTTTTGTATGTAATCAGTAGAATGCATTTATGATAGTAAATTATGTAGTTATTAATAGAAACTTTGATTGTTGATATTATACATGGAAAAAAATTGTGTTATTATGATCTAATCATATTATTTTGTTTTCAACGAAATCTAAAAAATAAAAACTTTTTACCGTTATAAAATTTGCATGCATACTTTTCATATTCATATTTATAAGATATTCACTATTTATAAGATATTTTAAAGGGCAATAGGTTATTAATATACACATACCCAAACTTGATGTCACAATTGCTAATTAAAATTTTGCATGTTAACATTCGCACTCTGTACTTGAAGTTGTAATCTGAGAGACGCCAAAATCCAGAAATCTATTTATAGATACACTCGCAATAAAATATTTATTTTTATCGAAGAAAATACTCATTTAATTTTGACTATGACAACATTTTCACCCACAAAAAATCTTCTGAGATGACCATCTCAATATCACTATCAGCAGAATGAAAAAAAATTGAAATTTTAACAGCTTTATGAGCAAAATGTATTAGTTTAATTTGTGATGTTATATTTACTTAAAAAAAATATTTTTAATCGTTATACGAAAAAGTCATTTATAATGATATGCTAATACGAATATTTTCCTTCTCACTTCAAAAATAGAAGTAACTCGAATGCCATCCATGTGAAGAAATTTAATTGAAGACTTTCAAATTAAAATTAAAAAAAAATTATTTTAAAAATAGAGAGTGGGGACACATACATAAATAAATAAACTTTCATTAAAAAAAAATATCAAAATTAGTTGTGTAGGAAACTCAAGCCAGATTGACTCGATTAAATAACCTTATCTTAAATATATAATTATCTTAAGTATATCCTGAGGTAATTCTCAGGAATAAATGAGAATTTCTTTAATGAACTTATTTCATGCCGTCGAGTAAGTATGTGTAGTATAATACACAGTCTTTCCCATAATTTCCCAGGCTTGTTAAATGATTGGTGCGCACATATTTTAAACACTTTGGTAGAAATAAAAGTTATTTTTAAATATTTCTTTAAGAAAAAACAAACATGTGCAAATTTCTGGCATTTTACAAAATATATAGATTTTTGAAGTACATGCAATAGTACCTTCGAGGCAGATCTCGATTAAATCGACAAAGATATGAACAGAAAAAAATAATATAAAAAGAAAATGTAAGAAAATTATTGAATATCATAAACTAAATGAAGTATAAATTGATGTAGCAAATTCAAAAGCTGTTATCAGCGCTAACTAAACTAATAGATGCATAAAAACTTGTAAAAGCTTATTTGAAATAGTTCTATTGCGAAAGATACTATAGCGGAACTAGTAATACTATAAGAGCATGTAAATTTTTATTAAAGCACTTACCCATCTTTCACTTTATTAAGTCAATAATGCTTACAGGCTCTAAATAAACTCCATTAAACAAATTATCTTAATTCAGCAAGATAAGAAAGATTAACAAATAATAAGAAACTGCAAAGCAGTATACAACATGCCTACTAAAGTCCCTTGCCACCCTCTTAACTTTTGAAAAGCTGCTGCTATATTCATAAAAGTGGTGTCTAGGTATAGTAAAGTAGCCGTGGGCTACAGAACTAAACCACCTGTAGCGTCATCTGGTGGAAAAATGCGGAGTTAGCATTCATATCTTGAAAGCAGAAAAAGATAGGAAAAAATAGCGATTTACAAAGTTGTAGAGCATCATTGATTGTTATAAAAAGATACCTTGTGGAATATGCAAGGAATAGAAAGATATAAATGCGCACTTATTTTTTCGCTATTTCCTTCACTGTGACGTCACAAAACTTGAACGAAGGAGAAATAATAATCTTTCAAACAAAGGTGCATCTAAAAGTGTATTGCCGCTGACGGTGAGAAGTTTAACATCGCAAATATTGTTATTACTAGATTTTTCTTTCCAAGATCGCTTTGTTAATTGAAAGAGTGATAAATCACTAACACACTAATGCGCATTTTAACCGTTCTATTCTTTGCATTAATATTCACAAGGTGTTTTTCGTAATAAATCAATGATGCTCTATAACTTTGAAAATCACATTTTTCTCTTTCTCCTTCCATTTTCGAGATATGAATGCTAATCCGCAGCCTTCTAGCAGGTTGCACCGTAGGCGATTTCATTCAGAGTGCATGTCTACGTTACTACACAAAGATACTACTTTCATGAATATAGCAGCAGCCGTTCCGATATTAGGAGAGTTGGTAAGGGACTTTAATAGGCATACTGTATTAATTTCTACACACTACATTGCCATCGCTCATAAAAATCTAAAATTAAAAATATGATAGTATTTATACATTTCATGAAGGAACAAATTTCATTTAAAGGTAACTGATTGCTACGAAATGAGATCTTTATATTTAAGTAAATAAGTAAATATGTTACTTTTCACCGTTGACATCCACTTTTTCTCATAGAAATATTTCTTGGTATTTTAAAATTATTTAAAATAGAAAAAAGAATTCAAGTAACAATGTAACTAACTTTTCTTTTACCTCTAGAATCTATTTGAATTAGGTTGGTTGGTTGTATAGCGTTTAGTGGCGCAAAATCCATTGAGGGACATGCTGCGCCAACTATTTGAATTAGGACCAATCAGAAACTTGATAAATAATAGTAATAATACGAACGTCGTGTACATTAATTTTAGATGTTTATTGGTTTTTTATACGTCGGATGGTAAAGGAAAGCTTCCAGAATCGTGAGTAAATATAAGGCTAAGTAATATTTTCATAAATGCTTTTTCTAGTGTCTGCATTTAAAGGAAAATAATTAACCCTTTATACCCTGACGGTACTTTAAATTATAATTAAAATAACTTGTTATAAATTTCAATTAATACATTGATTAGTAGAACTACAGTTTACAATGAGCTTCAATTTATCTTCTTCCAAAAGTATTATTGTAACACAAAACAAAAGTATTTTTTAAAAAAGAGATTTCGTTTCTTTTTCATTTGCATTTTTTTCAGCTTTCTTGACGTTAAAAGATTGTGAAGGAGTAGTTTCAGATTGGAAATATTTCTATATTTCTAATGTAGAGGACATTACATTTGCTACATTTTCTATTTTTATAAAATACTACATAAAAATGTCTTTTAAATAAAAGATTTGAGTAAAGTTATAAACATTTCACAAAATTCCTACAAATTCAAATTTAATTACCGTATATTTCCCTGTGTAATACGAGAATTTTTGGGCATTTTTTTGGCTCAAAAGTAGCGGGTGGCTTATACACGAGTACAAAAAAATTTCAAAAACTGTGTTTGTAAAATGAAAAAATAAACAAGCAAACACACAAAGAAAAAAAAAAACAGATTGCATATCTAGAATCTTTAAAAATACAGGGTGGTTCAAATTAAACTATCCCTGTTTGCGATACCCTAGCGAGAGAAGCAGTAGATGAAACATCTTCATATTTGGAAGATATACATATCAAACCATGGGAAATTGAACGGTGCAAAATTTTTTTTAGTTTAAACAAAGGACACCAGGGGATAATAAGGCGCTGCGATCGGTTTAAGATAAGAAAAAATGTAACATGACCAAGGATGTTGGTGCCAAGTTGCTGATTCCTACCAATAATTTTTAATAGAATTATTCGTTTAGGTTTTATTAGTATATGCTGCGATTAATTTTATTAGTGTTGTTACTAGGCGAAGAATACTAAAAAACTTAGTAGTGGGAATTTTAAATTTTATTTCATTTTTCTTATTTGAAACCGATTGCAGCGCCTTTTTATCCCCTGGTGGCCTTTATTTGAACTAAAAAAATTTATTGCATCAATCAGTTTCCTATGGTCTGATATGTATAATATAAAATATATAATATATTTTTATATAAAATTGTTAAAAATATAAAATTGTTTCATCCACTGCTTCTCTTGCTAGTGCGTCTCAAACAGGGATACTTTAATTTGAACCACACTGTACTTAAATTTTTTTATAAATACTTTAAAGCTCACTTCATTTACAATGAAAAAATTTCTCAATCTTCATTCATTATTCAAATCTTTATTATCATTAACATTGGCTTATTTAAGGATTTCCGATTTTGAACGATTTTTTACTGAAAAGTCGTATATTCGGCTAATACACGTATAGGCTTATACACTGAAACATACGGTAATTAATTGTAATTGACAAATTTTTTATAAAATTTATGGAATTATTGTGTAAATCTCCTAAAGTAGTTTTAAAAATTCGCAAAAAAATATTTTTGAAGATGAAATTTTCCTGAATTCGTAATAGGGAACATAAAGGGTTGAAGGTCTAAGTAACAGAGCTAGTTTAGATTTGAACAGAATTAGTTAGAACGATAGTTTCACAAACTAAACTTTTTAAGGTCACTAAAAAAATTCAGACATATGTTACTCACACGAATTATGCATATTTTGTATATCTGTAATACTAGTGCATGTTACTTACTGGCATTCCTCGGGCCTAAGTTTAGAACTATCTGTGCAGTAAAAAAATTTTCCATTAAACAACTGAACGGCAACAACGGCAAAGATGAATTGAAAAAGAAGATATACAATGAGAATGTTGACAACATTTTTTAAAGATGTGACTACACAATCAAATACAGCCTGAAAGAGAAAAAATATATTTGTTATTACATTGTATAAGTTCATTAATAAATCAGATATGATAACGCCAACGTAACAAAGAAACAGTTCTAAATTTATTCATTTACAGGCATATTTGTTCACAATTGGAAATACCGAAATGAGAAATATATTTACAGGGTGTGTATCTCCTTCAGAGCCGATGTATCCTACAGGGTAAATATCTTCACAATTTTTTTTAATTCATATAAATAATGTAAAAAAAAGAAAAATCGTGTGAATGGAGCCAAATCGATAGCAGAACAAAACAATATACCAATTTATTTTTTATGGCGCTCTTTTTAATGAGCTACTTGTTATATAAAAATGGCTTGTGACCAAAAAGTACGAAAACATAAATAATTTTACGCTGTGTTAAGATATAATTTTGAAGTGTCCATCAAAAGGAAAATATTAATAAACATATACGGATATCAATTTGAGATGACACTTCAGAAATTTTTTCGTCTGATGACGACTGGTTTAGTTAGTCAAAAGCGCTTGGGTGTCAACTTTTAACATCTTCAATGGTTTTTATGTATCCAAAAACTTTTTCATATATTTTAGTGTCTTTTAAGTAAGATAAATTATAATGTCGATTTTTGTATGTTTAAATATTTACGTAATATCAAGGTGAATCTGAAGTTTCGAAAATTATAGCTAAAATGCATTTTTATAACCAATGATTCATTTCCAAAAAAATTCACGGATTATTTTAAATAAACATCAATTATTCCATTTCCTAGGGACATAAAAATTTTTCTATAGAAAAGAATGGAATTTTAGAAGTTTTCCAAGTATATAAAAGAATTCTATACATTATTTTCCCTTTGAATGTTTAAACACATTACTTCTACTAATGTACATCGGTAAGAAAAGGCTATACCTTCAATTTAGGCACTCGTTTGATGGTTTTGAGTGGTCGAAGCACTCTCAGCACTCGTAAAGATTTGATAGTACTAAGGTTTTGGCCTGTACTACTCCCACTGCAAGAAAAAGAATACCAAGAATTAATTAGGTCAAAAAATAACACAAAATACAAGAGAAGATTGGAGGCCAAATCTATGACCAATTTAGTAACAAAGTCATATGTCTCCTTCAAAAATATGTATGTCATCTTTTCATGCTTGCTTATGCAGCGCAACAATTTGGATTTCAAATATTTTTTTTTCATTTCGACAGTATAAAAATTTAAATTGAGTGATGATGAGAAAATAAAAAAATAAAAAAAACATTGCCCAGTTAAACTGATGGCATTTAACTCACATGCTATTCATATTAATTGTATATAGCCTTATTTTTTCAAGAAATAATGCCTCTGAAGAAACAAATGAAGATTGTGGGTGGGTAGTCCCTTTTTATCCTTAATTCTAATCTCCCCTTTAAACTAATCAGGGAACACCTTATCATAATGAACCTACATCCAAAATTCAAAGCAATCGAATAATTCTACATAAAAATCTGTTTATTTAATTTAAGAGATATTATCCCACGTTTACCTCTGTATACTTAACCATCAGACACCTTAAAAGCATTCAGGTTATTAGAAAGAGCCTATATCCAAAATTTGAAGTAAATCGGATAATTCTGCATAAAAATCTGTTTGTCTAATTTAAGAGAGAAAGGTAATTGCCAGTTTCCCCCTTCATATTTAACAAAAGAACTCCCAAATCAATCAGGGAGGCATCTTATCAGTATGAACCTATATTTAAATATCCATATGAACCGGTAAGTTCTCAATGAAAAACCCATTTACTTCAATTAAGAGGGGTAACTCCCTAATCCTCCCTTTATATTTAATCAATGAATCTATAAAACAAATCAGCGGAATGCCTTATCAGAATGACCTACATCCAAAATTGAAGCAAATCGGTAAATTCTGCGCGAAAAACCCATTTACCTAAATTAAGAGGGGGTATTACGCATTTTCCCCTTTATATGGTCTCCTTCTAAACGGTTATTATCGTTTTTATAGGTTAAGAGAATACAATTAAATGGTAACAATAGCTCTGAAATTTAAAACCCTTTAAACAGTCATTTTTCAAAGTTTGCTAATATGTCAGTTATGATTGCATATGCTAACAACAATATACAATAAATAAATAAAAGAGACAGAACTACAGATTTAAATTTTAAGACTGAATTGATTACCTGAAGGCAAAGGCCACTAAAGCACATATCACAACTATAGCATCCAAAATATTCCATGGATCTCTACAATAAGAACCTGGATGGAAGATAATACCTTGATCTACAACCTGAAATATTCAATTCTGAATTACTGAGGGTAAAAAAATGTGTAATTTAAAACAATTTTTTCTTTTTTTTTTTTAAATTTCAAATATTTTTCAAAATGTTTCAATTTTAAAAACACATTTGTAGGTTATTTCTGTTAGCCAGGCGCCACTGATAGTTTAGAATTATGGCCATAAATTTTTTAGTAAAATATATTTTTTATTTTATTTCTTTGAGGCCAAAATGAAAATCGCATCTTTTTTATTATCAAGTAGAACGTTTTCTGACACCACAACAAATTTTAAAGTAGTACATTCAACACTTTTTTGGAAAAATGTACCGAACAACCATAATTTCAAAAAATATGTCAAATGTTAAATAGTCTTTTAAATTAATTTACGCATGAAATTAATTTCTTTTAACGTATATATGGATTATAATACGTAGTCTATTTTCTGCAAAAAAATTTCGATTATGTACAAAAAATTGCTTTATTTTACTCGTCGAAATGTTCTATATGCCCTTAAGTATGAGCTTTACTGTCAGAATCTGCAAAATTATACATTTAATTAACCTTTAAATGTTTCAATCCCTCCACTTTGAATTTTGTTGTGCAAAAAATTCCAGAATTCTTTTGTGTTTTCGGCAAAATTCTAATTTTTACAAACATAAAATAAAGCGAAGTTACACAAACACATTCAATAGATTTATCAACATTTTGATCATGCCAGAATGGCGAAATGAAAGCCAGAAAATCAGTGTGAAATGAATCACGGAAAGATTACAATTTAGATAACGGAAACGAAATAATAGTTGGTGTTTCATCACTGGCGTCCATTTAATAGAATAGAACCCATTATTATTAGAATTTGTTATGATGCTTTTAGTGGAAATGAAAAGTTTTGATACGTTCACTTTTTATCATTTTAAATTTTGTAAGAAAGTTCATGTTTTCCCAAAGGGCAAAACAGTAAAAACATCCACTGAAAAAAAATCTGTAAAGTTACTAAAATTTTTCTAGGAAACTGGGATTCCTAGAAATTTTTATGTAACGGAAACAGCGAAAATTCATGTTACAGATTTTTTTTACAGTGTAGTAAACACATTGATTGATAAATTCGGGAATTGTACACATATATAGCAAGTTCTGATAAAAATAAAATTTTATAAGTAGCAACAAAATATAAGTTGAATATACGATGCTTTTAGTGGAAATTAAAAGTTTTGATAAGATCACTTTTTATCCTTCTAAATTTTGAAAGAAAGCTCATGTTTTCCCAAAGAGCAAAACAATAAAGACATACACTGTAAAAAAAAAAAATCTGTAAAAATAATATAATCTTTCTAGGAAACTGGGATTCCTACAACTTTTTATGTAACGGTAATAGCGAAAATTCATGTTACAATTTTTTTTTTTTTTTACAGTGTAGTAAACATATTGATTGAAAAATTCAGGAATTTTATACATATATCGCAAGTTCTGATAAAAATAAAATTTTATAAGTAGCAACAAAATATAAGATGAATATAAGATGCTTTTAGTGGAAATTAAAAGTTTTGATAAGATCACTTTTTATCCTTCTAAATTTTGAAAGAAAGCTCATGTTTTCCCAAAGGGCAAAACAATAAAGACATACACTGTAAAAAAAAATCTGTAAAGTTACTAAAATTTTTCTAGGATACTGGGATTCCTAGAACTTTTTATGTAAGGGTAACAGCGAAAATTCATTTTGCAGAATTTTTTTACAGTGCAGTAAACACATTGACTGATAAATTTGGGAATTGTATACATATATCGTAAGTTCTGATAAAAACAAAGTGTCATAAGTAGCATCAAAATATAAGTTTAAAAAGTCGTAAAAATAATTCATACATAAATATTTACATGCAAGTGAATAAAAAATAAAATAATGACATGTCATAAGGAAAATCATTTTTCATCTGAACTTAAATAAATTGTAAAGTTACTAAATATTTTCTAGAAAACTGGGATTCTTAGAATTGTTTATGTGATGGAAACAACAAAATTTCATGTAACAGATACACGTTTGCAATGTAAATCATAAAATGTAAGGTTACTAAGAATTTTTTAGGAAATATGGTTGCCTAGAACTTCTTATGTAACTGCAAGCTGGCATACAGATTAAATTTTAGTAAGATTATTGCAATTTTAGAAGATTCTTTTGTAAAGTTACAGATTTATGCAGCTTTTCAAAAACTAGTCTTCTAACAGATAATGCTTCAAATACTTACTTTAAGATATTGTGATACCTCCATAATAGAATTTATGTAGTTTATATGTTTAAAAGTTTGTACTTTTTCTATCTTTTATTTTTCTGGTTTAACATTTTCTAGTACCCAAAAGTTATTTTAAGAGATATTAGTAGTTAAAGTTTGTTATTATTGTTCCAATGGAAAAGTTCTGTTAGGAGTAAAAACTATACCCAGGAATTTAATCATCTTTCTAAATATATATTTGTTGGAAGCTCCCCGTATGCAGCCTGCATTTATTTTCTTGACTAATTTTTTATGGTTTATTAGGCCATTATAAATTCAGAGTCAGTCTCAGATATACTTTAAATCAGAGGGATCTCTGAAATTACTATTGACCCTTTTGCTGCATCGTCACTCTACCGCTTTTATAGAAAACGATTACTTCACAGTATTACATAGCATTCTCATGGGTCAAAATAAGGATATTCTATAAAAGCAGGGGAGTGATAATACAGCAAAAGGGTCAAATTTTTTACAGTGTATTTCGAAAATATTTAATAACCCTATCATTTCACAACGGTTAAAAAAAAAAAAAAAAAAAAAAAAAAAAAAAAAAAAAAAAAAACTGCGTTGTTTGGAATATTTTTACGGTTTTACCCAAGGATTGGGTAATTTAAGATTTATAAATAATCATTTCTAAACTGGGAGGCGGCAGCACAGACAATTACCTCATTGAGTTCACGGATGAAAATCTAGGATTAGTTAAATTTTGATTCGCATATTCAAACGCAATCG
The DNA here is from genome assembly GCA_964019185.1 of Maratus speculifer. NCBI lineage: Eukaryota > Metazoa > Arthropoda > Arachnida > Araneae > Salticidae > Maratus > Maratus speculifer. The sequence goes on from OZ025300.1 coordinate 29,224,964, forward strand.
GTATGCCACATCATATCTTGGAGGAAAACACCTAAAAACCTGATTTTAACAGTTAACTCGCAGGTTTACCTTTGTGCTTTCCTGCACCGAAAAGTATGAAAACATGGAGGTTTGGGAGCAGGGAAACATAATAGTAAATCCAAGAGTCAATCATTAAAATCGGGTTTTTAGGTGTTTTCCTCCAAGATTTGATTTGGCATACTGATTGCGTTTTAATATGCGAATTGAAATTTAACTAATCCTAGATTTTCACCCGTGAACTCGATAAGGTGATTGCCTGTGCACTCTCAAAAAAACTTCCGTCTTTTCACAGAAAATGCACTGGCAGCACTGCTGCCAGAAATTGTCTGTATATTGACGATTTTCTGTTTATTTTTTTCTCTGTCAAAAGAGGAAAAATATCCGTCACTTGAAAAAAGTTTGGAAAAAATCAATGCGGAAGAGGCGGGGATCGAACCAAGGACCCCAGGATTACCAGACCAACGCTAATCCACGGCGCTACGGCTACTCATGATGATTGTGCGTTAAAATAGAACTCTTCATTTCATATGGTGTGGGTTGGTGTATTTCGTTAAAAAGCTTTTAATTATGCAGTTAATCTCGGAAAGATTTCATCTTTAATGAAACTGTGGCTGGGTTTTTTTTTACGTTTAGTATTAATATAGTATAAAAATGTGAATTTTAAATATATTACGTAGAATGTTAGAGAAAAAACATGGATGTTCTATTTGTGAGAATTTTTGAACGAATAAAGAAAGTAATTGTTATTTATTTTTAAATTCGAAAACATTTTTGTCTTTTAAAACTAAATTAGACATTTTAATCAATAGAATATTTTTGTTTTTCATTTTAAAAATAAATTCGAACTTATTACTAACAGACCCAATGCGCATGCGTGCTGGATAGAAACGGAAACTTTCCCTCATTTTTCGACGCTCGGAATGAACTCACAGAACAAATACGTTTTCTGGGAGAACAGAAATTATTTGTGAAAAAATAACGATAACTTAGTGTATATTGACGAATTTTTCTGACAGTGTGCTGCAGCCTACCGGTCTATTATTAATAAAAATGTAATCTAATAATAATATTTTTAAAAGATATTTATTATTCATATTATCAACTTATTATCAGATATAATTGCATGTGGAATTTTGGCGGTGACTACGTGCATTATTTCCGTTATTATGTAGTAAAAACAAAAACGGAACTTAAAATGGAAATAATGCACATAACAATGGAAATAATGCATATAACAATGGATATAATACAAGTAGTAATTGTCAAAAAGCCATGCGTAATAATGTCTGATAATAAATTGGTAATATAAATAATAAAATATTAAATAACAGTCATTAAAACTGAAGATATGCAAAAAGCTATGCGTAATAATTTCTGATAATAAATTGGTTATATAAATAATAAAATATTAAATTACAGTAATTAAAATTGAAGATATACAATATCTAATTTTAATATTTAAAAGATATTACGGCATAAGATTAATTGCAGGGTATATAGGCAAAATTACGCTAAATTATGTTAGACATTGTGACTTTAAGGAACAATTAATAATAAGATACGCAGCTTTACCTCGCTATCCCTTACAATGAGTGCAATAAGAAAGAATATGTCTTACCTTTAAAACCATTTCCACCGTAAACACACCAGTGAATGCATAATCAAAGTAGTTTAAAATTCTATTCCACTCTGAATCTTCGAGGACTGGATCTTCTGCCGCTAATGATATGCTACTCAAGGAAATGATGATCATAATGAAAAGGTCGAAATAGCGCATATTTACAACGTAATGTGCTGCACATCGGATGCTGTAATACACAAAGAAAAAAGAATAAGAGGTTAGACTTTCAAAGTATAGGATTAGCATAAATGAATGATCAGGTTATCAAAATTTATACTTTCAAATGCACATTTTAATAAGTAATATATGGAAATAAAGAAAAACATTCCAAGTTTCTTTTTCCCAGCTACAAATATTCCATGCGTGAAGTCAGAGTGCGTACGCATCATGGGACTCATTTCGGATTTTAAATGTTTTAGCACCAGAAATGTCGTAAAGATGAAGATTTAATTTTTTCACTATGAGGTAAATACTACTTTATAAAATTTCTGATAAAATATTCTTGACAGTCCTTTCAGTATACGAGCCTTAGAAATGGTTAAATAAATGATGATAATAATGAAAAGTTCAAATTATAGCATATATGCAGTGTAATGTGACGCACATAGAATGTAGTTATGAAAAAAAAAACATACAGGGTGGATCATAAATTCGTGCAAGCTTTAAAAATCCATAATAAAAGAAGTAATGCTCGGAAAAAATTTCGGTTTGCACTAGTATGATCAGACGGATTTTGGATTTTTTCCCATATATAATAAAAAATGATTCCAAAAATAACCGATAGAGGGCGCTTACACACCATATTGGGACGTTTTATGTAATTAGGCAAACACAAATAGACAATGAAACAAATCACACTAATATGACATTGTGCATTTATTATAAGGTAGTAAAGATGCCCAACATGCAAAACTTTTGCAATGCAATATTTGTAGATTTACCATTTTTGTAGAAAAGTTTAACGACCAGTGGTTGATTTGGTAACGATAGCATGCTGCCGATATCGAATGACGAATTCATCTCCAGCTAGGAGTTTTACTGCTAGCCTGATTTGCATAAAACCCCTCAATATGACGTTCGAGTGCCCTCTATCGGTTACTTTTGGAATAGTTTTTTATTATACATGGAAAAAAAATCCAAAATCCGTCTAATCATACTCGCGCAAATCAAAATTCTTTTTGAGCATTACCTTTTTTACAATGGATTTTTAACGTTTGCACGAATTTATGACGCAGCCGGTAAATATATTATATTTTAGTAGAGCTGTATGATAGATTTTAAATTTTCAAATGAGTCCAACTTTTTTTTCAATTTCAACTATAACTAATCAAAGCCAGGAACTTTTCAGCACCACCTCGTAATGTGCTGCATATCGGATGCTTTAATACAGAAAGAAAAAAAAGTTCCTCAAAAATGCGGTTTGTATAAATATTGAACCACTGGGTTTTAAAAATTTATGTTTTCAAGATTATTATACATGTGAGAGGCAACGGAGAGGGTTTTTCTCCGTTGCCTGGAAGAATCTTTTCAGCACTGCTTCATAATTAAGTTTATTATTTAATTATTATTATTATTATTTTTTATATATATTATGTATACTATTTTTCAGGTATATTCATGTGTGTTTATAATTGTAAACTATTTTTTATTTTTATGTATTTTTATTTTATTTTATTTTATTTTATATTATTTATTTATTTATTTTTTTTTATTATTATTATTACTAATTTATATATTTTTTGCGTACATTTTATTTCATTTTAATCTCTCCTTTTAGTTAATTTTTTAATTTACCCCGCTTTTTTCCCATTTCCCTTCCCCCCTTCTTCCTTTCCTCTCCTTCATTGTCTATCTAGTTTTGTTTATGCTCTTCCGTGATTGGCTGTTGCCTTCTTCTTTCCTATTGGCTGTTCCTTCTGCTTGCTCCCTCTCCCTCCCGCATTCCCCTTCAGTCGTGCCGCTACATTCATTGTGGACGCACGTCTTTTTTGCGCCTGACGAAGAAAGACTAAGTTCTTTCGAAAGGCCTTGCGCAGTTAACTTATTTTATGGTGTTTAAAGAAGTTTTTTTCATTTCAATTGTGTATAACACCAGTTTTAATTTTATACATTGACAATAAGCAAGTAACGTTTTCAAAATATAGGATTAACACGAATAAATGACTGGATTTCAAACATTTATTTTTTAAAAGTTATTACAGATACTTTTATAATAAGTGTTACATGAAAATAAAGAAAACCTTATAATTGCTTTTACTAAAAGTGTACCTAAATAAGTAAAAATTGCATTCAGAGAAAATGTGTTAAAAAGGTTTACATAGATACAAATGTTACTATATTTTACGACTTAAAATCTCTGTTTAGGAGTTTGTACATTGTGAAACTATATAAAACGATTGTTTGCGGGAAATGTTCTGAATCTGTTACAGGTTTCAAACATAAAATTGAAAAACTGAAGCATATCCTCTGTGTTTTTACATTATGCCTCTACATTTTAAAAGAAATATTTTTCAGTTTAAAGAGTAAAAAAATTATAATGAAAAAAAAGTTTCTAAAAATTCTTTTCTTGATACTTGCGATTTTTTTATACGTAAAAGATGACCATAATTAAATTTACAATACTCAGAGGGTTCTGTAGCGCAAACTAAGTGAGATAAAATGTTAAAATTTGCTAGAATATTAAATAAGACGTGGGAGGGTAGGTGAAGGATTCAGTGAAAAAAAAAATTAGTTCCAAAAGTCACCGCTGCAAGAAAATGTGCGAGAATATGCGACGCTGTGTAATAAAAAAGTGAGCTTAAAAAAATGCAGAATCAATACTAAAATTTATTAAATGTGTTCAATGAAAGATCATTTTATTTCATTATTGATTCTGCATTTTTTAAAATTAGCTTCTTTGTTACATATCACCCCATTTTCCTTAGCAGTGATTTTTGAAACTATAATTTTGCGGGAATTATTCATACTCTATCTTTTTTAACCTTTTAATAAATTTAACAACATTCTCTAAATTAATTCGCAACCGAACATCTGAATACTGCAAGTTTAATTAAGCCATCTTGTAATTTAAAAAGAAAAAGGTTGTTAAAACATTTAATTACATTATAAAAGAATCATTAACCCTTAAATGCATATTGTTTCATTTTCGATACCATAAGTGTTCCCGATTTATTGGGGGTTTTATTCACATATTCCGTATTCTCACCAGAAATTTAAAAGAGCAATTTTCGCTTTACTTAACGACAGCCTATTCGTATTTAAATAAAGAAAAATTTACTATTTAGATTTTTCTGGTATGAATTCTGATTCTTTGAATTGCGCATTTTTTGGAACGCGTTCTATCCTATGCATTTAAGGGTTAATAATTCACTTATTTACCAAAATGAACTGCACATTATATGGAAATTATCCTTTTCTATTGCATTATTTTTTATAAAATAAATTAATTGTAGCAGTCATATAATAATGGGTAGAATTGGTAAATTTTAGTAGTAGTCAATAGGCAGTTTTTCTAGTTTTAGAAGTGACTACTTTCTATAAACTAGTGGCCACTTTTTTTATTTCAAAGTACTAATCAGTAAACTTCAAAAAAAAAAAAAAAAAAATCTTTTAGTATTACTAAAAAAGGGATAGCCTAATTAAGTACACTGGTGTCCAAAATTTAAGCATAATTGGTAATTAAGTAATTATTTTTAAGTAATGAAAGAAATATGAATCGGAATGTGCTGAAACTCCAGGTGTGTAAACAAAATAGTACGCGTCACATATTTTCGCGAAGAGTTTTCTCCGAAATCGAACAGGGGACCGTCAACAAATTGAAAAAGAACGAAGATCTTTTGGATAAACCTGTCAAAACTAATGTAGCAAAAGCGTTCAAACTGCACATTATGATTAATTGGCTTATTGTAATGTACTGTGTTAATTTTTACAAGGATAGCATGTATACTCGTAGAGAAATTAAGGTTTTTATAAAAACAGTCCTAAGTTTTTTGCTTATAATTTGCAGAGTTCTTAATATAAAACAGTGTTCTTTTTTGAAAAAATGACAAACATCATTGTACACAATACCCTGTCATCAGAATTAAAAAATAATAAAAATTGCATGAAAAATGAGCAGGTTTACTAAATAATTTTTTACTGCGCATGCGTGAAAGCTATTAAAATTTCATTTGCATGTTATGTTAGTTAAATGTATAGAGCAACTTTTGTGAAAGTCTCAAAAACATAGCTTAAAAATTCTGAAAATTATCGTTGATAGAATGATATCAAAATCCTTTATTCCCTAAATGAAGCAAAAAGATGAGGGGCTGTATCCATATTCCATTGTTTAGTGCCTACACAATATTGCACGTACAACTATATTTAGGTAAAACCCCTGATTTTTTTGCTTCCTTTAGGAATAACGGATTTTGAGTTGATTCTATAGGCTCCCATTTTCAGAATTTTCAAGCTATGTTTTTGAAACTTTTACAGAAGTTGCTCTATACATTTAGCTAACACAATATGTAAATGACATTTTGATATCGTTGACGCATGCGCAATGAAAAATTATTTACTAAACATACTCATTTTTCATACAATTTTTATTATTTTTAAATTCTGATGACAGGGTGTTATGTACAATGATGTTTTTCATATTTTCAGAAAAGAACATTATTTTATAATAAGAACTCTGCAAATTATAAGCAAAAAACTTGGAAAAATTTAGGACTGTTTCTATAAAAACCTTAATTTCTCTACGAGTATACATGCTATCCTTGTAAAAATTAACACAGTACATTACAATAAGCCAATTAATCATAATGTGCAGTTTGAACGCTTTTGCTACATTAGTTTTGACAGGGTTATCCAAAAGATCTTCGATCTTTTTCAATTTGTTGACGGTCCCCTGTTCGATTTCGGGGAAAACTCTTCACGAAAATATGTGACGCGTACTATTTTGTTTACACATCTGGAGTTTCAGCACATTCCGATTCATATTACTTCCATTACTTAAAAATAATTACTTAATTACCAATTATGCTTAAATATTGGACACCAGTGTATGTTAATATAAATATATTTCAAACAGAAAAAAAGTGGATTTTTAATGCAATGCAAGAAAATTTTATTCTCTCTTTTTAGAAAAATTTCCATAACGTTGCAACTGAAAACAATATTATAGTAGCCATTTTTTCTCATTGAGTGGCGCTGCGGCAGGTGGCAAGAATTAATTTTATTCTTTATCAGGCAGACATTAATTACAGCAGTGCTTTCTTTTTGTATCATTCAATTTAAATCATCATCAGGGCCCGTTTTAGACAGTGGGGGGGGGGGGGTCCTTGGGCAAACATTATTAGGAGCCCCTTCCTTCTATCTTAAAAATTTTCGTAAATTATACTGAAGTAACTAAAACTAAAATTCATACCTATTGTACATGTACATAAATTTCATACCAAGTACTATTCATATCGATATACATAATAACAGAAGAAAAATAGCTTTAAGAAACTATAGAATGTAATTTTTTTCGGTTACAAAAAATATAAGGATAAATGTAAGGCCTTAAAGGGGCATGGGGCACGGAAACAGAGGGGGTAGGAGAAGAAAACCCCTTAAAACTGTAGAAAAAAATTGTCACTTTTGGCCCATTTTTTTTATCATTTTACACTCTTTTAACGAAAAACTTATAAACTTATATCTGTCTTTGGGGGAGGGCGGCGCTCAAGCCGGGGGACCCGAGGCAATTGCTTCATCCTCCTGCAATAATCAGGCTCTGATTATCATTCATAAACGAAGTAAAAGAAAACACGGAAGAAAAAAAGTAGTCAGCATAATTCCTTACGGATTGGTTGGAGAGCAAATAAACATGGAAGAGTATGGAAGCATTGGTCTAGGACCCATAATGTCATCATCATTTTTATCTGCGTCTTGAGCTTTGTCTTCATCTGCAAATGAATAAACAAACCAATGTAAGTAAACAGTGCATTAGAAAGATTTTTTCTTTTAAATCTGGTATTACAGCAGCATTTTTACAAACATACAATTTGCCCATAAACGAATGTCTCAGTGGTATATTCTAATAGATAAATTCAGAATATTTTTAACAAATTATACATCAAATTGAAGATATTAGACTGTATGAAGTTAGGATGAAGCTGCACAGACAATTACCTCATCGAGTTGGAAGTTGAAATTCCAGGATAAAACTCCATCAGCATATTAAAATGCAACTGTTCTGTCAAATCATATATTTTTGGAAAGCATCTGCAGACCCGAATTTAGAGATTAATAGGTAGGTTTATCATTGTGTTTTCCGACACCCAAATGTATGAGAACATGGAGGACTGAGAGTAGGAAAACACAATGGTAAACTAAGAGTCAAACACTAAAATCGGGTTTTCAGGTGTTTTTCACCAAGATATGACTTGGCTGACCAGTTGCATTTTAATATGCGAATCAAGTTTTAACTAATTCTGGAATTTTAAGATTCCAACTCGATGAGATGATGGTCTGTGCTGCCATCTCCTGGTCTGTAAATTAACCTAATTTTTCATGCAAATGTTCAATATGAGCACCTTTAGTTATGCGGTACATACTCAACCTAAAATCTATTTTTTCTCACAATTCATTTAAAAAATTAAGAATCATGGAAACAATAGCTTCTTCTCTTCTGTGACTTAACTGTAGAAAATCATTAGGTAGAGGCGGAACGATCTTTTATAAAGATTTAATGGTTTTAAAAATAAATATATTTTCATAAAAGTAGATAACAGACTAAAAAATAAATAAATAAAAGACTTCAGATATTTCATAAGTGCCCCCTCTCTCCCCACTAAAGGGATAATGTTCTATATGTACAACCCCTCGAAAATTGAAAGAAAATAACTTCCAATGTTACAATAACTCTGCACGGAATTATGATCACCAATCAAAAAACATTCGGTAAAATACAGTAGAACTCCAATTTTCCAATTTAATGACAAATTTTAATTGCTCAGATTCACGTATATTAATTTTTATGTTGAATTATTATCGTTTCAGAGATAATTTTCCTCTATTTTGAGAATTTTCAAATGCTCTAAATGCCCTTTTTTAGCTAAAAACATATTTTTTTTAACGCCGCCATTTTTAATATACTCTACCAATAAGCGTTTATTAAAGAATTACACATTTACGATGATTTTGAAAAATGATTAAAACCAAATATGTTCCACATGACGACCATCATTTTCGGTACCATCTGGAATCGTAAAATTCCGCAGTGACAAAGGTGTAATCTCGAAAATGCTAAGAATATGTTTTGAAGTGCTATCTTAAAAAACAGGTGAAGCCAATAAAAAAATTCATAAACTATCGTAAATATATCTAAATGTGTAATTCATAAAAAACGCCCTACGATGGCGAAAATTTAAACTCTTTTTTTTCCGTTTAAAGAAATCGCCATCCCTTTATTATTTCCGTCACATAATTTTATAACTTTCTAAACAACATTTACATCTGTAGACAACTTTAAAATGTAATTGTTTAATTGTACACAATTTCTCTATGGCGGCAAAATTTTGAACTTTTTATTTTCATTTAAAGAAATTTCCATCCTTTTAATATTTTTTCCGCAAAATTTTATAAATTTCCAAACTACACTTTCATTTGTAGACAATTTTAAAATATAGTCGTTTAACTATGGACAAAACGCCCTATGGTGGCAAAATTTTGAACTATTTTTCCCCGCTTAAAGAAAATTTCACACTTTCATGCAATTTAACTTTAATATGACGTTTCATACAATGTTAAAGGAATTCCCATGCCTTTATTATTTCCTCCACAAAATTTCATAACTGTCTAAGCAACACTTTCATATGTAGACAACTTTAAAATATAGTCGTTTAATTTTGAATGAAACGGCCTATGGCGGCGAAATTTATAACTTTCTTTTTCCCCGTTTAAAGAAATTCCCATCCCTTTTATTATTTCCTCCACAAAACTTCACAATCCTCTAAACAACATTTTCCTCTGTAGACAACTTTAAAATATAGTCGTTTGATTATGGTCAAAATGTCCTATAGGAACAAAACATTATCGTATTTACTCGTGTATAGGGCGCACCCCTACTTTACAAGTAAAAATGGCGATTTCTTAAAATCTCGCATATAAGGCGCACCATAAATTTCATACGCTAATGAAGAATGACCAAATGAATTTCAGTAAAAAAAAAGTCGAAACAAATGTTACACCAGACCTGTAAACAAGACGAAAATGCATTTTTTGACTTCGGCTTGTAAGAGAATGACGGGAAATAGCAATGAGTGACGGTAAAGAGAATTGCTAATTAGCGTTTAGATAATGTCATTAGCTCTGTTGTATAAAAACTGTAAGGAGTGAAATAAATATGCAGTAATACTTCAATTAAGTAACATTTTTCGAGTTTTAATATCTTCTTTGAATAATTTCTTGTTTCATATGTATATAGTTCGACTGCATCCAACAGTAAAAAAATATTCCGTGTATAAGGCGCACCTAGGAGTTTTGCCCTAATTTTTTGGAAAAAAAGTGCGCCTTATATACGAGTAAATACGGTATTATCATTATTATTATTATTTTAGTTTAAAGAAATTCCCATCCCTTTATTATTTCCTCCTCAAAATTTCAAAATTTTCTAAAGAACACTTCCTTCTGTAGACAGCTTTAAAATATGATCGTTTTATTATGGCACCCTGTACATTGTTCATTACAACAGAAACGTGTGAAACGTCTTCTATCGTGGTCGATAATGTCCCCTGACATTTATCCGCATGACTTTTCCAAAGGCAATATGAAAGGTCAACTTTAAGCACCCCAAGTGATGTGGATCGTAATAAAAAAATGTTTAAACTTTCATCAAGTTATTGACAAAAATAAGAATATATTATCTTTATTGAAATACGGAAAACGTTACCCCATTTCATATTTTCTAAATAAAAACATTTGCATGTTGTATGCGTTCACAAGTACAAAAAATTCATGAATGTGTGTGAAAATATCGTTAGTTTGGAGTTTAATCTTAAGTGCATTACTGTACAGAAGAAAGTTTTATAAGTACCGAAATTTGAGAAACGTTATTTATTTGAAATTATTCAAAGAACTTTAAGACGTATTTTCAGAAATGAACTTCCGTTTTAACAACTGTATTAGACTTTAATATGCAGAGTTCAGGACAATAGAATTTCTAATGAAGTGTCTCCTGTCGTGGTCGATATTGTCCCCTGACATTTATCCGTGTGACTTTTCGAAAGGTAATATGAAAGGTCAAATTTGAGTACCAACAGCTGATATGGATCGCAATAAAACATTGTTTAAACTTTTATCATGTATTTCGATAGAAAATGAGTGCCTAGATATTGATTGTTCCAAGCAATTCATTTAAAGCATTAGTTAAAAAATGAATGCCTAAGATGCTTAAAAAGTCCCCATAGATTTAACATTACCATCCGGGTTATATGGAAATTACCAAAAAACTTAACCAGATTATCTTTTTTTTTCTTCTAGTTTTGCATCTCAAGTGATGGGGAATTAAATAAAAATTTTAATTATTGTTATACAATCGAACTTCGATTTAATGATTAAAAAGAGTCTCTTGAAAATAAATGGTCGTTAAATCAAGAAGATCGGCAAATAGAGGAGTACGTTAGATAAATTAAAAAGCTCTTAAAGATGGTTTTTTATGCAGGTTGCTTTTTGTCACTAATGAATACCAGGTTATTCAAAAGTTTCAAAATATATAAAAATTTGATAATTGATAAAATCTATATAAGGTGGTCTGGGGATAATAACGCCAACTGCTAATATTATGCATAATTATGAAATAAACTGGTAAATGACACCCAAGTGCTCTGCGCAGAAGGGTTTTGAGTCATATAAATCGCAAAAAACAGCTTCAAGTTAATTTGTTTCATTTTTAGGTCTTATTGTTTTTACAAGCAACTAAAATTAACGCTTGATCTAAAATTTGCGATTTACGTTTTGTGATGTGAAGACTATTTTTTTAATCCGGAAATACTTTGTTAATTACATAAATTTGTAGTACATTTCATGGACTTTCAAAATGTTGTTGAAGATTTTGGATATCTTCTCGAGATAATTTGTAATTTAAAATGTACAGCGCAATAACTATAACGGGGTAATAACGCCAATCCTTGGCATTAATACCCCGGTTGATTCCCTACAGTGGCCGAGATACACCCTTAATACTGATTCAAATAAACACAGTTAAAACTGTGCAATGTTTCTAATAATTCTATTTAAGCGGTCATTTTTTAAGCAAAAAAGAAGCTCACGGTCTGATATTCTTTTGCCTCATCCTCCCCCCCAGACAACACCTTTATTTTTCTTACACTTTCACAAAAAATTGAACATTTTCAATAGCTTAGAATGGAACTTGTCAATTTCTAAGTTTGTAGAATTTGTATTTTTAGAATTGGGCAATCTACATGCAATTATTCCATCTTATTTCATAGTTTTGTTTGCATGGCGTTATTACCCATATAGGTGGGTAATAACGCCGAATAGCATTGGTCAAGAAATCACGCCATTACATTTTATGAATACATATCTGTTAAATTATTTTTTTTATATAGATAGTCAATGAGCTGCTGTATCAAATCATATATTTGTTTGAAAAATACAATCTAAAACTGAGCCGTGAAAATTGGTAGAACCTTAACGTGGCGTTATTACCCCAGGGTACCTTAGTAGCACGATGTGGTTTTCAACGTAGCAAAAACTGGTATTTAATATTTAATACGCGATTAACTTATATTATAAGTGATTAACTTATTTAATACGCGAAGTATTCAGCAAAGATATTTAATATATGTTTAATAACGTATTAAATGTTCAATAATTTCAAGCGTAATTTCATTGCTGAAAAATTAATTAGAAAATTAGTTAAATTGTAAATTGTTATTTTTTCACAAAAAAAAGGAAAAGAATGTCTCTATTTGTCATCAACAATTGGTACTACAATAATCTCAAAGCTATTGTCTGACATTACTTAAGCGATCATGATTTACCGCAAAAAACTTTTTCGCTATTGTGAAAATTACCTCCCTACGTCTGACAGCAATTGTTAGTAATGTTCTCCGTCAAACTGAATATTTGTAATCGTAATTTGTAATACAACTTGTATTGAACAAACGGGCGACACAAATGAAACCAAAATTGTTTGTGGCGACCAAAAATTGTTTGTGGAAAATGTAATTATGCTAGTAATTGAAATTTCGTCGTTTAAAATATCACATATATTTCTGGCCATTGCTTTGAAAGGCGAATCATGATATGCTACTATCTATATTTTTATGAGTTATTGAATTTTTTTTCCTCACTTTTGAATCGACCAATATATTCAAACTGAGAAAGTTCAATAATTTAAATATACTTTGAGAGGGGTATTCTGGTCGTTTTAAGTAATCACATAAATCCTTAAATGCGTGAGATATTTTTATATAAATACTAATATTATACAGGATGTCCATAAGATGATGTCTCAGCTATAAATCGCAATAGTATACTGTAAAAAAAAAAAAAAATCCGTAAAGTTACTAAAAGTTTTCTTCAAAACTGGGATTCCTAGAACTTTTTATGTCACGGTAACGGCAAAAATTCATGTAACAGATACAGGTTTGCACTGAAAATAAAAAAATCTGTAATGTTACTAAGGGTTTTTTAGGAAACAGGCATTCCTAGAATTTTTTACGCAATTGCAACCCAGATTACGGATAAAATTTTAGTAAGATAACTTCAACATTAGTAGATTCGTCAATAAAGTTACAGATTTCTGTAGCTGTAAAATATTAGTTTTGTAGATTTACATTTTTTTTTCTTGTACAGTATACAGATAAAATGTTCGTAAGCATGCAGTTTTCAGCAACTTCACATCTATAAAATTACAGATTTTTTTAAGTATATCAATTGTATGCTTTGTAAAATGTTGGATTAAGGTCACAAATGAAGAGCAACTCAAACAGTTTTAGAAAAGAATCGAGTACTAAGAGAGTACTGCTTTATTATTGACTCTTTTATAGTGCCACAGACACAAAATGATGACTCCTGAGCTTAAAGCGTTATTGCTGGGCTGAAGGTTTAAAAACGGTCAGAGCCATGCATTTTTTCCCCTTGGGGCTTTATAAAAGATCGTGTTTTTTATATAGTTATTCTATAAAGTTACTTTTACTTCCAAAACAGATTTCGAAATTGAAAGTAACTTTATAAAAAATATCTACGACCAAAATCGAAAATGTAAACAAGGAGCGATCTTGAGAGGGACCTCATCTATGCAATGCAAAATAAAAATTATTTAAAAATGTCAAGATGCAAAAGAGTTATTACAAAAATGCCTCCCCAGAGGAATAGCTTTAGCTCACGAGTTTTTTCGCGGGCAGGGACAGAGGCTTTACAGAATAGCAAACTCACAGATTGCGTCTTCTACTATAGCTTTGGAATTGCCTGCAGCGCCATCTGTTGTTGAAAATTTTAACTAATTTCGAAAGTTGTATGCCTGAAAATTTACTGTAGTCCCAAACATATTGCAACAAACAATGTGTATTTCTAACACTGCCCATTTAATTTTTTTGATTTTTTAAATATACCAGTCATTTTTTAAACACCCTGTATACATATATAAAGAATTTTTAGACACTGATAATGATATCATTAAGGGAGGGAAGATGTCCGAGGAATAATAACGTTTGATATCGCAAAGGAGGAAAGGTGTCTAAAACTGACAACTTTAATACGTACAGCACCAAAATATTTTAGGTAAAATTTTATTATTTAAAATATTTAAAAATATCTTTTATTTTGAAAAATAACTTACATACAAAATAGAAAATTGTCTTACCATTATCTGATAAATCAGTCGAATTTTTCTTATCTTCTAATTTATCACCTAAATTACTTGTGACTGCATTTCCTTTAGTCCTGTATTAAAAAAGAAAAAGATATACTTGTTATATTTGTTATTGCAATCATTAAAATCACAGACAACAGTTCATTTATGGATAAGAGATATATTAAAATACATAAAATATAATATAAATAGATAGAACGAGGCTGAATTGCGTAAAAACGATTGTATACTCAAAAAACTCAAATCTATATAAAAAGTATCTAAGAAATAAATATCAAATTTAAAGCAAATTGCTCCCTTTAATTTGTAAGAAAAAAAAAAAAACCCAGCTTCAACTACTTAAATAAAACAAAAATAACGATTTTTGATTTGTAACACTATTGCATTTGATGAACATTATACTAGCTTTAATAATGTGAAAACTTAGTGTTTAAATAACTATTATTTAAATTTAAATAGGAAGACTTAATAGCTTATTACTTTCATCCAGAACTTACCCATTTGTTCCATCTCCTAAATTGACTTGAGGGGAAGGAGGACAAATGTTGACTTCAGGAGGTTGAAGTCCCATCATCTCCTGCTTTGCTCTTTCGGCTTCAGCTCTCTGTAATTGAAAAGCACAATATTTGAATAGCATTGTATAAGACGAGAACTGTTGTTATCCTGAACATGTTTGATGGTTACTCTGCAACGGAAAACTTGATGGTTGTGATCAGTAGATATATTTTAGTAGACAAGTGTCAGCTTTCTGACGTAAATAAACAGGTAACTAATTAAGATTACTAATAGCTGATATTTTTATTTATTTATTTATTACATTTCGTATGTGTCTCTTTCTGCGTATGTGGGTTTAAAGCAATGTTATTCCTTATCTGGAAATTTATCGGAGCTATTATGTTTAGAACTTATTATTTGAATATGCTTATTGTATTAGTAATATTTTAGTTTATTTTCTATTCAAGAATGCAAACCAAGGAAATGTATAGATAAGACAAATCAAGAAATTGCCTGCAGACAGGTGAAAGCTATGGGAGAAGGAAGGTTTAGATAAAAGATAGTGCCCCTTGATGGCACCGGGGGAAACCGCTGGAATCTCTGAGAGAAAAATGGCAGACTTCTGACGTAAACATAGAGCTGTGAAGTAGTAAAACGTTCGATTCGTTTTCGGGTGTTGAGTGTAATGGGTTCCTGGAAAAGTTTGAGTCCTGCGCGGAGAAAGTCAATGCAAAAGGAAGTACCTGCGGAGTCCTATGATAAGAATAATTAGATACCGCAAGGTGGAAATTTTCTAATATAATATATTTCATTTCATCTACTATTGTTTTTATCTTATGAAACCATTTAAGTCCAAACTTAACTTTTTTTATGAATATCTTATTTTTGAAGAAATAAATTGTTGCACTTTTTTCTACTATGCTTTTTTTTTTATAACTATTGAGAGTACAAAGACTTCACTAGCTGCACCACATATCCAATAGCTGAAGTACAATCACTGGGCAGCTAAACTGGATTTACACTATGCTCGCCCTTGTTCGGCCCAGATAGCTCAAGCTATAGAGTAAACGGAAAGATTACAGATGCCGTATCCTGTAAAAATGGTTGGCAATATGAAGAGGGTTATCGATCTATTTAAATGTCCTCATTCGGCCCAAACAAAGTATGCATGTCGAACAAGGACCCAATTTTTTGACACCACCAGTGCATAATTTCTCTAATTGAAAATTAATCTGCTTACATTTAAGCATTCTAAAGTAGCATTTCATTTTATCATGAATTAGAGACTGTATTACTTTTTTTCTTTTTTGTGAAAATACGTAGTTATTGTTTGGCCAAACGTAGCAGATTTTAGGAATACATTTTTGGCATAACCTCAACACTTCATCTGTATTCTTGATCTTTGCTAGGAGCTCAAGTGGTAGAGCATTGGCAATTAAGTCACGGTTATAGGGTCGAATTATAAGACATTGACATTTTGTCGCTCTGTTGAGAAAATTCAATTCGTGTGAATACCTAATTTTTGTTTTGCGTTATCCTTTCCGATTTCATCTATTTTGTATTATTTTAGTATTAGTATACTCATGAATTCAGGATAGGTTGAAAATAGGTTAGTTAAATTTTTGATATTGAATGAAAGTTGTACAAAAAGAGTAAAGAATATTTAAAGTATTTTTCAATGATCAATAATAAATTTTTACCTCCTTTTCTGCATCTGCTTCTTCTTGTGCAAGAGTTAGCTCCTGAGCATTGGCTAAATTATCAACAGCAATGGCCAAAAATACATTTAACAGAGTATCTTATTTTGAGTTAAGCATAAATGTTTTTTTTTTAATTTATAAAAATACAAACTAATAAAAAAAAGTTTACAAATAATGGTTATTTGTAAAATAAATAATATTTTTTCTTCACAAATAAGCAGTGAATTAGCAAGTGTACAAGAAATGTTGTACAAAATATCCATCGTTACAAGTTACACAATTAGCCAATTAATTAAATGACAAAATTGATTATTGCTTTCAAGTGCTGGAAAACCATCATGACATTTGTATTTTTCCCAGTGGCGGCTCGTACATATTTTCATAAATAAATAATTCATTTTATTTTTCTTATGATAAGTATTCTGATGATTATTGAAATATGATAACAAATTGTTTAAAATGGAAATTAAAAACTTATCTTGCTTTTAGGCAGACAAAATTAGTCTCCTTTTTTCAAATAATCAACATTACATTTACATTTATTAAATTAATTACATTGTTAAACACACCATGAATTATCAATATTGCCAGTTAATTCCATTAAATCGAATATTATTGTGACTGGAAAAACAAAAAATCGAACAAATCAGCATATAAATCATAAATAAAAGAAAAAATATTTTAATATATTATATAATTTAATTATATTTTAATAAAAATAAATAATGCATGCTTTCTTTTAATACACATTGCTATACAAAAAAGGCATTCTTAAGAAATAATCAACAAAGTTGATTTCTTTTGCCGGGAGTTTCAAACTATCATACTAATCCTAAAAAAGGTGTTAGAAAATCGAAACTGCAATGATTTAATAATTATTAAACATATATACAAAAATGCAAATTTTTGCCTGATTCCAGGATTAACATATCCTAAAAGTAACTCAAGTTATTTTGCTTATCACACAGTTTTGTTTGAATGAATATCGAATATTTAAAACACTCCAATGATTCTCACAGGTGTTATTTTTTTTAAATTACAAGATCCACATTTCTTATAAAAAAAGCTGTTTTTTTCTGTAACAAATATAGATTTCTTCTGTAAAAATTAGAGATATTCTTAAAAGTCTAGTATTTTTTCTTTAAAGCAATCAACCTAAGGTAAATCTTTTATGAAATTATTTCCTTTAGATTATACGAAAAAACAAATCGGAGCTAATTCCAGCTCGGATTGTATAACAATTTTAGTTGCATTTCTACTTACACAGAGTTGGTAATTAACATATATTAGAGGTGGCAGATAACGTATATTAGAAGTAGCATATAATATATAGATAACACATAGTAGATATATACAATTGCAGATAAAAAATTGTCGGGATAAATTACGATATTTGTTTCTAAGAATCAAAATGAAAATGCCCGGATCACAAGTGGTTTGATTAATATGAAATGAAAATAAATAATTTTAAACAATCTGATATTTTTGATGTAAAAATTATAGGAAATAGGTTTTTCCTTCAAACTGTGCTACACAAGTCGGTGTTAGGAAAAATACACAGTAACAAACACGCTAACAAATGTGATAAAGAATATATATTTATAAGAATATATATGATAATTTATAAGAATATTTATAAGAATATATATATAAATGATAATTTTTCTTCATAATTAAACAATGAATTAGCAAGTGTATAAAAATATTTAAAACCTTCATATCGACAAGTTATACAACTAACAAGTTAATTAAATGACAAAATTGCCAAAAATTTGACAAAAATTTTCTAACTTGAAAACATTTTCATACATAATAGATATATGACTATTATTTTACTGAAACATGTAATTTTTTTCCAAATAGCTACACAAATAAATAAATTTATACAATTTTTTTAATATAAATTGAATGCAAAAGGATACAATTACCAAACAACACTAGAATTATAAAATATAAACAATATATCATTCCTCCACCTATCCCTCCTTGAGACTCTATACCATTGTACATAACTTCATTCCAATCTTCTCCAGTTAAAATCTAAATAAAACGGAAAAAATAAATTCATCAGAAAATACATTAAAAAGCAACAAACAACATTTTAAAATATAATACATTTCTAAATTTAAAATTTTCCACTTAATTTTAAAATAGACATTTTACATTTCGAAATAAAAACTAAGGTATAATGAATATGCAAATTATAATTTGAAGTATTTATAGAACATTTATTCCTTTGTCAGAAGAGATCTTATTTTAATTAATCCATTCTGTGTTTTAACACATATGTCATTTGTATCTTATTTTCTGTCGAAATATATGTCCAATTTAACCCTTTCGGGTCTGATTTTTGTTTACATTTTTGAGAAAAATATTAATTTTATGTTGATAATGTTAAAGTAGGTATCGAAATAAATTAAATGAAATTTAATACATATCTAACAATGTCGTTATTTTGTGTACTATTTAACTCATTTTTATAGGATAACAGCTATTGAAAAGTTTTTGGAGACATTTGGAAAATATCGCATAACAACAGCATTTAAAAGATATAATAAATGTCTAACATTTCTCCATTTTATCACACATAATTCATTCAGAAAAGTAATCCATATTTTAAATTCAAGGAGAGAAATATCTGTTTAAAGTAAAAAAATTGCCAAAGGTGGTAAGAGAACTAAGCAAACTCTTATTATTATAATTATTGCTAAATACAAAACATAAATGAAAACATATGGCAAATGTATAGACATATACTTTCATAGAGATAAAGATAGTAACAAAAGCAGTTGTTAAGACAAAATAATACTCAATGAAAAGACATATACAATTAATAGTACGCCGGACCCGAAAGTGTTCATATGGGATTGCTAGCCTTACATGCGTTTCATAGGCGTTAACATTAAAAATTTGTTGTGGAATGCAGTACACAAAGTATTTGCAACATTTTAACACAAAATGAATGTTATATAAATGATTGATTGGAGTTTTTTGAAGTTTTCTCGCTGTTTTCCTTATACTTAATATGTCATTTATCGAAAAATTTTGGAATTATTTTATTTTTTCAAAGAAAACTTTTCATCACTTTAATTTAAATCTAACTTTCAAATTAAAATGTCATGATTTTATGTTGAATTTAAAAAATATACATATAATCTTTCTTGGTATAAAGAAAGAGTATGAACACCCCAATAAGGGACAAAGAGACAAAGAAGAAAAATGATCCTTCTCTGAATTTTAAAATTTAAAAAATTCAATTTTATTCAGGAGTTTAAAAAAGGAAATATTTTTTTCTCAAATTATTTAAATTTATCAAACTTTAGGAGAAAAAATAAGGATTTTTCGCCAAGTAAGGGAGACGGGAATAACCCATGAACCTTCAATGAAAACTAAATAGTATCTTAATTTTCTTTTTACGGTTACATAGCAAAAAGGTTATTTAAAATTTGTCGTTCAAGCATATAGAGGAGCAGAATGACACTATTTCAATTCTTCGTTAAAAAAAAAAAAAAAAAAAAAAAAAAAAAAAAAAAAAAAAGTCTATAGAAGTTTATTAGCTTCCGATGCTATTTCTTTCAGACAAGCTAAAAAGTGTCGTGTCAAAAATTGGGGCCCACTTTTTCATAATCAGGCCGTTAAAACGAGACATTCATATAATCTATATATTTAAAAGACCTGTTTTTTTAGTCATCAGCTCTGAATCTTCTACTCAACCGATTTTGATAATTATTTTTTTAAATGAAAGCTATTTATTTGTAGTTGTGTCCATTTTAGCTATTTTTTTTATTTATTTCCATTTTTATGTTTTATTTTTAATTTTAAATGCTTTTTACGATATTTCTTCAAAATGGTGGCAACTCAGTTTAGCTTTTCTCTCGATAATAAAAATTTATTTTCCATTATCACTTTCCACCAGTCAGAAGCTTTATTTTATCAGTGGACATGTCCTCGCATTTAAAAGAAAAATGTTAATTGTTTTCGTAAAATTTAACTACAATAAAATGATTGCGTATAATTATGCACTAATTGAGGTAAAAAATATATTTACTGAGAAATAATATTAATAATGTGAATAAAATAACAGAAAATAATTTATGATAAAAATTAATGTCTAAAGCAAATTAAGAAAAATTTCAAATGAGGAAAATGATGTCATTCAGCAACCAGATAAATGGGAATTACAATATTATTACGGATGCCTTTTTCATATTACTAATAACAGTAACTTTTAGAAAACATTTGAAGAGAAAATGACGTCACTATTTAAAACATAGCATTTTTACTCATAACGATATTACATTTCAATACTTCTTTTCATTATGGACACTGAGATTGAGATTTTACTTTCAGATGACTTCAGTTAGTGAAAATAATGTCATAAAAAACATATTCAATAAATATAAAAACTTTGTTAAATCACCATAAAAGAAAAATTATACAGGACGCGTTTCGAGCTGCAAAATTACCGCTCGTCTTCAGCTGGTCCAAACACGTGTCACAACGGACAGAGTGGAAATAACAGTGAAAAAAAGAGGGAGGAGATTACACAGAGTGCGACAGGTGGCGCTGCTTGTCAGAGCCAAAGGGAAAGAGAAAAGTAAAGATAAACACAAAGAAGGAGGGAGGAGATTACAAAGAGTGCCCCAGGTGGCGCTGGCTAAGAAACCAGGGGCAGAGAAAAACTAATGAAAGATAAAGAAAACAATTGAAAAATAAATAAAATAAAATAAAATAAAAATAAATAAATTAATAAAAATGAAATAAAATAAAAATAAATAAATAAATAAAAAATAATTTTTTTTATTTGTTTATTATTTGTTTTTATTTTATTTTATTTTATTTATTTTTCAATTGTTTTCTTTATCTTTCATTAGTTTTTCTCTGCCCCTGGTTTCTTAGCCAGCGCCACCTGGGGCACTCTTTGTAATCTCCTCCCTCCTTCTTTGTGTTTATCTTTACTTTTCTCTTTCCCTTTGGCTCTGACAAGCAGCGCCACCTGTCGCACTCTGTGTAATCTCCTCCCTCTTTTTTTCACTGTTATTTCCACTCTGTCCGTTGTGACACGTGTTTGGACCAGCTGAAGACGAGCGGTAATTTTGCAGCTCGAAACGCGTCCTGTATAATTTTTCTTTTATGGTGATTTAACAAAGTTTTTATATTTATTGAATATATTTATCGCCAGTTTTTTCGGTGTTTCTCATTAAAAAACATATGATTAATGAAATTAGTTTTTTTTAATAAAACTATTTTTCTGTGAGTGCAGATTTGAGTGAATATTTCTAGATTTCGCCGGCACTCAGATTACAATTTTAACTGAAGATGTACGAATATTTGCATGCAAAATTGTAACTGGCAAACTTGACATTAAGTTTGGAAATATATTTATTATATATTGATTCAATCAATGTAATTACTTTTGCTTTTTTTTAAACCAAACTGATCGGGTCTTTTAAACATTTCATTCCTCGAATTCGACGGGATTCCACTCGTTTTATTGTTAAAATGAATTTCCTTTCTCTCAGAGTCTATAAAAAAGCGTTTAAACTAGAGAAAAAAATCCGTTTTGATGAATCTAGTCAGTGAAGAAGTAGCACGTCAAATTGTATCTCTTTATTATTGTGCAATTCCAATGTCTCAGACAGAAATTGCTAATCAATTGGGTATTTCACGCCGTTCTGTTTACTATTACCGTATTTTCGGGTGTATAGTCCGCGGCCTATACAAGAAAAAAACCTTCCAAAAAGCCGCTGCGGTTTATACATGGTGCGGGTTATATAAAGAGTTTTTTTTTTAATTGGAAATCGTGATATTTTTTCTACAACATTTAAACCTAAAAAAATTTGAAAAAAAAAAAAAACATCAAAATTTGTAAATTTTTTCGCTGTTCCGCGAAATTTAGAGAGTTCTCCCATGTTTGTAAAGGCTTTTTTTTCTTTTTTTACTGCTTAAATACAGTTATTGTGTATACACCCCATTGTGTTTGTAGAGTACACAATCCTAAATCCGGAACCCTTCCAACCTCGACGATTCTGAATTTAAGATCGTTTAAGATTTAGTTTATTTTTCAAAATAATAATAATAATAATAATAATAAATTAAAAAAAATAAATAAAAATCTACCTTACTCTGTTGCAAAGAACAAAAAAAAAAAAAAAAAGTGCGTGATTTATGTCATTTCGGAACAATTCAGAGCAGTCGGTCTTTTCCGAAACGAATCCAAGGAATCGTTCCTTTACAGAGTCTTTTCATTTCGGACGAGTTCAAAGAATCGAATTTTTCCGGAGTCGTTTCATTTCAGATAGAGCCCGAGGAATCGTTTCTTTTTGGAGTTTATACCCTACCCTGTTGCAAAGAAAAAAAAGTGTGTGATTTATGTCATTTCGGAATGATTCAGAGCAGTCGGATTTTTTAGTACGATTCCGAGGAACCGTTCCTTTACAGAGTCGTTTTATTTCGGAGCGAGTTCAAGGAATCGAACTTTTCCGGAGTCGTTTCATTTCAGATAGAGTCCGAGGAATCGTTCCTTTTCGGAGTTGATGCATTTCGCACCGATTCCGAGGATTCGATCCTTTTGGGAACCAATGACCTAAGATACGTATACATTTTATGTCCGAAATTGTGAATTTATCACCGATTTTTTTTAATTTTCTGATAAATTCAGAAAAAATATCACGCTTGTTTGAAAAAAAAAAAAAATACGCGCAAACGCCTCATCGCTTGAAATTTTATCTTAAAACGCGTAAACGCCGCGGCGTTTCTTCCGAAAATTACGGTACTGTTAATCTTAATTTTTTGGCCGAATTACTGTAGGTATTATGCATCACGAAAAATTTGGTAAATTTGTGTTAAAAATTACGACTAATGGCTTCTAATTTCGAACCCTGATGGAAATATACGTTCGTAAATGGTGTATAGCCCGCGGACTATACACCGATGCATCTCCGCGGGTTATACACGAACTTTTTTTTACTGCACTACTCGATTTAGGGGTGCGCGCTATACACCGGAAAATACGGTATATTGATAAACACAAGAAAAATGAAGTTAGTTCATTGCATTCTAAAAGGGGTCGCCCTTCTAAATGACCTCTATCGATTTTTTTTTCTAATCGGAGGCGAAACTGAATTCTGCAATGGCAGAATCTACATTCAACTTGTTTTTTATATTTTTATAATATGTCTGTTTTGCTACATTCTGGATGCATCAAACTTGTTTTGAATGTGGGATTCTGAAAAAAATTCTTATTTTAGTTTATTTCATGTTCATGTTTCCATAAAAAAGTAAAAGAATAAAAAATGAAAATTATAGACCTTATAAGGATCTACGCGCACTTTTGTTGATTTTTGACCCACTCGTTACTTTCTTTTGCGTATTGTTCATGTTCAACAAGCCAGTTTTACAGGCAAACATGATACGTTAACAGCATATTTATTAAAATTCATATTATTTTATAACTCATTCATGTGAAAAGCAACTGTAAATGTTTTTTTTTTTAATTTATAGTATCCTTAAAACCTATATTTTGGGTTGCTAAAACCGTTTAGTATACCATAAAAACACGGTTTTTGAAAAGCAGCGGCAGAAAAAGAAACTATGTTTTAATAAATTATTTTTTTAAATCTCGAATATATTGTGGGTTTCTAATGGTCCTAAAGGGACAGGAACGCTTTTTGGAATAGTGGAAAACTCAGAATAGTTTATTTCATGTTTTCTTTCATGGCTATATTAAATTTTCGTAGACTTAGAAATATTTCTCTTATTTACAATGCACATATCCGTCAAATCGTAAGCTTTTTTCTTAGTTGAAAATTTTGCGTTATTTCATAGCCGATATCGGTGATTAAATAATGGTAATGTTAGTAAGATTTCCGTATCCTGTTCTGGTTGCCCCAATTGCCGAAGGAATCCAAATTCCTGCCAAACGGATGTTTTAGCATCTTATCAAATTTTCTAAGATGGCGGAACATGGATGATGGAAAAAACTGTTTTATTAACATATATTTTTATATTATATACGTTATATTTGTACTTTATATATATATATATAATATATGTAATATATAAATATACATAATTATATACACATATAAATAAATAGTATATACTTAAATATTTTTTCAGAATTTTACATAGATCATACTTTTTATACGTATTATGAAAGTGAAATTAAAACATAACATTATATTATAAAGGCTAATGATATATACATCTTAAAATACATAGCAATGCATAAAAAATATTTGCATAAGATTATATGTACAGAAAAATATAGTTTTAAAAAAGTTAATATTACACATATCATAAAACGTTTAAAAATGCCCCAAAAAATATCTTTACATAATATTATATATACAGAAAAATATCGTTTAAAAAGTTTAATGTTACATATCTCTCAAAACATTTAAAAATGCTCAAAAAATATGTTTATATAATATTATATCTACAGAAAAGTTTCGTTCAAAAAAACCTGGAAAATTAATAAAAAAAATTAATTATAACAAAATATGTATGTGAAATTATTACTTATCCACCAGTATCTTAAAAGTAATAAAAAGATCACCCCCAACAACCGCATCAAAACATTAATCGCAAATGAATGAAAGAAAAAAAGAAAAAAAAGGAAAAAAAAAACAGAAAAATCTATGGAACTTTTTCCGTATTATTCCATATTTTAAAGACATGCATTTAAAATAGGATAAAGAAATATATTTAAAATATGCATTCAGTAATGGAATATGAACCAAATTGTAAATGAAAAGAGGTGCTAGACTATAAAGTATGTTGAAAATAGTATTTATTTCTAAAACATTCAAAAATACAAATGTTAAGTATGGATTAATGAAAATAATAGTTATTATATGTGATACTAATCGGATAAAAATATGTGCTAAAATATACGTATACCCTTTGAAAGGCAAAGCACTTCCATTGACAAATCGTTAAATGTCCGAGTGACACCAGAATTTACGTACAAAATTATTTGGAGATAAAAAAACAGCTATTTTTCACATACATATAAAAGAGAAAAAATTATACAACAATTCTGGTACCATTATGGTATTTGAGAAATAAAATTAAGTGGTTTCTTAGACATATGGTCATTCTTGAAAGGGTTAAATCATACAAATGCATTTTATTCTATAAATACACATTTACTCGTGAAAGTTAAAATCGCTTGTTATCGCACGTTATACATTCTATGAGCAATAATAGTTTTATGATGACCAATTATACAAAACTGATAACAATATTGTATTTAAAAAATTTAAAAAATAAAAGCTAGTAAAGCAACACTATTTCTTTAAAAAAAGCAATTGATATTTACTTGGAACACTGTGAGCAAGGCAATAGGAAAAGAATTGAAGTTTTCTGGAGGCGTTCTGTCGGCAAAATTGAAACTGAAATAAAAAAAAGAATACATTAAGTATTGAAATCAGTAATTGAGTGGGAAAAAATTGTTTCCCATGAAAGAAATGTCAAGGCTTCTGAGTCAAAATATTGGTTGCCACAATTTAAACTCAGTGCCAGGTGCGAAAAAATTACCTATCGTCTGAAGATTAATGAGGACCTTTCGTTATATTTGTTAGTTATCTTTTTCAATTTATTTTTCTATATTACATATATATACAGGGTGTCCCTAAACAAATGGTATATACGCTAGGGGGTGATAGAACACATCAAGACGAGTAATAGTAAATGGAAAACAAGGATCCCAAACGTTTTCCAAAGGAGATAGCCGCCATTAAAGTTTGAGGTCCAAAATTTCAAATACACATAAAAAACGGGAAAATTGGTCGATTGATTTGCGATTTTCACTAAAATTATTCTTTATGTTGGTATTTTCTTGAAAATAAATTATAAAGAAAAATTTCGAAAAATGCCGATAGAGGGCGCTTTAGACTTTGAAGTAATGAAAAACTATTTTTTGCCGTGATTTTTTGCATCTCATTAAATGGTTTCGTAAGCTTAGACTTAAACTTAAATTTTCAGCTCAAAATCTGAATAGTTGGAAGCGGTTAAGTAGCACAAACTTAACTGTGTTCAGCGGGTTTAAATTTCAAATGATTATAAAAAATGGAAAAATTGGTCGATTGATTTGCGATTTTCACTAAAACTATTCTTTATGTCGGTATTTTATTGAAAATGAATTATAAAGAAAAATTTTAAAAAAAGCCGATAGAGGGAGCTTTAAACTTTGGAGTAACGAACAACTACTTTTTACGTTATTTTTTGCATCTGATTAAATGTTTTCGGAAACTTAGACTTAAACTTAAATTTTGAGCTCAAAATCTGAATAGTTGAGAGTGGTTAAGTAGCACAAACTGAACTGTGTTCAGAGGGTTCAAATTTCAAATGATAATAAAAAACAGAAAAATTGGTCGATTCGTTTGCGGTTTAAAATAAAACTCTTCTTTAAATAAGTATCTTTTTGAAAATGAATTTTAAAGATAAATTTCAAAAAATTCCGTTAGAGGGCGCCTTAAACTTCAGAGTAACCAACAACAAATTTTAACCGTTATTTTTTGTATCTAATTAAATGCTTTCCAAAACTTGTTAAATGTTTTCGAAATCTTAGATTTAAACTTAAATTTTGAACTCAAATTCTGAATCCTTGGGAGGGGTTAAGAAGCGCAAACTGAAGTGTGTTCAGGATTTAACCCTCCCCCCCCCCCTCCTCGAACACAGTTCTCTTTTGCGCTACTTAAACACTCGCAACGACTCAGAACTTGATCTCAAAATTTAAATCTAAGCATTTGAAAGCATTTAATGAGATTTAAAAAAATAACGGTTAAAAATAGTGTTACGCTACTCCAATACCTAAGGCGCCCTCTATCGGCATTTTGTGAAATTTATCTTTAAAATTTACTTTCAAGAAAACATTGATTTAAAGAGTAGTTTTAGAAAAAAACGCAAACGAATCGACTAATTTTTCCGTTTTTTTATAGTTTTCCGTTTCGTTTGAAATTTAAATTCTCTGAACACAATTCAGTTTGTGCTACTTAACCACTCCCAACTATTCAGATTTTGAGCTCAAAATTTAAGTTTAAATCTAAACCTACGGAACCATTTAATGAGATGCAAAAAATAGTATTAGGATGATTATTTCGTTAATCCAAAGTCTAAAGCGCCCTCTATCAGCATTTTTTGAAATTTTTCTTTATAATTCATTTTTAATAAAATACCGACATAAAGAATAGTTTTAGTGAAAACCGCAAATCAATCGACCAATTTTTCTGTTTTTTATAATCATTTGAAATTTAAACCCTCTGAACACTGTTAAGTTTGTGCTACTTAACCGCTTCCAACTATTCAGATTTTGAGCTCAAAATTTAAGTTTAAGTCTAAGCTTACAAAACCATTTAATAATATGCAAAAAATCACGGCAAAAAATAGTTTTTCATTACTTCAAAGTCTAAAGCGCCCTCTATCGGCATTTTTCGAAATTTTTCTTTATAATTTATTTTCAAGAAAATACCAACACAAAGAATAATTTTAGTGAAAACCGCAAATCAATCGACCAAATTTTCCGTTTTTTATGTGTATTTGAAATTTTTGACCCCAAACTTTAATGGCGGCTATCTCCTTTGGAAAACGTTTGGGATCCTTGGTTTCCATTTACTATTACTCGTCTTGATGTGTTCTATCACCCCCTAGCGTATATACCATTTGTTTAGGGACAACCTGTATATATATGGGTGATTCTCAAAATAGGGGACAATTTCAAAAGTGAAATCTTAAAAAAATTCCTGTTAGCAAAATTTCTGAAAAAAATAGGTGTTGTTAATATAGTATTAGGTATACTTCACATGTAGTCAGCAGAGATAAATATTTAAAAATTAACTTTAAAAAAAATAATTAGTATTTTTTGAGCCATGCTAATGACAAAACAAATTGCATGGAATAACTATATTAAGAAATTTTTATTTTCTTCCTGTTTAAATATTTTTTCTATATTTATTAGCCTTCCTTTTCAGCAAATGGTTTCCATTTTTACATATATACATATAAGGAGAATAAATAAAACATTACCAAAAAGCAAACTTTGTTTACATGAGCAACATTCTGACACTAACAATGTAAGAAGCTGTCTTAGTGATTTTCTGACAGATTTAATGCATATTTTAGGGATAATAAATGTAATACCTAAATTTATATGTAAAATTAAACTTTATAAAAAATACAATATACGCAATGGTTACATTTATGCACATAGGAGTCTTTAGCATGGACAGAAAAACCTTGCTAATGACACTGATATTTGTTCATGCTAATGACAAATTTTAATTTAAATAAGATTATGAGCCATAATATAATCACAATGCAATAGTCCTTTCTGGGGCTTTTTAAAACACAAAAGTCCTATGCAAATAAGTAAAATAAAAATTTTAATTATAAAATAAACATGAAAATTTTTATCCATTCTAATGACATACAATTGATGTACGCCCCTAATATTCAACTTCTATTCTTAAAATACAATACATGCTTCTATTTTCAGGCTGGGATAAAATGACTACTTGTTGCCATGGAGAAACTTTATATTTTCAAACTATTGTCATATGTGAAAATGAAATTTTGATTAATAACCAGCTGTTATAGTATAACCTTGTTCTGAAAATAGAATATGGAGGACAAACTTTAATTCTTTTTTTATATACTATAATTTTATTTTAAAAAAGAAATTTATTGGCTAAATCCTCTCCTTGATTAATTTAAAGAAAGAATAACATTTGTTTTATTTTATAAACAAGATAATAACTCTTGAAAATGCTAGTATATACAAGGCACAGCTGCTGTGGACATCCATGCTAATGACATTTTGAACATTTATTCTGTTATTTTAAGGTGTTTTTAACTAAAAAGTCAGTAATTCTTGAGTGCAAATAATGAATAATATTAAGACAAACATATCTAAATATAAAAACATGACAGAAAACCTCTCAATTTTTTTTGTATGCCGAAAGACATAAATTGTCCCCTATTTTGAAAATCACCCATATATATATATATATATATATATATATATATATATATAAGGTATAAAAAACTAGACAGTTTCAGAAGGGTGCTGCACCCTGATTGTCTTTTAGTTACAAAATAACACCCCTTTGCTTTTCGTCTAATTATATCAATCTTCTTGCAACTCACCAAAAACATAGCATTCTTCTTGCTCCTCAACAACATCAAGAAAAAAGATACCTCTATTGTTTTTTACACTTAAAAATATACATATATATTTGACATAGTGAAAAGTGACTTTTTGGTAGCCCCTGAACTTTTGTATATTGAAAAACCTTTAAATTTAAAAGAGTAGTTATGAAAATATAAAAAGTGCCTTAGGAATCTTAAAAAATACCCTTAAGAATAAAAAAAGTACCCCTTTTTTCATCAGTTGTATTCCGCTTTTTTAAAAGCTATCTATTAATAAAAATTATTCCAGTTCTCTGTATTATTTGTCAAAAAGGTTATAAAATTTTCACAAAATCTTTGACTCAATGATAACAAATATATTATAACTCTGGATCTGCGGTTTGTTTGACGTATAGGTAAGTGTTGCCACTTATGGAAAAGTACATTTGACTGCAGTTGTTATTTTTAGCATTTAAAGTATTTAAAATACAATCTCATAGGTAATCATAGAGCCAGTTACAAGATCAAGCGATGAAAAAAAACTGTTTTTTGAGAATATTTGATGGTGGAAAAAAGGAATACTGCAAATTTACTTGTTATTATAAAAATAAATGAAATAAAAGTTCATTTTAAAAATAATTTAAAATATCTAGAGAAAATCAGACATATATTTCAAAGAATACTGTATACTACAAGATACTAAAGAAAATTAAGAAATATGTTAAAACAGCTACCTAATTTTAAAATTATTTGTTAAAAACTTATAATAATAACATGAAAATAATTTCAAAAAATATTTCAAGTGATTATTGTATTTCCGTTATTTTTATTTTAATAATGTAGGAATTGGAGTGATCTTCTTTTTGGCTATCACTATTTCTAAACAAAAATACTCGTAGTAAATTTTTATAACATTTGCAAGAAAAAATCTTCCATGAAGCAGATTTCTTCAATATTTGAAAGGGAAATCTATCATGAAGCAGATTTCTACAACAGTTGCAAAAAAAATGCATCATAAAGCAGATTTCATAAACAGTTTCAAGAGAAACTTAAAACTAAAATCATTGCTAGAAATAGCGGTAAATAAAACATATTTCTCAACCTCTGCTCGCGTTTTCAGAATTTGAACAAATTTGACAATTTGGCTCAAAAAAAAAAGTACTAGATGAGAGTTGGGTAAAATTGTGTTCCAAAATGGTTATAATTTGACAAGCAACTATGTGTTGTCACATTTTCGGCTGGTTCAGCTCTTGCAAAACAATCTAATGTCCTTAATAAAGAAAACCGGGAGCCCTAATTAAACGGATGGTACAAAGACTGCAAACAACACATAACCTCGATAAGGATTCCGACAACAGTTTTTGACATCATTGAAAGAATTAAACAGCTAAAATGGAAACGAGCTGTGCCCATCGCAAGAGGACAAGACAATAGGTGGAGCACTAACATCCTACAGTGGTATCCCAGAAATGTAAAACGACCAAGAAGACGACTCCAAGTAAGGCGGTGTGACGAAGTCAAAAAAGTGGCCGCTGTAAATCCGATGACTAAAGTACTAGACAGGAAACATTGATAAAATCTGGGGAGACTTACATCCATCAGTGGATCGAAAACGGTTGATTATGATGATGATAATGATATATATATATATACAGGGTGATTCCAAATTTTTTTTACAATAAAAGGGGGGTGATAGTACACATCAAGACAAACAATATTAAATAGGAGACCAAGGGTCCAAAACGTTTTCCAAAGGAGATAGCCGCCATTAAAGTTTAGGGACCAAAATTTGAAATAAACATAAAAAATGGAAAACTCGCTCAATTGATTTGCGGTTTTCACTAAAATTAACCTTTATGCTGGCATTTTCTTGAAATTAAATTATAAAGATAAATTTCAAAAAATGCCGATAGAGGGCGCTTTAGACTTTGGAGTAGCAAACAACTATTTTTTGCCGGTATTTTATGCATCTCATTAAATGTTTTCGTAAACTTAGAGTCAAACTTAAATTTTGAGCTCGAAATCTGAAAGTGGGAGTGGTTAAGTAGCACAATCTGAACTGTGTTCAGAGGGTTCAAATTTCAAATGATTATAAAAAAAAACGGAAAAATTGGTTCATTGATTTGCGGTTTTCACTAAAACTATTCTTTATGTCGGTATTTTCTTAAAAATAAATTATAAAGATAAATTTCAAAAAATGTCGATAGAGGGCGCTTTAGACTTTGGAGTAACGAACAACTATTTTTTTCCGTTATTTTTTGCAACTCATTAAATGTTTTCGGAAGCTTAGACTTAAACTTAAATTTTGAGCTCAAAATCTGAATAGTAGGGAGTAGTTAAGTAGCACAAAATGAACTGTGTTTAAGGGGGGGGGGGTGTTCAAATTTAAAATAATTATAGAAAATGGAAAAATTTGTCGATTTGTTTGCGGTTTAAAATAAAACTAATCTTTAAGTCAGTATCTTCTTGAAAATAAATTTTAAACATAAATTTAAAAAAAAAAACCATTAGAGGGCGCCTTAAACTTCAGAGTAACTAATAATTAATTTTAACCATTATTTTTTTGTTCTAATTAAATGCTTGCAAAAAATTATTAAATGTTTTCGGAAGCTTAGATTTAAACTTAAATTTTGAGCTCAAAATCTGAATAATTAGGAGTAATTAAGTAGCACAAATTGAATTGTCTTCAGGAGTTGAAATTTAACTCTCCCCCCTCCACGAACACAATTCAATTTTTCGCTACTTAAACACTCCCAACGATTCAGAATTTGAGCATAAAATTTAATTTTATGCATTTGAAAGCATTTAATGAGATTAAAAAATAACAGTTAAAAATAGTTGTACGCTACTCCAAAGTCTAAGGCGCCCTCTATCGGCATTTTGTGAAATTTATCTTTAAAATTTATTTTCAAGAAAATGCTCATTTAAAAATTAGTTTTAGCGAAAAGCGCAAACGAATCGACCAATTTTTCCGTTTTTTATAATCATTTGAAATTTGAACAATCAGAACACAGTTCAGTTTGTCTTCTTAACCACTCCCAACTATTCAGATTTTGAGCTCAAAATTTAAGTTTAAGTCTAAGCTTACGAAAGCACTTAATAAGATGCAAAAATAACGCCAAAAAAGAGTTGTTCGTTACTCCAAAGTTTAAAGCGCCCTCTATCGGCATTTTTTAAAAATTATCTTTATAATTTATTTTTAAGAAAATACCGACATAAAGAATAGTTTTAGTGAAAACTGCAAATCAATGAACCAATTTTTCCGTTTTTTTAATCATTTGAAATTTAAACCCTCTGAACACAGTTCAGTTTGTGCTACTTAACCACTCCCACTTTCAGATTTTGAGCTCAAAATTTAAGTTTGACTCTAAGCTTACGAAATCATTTAATGAGATGCAAAAAATACCGGCAAAAAATAGTTGTTCGTTACTCCAAAGTCTAAAGTGCCCCCTATCGGCATTTTTTGAAATTTATCTTTATTATTTAATTTCAAGAATATGCCGACATAAAGAATAATTCTAGTGAAAACCGCAAATCAATCGACCGATTTTTCCGTTTTTTATGTTTATTTGAAATTTTGGTCCCTAAACTTTAATGGCGGCTATCTCCTTTGGAAGACGTTTTGGTCCCTCGGTCTCCTATTTGTTATTATTTGTCTTTATGTGTACTATCACCCCTCTTTTATTGTAAAAAAAATTTAGAATCACCCTGTATATATATATATATATATATATATATATAATTTTCAAGGACAAAGAGGCTGATATTTGGACGTGTGCAACAAAGTTCCTACACTTTCAGCTGAAAAACAATATTTTTATGTACACATAAGATAAAAGGAAGTAAATAAATTTTCTGTTTCTCAATAAAAAAATTATCTGTAAATTCTTAAAAATAAAATCTGTAGATTCTACAAAGTCTGTCAGCCAGAACGTTAGTAAAAACTGTTTATTTTACGAAAAAAATCTCTATTTATTTAGAATTTTCTGTGCTTTTAACCCATTTTCAGATATTTTTCTTGTTAAAATCAATTGTTCTTTACTGGCATCCTGGCTAATATATCTGTAATGTAAAATCAATATTTTTTCTTATGGTGTAGACGAAATTTCTTGTATAAGATTTAATCCAACTCTCTCCTACTCATAATTAATTCATAAGTATTTTGTATAAAGTGATAAATAAACCGAAAAAGAAATATATCAAAGTAATCAAAAAGTGCAGTGTAAAATCTTAAATGAAAACTTTTAGTTCCTTACTTTTCCTGTGGCAGATATCAAAGCTAATCTCTATCTTAAAAAAAAAAAATGGTTGTAGAGGAAGAAAAATCTGTTTATAATAAAAGCTTAACAAACAAAATGTCCAACACTTCCTGAAATAAACTTTCTAAATACTTCCAACATCTAAAAATTGAATCTTAAACGCCTTAATAAAGATGTGGAATTTCTCCAAATTTTCAGAGTGATAGATATACAGCGCGTCTCAGAAAGAATTTTATTATTCTATACTTTAATAACAAAAATACTAACATGTGATATAAAATACAATTTGCTACAAAAGAATGAAGAGATCTAAGAGTTTTTTTTTTTAAACTTTATTTGAGCTCTTGTAGAAGCATGAAGAATGTCGAGCTTGTATTCGATTTCTCTCTAAAAGTTTTTTTTTTTTTTTTTTTTTTTTTTTTTTTTTTACATTTGCGGAGTAACAGTGAAAATTGCTAGTTGTATCTTTTCCTTTGAAACGGATATATCCGATGCAGATGTTTGATAGTAGAAACAATTCTTTAATTTCTTTATTCCTTTACAGAAAACTGATATCCATCTCACTTGTTTGTAACTTTTTATTAATGTTTATAATGATAAAGACTTTTGTCGTTCGTGCTGTATTTTGTAAAGCATTATCTACAAGTTTTCCCCACAGTACAATCAGGGGTCGGAGTATATAGGGCGCATTTTATTGCTCTTACGACAACGGTTGATATACGTATACAGTAAAATCCCGATTTACCGTTCCCGCATCCATCGATTTCCGACATTGATCGTTTTATTTCTACGGTCCCTGCACAAATTATTATTATTATTTAAATAATGTTAACGAAACCTGCAAGCATAGTTCTTCAAAAGGTCGTTTTCCCGCATTTATCGTTGTAAAAAATTTCTCTCACCGAAATGAAATTGGAAGTTATGTGAATCCATATGAAATACAAACTGGAATTACTTATTTTATACTAAAATAACTCATTTGTACTGTTTGTGTTTATCATGGCGACAATAATACAGATGAAGAGTGATTGTATATAGCAGAGGATACTATCATGTTTCCATTGATCACGATGCTGTGATATGTGGTGCCATAAACATAGGAGAAATGAAAATAAAGCCCCCAGTGCCAAATCTGTTTGCCAAGCAAAGGCAATTGAAATTGTGTGAATTTTTGTATATGAATATGAAATTACAGAAAATGACCAGAAAAATGTGGTAAATCATGAAAACTTATTTTTTTATTTAAAAGGATGAACAAATAATGAAACAAAATTACTGTTTTCTAAAAATAAATATGAACTTTTTATAACTTTGTTTTATTTCTTTTGCAGTTTAGTAAGGAAAAAATTAGTATTTGTTAGTATACATTGAATGCATTACTAATGCATAAGCATTGTATTTTTTCGTGTTTTAAAGCTAATTCGCATTCATCGTTTTTTTCTTGCATCCCTTCAGAAACGATGGATCGAGGATCTACTGTATTTTATCAAATGCCTTTTTTATGATATTTTTACATGATATGCCATAAGAATATATGATGAAGATTACTAGTAATTGATACTGGTAAGAACAATAGAATTTGTCCTATATGCTCCGACCCCTGTACAAAAGAATATGAAGAAATGGCCTGATTCTCAGTACATTATACAAAAAATATGTTGCTTTACAGAAAATACTATCAGTATGGACGAAAACAAAGAAACTGCTTATTTTACAAAAAAATAAATTGAATTTATTACAAACTTTCAATTATTTTAACAAACTTTATAGTAAAATAGTAGATTTGTAGTTTCTTTTTTGTAAAATAAGCATTTATTTCTGGTGTTTTACCTGACAGTTTATTTATGTAAAATCAGCAATTTTTCTCTTACTCATAATTGATTCATAAATATTTAGCGAGGTAAAATAGACAGAAGGAAAGAGGAAAAAAAATAAAGTACTTACGCTCCGCCAAAAAGTTGCATCCCTAATAGTGCGAATATCAAAATGAAGAGAAACAAAAGAAACAACAAACTGAGAATGGAACGCATACTGCTCAGGAGAGATATAACAAGATTGCGTAGAGAAGCCCAGTATCTGAAAAACAAAAATATTCCACGGTGAATTAAAAATGCATTGAGAACACAATTCCATAAATATTAAAATTATTTTTTGTTGTTTAAATGGAGAATAACATGAATTAATCTTAAGGCGCCCCCCCCCCCCACCCCTCCCGAAAAAAAAAAAAAAAAATCCTGTTAAAAACGCGAAACACATTTTCTGACTCATTTTTAACGTATTGAGTGCCAAGTCAATTTTGTCTGTCTTTCCGTTTAGGCCGATACTTAATCTAAGGAAAAAAAAAAAAAAAAAAAAAAAAAAAAAAAAAAAGCGGCATAATTTGGTAGAGGAATGGCCAGAAAATTAACTTAACAAATTGCTATATTTTGTAATAATTGCGAAAGACAACCGTTTTCTTGTTTACTGTGTTTAAATAAAACCCATTAAAAGTTTTTTATAAGAAATATTTAGTACATTCATGATACCACTCTGAAATTACTTGAAATTTACTTAGATTAAAACTTTTTTAATTTTATACCGTATTTTATACTGTTCGTCACTTGTAAATGACGTGGTACTCAACGTGTTAAATGTAAAAAAGGATATTTTTTAAGTTAAAAAATGTATTAAATATAATAACCTACCCAATAATCACACAGATCACTCAATAGTCACTCTCACTCAATAATCAAAATGATCACCCAGTAATCGCTTCAGCAATTAAGTCTGAATTACAGACATTATTATTGGAATGAATTGTAATCGAACATTTTTTTAAAGATAAACGAATGACATTTTGACTTACAAGCGATTTTTTTTTTTCAGAACAGTAATTTTTTTCTTTTCCTGTGATGTGACTTCTGGAATATCGACAGCAGCTTTTGAAAAATCTCCGATCTTTACTGAAAACCGGAAATAAGTTTGATTCTATTTTTTTTTTCTTTTTAATAAGAGCATCTGCCAACTTGATACATTTTCGAAAAAAAATTGAATTTAAAAATGTGTTAGAAATGAATCAGCTTCGATTTTGAGAATAGCCTTAAATTAACCATTCTATTCAGAAGTTATGTTTGTATTACAGTTCTTCATCTTCTACTGTATCCATTTATGAGCACTTTTCCACGCATCGACACGGCAGCGGCTAAGCTGGAGTATAGAGGATATAACGATTAGCAAAGTATCGTACTAATCGTTATCGTACTAATCAAATATTTTTAAATGAGGGATAATTTTGTCCTTTTTTGAGGACAACTACTCAATATAGGTGTAAATATTATAAAAATATTTTCGCAAAGGGCCGAAGATTTATTTAAGCAGCTGTGTCATCTACTTTAGACAGTTCTCTAATTTTGTAAACATAATTCTATAAAATATATTTTTGTCCACAGCCATTTTAGTAT
Organism: Maratus speculifer; assembly: GCA_964019185.1. NCBI lineage: Eukaryota > Metazoa > Arthropoda > Arachnida > Araneae > Salticidae > Maratus > Maratus speculifer. Next base: position 29,262,493 of record OZ025300.1, read on the forward strand.
CATTTCAGGAAGCAGAAAATCACAGGTCACCAAACTATAAGCTCTTAACAAGCATTTGTAAGATATTAGAAATTATTGTTCTCGCAAATAAGAAATATAAACCATTGAGGGATATAATAAATTGATTAGCAATAAAAGATTAATTCATTTTTAGTATGTTATAAAAAAGCACAGTATTTTGAAAAGTACTATTAAGTTTTATTATTTATGAATAAAGTTTAAAGCTAAGTTAAAAATTTAAAGAGATCAAATATAATATCAAAAACCGGGTCTTACTCACTTAATATATATATATATATATATATATATATATATATATATATATATATATATATATATATATTTTTTTTTTTTTATCATACACTGATGCTTTTCTAATCAAAATACGAATTTCGAAATTGTTTTAAATATAATGAACAAAATTGCTAGTTATTACATGAAAAATAAGAGTAAAGGCATCAAATAAATCTTACTTAGTCACTTTAAATATCCTGAGAAGTCTTAACGCTCTGAGCACAGAAAGGCCAAAAGAACCTTCGCGATAACTGGACCAGATGACTTCAAATATACTTCCACATATAACCTAATGTAACATAATAAAACATATTTAATATGATTTGAGATAGATGTATTAACAAATACTTTTAGTCAAATTTGAAAAAAAAGGAAAAAAAAAAAGAAGAAATATAATTAAAGCTAAAGAAACTAACTGCCATAAAATACGATACAAAGAGGAAAAAAATCTTTAAAAACACTTCAAAATATGAAAGGCAAACTGCATTTCAAACGAACTTACAAGGAAGCTCTCCATACGGGCATACTCCGAAAAATATGAAAAAATTACAAAATGTTCTTCGCATGAGGTTATATATGTTTATAAAAATTTTTTGGCGGAACCTCCGTACCCTGTCCGTAAAAAAAAAAAAAAAAAGAAAAAAAAAAGAAAATGAAAATTTTGTTATTTGGCGGTTTATCATCGGTTGGCGATGAAAAGCAATTTCAAAAAATGTTTTTTTTAATGTCAAGTGCATTTTAAAAGGAAAAAGTTTCATTTTCAACGCGTTTAGATAAATTAAATATCTTTGGTTTTGTCAGCTTTAGTTTGTTTTAAGTAAAATTTCGTTATATTGATATTTATATGTATTTATATTCAAATTTAACAATCAAAATTTGAGATTTAAAACGAAATTCAAATTTAAATTAATTAAAATTATTTTAAGTGCAAATTTCAGTTGAGCATTGTCGATTCGACTTTGTTGATATGGAAACATCTGGCTTTTATTTTTGAATACGCTTAAATGTATGAAAATAATTTTACTGAATAAGAATTTTTTATATATGAAAACATTTTTTCTAGAGGTAAATTAAATAACTACAGCAACAAACAATATATATATGCAATTTAATATATATATATATAGGTATATAATATATTAAACTATCGCATTCTTCATGTTTAAATTCATTAAATACCATTTACACGAATTCTAAAAATCCAAAAGTTTTCAGTTGCATTAAAATCGTTTGGTTTTGGCGGGGAAAAGTACTGCTCGCCAAATCGTGTGACACTCTCCTCTTATCACTCCAAATATTCGAAAGTATTTCATTTTTTTGTATATTTTCCCCTGTAATTCCGCCTCTAATTTTCACTGATCCTTTATTACATACATGAGCAGTTTACTTAGTATTTTTTTTTCAAAAAAAAAAAAAAAAAAAAAAAAAAAAAAAAAAAAAAAAATCTGCGTATGCATAGTATGGAGACCTTCCTAGTTAGTCTTGCATAGCTTTACAAAATTGACAAAATTTGACAGCATTTTTGGGTATGTGTGATCGCTGATCGCACAGTGTCGTTTAATATTTTTTCGAATTAATTTATCCTTTAATTAATAAATACGAATAAATATGAAATGCTAAATCATTAATAAATTGCAAAAGTTTTTAAAATAGAAAGAAAATTGAATTCTAAAAAATATTATGAATGCCGGATTAATAAAACGCTAACAATATAAACCCTCAAAAACGGCCAAACATACGAATTTTTTTTCATATAAAAACCATCTTAATATAAAAATGTCACGTTCTAGAACCGGGGTTCTAACTTCTAACTTTCTGTTTACTAGCAAAATGCTTTTGTTGCAAGCTATGATGTCATTTAACAAAAACGCTAAAATTAATGTAAAATTAACGAAGGTAATTTAAAATTCAGCATCGGAGTTTGAACTTCTAACCTTCTGTTTACTAGTGATATGCTTTAGCTCCAAGCTATGATGTCTTATGCAAAAAACGTTGAAATTAAGGTTTTCTTTTAAAATTTAAATCGCAAAATGAAGCGATGGCATAGAAAAATTATTTTAATTAAAACAATAGACTTTTTCAAACTTTTACGATTTGTCGTGTGACACGATGTATTCAGGTGTAAGTGCACAAAATTTGAAGTCTCTGACGTGTGAAATTTTTGTGTACGGAGTCTGTGACGGACAGACAGGCAGAAGACTGATACGAATAAGTTTTCGTTAGATGTACGAAATCCTAAAAATAAATGTTATTGTTACGAGAAACTATCAAGACAGAGACGAATAGGATTTCGTCAGATAAACGAAACTCTAAAAAGCATAAAATTTTTCTATGCATTAATTGAGAAAAAATAATCACAAGCATTGATTCGAATTGTTAGTTACAAACTTTAAAAAATTACATAATTTAGAAAGATGTATGTAATTCTAATTTTCTAAATAAATTTATCAAAACTATGTAGGGTGGTGCTGAATTCGACTAATAAATTCAGAGGGGTGATAGTAAGTATATCAAGAGGATAAAAATTACAATAATGAATAATGATGACAATAATGAAGTGCAATGAATAATTACATTTAATACATTTAAAAAGAATAATACAACGATTTTAAAAAAAAATGATACATAATACAAAATGATTATGATACAAAAGAATAATACAATGAGTAACATAATGAATAATATGAATAATACAATTACAATAAATAATTACAATAATGAAAAATTGAAAAAATCTATGAAAAATTTTCATCGGATATAGGGCTACAAAACACTTATTTAATCATAAATACAGGGTGTTTCATCTTAACTGAAGTCGGTTTGACGCTAATAATTCTGTGAAAATGTAACGTTATGTACCTTATTTGTATGAAATGTGATAACATTTACAAAAGTTCTAGAAGAGCAAGATATACAAGTATATAGATGATACCTTATGAACTGATAAATCATACATAGTCAAAAATGTGGAGTGTCAAATGCATACTTCTGGTGAATTCAGTGGAAACTACTGGTACTTTTTGTTTTGGTGTTATCATATTTACAATAAAGGCGAGCATGTCTGTTAAAAGTTTCATTATAATGTACTTGAGATATTACCATCACCCAATTTTGGGCTAGGGAAAAATACCTTGTAGTTTTTAATTAAAGGGTGATTTGTCATGTTTTTAGGATTTTTTTGAATTACAATAACAATTTTTCTTTTGAAAAAATATTGAATGAATACTTACAACACAGTCAAATCTGTTGAAGGCAGATTCGAAGTATAGGCGAGGCCCGAGGGCATAAATTTTAATAAACATTTCACAGATGAAAAGTCCCAAAAATACAAATTCTGCATAGTCTGAAAAGAAACAATATATATATTACATCCATACAAACGTATGTTTTATTTTCATAAAAATTTAATGGATTTTAACGCAAATCATTATGAAAAAAAGAAAAAACTATAAAATTCATTGAAAAATATTTATTATTTTTTTGTTAGAACTACTTATGGGAATATTCTTTTTTCGGTACTACTTGGTTATCCCGTCGACCAAAAAATTAACGCTAAACTATAAAATTAAATGAAATGTTGGAGGATCGTGAATGTCACATTCAATGACATTAAATATGATACATTTGTAAAACGTCATTAAGGGATTTTTATTGAGACTTTTCATTTGTATTTTTGTTAATATTCTACGAATTATTTGTATTTTCGCTATTTAAAATACAAATTATGTCCACATGTATAATTTGGCTATTAGTTTGGCGATCTGTATAATTTGGCGAAATTGGTCGACGGGATAACCAAGTAGTACCCTTTTTTCTTGAACAAAAATTATTTTAAAACAATCTGATACAAAGTATTAGAAACTCCAAAAAATTTCTTTGCATGAAAATCTGCGAAAAATTAAATACTACACGGTGATCTGAATTCACCCTCGCCCCTGATATTAATCCTTACCTACCATGGGAATTGGATGAAATTTTATATGTAGCTATTTTGTGATATGCTCTTGAAAATGAGATGAAGAAAGACAGTCAAGCTCAGACAGTTTTGATTATAGAGATAAAAGTTCGGAAATTTCCATTCGCAACACCCCTTTTATGAATCACGAAATGATCTATCTATACAGGCATCAAAACAGTATTTTTAATATTAAAATACGGTGACATAAAAAAAGCAAAGAAGACCAATAAGTGCTTCACATGTGCTGCAAAAGCAATTTGGTGACTTCAATCTATTTTCATTTTACATATCAATGTTGCCATGGTCACTTAAACACAGTCAAATTGGTTTCTGTTTTTTAGAGTAATTAAATTTGACTTATAATCAAAGTACGTCTGACATGAATTTTTTTTCCTTTACTGTTATATTATAGTTTTCATTACATGTTACCTCTGCTTTTCTTCGTGGTTATTTTGTCACCATTTTTAAGATTACAGATATCTTTCATTTTTCTTAGTTCTGTAAAACATTTTGGCATGGAAAATGTTGAGTTTCCATTCGAAAATTTTGAAATTTTGTCACTGTGTCTGTAACACAGAGAGCTTTATCATTGTTTTTCACTTATTGCTCAAGTGCATGCCTTAAGACTCCTATCCCTGTCCGCGATGACACTCGCAAGCTAATGCTATTCCTATGGGGAGGCATTTTTCTAATAACTCTTTAGCATTTTGACATTTTTAAATATATGTATATGTATATGTTGCAGCCAATACCCGAAATTGGCCAATTCTAGATCTGGTCGGCAAATTCCCGAATCGGCCAGCAACATTAAAAAATGACTGGCCAATTCTAGAATTGGCCGTCCAATTTGCGAACTGTCCAGATGCATTTGGCCAATTCGCGAAATAGATATAAGCACTCAGCTTAATCCTTTCTAACATAGTTGAAAGTGTGTATGAATTCAATAGTCTAGCCGTCAGCCTGTCCGTGATCTAACTCGAGTAAAGTTTCCGGTTAACTTGTAATTGTCATCGTGTTTGGTTTATCAATTAATTTCGATATTGAAAGGGAATTGTGTACGATTTTTGGTTAATTTAGTTAGGTACACAAAAATATTTCGTTTCAATATAATCAATGGGAATCTTTATTACTGTACATTTTAATGTTACATTATCTTAATTACAAAAAAATTGGTACCTATGCATTATAGTTCGGATGTTGACCAAGGCTTCCCGGCCAGTTCGCGAATTGGCCGGCCAAAACCCGAAATACGCTATTCATTTCATGTATTTCGGGTTTTGACCGGGAAGTTTGGCCAATTCTAGAATTGGCCAGGCTCCGGGAATTGGCCGCAACATATATATATATATATCTATATATATATATTTGCAATGGATAGCTGAGGTCCCTCTCAAGATCGCTCCTTCATTACTTTTTCGATTTTGATCGCAGATATTTTTTATAAAGTTACTTTCATTTTCTGAACCGGTATTACTATTCAATGCAAAAAAAAAAAAAAAAAAAAAAAAAAAAAAAAAAAAAAAAAAGAATATATATATATACTTTAAAATGTCAAAATGTGAAAGAGTTATTCAAATAAATGCTCCCTAGAGGAATAGCATTAGCTTGTGAGTGTCTTCGTGGGCAGGACAGGAGCCTTAAGGGAGCTCATCTCATAAAGGAGAATAATTGTGGAATCATATGTTATCCCATGTCAGAAAATACTTATCCTTCTTCTCTATACAAATTCGAAAATTTTAAAACAGCTTTTTTCATACAAATGTTCTTTATATGCCAATAATCTTAAAATATTTTATAGCATTTTTTGATATAGTATTAAAATTTGTGTTAAAGTTCCGAAAAATACTGCTGAGTATAAAGAGGATTCTTTACATTTTTGTAATTATGGACTGGGAAAAGATATAAAAATGTTAACGTTATACAAAAGAAAAAAAATGTCCTTACGTTTTCTTTCACGTAATTAAGAAGCTTTTGAAGTTCAATCTATCCAAAATTTACTTCTCCACTTTCATTTGCACTTTTAAACAGTAACAAGAAGTACGATCGGTAGCATCTCAGATAACTGTAAAGCATTTTTTATGGCCACACACAATATAGCATATTTTATAGCTTTTATTAGTATACTAAAATTTGTGTTAAATATTCGAAAAAATACTGCAGCATATAGAGAGGTAGAGGTCTGCACGGGCCCGGGCCTGGCCCGTGGCCCGTACCCGGCCCGGCCCGGCGGAATCGTTTCGAATTTTCTAACGGGCCGGGCCGGGCCGGCAGATTTAGAATAGTTTTTTCAACGGGCCGGACCGGGCCGGGCCGGGCCGGGCCGACAAACAACATAAACGGGCCGGGCCGGGCCGGCAAAAAAATTAAACGGGCCAGACGGGCCGGGCCGGGCCGATAAAAAAAAATTTTCGGGCCTGCCGGCCCGTTCTGAAGATTTCAGCAGAAACGATAAAATATGAGCTATTTTCAACGAAAATGGTTTTAACGAGAACAAGTATAAATGTGGCCATGCTAGTTTGACAGCGTCAATATAAAATGCACGTTTATAAAAATGCACAGTGTATCGGCATCGGAGAATTACATTATGTGTAACCCGTTTTAATATGCCGGTCCGAGATCACGCTTGCATTACTTTTCTACATATAGACTGGCCGGACCGGTACTAGACTTAATTATTGGCAGAAAACATGATTTGTAAAATTATTAACAGCGATAAAGAACTTATGTTAGCTTAGTCTTCGGATATATACTTCTTAATGATTTTTAAATTAATTTCTCAATAATGCGAAAGTTTGACACATTTTCTGATTAATTTTAAATTGTAAAAGTATAAAAGTGATAAGCCTAACTATTGAAGGGATTTGGAATCGAATAGCGTTTTTCATTTTTGGTAAATAAAATACTTGTATAACCTTGTTGAGATATAATAGTTTCTCAAATGATTGCAGGTTTTTCTCCCTTCCCTTGCTATTGCTTCCGGAAATTCTATTCAAAACGCTAATTATGACAGTATTTTATTTGTTTGCAGTATTCTTAAATTGCTTGTATCAAAAAATGGATAACGCCATTCGTTTATATAGTTTCTGAATAAAGATATCTGCTAATCTTATGCGTTTCTGAGGGAAAAAAATGAATTTAGAAATGTATCAGAAAGGAGCTTCTTTGAATTTAAGAATGAATTTGGATTTGAAATCTATAATAAAATGATATAGAAATATATTTATAAATCTTCTTTTATTAAACAGCTTCAAAATTAACGATGTTTTTAGCTTTCTTTCTTTTTTCTTTTATTCTAAGCCATATTAATTTTTTAATGAATCTTTATTCGAATGTTGAAAGTCTAAGAATCTATGTAATCATTAATGTTGTTAATGTCTATTTGCTGTAAAATATACTATAAAATCATTCCATAGATATGTATGCAGTATTCTTTAAAGGAATCTTAGTTATATGATAAAAATCTGAATTTTTTAGAAATCGTAGAAATTGTAACGGGCCAAAACGGGCCGGGCCTGTTTTCGCTGATTTTTGTACGGGCCGGGCCGGGCCTAAAATATAAAAAATTAAACGGGCCGGGCCGGGCCCGGGCCGAACTTTTGAGTTTTACAACGGGCCGGGCCGGGCCGAAATAACTTTCCTACGGGCCGGGCCGGGCCTGGAAATTCCGGCCCGTGCAGACCTCTATAGAGAGGATTTTTTATACTTTTGTAATTATAGACTGGAAAAAGATATAAAAATTTAAAGATTATAAAAAAAAAAAAAAAAAAAAAAAAAAACCTTAACTTTTTTTTTGTTTTTTTTTGTTTACGTAATTAAGATGTTTTTGAAGTTCAATCGATCCAATATTTACATCTTTACTTTCATTTCATTTCTTTAAATAGTACTAAGAAGTATGATGGGTAGCATCTCAGATAAGGGTAAAGCATTTTTTATGGCCTCATACAATATAGTATATATTTATTAATATTTCAATAACATGACATGAATGTTAAATGTTTCTGCCAAACTCTTAAGGAAATAGGTAAGTAATTAATGCAAAATAGTTAATTGCTATAAAAATATTTTTAATAATAGAAGATTGAAAAGAAACAGAACCGAAAAATTGGCGATAAACCCCAATTAAAAAATAAAGTTTTATATAAAACACCATAAAAAAAACAAGAACACACAAGACGTATCTCCAGCTGAAAAACTGAACAGCACGTCATCATTCGAAGTAAAGCTTTTTAAAGTAATTAATGTAAATTACATAAATTAATAATAAATTTACATAATTGTTAATTAATTATGCGTGTTTATTAAATATACACAACTTGTAATTATCTATATGTGTGGACCAAGTTGGGTCTCTGTGCCTCTGGCCAAACCTTTTAATTTTTTTATAAAATAAAATGAAATAAAATGTAATTAATTTATTAACAAAACAGAATTATTTTCTAGTTATACGAATTTCACCTAATTAATTTTTTTTGTAGGTATACATGACTTGATTTATCTTTTATAATGATTTTTGTTAACGATTATCTGTAATATGGGAACTTTTTCAAAGAGCATTCAAAATACTTCTGAGGTTTCAAGGTAAAAACTTTTCAATACAGTTAAGTCAACATCTTTTGATGAGCATGTGATTTTTTTTTGTCCTATATGCATTGCTTGCTTTATTAGTTTAGTTAATCTATAGCAATAAATAAAAAGTGTCTCATCTGACAGATCAAATTGGTGAGGAATATTGAAGATTTTCGAAGGAAGAAACGAGATATTTATAATACAGATAGTTTCAGTCTGATCGACTTTTCATGAGCATTTTCGCCGAAACTCAGATTTAAAGCTGTAAATGAAATTGCATTTTCGACGGATTTCCGTTGATATACCTTCTAAATCTTCTGATTTATCACAAATTTGATTTTTGAAAGCGAGTGAACTTCGACATACAATCTTCCACGGTCTTTGGAAGACTTTTCATGGGACAAAATCACCTTTTCCAAAACAACAAAGAGTATTATTGTATTGAAAATGACGGTGTGAGAAATAGTTCAGAATAAGAGTAAACAAATTGAAGATTTAAAACACAAACATTTTATGTACAATAATTTGCCCGCTTAACCTTGGATGTAGGGGATTTACAATACCATTTTGGGGCACCGTTTCATCTGGTAAAAGTTTTCTAAACACTAAACGTATGAAAAACTCTTCCGTACTACTAACATTATTCCCTGTGTATACTACAGATATTTTTAATACATCTAGTTGCTGTATGCTCAATTACGCAGGTGGTTGCTAACCAGCGAAACAGAATACAATTCTATTCTGGTGCTATCATGACCTGGAGATATAATGATAGGTCATAAAGAATCGTGGTCAAGATGGCCTAGGCCATCTTGATTACTCAGACAGTCAATCCTATAACTGTGATTAATACTTTATTGATCACTGATTACACAGATAATCATCCTGAACTAGTGTTTGAAATTTCACTAGCATTAAAAAAACTTAATCTTACAAAAAAAATTTAAAATCTTAATTAAACGTATTAAAAAAATGAAAATATGAATTAGACGACCCATTTCACGGCCATTTCGGAGCCTTTTTACATTTTAGAAGATAATCTCTTGCTTCACGAGCCTTTTTGGATAATCAGGCCCTGTATACAATAGTTCTGTATGTAACATAAAAATAATCTAAAACATGTGGGAACTCTCTCTGTACATATATATTTGTAGAATTTGAATTTAATCATCATTTATTTTGCTTGTGACTAGCATGATCACCAAATTAACTGACTGCATATTTTTTACTACCAATGATTTGAAAGCACGCATTATAAAAATTCACAAGCACCAGCACAGGGGCTGATTCTGAAAATCAGAAAAAGATGGTCTATTAAGTTTTATTCTACATGAAGCATCGATATAAAAGGCATGGTTAGGCTTAATTATATTATTTTAAGGAAAGTGTATTGTATCTTTAAAGTGGCGAATTTAAGGTATTTCAAGAAACTAGTAGCTAGAATTTGTGTGAAATTATATCAAAGTTTCGTGTGATGTTATTTCAAGTTCCAGTCATTTAAGTAATTCAATAAATTGTTTTTTTACATATTATTTTACTACGTACCATAAGTCTGTAATTTTGTATTTATTATAAAATTATACATTCTAATTATAAAATATATTGAAATGATTAAAAAATATTCAATAAAACATGCTATTCTAATGTATGACATGAAAAGTATTACTTACATAAAAAATCTGACAGCCAATCTGGTTGGCCATAGTGATTAGCTGCTACGCATACAGTATTTAAAAACACTAGGACAATCACAAACCAGTAAAAGGCTTGGGTTTTTACAGCATGACGAATAAAAAATCTAAAAATACAATCAGAAATGAGTGCCATTTTAATAAAAAAAAGTTTCAAAGAACTATGACTAATAAATTTTTAAATCATTTTATAGCAAACATAAACACCATTAGCAAATGACTGATAGTAACATATTTTTAAAGCAGATGGAAATATTTATATTTTAGAGCTTTTAAGCATACTACCACAGATCTGCAAAACACGCAATCATCGTCAGGGAATTTTTTTTTAATTACTGTTCAGTTCACTTTCATATGGGCCGTTAAATATTTTTCCTCTACAAAAGTTTAATTTTGAATACTACCATTACTATTACTACTTCGAGTTACCCCGAGAATTATAAACTCTTCCATTTCAAGCGAAGTGACGTAGTTGAAAGGAATAGAACGACAATTAATGAAAATACTCCCTGACGATCTTTGCGGGTTTTGAAAACTGAAAGTGCTAGAGAATTTAAATAAAATGTATATCTTAAGCTTGTAATATATGCAGTATCATTATCCGTCACCTTTTAAGTAAACAGAAAACATTTAAAGTCCATATTGTGCACTATTTTAAAATTGTGAATAATTTTTTAAAAAAATTGTGCAATTAAGTAATTTTGTTAATTCGATGTAATCTGATTTGAAGTATGAATGATTAAAATATACAGTTTATATTGAAATTTCATAAGGGATTGAATTTATTTTGAGTATTACATTTAGTATGAGATGCAATGTAATTATATATCTGGAAATACAGAGAGTCCCAAAAAGATCTGTGCAACTGCAAATTTATGTATATAAATAGAATAGGCTTATTGCAAAACTAGTTATTTCAACAGAATAACTCAATTTTTTTTTTTTTTTTTTTTTTTTTTTTTTTTTTTTTTCTGTTGTTTTAGTAAACTTCAACATGAGATATTTTTGTAGCACGAAATATATTAATAAGATATTCAAATTTTATTCACGAATGTTTTAAATTGCTCATATCAATCGCTCGATTTCGATTGTCATAAACCGATTGACATCAATTGTTTGATAATTTCTTTCAGTTCGAGTATCGGATTTTGTTTCGATAAACTACTCGTACTTCTTTTTCAGGGAATCTACAGTTTTGGAATAACTCAAACCTTAATCTGTTACTGTGCTATCTATGAGCAGAAACATACTGTACAAAATTTTTTATGAATTGCTCTATATGCTGTTGTAACTAATTTTGGTGTAGTTTTGATATTCATTTTTTTAAATAAAATTTTGAAATTGTACTGATATTTTCGGGATACCCTGTAATTCAACATATTACGTCAGTTAAGTGTTTTAAAACGGTATGATTCGGCATTTTTAACAAATTGCATTTCAATTAATGAGAAAACCTATTTAGTATACTTTACCTTACTCTTTTTTCTACGCGCCAAAAGGCTACACATGCTCCTTTGTTCTTTATTTTGGCTTTGAGATAGGAAGCCCTAGCCAAACCTAATAAAACAGATCAATAAACACAAATATTAAGTTTAAACTCTACATCATAAAGAAGAAACAGTAGAACCTCAATTTTACGTTTCCGAAAATGCGAAAAATAATCTCTGCCAGTTTGTTATAAAAGTGTGCAATTACATTAAGTTTCCCTATTTTTATCATCGTATTAACTTATTACTTTTGAAATTTCTCCTGCATTCATATCAAGAATCAGTTCGATTTATTTATTTATTTATTTATTTATTTTCTAAATTTACTCGATTTTGGGACGTCGAATGTGGTTTAATAATTTTTCGACAGACGTTTACCTGTCTTTTACGAATAAAAAGGTGTTAACATGTATTGTATTAGTGCGAATGAAGTAACTGATGAGGTTGTTATAAGATGGCAACTGATTTTTTTTTTTTTCTTTTTTTTTTTTTTTTTTTTTTTTTGATTGATAAACATTTTCTGATAACCGCTGAAGTAAACTTCCACCAGTAAATTTTTAATAGAAAATTTCAGCTTATTTTGCAAGCTTTTTTTTTTCAATGAAAAATTTCTGTCAAAAAATAGGGTTAAAATTTCTGTTTGTTTTTTCTGGTGATAGCTTGACAATGCATTACAACAATTTTCACGGACACTGACAGAAAGTTATCTAGACTGTCACAACATGGTGGAAAAACTGGGCAATGTCTGAAATTTTGCATTAAAAAGAATTTTTAAAAAGGAGAAAATTTCTATTGAAATTTACTATTGAAATTTTACCCCAGCCGTAATCAATCTCTGCGAAAGAGATTACAGTTGAAAGTTCATTATGTCTGTATATATCAGTTACTATTTATTGATAGTTCCATGGCTTTATTGCGCTATTTTTTCTGGTACTGTAACTCAAAAACTATTACACGGAGTTTCATTAACACTAAGCATACTGGAAATTTTGCTTAGGTGTCATAAAAATATTTTAAACCAGAAATTTATTTAAAATTATTTATCTTTTCTATTTAACTTTCTACGGTGTGATTTATATTTTATTTTATTTTATGAAGAAATTTCTGGTTTGAAGCGAAATATTTTCATTTGGTAATGCTGAAATCCCCGGTTGTTGGTAATTTTTTTGTTTCGCGCAAATTAGAGCTAAATAACCTTTGATGTACAGGGTGTCCCCTCTCAACGGTGGCCAATGACTAATTTCTAAACCGTTAGTCATAGACATATAGTTCCAATTGCAAAAATGCTTTAAAAAAGGTAAAGAATTGTTTTTCAAGCGATTTATCTCAAAATAAAATTTTATCAAAAAATACGAAAATTAACTTTTTATACGGTCCCCCAGTCCTATAAGTGATATTTAGTAAATTTTTCCCACTACTGTAACAAATAATACAAAAAAAGTCCCATTCCTCTGCGATTAAAACTGACCGAGTAATAGCTGTTTAAAGTTGAAGCATCTTTTTTGCTGCAAATTAGGGGTCAGTCACAAATTTACTGGAAATAAAAATAAACGCAAGATATGAAATTTCACATTAAACATTGAGAGTAAAATAATATATACAATATTATTTTTAAATTTATGTTTATGATTACATATTAAAGCAAAATTTGTACTAAAATTATAAGTAAAAAAATAACAGAAAGTTCGTTAATTTAATTTATGAAAAGCAACAGTCACAAATCGTTACAAAATGACATATATTTACTTTTCTATTAGATTACTTAACCTAACAGAATTTGATGTAATCCTATAAAATAAATAAATGGTACGCACTTAAAATTGTATTAATATTATACTGTCATTGGATATAAATAAGTGTGCAAATTGAACCTCGATTGGATATTTGGAAGTGAGTTAAAATTTGAATAGAAATTTTGAGCAAGGGAAAAATAAGTACGAACGTTTTAAGCAAAATAAAGGCTTATCAAAATACCACACCTTTTAAAATAAAATTGCGATTTCTCAAAATTTGATTTTCACGACAAAAAGAATTTTAAAACTCACGTCTTCAACTATTTTAACCAATCTAGAAGTTAAATAATAAAAATTAACATTACCGTAAAACTTATACGGTGGCAGCATCTTCAGTTAAATTGCTTTTAAAATATTTCTTTATCTCATTTAAAACCTTTTAGAAACTCGAACTATATGTCTGTGGCAAATGGTTTAGGAATTAGCTATTAGACAGCGCGCGTTGAAAAAATACGCCCTTTATAATACTTTAAGCACTTAGTGAACGTTCCCTTAAAGCTCAGTGCAATTCATCCGTATTTAGCTACAGAAAAGTGGTTTAAGTCATGAAATTTAAAGCTTTATATCTCTGTCAATTTTAATGTTATGTGAATGGGACCTTTTTTCTCTTACTTGTTAGAGTAGTGGGGAAAATTTACTAAATATCACTTATAGGACCGGGGGACCGTATAAAAAGTTAATTTTTGTAATTTTTTAATAAAATTTTATTTTGAGCTAAATCGCTTGAAAAACAATTCTTTACCTTTTTTAAAGCATTTTTACAGGTGGAACTACAGCTCATATTCAAAATATTAGAATAATTGAGAAAAAGTAATAAGAAAAAATTATTTGTCATTTATTTATTTTTTATACTAAGTAAATGCAATTAAATTTCTTATAAATTAAATCTGGAATGTTTAGATAAGATTTTAACATTTATAAAATATAAAATACAGCACAATAAATTAGGTATACAGCTTCCTTAAACACACCAGAATATTAGAATAAAATTTAGATTGGTTCAAAATATTAGAATATTTTATTTTACGCAACAATATTACCTTATGAATATGAAGTAAATGGTAGTTAATATTTTGTAGCATCCCCTTTAGCTTTCATAGCAGTGTACAATCGATCTTGCATACTATATACAAGGTGTTTACAAACATTTCTATCAATATTAGCCCAAATAGACTTTATATGTGCCACTAACTCAGTTTTACTTGAAGGAGGATTTTCTTGAAGTTTTTTCTTCATTATACACCATAAGTTTTCGATGGGATTAAGATCTGGTGAATTTGGTGGCCAAGGAAGTACCTTAATGTTGCGTTGGCGGAACCAATTCTTAGTTTACACCGAGGTATGCGGGGACGCTAAATCTTGTTGAAAGATGAAACCATCTTCAAATAAATCTTCTGATGATGGAATCATGTAATATTCTAAAATTTCTTGATATATCAGAGAGTTAACCTTTTCGTAGACGATGCATAACTTTCCAGGTCCTTCTGCACTCATACAACCCCAAACCATGACACTAGCAGCAAATTTTACGGAACGTTTAAGGCATTCTTTATCAAATGCTTCTTGCTTCATTCTCCAAACTCGAATACCTTGATTACCATATGAAACACAAAACATACTTTCATCACTAAATAATATATTTTTCCAATCTTCATTGCTCCATAAACGTCTTGATTTACACCAATTAAATCTTATACGCTTTTGTCTTGCAGTCATGAGAGGTTTTGTTTTCGATACACGAGATTCAAATTTAAATTTATGGAGACGTCTTAATGTTATCGATGTAGAAACTTCAACTCCTTCTTCTTTCCATTTTCGGTGCAAGAATCGCACACTTATAAAACGGTTTTTCTTAACTATACGCTTCAGTTTCCTGTCATCTCTATCAGATGTTTTTGGTTTTCGGCCACCATTTCGGTGATTATTTTGAAATTTTCCAATTTTTGAATATTGTGTTAGTATTTTATTAACGCTCGATTGCGAACAATGTAAATAATTCGCTATAAAACATTGATTTTTACCGTGCCAATACAAATCAACCATACGAAGTTTAGTAGATTCAGGAATATCACTCACACGGCCCATTTTAAGACGAAAAAGAAACAAACTGCAAAAAAGAATACTGATTTTAAATAAAATAGTCTGAATTTAATCAATGATGCCACCAGTTAAGAATTGGTAATAATTAAAGGAGAATTAATGTGAAATATTCTAATATTTTGAACCACTTGAATAAATATTCTAATATTTTGACTTTTCAAAATAATTTTTTTTGCAATTAATCTTTTCAAAAATGATATTAAATTTAAGATAACAAGTAAGTTTAATCAACAACAAGTTCTTAATAAAAATATCGTTTGCATATTTTCATTAAAAGACATTAAATTACCAAACGATATTTTCAATTTCTAAAAAAAAAGGTAATTATTCTAATATTTTGAATATGAGCTGTATATGTCTATGACTAACGGTTTAGAAATTAGCCATTGGCCACCGTTGAGAGGGGACACCCTGTATAACACTTAATAATTCATGCTGCTATCGGGTATTTTGCAAGATGCAATGAAACGGGTAATAAGATTTCGGTATTTATGTAATGGAATTGCACCAAACATATTAAGTTAGACACATCTTATGAAAAACCATGCTGATTCAGTTTTGATTTTTGTCAGTCAACAAAATTCATAACTTTGTATTGTTTTTTTTTTCAAGAAACATTATTGGGTTTTTTTTCAGTCTCTATATGGAAGAAATGCAGAAACTTTTTTATTTAAGGTTATGATTATAAATGAATCTGTTGTCTGTATTTTAACATTAGATTCACAACAAGAAGAGCTGTTGCCGTATGTTTTTGAAAATCCTTTAAATAATCTCTGTAACTCTATATTCAATTGAAAACTCTGCACGTCACAATTGTAGGTGTGTGAATATAGTTCCTTTTAATTAATATGTTAGAATGAAGTTTGATTGCTACAGCATACTAGTTTTTATATAACGCTAATTGAACTTTAAAAAATATGTGTTTCAGAATTTTTTAATGTTTAAAAGAAACTCAAAAATGTTAAAAAGCTTTAAGCATTGAAAGTCACCACTTTATATTTTTTGGGGAGCTCTAAAGTTCAAAACAAAATGTTTTTTTTTTCAAACAATAATGCATAAATATTAAGATTATATTAGGCAAAGAATAATGTAAATCGAGAAACAATGTTAAAAAAACGCTAAAAATGACACTTTAAAAAAAAAGTCAGAATATAAAAATTCAAGACCACCAGTTTGGATAGACTTTAGCGTACCACACTCAGTGCAAAGAATAACGGAATCCTGCTCAATTATGTAGGAAAGAAGCGGATTTAAAAGAGTTTTTCATTAACCAATAGGAAAGCAGGAAAATACCGGTACGAGACACACAATATATATAAACAATAATAAACGCAACGATATTGCACCAGCTTGCACCGAAGAGTCACGAGAGCACACGAACATTCGTTGATAGGCGATAAGTGATAATAGTAAGCTCATAAAGTTTATGTCCAAAATTTGATTGATTAATGAAATTTTATTGTACATTTTATTATAAAGACATTTTACTACAATTGCATAAACATAACGAAATTTAAAAAGTGCAATTTTACAAATATGATGTTTTTGTTTATAATGCTACAGTTAACAAAATTAATATTTTAAACATTTCCGAAAAGTGAAATAAACTAAAATTTCTCTTTCTTTTCAAAAAATTTAAAGATAGCATTTAAATGGAGCAAATCGAGTATTACTTCAGCTTGTATAAATTTTTAAAAATCAATATTTGTTAAAAAATTTCTAGTTTTATGAGACTTTTGTTAAAGCTGTATATTTTTAATCTTTACGAAAACGTAAAAAAGAGGTATAATTACAATTAGCACAACACTGAACATTTTAAATAAGAGAGGGATTACTACAATAAACAAAATTCCACATAAAAGTATGTTATCAGAAATAAAAATGTAATAAAAAAACTATCATTCACAGACGAAATCACTACTCACTACTACTACGCATTTCCAGATTCATGCAACAACTACTTAACAGAATATCTAGAAAATAGTTTCATGATTTTATCATAATTACAATACCTTTCATTTTTCCTTTCTTAGCTGCAAAATTCAACCACAATTTCATATAAGAATTAAAAAATATTTTATTAATATGTATTCAAAATAAGTAAACACACTTAAAAATAAATATACAAAGAAAATAAATGGAATATTACTTTTATATTCAAATACTGTATGCTTCCTTTTTGTTTTAAAGGGACAGTTTACTTTTTCAACAATTTTATTTATTTAAATAAAATTTGAAACTTATGATGAATTCATTGCATTTCAATCTTGAACGAAAAGCACATTAAAAAAGAATTCTTATATAATTGCATATTTAATAAAAACTTTAAAAAAGTTTATAAAAATTTTAAATTTTTAAAATCCCTAATACTTTTTAAAATACTGATACTTTTTAGCAATTTTTTTTTTTTTTTTTTTTTTTTTTTTTTTTTTTTTTTACAGATTTTTAAATTATGCACGCAACAACTGCGGATGGATTTTTAGATACATCTAATATTACATTTATTATAACTTTTTTACTGATACAGTCGAGGATCTATAATCCGCGGATCCATAATCCGCAATTTCCTATGATGCGCGTTACTTTACGAATGTAAACAATGAAATAAACAGTTAAGAAAATTTACAAATCAGTGATCCAAAAATGATTTTTTTAAAACAAATAATAAAAAATTTAATAAAAGTCATAATAAAAAATATATTTTTTTAATTAAATTTTTTATTTTATTAACAGTAAAAAACTAAACTGTATTACGGAACGCACCTAAGCTTACTGAACTTTCGAAATGCCGGCTTTTCATTCGTAGCTATTTCAGTTTATGTAGGTTCAGGAAAGTAAATAACCAATGAAAACGCACTATTTTGTGTACTTTTCGCGCGTCACAGCACCACTTGAGAACTAGATATCAGAAGTTGGGAAGATCGAATCACAGATTAAGTATTTACACATTGTGTAAATACTTAATCTGTGGATCGAATCAATGTAATGGAATTTTAGTGATCGATTGCAGATGTTTTGCCAACGTCAGGAAAGGCAAACGACCTTCAATTACAGGCAAACTCTGATTGATTTCTCAAGATCCGATCTTTCAGGAAACTAAGTTTTAGCCGGGGAGCTCTTTTTTTCATTCTATTTACGTTCTTAATTTGACCCCAAGCACAGTTGATGAGTTGATGTTTATGAATTTATGCCTCACTACTTTTTACTCTAATGCTTATGCAAGATGCAACATGAACAACGGAAAGTGTAGTAATGTTACTTCAAGTTCTTCAGCAGCTGAAAGATCCCACATATCATAAAAAGTTGATATTCTGAAAAAACTTGACGAAGGAACGCTACCACAAATCTCATTATTAATATGTAATTATTTTTATTTAAATGCACATATATATCATTTTTTAAAATAAAATAACCTTAAAAATGCATTTTTTGAGATTACTTATTAAATTAATTACTGGATTTCATATTTATCTTTCCATATTATACTGATTATAGAATTAAAATGCTGTCTAAGAATAATGAAATGACGCATAATCCATAATACTCTATAAACCGGAATATTCCATAATCTGCACAACCTTTTGCCCCAACTTGTGCGGATTATAGATCTTTGACTGTATATATTTCGTGTAAAACGATAAAATCTATCACATCTTCATATATTTTTATTTAAAAAAAATAATAAAAAACTTGAAGGTTTATTCCATGCGCAAATTCATCCCATATATAATAAAGTATAAAAGCAAAAGGGTTTAAATTTCTATCTCAAAAAAAAAAAAAAAAAAAAATAACGAAGAAAATGACGAAAATATGAACTCGAAAAAGAAAAAAAGCTCTTTAATGTTTCAATTTGTGCAGGTAATTATGCTGGGTGGATTAAAAAAAATTACAGTACCTCGCGAATTGCAATTTGGATAAAGATTAGATGTCTAAATATTCACAATTTCAAATTTATAATTAAAAATGATTTTTTGATCAATTTTGAGGTAAACTGTCTCCTTAAAAACATGATCCATAAAAAGGGTTTTTTTTCCCTATTTCATACTCGTATACCAATAATAGAACGAATGAAATATGCATAATTCTTTAAATGCTAGAAGAACTGCCTGCAATGTGGCGTTTAAAATCAAAATGCGGCGTGCTCGCCAGCTGTTATTTCAAGAAAAATGCTTTCCAAAATTTGTTCAAATATTTTTCGAACCATTTTAAGCTACTTTTTATTGTGCTAGAAGCGAAAAAAGTGTGCAACGTCACTTGATCCACTTTTGTATTGGCAGCTTGATATCCAAGTGGCATTGGACGGTCTCTTAAACTGGCTCTTTTACTTAAACATTAGTTTTGAAATAAATAAACTTTATTTTTTAGCAGTGTAGCTTAGAAATAAATAAAATTTTATGCAGCCAATACATGGCCTGACATACAATACTTTGACTTTTCAAACCCATTTTTAGCAAAACTTTGGGATAATTCACTTTGGTTCTCTACTAGTGCTTTTAGTATTTCTAAAATGTTCTATCTTTACCACCACGATTATAAAACAGGTAAACATTGCAGATATTAAAGATATCTAAAATGAGGATTTCTGTTTTAAAATAAAGATGATTATAGATGAATAACCTATTTTTAAAGGGAAGAAAAATTATAAAATACATCCTTGTTGTTCATCGAAAGTAAAGATATTACAGTTGAAAAATTAAGTTCAATACAGTTGCAAGAGTACAATGCGAGCTTCTTCAAAACCACAAATGATATCGAAGTAGTACAAAATCTCGCACTTTTCTCTGATATTTGTTTGAACGACCTTATCAAAGATTAGATGTTTGTTTCACGGTTACCAATTGATGTTTACAAGCACGAGGTGCAACCCGTCGAAATTCGACGAAAGAAAATGTTTAAGAAGAAACTGTCGCATGCATTTATAATAAATCTACAAAATTAGTTACTGTAAAAAATGCATCTTATATTGGTCAGTCTATCTCTCAAGCACGTATTATTTTAAGCTAAAATTAACAAAATACTAATTCTATAAATATCAGTTGTCAAAATTATTAAAATTAAACTTTAATTTCACACATAATCAGCAAATTATAACAAAGATCAGTTAATATGATAAAGTTATCAAGTGAGGCTTTTATGATTGGTTCAAATGCGAATGAAAAAAAAAAAAATCCAAATTAACACGATCATAGACGATATATTTATTATAGTATAGGGATTTTAATTTCTATTTCTTTGTTTTTCAATTTTTGAGAAAATGAAGTGATTCTGTTGCCACAATAACAAAATTGGTAATAAAAAATATAAAAAAAATAATAACTCAAAAATAAATTGAGATACAGCTTTCAAACAAATTGAATTTAAAAGTACATTTTTTTCTCTATACGATGGTGTAAAAATTTAAAATGTGCGATGTTTAGAAGTGTAAAATTTACAGTACCAAAAATTGCAAAACTGAAATTGCATGTGAAAGTGTTGCCATTCACAAAATGACGTATGCGTTAAGCACAGATACGTTTGGCCTTTATAATATAGAAAGGATACGCACAGCCATGTAAAGAGTCATACGAGACATGCTAAAAAAAAGTGTGGAGTGAGTTATCGTACCCCCTTCAAATTGTTCATGTTTCTAGAGGAGCTAACACTGAATACATGTAACTGCGTAGAATTTAAACTTTCAGCTGTTATTTTTTATTTTCGATGAACAGCAAATTTGTGCTTTTTTTCGTTTTCTTTTAACTGCCCTGTAGTTGTGGTACAAATTTATGTAGACCCTGTAATTTCAGCAAAAGTAGAAGCATTTAGGAGCTTTGTTCAACAGAAAACTTTACTTTCTGAATGTGAAAATTGCAATAGAAATTTAGAAATATCAATTTTTTTTATTACTATTCGTAGTAGTTTACCTTTCACCTCATTTAATTTTTACATATACATAGTTGTAAAGTCTGTTGGGGCTAAATTTATTTTCTCTGGATTTAATACGTAATATCATTTAATGATATTGTAACGGAGCATACATATTATACTGAAAAATAAAAGTTAAATGTTAAATCTTTGCAGTAACATTAAACTTTAAAATGAAGCAAGAAACCGTCATTGTATAGTAAATCACCATACAGTATATAGTAGTGTTTTAAATAGTTATACAGCAAAAAATAGAGATTTCAAATTCAGTAAGAAATAAAAATTAATTTAAAAAACTGTTTATTTTACGGGAAAATCTGTAATTATTACCAACTTATGGGGGAAATCTGTTATACTAATAGAAACCCGTAGTAAAAACAGAATATTTCCTTAAAGTAAATAGTTATTTTACTGGTTTCTTGACAGAGAGTTTTTTCTACAAAAACAAAAGATTTTATTTTTAACAGTGAAGTAGTACAAAATGTAAGGATCATGTTTTTCACTTTTTAATTTTTAAAGATGCGAAGTATAGGCTGGTCTAATGTTAGAAAGCTGTAAATATATTTTGCATCTATAGGAAGATAAAATATTGTTTTAAGCATAAGAAATATCCCGATATCAGTTGACCGATATCAGTTTCAATACTTTGAAAGGTTAAAAAAGAAAAGAAAAAAACATGCAATTGCTGGGACATTTCTGATTCTCAATTTTTTCCTATATTGTATAGGGCGGTGGTTCCCTAACTATGGGCTGCGACCTACTGGTGGGTTGCAGTGGCTATTTTAGAGGATCGCGGAACAATCGAGGTTTTTCGCAAAAATATAATTTGTATTTTATCTGTTTAAAAAAAAAAAGAAAAACAACAACAACAACAACAATTTTGCCTGCAAATAATATTTCAAAGAAAATTCCTTAATTTTCATATGAAGAAATATACGAGCAGAATATCCAGAAACATCTAAATGAGCTTTGAATTCCTTGATAGAATTCAACACAAGATACACGTTTAACATGCTTTTTGTACTTGGCTTTTTTTGAAAAACAAGTATAGAAAAATCTGTGTGTTGGAAGGGAATTAAGGTTGAAATTAACGAGTTTTAACCCTAATATAGATGCTTTCATCTCTAAACACCGGTGCCAGAAAACGAGCTGATTATAAAGCTATGTTTGGTAGTAATTAAATTAATTTTTAATTATCATTCTAGTTTGTGTTTTGTACTAATTATTCCACTTACAATATTGAAATTAGTATTTGTTTTCGTTGATAGCGTATCCTTCGTACGAAAATAGGCCCTTTTCATAGGATATGGTAGTCGATAGCTTATGGAGATCATGCGGCAATTTCTATACTGATATATTCCCTTGTATTAGATGGGCCGCGAAAATTTGTTTTACTTAAAGGTGGATCGCGTACCAATAAAGTTTGGGAACCGCTGATATAGGCAGATGTATCTTAGTTTTTTTACATTGTAAATATTGTATTAATTCAGCAGATTTTTTTTTAATATTAAACATTGCCTTTTCGTAATAAAAGGAGAAAGGAAGTTCTTACCAACAGGATCGCTGTCTTTGCTACCGTCTTCATCCTCCTCATCTTCGTCTGTGCTTTTACTGTGCATGTTTTTCATTTTCTTCCTTTTGGCAGTACGCTTGCGAGCTGCACAAATTAAAATTTTAATGATTAAAATTGGGTTAAACGCAAAGATAAATACGATAATAGTTTAAACAGAAAAAAAAACCATGCTTCAATCATAGATTATAAAACATTTTTCAGCACATTCAGAATAATGTAACAAAATTACACAGTTTAATAAGCTGAAATATTATGTCTAATTTAGCCATATAGAAACGCATAACACATTTGAAAACCCAATTTTAGCGGTTCCCATATATAATCGGAAACATATCCGAGTTCTTTGAGCAGTCCTGTATAGGATAAACAAATAAGTATCTATAAACTATGCGCATGCCAAAATTTAGTTCAATTAAGAAATACATATATACAGGGTGCGTCATAAATTCGTGCAAATTTTAAAAATCGATAATAAAAGAAGTAATGCTCGGAAAAAATTTCGGTTTGCGCGAGTATGATCAGACGGATTTTGGATCTTTTTTTTGCATACATAATAAAAATAATTCCAAAAATAACCGATAGAAGGCGCTCAAACGCCATATTGGGAAGTTTTATGCAAATCAGGAAAAAACAAATAGACAATGAAACAAATCACAATAAGAATACATTGTGCATTTATTATAAGGTAGTAAAAGATGTTCAACATGCGAAACTTTCGCGATGCTGAACTAATGATTTGTGGATTTACCATTTTTGTAGAATAGTTTAACCACTAGCGCTCAATCTGGTAACGATAGCATACTGCCGATATCGAATGACGAATCCGTCTTCAACTACGTGTGTTATTGCTAGCCGGATTTGCATAAAACGCGTCACTATGACATGTGAGCGCCCTCTATCGGTTACTTTTGGAATCACTTTTTATTATACATGAAAAAAAAAAATCCAAAATCCGTCTGATTATACTCGCGCAAACCGAAATTTTTTTCAAGCATTACTTTTTTTTTATTACGAATTTTTAAAGTTTGCAAGAATTTATGACGCATCGGGTACTTTAATTGAGAGTTCAGCAATTTTTGCTAATAAGTAGAGTGGCACGTGAATTCTTTTGTGCTAATCTGTATATGAGTTATAGAATTTATATACATTTAGTAAGAAGAGAAGAGAGGTAAATTAAAAGAGTTAAATTTAAAAGTGTATGCCGAAATAAAAAACGCACATTTAAGAAATAATTACTCAAAAACAGTATTGTATTCGATTTATTTTGTGTATTCCTGTAAATGAATGACAAATGCTATGAATGCCCTATTTATCATAGTCATCTAGTAGTGAAATATTCAATGATTTACATCCGTTACAATCTAACTGAATAAGTGTAATGTCATTAAAATACTCTGTAAACGATTTTCCCCATGTAGCATAAGCAATGGAATTCTTTTAGTGTCCCTTTAAATGTATTATTAATCCCACATAATCAAAGTCCGTCAAATCTCGGGCGACTAAAAAACTCCTCTTTAGAATTATTATTTTTATCTAATTATTAATTTTGCAAATTATTTTTAGCTACTATAAATTTCCATTTACTGCTTCTAACGCATATTAATGAATTTATTGTTAAAGTTTTCGTCTTTTTTTTAAAAAAAATATTCATATAAAAATTCTTTTGCCCTTAAAAATGAAACATTATAATTTGCATTGCTTTAAAATCGCAACAATAATTCAAAAAAATGTGAAACAAATGGTTTCCTGTAAACACACATTTAAATTTAAGCTTTTTAGCAATATTATTATTAGGACATTTTAAATGTGAAATAATAACTTTTCTGTTACTTAACAGAATCTCAGTTTTTCCAATCTCTGCACTCTCAAAAAAACTTCCGTCTTTTCACAGAGAATGTACTGGCAGCACAGCTGCCAGTAATTGTCTGTAAATTGATGAATATCCCTTTATTTTTTACTCTGTCAAAAGAGGTAAAATATCCGTAAATTCAAAAAAGTTTGGAAAACATAAAAGCGGCGGACGCGAGGATCGAACCACCGACCCCATGGTTGGAAGGCGAGAGCGCTTACACGGTGCTACGGCTTTGAAGTAAGATTGTTCATTTCATACGGCTTTGAAGTAAGCTCGTTCGTTCATGTGCTTTGGTCTATTTTGTTAAAAAGCTTTTAATTTTGAAGTTAATTTCGGGAAGATTTCGTCTTTAATGAAACTGTTTCTGGGGATTTTATACGTTAGTATTAATATAGCATAAAAATGTGAATTTTAAATATATTTACGTAGATTGCTAGAGGAAAAATATGGATGTACTATTTTTATTCGATAAGATTTTTTTTGAATAATATCAATTTTCTTGCATTTTATTTTTTAATTAAAATATCTCTTAAATGTGTTCACTTAAAGTATATTTTAAATGCGAATATTTATTATATAAATAACTTATTAAATTCAATTTTATTCAGCTTATCCAACTTTGAATAACAAATTGAGAAAATTTTTGAAAGAATGAAGAAAGTAATTGTTATTTATCTTTAAATTCGAAAATTTTTTTTAAAAACTAAATTAGACACCTTAATCTATAGAAATTTTTGTTTTTTATTTTAAAAATAAATTCGAATTTATTACTAAGAGACCCAAAATTCATGAGTGATAGAAATAAACGTAATCTCTTCCTCATTTTTAGACGTACGGAATGAATTCACGGATCAAATACGTTTTCTGGGAGTAAGAAATTATGTGTGAAAAAATGAGGTTAACTTAGGGTATATTGACCATTTTTTCTGACAGTGTGTATTTTCACATAAGATATATAAGATAATGGATTACCCATAGATTTTCTGTAATTTCACAGAAATTTTTTTAAACAGTGTATGCATACTCCATTTCAGTTATGCAGCTAAAAATGTTTAGTTGGGGTCTGATGACATGTGAAAAACGATTTTCCGTGTCGAGCGAACGAATTTATGCATTCTAAAAGCTACTCGAAAACGTTTCCGAAAACAAATGAAACTTTATTTTTTTTAATTATTTTTAAAATTTTAAAAATAAATTGTTTTCCGAGGTTTCTAAAAATAAAGGCGTGCTTTTCAGAATGTTGGATGACTTGCAAGTGGTTATCGGTTACTGTCATTCCTGATTAGAGTACATTTTTGTAGTTTAAGGAACATTCTCTTTTTTTACAGATTATGATTAAGTAAAACAATGAAGTAAAATCTACATTTTAAAATAATTACTGGATTTCCGTTGTCGAAATATTACTTCGTTTAAAATGGTTGCACCAACGCTTAAAAATGTAACAAGAATTAATTTCTTTTTTATAAATTATGTAAAACAACATCAATAAAGAAAATCAAAAATTAAAAGATGAGAAAATGTAAAATCAATTTAAGAAATATGAATTACCTTCCATAATATGCATTTTTTCTTCTAAAGTTGTTCTTTCTTCAGCTAAAATAACTTCCTCTAAAAAGTAATGATATATGTTATGATAAAAGAAAAATAAATTTCAATGCCTTTGCATAGTAAAAGTAATTTATAAAAACATTCTAACACAGAAAAAGGAAACACATTTTGCCTTGTTAAATTAGTGTTACTGATAGTAGTGATATTCACAACTCGCTTTCCTGCATTTATGATTGAATGTATATAGGAGTTTTTAACCCGGGAGTACTCGCGCTGGGTCTTTTTGACCCGGAGTGCGTATGATTTTTGCAATTGTAACCACTTATCTTTTAAAAGTAATCTTCAACTTATTTTATCGCAAAATATGTAAGGATTGTCTCCGCCTAAATAAAATGACGGTTATAATTTGATTTTATTGGGGACAAAGTTAAAACCATTTCTACCCTGGGTAAGCTCGTGTTCTCTCGGGTTAAAACAAGTTTTAGTGCGTGCAGAAATCTACATAAGTAAAAATAAAAACGTAAAATATATCAAAGAAACTTTGACATTTTATATTCGTCATTATATTTTTTAAAAATTACATTTTGAAATAAAATTGTTAGAGAAAGAGCATCCAAAACTGGCGACAACTCACAATTAAAATAACTATAAAATCAAAACAAAGTATGGACCATGTTTCGAGCTTGAAAATTAACAGTCAGTCATAAGCTGATGTAAATATATAGCTCAAAGGAGAAAATACAAATGAATAGAAAAGAAAAGGAGCAAAGATTACAAAAAGGTCTACAAGTGGCGGTAACAGTAATGTAAAAACCAGTCACCGAGAATTACATGCAGAATTGGAAAGTGTTGTCACAATGTTACAAAACATTTATAAAAAGGAAAAGGAAATAAACAAAATTTAAAGTAAGAAATAAGTAAATACAAAAATAAATTAATAATAATATTTATAATGAAATACAGAAAAATAAGCAATAATAATAAAAGAGGATAGAGAAATTTTAAAAAGTTAAATATATATACATTAGTATAAAAATGAAAATAGACAAGAAAATAGTGCAAGGAATTACAAAAAAATTTTTCAAGCTCAAGAGAAAGGAGATGGAGCTCACTGTTAAGTTCCAATACTATTGAGTTTTCAATTCTGCATATGATCCTTTGATATTGGTTTCTATCTTACTGCTAGCGCCACCCGTCGCCTTCTTTGTAATCTCTCTTCATTTATCTTTCTATTCATCTGAACTTTGTTTATTTATGTGTTTACAGTAGCCTTAGAGTAGTTTTTAACAGCCCACCAGTTGTTGATTTCCAAGCTCAAACTACGTTTTATGAATTGTTTTGATTTTATGGCGATTTTTATAAAGTGTTATTACTATAATCTGAACTTGAAAAGTTAGTCTTCTGTTTGTTAATTTTTAGAATTATGCTTTAAAGTTTGATATGTGTTTTGGAGTTTTTAAAACTAAAGAAGAAAGACATCGTTTTAGAAGAGCACACAGGAAATAGAAGAAAAATATATTAATATCATGAGCAAATGTTTTGAACATAAACGTGCATCAAAAGCCTTTCGATTTAACATTACCAAGAGGAATTCTGAATGAATGCCTAGCATCATAAAGTTCTGTTGTAAAATCCAAATAAACAGTAAACATCACGGTTATGTTTGTTTTTAGAAATCAAAGAATTTCCTTGTACGGTATGTTATTAATTTCCAATTTTCTTGATTCCCTTACTAAATACGCATATCAAACGTCGTTCTATCAAGAGTAGGCTTCAATTGCTTTATTTGCAGATATAAAAAACATGCTTCATACACATTTTTTTTTTTTTTTTTTTTTTTTTTTTTTTTTTTTTTTAAATAATGATACCATTTTCACCATTGGAACTTCTCCACGTTTCCGACATTAATATATATATATATATATATATATTTTTTTTACTGCAACAATTTTAACATGCATGAGTTTTAATTTTTATTAATTATGAATAAATGAAAATAAAGTAATTGTCATAAACATTATCTTTCGTAGATGCCATAGATCTTAAATTATAGTTATTAACGAAAGTTTAAGGTCACTCGATATTTAACTGATATTACTGCACACTGATAGCTAGAAAAACTACAGCCTGACCTCAAAAATCCCAAGTCGAAAAGTAATCGGCACTTCACACCCCTCCTCTTTATCTATTTCCAACTTCAGAGACAAAGAAAAATAGCATTTCTTTATAAATTAAAAATTTCTAGATTGAAAGTGATGGATAAGCGGGGAGCGAGATCTCTGATGCTGTGCTAAGTAGAACGGCGGATAACATTGATAGTGAATTAGAAAGACAAAAAGCTGGCAAAAGAAAAAATGTCACTGGAAAAATGTATAAATTTGACGTCTCTTTTAGAAAAACAAGATCGTATTTCCAAAATCTATGCTTTTCACTAGTATAAAATCCGAGAAAAAATTACTAAAGAACGGCCAAAAAAATTGTAGTAAATAAAACTGACATCGGTGTTTTGGGAATTACAACAAGAAATTAAAAGAAATGAATCAATTCATTTTATTAGGGGTTTTTTTTGGGTGGGGGGAGGGCGGATAATACGGAAAATATATAAAGTAAGCTTTTTTTTATCAATTAATTGTTTTTTTCAAATTAATATCACTTGTTTATACAATTAATTATACATAACGAAACCATTAAAACTATTGGGGTTATTTTTCATATTTTTCTGAAATCCAAAATTTAAAATTCCGGCTTAATCTCGGTTCCGCAGCGGAGCCTGAATTCAAGGTTAGAAACAACACTACGTCTTTAGATCCCTCAGATAACACTGTCATTTCAGATTTCACAATCGAATGTCATCGTTTTTCTTTTTTGGTCTTCAAGCTTTCAAAGTGTAAAACAAATTCACCGTAAAATTAATTTGCATTATTTTCGAAAACATTAGTTGCTCTGATACAACTTAGGTTTGTTATTAAAACAAATAAATTGGAATGTTTTCAAAAATATTGCGTATATATTGTAATAAGAATTGTCATACCTGCTTTACATATCCATTCAACATAACCATTCAATTCTTTTTCTAACTGTTGCTGCCTTCTAAGTTTTAAAAAAGTTTGTCTATTTTCCACACGCTCTCTCTCTTTAGCAAATTCACTGAAAGAGAAAATGAATAAATAAAATGAATGTAACAATTATTTCTAAAAACACTATAGAGCGGGAGGTGGCTGCACATACCTTCACCTCATCAAGTTGACTGCTGAAATTCCAAGATTAGTTAAAACTCGATTCTCATATTAACCCTTTCGGGTCTGGTGTACTAGTAATAGTACATATCATTTAATGGAGTATTATTTTGTTCTAAGAAATATTTTTGCTACTATTTACATGTAGTAATGTTAGTATATGTCTATGCATTTACTATATGACTTCATTTATGTTTCACCATTTAGTAATAACAATAATAATTATTATTTTTCGAATTCTCTTTGTGCCGTTTTCGATTCTTTTATTTTAAACATATGTTTCGCTCATTAAATTTGAAATAAAAGTTACTTTCCTGAAAGAATCGTGTGTAGTAAAGCGCAAAAAGTATTAAAAAGTTGTAATATAAGTTAAATCTTATTGTAATACAATATTTTCTAAACATCTTCAAAAATTCTTCCTTAGCCTTTTGTTATATAAATATTAATGTAATAGTAAGCAAAACAACAACATACGTTATGTTTCAGACAATGAAATATTCATTAAACACTAATTAATATATATGGATAGCTAGTGTTAAAGTTATTAACGTAAAAGTAATTTTTTCTAAAAACTGAAAAAAAAAATCGGACCCGAAAGGGTTAAAAAAAACTTGGTCTGCTAAGTCATATTTTAATGGGAAAAATCTGCAAACCCGATTTTAGTGGTTGACTTGTACATTTACGATTGTGATTTTCCGCTTCCTGCCTTCCATGTTTTCATACCTTTGGGTGCAGGAAAACGCAAAAATAAAACTACCAACCAACAACTAAAATTGTACCAACAGGTAGCTTCTACAAATATATGGTTTGGCAAACTAGTTGCATTTTAATATGCTAATCCAGTTCGATCTAATCCTGAAATTTCAATCGTCAACTTGATGAGGTGATGGTCAGCGCAGTCGTCCCAGGGTCCACTTATACAAATAATCACAAATTTTGGCAAATTAGTTTTAATTGTATGCCAGCAGTTAATTGCCAAAAAATAGTTAAAACTTCCTTTCACGTATAGACTGGGAGATGGCAGCAAAGACATTTACCTAATGAAGTTCACGGCAGAAATTCCAGAGTTTCTTAAAAAAGCCATTCACATATTAAAACGCAATAGGCTTGCCATGCTATATCTTGGAGGAAAGCATTTGAAAACACGATTTTGCCCGTTGACTGGAAGGTTACACATTGTATTTTTTTCTCACAGAAAATTATAAAAACATGGAGGACTGGGAGGAAAACAAAACGGGTTACCTCGTGAGTCAACTGCTGAAATCAATATTTCAGGTGTTTTTCACCAAGATATGATTTGGCAGACCGATTGTATTTTAATATGCGGAACGAAATTCAACTAATTCTGGAACTTCAACCGTAAACAAGATGAGGTGATTGTCTGTGCATCCGCCTTCCAGTCTAGCATGCATAAACTGTAAATATCCATTCATATACTGACAGATGCATTCTGTATGTACTCTCTATGGACAAAGGTGACCGGATATTTGCGATTTTAGATGTTTTGTTAAATTTCTAAAAAAATATATATTCTGAAACTCTAGGTGTGTAATTCGAACAGTAGAGGTCATATATTTAGGTGAAGATTTTTTCCCCGAAATCCATAAATCAAAGTCAATAAATTGAAAAAGGACGAACATCTTTTAGAAAACCCTGTCAAAACTAATTCAGCAAAAGCGTTCAAACTGTAAATTTGTATTAAGTGTCATTCTGTTATAAACTGTGCTAATTTCTATGAGATAGTATGTATAATCATAGAGAAATTAACGTTTTGCATAAAAACAGTCCCAAATTTTGCCAAGTTTTTCCCTTATAATTTGCCGAGTTCTTAATATAAAAAACATATTCTTTTCAGAAACTATAACAATATTATATACAATATCCTGTAATTAGAATAAAAAGAAATAAAAAATATATGAAAATGAGCAGGTTTACTAAATAATGTGTCACTGCACATGCGTAAATTTAATCAAAATGTGATGTGCATAATGTGTTACCTAAATAAATAGAGCAACTTCTGTGAAAGCTCTAAAACAAAGCTGGAAAATTCTCAAAACTGTCGATAGAATATGTTCAAAATCCGTTATTCTCAAAAGGAAGCAAAAAGATGATAGGTTGTATCCAAATGTAGTTGTGCGTGTGATATTGTGTGTGCTATATCGACACTGATGAATTGATATATGGATACAGCATCTCATATTTTTGCTTCCTTCGATTTTGAGCTTAATTTATCGACGATAATTTTCAGAATTTTCAAGCTATAATTTTGAAATTTCCACAAAGGTTGCTCTCTACATTTAGCTAATAAATAATGCACGTTACATTTTGATTGTATTTACGCATGCGCTATGAAACATTATTTAGAAAACCTGCTCATTTTTCATAATTTTTTTTTTACATTCTCATTACAGGGTGTTATGTATAAAGTTGTTTGTCATATTTTCGAAAAAGAACGTTATTTTTTGATATTAAGAACTCTTCAAATTATAAACAAAACAGTTGGCGAAATTTGAAACTATTTTTATGAAAACCTTAATTTCTCATTGAGTATACATACTATCCTCATAAAAATTAACACAGTGTATTACAATAAGATACGTAATCATAAGGTAGGGTTTGAACGCTTTCGTTACATTGGTTTAGACAAGATTATCCAAAAGATATTTTGTTCACCTGCAAGAAAAATTACACATCTCCAGGAAAGTCCATTTTACAGGAGAGACAAACGAAAATTTGCATGATTTTTCTGTGGCATAAAATTATAGAACTCAACTCTGCATGAAAAAAGAAAAAAAGCATAAAAGTGTAAAACCCTTAAAACTGAAGACATATCATTTGATTTAGATCGTTGGATAAATTTATCTCCTCACACAATCCACCCCTCTTCTCTGGTCACGAATATACAAATAGCGTAATCATTTTCCATAACTATATTTATGAAACTTTTTGCTTGGCGAGATACACCTATGACTGAGCTATTAGTGGAATAAAGTGCAAATGAAATTTTGCGCCATGTGTCTCTTTTCTTGCGGGTGAGAGATTTGTTCTTTTTCAATTTGTTGGCGGTCTCCTATGAGGTTTCGGAAAAAAAAAAAAAAAAAAAAAAAAAAAAACTTCGCGGAAATATATGACCTGTACTATTTGGTTTACACACTTTCAGTTTCAGGATAATTCTTCATGTATTTTCCTAGATATTTCATAAAATGTTTAAAACTGCAAGTGACGGTCAACTTTGGCCATATAGTGTATGTTTGCGTTAATATTTATTGACTTCTATTGACGCGTATTTAAGTGTATTATTTATATTCATGTATAAAATATGTGGGCACGAAGCACGGTGTAAAAAGACAAATATTTATAAATCTAGAAAAATTTAACATACCACGAACGACAATATATTTTCTCTTCCGAGTTATCCACAATTCGAAAAAGCATTATCTTCCTTTACAAAACTCAAAAACGAATACATCTTTGTGCTTTAATGAATCATTTACAAAAGTAATTTTCTTTAGTTGACGCTGATTTTCGGGAAACGGTCTTGAGTAGTTTTTATAGTGTATTAATCAATTTTCTCAACCTTTAATTTAGTTTTTATGTACTATAAATTCTCAAAGAGACTATTTATATACAATAAATTAGATCGGATTGCTAAAATTCATCTTAATACAATATGAAAAAAATTGCGCAGCATCTAAAAATGTTCAATACGCCTTAATGATATTAAAAAGGAAGTACTTTTGGCTATATATACCTAGCCACCATCAGGATATCGGTTCATAAACAGGCATTATAAACACTAGTTGTCGCTATTTTACGATAAAGTCTATAATGAGTCGTAGGTAGTCTATTGCCACACATCCGTATATTACATTCACTACGCATAGTTAGCTACAATATACGTACCTTGAATTCTTAAATTTGGTTTATTCTTTATGAGTATCTATGAACACAATCCGAAAATTATCAATACAAACTTTCAAAATTATCCGTACTATTTCAATCATACAATTATTTTTCTACAACTTGAATCAGTAGCAATTTAAAATAACAATAATAATCATAGTCATATATACAATGTGTGATAACAAATTTGCTTTATAAGAAATTCACAATAAAACAAAATATCACAAACATAGTGTCGCGAAAAATTATAAGGAGCTATGCTAAGATTCGCATAACGCCTTTACTTTATACCTTAACCATTTATAAAATTAAATTAAATTTTAAGAAAATTAAAAAATATGCTTTTTTATTGAGACATAGTGAATTTATATGTATCATATACATTACATAAATATACATTAAGAAATAAAGCTTTATTTAATTAATACATATTATTTTCTATAGGTGAAAATAAATATGTATAAATAGACATACCCACTAAGAACACCAAGAACTAAGTTGAGCATAAAAAATGATCCAATAATAATAAGAGGTACAAAATAGACCCAGTTGAAGCTACTTCCAAGTGCATCATTTGTCTGAAAATAGAGAAATATTTTAAGTTTGTAACCAATGTTAAAATGATAATATTGGATAATAAGTACAATATATATTATATTTGGGATGTTCGTAAATGACTGATAATGCTAGCCTGCGATGGTAGTGTATTTTAAGATCTAATTAAAAAAAAAAAAAATTCATGCATTATTTTAACGCTGAATCTGGAAATGACCTTCACTGTTAGCTATCAAGTCTGGATTTTTTGCAAATCTTAAATTTCAAAGATAAAAAAGTAGGAAAATAGCGAAAATCTAATTCTAAAAAATAGAGGAGATAGCTGTGTTTTTAACTTTCGGTAGTTGATTCATATTTTCTTTTTAGCGCTGAATCCAAAACCGACCTTCATTTTTAAACATCAAGTGAAGATTTTTCTGCAACCGCAAAGTTAATAAGTAAAAAATAGCGAAAATTTCATAATATAAAATATAAATGCTGGTTCTGTCTTTAAATTTTGATAATTGATACTCTTTAGCGCTAAATCTTAAAATGTCCTTTATTTTTAAACATCAAGTCAGAAAATTTCGCAAATTGTAAATTTTAAAGTCAAAGAGTAAAAAAAACAGCGGAAATATAGTACTATAAAATCGATGTAAAACGCCTTTTTATTTAGTTTTAATTAATTTAATTCCAAACTTGATTCAGTTTTAGCTTATAAGTGAAGTCTTCCAGCTAAACT
Organism: Maratus speculifer; assembly: GCA_964019185.1. NCBI lineage: Eukaryota > Metazoa > Arthropoda > Arachnida > Araneae > Salticidae > Maratus > Maratus speculifer. Next base: position 29,297,671 of record OZ025300.1, read on the forward strand.
GCTCAAAATTTCAATAAGGTTCTGTGTGTGTGTGTACATGGGGGAATTCCGTTTAAAATTCAAACTTTTTAACCATGAAATTTATGACTTACAAAAAATCCTGACATTGTGGTTAAAAAGGAAAATTATTTTTAGATTTAGCGCTAAGAAACACATAAAAATCAATTATCAAAATTTAAGAAACACATCCACACATCATGAAGTGTTAAAGGGCATTCTGATTTAAAGCACCGACAACTTATCCTTCTAAAAGAAGATACAATCTTTTTACAGTCTCAAAGATCATTTTTCATCTATGAAGCAATATAATCAGATTATATCGTTTATGTAAAATTTAATCTTACGAGCTTAAATGATCTTTATGAACATATATCTTTTTACAGTGTGCATAGGAAAGTCCCTTTAACCCTAAAATACTTGTGAACGGAGAGAGCTATAGCTATGCAAGTGAAGTAACGGTATAGTAAATTGACTACGCCCGAAGTAATGCAAAAGACAGCAGTGCGCCTAGTGGCGAAATTTGGAAGTTAGCTATTGCAAATCAAAAACGAAAAGCGGTAGAGCAAAATTTTCAATTAGGAAGATTTAGAGCACCACTTAATTAGTCCGAAACGACATTTGGTTTACATGGATAAGATAAATCGTTGCCTGTATATCCAAAAATGTCCGTTTGATGTAGCATGTTCCTTAAAGGACTTTGCGCCATAAAATCCAGTGCAACCAACAGCCAACCAAAAATGTCCGAAATCAATGCGCTTCATTTTGTGTAAGCGTTTGAAAGAAATATCCAGAAATATGAAAAAGTACGAACAATTTATTGCATAAATACATACTTAAACAAATACATATTGATAACATTGCACAAAAAACACAAAAAAATTTTCTTGAGCAAAAACGTTCGCACGTTCGGATTAAAATTATGGTCTGCCATCGAAAAATTTATGTTGAGATTATGTTGTCTGTATGAAATGAGCGTTAACACCTTTTAATTTAAAATTTTAAATTTATTGGAGAATAAAATTTTACAGATGTTTCAGTACAGTACAATGTCTCAATTTGCAATTGTGCACTGCTACATTTCCGAAATATCCGAAATTTCTTGAATATGCAGAATAGAATCGTTGAACATCCATTTCGGGCAATTTTTTTTTTTTTTTTTTTTTTTTTTTTTTTGTATAAAGACGAAGATTTACCTTATCTGTGTAAACCAAATGTCGTTTTTTATTAATTAATTGATGCTCTAAAACTTTCTGTTTGGAAATTTTGCTCTATATCTTTTTGTTTTTGATTTGCAGTGGCTATTTTCCAAAATTCGTCACTAGGGGGCGCTTCTGTCGTTTGCATAAAGTCAAGCATGGTCACTTTACTGTACTGTTACCTCATTTGCATAGCTGAAGCTTTCTTGCAAATAATTTTAGATTAACCTCTTAAGACCCAAGGTGCACATTTGTGTACCTGTGGTTTTAACTGCGTATCTCACTTACTACTTGGAATTATTTTATTGAGACAACAGGATGTCATTTGTGTATGCTAGCCTTGAGACAAGTTCAGCAAAAAATGGCGCTAGCAATCTTAATTCATATGATTTTGGAGGAAATAAACGAGCTATGACGAAAAATATAATACTTCGAAAAAGAAAGTACATTTTTATAATTAGCAAATTAATATTTATTCACAATAATTTTTAAGAATGCTTATAAACTCTTTAGTATCGCATAAATCATTTAAATTTTTTCGCTAGATCATAATATCTATTTAAATTAGATGTAATTTGTAAGGTGCACGTGTGTGCACCTCCGGTTTCAATTCTGTGTTTTTGGAAAGAAGTCATCTCACTATTAAAAAATTTACTGAATGATATCTAATTGGTGCAGTGCTAAAGTTGTTGAATGATTCAAAAATTATTTTTAATAATAAATAAGAATTCATGTTGTTGATGTTTTAAATTAAACATTAATTTTTAAAAATCATAAATATTATGGCGAGTCTTCTGACAATGAAAGTTTAGATGACACGGATATAACCATTGAGGATATTGCTCCAGATTGATGATGTTTCGAATCCATGAAGCAATAATGTTTAACCTAAAACACCTTTCTTATAGGAAGCTGAAAATAAGTACATTTTTAAAACATGTGTTACAGAAAACTAGAATAATAATGCTGAGAATAAAACCTTACCTTTTTGTAAATATGTATTTAATCTTTTTTTCTTTTAATGGTATTCTGAAGCCCATTGACATTTGAAAATTATCTAAAACAGTTATTTAAAAGCAGATTCCAGCATCGTAAATCCTTTTGAATCATTTCTAGATTAGTTAAATGAAGATTTTTGAGAAAAGTTTCATATGAAACCAATTTATATTCCGTTTTAACACGAAACCATCGCTCAATAAATGTATCTAAATATGAAATTGTAAAAGTTGCAGGCGTACACATACTCATGGAAACTTTAAAATATTTCTAAGCTACTAGCAAAAAGACTTGTCAGTACTTAGAATTTCAGCTACTATGTCACGTGACCGATTTTTTGCGATTAGAAAATTTCCTCATTTTGCAGATAAATCAATTGATCACTAAGCAAATGGCAAATTATGGAAAGTAAATCGTATCTTGAATGCAGTAAGAATTAAAGGTTTGTTCTTACCCCGGCCAAAACATTTATCACTAGATGAACAGAGATCATTAGATCCCTTTTGCTGAGTGTTGTGGATTTAGACAGTATATGCCGTTAAAACCTAATCCGTTGGGATTAAAAAACTTTGCTTTATCCGCCAGGGATAACCTTACCCTTGAATTCCAAATGTATCATGGAAAAGAAATTATACTAGCTGATGATTCAAAATAATTATGTCTAGGTAGAGGCATTGTCCAATTGTTTTTTTTTTTTTTTTTAATTTATACCAAAAGACAACACACGGGTGATTTACACGGATAGTTTTTTTTTACTAGTGTAAAGGTCTAGACGAACAGCACTAGTTTTTATTACACTAAAAGAGCAATCAATCAATCATTGTTTTCGAACTGAACAAGGGTGAAACCTCGTTAAATGGTTTTTAAGGGACTGACCCTACCAATATGACAAAGGAAGGGGAACTTTTATCTACTCCATCTTCGGTCGTAAACCTGTCAACTGATATTCCTCTCTTGAAGTTCAGATTCAGTACACTAGAAGTGCAATTTATACATCAAAGAGCCGAAACGAAAGATCAAAGATAGCGCAAGAAGTTAGTGCGAAAAACTGTGTGTGTGCCCGCAGCCTAAAATGTGGAACATTTCTTCAGGAACAATATCTACCAAACTGGAATGATTATGAACAAAAGACTTGGAGGAGCAGATAAAAAAAAATCAAGAATGATCGAGATTTGTAACGCGGAGAGTGGGATGAGAGACTAAGGGAAGGGAAGGATATGTGCATACTAAAATGGAGAGATAACAGATGTGTAACTTTGTTTTCAACTTGCATAGATAGCGATCCCGAGAATAGTTGTATTAGGTGGTCTAAAGATCAAAACTGTAAAACTAATGCAACACAACCTGCAATTGTGAATACAACAATACGTGTATGGGTGCTACAGATTTAAACGATAGGTGTTTAGCTTACTACCGTTGTGCTATTCGCACAAAAAAAGTAGTCAACAAGAGTTTTTGTACATTTGTAGATTTGGTTATTTCCATTTGTTGGATAATGTATATCAGAAATCGCAAAAGCAGGTGAAACATTGCAATATTACATATATATAAAATATTACAAGAAAACTATAATTTTAGCCAGACTGCTTAACATAGTCTTTACAGATTAATTTTAAAATATTACAATAATTTATCTATCAGTTTTTTTATTCCCTATACGTTTTCCGGGACTCAATAGCAATTTACATGAGCATTAAGTACATATGGAATGAATCTGTCTTCTTTTAATAACCTAAAATTTAGCGCAAGTTTTTTATAAATTAAAAATAATAATAATATTTCACGTTTACAGATGATCTTTTTGATTCAAATACCTATTTTCATTACACCTCTCTTTTTTTATAATGAAATTTGTTTTTCAATTTTATACAAAAATAATTTATTTCATCATTAAAGATCTTGAGACTGTTGAAAATTGTGTGACAACAAGTAGAACAAGTCAAACAAGTAGATATGTTTATTAAAAGTTTCTTTTAATATTTATGTGTACTGTAATCACTTTGAGTATATATACAGTGGCAGTCAAAAGTTTCCGGCCAGCAAAAATTTTTAGGTTAATTTGTAAGTATACCCATATGAAGAAGAAACTCAAAGCGATATTCATACATTTTATTAACATAATAGTTAGGAACTTATTTATGGAATAACATATAAATATCAATAAATTTAATTGATAAATTAAGTACAAAGGAAAATGCATGTTCTAAAAAATTTCCGGCCACCTTCACAAATTTGGGAAAAAAATGGTATTGTAATTGAAAATTACAGTGATCAACAACATTTACAATTACTATTTTGTCATCATACCTTTTGTAATAAGTACTGTGGAGCAGTTACGTGACATTCATAGAATTAACGGCTAAAGATCTATGATACGTTTTTTCCACATTTTTTGCACTTTTTTGGAAATTTCAACGGAGTTCGGATATTTATGATTCCACACACGTTTTTCAACTCCTTACCAAAGATTTTCTATTGGATTCATGTCGGGCGTTTGGGTTGGCCATTTCAAAAGCGAAATTGTTTTGTGCGAAAGCCATTGCTTGTCGAGGCTTGCATATATTCTTTAAGATTGGTTGGTTGATTTTTGTCGTCCGATTATCTACGCTAATGGGATATAGGACCAGGGGGAGTGCCCTCCGTGGGGGTCTTTCTAAGACCTAACCCGTATTTACGCAAGGTTCGAAGAAAACCACGGAAAACTCCGAACGGTTAGGCCGACAGCCGCGATTGGGTTCGAACCCAGCACCTGTCGTCTACCAGTTGAGAGGTCCGAACCTCTCGGCCACTGGTGGGGCTATATTCTTTAAGTCGTTATCATGTTAAAATAAATAGTTGCGACCACAATTTTTCCTCTAATAAAGTAGCAAATAATATTGCAATATATCCTTATACATCGAATCATTCATCTTACCGTGGATTTCAAATAACAAAATCAACACTTTTTAAAGAAAATATTCCCCACAGCATAACATGTCCTCCGCCATACTTCATTATAAGAATAACACTTGTCGAATCATACCTTTTGTTGTTAGGTCATCCGACGTAGTGTCTGCCATCACTCCCAAAAAAGTTTGAAATTCGATTGATGGAAAAATAGTACTTTTGTTCAGTTTTCACTGGACCAGACTTTGTGTTTTTTAGGAAAAGCCTGTCGGGTACGTTAAAATTTTTTTACCTATGAAATTTTTTTTAACACCGACTCGTCCATAATGTTCTACATCCCCTCAGCATCATGACATGATAGACCAACTTATTTTAGCAATATTTTCATTCCGTAAATCACGGGATATTGCAACGGAATTTTGATGTGGGTCATCAATTGTTTTTACTCCTGATAATTATGTCCATAAAGACACGCATTATTGGGTCTCCCTGACCTCAGAAAGTCCTGAAGGCCATGGACATCTTTATATATTTTCTAAATATCGTTCACAGTCGAATTACCGATCGATAACTTTGCCGCAATATCTCGAAGAGATTGGCCCTTTAGCGACAAACTAACCACTCATTTACAAACAATAACTGTTGAACTGTTTAATTTTGAATTTAAACTATGCTATTCAAGTTGATTCATTCAAAACCGTGACCAAAAACACTTTACCAATAGGAAAAAAACTAAGGAATGATGAGTAACCGGAAATTTTTGCGCACGCGAACTACGAATTCTATCCCTTTGCATGCAGCGTCTTTAGTATCCAATCAAAATGACCACGTGGTCAAAGGTCATTTACATATTCCTAGCTTTTGAAGCAATTGTGTTTCTTCTTCGCCGAAACCTTCTGGTAAATAAATCAAAGAAACTAACTGGCCAGAAACTTTTGACCGCCACTGTGTATTAATGAGCTGATATTACTCTTTTATGTATAAAAAAGAGAATATTATCTAATGAAAGTATTGTTATTATAACGGTAAATAATTGTAAAATTTATGTTTTTAAATCAGAATATTCAACATCCTATATGTTGTAATGTCATTATAACACAGTGTAAAATGTATTCTTAAGGATATCAAAATTGGAGTCTTTCCAGTTTAATTGTTTATACTCCTTTCTAATTGATAGGCCCTTCATCCTGGGTTTTGGGTATATTTGAGGCTTTAAATCCAATAGTTGGCCACTAAGGAAGATGTCTTCGGCCTTATATACTTGTCCCCTGCTTTATTTATTTGTTTATAACACGCAAGAATTTTATGAAAGTTGAGCCACTTAGCTGAAGTTTCTTGAATTGGAAATTCCATTATTAGGTTTCATTCATTCCCATTACTAAACGTGTTAAACCCTTTTCGATGGGAGCCTTTGACGAAATTTTTAGTGTTTTGTCACCGGTTTTTAAAAATAGAATTTTGTGCTTGATTAAATCGAGAAATTGCTAAGATTAAATAAGGCAAATTTCACAGTAAATTTTTATTGGTGGGGATAAACAAGGATTCTTATGCCTTTTTGCGGCACGTATACTTGTCGTTCGTCCCCAAGGAATTAAAAGACTTAACTTATCCATATAGATGCTTAAACATACGCATAATTTGTTAAATTTGTGACTAGAACGTCTGATTATAAGATTAGATTGGGCCAGTTGGACTCACATGGTAATTAGATCATGGGCGTTGTTTTATAAAAAACAGTTGATGACTTTTAAATTTTAGCTTTTGTGAACAGTGCCGTCTGTTGTCTACTTCTGAAAGCAACGTGTGTCAAACCAATTACAACTCTGTCTTTGCTATAACAGATTATCAAAAATTTCTTTTTTCTTTTTTTTTCCCTTAAGCAACGTCAGTTTTGATTAACTTAATCTTCTATTTATTAAAATACTGTAAGTACTTTTATTAAGCAATCTTTTTTTTAAAACATTAGACTGCATTAATATTATTACGTATCTATACATATTTATTTCATGCTTCAAATATAAGGACAATGTCCCTGTTACCCCATCAGTTTTTAAGAATAAGCTAACCGGGACATACATCAGGGGTAACTGGACTATAATGTGTCCATTCACTCCAGTAGTAATAAATAATTTTTTTGAGTTTCTCTTATTACAAATTTTTTTTTTTTTTTTTTTTTTTTGCTTATAAAAAAATTACATAATATCTTATAAAAATTACATACAATTTTTTTAAAAAGAATATTGCATATATGAAACCAAATATCTCAAGTGAGATAGTCAAACCTTGAAATTTTACAATACAAATGGAGAGGTGTACATAAGGAAGATTATTAGAAAATTATTCAAACGATAAAAATTAGTTCTGTTCGATATAAAAACATGGTCACATTCTCCACAGGTTTATTGGACATGTCGCACTTCAATTAGGGTAAATAAAAAATAGAATTAGGTACTTAGGTAACCGTTTTTCATAGATTTTTCTTATTATTTCTTGTCCTAAAATATCTATGAAACTTTCGTACTTACTAAGACTAAAATGCACAAGTACTCACTTAATGCCCATTTTTATAGGGCAACTTGATCCACAAGGAAAGAAAAGTCAAACACATATATATTTTTTATTTTTAGACAGTGAAATTTAATTTTTTAAATTTCTATCTGATAGACTGAAACTAGCTGAATATATTTACTGAGGTCCAAATTTTAATTCAAATAAATTGGAAGCTGAATTGTTAGAACTTCTATAGCCACATTGTAAAATCGTAGCTCAATTACTCTACGTAATCATATTCTGCCTTTTTTTGCTCTTATTTTTTGCATCGTATTAAAGGGATGGCATAAATGAAAGATTGAAAGAATCATTCAGAAGATCGGATTAACTTGTTGTAAAACTGAACTCGAAATTTTAGAGCAGTTTCCAATAGGAAAAAAAGTCCAGAAGGCAGTGTTCACCTCAACTCAGAGGAAATTGTGTGAGTTTTAAAAACTTGTTCAGATTAAAAATCTTTATTTCGGATCGTATTCCTTAAAATTCCTAGTAAAGTAACTAACTATTATAATCTGAATACAACATAACATACTTATTTAAAGAACAATTCAACAATATGAAAGTTCTGCATAATTTCATAAATAATGATATAAATATTTCAATTTATTAAAAAAAGATGTTCATAAAATCCATTTGTTTGAAATATGAAGCAAAATAGGTGATTACCCAATATAAAATAGCTGTCCAGCCTTCCATGGTGATGCATTGAAACACTGTCAACATGGCAAAAAAAATATTATCAAAGCTAGTGATCCCATAATTGGGTCCTATCCAGCCTTCCTCACAGACTGCTTCTTTTATATTACAGACGTACGCCCCAGCGGGCGCTTTTAAGGGGTCATCTGCTTTATAACAAGGGGTTGTTTGGTCCCCCTCGGTAATAATTTCATCTGGAAAAAAGAATAAAAAAGTTAAGATTTCAAACAATATAAGCAATTTAAATAATAATTTTAATAAATGCGAACAATTCAATTGCTCTGCAATAATAAAGTACAAATAATTCCCCAACAAGTAAAAAATTAAAATGTGTTTCAACATTTTTGCAATTATGGTAAGTAAATTGTTTACTTATATGGTAAAATGCACAGGGGTCGCAGCGTCCCTAAAATTTTCACACTTTCCTATCAATTTTTTAAAACGACAATATTTATCGTAGAATTTCAGTCTAGATGTTAAAAGAATCTGATTTGAAAATTTTTGATTTAAAATACTGGTAGAAAAGTTCGAAAATTTTAGGGACGCTGCGACCCCTGAATACAAGAAAACCATAAAGTAGGGTGAATCGAATATCTCAGTTTTGACTAAATGTCAACTATCTAGTGAACAATGTTTTAAATAGTTCTAAGCAAGAAGATGAAGCGGTTATTCATGTATTTCCATACTGGCATTATGTAGTTTCACTATTTACTTTCCTTTTTTTTTTATCAATTTAAAGAAAACTAGTTTTCAAAATAATTCATTTTGAACCCATTTATAGTTATTGAAACTTTTTAAATTATTGCCTTTGATAAGAATTGCATTTAATAGGGATTATTCTTCGTAATTAAACTGCTGCTAGCATTTAATAATACATTTTTAAGCACTGCCAGTCTTCATTCTCTTGGGGTAAGATAAGATATCCCATGTGGGTGGAAATAGTGTTTGGAAAACAATGGATTAAGAGCCGGTATAGAATGTTTGAAAGGAAAGTAGTAAAAGTCTTTTCTGTAGTTTCTCAAATCGTAAAGAAGGTAATTATTATCAATTTGTTTTTAAATACTAAATCATTTGATTTATGATTGAATCACTGTTTGTTTAGTTCCATAGTTAATGTTTTAAAATAAAACATTTTGTAACTGAAATAATACACTTTGAAATAATAAATTCACCATTAAAAAAGAACAAAAAATGCAGGACGCATTTTGAGCTAAAACAATATACCCCGTCATCAACTGAAGCAGACACGTGTCCGTAAGGGCACAAAGTCAAAGATGAACTGGCGTTTTTGTCTAAAATCTTGACTTTCTTGTAACATATTCATTCGTTTTTACCTTACTTGCGAGTTAAAAATAGATAAATTCACTTTTTATTAAAATTTTTTTAATAAAAAATGTGACAAGAATCAAATAATTATAATGATATTCTTGTGCAAGGATAACGGCATTTAGTAATATGGCGTCCTATTTTACACTATTGTTTTCCATAAATATTTTGAATAATTACGTATTAGAAAAGAAAAATAAATATCTCACCTCTATCGACTAAACTGAAACAAGTTTTATGAAGAGCACCACTGTAAAATTCAAGGCCTATAATAGCAAATATTACGATGGCAAATAGCACCAAGAGGCCAATTTGGAGTAAAGGTGCCATCGCCTTGATGATAGACTTGAGAACTACCTGAAGACCTGAATAATAGAAATATTGTTAAGTGCCATAAAATAAAATAACAAAAATAGTTGGAAGGTGGAAAATATGTTAAACAATAGAATGATTAATGCTATAAAAATACTGTAAACGATATTTAAAAATAAATTAAAAATATTTTTTTATATTTTACAAATTGATCATGTAATAACTAAATTATTTAAACTGAATTCAAATTTTTTTTAAATAAATTAAATAAATGGATGTTATACATAATAAAATATGATAATCTCTTTATCCTGTGAATTTGTATTTTCTATACACATGTATAGTTTTTTTCTTCACAATTATGTAGTGCTTGAAATCGTAAGGAAATACTTGTTACTTCAACTTATCACATCTATTTAGGAAAGAAAAGGTAAAAACTGGCTAACATTTCCGGCAAACCACGAATCATATGCTTTCCGTATTGTACTGAAAATTCATGAAATCAACAATGACTATTACATCTATCTGATTGTGACGCAAAGCTTTTAACTGTTAACAATTCTTTCTAAATTGAATGAAACCATGTAAAAAATACATTTCAACTCCCTTTTTCACATATCTTCACGAAAGAAAACTGAAGTCGAGCATGGAGTGTAGTAAATTATGTCTATTAATTATTTCAACACTCTTTTTTTGGCATCTCTTCAGGAAAGAAAACTGAAATCAAGAATGGAATATTTACTAAACTATGTCTTATATGCTTTCTTAAATTAAAATATGGCTTACGATACCTGCAAATTGCCATTTATATGCTTTCTGAAATTACTATTCGGCTTCTTGCATTTTGTAAATTGTAAGTTATATGCTTCTTTAAGTTGTAACCTGGTTTACAGTATCTGGAAAATCGAAACTTGTATTTTTCTCTAAAATAAAACTCGGCTTACAGTATCTGTTAATTTGCAGCTTTTGGGTTTCCTTTATTTGTGGTGAAAAATGTGCAATAAAAGTTGCTGTTACATTCCACTTGAGTTTCACAGTCATTTCATAGGTCTCATCATTAATCATCTATTAACTGACTCTCCTGCACTTTAACATTTGTACAAAGACAATTTGTAACCGTCATCAATTACTTTGAATAGCATCATAAATGAATGTTTTTTTTTCATGCATTTGTTGTGTTTACCCATCAGTTGTAAATTTCTAATTTTTTTTTTATACATAAATACTTTATTTGTATAATTTTTAATCATTTTACTTTAATATGTTACATGATCTCTTATATGTATGAAGTCTAGATATTCACACTTATGATGTCTGAATGCCTCCAATGAAGTGTTTGTGTTTTACTCATTTATTGTTTTCTAGATGTTATGACTTGCGTCTGGCGTAGTATCACCCATTGGCGACCTTGCGCCTATATATAAATATTCAACCGACAAACCAACCAACTACATATCTTTTTAACAAAGTTTAAATTCGTCTTTTTGGGCCATTTTATAAACATTTCTCATATCACAATGTTCCTTACAGTACCAAAATCTTTCTTTTCTCGATTCGATTTGTCTGCGAAGAATCTTATTTTGTTTCCTTTATCCGAAAGATTCTATGTTGCCAATCATAAACCAAAACCCATTGTCCTAAAAATTTTTCATTTGAACAATGATTATGTTGAATGGAAAATCCACATCTAAAGTGCTTAAAAAACGAGATTTTTTTTTAGTTTTAGAATACAGTGTACTTCTTTAGCTTTATGCTTTTATTACAGAGAAATATGAATTCTTTTTTCTTAGAGAAATAAAATGTTTTATTTAAAAAATTACGTATGCTTTGGTCTTTCGGAAGCTTTTTGAATTAAACATTGAAAAAAGCTCTTTCTAATAAAAAATGGCTTTTAAAATCCCCCGTCCTTGGTTTATTAAACAGTACACATACTTTAGGTTAGTTCAAAATTCTTACTAAATATAATTTAATATGTATAATGGAAAAGTGATTAAATTTATATTTGAAATTGACTGAAAGAATCCTAATTTAATAAAATAAAATTGTTTTAATTTTATTTGAATGCGTAATTTGCAATATTGTTGTAAACAAAACTTGTTTTTTACAGTTTCTTTTTAGAAATAGGCAGTTTAAATAAAGAGAGAAAATCGTCTCTTAGGAAAATTGCTGACAAGGAAGGTCTTCATTCTGGGCATAATCAGAATTTCAGGAAAAAATACTAATTAAACTACTTATGTATGTAATAAAGGATCAGTCAAATTCAGCGGTGGAATCACAGAAGATAGTCTGTAAAATAATAAAATACTTTCGAATATTTGGTGTGAAAAGACGAAAACGTCCCTCGATTTGGCGAGCAGCACATTTTCTCGCCAAAAGCAAACGATTTTAATGTAACTGAAAATTCTTTATCAATAGATTTTAAAATGCGTATAAATGGTATTTACAAATTTAAATTTAAACTGTTAAGGAGTTTACACTGTTGACAAGCCAGTTGCATTTGGCGCCTAGGGGTGAAAAAGTGTTACCATTTGACACCCGTCGGCTTGAAAATGTGTTTGGGGCACCGTACCTTCAACTCGCCGTCACTGGTGGATCAAAACAGCAATTTCTCTCTATTAAGACTATCACCGCGTATACGCTATCCCAATTTCGTTTAGAACTTCGGATGGCTAACTTTCGACGAGCTTTTTTATATAAAGTTACATTTGAATTTCAGGACATTTGAACATTTTAGTGAGACTTTTATTGTGAGCTGAATGGCCGAACGGTTAGAGCGTTGAGCTTGCTACCTGACGTTGTGGGTTCGAATCCTTCGCGGGCCAAAATTCGTTTTATAATTTCTTTTTATTATTTGGCACTCTGGATCAGGGGTGCCATCTTTACACCCGTAGGGGTGTCCCCAGTGAGACAAGCCTTTCATCCCTAAAAGGTGCAATGTGTCACATGTAGTTTTAACAGTGTAGTACACATACTTTCTTTTTGTATTACATATTTATGTTGCTTGTTGCTGCAGTTATTTAATTTTATCACAGTAAAAACGTTTTCATATACCGGGTGTCCCAAAAATGGCTGATGGATTTTAAAATTCAATAACATGCAAAAGGTGACAGCTATTTAAAAATTTTTTGCAGGAGAATTATGTATAATGTCAGGAGTTTCTTTTTTTTTTTTTTTGCCGTAATTTTTTATTTTAGTTCGAATTTCAAATAATAGGTGGCGCTGACGGCGATTGAAGACCAGGTTGACGCTTCACTCAGCACTGATCACCTGGCCTTCAATCGCCGTCAGCGCCACCTATTGTTTGAAATTCGAACTAAAATAAAAAATTACGGTAAAAAAAAAAAAAAAAAAAAAAAAAAAAAAAAAAAAAAAAACTCCTGACATTATACATAACTTTCCTGCAAATTTTTTTTAAATGGCTGTCACCGTTTGCAAGTTATTGAATTTTAAAATCCATCAGTCATTTTTGGGACACCCGGTATATTTAAACGTATTCCAAAATAAAAACCAAATGAAGAATGCTGTAGTCTGCAGTAATAGACTTAATTTTGGGATTGAAAGGATTTTAATTATTTTTTTAATTTATAATATTTCATTATTAACTTTCAGTATATATATACATATATATAAATGAAAAAACTGTAGTTAAAACAACCAAAAACGGACAAAACTAAAGTTATTTAAATATTTTTTTAATAGAAGTTCAATATGAAACGTTTTTACCTTAAAAAGTATTTGGCATAAAAAAAGTATTTTTTGAAATTTTATTTTGGCGCCAACTAGTGATCAACCGCCAAATAAACGAAATGTTCATTATTTTTAATGAAAGTTTTAAAGAGATTCCGCCGAAATTTTTTTATTAACATATTTATCTACACGAGTAGAATACTCTGTAATTTTTTCAGAATTTTCTGAGTCTGCCTGTATTGAGACTTTCCTTGTGAGAAACGTAATTTATTAGGCTTAAACCAAACGGCTATAATGTATAAATTAAATCGCCATTCTCCACTTTCCCCGCAATAAAATCATATTGAAACCATATTTCTCTGTCATTTAAATAAAGAAAATTACTTTATTTTCTATGGGCGTATTAATAATTCATAAAAACAAAATATCATGCTTAAATTTTTTCTATTAATGTATAGAATATTACCTACAGTATGCTACAAAATAAGAGTATTTTTTAAAATTATTTTAAAATACCTTTTTGACATTCTTTTAATAATTTCTAAAATTTTGAGATAAAAGAAAATACACTGGTATTAATTTTACAGTTAGATGCTGTATATTTATTTTATGGCAGCGTACAATAAATGTAGCAAAAAACATTCGAAATATGAAGTTTTCAATGCTTTGAGGTCTCAGTGACATATTTTATCTTTTTCAGCTTGAGATCTTTAGTGTCTTTTCCACGTTTATCTTTCATAATAATAAGATCTTCTCAGCCAATTTATACAAAAAACACGTCTCTTATTCCAGTCAATTATTCACATAACTTGAAAAATTGCAATATCACAATTAGTTCTGGAAAATTGATTTTATATTACGTAATATCTTATCTATTTTTGTCGTCTAATATATATTCGTCCATTTAAGCCAGACTAATTATTATATGCAAATATTAGCAAACTACTTATTGTTATCTTTGAAGAAGAGATTGTAATTAAGTTCCAACGATTTAAAAGTTATAAGCCAACAGTTCCAACAAAATACCGAAGATTTGATAATTTTTACCGTTGACTTTGCAAAAGTATAATATATATTTTGATGAATTTCTCCGTTCTATATCTGAAAGTAAACTCAGAGATAAACTGTAATATTTTTATTCATTTAGAAAACATAAAAAAGTATGCAGTAGCATTTACCAAAGAAGTGCAGCAAGTCTAAAAATTTACACTGATGTTTTCTTAACAATTTTTCAATATCATTTCAATATTAAATATTATTAAATATTTTAAAAGTTGAAATCTATACAAAGGTAATTCAAAATTGTCAATATCTTTATTATTTTATATTTAATGATAGAAATAAGTGCTTTTTTTAAATATAAAAAATATGTCTCCTTATTAAAAGTATCTATCAAACTTTTGGAAATTACGCTTTCACTATATGTTTTTACTTAATTAAATTCGTGTTTATTTTTGAAATCAGATATGTAATTCAAAGAAGTAAGCTACGTCTTGTCAATTGTATTATTGTATGTAAATATTTCTAAACATCTTTCTGTAATCTTTTGAGATGGAATCACAATCAAAATACTAATATTCACTAAATCTCTAACCGTAAAAACAATTTCATAATCCATCAGGTACAGAAAATTTCCCATTTTTTAAATTTAAAGCATAATTCATTATTATAACATTTTGATTGAAATTTAAACAAAATTTGACCATAAACAAGAAAAATGATTCCATGAATAAATCATTACACACACATTATACAATTATAAATAACATTTATAAAAACATTGGTGTCTCGTTATTAAGCTTAACTTGTAGAGACCATTATTAAAAGTGTTATCACATACACACACACACATATATATACTTATATATAACTAAATAAACAGACAAATTATTTCTGAACTTTATACTTGATGCATGTTAGAGTATAAAATAATTAGAAAAATCAGTGGAAAATCAGTGGATACTAAAAACACTTAAAATTGCTAAGTAAGTTAAAACTGAAGGCCATTTTTTTTTTAAATAATGAATAAAGCAAACTTTTCAAAGAAAAATAAAAGGATTGTATAGTAAGTAAAAAGATCTAAATTAATTATATTGAAATAATAAAGAATAATCTCTGAATAAGGAAGATAAATTAAAAACGTTCTAACAACTAAGGTAATATTGATATAGCTCAAAATAAAAGTGCAATACTCAAAGAGGATAAATGTTTATAAGGTGTGAAAAGAAAATTCAAAATTGTTCTTTTCATTAGTTTTTCTTCTTCTACAACTACACTAATACTCTAGGGAAATTTCACTACAGTATATAATTTTCTAAAGATTGGTAACAAATGCTAAATTAAGACATTTCTAAAGAAAAAAAAAAAGAGTTGCTAATAATTGTGGGAAAGAGGTTAAATGTTAAGGAACTGAATCTATGATTTAAATGAGGGATTTACAATTTCTCTCTACAAACATTTTAATCAAAATCCTGAACAAATTTTTAATACTTAATAATAAAAATAAATATGTCAAATTCTAATGAATTTTAAATTTATTATCAGGGTATTAAATTTACTACAAGTTATCTATAACAGCAGATCTGTCGCAAGAGACTTCATTAATCAAGATATAGTTCTTTTTTTATGTTTAATTTTAGTAAAATCGTTTAAACTTTTTTTCTCTTACATCCATTGCACGGAAAAACTATATGAAAATTATTAGCTATAATGTTTCAAATAAATATGATAATGATTGTAAAACTGATGTACAATTGTGAACCCCCCCCCCCCCCCCGCCCTATTAACTCCTCAACAAATTATCGGAGAACGTTACTGGCACCGAACGAGAAATAAAGTCCACTTTTAAATGATGTATATAAAAAAAATTTTACGGGGCCATCTACATATTCAAATGAAACCTAACTTTGTTGTTCCTTGTAGTTTGTTTCTTGTTTCGATATAATTCAAAAACTACTTGGAAGAAAATTTTGAAAATATTGGATTTCCATAAAGTAGCATGATAAATCTAAATCCGTCAAAAAATATAGGCTATTTTGAATATTAATTTCATAATTCATATAATAAAATTATAAAAATGGCAAATTCAACATATTTATACTTGGGTATTTTAGCATTATTGTTGCTTAAAAAATAGCACATTAGTAGTATAATTTCAGCAGACATTAATAAAAAAATGAAAGTATAATTTATCATTAGAAGCCCTAAATTTTGAATGCTTATAATTCAAAAACTTATCATTGAGATGACTTGAAAATTTGGTGTCTAGGCATTGTTTGAACAGAAGATTTGAAATATCTTGTTAAATTTGGGTATTACTATTTTTTTAAAATGATATTTGGGGTTGTTTTTATATGTACCTGTCCTCTTAATCAAATTTTATATACATGATTTAAAAGTAGACTTTATTTCCAATTATTTCAGGAGCAGTAACTTTTTTCTACGATAATTTGTTGAGAAGTAAATAGGGGGTATTTAATTAATTATGAATTGGACAATTGAACCATACATTATACTAAAAATATGTACTAAAATAAATGCAGATTATTAAATGGTACACTTATAAAAAGAAAATATTTAAAATACACTTAAAAATTTATCGACGTTTCATTCGCTTCTGCGAACGTTGTCAGGATACATTAGAAAGATCGTCACCTTAGAATAATAAGGCTCTATCTCTGTTTTTGAAACAAAAAATGATTTACCTATATAAAAATGTTCAATTTGTATCAATGGAGGCATTTCTGGATTCAAATAATATCATATTGTACTTGTAAGATCATATATAAATTACATATAATATCATTTTGATGCAAATATGCCTTCATAGATACAAATAGAGCCTTTCTATATTGATGTCATTTTTGTTCAAAAACACAGATAGAACCTTATTATTCTCAGGTGACGAGATGTTAAATGCAATTTAAAGCTTTAAATTGTATTTAACATCTTTTATTGTATCCTGACGACGTTCGCAGAAGCGAATGAAACATTGATAAATTTTAAAGTGTATTTTAAATATATTCTTTTTATAAGTGTGTCATTTTGTAATCATTATTTATTTTAGTACATATTTTTAGGGAGTATTTACTTTTTTCCCACTATTGTACCTTAAATATATACTTTATTTTTAAGCAAGCGGAAACTTTATTTTTTAATGTAAAATTTAAAGTTTAAAAAATCCAAAAAAATCGATTATTTATTTATTTTTTTGGCCGAAAATTTCTAATTTCAAATAACCAATGTAGTTATAACATTAAATTTGAAATTTATGTTAACATATATTAGTTTTACATCGTTATAGGTATTATTTGGACCTCCAAAGTCAATATTTTTATTACGGTTTTGCATGCATGGATACCAGTCAAAAAACAATAAAAAAAAATTAATCAAGATTAAACTTTAAGAGTTTCAATTTTAAAACATTGAAATATATATGTACGCTGTCAATGGTAAAAAGATTATGCATTTGAGTTTTACAGGAAATCAGAAATAAAATTAAATGTGACATGATGTTAAACTGATATTTTATTTTTTTTTCTAAACGCTTAATTTGATAATAAAAATAAAAATGGTTTTTTGACTTGCATCGATTGCGAAGAAAAACTGTTCTAAAATAATTGGTTCAGAGGTCTTCAGTTATACTTTTTATGACTGTAGAACTAATGTTTAGTTGTGAAAAAAAATAAACACTAATTCCCCGACAATTAATTTATTAGTATAATTAAAAAAAGACAAAGTTATCGTAGAAGAAAGTTTTTTGTACCAAACGTTTGGAAATAGAATCTACTTTTAAATGATGCCTATAAAATTTGCTTAAGGGGCCATCAACATATTAAAACGAACTCAAACTTCATTTTTTTTCGAAGGACATACCCAATTTTAACAATATATTTCAATTCTTCAGTGCACACTATGCCCAGACATCAATTTTCAAGTCATTTGAAATATATGTTTTTGAATTACAAACATTAAAAATTTAGTGCTTCTAATGTTAAATTATATTTTCGTATTTTTATTAATATCTTTTGAAATGATACCTCTAATGCTCTAACTTTTTATGTATCAATAACACTAAAACACCAAACATAAATACGTTGAATTTGGAATTTTTATAACTTTATGATATGAATTATAATTCATATCATTAAAAACTAGTCGAAAGAAAAACTTGAAATTTTGGATTCCCATAAAACTAACACAATAAATCTAAATCCATAAAAAATTGTCGATTGAAATTCATAATTTTTTATGGATTTAGATTTATTTTGTCAGTTTTATGGGAATCCAAAATTTCAAGTTTTTCTTTCGACTAGTTTTTAAATTATGCTTAAAAAGCGGCAAAATGATTGGTTAAGGGGCCCTCTACCACAGTCAGGGTATTTTGAAATTTTACTTCTTATCAAGCAACTTTAAATGACCCCTTGAGTGGCGTCTAAGATGCCTCGATCAAGAAGTGAGCTCCCTCGGTCAACAATCGAGTACCAAACTTCAATTTGGATACAACCCCTAAAATATGCTCGTTTTAAAATAATTAATTGCTCGGAAATTTGTACGAATCACATAAAAATTTGTTTATGCTATTTTCAGTGTTTAGAATTCCTTTATACTGTTTGAATTGAATACTGATATTGAAAAAAAAGGTTTTTTTTTTAAATATGTAGATGGCCCCTAATAAAATTTTACATACATAATTTAAAAGTAGACTTCATTTTCAATCGTTTGATACTAGTAACGTAATGTATTGAAGAAACATTCTACAATTCTGTTGTCTAATGTATTGTAGCAATGCAATAATTTGTTGCGTAGTTAGTAGGAGGTTTTAACTTTTTTTTCAGTACTGTACCTTAAATGTATGCTTTCTTTTAAAATTTATCATTTTTAATTTAAATTTAAATTAGAAAATTAGAAAAAAATGTTGTCGTTGTGCAGAGAAAATATTAATTTCAAATAACTAATCCGGTTACTATGCTAAATTTTAAGTTCTAAGTACATATGTTTTACATTATTATCATTGTTATTTAAGCCTTTAGCGTCAATAATGTTATTAAGTTTTCGGGCGCATTTGTTTTAAGAAAAAAAAAAATAAATAAGTATTTTTTTAAATCAGAATTAAATATTTTTTTTACAAAAATAAACTTTCAGCTCTAAAATGTTGAAATAATTATGCTACTTAGAGCAGGTATAAAGCTGTCAGTGGTAAAAAAATTATGCATTTGAGTTTTTTTAGGAAATCAGATATAAGGTTAAATCAGAGATTAAGCTAAATTGCATTTTCAGTGAAAAAGTAACGCTCCTGAGACTCTTTAAACTGAAAAACTTTATTTCCTAGCGAAAAGAATATTATACAATTGCGCTTGCGCAAGATTTAACTTGCCTAAAGCGGAATATTTTTTCATTTGTGGAGATTTCGTAACAATAGTGTTTACTATACACTGTAAAAAATATGACTATTTTGCTGCATCGTCACTCACGCTTTTGTATAAAACGACTACTTCAGGCAATCATGGAGCATTCTCATTAGCCAAAAGAGTGATATTCTATAAAAGCGGCGGAGTGACGATGCAGCAAAATAGTCATATTTTTTTACAGTGTACGTATAAAGTGGACAGCTGTTAATGGGATGGAAGGGGAATTTTAAAAGCTCATCAACTAAGGCTACACTGTAAAAAATATGACTATTTTGCTGCATCGTCACTCCCCCGCTTTTATAAAATATGACTCTTTTGGCCAATGAGAATGCTCCATGATAGCCTGAATTAGTCGTTTTCTATAAAAGTGGTGGAGTGACGATGTAGCAAAATAGTCATATTTTTTACAGTGTAAACAGGCTTTTCAAGATATCGTTGTGAGGAAAAAACATACATTAAAAAAGATGACTGAAGTACTAAATATTAAGGAATAATTACAGAAATGTTAAAAAGTAATGTAATAATGCAATAAAATCTGGTGCATCTAATTATTCGAGGGGTGCGCAAGGCATAAAAGTTTGAGAACTAGATTTGCAAGACCCACTAACTAATCCTACTATTTATTACATGCTATTACTAATTTGGCGGGTAATTTTTTTACTTTCCCGTTGAACTATTCTATTGCCGATATTATACATGTCTTCAGTCAGTATCATAACGCCAATAAAACATAAGCATGACGTAAGAAGGCACTCATAATATATTTCCTTAGTTGCATGTATCCCAATTTAATTTACATCAAGACAATTTTTACATATTTTATATAGATTTACATATGTGATCATTGCCTCGTTACTTAAATCTTGTATTTTTTACCTCTAGTTGATTGATATTAATTCAAGATATAAGTAACATGTACTTTATAGGCTGTAAATAAATTTTAGTGCTATCGCATATGTAATTTTGCCATTACTTTAAATTTTTAACCATTTGTAGATAGAATTATAATGTGCCCATAAATCCATAATTTGTTTTAAAACAAATTCCTTGAATCTTGAGTAAACTTCATCGAAGCGTATTCCGCTGATGAAAACTCTAAGTTTTATTTTTTCCAAAATTCCATAGAAAAAAAATTAGAAATTTAGAAACATAATAGAGGAAAATAACAATTAATTTATATATAATTTCAGAAACGTAATTTCAAGTTGACATATCAACAAAATAAATGTTGTTGGAATACTATGTAAACTGCAGTTTGTGTGCAAACCTAAGGCTGGCAACAGCGAACTGACATCATATGCTTATACAAAATTAGCGTTAAATCACATGCTTGGCGACAGACTTTGTTTTCAAAAATGGTTAACGGGAAAGAAAATAATTCCATTAGGGTGCCTGCATATGAAAATGGTGACATATGTACAGGGTCTATGAACAAATTGTGCTTAAACAGACCAAAATATGGGTTTTTATCAATTAGAATCCAGCAGATGGAGGCGACATAAATGATGTTACTTGATTCCTGTCACCACCCCATTTTTCGTAGCTGAAGACTGCTGATTGGACTGCTAACGATCAAATTGTAATATGGCAGACGCTAAAAATTTTTTTTTTGTCACCAATGTTTTTTACAGACGAATTCTGTTAGGTCTTCTCCTCTCTATTCATATATCCATGGTTTTTATCGAAACTGTGTCTGTCATTTAGATAAATTTTTTTGCTGTTTGTAACCGAGATTGACCAATCAGAAATCTGCATTTTTTCAAACAACTTAAAGTTCGCAAAAATGTAGGCTTCTTATTGGTGAATCTAGTTTCGCTAACAGAGAAAAATCAATTTTGATTGCAGTTTATAGTAAGCTTACATTCTAGAACCTGTCAAAACTCGCTTGAACGAATTAAAATAGACGAGTGAGACAATTCAACAAGCATTATCTTCATATAATGTCCGATTCGAGAGATGCATGGAGTTGTATACTAACGTTTTAATACAAAATCTTTTCACATAATGGAATCTGATACTCCGTAGGTCACCAATTTCATATAGAGACATCCTGATACTTTAATCCACAGAAATTGCATTCAAGTTATTCCTCACCTAAGCATTACCATGTTTTCAGAGTTATTGAAATGAAAACTTACTTGGTATACCAGACACCAGCTTCAGAGGCCTCAGTACTCTAATAGCTCTCAACGTTCTCAAGTCTACATCTATGTCTTGGGGTACAATGAATGTAATAAACCTGGAAAAATGGGAGGATATCTACAGGTACTCTACACTAAGGGATCACAAAGGCAAGCAATAGAAGTGACTAATGCATCCATATAGGTACACTACTGGAGACTATGCAGAAAACAGTGACTAAATTTTACTACAGAAAGCAGGATTAGTGACACAGGTCCAGTCACAGGATGACGTATTACACTGGTCATGCAATCCTCCAAATGACATGAAACTCTTGAAATCCCAAGACATATGCAAACGTTGGTCTCTTCTTGATAATAAAATACTCCGACTTACGACTGTCATTTTTTGTGTCATTTTTGTAAACAAGAATACTGCTTTTGTTCCCCACAAGATATAATTTACATACCAAAATATATAGCTTATTATTTCTACAATTTTCTTGTAGTACCATTTAAAAAAACACCAAATTACCACATAAATTTGCAATAATATGACATCATTTAGAAAAATTTATATTGTAAATCTATTTAAGCATCTAAGCATAAGTACTGTTATCGATAAAAGATTCATTAATTAAAATAACTTCATAGAACATCAAAACTCATATCAAGACATATGCAATATGATGTAAAAATAGCATACACATAATAACAGACATAGAAGCTAGAAAGTAAGAAAATAACCATAAAATTTTTTCTATTGAAATATTTCTGTACACAATTCAGGACACAATATTATAAATCTAAAAGTCAGTAAAAGCAGATTATTTGTTAGCGTAATAATTTATGTAAATATAAGTGACAAAACAATATTTTAAATACATATTATGTATATATATAACTGTAAATATTCACATTTATTCTTGGTACACAAAAGACTAGATCAAATTAAAAGGTTTATCATAAAAGAGCAAAATAAAACGACAACACATTTAAGACATTTCATCACAAATTACACATTATAGAACTACTTCATACTATGCAATACCGGGAACTAATCCAAACAGTCAGTGATACAAAGTACAGGGTTTATAAAAAATTGGTTATCCACTTCAGAGAGTTTCAGAGTCCCTTCATTCTACTCCTCCGAATTTATTGCGACTTACGCTACAGATAATTCAAATAATGTGCCAGTGATACACCGAAAATTTCGCCAAGAATTAAATTTGACCAATGAATTTAGCTGTTCAGCTAAAAAGAAAGCTTTCTTGACTATGGCTGGGATCCAGATAAATTTTTCACTGTTTGCGAAACAATATTAACCATTAAGGAGCATGCATTTTTGCAAACAGCGAAAAGTTCGCAAAAATACAGGTTGCTGATTAGTTAATCTCGTAATGTTAGCAGAGAAAAGTCTATCTGGATCCCGGCCTATATTCCCATGTTCACCGTACACCATTTGACTTACAGACCTTAATCATGTGAAAAAAATTGTGTTTACAACAGGTTGTTCGCAAGAAAGATAGGCATACTGAACATTTATTCCAAGAATGTTACATTAGCGATCCGTCTATGAGAGTTTCAATGTACGCACAATGCACATGCTCAGACTATGTATAGACAGATATGTTTGTGCAAAGTATGGGAAACCTAATTTCCTGAATCTAAATGTTCGTCAAATATCATTAATAGACATTGTATTAATATGAATAGAAAATATGGAAGATTCATTATCATTTATCAATCAGAAAAATTATAAACACATAATTGTTATAGTTAAAGAGGCGGTCCCATGTATAAGGGGTAAAAATATCTTGAATAATTAATTCTATTGCAATCAACAAACAGCCTTTAAAAAATTTTAAATTTCTGCAGGTGGAAATTTGAACTGAAAAATAAGCTTTTTCTCGAATTGATTCTACTAGACATTTTGTTGATTTTATTTCATGTTGGGTTAATCCATTTCAAGTGGTCCAGAAAATATCTTACTGGTTGCTTGACCATTTTTTTTAAATCTGAAATTTTTTGTACAATAATTCTAAGATGATGGAAATTCAAAATGACTATTTTTTTAATTTTATTAACTTTCGTTTGGGCATGACGGTTATTTTTGTTTCATCACGTGCAGCAATTTTCTTACATCTTAGGATTTACGAAATTGTAAATATCTCGTCTTTTATTTTACCAGTTCGAGATAGGTTTAAAGAAATTTTTTCAGAATAAAATGGGCTAAAAGTATGGTAATAGAATAGTTTCCTAAAATCAATCCTTATTGATGAAATTGAAGCATAAAGTAAAAAAAAAAAATTCACCCATATCTGTTTTGTACAAGAGGAAATGTTTTAGAAATTAATGCTGTCAACATGATCCAAACTTTTCTTAAATAGGCAGAAAGTAATTGCACTCACACACAAAGCCAAATCTGGGACTTGCTTTCGCTTCACTAAAAATGTCCCACAATTTTCAAAAATTTCAAAAATCGTGCTTTTAAGGCTATAGCATCTCTGTAAGGCATGAAATAAAAATCTGAAATTCTGGCCTCTGATAGTATTTACAGTAATATTATGTACAAAAAATTTTGAGATGGAGTTTGGATGCAAGCTAAAAAATGGCGGGGACAGTTGCAATTATGAGAACCTTAGGATAAATTAGATTTATCTCTAGTTGCGATGTTTACATGCAAAATATGCTTTGTAAAAATCAGTTTAATAATAAATATTTAGTGAAGAGATCATATTGTTTAACAAAGACTGAAAAATATCTTTATATGAGGAGAGATTTATAAGTTTGACCAGTTACTGCTGTCATTTCTATAGAAGTGATCTTTTCCAAAAGTTTATTTAAAGGAATCAAGTCTTTTGATCTCTTTATGACTTTACCGGAGTACTTGGCCCTGCTGGCTCATAGGAATGAACTTTGAAATCACTATGTTCAAGTCTCACTTCATTATTGATTGCAAGATACCAAGTCTTATCATACACACATGCAACAATCTCATTTTTCTGCAGTATAATTTTTGGATGAACTTTGTTATCTTCATTTCCTGAAAATTATTTGAGGCTGATGCATGGTAACATAGAATTTAATCAGGGGTGTAATGGAGGATATACGGGGGTATACGCCGTATACCCTCTGAATTTTTTAAAAGAACACCGTATACCCTCTATTTCTAAAAAAGCTGTAGAACACGAACTCTAGGATATATTTTCTACCTTGAGCGTATACCCTCTGTAATTTTTACGACTACACCCCTGAATTTAATTAACATAATTTTGGTAAGAACAGATTTCAGGGATTGCAAGCAGCACAGAAATTTTGTTTTTTAATAAATAAGCAGAAATGTGTTTTGATACGCTTGATCATGTATCAACAATTACGTCAATATTAATAACTTTTCTCTTTCCTTATTCCTTTTATGTTTTCGTCCCATGTCTTTCATAAAAATATTCCTTCTTCTATGTAAAATTATTGAGGTTTCTTTTAGCCACTAAAATTACTTACAACAAAAGTTAGTGAAACCATAGAAAATTTAGCCCTTAGGAGTAATATATTAAAAAAAAATTAATTGCTAAGCTTTGCAAAAAGCTTTATTTTCTGTTACTATTATTTGAAAATAATAATAAAAATTAATTTAAATGACACTCTGGAATGAATACTTACCTGTGATTATAATAAAACAATAGTTCGGTAGTATTGTTTTGGCACAATGCATTTCCATATCTCAGCTTGTAGTCAAATATCCTTGAAAATTTTTATATATAGCACAACCATAAAACAGTATTAGAAACCAGAACTTTAGACTTTTATCTTGTGCCTCACCAGAGATACCAAAGTCTAAAAAGAGTAATTTTTGAAATTTTAAAAATCTAGGTAATTTTATTAATGAAGAGATGTGGAGACCCAGACCTGGAATTTGGTGTGTGAGGACAAGTACTTTGAACCAATTAGTAAAAAAAAAAAAAAAAAACTTTATGCTTAAATTTTACCAATAGAGGTTTATTTTAGGAAATTATCCTATTATAAAACGTTTAGTCATTTTATTCTAAACAAATTGCTTTAAGCCCCATTTTAATTGGGCAAATAAAAGATGAGATATTTTCAATTTCGCAAGCCTTTCAATATGAGAAAATTGCTGCACACGACGAAACTAATGTGGCCACTATGAACATATCTATACATATAATAAAACAGTAGGACCCGGTGTGTCTGTACATTGAAGATAATTGACAAAAATGGAGTCAGGGCGATAAAAGAAAACCAATGAAACACAAAAAAAAATTTTTTTTAATTTTTTGTCTGTCTGTCTGTCTGTCTGTCTGTCTGTCTGTTTGTTCGAGGTTATCTTCGTAACTACTGAATGGATTTTTATGCGGTTTTCACTAATGAAGAATGCACACTCCCGGGCAGTGTATAGGCTTTGTTTCATCAAAATCGGACAACAGACAAAAAAGTAACAAAAAGAAACAAAAGAAACTATTAGGTGCGCTGCTCACGTTTTTTAGTACATAACGTTTTTTAGTACATATAAAATCCAATAGATGTCACTGTGCGATTTTAAAACGCGCTATCGTTATGTTTTCGCCAGTCTACTCAAGTATGAGAAAGTTTCAAGCTGGCTGTCGTTCCATGTGGTTTAGTCGGTAGAACGTCAGTGCGCCATACTGATGGCCCGGGTTCGATTCCCAGCATGGAATTTTTTTTCACTATGTTGGCATTAACGCCTATAAGCAATTAAAAGAATTTGAAATATTGTATTCAAGGCGAATTTTCTCTCTGGGAAAATTTCCTTGCATTAATATGTCAGTGTAATTTTTTTTTTCGATTTAATTTTTTTTTTCGAAACTTTGTTTTTCTTAAAAAATTACAGTAAATATTTGATATTTCCCAACGTTTTTTGAATGATCGACTTGCTTTTTTTTTTTTTTAATGTATGTCTGAACCTTATCTAACTACTTCTTCAAGATTTCTTTAGATAAACCGACCAGCGTAGCGGGCGAAGGCCGCTAGTAAAATAATAAAATTAATATAACAGTCATTTATAATTTCCACCATGTTAGGGTCGTTGTTCAAAAAATATTCAGATTTAAAAAAAAATTGCCAAACAACCAGTGCTGGACCACTTGAAATGAATTGATTCTGTTGTAATATAAGATTACATCAAAATTCGTCAATCCAAGGGCTTTTATGAGTTAAAATATTAAAGCAGCCATGAGCTTGATTGTGTTTGAGTATCTGAAATTTGAGGTTTCAGACGGACTCGTGATAATGAATTTAATTCTTCTCATTTATGCGTGTTTGGAAGTGGTAATACAAAACCTTTGTAATGTAGAAAAAGTGTGTAAGAATGATGGAAATAATAAATTTCAAAATCCTTTACGTAATGGTGATAATACTAAAGATAATAGGATTTTTGTGGGAGGGAATGAGAATTTCAGAAATTGTGAGCGACACAGGTAGGCATCTAATTTAAGTTATCTAATAAAAAGTTGGAGATCAAAGAAAAGGATCTCTCCTTTTCTTAATTAAGGCAGTTAAAAGAATGTGATGCTGATAATACTGTGGTGATTCTGAAACAAAATAGTGAAGCAAAGGTGATCCGGTTGAAATTCCGCACAGTTAAACTGGTAATTGGCTTTTGTTAGAAGGTGTATAGTCAAAAGATTTTTTTTAAAAAGCCAACAATTGATTAAAGAAACAATTAATTGTCAATTGCTTATTCGCCAGACACGTTGAAATTAGTTTGAGAACAAATAATTTTATAATTGAAATATGTTGTTGATAATGAAGTTAAATATACAGAGCGTTTATTGTATGAATGCTGCCAATCTATTTAAAGGCATATTGTAGCATTGTGATAATATGCATAGTTATTTTTTACAAGAGTATTTATGGGGTGGAATGCATTTTGGTATGTTTTTGCTATTTTGAGTTACTAGCATTTGTAACTGAATGAGAATAGTATTCTATTTTTCTATAATTGGCACAAAATATGAAAGGTTTTCCGGAATTCAACTGTCACGCATTTATCAAAGCTATATTTATGATATAATTGTGGTTTTGTAGTGGTTATGCATAGTTTTATTAAGATATTTGGGATTGCTAGCGGATATCATCTTTGTTGGAATACTAAATGCACAAACACGTGTCATTATTATTATTATTGCGATTGGAGTTTTGTTTTGAAGACAGAAAGATAAAATAGCAAGAAGAATAAATGCTATGGTAGGATATTGACTTATCTACTAGAACATAGGGGTATTTGTACCCACGGAGTCTAGAGGCAATCAAAATTTTCGTTTTGTTGTTCCAATAACAATAATTGTGTAATTCACATTTTGTGAGCTATTTTATGAAGTTTAAAATTTAGAAAGTTGGGAAAGATTCTCCTTTGCACTTTGCTGGTGTTCAGTTCAAGCCATCTCTTTAAATTCATCCATTCGGCTCCTTACTCTATTTTACAAATTTTGTTGAATAAACTCTTTGTAATACTGTTAAAACTAATTTATGCATTTTTCCAAATTGACGGGCTCTTAAGAATTCTCACATAGGTCATTTAAATTAATTTTGAATCAGGGTCAGGCTATTCCATACAAAATCAGCCAATCAACTGTGGCTGACCTGCCACAGATTTGGTTGAAAATCGGCATATAAGTAGATCATATCTATTTATGAGTAAATGTAAAATAATGCATTTTAGGATTGCTTACGTCGTTTGAATTAATTTTTAAAAAATGAATGTATTAAAATTTACATTATAAGTTGATGCAAAATCTATTTTTTTCTGTATGCTTGAAATTTCGATCTTGTTTATCAGTTTTTAGAATTAATGGATTATATTAAAAATTATTAAAAATTAAGAATGAATAATCAGTAACAGGGGATTGGAGTAAGTTAGTAATTGTATTTTTATTCTATAATGAAAAAAAATTCGTATTTAAAAATTTTGAGGGAACAAATGTCATCTTTCTATTACTCGCATGAACATAAAGGAAATCTCTTACAATTTCAAAATTATTTGACGTTATAGATAATTAAAAAATATGTTTTAAGTAAGGAAACTTTCATTCTTGAGTTTTTATTCTTTAATGAAATAAATAAATAAACGGTAAAAATTTTTTAGGGTAAACTTTAATATCTCTATCACTTATTTGAATGTGAAGAAAAGCTTTTAAAAATTTTAAATAATTTGACATATTAGATAAAAGTCCATATTTTAACAATAGAATTTTTTCGTTCATGTTTTGAGTTTACTTTTGAATGAAGAATATTTTAAATAAGAGTATAAAAAAATGATTGAAATGATTGAGTTGAATAGAAAAATTTAATTTAATCCTGAATCAGTGTAAATGGCAACACTAAATTATTTTTTCTTGAAATAGTTCGCAATATTGTAAAACATCCGCCCAAATTTTAAGTGGGATGTAACAAATATTATATTTTTGAACCCAATTTTGTTATGTTAGGGATCAAAAAGCAATATTAATTTCTTCTAAAGCATATTATATGCTTATTAATCTTTATGCCGATGCAATATTTTTAATGCCTGTCATTTCCTTTGTTTAAATTTTTGAGCATATTTATATGGAAAAATTGTGAATTTGCAATACTTTTAACAGTTTGTAAGCTATTTTGGAGATGAAGGAAATGGAAATTTTCAAGGTTGAGCAATTTGATCTTAAAATGTGACAATAAATAAGGTATCAATTTATTAGGTGGTTTTGAATTCCTTTGATTTTATAATGGTTTTTAATTCTCGTAAAATTTGACAAATTTTGAAAATTTACAATTAGTTTAAGATTAATCATGGCGTTACCAAATTATTACTACTAAATAAATATGAATATAAATTTCCAGAGGTTACACCATTATAAAAAGAATTAATTCATAATAAATAGTTTTCAACGCATGGAACTTCAAACTTGCAATTTTGGACGATTGCTCACATGCCATTCTATGTCTCAAGCTGTTTAAATGTCCAGAACTGCCAAAATATTTTATTTTTTTGTCAAGATATTTGGAAATGTTCTATCTGAATATAAATTAATTGTGCGTACCAAATTTTATTAGAATAGATTAGTATGTGGCTACGATTTTTTTTAATGGAATTTTTATATGGAATGACCCAGTTGTCAGACATAATTCCTAGAGTCTAGATTTATGATGTAGAAAATTTTAATAAATTCATCAAGCAATTTGAAGAAATCATGCAATAAAACAATGTATCGCATAAAAAGAAATATATCGTGTTAAAATGTTCGTTGAACGAGAATTGCTCTGGCTAGAAAAAGTAGGGAATTCCTTATTGCTGATTAATAAAAAATATATAAACAAATTAATGGTAATCTGACAGTAGCATTCCCATAAGTAAGAGAAGATAAAAGCAACCTCCATAAAATGTTCTATTGTAATCAACAACCTATTTAAAAAAAATTTAGCGTAAAGAAAAAGTAAGTTAAGGTAAAAGCGTCTGTGGAAACTTATAATGTAAAATAATATTGCTCTCGGTCAATTTTTCGAAGACCTGCTAGACATTTTGTTATCTTTATTTCATGATGTGATTCATGGTTATATTGAAATTCATCCACGCCAGACTTGTACTGAACGTGTTGTTAAAGTACAAAAGAGAACGTGAGGTTTATAGCAATGAGTAGATAAGAGAGGGTTTTGCAATAAGGAATTTAATTGTTCCCTGACACGTGAATTTAAAAATTGAAGTCACGACAATTGTTTCCGAAGAGAAAGTAGATAGTTTGAAGTAGTAATTTCGCAATCTTAAAAAGAGTATAGAAATGCTAGAAACCATAATTTTGAAAAAGTACGATTCCAATAAAATGGCAGTAATTCCAGAGATTATCAGAGGAATGTTAGAAGAGGAAATTACAATTTGATAAAGAGTGATAGAAACAAGCAGG
The DNA here is from genome assembly GCA_964019185.1 of Maratus speculifer. Lineage (NCBI taxonomy): Eukaryota > Metazoa > Arthropoda > Arachnida > Araneae > Salticidae > Maratus > Maratus speculifer. Next base: position 29,328,762 of record OZ025300.1, read on the forward strand.
CATTTTCTAATACATGCAATAAACAAAAAAAAAAAAAAAAAAAGGTGGAAGTCAAGGATAACCTTTCCCTTCTTTGTTACTGTTAAGACAGTTATAGCTGACTAGGCAGCTGCAAGAAGTATAAGCCGCCGATTTTGACGAGAGTGATAACATTAGACACATGTCATCATGGGGGCAAAATACTCATTAAAACTGTCCGTGGAAACGTGCGTTTTCCAGTATCAGGTAATTTATAGCTCACAGTTTATTTTTTTTATTAATTTATTTATTACAATGTATTTATTACAGTGTATCTATGTTATTACATTTGTTTTGTTGTTAAATGAATACTTTTTGCTGTTAAATGTTTTTTTAAGTTAGTTATCCTACGTATTTTACGAAATCAAGCATTTAAACAGAAAAGAAGTGAAGAAAAATAAGAAAAGTTAATGGCTGTAAATGTATTGCTTTGTGTGTCTGAGTATTTTCCTTGTAAGATAAAATGTACATGCATCCAAAATTTGTTCCTATTATAATATAAAGAAAATAAATTGCGTGACAAAAGCTGTCGGTATCCCGAAAACATATTTCCGATGGGTAGTTCCGATAAAATTTTTATTCCCCATGGCGATATATTTTCTCCTTTTGTTGAGACATACCTTGTCAAAAACGGCGACTTACACTTCTTGCAATTACCTAGTGAATGGAGATAATAATAGTCGAATTCCAGTGCAAAGGTGAGTGCAAAGGTGAAGTTAAGTAAGGATTGAAAGGTGAGCTTTAAAGATTTAGAAGTGGTAATAGAGGTAATTTTCGTAATGCGGGAAGTTCGTATATGAAAGGTGAAATTTGAAAAATGTCATCTTAATAATCGTGGTAATTAAATGGATGGACAACAGGAATTTCTTATATAAAAATGAGTTTCATAAACAGGATAGAAATATGCATTAGGACAGTCCGTAAAATACTTTTTTTTCGTTTTTCGATAATGGGCAATGCAGAAAAGTTCACTAGTGGCAAGTTCCCAGAAAAAAGGACTTGAATTAGCGCAAGACTTGAGTTTTAACGATTTGGGAAGGAGATTTATACTGCATTTAAAGTTCAACTAATTATTCCATTACTCTTCCTCTTTAAAATTATTTATAAACTTTTGATTTTGTTACCGAATTAGTATCATATTCACAACAGATGATTACAGTTTTTAAAGGCCTGACACGACATTGCTAGGTGTTAATACTTATTACTTTGCAGAGAAACTATGAAACTACTGATACAACTTTTCGAAGAATATACGTAAGGAAGATTTTATTTAACAATGATAAGCACATCATTTGAATTATCTGCAATTTAAGTGTCATCATATTCAGAACAGCATAAGACTCTACATAGCCCTCTGAAGTGGATTACTTTATTCTTACTTACCCTGTATATACTATATACTATAGCACTATGATAGAGACTATAAGGGTCTACAGAAAAAGACGATCTAATCATTCGAAACTACGAACAACACCGACGGAACTCTTGATCTAGGAACTGTGATTGTGAACTAGATGAAGTGAGTGGGAACTACATTGTGACCTAGGATTAGGTCTATCTACTATTATACTTTTGTTTTTTCAAGTCATTTTTCTGTCCCACTCAAACTTACTTGGCGTTCGAGACACAAGTTTCAGTGGACGTAATACTCGGAAGGATCGAAGCATGCGTAAATCTAAGTTTTCGCTTTCTTCAGCTGTAATGTTAATAATCCTGAAATGAGCAAAATTTTTCTTAACGTTTCGTTCAGGTAAAAAACGTCCACGATTATTGAGGCAGATGCAGCTGAACCTCCATTTTAAAAAAAAAGTCATGCAAATATTACAAAAAAGTACAATCGCATGTCACAGGAGGTTTAAAAAAAGCATTTATAAAAAATCGTGTATGACAAAATCAACATTTTAACTCTCTTAGATTTAATATACTGAAAAATTGTAGAACATTACAAATAACATGTTATGAGACAGCGGAGGATTGATAGCTTCAGAGCCTCCTTCATGTAATAAAATATTTTCACAAAAAGTAAACAGTCGTTGAATTTTAATGCATGTAAGCATATTTTCCTTTTACAGTTCATAAAAGTAAAAACTGCTAAAAATATTACTTGTTGTAATTAAAAAATGAAATCACTGGTTAAAATTTTAAAATATTAAATTAAATGAATTCAAAGTTTAAAAAATGCGAATTTCAGATGGGACGTTGTAATTTATGATTTGCAGATTTACTAATTAAAAACTTAATCACTATATTTGTACTCCTGTATGTACAGACTTTTGCTTTCAGAGACGAATTGTCAAACACTGAAGACAAAAAGTACATAAACTTGTCTTTGGGACAGCTCATATGACTTAAAAAAATGCCTTCATTAAAATGGAAAAGGCTTGAGACCACGAGGCCCTTTCCATGGAAATGAAGGTGTCGTTGTTCTTTCTTGATCTATATATTGTGATTGTGAACTAGATGCTCTGTCTTGATCTAAATACTGTGATTGTGAACTAGATATCCTGTCTTTATCTAGATACTGTGATTGTGAACTAGAAGAAGTGAGTAGGTTAGCGATTAGGTTTCTACATTGTGACCCAGGATTGACGTGTGTGTGTGAGACAGGATTAGGTTTTTCTACTATTATACTTTTGTTTTTCATATTATTTTTTCCCCACTCCAACTTACTTGGCATTCGAGAAACAAGTTTCAGTGGACGTAATACTCGGAAGGATCGAAGCATGCGTAAATCTAAGTTATCACTTTCTTCGCCTTCTACTAACATGTTAATAGCCCTGAAATAAGCAAAATTTTTCTTAACGTTTAGTCCAGTTACAAAGGTTTACGATTATACAGATCTTTGATAAAAAAAATTTCAAAGTAGTAGTCCAAAAGCCGAACGCACAAAACCCTATGTCATTGAGCGCAAGAAAAAATCCTTTATTTTTATGGAATAATAGTAATAGGGGAATCTAATCATCCATGTCTGCCGGAAGTGAAGTGGTGCATATCAAAAATGAATACCACTAATGGTTGACTCGTAGACTTAGCATTGTGTTTTCCTACACCCAGTTTTTCATGTTTTCATACTTTTGATTGTAGGACATACACAATGCTAAACCTAAGAGTCAACCACTAGTGGCATCAATTTTTGGCTTATGCACTATTTTACTTCCGGCAGACATGAATTATTAGATTCCTCTATTACTACTCTTCCATAATATAAAGGATTTTTTCTTGTGCTCGATAACAAAGGGTTTTGTGCGGTCGGTTCTTGGACTTTAGGTGATTATTTTTTAATTATTATTTTTGGGAGGTGATTACTAATAAACTAAGGGAAAAATTTCACCAAGTACAATTTTATCACAAATAAGTCTAAACGTTACGAATTTAGCATACTTAGGAACAGGAAAATATTATTTATATGAATTTGATAAACAATTTTAATGATATAAAATTTAATTATTGGATTGAAATCCTAACAGGAAAGACGAAAGTATTACAAAAAGAAATATATATATATTTTCCTGAAAAAGCTATTAGATTTTTTTGACAGAATATAAAAGATCAGGTAAAGGCTTGTGATTTGTTACAATAAATTTATTTTTAATTTAATAATTACTTGAACCGGGATATAAGTGCATTTGTGTGAATTTATGAATAACGAAAATTAGAATTAAATACAAAACTTCGGTTATTAAATTTTGTTTAAAAATTTCGTCCTTCAAAAAGTGTAATTTCTGTTATTTAAAATGGTGAACACTCTTTTAAAACGCAATTAATAACTCTTATATGTTTATGTGCTTAATCACTTTATATAACAACTGCATTAAGAAGTGAAATAACAATTATATTATATATATTTTTTTCTTTACAAGGCGAATGTATTTTTGAATAAGAATATTCCAAAAATCTTGTGTTTAGGTAATAATAAAACAAAAGTTCAGCGATTTTTCCAATAATGAAAGAAAATTTATAATATATATTTCTAGCTTATTAGAAAGTTTGTATTTAACTAAAATTCCAGATATGATAAATTTTAATAATCATTCCATAAATGGTGAATTCATTTCTTACTGCACTAAATACTGAGGTAAGATTTAAGATTCAATCACTGATTTTATGTAAAATTACAATACAGATATCATTTATTCATCGTAGAAATTCCAGGAAATACAAATGTAACATATGCATGAGAAAACACAAACATACATAATACATTACAAAAGATTAAAAAAATAAAACTTAATATACAGTCGTTACTCCTTACCTGTATACCGAATTTTCCATTCATGAATGAAGCGTTTTGGTATATAACTTTTACTCATAAAGTAATATTAAAACAAAAATGATTAAACTTAAAACAAGAATTTATAAATATTATATTTTTATATTTAAACAAAACAAGTATTGTATTTAAAATATTTAGCATTCAATATGGTTCTACTTTTAATTGTATATTATTGCGTAGCAGAGACGTTGGCCAAATGCACGCAATGAGAAATACTTACGCAAATATCTTAAATGTGAATCATCTATATATATCATGTATATTTATATTTTAAACATAACTAACGAAACATAATTATTTTTGTTTATTTTGAGGCAGATATCCAATGAAGAAAAATTAAATACGTGTATTTCCTTATATTTCGCTAAAACTATTTACAAAAATATCATAATCAAAATAATTTGAAAGATGAGCAGATTATTTATCTTTATACATTGTTCTGTTGGTTCAATTTTTTACCGTAAAATTGGCTTAGGAAAAAAAATCCCTCGATTTATGGTACAAATTTTCACCAAAAAATTGCTTCAACATTTCACTGATGTAATGGATTTGGGAAAGTGCGACTGAAATGATGAAACTGAACTCCAATATCCTGGTTTAAGTTAAATTTCAGCTAGATTTCTCTAATTTCCTTGTGAAGCATTTAACTTTATTTTTAGCAGTGTAGAATAATCGAAAAAATAGTAGCAATAGACAAGTTAGCAAATTTGCTTGAAATAATGGAAATGTACTAATTTAACATTAGTTAATTAAAAGCAAAAATGACACACAATGCTTTCTAATGCAAACATTTAATTTAAAATTTATGTTAGTTCATATAATTTAACGTATAAAAACACGTTATAAAAACACCTAACTCAAAATGAATTATTTGGGGGTTAATAAAATTGTCATACTTAAATAACGAAATTTAATGCTAGAAGCTTGGAATTAACGATACTTACTTTTGATACACAAATAACAACAACAACAACATGTAGTGTTTACTGCTACATACTGTTATAATATTTATTGAAATTATTGTATAAATAACGTCACATTGTAGTAAAATAAAATTAAAGTAATGTATCTAACATTTTATTGCCTTATAAATAGGTAGATATTTAATAAAAAGTAGAAGGAAAGAACATATAATACGTATATCAAAAATTATTCAAATTTTATAAAAAATGAAATAGCTAAGCACCACCATTACTTATGAAAGTTTTGAAAATATATGATAGTATTTTCATTATATTAATATGTATGATACCCTGAAAAATGTGAAAAATCATAGGGTATAAGCTTTTTGCTATGGGATTAATAATATTGACTTTTATATTCTATATTTCTTGTGTTTTTATTGGACCATTGTAACTCATGTTTTCTGTGTTTTCATGGTGCATAAATCAAATGAACGGGGGAGTGAAAATAAGTTAAAGTTTCATAAATGTGAAAAAGGAAATAAGATAGTTTAATTATTGATAACTTATAAATTAATCAGCATTTTTCTTTGAAATTTACAAGATGACCCTTATTGACTACATTTACATTCCAATACTGATCAACAATTACTTAAAATATACTTTTTTTTGTAGGTATCCTTGAGGTTTACATCATCCGGAATGTTATTCTTTTCTTACTGGACCTGCTAAATTTAATGAATAACCGAAATTTGTAAATTTACTTCTCAAATAATTTTAATTTTGAAACATGATAAATTAGTAAATTTGATGATAAATGATTTTTAATCCTGGTATAAATTTTCTAACATCTTTGCCTTGCACTGAATAATTCTAGCATATTAAAAAGAGCATATCTTAATGTACATAATTATGCTAATTTAACTTATCCTTAAAAAATAAGATAAAGATTTCTGTCACACTATTCACTAAATAGAAGAACTCTTTTATCAGAGTTCTTGCTCCATTTTCTGGTATTCTACTGATAACGAATGGTACTTCTTTTTTAATCCAACAAAAAACCAAATTACAAACTCTATATCTGATAAAAGCCGTTTTATCTCTAAATATTTTGAGAAAAAATTACATTAATAAATATCAGTCAATACTCCACTTGAAAGCTATCAAAATTTCCTTTTAACACAAACGTTTTTAAAAGTTTATGTCTCGTAATGTATATTACGGTATTATTGATAAGGATTGTACTCACAGGATAGTTACTTAATAACTATGTTATAGGATCTGAAGTTTATAGTTCATAATCATAATAATTATTTGTTAAACGAACAAAATTTTAGAGATTTTAGAAGTGCAAAAATGTAAAAATAAAGTAATAGTATTTAAATTTATACAGATTAATTTTGAAAGCTCAAGTTTTACAAAAATTTTAATTTAAAGATTTTTTTTAAATCTTTAACTCACACATGTATCATATAGATTTTTTTCAGATTTATTTGGTTTTAAACTTCTCTTCAAAAATAATTTTTTACAAGCTGATTATTATATTTTACAATCTATTTTAAAATCAATGAATAAAAATTTTACTTATAGTTAAAGGTGTAGAATTATACATTCAATAAATTTATGTTAATCTGAAACTGGCATTATAAATTTGATTTTTTGCTAGAATTGAATCGTCCTAATTATTCAGTAGTGGAAAAATATTAATTTATTCAATATACGCTTACGCATTGAGAATATAGTGATATATGACATAGTAAAAACAAAACAAAATATATATGACATAATAAATTCATCAGAAAGTTTTATAAAATATGTTATATCTTAATGAAATAAAACAGTACAAGAAATATTAAAACTTTAACAATCAAAGTAAAGGTTTTTGTTCGGAAAATAGCACATTCAGTACCACAGTTTTGGTAATTATATAAATCAAATACATAGATCCAACTACTTAATAAATGTCAATAAAATATTATTAAAACCCTCTAATCTACATTTAAAATAAATAACGTATTTTTTAGAATTCTTAAAAAGTCAATTATTATCATTAAAATAAAAATGTATATGATAAAAAGTTATTAAATCCATGAGATTTTAAGAACTTCATTTTTTCATAAACATTTTAATAAACAATTTATATTATTTAAAAATAGGTATTACAAAATATACTAAAAACAAATAATTTGACATATTTCGGTTCCAGTTCTGATAAGATTGTAATCATAATAAGAAATAAAAATACAAATAGTCTCACAGTCTATACAAATGACATAAGATAATGAGATGTAAACAAAAAAATCACACATTCTACATTTAAATACCAAACCTTAAAATAAAAATAGATTATCATATAAAATTATTATCCATTATCATTCCTATTCAAGCTTTCTACGCGAAGTTTATTCATTAACTTTAACCATAACTTAGGAATAACAAAAGAATTCTTTCGTTAGTTTTGTTGATGAAGTTAATAAATTGGATTAAAATATTGAATTTACATATGAATTAGAAGAGAATTGTAGTTTACCATTTTTAGATACTTTTTTTAATTAGGAAGAAGGATTCATTGAATGGAACAATTTATAGAAAGAAAATTAATAGTCAACATATTATTCCAAATTCTGCATATTCACATTTTTGTTATAAATTCTGTAATTTTCGTTTGATGGTTGACAGATTTTTAAAATTTGTATTGAAGACTTTTTAAAGAGGGAGTTGGATAATATCCGTAATATTGCAGGTTCTTATGGGTTTAATAAGTAGCATCAATAAATTGATTAATTATTCTAGAAAAGAGAAAATACAAAGTCCAGAGTTAATTGAAGGTTACAATAAAGAGGTAGATCTTACTAATTAAAAAAATCTCTATTTGACAGGCAATTTTGAAAGGTTAAAATTTAAATTGAAAAAAAAAATTAATATTGAATTAATTGGGACGCCATCGCCAAAATTAAGAAATTTACTTAATAAGCAAATTGACGCTATAGGACAGGAGGATCTTGCAGGGGCTTAGGAAATACTTTGTGTTACTGAAATAGGTGATTTTAATTATTAGATAGGCATGACTGAGAGAAAGTTTACAATTAGAAAAGGTGAACATGAATTCGATATTTAATTTGGGCATACAATCACTGCTTTATCTAGATTATTTTTAGATGAAGGGATAAACATTCTGTTTTATAAATGCAAATTATGTTTTGTATCATATTTTTATCGCAAGTCCATTATAAGAGAGTCTATTGAAATTTACATGCGTAAAAGGTATCTTTTATTATTCCTAAGTTATCGTTGGATATAATGAACAAATTCCTCATAAAATCGCTTGAATAGGACAAGCCATGTATGAACATAATTTTAGACCATGGTCTATTTTTAATTTAATATTTTACAGTTTAGCGCATGCTTTTTATGTACATCTCATTGTCGCGGGTAATTTGTATTGACTGTCAGACGATTTGCATTTTTACTTACCCATCATACGTAGTATAGGGTAAATCTTGCAATCGTTTTGAAAATAGAAAATTTTTTTTGACGGATTTACACGTTTTAGACACTGGAGATTCCGAAAAACATATTTTTAGACAAAAAAGTTTGCCGTCCGTCTGTCGGTCTGTCTGTAAACGCTCCATCTCCCGAACAAATTGAGATAAAGACTTGAAATTTTGTATGTGGTTAGTATGTAAGAATGGAACGAAGCCTATTTAATATCAGCAACCTCGATTATCCGGAACTATTTTTTTCGGATCCTCGAAAAATTCGTTCTGATGAAAGGTATATAAAAATTTTCGAATTTTTTTATTTTAAGGAATGGACGTAAAAGGCAATAAAATAACACACATTTTGCATATAGAAAAAATTCAATCGGATTATTAGTTGCCGAGATATTTGTAATCCTGTTTTCCACATTCTTCGATTTTTCATGACCCTGTATTTCATTCAAATTTCAATTCAGAGGTATATTTTAATTGGAAATGAGACGCTTAATCCGACAAAGTTAATTGTTAGTTAATAGAATTATTATTTTTGGAGTTATAAGGATGTTTCTTTTACGCAGTTCGGTACTACTTGTGTAGTTTGGCATTTTATATAATTTGTCGAAATTGGTACATCAGCAGTTCTTTAATACAGCATTACTATGTATATTAACAATATTTAAATGTTGTTTATGAAGTGCAATGCATTGTATAAATGTTTTTCACATGTTTTATTTTCATATACATATCCATGATGGGTAAGTATTACGGTGGCCCCCAACGACTAGTTATTTCTTTTTATGATTATGATTATGGTTCCTATCAGAATTGGAACCGAAACACGTCAAATTGTTTGTTTTTAATATATTTTGTCGCGACTTTCTTAAGTAATATAAATTGTTTATTAAAATGAAAATGTATATGCTAAAAGGGATAACCAGTAAACAAAGGCTTTAAAAAGAATCTTTAATAAACATACCTACTGTTGTTTCGGACACACAACCCATGACTTTTTTTTTAGATCAGTAATAATAAATTATACCAAATTCGCTAAAAATATTCGAAATATAAACTTGATAAACGAATATTCATAAAATTCAATTTCGTATTTTTGCGAATATATTTTAGTTTATCAGTATTGATTTTGAAAATTTAACCCGGTGTGCATTCGAAACTAGTAGTTATGTTTGTTTTTTAATTATTTACGTTTATTGTAATCCCCATTGGCAAACGTACTTTTATTTTTAGTATTTTTGTGTTAATTAAATAATTTATGCTAATTAATTTGACAATTTTTTTAATCATGAAAACAATGTCAGTTAAAAGTTCTTAATATTTGAAAAAACATTGCGATACAAAAATATTCACTGTTTTCATGCACATAATATTAAAATTGAAAAATCTTAAAAAAATTGAAAGAAAGTAAACAAAACTTACCCCGTAACTACTACAACGAAATCCATGATGTTCCAGATATTTCTTAAATAAGCCCCTTTATGAAGTATAAAACCTAAAGCTAGAATTTTTAATAAAGTTTCAGAGCAGAAAATTCCTAAAAAGTATGGCTCTGTAGTTTCCTAAAAAAAAGAGAAAAAAAAATGAACACTTTATATATATATAATATATAAACTGTAGTTATACCGAGAAAAAAAATCATTTATTACAATGTAGGTTATTTTTACACTAGTTATGCAACCAATTGACTCCTTACATTTTAAACACTTTTTTATATATACAAGGCGTATATAACTATATATATGGTATATAAAATTTAGTTATACTGAGGAAAAAAAATCACTTATTACATTATAGGTTATTTTTACATTAGCAATGCAATCAATTGATTCCTTACATTTTTAACACATTTTTATATAATATACAGAGGGTTTATAACTAAACGACTCTATTTGAAAGTTTATTAGAGACAAAAGTATTATCCAGAAAATTGTGAGATTTTGTGGCAGACATAATGAAGTTATGGAAATTTGTTTGAGAAAAAAATATAAGAGAAGCAAATTTTCCATGTGGGTGAAAAAAGTCCGAGCCAGGATTCGAACCAGGGATGTATTAGCTGAAGCCGCCAATGCTCTTCCAACTGAGCCATCCCGGATATGAACACTGGAGGACTATTTCACCCAAATAACCTCAACGATCATATAATCTGGTCTGATATTATGGATCAGCTCAACGGAATAAATCGAAGGTCAATATATTGAAACTGCAGGAAACGTTGCATATGATAATTCCGTATGAAGCGTTTTCTGCATTAGCAAAACATTAACAGAATGGTGCTTCTTAGTGCATTCTCTTTAATTGAGCTCTTAATGCATATTTTTTAATTATAACTGTCTTAATTATTAATGAGTATGAAAAATCTGTCAAAAAAAAAAAAAAAAAAATGGAAAATAAATAAAATTGCAGAGTGTTACATAATGTATTCTTCAAATAAAAAATTAATAATTCATTAATCATAATAAATATAAAAAGGAAATAAGTGACAAGTTTATAAGGTAGTTCATAAATTTTGACCACAGTGTTTATCAATACAATTAACAGTTTAGTTAATAGGTGGTCCTTAACCTCTTTAACCTGAAAGTGGAAAAACAACTCCTTCTTTAAAAAGTAAATTCCCAACATTTTTCTTGCATTGAAACAGAGAAACAACATGAAGAAAAAAATGAGTTGCTTTTGATTCAGATTAATATATCATGTTAAATGGCCTTACTGATTCTAAGGCCTTATTTAGCATGTTGGTCACAAAATGAGGAGCTTAGCTCGATGTTTGTTGGTTTGGAATCAGTGCGGCCTGAGGGGAGTGACAAAATATTTTTCACAGTTTACTTTCCACGGGAACGACAATTATTGTCACTTTCCCTTTAAAATTCCTCGCTGAAGATATGTATATTATAGCAAAATTGACAAAATTGGTCAATGCTTAGTAAGTCTTTTCCCTTCCATACTGATAGAGATGATCAATATCATGCACTGAAATTTTTTAAAATGTAAAAATGTAAAATTTATGCGATAAATTATAAAAATATCACTTATTTCAGCTTTGCACTTATTGCAAGTCTGTCTGTCATTAAGTTAAAAGTACAGATTTTCCTTTTTGAAAGAAACTATATGAATTTAGTTTTATTTTAACATAACTTTCAAAGATTATTTAATTTACAAAAGCATATAACTAGAATTTCTTCTTTTTAAAAAATAATGTCATAGTTAATTTCAGGATGCATAATTTCATTTTCTTTACCGTTCCGTAACATACCGTTACAGAACATATTTCAGTGATATGAAATATGCGTTTAATTGTTTATTTCTTTTCATTTTGAAAAATTTTTAATATAAATTCTCAGTTCCCGAATAAAACTTTACTTTTCAATTAATTTTCGAAAGCATTCTAAGCTTTTTTTAATATGTGTAAAAAAATTAAACAGTCTAGGATTAAATTAGATATTGTACGGCAGTGGAAGAAGCGAACGCATCATTTTATTAATTTCCTTTTAAAATCACGATTTTATTAAAATTTTGAATGTAAATATTCTTTTGAATTTAACTTCATAATTTTACATCAGAATTTATTCATGATTACTATACTTTGTTAATGAGTTACTTTTTGTAGATGTGAAATAGCGTCAAATAATTCCGAATATTTTTTTATTCTTATTCTGTCGTCAAACCTCAAAATAGGGCCGTTTTTTTTCTTTATAACAAGCATCCTAAATTTCTACTAAAATTCCTACGCAGGATTTTTATAGAAAAATTGGAGAAAAAATACATAATATGCAAAAAATACCAGAATAGAAGGCATCAGCCAATACACTTTTCTATTAACTGTTTCTTCAATCTCTCAGTTTTCCTCCTCCTTTCAAAGTACTAGAACCTATTTTTTGCGCCTGATGAAAAAAGACTAAGTTCTGTTTTAAAAGCCTCGGGCATTTCTATATTTTATGATGTTTTAAGAAGTTATTTTTGTGTGTATCACATCACAAGATCTTTTTCACTATTAGTTGCAATATTGACAGTCCAAGATAATGAATATTCATTTGATATTGAAGCTTTTTTTTCCGCTCATAGAGCCATCTCAGATGTAAGGTCCTTTTTGTAGAGTTCCCTAGTGTGATCCTGTAATAGGTGTGAATTCATTTAACATCACTTAAAAAAATTTATTTAGAAAAAATAATATTCGTATTTTTCAGCTGAAACGATAATTCAAACTTGTTAATATGCTGCTTCCTGAAATAATAAAAAATCCAAAATCTTCTTTGTTGTTTTAAATAATCTTTGTTGTTAAATCTCCCTTGTTGTTGTTGTTAAAGGTTTTTTTAATCTTTTTGTTACATTATTTTTCTTGAAATAAGTAGCAACCTTTAAATTGCACACAATATATACATTTAAAAAGATACTTACAAGCTTTTGTGCCAGTGGAGTTCTGTCTTGCCTGGGCAAGTGTTCTTCTAAGGCCAACACCACACAATTAGCTATGATGGTTAGTAAAACTGCATACTCAAACGGAGTAGAAACAGAGTTAAGAAAAGCAACAATGAAAGTCACAGAAACATATGTAACACTGAGGATATAATACTACTAATAATAATATTTTAAAAATTAAAATAAAGAAAATATATAGATCTAAATTAACTTTATAATAGATTAAGAAATTGTAATACAAAGTTTCAAGTAAAAATCGATTTTTCTTTTTTAAATATATGATACATCTTTTGCTGTGAATGGGCTTGTGCCCAAATAGTAACTTGCAATAAAAACAGCAAGAAAAATAACCTTTGTTGCTTATTTACATTTTCACTGAATGTTTACCTGTACGACGACTACCCCTTTTGATTCGGTTGGACCTTTTCCTGATATAAAAAGCAAATTTGTGGTATAATTTATTAAAAAAAAATTACAGGATCATTTCAAGATAATTTAGAGGCTTTTTTTAAAATACAGTTTTTCTGAATAATGGCATTACTGTTTAAATAAATTTAGCATAAGAAAAATCCCTTTTAATTTTAAAATAATACATTTTAAAAATGCATTCCAAATAAAATAGGTAGTATCATACATAAGATAGAAGAATTTTTTGGGATTGCTACATCTGGCTAATTTTAATTAAATACATATAAATTGTGAAAGTAATCTATAAAGCAATACTTAAAACTAAAATTGAAAAGACAGATGTTAACTTCCTCCCCTCAAAAAAACATTTACATTAAATTGGAAAATTAAAATTTTAATCTTGCCAAATGATTCATACATGATTTGAAGCAATTTGCTACATAAAGGAATAGTTCTAAACTTAAAATTGCGTGTTTTATTTAACTAACTAAAAAAGGTTTTTCAACTTCACATTTTTTGGTATTATCTTTGTCAGATGTACCGCGCCAATAATGGTGTCAATACTATCAATTACTCTAATCCTTTTTCTTTTCCTTTTACACGATAATTGCATGTCAATGCCATAGACAAGAAATCCCTACGGTTAATACAATGAAACCTCTGAATAACAGGCCTCACGGTATGGAGGAATTTGTCTGCTATTCGGAGGTATTCTCATTTCAGAGGTAAAAACAAATACAAGACTTTTTTTAAGTCGTGAAAGTTAAACCCTATAACAAGAGAAATACTGTTCCAAATGATCTGAAATTTCACAAATATGCTGCCACAACTATGGGAAATTTTTAAGTAAGGTTAAAAAAAAAAAAAAAAAAAAAAAAAAAAAAAAAAAAAAAAAAAAAAAAAAAACCTTTAAATTAAATTGACAGAAAGTGCTGTATATGCAGCGAAGTCAGGAGATGAGCTTGAAAACGATATATGCATATTGGCGACGAAAATGTGAAACATGTATATCTCGTGTTGAATATTCTACAGTTATTCTTGCAATGACTGTGTCATTGGCGATGAAAACGGTGCATAGCACATTTGAAATCTCTTGCGTTAGCTGCGCAGTTCCGTACGAATACTTAACTCCATATTTTTATTTCATTCTATTTTTTTTTTTTTTAAGTTCCGTCCAGCGTTTTCCAGAATGCAGTAATTAGGAAAAAGGACAGCGAACATTTTCGCTGTTTTCGAAGTTTTTTTTAACTACGTGTAAAATAATTTAAAATATTTTGGAAGTATATTTGTAAAATTTCAGATCATTAAAATTAGTAGTTCTTTTTTTTATTGGGTAAAAAAAAAAAAAAAAAAAAAAAAAAAAACTCGGCTGATCTATAGATTTGTGATAGCTCTATAGGTTGAAAATATGTTCGTTAAATAGTGATTTTCACTATTAGGAAGTGTCCATTATGGGGATTTTACTGTATATGACATTGCCATATTAAAAGAAAATGTAGAAGTATTCATATATAATTATTTATTATGATTCATATATATATATATAGCATATATATATATATTCTTTCAAGGTCTATAATATCCTATTGAAAATAAAATTTTCAACATAAATATCTTTTTTTTTCCATTAAAAGCCGTCAATTTCAAGAAATGTATTCAATAATTATACAATATATATTATATTATTATAGTTCACTTTTACATTATTTACCATTCTTAACGGTGTTGTATATTTAGTAAATATATATTAATTTATTTTTTTAATACGTTTGCCAATTTTGACAACTTTTTTATTTTTTTATATATTTATGATCCTGGCATAGATATTAAAGTTTTTTTTCAATGTACGGGTAATTTTCAAATTGAATACTTTGAGTTTCTATTTATTTTCGCTTTTTTCTGTTGGTTCTGTTTTGAATGTTTTTAACTTGCAAAAGTGGAATTTATTCTTTTTTTTTTTAGTTGAGATACATAAAATGTAAAAAGTTTCTTTTTTGGAAAAAAATTGGGTCTTTTAAAGTACAATTTACATTTTCTTTCATCGTAAAATAGATATCATTCTAAAATTCATTATATGAAAAGTAAATTTGACAATATTTCCTAACCTTCAAAACGAAACCTTCAATAAATTTAATCATCTTAAATAAAATCATCAGGCCTCCCACAAACAGCTGATGTCAACAAACATTTTTTCTATTTAGTTATATACAAAGAGTTTTCGAAAAATAAAGATACTGCCGCATACTCATTCAAAAAACTTTTAATTAATAAAATGTCCATTATAAATTACTTAATAATATATACCTTATTTTTCGACATACAGTGTGTCCAGCAAATAACGCCCTGATTTCAAAATTAAATTTCTCAAAAACAAAGATCGATAGTAATATGCGGTAAACGGTTTTTTCATTAGTTAAGCTGTAAAAATCTTATATAAAAGTTTCGAACGGTAAATATTTTGAAAAGATTGTGTTCTGATTGCAAAGAATGCTTTGATTTGACATTTTTCTTGCTTTAGATTGCTGCCAGAGAATGTGTTTTTCGGCTTAAAATGCCATATTCCATAGTTTTTTTAAATTAATTTTTTTTAATTTCAAAATTCTAAAAATTTACTTCGAAAAATCTTTAAAATATTGCACTGTAAGCTGAAACATTATTTCTCTGCAGGCAATCTAAAACAAGAAAAATGTCAAATCAAAGCATTCTATGCAATCAGAACGCAATTTTTTCAAAATATTCACTGTTTTAAATTTCTGTATAAGATTTTTACAGCTTAACTAATGAAAAAACCGTTTACCTCATATTACTATCGATCTTTGTTTTTGAAAAATTTAATTTTGAAATCAGGGTGTTATTTGCTGAACACCCTATATTTGTCGTCATTGTACAAACATTTCTTAAGTCTGAGTACAGGCCTTAATAAACGGCAAAATGATTTGTTAAGGGGTCGTCTACGATAGAAGTGACTAGATATTTTGAAACTTCTTATACTATCCTGTAATCTATAGCAGTCTTCATTGACTGTTTGAGTGGCGATTAAGATATCTTGATCAAGAAGGGCACTTCCTCAGTCAACAATCGAGTGCCGAACTTCAATTTGGATACAGCCTCTAAAGTATTTAGTTTAAAAATAAGTAATTTCTTGGAAACTTATCATACGAATTGCATTTGTTTTTAGGTTAATTGAAGGTCTTAGAGCTCATTTACACTTTCTGAATTGGAAACTGTTATTAAAGAAAACAAAATTAGGGTTTGTTTTAATCTGTAGATGGTCCCTTAAGGAAATTTTATGTACATCGTTTAAAAGTAGTTTTTATTTCCAATCATTCGGTACCAGTAACTTTCTTCTACAATATTTTTTGCAAAGTTAGTAGAAGATATTTACTTTTTTTTTTTTACCTTGTTTTGTATTATGATATGTGGCAACATTCCAAAAAATTCTTGAAAACCAGTGTGTTCAAGCAACTGATGATGCCGTATGAATTGGTAGTCGCAGTTCAAAATGTGGAACTCTAAGTGCATACTGCTATTATGCATAATCTTCTACCACATTTATTTTATGTTATCAGATTTAGAACAGAAAGGATCATGTCTGTTAAAAGTTTCATTACAGTATACTTCTGTTTTGTGAAAGTTATGTCCTTTTTCTTCCATTTGACGTCACGCTCTTCATAACTATTTATGCGATTTTCTCCCAATAAACGTTTTTTGTTATTCCATATTCTATAGCAATTTTTTATCCTCTTGATACCAACTATCACCCTTTTGATTTTGTAAAAACAGTTTAGACTCACCCTGTAGATACATTTGGTACATTTTCATTATACTTTTTTAAAATAGAAACTAATAAAGTATCCATTGTTTGTTTTAATTTAATTATGAGGAAATTAAATGAACTATCATGGATATGTTGAAAATGACACAGAAAGACGGGATGAACTTTTTGAGTCTCTCTAGTTATGATAAAGTACTTAAATAATAGTAAAACGTTATTTATTAAGGTTAAATGTTTAGTTTATTACCTATAAAAGTGATTTCTTTAAGTTATAGTTTTGATTTTTCATAAAACCTTATCTTATAAAAATAGTCATGCATCTAAATGCTTTTTTTAATATATAGTTTTTAATAACTTTATAATATAACTATAAAATATTGAGTATTAAATATTTATCCTTACACTAAGTATTTATTTTATACTTTAAGTTTTCTGTTTAATAATAACTTAAATAATGCACTAAAATCATTTTAAAATTAAATCTTTAATAGTTTATTCTTTACAATACTAATTCCCTTAATTAAATGCAAAAAACCATTAGCTAAAAAATAACTCAGCCTAAAGTGATAATTTAAAGGAGACTTTTTAGTGTTCTGAAAAAAATATATAAAGTTGTTAAATAAATTATTATCATTTTTGTTGTTGTTCTTGTTAAGTTCCGATAATGTGTTGCATATTTTAAAGAGAAACATTAATTTAGCGTAGATATAATGCTTTTAATCGATTAATCTGTTCTCAAAAATGCATTTAGTTAGCTAACAAAATATTTAGTTGTAGAATTTTTTATGAGGATGCAAAATTTAATTAAAGTAAATTTCGAAGCACATGGGATTAATAACATTATGTATTTTCAGCTTCTTAAAGATAGAATAAAACACAAGTCAAAATTATTAGCGTCATTTAAAATATAGTTATGATTTTCTAGACATTTAAATTTCCATAATTTAAGATAATCTAGAAATCGAGGATTAATTTCCCATTATTGTTAATTTTATAATTATCATTTAACAATTCTGTAAAGTGTGGCAAGTCTACAATTCGTTATTGTTAAATATTGATTTGCCCTCCTTTTAATTCGCTTAAAAATATTATTGGCAATTTTATAATTATTTTTAACGTTAATTCTTGAAAGTGTTGATAAGTCAATAATTTGTTATTGTTTGATATTGATTTGTTTGCATTTGAATTTGCTTTAAGATATTCTTAAAAACGTTTTACGAACATTTTTACGAATTAGCTCCCTTTAAATTGCAATAATTCGTTAATTTTTTTTTTAATAACAACAAAATACACATTATATTATATTTATTTATTTTTCTTATTTCACTATTTTCTTTTTCTATAGAAACATTACAATCAAACAAAAGGAAATTTAATTTTATAGGAAAAAGATTCCGGTTTGAGAAAATTGATTAATGCATTATAAAAACTACGTAAACATTTCGGAAAACTTAGTTGCAACAAAATACATAAATAAATAAATAAACTTTCTAAATTGAACTTTAAACTGAAAAGGGTACTGAATAATGTTAATTCTTGGAACCATTATATTTTTCGTAGATTAATCACTTAACTGACCATTTTTTTTTTTTAATCTCAAATAATGACTGTTTTTTTTTTTTGTCTTTTACATTACGTGTTTAACTTTTCTTTATCGTGGATCCAGTTGTCCCACAAAAAATAAGACAACTGGACAAGGAGGGCCTGTGGTCCACACACGTTTGAGATGGTGTATCAGGTTCCGTTTGAAAAAGTGTAAGCAACTTAAAAAAAATTAAATTATGCATCAACTAAAGAGTGTTGTAAGGGAAAGCTTTTCTGTCAAGGCGTTTTAAAAAAGCACAAAATGTGCAATTATTAGAATTATTTATACCAAAAGCATAGGAATTGAGTGAGTACTTGTGTAATTTAGTTTTGGTAATAAATACTAAAGTTACACGGATATTTTAGGAAAAAAATAACAAGATAAATCTTCGAACAAACGGCTAAGTAAGTCCATATAAATACCTCATATTCTTTTTCATTCATCTCAATTGGAGTGTGAAGTGTAAAATAAATCTGTGGAGAATGTAACCTTGTTTTTATATCGAAAAGAACTATTTTTATTGGTTTCGATAATTTTCATATAATGGTACTTCGTTTTATGTACACTTCTTCATTTATATAATAAAAATTTTTAAGTTTGCTATCTGATTTAAGAAGTTTGGTTCGATACCTATAATATGCTTTTTTAAATTTTATTTTGTAATTTTATAATTATATTATTATGTGATATTATATAATTTTCTTTATTGTAAGCAATAAATAAATAAATAAATAATGGAAAAATATAATTTTCCGTAGTAAGAGAAACTCAAAAAACTATTTATAACTATTGGGTATCTGAACCCAATATGTCATTACCTCATTCTTGAAAAATTTCTGGGGTAACTAGACACCGGCCATAGATTTGAAGCATGAAATAAATATGTACAGATACCTAATAACATTAATGCAGTTATATGTCTAATGTTTTTAAAAAAGTGAATGCTTAATAAACGTACTTACAGTATTTTTTTATAAAAACCGATAAAATTCAACAAACTATTAAAAAAAAAAAAAAAAAAAAAAAGATTAGGGGCGTTGTTTACAAAAGCTAAAAGTTAAAAAGCATACATATTTTTTTAAATAAAACAGCTTAAATTACCCCAACTAACCTTATATATATATATGCGCAATAACAATATTTGCATCTTTTCTATAAAAATTAATAGTTTAAAATTAAACAAACTTTTAAAAATTCAATCTTTAATATTTATTTCACTGATTTATTAATTCGCTTAATTAAATGAAAAAAAATCCCGCCGTTAAACAATAACTTAATCTAAAGTGATCTTCAAGGAAGCATTTTAAGTCTTAAGAAAAAATGAATATTGTTCAATAGATTTAAGAATTTTTTTCCTCAAGTTCCGATAATGTGTTGCATATATTAAAAGAAAACACAATTTAGCGTAAATGTAATGCTCTTTATCGATTAATACCTTTTCAAAAATGTAATTACTTTGCTAATAAAATATTTAATTGCAGATTATTTTTTATGATATGATGTGCAGTTTAATTAAAGTAAATTTTGCTGTGATATGAGGTTAATGATATTGCGCATCTTCAACTTGCTGGAGATTAAGAAAGTAATCATATCGAAAATATTAGTGTCATTTTGGAAATAGTTATTAAGGTTTAATACATTTAAATGTAAATCTGGAAATTTTAATCACTCAAATAAGTTTATTATTATTATTATTATTACTGTTATTGTTATTAATTTTACTATTATTATTACCATTGCAGTTAATGTTATTATTATTTTACTAGGTAGCTCAGCATGACCGCAATTTCATGAAGTTGGCCGTGGGGACAATTTTTTGCGAGCCCAATTCGCAACCTCTAAAAACATAGTAACGTGCCTTTTTTTAAATATGTATATATAATATTACACGGTTATAGCAATTTCATTTTATAAAAAGATCTAACTGAATCTATATTTTTGTGAAATTCCGTGCATTAGTTCTTGAGATAGAGCCAACAAAACTTTTGTTCCAAGCAGACTCACAAAGTGACAAAATGACAGACAGACAAACAGACATTGCTGAAAAACCACCAAATTGTGTTCAGGATCTTTTAAAATACATAAATCGAAAAAATTTCACAAATCCAATACTTCTTTTTTGTAAAGATAGAAGAAAGTAAAAATGTAACTAAAGTAATGCACACTTTTTTTAAAGCATACTATCTTTAACCTTCCGTCGGACTCGCCGTTGTAAAAAGTACAACTTTCACGTTCTTTTTCTTTAAAACAAAATTCAAGCAGTAGTGTGTGTTAATAACCGTTTGTATTCACTTATTGGATCTCTATACCTAGTTCCAGAAAGTTATTTGTATTTCAGATTACGCAATTAGCTGCACCTGTCATTTTAATCTGTTAACAGTGCATGAAATGCGCTAGGTTTATCTGTAAACAGCCTTCAAAAAAAAAAAAAAAAATCTTACACTTGATATGGGAAGCGACTAATATAGAAGAAATATAGGACTAATTCTGTAAATCTGAAATTACTTAATTATTGTTTAGTAATTCATTATTATTTTTATTCTTTGTGATTATAGTAGCAAGTAGCTTTTTATACATCTAAACTTCTGCTTTAATATGTTATAACAAAATGAGTGTATTGCGGAATATTTTCATAAATTGTGGTAAGAGATAACTTATATGATATTTGTAAATTAAATTATTTGTAAAATTAAAATAAAACAACAATAATTGATTGTTTTTTACCTGTTTTACAATTTACAACGCGCGCCCTCTCATGTAATGAAAATTTGCGCGCCCGCCAAAAGGTTAATATTTATATCAACTCTCTACTAATCAACAGCACAAATTCATTAGTTAATAAATGGCTTAAGCTATAATAAGAATCTACCCAGATTTTTTATTTTCAAGAAAAGACGAATCTCGTTAAATAAATTAAAAATTTTCTTGCTTAGTTATGATAATGTGTTGCATATATTAAAGAAAATATTAGTTTTATCTTAAATAAGATACTTTTCGTCGAACAGGTTTCCAAAAATGTTATTAATTTGCTAGAAAAATGTTTAGATGTTGAATGATTTTACGGTGCGAAATTTAATGAAAATAAATTTTGATAGTACGTGGGATTAATGATATTATGTAATTTCAGTTTCCTAAAGTTTAAATAAATATATAACAAATATTATTGTAGGTTAAAATACAGTTATGACTGTGTACACATTTAACTTTTAAGCTGAACATTATGTAAACACTGTTGCGAAAGAAGAAATAAAACGCTCTGATTTGCAATTTTAGTTATATAAAGTTTAGTATTGGAAATGAAGTATATTTTTAAGAATTTTTAATTCATACATACATATGTATTTAAAACTGAATCACCTGCCTAAAAATTAAACGGAAAGGTATTACAAAAATTAAACACTCTACACTGTAAATGCAAATATGATAAACTATGAATATCTTATGGATTCCTTAAAATAGCTTGATAAGAATAATTTATAATAAAAATGCGTTATTTCGAAAAATATTCTCAGGATTAAGTCTATAAAAAACAATATTAAGCTATTCATGTCAATACATAGATAATATACAGGGTGTCAATAATTAACCTCCTAATTTAAATTCATTTAAAGTTAGTTATTTAGGGTCTCCTCCTGGCAACAAGACTAGAGAGGTTATACGACCCTGCTTTAAAGTTGTCTACAAACGAAACTATTCCTAAAAATGTTGAATAATTTTGTAGATGACACATTAAAAATGTGGGAATTTGTAATTAAAATTTATATGCATTTACGAAGTGCACTAAAATATGTATTCTGTAATATGTGCGGTGGAAATAATGGTTATTATTCATTAACAGGGTCTTACAAAAGAATTTCATTACATAATGGTAAAAATGGGAATTGTTTGAGACATAGATAATTACATTAAACTATTTCATGTATAATAAAGTTGATATAAGTCGTTGAGGCTTAATATAAATTATTTCAAGCAAAATACGAAGTCCATAGCATTTACAGGGACAGTTGTCTTAGTTGTCTTAGTTAAAAAAATGTAACCAAAGTAATGCACAATTTGTTTAAAGCATTACATCTTTAATATTTATATCAACTCTCTACTAATTTCTTAATCAACACGAAAAATCCATTACTTAATAAATGGCTTAAACTGTAATAACAATCTATCCAGATTTTTTATTTTCGAAAAAAGACGAATCTCGCTAAATTAATTAAAAATTTTCTTGCTTAGTTAAAATAATGTGTTGCGTATATTAAAGTAAATATTAGTGTATCCTAAATAAGATACTTTTTGTCGAACACATTTACAAAAATATAACTAATTTTCTAAGAAAATGTTTAGATGTTGAAGGTTTTTTACGCTGTGAAATTTAATTAAAATAAATTTTGATAGCACGTGGGATTAATGATATTATGCAATTTCAGATTCCTAAAGTTTAGATAAATAGTTATATAACAAATATTATTGTAATTTAAAATACAGTTATGGATGTGTACACATTTAACTTTTAACGTGAAGTTTATGTAAACACTGTTGCGAAAGAAGAAATAAAATGCTCTGATTTGCAATTTTAGTTATATAAAGTTTAGTATTAGGAATTAAGTATATTTGTAAGAATTTTTAATTCATACACACATATGTATTTAAAATTGAATCGCCTGCCTAAAAATCAAACGAAAAAGTATTACAAAAATTAAACACTATACACTGTAAATGCAAATATGATAAACTATGAATATCTTATGGATTCGTCAAAGTAGCTTGATAAGAATAATTTATAATAAAAATGCGTTATTTCGAAAAATATTCTCAGGATTAAGTCTAAAAAGACAATATTAAGCTATTCATATCAGTGCGTGTATATTTAGATATATAATAAACATGGTGTCCATAACTAACTTCCTAATTTAAATTCATTTAAATTTATTTAAAGGTAGTTCTTTAGGGTCTCCTCCTGGCAACAAGACTAGAGAGATTATACGACCCTGCTTTAAAATTGTCTACAAACGAAACTATTCCTAAAAATGTTGAATAATTTTGTAAAAGACGAATTAAAAACGTGGGAATTTGTAATTAAAATTTATATGTATTTACAAAGTGCACTAAAATACATATTCTGTAACATATGCGGTAGTAATAATGGTTATTATTCATTAACAGGGCCTTACAAAAGAATTTCATTACATAATGGTAAAAATGGGAATTGTTTGCGACATAGAAATTATATTAAACTGTTTCATGTATAATAAAGTTGATATACGTCGTTGAGGCTTAATATAAATTATTATTATATTACAGAATACGAAGTCCAAAGCATTTACAGGGACACGCAAAAGATTTCAAATAGTATATTCTAACCGAAGTATTGTATATTATCGATGATGGCTGGTGGGTGGGTGAAATGAAATTTTAGTTACGGTATGCACTTTTAAGTTTCACTGAATATGCGCATATTATATGGTATGCATAAATTGCATACTTTATATACAAGGCTATACAAAAGAGCTCCTAAATGTTACTGAAAATGAATGTAATTTACTTAAAAGCCATTTTTAAATGGGTTATGCGTTTTTGCGCTGAACTGCATTCAGTTTAGAAAGAAGTGTTTGAAGAAATAGATAAAATGATATACAGGGCGACACTAAGAATTGGATACATGATCGCGTATAGATGATAATTTCAGGAAAGTGTTTTAAGAGTGTATTAAGTATAAATTAAATTTTAGCTAAATATTGGCGTGTAATAAAGCCACTAGGTAAACTACAGGACTAAAAAAAAGTATTCAAGCAAAACTCCGTCTATTAGTATAAATTGCTGAAAGTGAACTTTTAACCTGTTCGTCGTTTTCTTGCAAAACTAAATTTACACATATACAGTATGTATATCAATCGACAGATAAAATACAGGGCTGTTCAAAAGTATTGAAATACACATTTGTCTATAGACAGTAACACTTTATTTCCCTAAATAATGAAATTTTACTAAAAATTTCAGGAAGTATTGGAAAGTGTTTCATAATCTATGCTCAACGCATGATTTTTCTTACTTGTTTTAATTTATGGAAGTTTTGCAATAATGGAGATATTAAATTTATTGAATGTATATTTCAATTTTTTGCAGAACTCAGGGAAATACTCTAAAGTGCATAACATGGAATTTTGTGAAATTATATTGATCATATGAAATATGTTTATCTAAATACCGGAATTATGTCATTTTAAGGAAATTATTTATCACTATTAGTAATTTTTAGCTTCATTTTATTAAATGTAAGTGATTATCATATGTACTTTTATCATATTTTTATTTAAATGTGTACCTTTAACGTATAGTAAATAACTTATTTGAAGCATTTAATAAGAAAACGAAAAAGAAACAATGATATCAGAATTTTTTTTCCTCTATCAGAAGGAAATATTTTTTAGTTTTTCTCAAGAAATTTGTGAAGCCATTTAGCGGGAAATAGAGAATATACATAATGCTATCCGAACAATTTCTAAATGTCCACGTGATAGACCACCAGAATTATCTTATTGTAAATAATTTCTTAAAAACATTTTTGAATTTACGAATAAAATCCAGAAAGATTTATTTCTATCTCTAACTTTTAACATTTTTATACAAACAACCTTTAAAGTATTAAAGCTAAGTCACTAATGCATGCGAAACAAGCAAATTTATCGTATGATTTGTTTATTTTGTCTGAGATTGAGATTCACAAACAGGCAATTCTGTGAGCATTGCATGGCATAATTCAACATCACGTACATGGGATTTTCAGAATTTAAGCACGTACCAAATTAATTTACTGATTTTAACAGGAATACCATTTCTGACTCGTTAGTTTTAAATGGAGAATTAATTACATTGTTTTCACATTTTAAATGCATATCGTATAAAATCAGCAGAATAACAGATGGAAAATCTTTTCTTTTAAAATAATAAAACATTGATGCATTTAAACAAAAATTCAGTTCTTAGGTTTGGAATATTGTAATCCTTTCAATTCTTCAAGCTGAATTTAAAATACATTTGTTCAATACGTAGGTTTTAGTTATCATTTTTTTAAATTTGGTAATCACCCGGAAAGTTATAAAAATATTTACTCAATTTTTAGAATAATTTTTACATTATAAGTGATTATTTTACGTACTTTTAGCATATTTTTATTATATGTATCCTTAACATATAGTAATTAACTAGCACTTAATAAGAAAAGAAAAAAAGAGAGAAACAATGAATATGAGAATTTTTTTCCTCTAACTAAAGCAAATATTTTTTGTTTTCTCAAGAAAAATGTGAGACCATCTAGCGGAAAATAGACAATATGCATAGACAATCGAACAATTTATAAATAACCAGTGTGAAATGTATTTAAAAAAAACATTTTTGAATTTATAAATAAAGCCCAGAAAGATTTATTTCTATCTCTAACTTTTAACGTTTTTATACAAACAACCATTAAAGTATTAAATCTGAGTCACTAATGCATGCGAAACAAGCAAATTTATCGTATGATTTGTTTATTTTGTCTGAGATTGAGATTCACAAACAGGCAATTTCGTGAGCATTACATGACATAATTCAACATCACGTACATGTGATTTTCGGAAATCTAAGCACGTACCAAATTAGTTTACTGATTTTAACAGGAATACCATTTCTGACTCGTTAGTTTTAAATGGAGAATTACATTGTTTTCAGATTTTAAATGCATGTAGTATAAAATCAGCAGAATAATAGATGGGGAGTCTTTTCTTATAAAAAAAATTAAACATTGAGGTATTCGAGCAAAACAATTGCTAGGTTTGGAATATTGTTATTCTTTCAATTCTTCGAGGTGAATTTAAAATACATTTGTTACATACGTAGTTTTTAGTTATGTATATGTTTTTTTTCTTTTAAATTTGATAATTACCAGGAAAATTATTTAACGTTAGAATCGCTGGTAATTTACTCAAATTTTATAAAATATATTTTACACCATATATTATATTTAAAATGTTTAATTTATATAATTGCCAGTTTTTTTGCTGCTTAGATTTAACATATTTTCTGAAATATTTTCGGGCTCAAATCGACTATTATCCATTTGCGATGGTATAAAATGAACCCTTTTAGTGGTTCTAGTGTTAATTTTGTAATGCAAAAGCTGATGTAATGCTAAAACTTCTAAATGACAAAATTCAATTTATTTGTAAATTTTATTAACGCTTTTAAGTTATATGAAGTCATTATTTCTTCAACATTTTAATCTGTGAAAAAATTATGTATTCATATACAAAATCCTTACATTAACTCCTTCGGGACCGGCATTATTTACATGAATTTTATTCCGTTGACAACACTTTTTGTCAAATAAATAAATATCGCTTAACAATCAAGAAAATGTTTTAAGACAGATTTATTAAATCTGTCTTTTTATAAAATATTTTTTAACCTGATTTTTTAACAATTCCATACAAGTAAAATATATAAAAGTTTATTTTGTAACATGAAGTTTTGTTATTGTATAGTCGTATAATGGTCTTTCGATAAAAAAAGGAGAAAAAATGAAAAAAAGAAAGAAAGAAAAAGACATAAGGGACACTTCTTTTTTATTATCAAAATACATAGTACTCAAGAGATTAAAAGAAAAAAAAAATAAAAATGAAAAATAATGTATCTCATCATTTTAGGAAATTCTAAGATGTATTGATGGTAAAAGGAAATGTTAGGGAATAACTGAACTAAACAGGTATTTCAGATAGTCTCTAAAAAAGTATCTACCTAGAGATAATGTATTCCTGCCTAGACAATTCTGATAAGAAAAGTATAAAATATGACCGTGACAGAGAAAGATAAAACTCTTTTCTTCTCAAACTAGGACAAGAGGATCGAAAAGTGAGACTGTTCCATTTAACACAGCTGGATGTATATGTGTATTTCTCTTACGTAACCTGATGTGGTTTCGATAAATTCAATACTTTTGAAAAGGCACTAAAACTAATTATGCTTGAGTGAATTAATTAGCTTTCCTCTTAATATGAAGTCACGTAAGAAAAAAATTATAAGAAGAAGAAATTTAGAAAAAATTGATTCTTTAAAATTCATTTATTAAATTTGCCTTTTTTTAAAGATATATTTTACCTGATTTTTTAACAATTTTATAAAAGTAACAACCATTTTATAAAAGTATAATCTTCAACTTCATGTTTCAATAAATTCAATACTTCTAAAACTGCGCACAACTTAAGTGCGTTTTCGCTATTCCTATAAGAAAATCTACCTTTTATTTCTGAAATTATGAATTACGAAAAATTACAACTCACTAATTTTTTCATTAATATCGGAAGATACACTAGAAAAAAATTATAATCAAAAGGAAATTAGAAGGGATTGATTCTTTAAAACTCATTTGTTAAATTATAACTTATTGTTCTTTTTGTAAAATATTTCCTTACCTGTTTTTTTTATCATTTTTAAACAAGTAACAACCGTTATATAAAAGTTTACTATGAAACATCAAATTTTCTCTGCGTATGTTCGTATAATAGTCTCTCGTTAAAAAAAAGACATAAGAGACGCTTTTTTTATTATAAAAATATATAGTTCTCAAGAGCTTAAAAAAAAAAAAAAAAAAAAAACGAGTATGAAAAATAATGTATCTGATCATTTTAGACAATTCTAAAATATGTTGATTGTAAAAAAAAAAAAAAAAAAAAAAAAAAAAAAAAAAAAAAAGTTCAAAATTGCACGTGAACGTAGCAAATGAGGTGCGTTCGTACGATAACGAAGTTTTAAAAATATTCAGATCTTGCTGATATAGTAGAGCGTACTTCGGATACAGTATAGTAGTCGAAATCTTTGTGTTTCCGTAAATATGCAGAAAGTAATTTTTATTACACCTCAGAAACGTATATCTTATTCATAAAATGTGAAATAGTTGAACATAATTAAAACACGCCCCAAACAATGTTTCCCCGTATAGCATTATGTAGTGGAATACTTTTGTGTGACCCTGTAATTTAATAATAAAAATTCTTTCCATCACAGATTGTGCAGAATGCATATTTTAGTATATATTTCATAGATTCATGCCAATTCTATTATGTTCGAATGAGTGTAACATCATAAAAATGCATTTGAAACTTTTTCCCCATTGACCGTAATGTAACGGAATCCTTTTGATTGTTTCTGTAATTCATCTATCCATCCGATTTTCATAAAATTTGAAATGACTCGAAAAAATTATGTTATAATTATGTATTTTAAATTTCAAACGATTTGGTTGGGTAGTTTTTGCGTTGTTATATGCGGACGGACAGACGGACAGACAGACAGACAGACGGACAGACTGAGCGACAACAATAGGTGCTACATATTTACATAATTACGAACGCATCTAAAAAATCGTTAGGGAATACTGAACTAAACAGGTATTTCAGCTAGTCCATAAAAAATATCTGACGAGAGATAATGTATTCCTGCTGAGACAAGTCTGATAAGAAATGTATGAAATATGACCGTGACTGAAAAAGATAAAACTCTTTTTTTTCTCAAACTAGGACAAGAGTATCGAAAAGTGAGACTGCTCCATTTAACAAGTCTGAAAGTAAATGTGTCTTTCTATTACGTAAGTTAACGTGGTTTCAATAAATTCAATACTTTTGAAAAGGCACAAAATTTAATTACGTTTCCGGTGTTCGTAAAAGAAAATCGATCGTTTATTTCCAAAATTGTAAGTTACTTTATTAGTAAATCAATAAAATTTCCTCTTCATACCCGAAGATCCATTAGAAGAAAATTTTAAAAAGAAAAAATTTAAAAAGGATTCATTCTTTAAAATTCAGTTATTAAATATGGCTTTTTGTAAATTGTCATTTTCTTACCTGATTTGCCGACAATTTTATATAAAAGTATCTACCGTTCTATCAAAGCGTTCTCATTTCAAGTTTTGTCAGCATTTAGTCACATAATAGTTTTTTGATATAAAAAATATGATATAAGTGCCTCTTTTTTCGGATTGTTATAATATATAGAACCTAGGGGTTAAAAAGAACTAAACTGGAGATGAAAAATAATGTATCTGATCACCTTTTAAACAATGCTAAGATTTATTTACATTGGGAAAAAGTCATTAGGGAGTACTGAACATTACAGGTATTTCAACTAGTCCACAAAAATATATCTATCTAGAAATTGTATAATCCTTTTTAGACACGCCTGATAAGAAGCGAATGAAATATAACCGTAACAGAGAAAGATAAAACTCTTTTATTCTCAAACTAGAACAAGAGGATCGGAAAATGAGATTGTTCCATTTAGCACGGTTACAGGTAAATGTGTATTTCTGTTACGTAAGCTAATGCGGTTTCTATAAATTCTCAAGCTTTTAAAAATGCTTAAAAATTAATTACATTTTTGTTGTTTGTAAAAGTAGTTTGATCCTTAATTTCCAAAATTATTAATTACGGCAACTCTTTAACTTTAGAGGGGAAGCAAGTGCGTCACTTGCCTTTTGAATAATTAGGTCCTGTATATACATACAGGCATACATATATATATGTATGCCAGGATAAGGATCGGGCTCAATATAGGCACATCTCATCACTAGTGGCTACTTTCCTTTTCTTTTTATCTTGTGTTCTCTCTTCCTTTCGCTTTTTTTTTTTTTTTTTTTTTTTTTTTTTTGGCTCATGGCATTATTTTAGCCTTTCTCCTTCTAGTGCCATAGCATAGAATACATGAACATAAATATCAAAAGCATGTTATAGAAACTTGAATGAAACGATCAAGAACACACAAATGAAATCGAAGTAATCAACTCCTTTTCATTGTTAATTAAAAGCAGATTGAAAATGGTTTACAAATCACAATACTTCGATTTTTCAATCTTGAACTAAGAATCGTCGTATTAAAACTTAAAAACCCTAGAACAAGAAAAAAAAAAAATTAAAAATTAAATGCTTGATAAAAGTTTTGGAAACCAAGGACGCCAGAAAATCAAGGAAGCTCACTTTCACAGCAGACGAACTTAATCTAGATTAACTTAAGAACCTCGAGGATTATACGTCATATTTCCCGAAAGGAGTTGTCAACTGCAGATGCCTCAAAACTTCGTGTTTTCTTTGGGAAAGTCCTTATTAGATTTACGCTGATCAATTGACATTAAGATCTTTTGTCAACTATTGTAAAATAGAGAGGGAAATGATATATATATATAGATATAGGACTGGCGCATTAATTATTTATAGTGCGAAAAAAATCTAAGGCGCTATTTGAAGGATAAACAAAAAGGAAAAATAATACGTTTCGCATAGATTATGAAAAAAATTCCAATATTTTCAGAATTTTGTATAACAAGGTTTTATTCTTTAATAAAGTAGAAGAAGATATATAAATAAACCATTTAGAAAACGTATAATACAGTTTAACACACAATTTTAACAGTTAATGGGTGTAGCTTGTAAGGTATTTGATTTCCTTTACACAGTCATTGTAGAATAGTCATGGCAATAGTTATCTGCGCTCAATCACGTTTTATTTGTCTCTGTTGAAGAAAGAAAAATATAAAAGAAAAATAGTTTTTAAAAATAATATTTTATAAACAATTAATATTGATCTTGAAAATTATATTTATACAGGGTGTTTCTAAATTCATGGTCCAAACTTTAAGAGGTGATAGTACACATCAAGACAAACAATATTTAAATAGGAAACCAAGGGTCCCAAAGTCTTCCGAAGGAGATAGGCGCCATTAAAGTTTAGGGTCCAAAAATTCAAATGATTATGAAAAACAGAAAAATTGGTCGATTCGTTTGCGGTTTTCACTAAAATTATTCTTTATGTCAGTATTGTCTTGAAAATAAATTATAAAGATAAATTTCAAAAAATGACGATAGAGGGCGCTTTAGACTTTAGAGTAACGAACAACTATTTTTTACCGTTATTTTTTGCATCTCATTAAAGGTTTCGTAAGCTTAGACTTAAATTTAAATTTTGAGCTCAAAATCTGAATAGTTGGAGCAGTTAAGTAACACAAACTTAACTGTGTTCAGAGGGTTTTAAATTCAAATAATTATAAAAAACGGAAAAATTGGTCGATTGATTTGCGGTTTTCCCTAAAACTATTCTTTATGTCGGTATTTTATTGAAAATGAATTATAAAGATAAATTTCAAAAAATGCCGATAGAGGGCGCTTTAGACTTTGGAGTAACGTACAACTATATTTTAAAATTATTTTTCGCATCTCATAAAATTTTTTTAGAAGCTTAGACATAAACTTAAATTTCGAGATGAAAATCTGAATCGTTGGGAGTGGTTAAGTAGCGCAAACTGAACTGTGTTCAATGGGGTTGGGGAGGTTCAAATTTCAAATGATTATAAAAAACGGAAAAATTGTTCGATTCGTTTGCCGTTTTCGCTAAAACTATTCTTTATGTCAATATTTCCTTGAAAATAAATTTTAAAGATTAATTTTAAAAAATACCGTTAGAGGGCGCCTTAAACTTTGGAGTAACCAACAACTATTTTTAACCGTTATTTTTTGTATCTAATTAAATGCTTGTAAAAGTTCAAACTTAAATTTTGAGCTCAAAATCTGCATCGTTTTGAGTAATTAAGTGCGGAAATTTGAAATGTGTTCGAGGGGTGGGGAGGGTAACATTTTAACTCCTGAACACTGTTCAGTTTCCGCTTCTTAACCCTTCCATCGATTTAGAATTTGAGCTCAAAATTTAAATCTAAGCATTTGCAAGCATTTAATTAGATACAAAAAATAACGTTTAAAAATAGTTGTTGGTTACTCTAAAGTTTAAGGCGCCCTCTATCGGTATTTTTTGAAATTAATCTTTAAAATTTATTTTCAAGGAAATATTGACATAAAGAATAGTTTTAGCGAAAACGGCAGACGAATCGACCAATTTTTCCGTTTTTTAAAATAATTTGAAATTTGAACCTCCCCACCCCCATTGAACACAGTTCAGTTTGCTCCCAACAATTCAGATTTTGAGCTCAAAATTTAAGTTTAAGTCTAAGTTTACGAAAACATTTAATCAGATGCAAAAAATAACGTAAAATATAGTTGTACGTTACTCCAAAGTCTAAAGTGCCCTCTATCGGCATTTTTTGAAATTTATCTTTATAATTCATTTTCAATAAAATACCGACTTAAAGAATAGTTTTAGTGAAAACCGCAAATCAATCGACCAATTTTTCCGTTTTTTATAATCATTTGAATTTAAAACCCTCTGAACACAGTTAAGTTTGTTCTACTTAACTGCTTCCAACTATTCAGATTTTGAGCTCAAAATTTAAGTTTAAATCTAAGCTTACGAAACCTTTAATGAGATGCAAAAAATAACGGTAAAAAATAGTTGTTCGTTACTCTAAAGTCTAAAGCGCCCTCTATCGTCATTTTTTGAAATTTATCTTTATAATTTATTTTCAAGACAATACTGACATAAACAATAATTTTAGTGAAAACCGCAAACGAATCGACCAATTTTCCTGTTTTTCATAATCATTTGAATTTTTGGACCCTAAACTTTAATGGCGCCTATCTCCTTCGGAAGACTTTGGAACCCTTGGTTTCCTATTTGAATATTGTTTGTCTTGATGTGTACTATCACCCCTTAAAGTTTGGACCATGAATTTAGAAACACCCTGTATTGACTCCATTTCTTGATTTCTTGTTTTTTTTTTTTTTTTTTTTTTTTTTCCAAAGATTTAAATTACAATACATTAATATAAAATGATTATGAAAAGAATTACTAATTTCTTTTATACTCGATACAAAACCATAATAAATGAATTTATTAAATAATTTGTAATTTTAATTAAGTTTCTGTTAGATAGGGCACCAGGGAAAAAAATGAAAAGTTATTTCGATTATCCTTTTCTGTATTTCTGTATCAGTGTCTTAACGTATAATCATAAATTAATATTAAACAATTAACAGATAAATGAATATATTTTTAAAGAGATATTACACTTTTCATTTTTTATTTTTATTTATTTAGATTTTAAGGTATTTCATTGTTATATTTTCATAGGGATTTGACATATTTTGCGGAGCGTTTATGGGCGCATTATTAAATCCATTATGATTTTTTAACTCTTGTACACCAGAACGATTTACATAAAATATTGGGTGATTTATCACCTGTAATAACCTAATTTAAAATACCATAAAATTGCTGCATCATTTTATAGCTAAGCTGTAAAAATGTCAAAGTTTGTATTGTCATCAAAAGCACGTCTTTTTACATCACTTCAATAATTGTAAAATATCAGGAAGTGACTTTAAACTTTATTGCAAAATTTTCTTTTTAATTGCAAAAACTAGATAACATAAAAGAGCGTAAAAACGTTTAGTATTTACTTATAGTCCAAGAATCGATTGCATAAAAACGTAAGGTATCTAGCACAAGAAAAAAAACCTCTTTGTTATATAAGAGTAAAAATAGAGGAATCTATGCGATGAAGCCGGAAGTGATTTGGTGTGCATAAGCCAAAAATTAATGCCGTCAGTGATCAACTCGTAGCTTTATCATTGTGTTTTCTTGCTCTCAGTCTTAGTAAAAAAAATCTCAAGAAAATCTTTAAACTAATCTATAGAATATCTGTAGGTAACTGGACCATTAAAAAAAAAATTCTGAAGAAAATTTTAAAGATGTCTTTAAAAATTCTGCAGATATTATTAAGGTAAAGTTAAATCTGTAAAATTTCTTCAACTTTCTGTAGAATATTTGAAAAAAGTAGCGATTTCTTCAGATAATCTATTGTAGGACAAACATATTGATAAAACTATGAGTAAGTCACTAGTGGTATTGATTTTTGGCTTACGCACTACTTCATTTCCGGCAGACGTGGATCATTATATTCTTCTAATTCTACTCTTCCATAAAATAAAGGTTTTATTTTTTTCTTATGCTTGATACCTTAGGGTTTTGTGTTGTCGGCTCTTGGACTCGTATTATTATACTGCTTCTGAAAAGTTTTAAGTTAATTTTAATGGTACTTTTAAATACCATTAAAATATCTTGTTTTGAAATTCATTTAATACATTTATTAAGGGGTTTCAGGAATCTTACTTTTTATCTGGTAGTGCAATTTAACAACATGTCACATTTAGTTTTTTTCTCAGTACCTAAGAAACATAAATGCAAAACATTTTTAATGTAAAGAATTTAATATATCTTCTAATTAAAATATTTTTGCTAATATACTACATTAATTTTTTTTATGCTTAATTAATTAATGTCAAAACTATTGGTTCAAGATCCCCCAAAATATTGATAATGATATGAAATTAACGTATCTTGGATTTATACTTCATTTGAAAGCAATTTATTTATTTAAAATTTTAAAATATAAAAAAATAAAATTTTTAATGAAAAATAGCTAATTTTAAATAATTAATACAATTATAATACTAAATTTGAAGCATGAGTTATACTTCAACTTAAAATGAAAATATTTACCAAGTTTGATACAAATTGTTTTATTTAGTTTTAGAGAACTGTTGCATGTAGTCAAAGAACTATTTTTAACTTTTTATCAAAATTAATAAAAAAAATAAAATAAAATTCAAACATAGAATAATAAAAAATACATTATTTAAACAGAAAAGTTATTAAGTTGTCTATATTAAAAAAAGTTATGCATTCATATTTCATAGGGACTGAGAAAAAAAAAATAAATGTGACATGTTGCTAAATCGCACCACCAGGTAATCTAAGACTCCAGAGGCC
This sequence comes from Maratus speculifer, assembly GCA_964019185.1. NCBI lineage: Eukaryota > Metazoa > Arthropoda > Arachnida > Araneae > Salticidae > Maratus > Maratus speculifer. Next base: position 29,364,364 of record OZ025300.1, read on the forward strand.
CCTTAACAGGAAAACAATTTAAAATGAGTTATAGATACTTTATTTTATCTAATTCCAAAAACATCATTAGCTGCACAAAACAAAAATATTTTTATACGGATGATTTGTTTTTCATTTCCATATATGCAACTTTCTTAACGTTGAATGGTTGTGGACAAGAGGTTTCATTTCGAAATTATTCCTAGATCTCTGTTGCAAGTTTATTATATTTGTAAGTTTCCTAATTTTATACTAAAAAATATTTGAAATAAAACATTTCAGTGCAGTTATGAGTATTGGACAAAAATCCTTATAAATACAAATTTAATTAATTAATTTTAATCGGCGAAATTCCTTCTAAAATTTATTAAATGATTGTGCAAATTTTCTACTATAGCTCCAAACATTCATGAAAAATGCTTTAGGAAATGGAATTTTCATGAATTCATAACTACATAAAGGGTTATACGATATTGCGAAACGGGAAAATATTTGCAAATTTATGACTAAAAAACAAACAACTATTAAACAATGACTAAGTTAGAAGTTTATATAAAATATGTGAAACTAATTTATGGTTATATTTTATTTACTCTACTCAGCCAGAGTGTCAGAATCAGATAACTTTACTCGCGTTGCATGACGTAGTTTAATGTCACGAAAGCGAGCTTTTCAGAAATTTAAGCACGTATCAAATTAGTTTATAGGATTTAACAGCAATGCTATCTTCCCATCCTTTAGTTTTTAAATGGAAAATTACAATGTTGCTCACATTTTTATGCAGGCACTATAGAAATAAGACAATATTAGCATGCAAAGCTGCTATAGAGATATTAAAAGAAAGATACTCCTGTCTACTATTTTTTTGGTATATGGTTTATCCTGGAAGGTTAGGAGGATTTTTAAAAATGCATTTATTTTGTGTAGATAATTGCTGTTATTTTATTTAAAAACTGCTGTGAGGCTTGGAGGATTTTAAAAAATATATATTTTTTTTTTAATGGGGGAGGGCAATGAATTGCTACTGCATTATTTAAAAAAATTGCTTTTTGAGACTGAAATTAATAAATAACTCAGGTAAATGTGATGGAACCTGATAAAAGTTTTAATTATTTATAAAAGACACTCTGCGGTGAGCTGAGAAATCAAGGAGGTACTGTAATTCAACCCACCCTTTTATCAGCATAATTGTTTTTCTTTTTCTTCTTATTCTTTTTTAGGTGCGTTCGTAATTATGTAAATACGAACCTATAGTTGTCGTTCAGTCCGTACGTCCGCATATAACAACACAAAAACTATGCAACCGAATCGTTTGAAATTTAAAATATATAATTATTATATAATTTTGTCAAGTCATTTCAAATTTTATGAAAATCGGATGCATAGATCAATTACAGGGACAACCAAAAGTATTCCGTTACATTACGATCAATGGGGAAAAAGGTTTCAAACGCATTTTAATAGTTTGAAATTTAAAATACATAATTATTATATAATTTTTTCGAGTTGTTTCGCATTTTATCAAAATCGGATGCATATTTCAGTTACAGGGACAATCAAAAGTATTCCGTTACATTACTGTCAATGGGGGAAAAATGTATCAAATGCATTTTAATGATGCTACACTCATTCGAACATAATAAAATTGACATACATCTATCAAGTACATATTATAATATGCATTTTGCATAATCTATGGTGCAAGGAACATTTGTTATTGATTTACAAGGCCACACAAAAGTATTCCATTACATAATGGTATAGGGACAACATTGTTTGGTGCGCATTTTAATTGTAATTAACTATTTACAATTTTATAAGATTGATATTTGAGAGTGATGTTTTTAAAACTTCGTTATCGTACGAACGCACCTCATCTGCTACGATTGACGTGCAATTTCCAACTTATTTTCTTTGCAGAGTTTTATTGAATTTTATGTATTTGTTTGCCCGTTACCAACTGTTGCTGACGAACTTAGGACGCGGACATCTCAAAGAGTACACCTAGGACAAGCTAAAAGAAAATGCGGGATGAGTTGTCATACCACATCGATATCGTTCGTGTTTCTGGAGGACCTCACATTGAACATTTATGTCTCTGTTGAATTTAAAATTTCAACTATTATTTTTGATTCAGATGAACAACAGGATTATACATTTTTTTTTTTTTTGTTTCCTTTTAACTCTTTCGGATCTGGTGTGTTATTAATAGTACACGTATTTCCATCAAATAAATTTTTGTCTTAATATGCTACACTAGTCACAGAAAAATACCCGGATGTTAAGTCTATGGGGGCGTTCTTTTCAAATATCTCGCTCAAATTTTAATATTTTTTCATGGATCTTTTTGTATAGAATAGCTGAGGACGATCTACAACCGGGTTAGTTTTTACTTTTTTAATTTTTGTTTCAGATTAAAAAAATACTTTAACTTTCGAAACCGGTTTGAACCAGTTCTGAAATTGAAACTATCATAATATAAAAAATATGTAGCCAAAATTGAAAAAGTAAAAACTAGCCCGGTTGTAAATCATCCTCAGCTATCCTATGCAAAAAAAAATATGTAAAAATATTAACATTTAAGCAAGATATTTGAAAAGAATGCCCCCATAGAGTTAAGATTATCATTCGTGTCTTTTTCTGTGACTAGTGTTGCGTCTTAACAATTATATTGTTATTTTTAACATATAGAAATGATAGTGTATGTATATGCCTTTTCTTATTATGACTTCATTTATGCTTTGGCATTCAGTAATAACAATAATGATAAAAATTTACTTAATTCTCTTTGCACATTTGGAGATTCTTTTATTTGATAAATATATTTAAAGCTTTAGATTTAAAATATAGGTTATTTTTCTGAACGAATCATGTGTGATAAAACGCAAAAAACATTAGAAAATTGTAACATCTGTAAAGCCCTGCTGTAATACGATATTTTCCAAACGTCTCCAAAAACTCTTCCTTAGCCTATTATTATAAAAATATGAATTGAATAGTACACAAAATAAGTACATTCATTGGATATCAGACAACCAGATAATCTTTAACCACCAGTACGTCTCATTTGCATAGCTAAAATTTCTAGCTACGATTAACATTGTTGAAGTAATAATAATTTTGTTCTCAAAATGGAAAAAAAGATCAGATGCGAAAGGATTATTTGCCCTGTAAATTTGAGATATTCATTTACAATCACCCTGTATGTTGAAAATCGGAAAAATATTTGCGTATTTATAAGTAAAAATCAAGCAACTATTAAACCAGTGCAAAGATAGAAATTTATATAAAGCATTTGAAACAAACAAATTTTAAATCAGTGCAAAGCTAGAAGTTTGTATAAAACATGTAAAACTATTTATGGTTTGTACCCTATATACTTTACTCTGATATGGTGTCAGAATCAGATAATTTTATTATTGTTGCATGACATCGTTTAATGTCACGAAAACAACCTCCTCAGAAATTTATGCACGTATCAAATTAGTTCATAGGATTAGTTTATATGCAACACCATATTCTCATCCTTTATCTTTTAAATGGAAATTTACAATGTAACTCACATTTAAATGCAGTCAGAACGTTAATAAGACAATGTTAACATGCAAAGCTTCTTTAAAGATTTTAAAAGATTAAGATATTCCTGTCTGGTATTTTTTGGCATATGTTTATTTTTATAAGGTTTAAAGTATTTTTAAAAATATATTTATTTTATGTAAATACTTTTATAAATACATCCAAAGTTATGTAGCTTGTGTAGCTAATATTTTGTGTAGCTAGCTAGTATTATTTTATTCAAAAAAGTACTTTTCATAAGTAAAAATAATAAACAATTCAAATAAATGTGAAGAAACTTGATGAATGTTTTAATTATTTTATAAAAGATGAGGCATATTTGAGTTATGTTGAATATAAATATTAGCATGCAAAGCTTCTTTAGAGATATTTAAAGATTAAGATATTCCTGTCTGGAATTTTTTGGCATATGGCTATTTTTATAAGGTTTAAAGTTTTTTTTTTTTATGTATTTATTTTGTGTAGCTAGCTGACATTATTTTATTCGTAAAACTACTTTTTATAAGTAAAAATAATAAACAATTCAAATAAATGTGAAGAAACTTGATGAATGTTTTAATTATTATATAAAAGATGAGATATATTTGAGGTATGTTGAATATAAATATTAGCATGCAAAGCTTCTTTAGAGATATTAAAAGATTAAGATATTCCTGTATGGAATTTTTTTGGCATATGGCTATTTTTATAAGGTTTAAAGTATTTTTAAAAATGTATTTATTTTATGTAGCTAGCTGGTATTATTTTATTTAAAAAACTACTTTTCATAAGTAAAAATAATAAACAATTCAAATAAATGTAAAGAAACTTGAACTAATTAAATAATTGATGAAAACATTAATGAAAAAACTTGAACTAATTAAAACATTCATCAAATGTTTTAATTATTTTATAAAAGATGACACATATTTGAGGTATGTTGAATATAAATACTAGTATGCAAAGCTTCTTTATAGATATTAAAAGATTAAGATATTCCTTTCTGAAATTTTTTAGCATATGACTATTTTTAGAAGGTTTAAAGTATTTAAAAAAAATGTATTTATTTTTTACAGCTACCTCGTATTATTTTTTTAAAAAACTACTTTTCATAAGTAAAATTAATAAACAATTCAGATAAATATGAAGAAACTCGATGAATGTTTTAATTATTTTATAAAAGATGATGCATCGGAGATACATTGAAAATAAATATTAGCATACAAAGCTACTTTAGAAATATTAAAAGATTAAGATACTCCTGTCTGGTATTTTTGGCACTTGGTTAAATATATCAGGTTTGAAAAATTTTTAAAAATGCATTCATTTTGCATTGCTGCTTGCTATTATTTTTTCGATAAAAATTGCTTTTCAAGTGTGAAATTAATTAATAATTCAAATGAATGAGATGAATTCTGATAAATGCTTTTAATATTTTACAAAAAAAAAAAAAAAAAAAAAAAAAAATCTTTGAGATACATTAAATATTAATATTACATGCAAAGCTGTTTTAGAGACATTAAAAGATTAACATGCTCTGTCTGGTATTTTATAGCATATGGTTATTTTTATTAGGTTTGGAGAGTTAAAAAAATGCATTTATTTTGTGTGGCTTGTTATATTATTTAAAAAAATATTTTTAATAAGTAATGAATAAATTAATCAGATAAATGTGATGAAGCCTGATAAATATTTTCATCATTTTATAATAGATGAGACTTAGTTTGAGATAGATTAAACATGAGTGTTAACATGTAAAAATATTAAAAGTTATTTAGAAATATTAAAAGATTAAAATGATACTTTTTGGCATATAGTTATTTCTATGAGGTTTGGAGGACTTTTATTACATGGGTTAAAAGTCTCAGGACTCGTCACTAGATGGCAGCATCAATCAAATATCCATATTATGTTTTGTTAGAACGAACCTTCGAATGACTTATGCCAAAGTTTCATGATACGTCGGCCTTTTTTTAATGAGCCGTGGTCATTCATGTGAGTGATGTTAAGTGCTGTTTCACCGAAACAACTCACCGATTCACACATGAATGAAAACGATCGAAAAACTGGATGAATAAAACTATGATTTACTGCCTCATCCCCCAATTTCTCCAGATCTGTCCCTCAACGACTATTATTTGTTTCTTAACTTGAAAAGAAGGCTCCAGGGGAAGAGATTTTCATCGAATGAGGATGTCATTGCGAAACTGGTGCATATTTTAAAGGCCTTGACAACTCTTATTATAAGAAAGGTGTTCGAATGCTAGAGGATCGATAAGGAGGATCGCTAGGAGAGTGAAGAAATGTATCACTCTGGAAGGAAACTATATTGAACCATAAAATCAATTTTTCTCAAAGAAGACTTTTTTTCATTGTTAGTCCCGGGACTTTTCACCCCATGTAGCAAAAATGTATTTATTTTGTGTAGCTAGTAACTATTATTTAATTTAAAATTTTTTTTCATAAATAAAATTAATGAATTATTCAGATAACTTTCATGAAGCCTAGTAAATATTTTAATTATTTTATAATAAATGAGACTTCATTTGAAATATATTAAATAAGAATACTAACCTGCAAAGCTGCTTTAGAAATATTAAAATATTAAAATGATATTTGTATTTTTTGGCATGTGGTTATTTTTAAGAGATTTTGAGGATTTAAAAAAATGCATTTATTTTGTGTAAGTAGTTCCTATCATTTTATTTAAAAAATACTTTTAATAAGTAAAATCAGTAAATAAATGAATCAAATGTAATGAAGTCTGATAAATATTTTAATTATTTTATAATAGATGAGACTTAATTTGAGATAGATTACATATGAATATTAACGTTCAAATCTGCTTTAGAAATATTAAAAGATTAAAAGGGTATTTGTATTTTTTGGTATATGGTTATTTCTGTGAGGTTTGGAGAACATTTTAAAAATGCATTATTATTATTATTATTATTATTAAACTGTATTTAATAAGAAAAAATAATAAATAGCTCAGATAAATACCTTGAAGCCTGATAAATATTTTAAGTATTTTATAACAGATAAGACTTAATTTAAGTTATATTAACCTTCCGTCTACCAGACGGGTCCATTGGACCCGACAGCAATATTTCTGGTGTCAATGGTAAAATGAGAAATTGTCGATTGACACCGGAATTTATAAAGGACTTGTCTAGATATTACGAATTCCTTAATTTAAGCTTTCATTGTAAAAGCAAAATTATATTAAAATATTACTGGTGCCGTTTGCAAGTTTGGAATTAAAATTAGGTGTTGCCGTAGATAAATGAGTGTTTTGTCTGGTAGACGGAAGGTTAAATATAAATACAGCATACAAAGCTGCTTTTGAGATGTCCGTACTCCTCCCTGATATTTTTTGGCAAACGGTTTTTTTCTATGAGATTTTGAGGGTTTTACCCTCAATAAATGAGTTTCAAAGTGATGCCAAAATAATAGAAAAGTTGAAAGTGATGCTAAAATAATAGAAAAGAAAAAGTTGGGAAAAATGTAGAAATAATAATAACAATAATAATAATAAAATGAAATAAAAAATAATAACATATATAGGTATTTAAAATATATAAATGAAATAAAAATAGGGAAGAGACGAGGGAAAGAAACTACCACAGCAACTTCCACGGGAGAGAGATAGGGTAATGATGTGAGATCATTGATAAAATTATCAAATAAAATAAGCTTCATAAACATTTAAGTAAGAAGGAGAGGCAGGATAAGAAGTACTTCTGTTTATGGAGAAATTGAAATAATGACCGAAAGCCCCACAGGTTTTTCTTTTATGGTGATTTTTACAAAGTGTATTGTTTTATCTAACTCTGAAATGTTTTAAGTATATCTGATTTTTAGTTAAAAAACTAACTTAAAGACAGCCTGAAGTCTTTTAAAATATATTAGATTTAAAAAGTACGGTAAAATTCAACATAATATGGATAAAGAAATACTCCTCATTGTTTCTCGATTAATCCTTGCTTTAATCCCCAAAGAATATCCTATTTAATGAGGCTCGATTGATATATTAATCTAAACTACATTGTTAAAGATATCATGAAAATTATATTTGATTTTAAAGATTATTTTCTGACTAATGAGAACCCTCTGTACTCATTTATGTAACGTTCTCATTTGTAAGAAAATTGATAAATTTGAAAACAGAAGTAATTTTTCTCACTATTTTTAACAGTGTAGCATGCGTTGATATGAGAGTATTGACATACAATGGTCAGACTGTACTTAGACAGAAGTATTTGTGCAAACTGTGGCAAAACTAGGAGTTTCTATTTCAGAAATTGCCGATGTTCGCCTGAAGAGCTCGATTATAAAAGTGAGATGTTAACAAGCGTTATCTTGGCGATAAGTAAAAGCTGGATACACTGTAAAACATTTGTGTAACGTTACTCCATAAAACTGGTGGCAGCCTTGCTGCCTCCAATTTGGTGGAGTATTTTAACCGATATAATCGGTGTAACATTGCAATGTATCACCAGTAATGCATGTTTTTATTACACCATTATGTAAGTGAAAAATTACTCAACGAAGTGTAAATCGTAGCTGCCACCAATTTTATGGAGTAACGTTACCACAAATGTTTTACAGTGTAAGATGCTTGGCGATTCGCTCATGGATTCATCATTCAAATGTTATACACCGCATATCACCTCTGTCATATCTAGACTGTCTAGATCAAACTAAAAAATTTACAGCTATAAAATCAGCAACTAACTCTTTTTTAGAATCTCTTCTAAGTCAGCTAATATTGTCAATAAGCTCTCGCTAACATGCTTCGCACTTCCATGTGGAAAGAGACCCCTAAACTGTTAAAAATCTACCACTTAGATGCATAGTCACACCACCGCCTTTATTTAATATCTATGTTTTGATCAATGAGAATGCTCCATAATGTAGTAAAGTAACCGTTTTCTTTAAAAGCAGTTGAGTGACTATGCATTTAAAGCTGCGGATTTTAACAATGTGCGGCCAAGGATCCGTAATGGTTGCAACTTACTTGTTGAAAAACCAGTACGTAGGATGAATCTACACCTTATATATAAGACAATTTCAAGCGCTGGGACAATATGCTCTCCAAATTATGACAAACCTACATTTCAAAATTTGATGATAATCTTTTGGAGGAATTAGATTTAATGAGTATCTGACAACTTTAAAAACATTAATTTGGCAATAATGGCAGGTATGCTAATTTATTTGGCCTTATATATATTTGTTTCCAAACGTATCTAAACCAATCGAATCGTGTCTAAACCAATAAAATTTTGGATTTCGCATGTTGTTACTGTGTTATAAAGAAGCAAAAAGATCAGAAACATATTCGAAACTGTGTAAGTGTTACACTTTATGGAAACAATCATGCGCTTCTTAATATACTTATACATCATAAATTCACAAATTACAAAGAGGTACTGCGATTTTGCAGGTACGAACTTAAATTGGCCTGAACTTAACGAATACAAAAGAATAGATTCGTCCAATCCCGTACCTACTTTTTTTATTTAAGGTTGTTCTCATATCCAAAGGAACTACTTTCTGACACTTTTTGAATAAACTTTGGTTCGAAAACACATGAAATCGGCAGCTACTGTTATTCGGAAACTATGTAATCGAAAATTTCCATTTTTTGGTAAAGGTAATATATTTTTCAGAAAATATTCTCAAAGTTAACAGTTTCACCCGAATTTCCGACACGATACTGATAAAAAGGAGAAAACCCTTCATTTATGTGACCTCAATTGCTAATAACTTTCTAAATATATATATATATATATATATTTAAATAAAAAAATGGAAAATCTTTTCGATTCCAAATCGCTTCAATGGTCCGACCTGCCACTTTTATGACTATATGTTAAATATGAATCAGAAAATACGTCAGAACCTTTCACGATGTTGAGCACGGGATTTCAGTATAGCCTTAAGTTGCGAAAACCATACGTCGATATGCGAAAGAAACATTCGCATTTGAGCACTTTTAATTTCAGAAATAACAGATACTCCTGTTGCAGTATAAGTAGGAAAATTTGCGGTTTCATTTCATTGGTATACATTAAAAATTTTTTTTGAAAAGTGGATCCAAGAAATTTTAAATAACAGAATTTAAAAATTTCAATAAATTTTGATATTAACATTTAATTAGATATATAACAGGGGATATAATTCCTATAAATCCTCTTCCTATTGTTATACATGGAACTCAGCGCCCATAAAGAGTTTATAGATTTTTTTAATTGTAAGAGATTTACAATTTTTAATTTATAATTTCTACTTGCTTAGAACAATAATGTAATAATAGAAATTATTTTTCATCTTCGAGTTTTATTTATTAGATTAGTTCTTGTATTAGGTATATAGTAGTATTTGATTTAATTAAAACTTTTATAGGTAGGTGCGTGAGATACTGAGTAGACAAAACATGGTAATGAAATTTATGTAATGAAACTTTTTGTTTACAGGTAATAGGACCAGAAAAAGCCATTTATTCGCTGTAATTGAACCTCCACCCATTCATTGAGATGTAATTTTTTTTAATTACTGAGATGAATTACTAGCGTGTTTGTAATATAATATCTGATATCTGCATTATTGCTAAGATTATGAACAAATGTCTGGGTTAGGCGTGGAAAAATACACACTAGCACCCTGGATTTCTACATCTTGTTTATCTATAAAAAGTTGCTTCGCTGAGCATTTATTATTCTGTTAAAAAAATCGCGTTTTCTCTATTAATTATCTGCAATAAATAAACACAACAATCTGCGGGAAAAAAATCTCTGGCGGCTCGGCCTATAGGCGTAGGTATATTTCGAAGTTAGGTATAAATTTCACCAACAAAAACTAAATCAAGATTAGAGATAAACCCGATTTCATCACTAAGGATAAACTCTTGGGACTTAAACCTTTTGTGAAAATTCTAATATACACGCATTCACACACACACTTATACACTATCTACCAAAAAGTATTTGTACACTTTCAGTTTTTGATATTTTGTCAAATATTTAAAAATATACTGGTCGGATTCTTCTGGAACTTCAGAAATATAAAGATTATGTTTCACTTTATATTTATTTACATTCATTTGTTAAGCGGGTAATTAGGGGGCCGGCAAAAAAACAAAGAATAATAGAAATATTTGGGATCGCCCTGTACATGAAAATGCACGAAACGACTTATCGCTTTAGAATACAAATATATGAATACAGTAGAATATGTACACTAATTTTTGTGAGACTAGCATGTATATTTATGGTGATAGAGCGATTTTTTTTGAAAAATTCAAAAAATTCTGGTATGTTTTTTGTTTATATCATGCTGGGTTTTTGACCAAATTTAACACAAATTTCAGAAAAATTGGCAAAATGCAGTAGAAAAAATTTAGCGCAATTGGAATATAAATATATTAAATATTTTATGAAATATGAGTAGTTGTATAAAATAATTTTTATCTGCGCATGCGCGAACTAGAAAAAACATTTTTTTTACATCATTTAATAGTCAATTCTATGGAGTGACTTATAAAAAAAATCCAATCAAATATCGTGAAAATTCAAAAAGATATCATTATTTTAGTGAGATGTTTTTACTCAGCTCTCTAAAAACGGCTGAATCTTAAGGGATTCTCCACAAATTGACATTTTTTAATAACTGACTTAAAAAAAAAAAAACTAGTATTGAATTAATACAATATCTAATACAATATTGCTGCTAATAAGTACTTGACAATTGTGATAGAAAAGAAAAAGAGCTTTATTCGCATTCAGGGCCAAAACTAAGAGAGGGGGGGGGGGAGAAGGGCATGTGCTCCGGGCGCTAGGATGAAAGTGTTCCAAATGTATCTTTCGTTTGGCGATTTTTTTCATGGCTATGTTTAGCATAATATTGTTAAAATTATTATATCTGGGCTATGCTAAAGCATAAAAAAATCTAATGATGATGGCTTAAGGTCCCTGCCCCTACCTGCGAAGATGCTCACGAGCTAATGCTATTCCTATGGGGATGCATTTTTCTAACTCTTTTGTATTTGGACATTTTTAAATAATATGTTTTGCATTGGATAGCGGAAGTCCTTTTCAAGATCGCTCCGTGATTACTTTTTCAATTTTGGCGTAGATATTTTTATAATGTTTCTTTCACTTCCAAAAGCGGTTCTGAAAGTGAAACTAACTTTATAAAAAATATCTATGACTAATATCAAAAATGTAGTCAAGGAGCGATTTTGAGAGGGACTTCCGCTATCCAATGCAAAAAAAAAAAAAAAAAAAAAAAAAAAAATTGAAAATTTCAAAATGCGAAAGAGTTATTAGAAAAATGCCTCCCCACAGGAATAGCATTAGCTCAGCAGTGTCTTCGCGGGCAGGGACAAGGGCCTTAAAGATCTTGTTGAAAGTAGAATTTTTTTGATTCGGTTTAAAGTATCAAATTGGAGTATTTTAATAAAGCAGAATACGTTATTTTATATTACATATTTTAAGTTTTAAAATAAGTCGTCTATTAATAAATTGGAGAAATTTTCTTTGTAAATATGCTTTGCGAAGGAGGGGGAAAGGGGTACCTTCAAAATCCACGTTTGCCTCGGGAAAAAAAGACTGGTTTTGGCCCTGTTCACATTTAATAATTTGTAGATCCTCCTCGAGAGGCAATTACAGCTGCGACTCTCCTGGGCATGCTCTCAACTAGTCCTTGTATTACATTTAATGGTATTTTATTCCACTCTGTTTGCACAAGGCAGGTAAGCTCTTTTACTGATTTTGGGCGTGTGTCACCCGCCTTAATTCGACGATCCAACTCGTCCCAGAGGTTCTCTATTGGGTTCAGGTCTGGGCTCTGGGCAGGCCACTCGAGTCGATGCACTCCATTATCAGCATACCAATCCATGCTGGACCTCGCTACATGGCAGCTTGCGTTGTCATCCTGGAAATAACATGGGTCCAATCCATAGTATGCCACAACGTAGGAAGTACACTGTTGTCCAGTATATTACAGTAGACATCGGCATTGAGCTTACCATGAATTGGGACCAAGGGTCCTAGTCCGAACCAGGAAAAACAACCCCAGAACATAATTCCCCTTCCGCCAAATTTAACTGTGGGCACAATACATTCTGGTAGGAGGCGTTCTCCAGGCAGACGCCAGACCCAGACCCTACCATCAGAACGGTAGAGGGTGAACCTTGATTCATCACTCCAGAGATCCTGTTTCCATTGCTGTACAGTCCATTGCTGGCGTGTTTTGCACCAACTTAACCGAGCTGCGCGGTTGGACTTGGTGATTAAAGGCTTATGGGCGGCAGCACGGCCATAAAAATTAAGCAGATGAGCTTCCTTACGGATGGTATTCATGGAAACAACACATCCTGAAGCTTGTTGAAAGTCTTGGCGTATGTGTAACATTGGTTGGTTGCGGTTCTTCCGAATTTCTCTAGACAGAACTCGTCGGTCTCTATCTCCCAGTTTCGTCGGTCTGCCTACTCTGGCCACATTCTGACAATCACCATTCAGCTTCCATTTTCTAATCACATAAGCCACAGTCGTTTTGGGGTAATTAAGCTCGCTAGATATGTCGATTAAAGATCGGCCATTTCGGTGGTACCCGATGATCACACCTTTCTCAAAATCAGACAACTCTGTTCTTCTTGGCATCATGCATGCGATTGATGTCAGTGTTGTTTTCGACACCACATTTAACAGTGGAGAACTTGACGTATTTCAGGATCGCAGATATCGGCATTTACATAAGAGCCATTATCAATTATGTATCAATGGGTAGATTTGACACAAATGCTTCGATTTTTTATAATTATTTTTATCCTGAAATAGGTTCGTTCTGGTAATTATCTAAGAAAAGAAGTAAATCACCAGTAAAAAACGTAAATGGAGATTTGGCAATTTGCGTAAAATGTGACGTCATTCAACTGCTTTCAGAGACCAATTGAAAATCAGTTCACTCCTATCCACAATAATTTTCTGAATTTCCACAAAATTCGATCGGATTTTTTTATGGGTAGCTCCATAGAGTTGAATATTAAATTATGTAAAATGATAAATTTTATCGTTCACGCATACGCTGATTAAAAAATATTTCATACAAATACTCATATTTTAAAAAACTTTTAATATATTTATATTTCAATAGCACCTTATTCTTTCTACTACATTTTGCGAATTTTTCTGAATGTGGCTTTATATTTGGTTGAAAATATTGCATGACATAGAACATTTTAGAAAATATTTAATATATTTATATTTCAATGAATTTTAGTGAACTCCCCCCCCCCTCCCTTTTCTTTTTTGCAAAGCATCGGCAAAAGTATTTGCAAAGAAAAATTTTCTAATTTATTAATAGCCGACTTATTTTAAAACTTAAAATATGTAATATTGATTAAAGTAGTCTGCTTTGTTTAAAAAAAAAAATGATACCTTAAAATCGTGAAACCGAATCAAAACGAAAAAAAAAAAAAAAATCTGCTTTATGCGGGATCTTTATGCCATCATCATTAGATTCTTCTATGCTTTGGTATAGGAGAAATGCTTTGAATGGGACGATTTTGACAATATCATGCTAAACATAGACATGGAAAAAATCGCCAAACAAAATGTACATTTGGGACACTTTCATCCTAGCGCCCGGGGCACATGCCCTTTTCCCTCAACCCTCTCTTAGTTTTGGCCCTGAATGTGAATAAAGCTCTTTTTCTTTTCTATCACAATTGTCAAGTACTTATTAGCAGCAATATTGTATTAGATATTGTATTAATTCAATACTAGTTTTTTTTAAAGTCAGTTATTAAAAAATGTCAATTTGTGGAGAATCCCTTAAGATTCAGCCGTTTTTAGAGAGCAGAGTAAAAACATCTCACTAAAATAATGATATCTTTTTGAATTTTCACGATATTTGATTGGATATTTTTTATAAGTCACTCCATAGAATTGACTATTAAATGATGTAAAAAAAATGTTTTTCTAGTTCGCGCATGCGAAGATAAAAATTATTTTATACAACTACTCATATTTCATAAAATATTTAATATATTTATATTCCAATTGCGCTACATTTTTTCTACTGCATTTTGCCAATTTTTCTGAAATTTGCGTTAAATTTGGTCAAAAACCCAGCATGATATAAACAAAAAACATACCAGAATTTTTTTAATTTTTCAAAAAAATCGCTCTATCGCCATAAATATACATGCTATTCTCGCAAAAATTAGTGTACATATTCTACTGTATTCATATATTTGTATTCTAAAGCGATAAGTCGTTTCGTGCATTTTCATGTACAGGGCGATCCCAAATATTTCTATTATTCTTTGTTTTTTTGCCGGCCCCCTAATTACCCGCTTAACAAATGAATGTAAATAAATATAAAGTGAAACATAATCTTTATATTTCTGAAGTTCCAGAAGAATCCGACCAGTATATTTTTAAATATTTGACAAAATGTCAAAAACTGAAAATGTACAAATACTTTTTGGTAGATAGTGTATATGGAATAGACTTAAAAGTAACGAAAACAAAATCAGAGAACGTCAAAATGTAAACTATGCCAAAGTTTCCATAGTCTGGTTTTTATCTTGTTTCTATACGTTTTTACAATCTCACATGTTGTTATATATTATCGGCTTTTCGTTTATTATATTTCCAATATGATGTAATATGTGCTTTTTTTAAAAATCCGTCAAGCTATTTTTTTTCATTTTTCATTTTTATGCAGAAAACTTACTATAGAAATGTTATGACGTAATATTCAATGTTTCTTAAATTCGTTAAACTATTGTTTTTTAATTTTTCATGTGTAAATATTCTAATAGTAATTATTGTAAAAATTTTTATTGATTTTTTTTTAATTATTGGCAACTGCTATAACGAAAGTTGTTTATTTTTTTCTGTCATTGTTCAGTAAAAGCTGGTTTTGTTAGAGCCGTGTTAAGGCTGTTTTCAAATTTTTCAACACTCCTCTGGATTAAGTTTGTCATTTTGCAATCCCAGACGAGATATTAACCGCCTCAATGTGTTTGAAGAGTATGAAGACGATTTGTGCATAATTGCGACTTTTATCGTGCAAGCAAAATTTAGTACATACATGCTTACATATATAAATATAAACTTTTTAGGTAGGGTTAGTTTTGGGTTTCTGGGGTCATATAATGAAAAATTATGAAGAAATTTTCCAAAACGTTGTACCGTGGTGACAATTGCAATAGGTAGTATTTCTTACAAAATCAACTTAAAAACCTTGCTTTATCTCATTTTTGGGGATTACAATGAAAACCAATGGTTGCAGTCATTTCGCGATTTCTCACAATTTGATTTTCTGGATAAGGGGAGTTTTGAAACTTACGTCCTCATATATTACATATATATATCTATATATATGTGTGTGTGTGTGTGTGTGTAATAATAATGATAAAAACTTCGCCCTTAATTATTTCTAAATTATTATAATATCTAAATTTTTAGTCTATTAATTATTATGCCATATTTTTACTCAGCGCTTTCTTTATTTTATTTTATTCTAAAAAACAATCTGTTAAAGCAAAAAATTTGAAATTCATTTATATTAGTATAAGTACATATCTTATACTTGCCTTTTCATATCATTAAATTAGCCAAATGCATGTCGATGCGATACAAAGATTGCACATTTTAAATGTGGTAGAAAATTTCATATTATGTAAAACAGCTAAGAGCGACTTAGAGGCTTGTATTTAGATTTCTAAAGCTCACATCGACCTTTATGTTCCTATACAAAATAAAATAGTCTGTTTTAAGCTGTTTATATTTTTTATTATTCATAAAATTATTACTATGCTTATTACCAATATTCCTAAAATTTGGAAAGAAATGCTATTCGGAATAATGAAATGATAATATAAAATAATTTACGTTCACAAATTTCCATTTTTAATGCTGCAGTTAATTTCATTATGCGCATGTGTTCGCATGATTTTTGTTTTTGTTTACTTGTTTTTCAATCGGAATTTTTTATCTTTAACATTTTATTTTATTGAGAATGTGCCGTGAAAATCTTGCCGTCGTGAATCAATTAAATATGTCAAAATATAAATAAACGAAGATATTATTTTACTTAATTAAATTTATTTTTATCACTTATAACAAATATTAAGTACTTTAAAGTAATTGAAATGAAAAAAACTTCTTTAAACACCATAAAATCATTTCAATTGTGTTTCAGTTCAGTTCAGTTTTTTTCATTTCAATTGTGTATAACACCAGTTTCAATTTTATACATTACTTTAAAGTAGTAACATATGATAGTATTCTATCACCTGTTAAAATTGTGACCATCTTTTTTGTGCTAAGCTGTATATAGATGTGAATAATACTTGTTTCAAATTTATGTATACATATAACTAGCTTGTGCCCGCGGCTTCTCTCGCGTTAAATACAACAAACTTTGTAATCGACCTTTTAAAAACTCATTGAATTATTGAGGGATAAGTGGAAAATAATTTTACCTTTTATTTTTATATATATATTTACTTTAAAACAAAAACAACAAAACCAATTCACGAAGCAAAACTAAATCCAAAACCAAAGCAAATGTCTTAAACGAGTTAATCCAATGCTAAAAACAACAATCTTAAAACCGAATCCGAAACCAAGTTTGTTTTCTGAAATCGGAAAACCAAACAAAGACAACAATATCAAAACGCAAAGCTAAATACGAATAATCAAAAATCGAAAGCAGTTAAATCAATGAGAATCAATCGTCAAATAACAGAGTATAGGTACCGTATGCACTATAGTGTGAAGCGCGGGCCGATGCCCGCACAGATAGAGAGCACACAACGTTATCTTATTTCAGAAACCTATCACCGACATCTATCGGAATCCATGAGTAACACTTTAATTTTTTACCTTAAAGTTGCTGAATGTTCCATACAAACTTCCACCCACCATTTTAGGGAAGTGGGCGGCTAGAAAGAGACAAAAAGTAGCCTTTTCATTCTCCATCCCTTCAAATATCTCCAATTAAAAAATCACGTCAATTTGTCGTTCTGTTTTGTCGTGAAAGACGGACTAACAAACAGACACACACATACACTTTTCCATTTATAATGTTTGTATGGATAGGTATGATGTATAGTGCAAGTCACTTCAGTTTAATTCGCTAATTATTTCTAGATATACATAGAAGGGGATCCACTGAATGAGCAAGATAGTCGAAGTCGAATGCTGACGGTACAAATAATATCGACACTATATTTTCCATATTTATAATAATACACAAAGGTAACGATTTCATAATCCTTGGGATTAATATCAAACATTATCTCAGTCTAATCTTTCCACGACGCCTGACAAAGTGGTTCTTTTTTTTAATGATTGATTAATGATCGCATAAAGAAATATAATGGTGAAAAAGCTAAGAAACATGCTGATCCTACTGTATTCAGTTAACTGGGACATTTTTTTCTTCGAATTCTTTGTCTCACTTTTATCGTTTCTTCTTAGAAAATTCATCTTATCTTTTTGCAATCATCTAAAATCTAATTGTTATCTTTAAGTCGAAGTATTAATAATTAAAAATTCTGCACAGGTCAGGTTAGAATTGAAGTTAACCCTAATTTCCTATAATACGACAAAAGAGCATTTAAGCTATTCACACGTTAATTAATAATTGTTCGTAAAAGAAAATCTATCATTTATTTCCAAAATTATGCATTACGAACAATTGTAACTCAATGAGTTTTCCTCTTAATATCTGAAAATAAATTTTAAAAAATATATAATAAAATTTTTTAGAAACAAATTTTATAGAACCCATTTATTAAATCTGACTTTTTGTAAAATATTTTCCTACTTAATTTTTTAACACTTTTACACAAGAAACAACCGTTCTACAAAAGTTTACTCTTTAAATTTTTTCAGCGTATATTAGTACAATAGTCTTTCGATACATTATATATAAGTATAGATGATCTACGTGACACTTTTTTCAGATTATAAAAATGTATAGTACCCATGAGCGTAAAAGAACAAAATTTACGATGAAAAATAATATATCTGATCTCTTCAAACAATCCTAATATGTATTGATAGCAGAAAGAAATCATTAGGGAATACTGAAATAAACAGGTATTTCAGCTAGTCCACAAAAATGTATCTGCCTTGAGATAGTATATTCTTGCTTAGACAAGCCTGATAGGAAACGTATGAAATATGACCGTGACTGAAAAAGATAAAACTCTTTTATTCTAAAACTAGGACAAGAGGATCGAAATGTGAGACTGTTCCATTCAACACAGCCAGAGGTAAATGTGTATTTTCGTTACGTAAGCTAATGTGATTTCGATAAATTCAATACTTCAATTCTTATTTCAATACTTCAATTCAATTATTCAGTAATAACACAAATTAATTACGTTTTCGTTGTTCAAAAGAGTAAATTGACTTTTTATTTCAAAAATTTTGAGTTACGAAAAATTGTAAAACAGGTTTTCATTTTAATATTCGAAGATACATTAGAAAATACATATATATGATAAGAAGATATTTAAAAAGGATTCATTCTTTTAAACTCAGGTATTAAATCTGCCTTTTTGTAAACCAGTTTCTTACCTAATTCGTTAACAATTTTATATAAGTATCTACCGTTCGATGAAAAATTTCTCTTTCATTTCAAGTTTTGTCAACGTGTATTCATTTAATAGTCTTTTGATATGGATATATCTAAAATGACATAAGTGCAGTGGCGAATCCAGGATTATACTTTGGAGGGGGCTAGAATATTTTAGAGGCCTATACGCATCCAAATCTGGCCCGGCTAGCTGCCGATCTCTGTCTTTCTTTCATTTAATTTGACGGGACGTGCCGGACCAAATCCTGGCTTAAATTTTTTCTGCTTTATTGAACAAGGTCGTAACTAACCAGAAAACCCAGGGGAAGTTCTAGAAAATTTTGGTGGGGCTGATCCTGGATGTTTTTAATATATTAATTTATAAAATATTATGTACTAAAATATATTTTAGTTTTTACTGCGTTTAAGTATGTTTATGTATTTGGATAATTCTAAAGAGTATTTGCAATCAAACGATTTAAAGTTTTATTATTAAATTATCAAAATGTTAAGATGAATAAAGAAAGCGAGAGGCTGGAGGTGGTCTTAAATTTTTAATTAAGTAAATTTTAATCATGCTAATATTTCAAATTTCATAGTAAAATTTATACACTGCTAAAAATTTTGCTCTGGTTTAAACCAAATTTTGATGCTCAGTAGCTGCCACCAAAAGATGGTGAAATCTCGTACTACCATTCAAAGCTTCCTATTACAACCTCAGTCCAACTACTGGAACTATGCTTCAACAGGAGCTCCAAATATTGGTTGAAGATTTCACCATCTTACAATTTCGGCTATTGAGCACCAAAATTTGGTTCAAACTAGGGCAAGATTTTTAACATTGTAAAAGAGAAAAAATCGGGTGACAAAATTAATATAGTTTCAAAAATTCCGATTTTTAAGGACCTATATCAAAAATTAATTCTATTCTTTCATATAAAAAAAAATGACATATCTATTTTAAACTAGGAGGGTATTCAGCCCTCTTAACTTACCACCGTGGGTTTGCGAATGCATAAGAGACACTTTTTTCGAATTATCAGATTGAATATTACTCAGGGATTAAGGAGAACAAAATTGAAGATAAAAAATAATATATATGATCACTTTACACGATGCTAACATGTATACATATTGGAAATAATTCATAAAGGAATATTGAACGAAACAGGCAATTCAACAAAATTCAATTCTACAAAAATGTATCTACCTTGGAATAGTATATTCATGCTTGGACAAGCCTGATAAGAAACGTGTTAAATATGACCGTGACAGAAAGAGATAAAACTCTTCTTTCAAACTAGGACCTCTTGATCGGACCTCTTAACCCTTTGAGGGGCGATGGGATTGATTTTATCTTAAGTTTTTTCTTGTCAGCTTATATTCTTAAATTAGTCTTTTAATAATCACTTCTATAACAACAACAACAACAACAACAACAATAATAATAATAATAATAATAATAAAGAATAAAAAACATACGTGACACTGTTTTTATTATCAAAATATATGTACTCAAAAGCTTAAAAGAAAAAAAAATAAAGATGAAAAAAATATATTTCATCATTTTAGACAATTCTAAGATGTACTAATAGTAAAAAGATATCATCAAGGAATACTGAATTGAACAGATATTTCAGCAAGTCAATAAAAAAGTATAAACCTAGAGATAATTTATTCCTGCTTAGACAAGTCTGATAAGAAACGTATGAAATATGACCGTGACAGAGAGAGATAAAATTCTTTTATCCTCGAACTAGGACAAGAGGATCGAAAAGTGAGACTGTTTCATTTAATACATTAAGAAGTAAATGTGTATTTCTGTTACATAAGCAAACGTGATTTCAATAAATTCAATAGGTTTCAAAAGGCACAAAATTTAATTACGTTTTCGCTGTTCTTAAAAGAAAATGGATCTTTTATTTCAAAATTGTAAATTACGTAAATACTAAATCCACAAATTTTTTTCTTTATATATACGAAGATACATTAGAAAAAAAAAATGATAAGAATGAAAAAATTTTAAATGATTTATTCTTTTAAACTCATTTATGAAATCTACCTTTTCGTAAACCCTTTTTTTACCTAATTCGTCAACGATTTTATAAAGTATCTGCCGTTCTATTAAAGTGTTCTCATTTCAAATTTTTTCAGCATACAGTCATATAATAGACTTTTGGTATAAAAAAAATGACATAGGTAACTCATTTTCGGATTATCAAAATGTAGAGAATTCAGGAGTTAAAAAGAACAAAATTGGAAATAAAAATAATATATCTGATCGAGTAGTGGTGTTATAATCGAGTAGATCGAGTTGACAATATTGGAAAGGAGACTGTAGGTAATACAGAACTAAATAACTATTTCAGCTAGCCCACAAAAGCGCATTTACCTAGAGATAGTGTATTCCTGGTAACACAAGCCTTATAAGAAACGATGAAATATGACCATAACAAAGAGAGATAAAACTTTTTACTCTCAAAGCAGGACAAGAGCATCAAAAAGTGAGACTGTTTCATTTAACACAGCCAGAGGTAAATGTGTATTTTTGTTAAGTCTATTATTTTGGTTTCAATAAATTCAATACTTTTGAAACTGCACAAAATTTAATCACGTTTTCGCTGTTCGTAAAATAAAAACGACCTTTTGCTATTCCAAAATTAAGAATTACTAGTAACGGTAACTCAATGAATTTTCCTCTTAATATGAAGACACGTTAGAAAAATTTTATAAGATGAAGAAATTTAGAAAGGATAGATTCTTTAGGAATGATTTATTAAATCTGCCTTTTTGTAAAATATTTTCTAACTTGGTTTGTTTTTTATCAATTTTATACAAGTGAAAACCTTTCTATAGAATTGGTTATTCTGTAACATTAAGTTTTGTCGACGTATATTCGTATAATAATCTATCGATAAAAAAAAAGAAGAAGACATAACTGACACGCTTTTTTTATTATCAAAATATATAATACTCAAAAGCTTTAAAGAAAAAAAATGAAGATGAAAAATAATGTACATGATCATTTTAGGAACTCTAAGATACAGTGATAATAAAAATATATCATTAATGAATACTGAACAGGTATTTCAGCTATTCCACAAAAAAGTATCTACCTAAAGATTAACGTATTCCTGCTTAGACAAGTATGATAAGAAAAGTATGAAATATGACCGTGACAGAAAGAGATAAAACTCTTTTGTTCTCAAACTAGGACAAGAGGATTGAAAAGTGAGACTGTTCCATTCAACACAGCTAGAGGTAAATGTGTATTTCTGTTACGTAAGCTAATGTGGTTTCGATAAATTCAATACTTTTGAAAAGGCACAAAAACTAATTATGTTTTCGCTTTTCAAAAAAGAAATCCAATCTTTTATTTGGAAAATTACTAATTACAAAAAACTGTCACTCAATGCGTTTTCCACTTAATATGCAGATACATTAGAAAAAAAGTATAAGAAGAAATTTAGAAAGGATTGATTCTTCAATTAAATAAGGCAAATCTTACTTTTCTTTTTTTAGTGCGATTGAAGACAAGTGTCTTAAGCATCTTTAAGGGAAACATATATGCATCCATGGTCCTGAAGGAGTTAATTTAAGACTTTAGTTTCTTTGGTAAAAACCGTTTCTCTATTGTTAACATCTCGCTAGCTCTTTTTAGCGTAAACATAGTAGAAGGGTGCTTAAAGATTGAGCTAGCTGATGTTGCTGCGATTAACATTTATCGTCCACCATAGTTAGAGAATCATCAGATACAAATTTTTAGCACTCTTTGAATAGCTGATTGCCAAATTTTAACTTGTAAACGTAATGTATTTTTACTAATCTATAATGTCTCACGATTATGGAAAATAACCAACTTATTTTTCAAACTTTAACCAATCATTATGAGGATTCTGACCCCGAACAATACATATCGTAATCTGTACATAACATTTTTACAATTTGTTCTCGTCTTACAAAAATAACTCCCAACCAATTACTCATAAAGTTGTAAATAGAACTTTTAACAACTCTTATGTAGATTTGAAAATAAAATTTTCAATAATTCACTTATAGACTTTACCATATCGTATGTATTTTCTTTACCATATCGTAAATTGCAAATATTAATTTCATTTTGTTAAAAATTAATGCATTCTCAAATGTTGTTAAATAATATTATCTTTTTTACTTTTTAAATAAAATAGCAACGCGGGATCAGAAGTTTATGCCGATTGTGGGGTTATCCCACGTTGCAGTACCTGTGCTTAACTGTAAATAAATTTTTTTAATTAGTTTATTAGCACTCTGTACACATTGTCTCGATATTAATAGAGCATATATTTAGTGGTGACAGTAAACGTCAAAAGAAATAATTTTTTACCGAAAACAAGATGTTGCAATTCAATTCTTGATTGCCGCATAAAATTATTAAGGACAGGCCGATATTGGACAAATTGGAAAGGCAGGTCTGATCGGTCGAAGTGCTATGAATACACATATCTAGATACCGGATATCACAAAACAAAAACGTTATACCAAAATCCTCTTTTGTTCCTATTTTCTGACCTTATAATTAATATACAAGCTGATATTTTATAAATGTTTCTTATAAAGAGTAATTATATTGTCACTTTATATTCTGACGGAAGTCCAATAATAAAAATCAGTTAAATTTTTTGTAAAATTTGAGATAAGTTTGAAAATGTTTAACTTTATTGCAGGAAAATTAACAGCATATACTGCCCTGTAAAGTATAAAGACAGTATATGCATAGTTAAAATAAATAAAACCTTAAAATAAAACGGAAGCCTAGTTTTTTTTTTTTTTAAAATAACATATTTTAAAGCATTTTTTAAAGTATTTTTTAAACATTAATCATTTTTTAAATTAAATTAAACTAATTTTTTAGCGCTTTTTAAGAGGTACGCGATGTTATTAGTAAAGGTGTTTAGCGATAATAATAAATGATAAAAGGGACAGTATTTTACAGGGAACAAGATGCGGCAATCCACTCATTGTCGCAGAAATATACAGTGTCTTACTCCACCTCTAACACTGATTTTTGTTCACAATAGTAATGAAGGTAGCGAAATCATCAACAGACTGAATTTGATTTATCTGAAATATAACGATATCGGGGGAAATGTAAGAAATTTGTGAACTTTTAGAAGCTGCGGTCATATGCTAATATTGGTGAAATAACATACTTAATCACATATCTCACAATATCAGATAATTATCTTTTCTATTTTTTCACAGCTTTATGCAATTTGTTTATCTTGCATAATTCGGATTTCTTTTTTCGTTTTTGTTTAACAGAAATGTGGTCAGATTTTAATCTATGGGATTCTTATTGTAATTCATAGACTTTTTTTTTTTTTTTACTTTATATACATACATTATATTGCCATTAATGACCGGACACTTGCGATTTTAGATGGTTTGTTAAATATCTAGAAAAATACCTGAAAGATTATTTTGAAACTAAAGGTGTGTAAACAAAATAGCATAGGTCATATATTTTCGCGAAGATTTTTTTCCACTAAATCCCATAGATCACCGTCAACAAACTGAAAAAGTCCTTCCGGCAATGCCGGGAGGAAGAGGTAGCTTTCATATACTTATATATTTATTTATTTATTTTAAAGTAAGTTACATTGTTCAAAAATACTAAGCTCAAATTAGTGGAAATAATCTTATAAAATTAGTGATTTTATAAGACTGAATACTAGTTTTTGTCAAGACTGCATATTAATAGGAATTTTTAGAAATTAGTCATCTTTTATTCAACCTGGTTTTATTTTAAGCGATTTAGAGAGTCACCAAATTCCACGATATCATAAAGTGTATGCCATTTTAAAGTAACATTGTGGATCATTCAAATCAAACCGTTTCAAAATGTCAGCCATAAGCAAAATTCAAAGTGCTATAACTCAATCATTTTTTAAAATATAGACAAAATGAAAAGCGTTCTGGAATCGTTGTTTTAAGTTCTAACACGTAAAAGAAAAATATTTTTCAATTTTTAATTTTTTTGCATTTAATTTTAAATTTTAAAATTTTTTAAAAAATTAAAATGGCCACCATTTTGAAACAAAATGGTGGATGAGGCTCGCCAACGAACTCGGTCGAGACATTTGTATGTACTACGTACATACCAAGTTTCATTGAAATCGGTTCATAAATACGCGTGTTATCACGTGACAAAAATCAGATCGTTTCAAAATGTCAGCCATAAGAAGAATTCAAAGTGCTATAACTCAATCATTTTGTAAGATATAGACAAAATAAAAAGTGTTCTGGAATTGTTGTTTTAAATTCTAACACGTAAAAGAAAAATATTTTTCAAGTTTTGATTTTTTCGCATTTAATTTTAAATTTTAAATTTTTTTAAAAATTTAAAATGGCCACCATTTTGAAACAAAATGGCCGATGATGCTGGCCAACAAACTCGGTCGAGACATTTGTATGTATTATGTACATACCAAGTTTCATTGAAATCGGTTCATAAATACGCGTGTTATCACGTGACAAAAATCAGATCGTTTCAAAATGTCTGCCATAAGAAAAATTCAAAGTGCTATAACTCAATCATTTTTTAAGATATAGACAAAATAAAAAGTGTTCTGGAATCTTTGTTTTAAGTTCTAATACGTAAAAGAAAAATATTTTTCAACTTTTAATTTTTTCGCATATAATTTTAAATTTTAAATTTTTTAAATAATTTAAAATGGCCGCCATTTTGAAACAAAATGGCGGATGATGCTGACCAACGAACTCGGTCGAGACATTTGTATGTACTATATACGTACCAAGTTTCATTCAAATCGGTTCATAAATACGTTAGTTATCGCGTGACAAAAATCAGATATATATATATGGTTATATATATATATATATATATATATATATATATATATATGTCAACATTTGAACGGAGGGTGGTTTTGGGGTCTGGGGGTCATGATCGGTGAAAATATACCAAAATTTTCCGGAAGTGTTTTCCTCCGGACGGCTACAATAGGTAGCTTTTTACTTTTTGTAATGAAAGCTACCTAAAAGAAAGAAGATCTTTTGAATAACCCTGTCAAAACTAATGTAACAAAAGGGTTCAAACTGCAAATTATGATTAAGTGGCTTGTTGTAATAAACTGTGTTAATTTTTATGAGGATAGCATGTATACTCGAAAAGAAAATATAGTTTTTATGAAAACAGTCCCAAATTTTGCCATGTTTTTTGCTTGCATTTTGGAGAGTTCTTAAAAAATGCTCTTTTCAGAAATTTTGACAAACAACATTGTACATAATACCCTGTAATTAGAATTAAAAATTAATAACAAAAATATATAGAACATAGATTAAAAATTCTGAAAATTATCGTCGAGAAAATAAGCTCAAAATCCGTTATTCCCAAAATGAAACAAGTACATGACGGA
Organism: Maratus speculifer; assembly: GCA_964019185.1. Lineage (NCBI taxonomy): Eukaryota > Metazoa > Arthropoda > Arachnida > Araneae > Salticidae > Maratus > Maratus speculifer. Next base: position 29,390,928 of record OZ025300.1, read on the forward strand.
CTGTATCCATATGTTCATTGATTATTGTCAATATTGCATACACAATATTACATGTACTACTATATTTAGATTCAGCCTCTTATCTTTTTGCTTCGTTTTTGGAACAACGGATTTTGAGCTCATTCTATCGATGATAATTTTCAGAATTTTCAAGCTAAGTTTTTGAAACTTTCACAAAAGTTGTTTTATACATTTAGCTAACACAGTATGGAAATTATATTTTGAGTGAGTTCACACATGCGCAGTGAAATATTATTTAGTAAACCTTCCCATTTTTCAAACAATTTTTATTATTTTTAAATTCTGATTATAGGATGTTATATACACAATGTTGTTCGACATCTTTTCTGGAAAGAACATTTTTTTTATATTAGGAACTCTGCAAATTATAGACAAAAAATTTGGCAAAATTCAGAACTGTTTTTATAAAAACCTTAATTTTTCTAGGAGTATACATGCTATTCTCATAAAATTGAACACAGTTTGTTTCAATAAGTCACTTAATTATAATCTATAACTTGAACACTTTTGCTTCATTAGTTTTGACTGGATTATTCAAAAGAAGTTCTTTTTCAATTTATTGACAGTTACCTGTTGCATTTAGGGAGAAAATCTTCGTGAAAATACATAACCATTACTATTCTTCTTACACACTGCGAGTTTCAGAATAATTCTATATGTATTTTTCTAGGTATATAACAAAACGTCTAAAATCGCAAGTGTCCGGTCATTAATGGCCATATAGTAAAGTATATTCATTTCCGGGTATCCAGCCATTAATGACCGTATAATGTATATACACATCTCCGGATCTCTGGGTATCTTGCCGAAAGTGGTTGAAGGGCAGTCCGGACAATCCGGAGTCCTATAAATACATATTTTCAATCCGTCCTATACATTATAAACATTATAGTACCGATTTATCTCTGTAATTACATTAGTAATTAAAAAAAATTGACTATATTTCGTGTGAATACAATTGCAGAAAATTATTCATTTTTCTATAAGTTATGAAATAAAACTTCTTTTGAAATAAATAACCTTATGAATTTTAATCCTAGTTTAATTATCTAATAGAATTTAATTTAATTATTATTAAATTGAAGCAATTACGTATATGTATACATATATTTATGAAAAATATATTTAAGAAATAAGATCTAAAACCGATAAGACATTCAGAACAAGTAAATAATTATCATACAAAATCTATCCCTTATTTATTATATTACAAACACGCTAGAAATTCATCTAAGAAATTAAAAAATATATATATATTTTTCATTGAACGTCTGGAAGTTTAATTATAGTTAATAAATTGCTTCTCTGGTCCTATACCAGTAAGCAACATGTTTCATTACATTAATTTCATTACCTTTTTTAGTGTGCCTAGTATTTCAAGCACATATTTATAATATTTTTATTTAATTTAAGTATTATTATCCACTTAATAGAAGAACTAATCTAATAAATATATACTCGAAAATAAAAAATAATTTCAATTATTACATTTTTGTTCTAAGCAAGCAAAAATTTTAAACTAAAGTTTATGAATATTTTACAATAGTCATTGTTTAGTCTTTGGGGGCCACCTTAATACTTATCCATCATGGATATGCATGATATAAAATATGAAATTAAAACATTTATAAAATACATTGCAATTCTAAAATAAAATTTAAACTTATATTTAAATATTTTAATACATAGTAATGCTCTATTACGAAATTGTGGGTACTTTTTATCCCGTCGACCCGTTTCACCAAGTTATATAAATCGCCAAACTACTTGTAAATTATACAAATTGGCATACTTTTTATTTTAAATAACGAAAAAACAAATAAATTTCTTATATATTAATAAAAATACAAACAAAATGTCGAAATAAAAATTATTTGATGCCATAGGAAACATGTGTAATACATGTAATGTCAAGTGAGTGTGTTATTTACGATAAGCCTCCTTGACATTTAATCTTATAGATTGGTACTAGTTTTTTGGTGAACCTGATACTCAAGAAAACCGAATTGCGTAAAAGAAGCATTCTTATAACTCCAAAAATTACAATCATACCAACTAACAATTTACTGCGTCAGATTAAGCATCTCATTTCCAATTAAAATATATATCTGAATTGAGATTTGAATGAAATTTAGGGTCATGAAAAATCGATGAGTGCGGAAAATAGGATTACAAATGTCGCAGCTTCTAATTATCCGTCAGACTTCATTATTTATGCAAAATGTATGTTTTTTATTGGCTTTTACATTCACTCCTTGAATAAAAAAAAGTCTGCATACCTTTTATTAGAACAAATATTTCAAGAGTCTAAAAAGAATAGTTCCGGATTTCCGGATAATCGAAATTACTGATATTCAACAGGCTTCTTTTCATTATTAAATACTAAGTACACACCAAATTTCAAGTCTCTATCTCGATTTGTACGAGAGATAGACCATTTATAGACACACAGAGTGGCATTTTCTTTTCTTCCAAAAATAAGCTTTTCGGAATCTCCAGTGTCTAAAACGTGTAAATCCTTCAAATTTCTTTTCGATTTTAAAAATAACTGCAAGATTTACCCTGTACTACCTATGATGGGTAAGTAATAATCTACACACTACGATTCGTACAAAACGATTAGTATCTTTACACATTTGGCATTGACTAGAGAACTTTTACAAAGCAATATAAATAGCAAGAGAATTATCGAAAACTAGGTTGCTATATTCAATTAGACACTCCACAATTAAATATTTATCGGCATTTAATTCATACTAGCCGCCCTCAAATTTATTCTATACACTGTATTATATTACTTTAATTCATAATTTACTTGCTCAATTCTTTGCCAAATAAGAAGCTGCTAGAGAAATAATTCTCCTAGAGAAATAAAGAACTTGGTATTTGTATGCTAGTCCGTCTGCAGGTGATAAATCGACAAGCATTGTTCTAGTATAATTTTTTTCGTATTACATTAATTTCAGAATTCTTTGCCAAATCAGAAAATTCTGCTACAGAAATCAAGAACTCTGTATTATGCTAGTCGGTCCGCACGCGGTAAATCGCAGTACATTGTTCCAGTGGCTTTTTTTCAAATTTCACTAATTTAATTTAAAATATAATTATATACTCCTTTCAATTCTTACATTTATAATATATATTTTTAATTTTAAACCAAAGCGTTTAAAATTCACGACATTTGTTTTTTTTTAAGTAAAAAAAAGAAAAAAAAAAAAAAAAAGAAGAGGAAGAATGTTTTGAAGTTCCATAATTGCAGCAAAAGAGATTGTAGCGAAAAAGCGAAGCTTAAATAAACTCGATTTACCTCAGCCTAAATCCTGCCAAAGGACTTTTACAAAATAACCAATGAGATGCATTTCATTCGGGCATTGCCATAAACAATTAACAAATAATAGCGATTTCTGTGCCGCGTACGATAGCGTAATACATATACAAATGCTGTGTATGATTAAATGATTAGAAAATTAGAAAATTCTGTTATACCATTCTTCAATATGCATTTTAACGATTCACATCGACATGCAAGAATATTTATTAGTTCTTTAATAAGATAGATCAAAAAGGCAAACTCTGCTTAAATTTCATACTATCATCATTTATTATCATTATCAAAATTTCATATTATTAACAGCTATTCTATTTAACCAATCACTTGCGCTGATACAAAATACTCATCAGCATATTTCAGTCAAAGTTAGTGATTGGTCTGTCCAGCATTAGACCATACATGACATGCGTACAAGTAGATGTAACAAAATTCTCTTCAAGTAGTAGCTAGTTAATTGTAATAAGGTCTAATAGGACAGCAATTCTTAACTATCATCGAATTGAACAATATTTTATTCCCTCCAATAAAGCGAGAGATTTATTACTATAAATAGATAATCGTAAATCGCAGTCTCTCATGCAGTAATTTAAAGTAGAGAAAGATAACTTCACTGGAAATTTGTTTGAATCATCAAAAATTATCTTTGGTTTAATGGTAATATGTGACAGAAATAGCACCTAAAATAGCTTTAATATTCTGTTTCTATCATCATGCTCGCAGCAATCAAGTTAATTATTTCTGTAATGTTATTCGATATTTTGTATCAGTCCACACTTCTGTTTAACAATATTTGCGCAATCGTTTTTGCTAATTACTTCTATCAGTTCAATGAGAACTAATTTCCAATAAGCATTTAAAGGTTTTGATGATGTCAGTTATAAACATTATTGCGCAAAGAAAATTATGAATTTTTGAATTACTGAGAAGTGTATTTAACATTGAAATAAACTTATGTGGTACGATAAAATAAACAAATCGGCACTGCACGTCAAACGTATCAAATAAGATGTGTTTGTAGTGTAGCGAAGTTTAAAAAGTATTCTGATCTTGCTATAATAATATAAAATACTTCGCATTCAGGCTAAATAACCGAAATCTTTTGTATGTTCCTGTAAATATTATCTGCTTTTATTATACAGGAGTCAATTCGTAGAAAACCGCAGCAACGTATATCAATTTCTTAAAATGTGAAATAATTTAATATAATTAAACTGTGCCCCAAACAATGTTTCCTCTTATACCATTATGTAATAGGATACTTTTCTGTGACCCTGTAAATTAATACTAAGAAATATTCATTGCCCCACGGATTGTACAGAATGTACATTTAAATATATACTTTATAGGTGCATATCAATTTTATTATGTTAGAAAGAGTGTAACACCATTAAAATGCACTTGAAACTATTTTTTCCAATTGGCCGTAATGTAACGGAATACTTTTGATTGCCCCTGTAACTGAACTACACTTCCGATATTCATAAAATTTGGAATGACTAGTCAAAATTATTTAACAATTACATATTTTAAATTTCAAATGACTAGGTTGGGTAGTTTTCGTGTTGTTATAAGCGGATAGATGGACAGACGGACTGACTGAACGACGACTATAGGGACTATGCATTTGTATAATTACAAACTCACTTAAAAAAACTTCTTAAGGTGTATTCGAAACATGAAACTTGCTGAGGGGATTTTTGAAGAGATGCATAAGGTGCCGTGTGATGTCATTTTACGCTCAATTCATTAGAATAATTTGATTTATAAACAATTATCATCTCAGTATTGTCCTGTTTTTCGGTCACAGATCTCCCGCTTCGGAAAAATCAGTTCTAAATGCCGTTTTTGATGGGTTTTTTTTCAATATTTTCTGCTTTTATCAAAGAATCGACAATCACGGCACCTATTGTACTTTCTAAATAAGACAATTTGCCCGTTTGATGCATATTAGACCATTTAAAAATAAATCGGAAAATAAGCAGTTTGAATCGCAATACATCCTTAAAAACATCATAAAATTACAGAAATGTGCAAGATCAATCAAAAGAACTCAGACTTCCTTTATTAAGAGCAAAGTACAGGGGCTTCTACATTGAAAGAAGTAAAGGCCTACCTTGCTTCTACTTTGTTGCTCTTACCTCTGTTTTGCTTCTGCTTCAAAGTAAATGGAACATATTACTTGTGTCCAATGAAGAAATCGTAAGTTTTTTGTAAAACCTTGTGTATTTCTGTAATTTTATGGTATTTTTAAGAAGTTCTGATGTTATCACCTACAAATAATGAGAAGTTTGGATTATGACAAATTCAAAAACTTCGTACACTATAATAAAAGATGTTTCTTAAACTTGTTTTTTTTTTATATCTTTCTTAAGGTTTATTAAAATGGTATAACTTTTTCTGACTTACTCACGGTTAAGAAAAGTGTTCTTTTATCATTAGAAGATTATGAAAGATTATGAAACTAATAGATTTCTCATATTTAAGAGTCATTTCTGAAAAAAAGTTTCTTTTGCTGCTAGACATTTTCAAAACATTTCCAAATATTTTTTACACATTATCAATCAGACTTCGCTACCAAAAACAGTGCTTTCTCCCCTCCTATAAAATCTTAAGTAAATACTTTTAGTCATATAATATGTAACCAAATTTATACTTGTAATAGTAATAGAATAATGCTAATTTTAATCACTTAACTGATTTTCCCGTACTACGTTCGGGCAAGAAAAGTTTGCTTGACACATCACTTAAATCTTTATGACATCATTAAATTTTTTAAATACAATTTCCTACTAATTGATGGTAGAAATGTTTAGACTAAATATAATGAATATTTTAGCTTAAAAAATGTGGTGTTTATCCCATATTCTCAATTTATTGTATGCAAAATAAAGAATAAATGAATTGGTTAATGCTAATATACATACTATTGATTCAATGTTTATGTTAATACTAATAATAAATGTTTGTAAAACGGAAAAATGTTTATTTTAGAATGTATAGCAACCGAAAAACCGATCTTTTGGTTTGAGAAAACTAATCATCGCATTATAAAAATTACTCCGGAGTGTTTCGAAAAATTACGGTGAGAAATTATCATCTAAATCAGTCACACACAACCTTTTTTTTACGCGGGCTGCAAACCTAAGTTTCCCATTTTAGCCGGGCTGCAAACAGCAGTTGGGTCATTACGTTACATTTAGAAAAATTCACTGCTGTAATTTTAGTAATATAACACTAAAAAGTATTCAAATGTAAAATTAACATGATTTTTCAATGAAACCTACCTAAGGATCAATTTAGATGAAAATTACCTAAAAAATTACCAAAAAAAAATATATGTGGCACTCGGGGACTGCCGCGGTAAAGCTATTGCATAGTATTTTTTATAAACTTATGCAATCATAATTATTTATTTATTTTTTATTTGTGCAGTTTTTTTTTGTCTTTGGTATTAATTCAAGTTACACTTTTTGAGCGTGATGACCGATAACAAACATATTTTTTCTTTTATTGAATAAATGAGAAGTTAATATCGTTTAAAATATTTTTATCATCTTAAAATACATGTAGGTTAATCAGGAATTTTTATCATTGAAACTATACGTTTATGGTAGCTGAAATAAAAAACATAAGTTTAAGACTTGATATTCTCAAAATATCTGAAAAATACCGCGTCAATGTCTGACGAAGTCTACCGAACGATACCGTGCCGAAGTCTGCCAAACTGAAGCCAAACTAGATTCTTTCGCCGCGCTCAAAGCCCGCGATAAAAGTTGTGCAATACCTTAATAAATTACCAAACAAAATTTGGCCGCGCTACGAAAATTAGATCGCGAGTTATAAGCATTTTAAATTTTCTGAACCTCACCGTGGGGGTCTCCTGTCACCAAAAATTAACACTCTCTCATAATAAATTACCAAACAAAATTTGGCCGCGATACGAAAATTAGATTGCGAGTTATAAGCATTTTAAAATTTTCGACCCTCACCGTGGGGGTGGGGTCTTCTGTCACTAAAAATTAAAACTGTCTCATAATAAATTACAAAACAAAATATGGCCGCGCTATGAAAATTAGATCGCGAGTTATGAGCATTTTAAATTTTTCGACCCTCACCGTGGGGGGTCTCCTGTCACCAAAAATTAACACTGTCTCATAATAAATTACCAAACAAAATTCGGCCGCGCTACGAAAATTAGAACGCGAGTTATAAGCATTTTAAATTTTTCGACCCTCACCATGGGGGGGGGGGTCTCCTGTCACCAAAAATTAACACTGTCTCATAATAAATTACCAAACAAAATTTGGCCGCGCTACGAAAATTAGATCGCGAGTTATAAGCATTTTAAATTTTTCGACCCTCACCATGGGGGGGGGGTCTCCTGTCACCAAAAGTTAACACTGTTTCATAATAAATCACCAAACAAAATTTGGCCACGCTACGAAAATTAGATCGCGATTTATAAGCATTTTAAATTTTTCGACCCTCAACGTGGAGGTCACCTGTCACCAAAAGTAACACTGTCTCATAATAAATTACCAAAGAAAATTCGGCCGCGCTACGAAAATTAGAACGCGAGTTATAAGCATTTTAACTTTTTTGACCCTCACCGTGTGGGTCTCCTGTCACCAAAAATTAACACTGTCTCATGATAAATTACCAAACAAAATTTGGCCGCGCTACGAAAATTAGATCGCGTGTTATAAGCATTTTAAATTTTCTGAACCTCATCGTGGGGGTCTCCTGTCACCAAAAATTAACACTCTCTCATAATAAATTACCAAACAAAATTTGGCCACGCTACGAAAATTAGATCGCGATTTATAAGCATTTTAAATTTTTCGACCCTCAACGTGGAGGTCACCTGTCACCAAAAGTAACACTGTCTCATAATAAATTACCAAACAAAATTTGGCCGCGCAACGAAAATTAGATCGTGAGTTATAAGCACTTTAAATTTTTCGACCGTCACCATGGGAGATCTCCTCTCACCAAAAATTAACTCTGTCTCATAATAAAATACCAAACAAAATTTGGCCGCGCTACGAAAATTAGATCGCGAGTTATAAGCATTTTAAATTTTTCGACCCTTTCTATGGGAGGGTCTCTTGTCACCAACAATTAACACTGTTTCATAATAAATTGCCAAACAAAATTTGGCCGCGCCACGAAAATTAGATCGCGAGTTATAAGCATTTTAAATTTTTCGACCCTCATCGTGGGGAGGTCTTCTGTCACCAAAAATTAACACTGTCTCATAATAAATTACCAAACAAAATTCGGCCGCGCTACGAAAATTAGACCGCGAGTTATAAGCATTTTAACTTTTTTGACCCTCACCGTGTGGGTCTCCTGTCACCAAAAATTAACACTGTCTCATGATAAATTACCAAAAAAAAAAAAAAAAAAATGGCCGCGCTACGAAAATTAGATCGCGAGTTATAAGCATTTTAAATTTTCTGAACCTCATCGTGGGGGTCTCCTGTCACCAAAAATTAACACTCTCTCATAATAAATTACCAAACAAAATTTGGCCGCGATACGAAAATTAGATTGCGAGTTATAAGCATTTTAAAATTTTCGACCCTCACCGTGGGGGTGGGGTCTTCTGTCACTAAAAATTAAAACTGTCTCATAATAAATTACAAAACAAAATATGGCCGCGCTATGAAAATTAGATCGCGAGTTATGAGCATTTTAAATTTTTCGACCCTCACCATGGGGGGGGGGTCTCCTGTCACCAAAAATTAACACTCTCTCATAATAAATTACCAAACAAAATTTGGCCGCGATACGAAAAGTAGATCGCCAGTTATAAGCATTTTAAATTTTTCGACCCTCACCGTGGGGGGTCTCCTGTCACCAAAAATTAACACTGTCTCATAATAAATTACCAAACAAAATTTGGCCGCGCTACGAAAATTAGAACGCGAGTTATAAGCATTTTAAATTTTTCTACCCTCACCATGGGGGGGGGGGTCTCCTGTCACCAAAAATTAACACTGTCTCATAATAAATTACCAAACAAAATTTGGCCGCGCTACGAAAATTAGATCGCGAGTTATAAGCATTTTAAATTTTTCGACCCTCACCATGGGGGGGGGGGTCTCCTGTCACCAAAAGTTAACACTGTTTCATAATAAATCACCAAACAAAATTTGGCCACGCTACGAAAATTAGATCGCGAGTTATAAGCATTTTAAATTTTTCGACCCTCAACGTGGAGGTCACCTGTCACCAAAAGTAACACTGTCTCATAATAAATTACCAAACAAAATTTGGCCGCGCTACGAAAATTAGATCGCGAGTTATAAGCATTTTAAATTTTTCGACCCTTTCTATGGGAGGGTCTCTTGTCACCAACAATTAACACTGTTTCATAATAAATTGCCAAACAAAATTTGGCCGCGCCACGAAAATTAGATCGCGAGTTATAAGCATTTTAAATTTTTCGACCCTCATCGTGGGGAGGTCTTCTGTCACCAAAAATTAACACTGTCTCATAATAAATTACCAAACAAAATTCGGCCGCGCTACGAAAATTAGACCGCGAGTTATAAGCATTTTAACTTTTTTGACCCTCACCGTGTGGGTCTCCTGTCACCAAAAATTAACACTGTCTCATGATAAATTACCAAAAAGAAAAAAAAAAAATGGCCGCGCTACGAAAATTAGATCGCGAGTTATAAGCATTTTAAATTTTTGGATTCTCACCATTGGGCGGGTCTCCAATCACCAAAAGCTACATTATCCTACCTTGTTTTACCTTAAGAAGATTCTTTTCTATACACATTCTATCAGGAATTTTTATTTTTGAAACTATAGATTTATAGTAACTGAAATAAGAAATATAAGTTTGAGACTTGATAACCTCTAAATATCTGAAAAATACCGTGTCAATGTCTGCCGAAGTCTACCGAAGGATACCATGCCGTAGTCTGCCGAGCTGAAACGACGTTGGCCGAGTGTTAGGTTTTTTTCGTTACGGATGTGTTAGGATTTTTCTCGTTACGGAATTTTTGGATTCGGTCGCCGCGTTCAAAGCCCAGCGATAAAAGCTATGCAATAGCTTAAATATTACAATAAAAATTACACTTTATATGATAACTTACATTCCTTTTTCAATTATGGTAGTTACCATAGTAAATGTAAATACCAAAATTTAAGAAATAACATTAAAATTAGGTAATTTTTATCTAAATTGGGCTTTGACTAAACCTAATTAGCAAATTATGTCAAATTTGCTTTTTGAATATTTTGCGTGTGTGTGTTATATTACTAAAATTGCTGAAAATAGCCCTAAAAGTAAAGTAAGTTACCATGGAATGACCCAGTTTCCTACTTTTAGTGGGCCTAAACACACTTTTAAAAAGTAAGAAACAAAAATAGTAATTAAAAAAAAATAGTGTACCAAGTTAATATTATCACCAAGTTTGATGCGGAAGAAAAATCATCAAAAACTTAACTACCATTCTTTCCAAATAATGAACTTCTTAGAATTGCAAAAACTGTAGAAATATGCCGATTGAAATTGATACTGTAAAATTTTTTCGGTGGCAATTTTTTTCTGTGACAAAAATTCAATACTGAAAAATAGTTACTAGTTATAAAAAATATGAAATCTAATATTATAACAATGCTGAATTCTCTGGGAGATTTTCTTTAATAAATCTATGTTTTTCTCAATGAAAAAAAAAATATAGAAATATATAGTACAAATTTAATTTGACAAGACGTTTGATTATTGTTGAAAATCAAAAAAATGTGTACTTCACTGTAGGATAAATAGGATTACAAGCAAAAAATACATTTGACTAAGGAAATGGTTTTTAACCCAATTTTCAGTTAAAATCTGCCTTGTATATAATTACATGCCATGAAAAAACAACGCTGAAAATCATAAATACTTTTTATGCGCAACTCTACTAATTGTATGAATATGGATTAATGATTATGTTCCACGGTCGCACATAAAACGCCGCCGGCACACATGCGGCCCGCGGGTTGCAAGTTGAGTATGGCTGATATAAATCATTATCAACTAACAATATTAAAGGAAAATACTTTTAATGATTATCTAGAAATACATTTAAAAGTTTTAGAGTTCACATCGCACTTTTTCTTTTTTTTAACAGACTACAAATACAAATGCTCTCCATAAGACTCTAAATTTCTGCCGAGTGCGCGGTAAAATCTGATACTTCGTACAGATTCTTTCTTTGCTTGCGACACGTTTTTCCTCTTTGAGACTATTGATTATTTTCAGATGCCGTTCTGTTAGAGAGCAAGTAACAGCAAAAAATGAGATGAATCATAAAAGGCAATATATTTTCGAGGTTTAAAGAAGCATTTATATATATATATATATAGAGAGAGAGAGAGAGACCTATCATACAATTTCTAAGTGTATAAGGTAAATATATTAATTATGTATTTTTGAATCATAAATCGTTTATATTAAGATATTGAGTTTAGCTTAGCATAGTCAAATTAAATGATTTTGTTTTAAATCTTAATACGGTAAACTATGATCTATAGTTTATTTTTTCTGTTATCAAATTACTCCTTTTTAAATTAATTAATTTATTTACTATTATTATGTTGACGATAATTATTTTTATTTTTCCCTTTTCATTTTGCTATCTAATTTTGTAGTGTTGATGTGCCTTGTTTTTTATGTTTTTTCTTCATTTGGTTTTGGTTTTATGTCTGTTGGTAGTCCCAAATTCGTATTGTTTTGCTTTTTTATAGCAAATACGAAGATGAAACCACATGCTTCATTTGTAGTTCCAAAGTATTTGGGACCTGGAGATTCTGCTTTGGTTCAACAAATTCCATTTGTTTTCATTTTAATTATTTATTTTTTCCCTCCATGTTCAAAGTGCTAAAAGTTATTAAATTCAATGGCTCATATATTGCAATACACTTAATGGTTATTTATATGTATATATATAATGTTTCTTATATTGTTCACTGATGTTCCGAAACGTTTCTAAGTAGATTAAACACTATATTTATGAGCTTTCTCAAACTAAAATACAGTAAAACCTCTAAATAACGGAACCTCTGGGGCACGAATATAGTCCACTTTTCGAAGGTCTCCTTTTTGGGAAAACCTCAGAGAATTAAAAATTTTCAATAAATGTTTAGTGTTTCATTAATTGACTTTTATATGTCCTAAAACTTCTGTTATATGATTAATGAAAAATTTAAATTATTACGATAAAAATCGAAGTTATCTTACGCGAATTTAAAACGAAAGAGAAAATGATGTATATGTTATGGAATTCTGCAGATGAAGAAATTTGTACATCCGAAATCTTTCAAGAAGAGAAGTTCTCTTTTCCAGACGTGAGCAGTGTTGAATTCAGACATTTTCTTCGGGACGGATTTCTTTGGGTCCGGGATTAACATTACAAAATCCCGGAGGGAGGGGGATTGCACTTATTGGCGATTAAGGCGCAACACTAGGCACAGAAAAAGACCCGGATGATAATGTAAAGTCTATGGGGGCGTTCTTGTCAAATATTTCGCCCAAACTTTAATATTTTGACATAATTTTTTTGCACAAGATAGCTGAGGACGATCCACAACCGGCCTAGTTTTTACTTTTTCAATTTTGGTTTCAGATTTTTTAAAAATTACTTTAACATTCGAAACCGGTTCTGAAATTGAAACTATCGCAATATAAAAAATATATAAGCAAAATTGAAAAAGCAAAAACTAGGCAGGTTGTGGATCGTCCTTAACTATCTTGTGCAAAAAAAAAAAAAAAAAAAAAATCATGTCAAAATATAAAAATTTGAACACGATATTTGAAAAGAACGCTTCCATATACTTTACATTATCATCCGGGTATTTTTCTGTGCGTAGTGTGGGGCCTTAAAAGCCTGCAGTCTCAAATCTTCCAGGGGAAGGGAGAGTCTTTTCAATGCTCTGGGGAATGTCTCTCTCTTTAGCTACCCCCTGAATTCAAGACTGGAGTGTTAAGGGGGATTTTCCCCAGCCCACCATCTACATTTATCTGTGATTACAAAATTTGTACACATTGCCTTGATAAATTTAGACACTTTTTACTGTTGTTTTCTTGTTAAAAAATTATTTTTGTGCTATATCGACAAAATTACTGTCCGCTATTAGAAATGTCCGTTATTCAGAGGTTAAACATACAAAAGTTTAGGTTTTCGAATGGGAATTGGGAAACATTCCATTAAGTCGAGGTGTCCACTATTCGGGAGTGTCCGTTATGGAGGTTTTACTGCATAGGTACTCCGTCCGATTTTATCCGTCTTTTTGAGCACGTCGTCCAAAACAGTGAACTGTTTCCAGCTACCACCAGTATGGGTGAATCTGGCAGATTTTTTATTTAGAAATATTAAATTCATACCAGAAAATTTCGAATAGCAATCTTATTAAATTTATTTATGGTTTGTCTGTTATTTTATTTTAAAAAATAGCTATTAAAATTTACTAGTGAGAATTCGGAATGCCTAAATAAAAAATCAGCCTGATGCAGTAACACTGGAAACCATGTACGCAGCGAACGCTCTCGTCGTTACATACCTACTTTCAACTTTTACGCATTATACGTAGGCGTACTCAAAGGGTAATGCAATAACAATAAATATGAAATATACATGTGAAATAAACAAAGAAAATGTAAATATTTTCATCTTCAACAAACATGATTTGCAGACAAACTTGATAAATTAACCGCACTAACATTATTATTGTTATGTTTTCGTGGTTCTTTTAAGATTGATTCCCCAAAGGTTAAAAAAAATGCGTTTATTTGCAATAAACAACTCGACGGAAATACAGGTATCTTCAAAATAACTAAGGAAATTCGGTAACAATCTCTTCCAGTGGAAACAAAACACACATATCTTCAGTAAAACCCAAAAATTCAGTAATTCATAAAATAAAATCTGATGTTCTTCCAATGAAATCAAAGCACAGCAAATTTCCTCTCAAAACTATTAAGCCCAATACAGCATATACAATGCCTAATCGCAGAGACTCAAGTCTCAACACACAAAGACTTCACAGATCGTCACTGCTTTATGGCTGGAAGAAAATTGAACTGGTGATCCAAAGATAGCCTCCTATTTATAGATTTCGATGGGAAAGTTTTTGATACTTCTCGTAGCTTCGCGGAAGAGTTCACTTTACAGGTATTAGGGTGGTAACTTCCAAAGCCGCCAAAATGTCACCAACTTGGCGACATATTTGGTGAAGAAAATGAGTCGCCAAAACCATAGCCAATTTGGCTATAAACAGATTTCTTGGCGATATTCCGATTGACATAATGTTAAACACGAGAACTTGTAAGATTACTTTCCCGCAAAGTATCCGAGGTCCTACAATGGATGTTCAAAGTATTTGGCATAAATTACACTTTAATTTTACCATAATAAAATGGAAATATTTACAAATATACAAAATTCGTAACATTACCATTTTTTTACTCTCTTATACATAGATTAATTCAATTACCCAGCTGAAAATATTTAATTTAAGAATAAAAAGTATGCAAAAGAAAAGAAATTTCCAATCGATAAAACTAATACCCCATAAACATTACTCAGAAACGTTTCCGAAAATCAATTGCTGCAAACGAGACTTTGTTCTTATAGATTACAAGTAGGCAGGATAAATTAACAATTGAATATGAACATTAATATTAATTTGTTATTCTTGCATGATTGAATTCAATTACGAATCTGTAAATACTTAATTGAGAATGAAAATGATTTTAAAAATCGAAATTCCCATTTGGGGAAACTGATTAATATACTATAAACGTTACTCAGAAACATTTCCAAAAATCAATGGACGCAAAAGAAACTTAGCCTTTGTAAATCCTAATATAAATCCAGAAAATATATAGGATTCTTTCTTGAGATTTTATGTTTAAAACTTCTAAAGATAAAGGATATTTTTTGGAATCATGGGTAATTACAAAGCGTTTATTGTGCATTTTCGTTCGTAAGTACATTATATTTCCGTAGATTAAGAAATATTTGTGACTATTTTAGCAATTTATGTATACGTTTGCTCTATAATTGACTCATTAATTTTAACATTCAATAACTTGCAAATGTTCAGTACAGACACAAAAATTCCTTCAAGAGAGTAATTAATGATACCAGGAGTTTTTCTAGTATGATTCATGGTTTTAATTTCTAATATGAGGGACTGATAAGTATTAAATACTGAATCGCCGCTGACATACCGGAATGACAGCAATAATGGAAAAAACGGAGGTCAAAAATAAGCAGTATAGATCGTCGTTTTGAAGACAGTCGTTATAGTTTGGATATTGTAATGTCTGATTCGGATTTTTAAAAAAAACACCACGCACAATTATAAAGACTAAGTTGAGAATCGGGAACATAACAACAAAATTTACTCGACGAATATAACTTAGGGGGAACTGGGGCACATTGATACACCCCCTGTACAGCACACATGGTCATTACAAGAAGTTTCACAACAGCTCCAAGAGGTGATACTAGTGAAATTAACTACATGCAGAAAGTTTTGCAATGATTCAATAATTTGATGAAATGGGATGGGTGATTAATTGTTTTTGTAGGTCAAAAGTAAATTTGAATTGTATAATTGAAATGGTATTATACAACTGTTCCAGTATTTTCAACCGAAAAGAATACCCTTTCTGACAAGTAAAGCTACTCTTTATCAGTTCCTTATTCTTTATTGTTAGATAAATTATGAAGTGTTGGATTTACGACTCATTTTATTGAAAATGGCTGTAAGGGGCACATTGATACAGTTTTTGTCGGGGCACATTGATACAACCTAAATCCTTTTCTAGTTCATTTTTCCATTACCTTTTATTTTTTTTTTTTACCATACACTCCTTAATTCAACTATTTTCATCAAAAATTTCTACTATTAGTTTTTATTGAAGTGAAATAGCTCTAATTTCTTCTTATTAGAACATTTTATATTATTTTTGTAAACAGAATACGTACAAAAATACACAATATCTAGTGTTAGAAGAATTAACAAAAGAAATGGACGGCAGCCTGGCAAAGCTCAAATTTATATCGATTCTCCAGAGAAAAAAGTATTATCGACATGAGAAATGTTAATTAAGAGAAACAAGCTGCAGAACAGTACAGGATAATTATATTATAAACATAATTTTTAATATAATTATCCTTTATTTTCTGTTTGTAAACCGATTTATAAACAGAAAACCTGGTAATTCTTTGACCTTTCCTAAGAAAGAAGATAATTCTGGGGTTAAAGTGCCAGATATGACAAAGTTAAAGCCCCAGCCAACAAACAGACAAGGAACAGCCAGAACATCAGGTCATTATACATTTCATTTTGATTGCTTTAATATCGCTTACAATTAAATTGTGTGCAATTTTAATGTCTATAAATATATATAAAATGGTTTGCTAACTATTTTTCTATGAAAAATATGCATTGGTGTTATTTTGTCTCCATTTTTCCCAGACGTGTCAAAGTATATCAATCAGCCCCGGGGATGGGGCACATTGATACAAATTACTTTTTTTGATTTTTTTAAAATTACATGCATGCATAGTATATAAAACAAAGATTGTACATTTTTATAACACACTACACAGGTTTTGCTGACACCACATAGAAAAATATTTTGAAATTTCTGCTTTCTAGACAACAAAAATATTTATTGAAAAAAGCTCTATCAATGTCCCCCATTTCCCACTACTCCATACGTTTAAACCTCCTTCGTCTACACCATAGGTTCCCAACGGGGGCGGTACCGCCCCCCAGTGGGCGCTGGAGCCTTCCAGGGGGGCGGTAGCGGGTCTAGAGAGAAATGGGGGGCGTTTGGACAGTCGAGGGGGGGCGGTCATGGCATACCCACTTATTTAGGAACTAATATGTAATGAAAATATTTAATCCCCTCTTCATTGCCCAGTCCGAGACAAAAACCTTAACTGCAATGGAAATCTATACAGACGAACCTAAATCTGAGGAGGGGGGGAGAGATTTAATTTATTTTACTAATGTCAAAAAATAGCCGTGGATTTCGAAGAAGGGCTATGACTCGAATTAAAAATCATTATGAATTCAAAAATTGTGGAGAAAAAATTCGCGATAATTGGCTGACTATAAGTTTTAAACATTATTATTTTTTCATTAACCTGTATTTCGAAAAATTCTGAAGTATGACGACACATGCCTGGACAAAGATTTTTAAACAAACCCGTGATTTGCATCAGTTCAAGGAATTTGTATATAGTTATATATAGTTGTGTATCGACTTAGTGAAAGGTGATAAAAAAATCGTTATAACTATAAATTTGTTCAAAAGTAAATTTATTTAAACTTATATAGGGAAAATTTTTATACCGTAATTTCCGGCGTATAATCCGTGGATCAAACAATTTTTTTCTACCCAGAAAAGTTTAAAAATAAAATGTAATTTCATAGATCGCGGTAAATATTTGGCTTAAATTACTAAATAAAATTTATGGGTCGAAAAGGAATTGTTTAACCCGTGAATTATGTGCCGGAAATTATTGTAATATAAAATATCTTAATCGAAGAAGAAATTCCAGCAGTACAGTGTTGAGTATTTGAAATATGGATCTAGGCACTCTCCTATAAATTTTTACCTATGTGCTTAATTTGCCAAAAAGTTTTTTCTCCAATGAAGCCTTCTAGGCTACAAGAGCATTTGAATAAATGCGCGCTGATAGAAAAGACAAAAATATATCCTATATTTACTTTCTTCTATCTTTACACGAAGAAAGTGTTGGATTCGTGAAAACTTTCGAGTTCCGGATTTTGATGGATTTACACGTTTTAGGGGTCAGAGATTCCAAAAACATGTTTTTACAAAATGTCTGTCAGTGAGTCTGTCTGTTAGCTAATTTATTTGTATGTGACATAAATTGTTTAGGCGCTCTATCTCAACAACCAATGCACGGAATTTATATAAAAAAGCTATATTCAGGTATTCTCTATTATAAATTGATGCTGATTAGTTTTTGGTGTAAATAACTCTACAGGTGACGCTACTATGCTGTTCTTTTTTTTTTTTTTTTTTTTTTTTTTTTTTTTTTTTTTTTTTTGACGATTTTTATAACGGCTTTATCGCAAGAATTACTGGACAGATTTTCTCCAAACTTCTGATTTGATTATTCCTTAGCATAAATAGATGCTGTTTACATTTTATTGAAAATCTCTCTACAGGTGGTGCTGCTATGCTGTCTTTTATTCAACAGCTGTATCTCAAGAATTAATGCACGAATTTTCATCAAACTTCGTATTCAGTTTTACCTTGATAAATATTATTGCTGATTATGTTTTGGTGCAAATCGCATGACAGGTGGTGCTTTTACTCTGCATTTTCTCGATAGTCGCAGTAGTCCTGTTTCAAGAACTAATATACGGAATTTAATACCATTAGAGTCCTTGCGATGGACATAGATATCCATTTAATTTTGATACTGTGATAGCGAATTCTGAAATATTAACATGTATGAGATAGAAGAAAGTTTTGGGATTTCCACATTTGATCAGTTCAAAGACTGGAAAAGAAAAATTTAAAGCAGTCAGCTACATCAATCCTTTTTAAGTCATCTTCTAAACAAGAAGGTGACTGATAACGAGCCTCATATATCATTATAATTTTAATAACAAAAGTATTAAAATTGCACACATTCGGCGAGAAATTTTTCTTGCTTGTAGTCAGAGAAATAATAAAAACTGTTCTTCATCATAAGAAACCCTCTGATATCAACAAAAAAATCCAGAGTAATAATTCGGTTCAAAGAGTAATAGATGGCTAAAAGCATTGAAATATCATTATGCTGTTACTTAAACACCTGCAAATTTTCCATTCAACTCCCTGGATCAGCGTTATACCAAATAACAAAAACCCATAAAAGAAAATAAAAATCAAGAGTTATTATTTGCTAAAAATTTGGATACTGATACAAAGAGAGAATCGATATTTAATATCACGAAGTTAGTCCAAGAGAAATAAATTCTTTATCATAAGTTTGTCTTTTGCTAGTGATGTTGCTCGACCAATGACGGGACATCAGGGAGAGGGGGGTAATTAAAACATCTTAAACAATCAGTACTAAATGTACTCTCTATACATTCCATTACACATCAACAGCAATTGGTTTAAAAAAATTGGAATGAACACTTGTATACGGCGCTTCATTACATTATTAGAGCAGTCACAATGAATAGAAGCAATTCATTGAATGACAGGATGTTTTGCCAACTTTATATTGAAAATCATTTCACAACAAAATAAATCAATTGTTTTAATTTGTAGTGCAGTTGTCACTATCACTTTGTATCAGAATTGCAATTGAATTCAATAGATTGCTGCTGCACACAGAACTTCATTGTCTCTGAAAAGGTGTTTGTCTGAATCATTTTTCGATATATTTGATTTATTATTACACTTAATTAAAAAGAGAGGTGTAAAAATACACTAAAAACTGATTGTATTGAAAAATTACATCGATTATGTGACAGACCTCTTTAGAATCTTTAATTAAATAAATTTAAATAATCTAAATAATAAGGCATACGATGAATTGAATTGAATTAAAACAAAAAACCTCATAGCTGTTTCTGTGGGAAACTTCTTTTGTTCAAACGAAATCTAAATAGAAGAGAATACAGCCAAACTGCAACCTTATTTGCAGTCTGTGAAAACAAGAATATTTACGTACTTACTGTCAACACTTGGACGCTTTTCATGAAGTTTTCTCAGAGCGATTACAAGATACTTATACATGATTTTACCAAGTTGCTTTTTAGATCCTTACGCAAATGCAGCTACAGCAGTATCATCATATTTGGAGAAGGAAATCGTGTAACTCGCAGCAAACGTGAATTATAAGTAAAATTGAGAAATGGGTACCAAGAGTTCTAACTTCAAAAACCCGCAGCTCTCTAATCTGAATTGCGAGGGAGAGTACATAAAATTTTAATTGCTTTCCTTTCATCAGATTTGGCTGAAAGTGGGTTCCGTGTAGTTTCAAATTTGCTGTCAAAGAAAAGGAACATGCATCTTTGAGCATGACAGTTTGTGAATGATGTTAAAGAAATTGAAATCTGATATGAAGAAATTGTTAAAACTCTAATAGCCTCGACTATTTAGTTATTTTTTAAAAATTGTTATTATTTTTGTGTTTATTTTTCAATTTTTATAAAACATTTTTTACTACAACATTTGATGGTCGTTTTAATTAACATATTTTTGATTAATAGTTTGACAGATAGATAAAATATAGATAATATGCAATAATATTTTAACATTTTGTATAATTAACTATTACGGAAGAGGGGGCGTTGGAATTTTTTTTCTTTTGTAAAGGGGGCGGTGGACAAGAAAAGGTTGGGAACCTATGGTCTACACCATGGCTGAGAGATTTCTGCTTTTACTACCATGGACGTCTACAATTGGCAACGCAACAATCGCTGGTATTGAAACTAAAACTAGAAATAAAAAAAGAAAAAAATCCTTCTGACATCTTAAATTATTTTATGCAAGAATTTATTTCTTATTAATAAGTTTATTTGATGCAAGAAATTATATTGTTTTATTGCTTGCACCTTCTTGAATTATAAAATCACTCATTGAATTTCAGAACATTCGGTCTATATGTACCTCAATATCTTATTTTTTCATTTCTTTCTATTACCATCTAAAATTATCAATGAAAAATACTTAAAAAATATATAGAAATACGTGTAAATAAGTTTGAACATTCACATCGCCCTTATTTCCTTCCTTTTTTCAGACTACAAATACAAATGTTCTTTGAGAGACCCTAAATTTCTGCTGAGTGCGCGGTAAAGTATGGAATTTCCTTCAGATTCTTTCTTTGCTTGTGACATGTTTTTGCTTTTTTCCCCTTTGAGACTAATGATTATTTAGAGATGCCACTGTACTAGGCAGCAACAGCGAATAGAAGGAGTTGAAGCGGGAAGAAAGGGAATTATAAAACTAAATGAAAGATGCTGGAGAGAGATATTTCTCCATCTAAGTCACAATTAATTTCATCCAAATTATATTTAAAAGTAGAAGGTATGGGGAAAGCTTTTTTGAACGGAAACTTCGACGAACTTATTTTTCTACAAAAATTTTGAGTGCGCGAGTAGATATTTGTATATTTGAAATTATATAAGGGTATGTTAAAAAGTACTAAAACAAAATTCAACCACTTAACAGTTAAAAAAAAAAACGTAAATTAACTAGTTGTATGTGGCAATCCCAAAATTATCTCACACATGTTAATATTTTCAGAAAAATTAAGCACAACAGGGTCACGGGTTAGGTAATTTATACCAAAATCTAATCTGCAATTACTAATTCTAACGGAATCTGAAGTTCTAGAAAAACTCCTGGAGACCAGGAGACCCTAAATTTCTGCGGAGTGCGCGGTAAAATATGAAACTTCGTGGAGATTCTTTCTTTGCTTGCGACACGTTTTTTACCTCCCTTTGAGACTATTGATCACTTGGAGATGCCGCTGTGCTAGGCAGCAACAGCCAATAGAACGAGATGAAGCGGGAAGAAAGGGAATTATAAAACTAAGTGAAAGATGCTGGAGAGAGATATTTCTCCACCTAATTCACAACTCATTTCTTCTAAATTATATTTAGTAATTTCTCTTCGATATGCACTGCAAACTCTTCCAAAAATACTTTTCTAGCCTATTTTATACACTGTAAAATGAACAAGTTGGAAATTGCACGTGAAGCGTAGCAAATGAGGTGCATTCGTACGATAACGAAGTTTTAAAAATGTCACTCTCATATATCAATCTCATAAAATTGTAAATAGTTTATTACAATTAAAATGCACACCAAACATACCATTATGTAATGGAATACTTTTGTGTGGCCTTATAAATCAATAACAAATGCTCTTTGCACCAGAGATTATGCAAAATGTATATTATATTATGTAGTTTATAGATGCCTATAAATTTTATTATGTTCGAATGAGTGTAACACCATTAAAATGCATTTGAAACATTTCCCCCATTGACCGTAATGTAACGGAATATTTTTGATAGTCCCTGTAATTGATCTATGTATCCGATTTTCATAAAATTTGAAATGGCTCGACAAAATTATGTAATAATTATGTATTTTAAATTTCAAACGATTAAAATGCATTTGAAACTTTTATCCCATTTCCCGTAATGTATCGGAATCCTTTTGATCGTCCCTATAATTGAACTAAGCATCCGATTTTCATAAAATTTGAAATGACTCGACAAAATTATCTAATAATTATATATCTTAAGTTTCAAACGATTCGGTTGGGTAGTTTTTGAGTTGTTATATACGGACGGACGGACAGACAGGCGGACAGACAGATGGACAGACAGACGGACGGACTGAACGACAACAATATTTGCTACGTATTTACATAATTACGAACGCACCTAAAAACAGATGTTCTTAACCCCTTAACTGGTTAATTATTTTCCGTTCAATAAATTGAAAATAGCAAACTCACACCACATTTATTTAAGTAAAATATTTGTAAAATTTAGTCAAAACATTTTCGCCTTTCACTAGTATGAAAATTTTCTTAAAAATAATAGTGGTGTCAAAAAGCTTTCAATGATGAAGTAAGCAAATTCGTCTTGCCCGAACGGCGTTCGGGCAAACCAGTTAAGGGGTTAACTTATGAAAAACTATATAATTATGAACGAAATTCTTACGCTAAACGAATACGCGTATTATAAATACGAGTATACTTTTAAACTCTTGCGAGTTACTTATGATTTCGAGTTGTTTTATATTTCGAAAACACAGAAATCAATATACCGTAATTTCGGGTGTATAAGCCGCAGCTCAAACAATTCTTTTTCGACCCAGAATTTTTTAAGAAACAAATATAACTAGTTAGATCGCCGTAAATATTTGTCTTCAATCACTAAATAAGATTTCTGGGTCCAAAAAGAATTGTTTGATCCGCGGCTTATACACCCGAAATTACGGTATTTGTGAGAAAAATAAGAAAAATCCTATAAAAAATCAAAGATTCCTTTCCTGTCACTGATTTTTGGAAATGTTTCCTAGTAGTTTTTATCTATAAGTTTTCTTAATCCAGGTTCTTCGGATGCTATCTATGTTCAAGTAAACATTTTGATGTTCAACAAACATGTTTTACAGACATGGTAAATTAAAAACATCAATATTAACATTAAAATTAGCAATGTTTTTTATTCTTCTACTTATAAATTCAATTATGCAGTTAAAAATATATTTAATTGTTAAAAAAATATATTTATTTTAGAGCAGGCTCCCAAATGGTTCGCGAACTGGACACCAATATTTTTTAACGGAAAATTTCATATTAGGTTTCTACGACTTTTGTGCTATAACGATCCTCCAAAAGCATTTTCTGCGCAATTTGCGAGAAAAATATAAAACGAAAATCTTTTTAAGAAAATATTGATCTTCAGTTGGCGGACCATTTGGGAGCCCTGTTAGAGTGAATAACATCCAATGTGCCTAAATTTCGAGTTCAGAACGTTAATACAGTAAAAAACTACTTGGAAACGCTTTCGAAAATCGGACGCCCCCCCCCCCCCCCAAAAAAAAAGTGGTTTTGAGTTTTTTAAACGTAAAGAATAGTCTCTTGTGGGTAACTGGGAAAAAGTTGTTGTATATTTTAATTGGCAAATATTTTATATCTTTGCAGATAAAGAAATATAAATAAAATAAGGGTAGTAAATTTTCCCAAATGAGTGAAAATGTAACCAGGCCGAACTCAGAACCTTTGGTACAGATACATTATTATCGTGTTCTCATTAAATATTGTTTTGACTGGGATATCGTCCAAGTAGATCAACCTGTAGAGCCTTGAAAATAAAATCGGAAGATTCTGAGTTCGAGTGACGGCCTGGAACATTTTCACTCAGTTAGGACAAAAAAAAAAAAAAAAAAAAAAAAAAAAAAAAAAAAATATTTGTATTATTTATTTACCAGTCTACGATTTTGTTAAAGTTAAGAATGATGTAAGAAATATATTTTTTTTCTTTTACAGTGTATATCCATGACTGAATGACTTGTTATTTTAATTCCTTTATTATCATCTAAAATTATCAAGTAGATATATTTTAAAATATACATAATAATACATGAGATTGAACCGTCTCTTCCACCTTTTTTGCCCTTCTTTTGGTGAACTGCAAATACAAATGATCTCCGGGAGATTCTAAATTTTTGCAGAGTTCGCGGTAAAATGTGAAATTTCGTGGAGATTCTTTCCTCGCTTGCGATGCGTTTTTTCCTTTCTTTGAGACTGTTGATTATTTGGAGATGCCGCTGTACTTGGGAGCAACAGCCAATGGAACGAGATGAGGCGGGAAGAAAGAGAATTATAAAATTAAATGAAAGATGCGGGAAAGAGATAGTTCTACATTTAACTCACAATTCGTTTCGTCCACATTTTATTTCAAAATTGAAGGTATGGGGAAGTCTTTTTGAACAAGAACTTTGATGAACTTATCTTTCAAAAAAAAAAAAAAAAAATTCTGAGTGCGCATGCAGATACTTATATATATGAAAATTATATACGGGTACATTCAAAAGTACTATGACAAGTTTTAACCCCTTAACTGTTACTTTTTTCTCTTCTTTTTGGAAACATAAATTAAAATTAGTGGTTAAAAATCATTTTTTTTCATACTGAAATATTTGCCTTATTTAATCGAAAAATATTGGACAATCAATGAAGATAAATTTACAGTTAATAATTTCTGGTATCGAAAAGTGTTTAGTAACGACGTGAGTAATCTGTCCGAATACAGTTCGGGTAGATCCCTGAATGTCTAATTGTTTTTATTTATATATTATCATCTATATTTATATAAAAAATACTTTTAAAGATTATCAGAAAAATATATAATAATACGTAAGTTTGAACCTTCGTTACTACCTTTTTCTTTCCTTTTTGTCAAACCAGAAACACAAATGCTCTACAGGAGAACCTAAATTTCTGCAGAGTGCGCGGTAAAATATGAAACTTCCTGGAGATTCTTTCCTTGCTTGCGACACGTTTTTTTCCTCCCTCTGAGACTATTGATTATTTAGAGATGCCGCTGTACTAGGGAGCAACAGCCAATGAAACGAGATGAAGCGGCAAGAAAGGGAATTATAAAACTAAATGAAAGATGCGGAAGAAAGATATTTCTCCATCTAAGTCACAACTCGTTTCGCTCAAATTATATTTAGAAGTAGAAGATATGAGGAAAGATTTTGAACAGGAACTTCAATGAACTTATTTTTCGAAAGAAATTCTGAGTATGCATGCAGATATTTGTATACATGAAAATTATATACGGGGACGTTCAAAAGTGTAAAGACAAACTTTAACCCATTAACTGTTACTTTATTTTTATTCATTTATTTATTTATTTTTTGTCATAATATATTAAAATTAGTGGCTAAAAGCCATTTTTTCCATGCTAAAATAATTACACTGTAAAAGAAAAAAAATGTTAAAAGTTACTAAAGTTTTTCTAGGAGACTTGTATTCCAAGAACTTTTCATGTAACGGTAAAAGCAAAAGCTCATTTATCCTTCCTCGGTTACGTAAAATTTTGCTGCTATCGTTATATGAAAAGTTTTTGGAATACAAATCTACTAAAAAAATCTTAGTAATTTTAGAGTTTTTTTCGAGTGTACTTATTCGAAAAATATCTGGCATTCAATAAAGATAAATTTATAGCTCCAAATTTGTAATATCGAAAAGTTTTCAATAACGAAGTAAGGAAAATAATAACGCATTCAAAGATCTGCTCCAACTGGAATCGGACACTCTGAAGGCATTATTGTTTTTATTTAGTTATTATCATCTAAAATTATCAAAGAAAAATACTTTTAAAGATTATCTGTTAAACACATAATAATACACTAGTGTGAACATTCACGTCACGCTTTTCCTTTTGTTTTGTTAGACTACAAATACAAATGCTCGCTAGGAGACCCTCAATTTCTGCCGAGTGTGCGATAAAATATGCGCTGTAAAAAAAAAAAAAAAAAAAAAAAAAAAAAAAAAAAAAAATCTGTAAAGTTATTAAATTTTTTCTAGTAAATTTGTATTCCAAAAAATTTTCATATAACAATAACAGCAAAATTTCATGTAACCGAGGAAGGTTACATGAGTTTTTCTGTTACCGTTACATGACAAGTTCTTGGAATACAAATCTACTTGAAAAATCTTAGTAACTTGACACTTTTTTTTACAGTGTGCGACATCTTTTTTTTCCCCTTTGAGACTATTGATTATTTGGAGATGTCGCTGTACTAGGAAACAACAGCCAAAGAAAGGAGATGAGGCGCGAAGAAAGGGAATTATAAAACTAAATGAATGATGAGAGATATTTCTCTATATAAGTCACAATTCGTTTCATCCAAATTGTATTTAGAATATGCTCTTCGATATGTTCTGCAAATCCTTCCAAAAATATTTTTCTAACCAATTTCGTACACTGTAAAAAAAAAAAAGAACAAATGCTATTAACTTACGAAAAACAATATAAGTTTGAGTTCTTTTATATTTAGAAAACTCTGAAACCTGTATATTTTTGAGAAAAATAAGAAAAATCCTTTAAGAAAATAGCAGATTCCTTTTCTGCCACTGATGTTCTGAAATATTTTCTAGTAGTATTTATTTATCAGTTATCTCAATTATAGGTCAGTTGGTAGGACATTGACAATTAAATTCGAAGATTCTGATTTCGTGTAGTGGCCTAGAACATTTTTATTCAGTTGGGAAAAGTAACTACTTGAATCAGTTATTTATCAGTCTGTTGATTTTGTTGAAAGTAATAAAAATGTAAGAAACATTTGTCTTTTTTACAGTGTATATCTGTATCTGGATGACTTGTTACATTAATTCTTTTATTATCATCTAAAACTATCAAAGAAAAATATTTGGTACTACTTGATTAACCCGTCGACCATAAAAAACTATCGCCAAACTATAAGATTAAATGCCAATAATGGCTGATCGTAATTGTCACATTCAATGACATTAAATACACTGTAAAAAAAAATCTGCAAAGGTACTAAACATTTTCTAGGAAACTGGGATTCCAAGAACTTTTCATGTAACGATAACAGGAAAAATTCATGTAATCGATTCTGAAACTTGAATTTTTGCTGTTACCGTTACAGGAAAAGTTCTTAGAACCCCAGTTTCCTAGAAAAGGTTAAGTACCTTTGCAGATTTTATTTTACAGTGTACGATACACGTGTTTAAAACGCCATTAAGTAATTTTTATTTCAACTTTTATAAATATTTTACTAATTATTCCTTTTTACGTTATTTAAAATAAAAGTTATATCAATACGTATAATTTAGCAATTAGTTTGGCGATTTGTAGAATTTAGCGAAATTGGTCAACAGGATAACCAAGTCCACTGTAAAGAAAATCTGTAAAGGTACTAAACATTTTCTAGGAAACTGGGATTCCAAGAACTTTTCATGTAACAATAACAGGAAAAATCCATGTAACCGATTCTAAAACTTGAGTTTTTGTAGTTACCGTTACAGGAAAAGTTCTTGGACTCCCACTTTCCTAGATAAAGAGTAGTACCTTTACTGATTTTTTTTTTTTACAGTGTAGTACCAAATATTTTAACAAATGCATAATAATACATAAGTTTGAACATGCACTTTGACATTTTTCTTTTGTATGTGTGTGTCAAACCACCAATACAAGTGCTCTCCATGAGACTCTACATTTCTGCAGAGTTCGTGGTAAAATATGAAACTTCGTGCACTGTAAAAAAAAATCTGTAAAGGTACTACACATTTTCTAGGAAACTGGGATTCCAAGAACTGTTCATGTAACGATAACAGGAAAAATCCATGTAACCGATTTTAAAACTTGAGTTTTTGTTGTTACCGTTACAGGAAAAGTTCTTGGAATCCCAGTTTCCTAGATAAAGTGTAGTACCTTTACAGATTTTTTTTTTTTTTTTTTTTTTTACAGTGTGGAGATTCTCTCTTTCCTTGCAACATTTTTTTTTTTTTTTTTTTTTTTTTTTTTTTTTTTTTTTTTTTTTTGCTTTGAGACCATTGATTATTTGGAGATGTTACTGTACTAGGGAGCAACAGCCAATGAAACGAGATGAAGCGGGAAGAAAGGGAATTATAAAACTAAATGAAAGATGCGGGAGAGATACAGGATGGTTAGTTATTAACGTCAGGTGTTCAGAGCCCTTTAGCGAGTAAAGTTTTGGGCGAAGCATAACCAAATTTGATCAGCATACATAGTAGACCATGGGATTTCGAATTCTTAAAAAAATAAAGAAAATAAAAAGTTTAAAAAATCGCCACTAGGGACAATTTTAGCTAAAATGCGATTAAAATGCATTTAATTTGCATAAAACCAGCAATTTTGGCACATCGAAAGTGTGTTAGTGTAAATGTTGAATGATTAAAAGGCAAAAAATAAAGTACAGATCAATTTTATACTGCTGGAATACTGGCCGACCGCTGATGGTACCTGCATATTTTTCAGCTCTTATTCGACAATAACAGTTACAACTTCGTCAACTTGTTATTGACTAGTCACTTTGCGTCCTAGCCGTTGTTGCCGCATAGTTTCAAATCGATGAATCATCTTTTGTAAATTTGTTATGCTCATTGGTTCTTTTGGCAAATTCTGTAATCGGTGAAATTCAGGACGAGCATCATTACAATTCTAGTTCTGCTGATAACACAGCTTGACTAGCAAAGTATGGTGAGAGTTGATGATGAGAACTCTCCCAGCCTTTCCTTTTATACTCATGATTGCTATACACAACTGATTTTATGCAAATTAATGCATTTTAGTTGGTAAACAAAAATAAAATTGCCCCTAGTGGCGATTTTTTAAACTTTTAATTTTAAAATTTTTTAAGAATTCGAAATTTCATGGTCTGCTATGTATGCTGATCAAATTTGGTTATGTTTTGACCAAAACATGGAGAGGGCTCTGAGCCCTCTAGAGAGGACTCTCCAGAGGGCTCTAAACACCTGACGTTAATAACTAACCACCATGTGTATTACATCATCTCAATCGCAATTCGTTTCGCCCAAATTTTATTTAGAAGTAGTAGGTATAGGGAAATCTTTCTTGGGCAGAAATCACGATGAACTTATTTCTTTATAAAAATACTTGAGTGCGCATGCAGATATTTGTATTTGTGAAATTATACATGGGTACGTTCAAAAGTACTAAGAATGGGTTCGAGGGTGATATGAGACTTTGAGTGAATTGATTTTGGGTTTTTTAAGGATATAGAATAATTTTTAATTTTATGAGTAACTGGAGAAAGATTTTTATTGATTTTTGCTGGCGGATACATTATATTTTTAAAAACTAACAAACATAAATAAAATAAGATTAGTAATTATTCTCAACTGAGTGAAAATGTTACTAGATCGAACCTCGAACCTAGAGTAACATTGAATCTTAGGCAAAAAAAAAAAAAAAAAAAAAAAAAAAAAAAAAAAAAAAAAAAAAAAAACATTATTATGATGTCCTAAGTAAATATTGTATTGTATGGGATGTCGTCCTGCTAGGTCAATTGGTAGGGCATTGGAAGTTAAAGTCGAAGACTCTGAGTTTGAGTGCTAGTCTGGAGACATTTTCATTCGGTTAAAGAAAATTAATACTTGTATCTTTAATTTATCATTCTGTGGCTATTTTTAAAGTAATAAAAGTGTAAAAAATACTTGCATTATTTTCAACGTATATTTATGTCTAAATAGGTTGTTCTTTTAATTCTTTTATTATCATTTAAAACTGTCAAAGAAAAATATTCTAACAAATATATAAGTTTGAACCTTCTCTGCTACCTTTTTCTTTCTTTTGTGTCAAACCACAAATACAAATATGCTCGCCAGGAGACACTATATTTCTGCAGAGTGGGCGGTAAAATATGAAACTTCGTGAGATTCTTTCTTTGCTTGCGACACTTTTTTCCCCTTTGAGACTATTGATTACATTGAGATGCCGCTGTAGTAAGGAGCAACAGCCAAAGGAAAGAGATGAAGCGGAAGAAAGGGAATTATGAAACTAAAAGAAAGATGCGAAAGAGAAAAAATTCTCCATCTAACAAGGAAAGTCTCCATACTGGACATACTCAGAATATGTTTTAAAACAATGCTTGTTGTACTACTTACATACGTAATGAAGGATCAGTTAAATTTAGCGTCGGAATCCCTGTAGAAATTCTGTATAATAATAATAATAATAATAATAGTAATTATAATATTAAGGAGTATTTGGCGCGAAAATATGAAAGCGACACGTAATTTGGATAGCAGGATTTTTCCACGCCAAAAGCAAATGATTTTAATGCATCTGAAAATTTCTTGTTAAATATCAATGAGAAATCTTCATCATTCCCACCAGTTATTTTTTATTGTAAAATTTACTTTATTTAATCGGAGTATTCTCATAATTCAATTAAAAAAATTGTTTTAAAAAACCGGTGATAAAAGATTAAAAATTAAGCAACCAACATTCGTTGCGTAAAGGTTAATAAGTACTTGACATGAAAGCGTATTCTTTTATATTTATTTCATTGCCATCCTGTGGTAAATCGCCAAATAAGTAAATTTTCATAATTTTTTTACGGACATTGTATGGACGTTCCGCCAATTTTTTTTTTTATAAACGTACATATCCCCATGAGAAGAACATTCTGTAATTTTTTCAGACTTTTTGAAGTATGCGCGTATGGAGACCTTCCTTGTAAGTTACAATTCGTTTCATGTAGAAGGTATATGGGGAAAGTTTTATGGACAGAAATTTCGGTGAATTCTATAAAGCTTCTGAATGCGTATACATATATATGTAGGTGTTAAATTATATACAGGTACGTTCAAAAGCACTAGGACAAACTCTAATTCCTTAACTGTTACTTTTTTTTTTACAACATAAATCAAAAATAGAGCCTAAACACCATTCTTATTATGCTAAAATATTTGCCTTACTTAATCGAAAAATATATGATAATCAATAAAGATAAATTCACAATTACAAATTTCTGGTATTGAAAAGTTTCTAGTGCCGAAGTAGCTCGGGCAGATCTCTGAATGCGTTGTTGTTTTTATTTAGTTATTATCATCTAAAATTAACAACAACAACAAAAAAAAAAAAATACTTTTAAATATTATCTGATTTTTTTTTTTTTTTTTTTTTTTTTTTTTTTTTTTTTTTTTTTTTTTGAGTCAAACCACAAATACAAATGCTCTCCAGGAGACCCTAAATTTCTGCAGAGTGCGCGGTAAAATATGAAACTTCATGGAGATTCTTGCTTTGCTTGCGATACGTTTTTTTCCTCCCTCTGAGACTATTGATTATTTAGAGATGCCGCTGTACTAGGGAGCAACAGCCAATGAAACGAGATGAAACGGGAAGAAAGGGAATTATAAAATTAATGAAAGATATATTTCTCCATCTATCTCACAACTCGTTTCTTCTAAATTATATTTAGAAGCAGAAGGTATGGGAAAAGCTTTTTTGAACAGAAACTTCGACCAACTTATTTTTCTACAAAAATTTTTTGTGAGCAACCAGATATTTATACATGTGAAATTATATACGGGTATGTTACAAAATAACAAGGACAAAATTCAACTCCTTAACTGTTTTTTTTTTTTTTTTTTTTTTTTTTTTTTTTTTTTTTTTTTGATAACATAAGTTAACTAGTCGTATGCGACAATCCCAACAATTTCTTCTATCTCATACATTGTAATGCATTCAGAAAAATGAAGCACGACAGCCCCACGGGTTAGGTATCTTCAAAATTTGCATATTTTTAAACCTTAAAGAATCATTTACAAAAGCTTTCTCTTTTTCTGCCAATTATTGTCGAAAATTGTTCCGCTTAGTGTATTTATCAGTTTTCTGATATAGGTTATAGGTTATAGATATCTGATATAGTTTATAAGATATAGGTAATTCTGATGGTATTCATTCGCAAGTAAACATTTGAAACACTCTCTAAAATTTGAAACACACTCTGTGAAAGAAAACAAAATAGCTTATTTCAATTTCATATTAGCTACGTATTTCAAAAGCTTATGAAATACGTAGTAAAAATAAGTACAAAAATATGCATTTTTACTGAAATGAGATTGATTCAAAATATAATGTTGATTTTCAACAACAATTTTCGCTACCTAAAATTATATAGAAAATCGAAATGTAGAAACATTTTGTAAAAATCGTAAGTATTACATTCAAAAAATGCATTACAATTTTTAAAAAGATCAAGTCGATTGAATGAAAGTTACAAAACTAGGCTCATCGATTTTATGATGTCATTCTAAAATAAATAAATAAATAAAAACGCATATTCACATATAAATATGCGAATATTCTCATTTTTAGAGATTATAAATAAATAATTTTACTATAATTTAATGCTATCGTTTTCGAAGAAGTATTTTAGAAGAACATACATAGTTTTCTGCAATTTATTAAGAAAGAAAATCAAGTTTTTTACAGAATAAAGTTCATTATTATATTATACATTGTGCTTTTATACCTTTTAAATAGCTCCCTTTAATAAACTAGATGTTTAACATAAATACAAAACCTCAGTGGACTACTTGAGAAGCATTAACAAATAAAAATAAAAAGATCCTAATTTTTTTTCATGGTTTTCAATGTTACAATTTCTGACAGTGACATAAAATATTGCTAGGGAATTGTAGTTGACTATTCATCATTGAATATTTTGAATTTTTTTTAACACTAGAACAGCCGGGTATTTTACTCAAATATTACAAAAATTGTTTCTCACCAGAATTTTAATTCTAAACTATTTATCTTATTTAATTAGTCTATTTTTTGTGCTGCAAACATATAACATATTTTATAAAGGAAATTCTGGTTCGAATCGACTATTATCAATCAAGCAGGGGTCATTTTGACCCCTAATGGCGGTTCTAGCGTTAAACAGATTTGAAGTCATATCAGGTATAAAAAGTTTCTAATTATACTGATACATTGCCTATTGCTAAATTTTTACAATTTCGATTTATAGGACAATTCATATTAAGAGAAAAAAAAATCAAAGAAAAGTGCTTGAACTTATTGAAATTCAAACAAAGGCAAAATTAAGACAAAATTACTGGATACTACCAACGAGTGTAATCTTTAATTAATAGCCATTTGCATAACAATTGTAATTTTGTGAAGCATTTGTATAAAAATTGTAATTTTACAAAACTAAAATAAAATAGAGAAAATATGGGAAAAGAAGTTGTGTATCATACTAATGATTCGAAAACGATAAGGGCCATTTTCAAATTTCGCTTACATATGCTGTCCCAGAGTAAAAAGAAGAAAATTCAAACATAAATTAACATTTAAAGTTTGATTTGAGCTATGCATTAGCTAAAGAAGATTATGTTGAACATTTCTAACATGAAAAATTTTACACAAACAGCAGAAAAATAAAGAAGATTTAAAGGTTCTCAATTCACATATCTTGCAGAATGAATTTAGAAAAGTGAAAAGAAAAACAACAAGAAGAAATAAAAGTCATCATTCTCAAAAAAGAAAAAAAAAAAAAAAAAAAAAAAAAAAAAAAAAAAAAAAGTAATGATAATAGGATTTAGGAGCAATTTCTATTTTTCCCGAAATATGTATTGCTGGCAATTTTGAGTTTCAAGAGCTCCCCGAAGGTAACTCATACCCTTAATCTCAGAGAAAAATGAATTAAGAAAAAACAAAGTTATGTGGTGGGTAATATTTTACTTCCTAGTTAATATTTAATATACTAGCTGCTTTTATACTAATTCATTCACAAGAATAATATGATTTGACTGTATTTCACACTGTTAAAAAAATAGTTAGTAAAGTCATATGTATAGTAACACTTTCTTAAATTATAATAGCTCTGAGTACAGTGGAACCTCGTTAACATGAACGCGCTTAATATGAATTTGTTTTAAAATGAATTGTTTTCACAGTCCCCTTTAAAAACGAATACAAAGAATGCATACTGATAACATAAATTACTGTTAACATGAACAAAATTTTGATTCCCCTTGAGATTCATGTTAACGAGGTTTGACTGTATTGGTTTTTATATATATAAGGGTATATTATGTCTGTAAAGTAACTAATTATATTTATAATTTGTATTTTGCTAAACCTTTAGAATTTCCATTAAAAAAATCATAATACAGTGAAAAAGATCCACATATAAAAGTGTTTGAATTAATTTAAATTTTAACTAGATAAGAAAAGTAGACAGATCATTAAATTAATAATTTTTTACATTGCAATTTTAATTTCATAAAAAAATACTATAAAAAGCATCTAACGAAAATGTGAGATAAAATGATGTTGTATACCATATTAAATAAATTAAAACTTTAAAATTTAATATTTAAATGCTTTGAGATCTCTTTAACCATTTAAAGATACTCCTGTCTTACTAGAATTATTTTCTACTAACAAAACTCTTATTCAGGAATTCATGTTATTAAAACGAAATCCATTTCCTTAGGATGTACAAAATCGCAAGATTGATTAAATATGTAAAGATAAAACAAGCAATTTTTCCAATGGCATGAAAAGGCTTGTATTTTATTCAAATTAAAACAAGACAAAATTAACCTCGGGCTTAAACAAACACTGAAACATAATAAACACTGATGACTTCCTTTAAAATGACGGAGAAAAGAATGGGGTGGGGATCAGTATGATTTGAAAAAATACTCAAAAAGCAAAAAAGAAGAATAGCTTTACACAAAAGATTTAAATGTTCTCATTTCAGCTATCTAATAGAATAAATTTTTTAAAAAAATCATCGTTTTTAACAAAAGATCTAACGATAATGGAATTCGAGAGCAGTTTTTCTAAATTTTTGTTGATAAAACTCTGACTCAGAAATTCATTTTAAAGTAAAATAGTTCCGCAGGATATACACAAAATTACAATATTGTTTAAATATGTAAAGGCAAAACAAATATTTCTCACACTGGTGGAAAAAGGCCTTGTAATTTATTCAAATTAAAAAAAGTACCCATCCCCGGCGAAAATAAAAATAATAAAACACAATAGACACAAATGACCAGCGAGAAGAAATGAAAAGAGGAGCGAGGAGGATTTGACAAAATGCACAAACAGTAGAAAAACAAGTTGGAAATTGCACGTGAAGCGTAGCAAATTAGGTGCGTTCGTACGATAACGAAGTTTTAAGAATATTACTTTCATATATCAATCTCATAAAATTGTTAACAGTGAATTACAATTAAAACGCTCATCAAACAATGTTCTCCCTATACCATTATGTAATGGAATACTTTTGTGTGGCCTTGTAAATCAATAACAAATGTTCTTTGCACCACAAATTATGTATGATGTATATTATAATATGTACTTTATAGTTGCATATAAATTTTATTAAGTTCGCATGAGTGTAACACGATTAAAATGCATTTGAAACATTTTTTCCCATTGACCGCAATGTAACGGAATACTTTTGATTGTCCCTGTAATTGATCTATGCATCCGATTTTCATAAAATTTGAAATAACTCGACAAAATTATGTAATAATTATGTATTTTAAATTTCAAACGTATAGAATATATTTGAAACTTTTTCCTAATTGACCATAATGTAATTGAATACTTTTGATTGCCCCTGTAATTGATCTATGCACACGATTATCAAAATATTTGAAATAACTCGACATAATTATGTAATAATTGCGTATTTTAAATTTCAAACAATTAAAATGCATTTGAAACTTTTTTCCCCATTGACCGTAATGTAATGGAATACTTTTGATTGCCCCTGTAATTGATCTATGCATCCGAGTTTCATAAAATTTGAAATGACTCGACAAAATTATGCAATAATTATGTATTTTAAATTTCAAACGATTCGGTTGGGTAGTTTTTGCGTTGTTATATGCGGACGGACAGACGGACGGACAGACGGACGGACAGACGGACGGACTGAACGACCACTATAGGTGCTACGTATTATATAATTACGAACGCACCTAATAAAGACCTTCACACAGAAGATTTAAACGTTCTTAATTCAGCTACCTTGCAGAATAAATTTGAAAAGAGAAAAAAAAATGAAAAAAAAATCATTCTGAATAAATGAAATAATGATAAAGGTATTTAGGAGCAGTTTCTCTCTCTGCCGAAATGTGTGTGTGTGTGTGTGGCAATCTTTAAGTTTCAAGAATTCCACGAAAGTAACTTCTGAACTTAATGTCAGAGGAAAATGTATTAAACAAGTGTAAAAATTTTAGGTGGCGTGTAATTTGTTAGTTACGATATATTATTTAACGTCCAAGCTGCCTTTATAAGAATTCACTTACAAAAATAATAAGATATGGCGTTATTCACACTGTTAA
Source organism: Maratus speculifer (assembly GCA_964019185.1). NCBI lineage: Eukaryota > Metazoa > Arthropoda > Arachnida > Araneae > Salticidae > Maratus > Maratus speculifer. The sequence continues at coordinate 29,427,707 of OZ025300.1, forward strand.
AATAGTTAATAAACTTATAGTATCATTCTCTCAGCTTACAATAACACTGCATATTGGATTTGGCCATAGGTGCCAACCTGACATAGATTATCCGTAATACGTGCGTTAATTTGACCCTGGTTTAATGAGTTTCGAACCAGAAATTTTTCAAAGAAATAAAATTAAGTATGTTCCGCTGACAATTTTGAAATTAAACAAATAAAGATTCATGAAATATATTTTCTGTTTTGAAATGACGTTAACCTGGATCAAATTAATCCATGTATTACGGAAGATTTGTTGAAAGTTGGCAGCTATGGCTTTGGCTTATATGAGTGCATATTGTAAAATTCGTAATTATATTTAATTTGTCTTTTGCTAAACTTTTAGAATAACCATTTAAAAATATCATATTACAGTAAAAAAGATCCCCAGATAAAAGTGTTTGAATTTATTTAAATTTTAACAAGATAAGATTAGTGGGCAGATTATTTAATTAGCAATGTTATTTATTATAATTGTAATTTAATAAAAAAAGATAAAAAAGAAAAAGGAACTAACAAAAATGTGGAAAATGATGCTGTGTAAAATATTAATGAATTTAAACCTTTAAAATTTAAGCTTTAAATGAGTTGAGATCGCTTAAAACGTTTAAAGATATTTTTGTCTCACTTGGATTACTTTTCGCTGACTGAACTCTAATTCAGGAAATCATATTATTAAAACGATCTTGTCTTCCCCCAGGATGTACAAAATTGCAAGTAGGATAAAAAATATTAAATCTTTTAGATTTTTTAATCACAAGATATTAAGAAAAACACCTTTTCCATATAAACATTTCAATAAACAATTTTATTTTACTTGATAGGTGTAACGAAAAATTAAAAACAAATATTGGCATGTTTCGATTATAAGGACCATAATCATAATAAACTAAAAATAAACATACGAATCGTTTCACGGTCACAAGCGTCTGGGGAGAGAACGGCTGTTAATGATAGGACTTCACTAGCAAGAAAATTTACTAGCGTCTAGACCCCACCCCAAACTTTGGCTCTTGAATCCAGTGTTTTTTTTATTATTTATTTTTGTTTATTTAAATGGGGGCGTAGCGCTCATACACGCGTTAGTGATTCCGGTGTTGATGAGTTTCATACATTTTAGTGATTCCTGCACAGCGAGTTTCGTGGATCCAGTGACGTTTTCTTTCGGTTTAATGAGCGCGCAGCGCTCATACACGCGTGAGTGATTGCGGCGTTGGCGAGTTTCGTACATTTTAGTGATTCCTGCACAGCGAGTTTCGTGGATCCAGTGATGTTTGTTTTTTGTTTTAATGCGCGCGTAGCGCTCATACACGCGTCAGTGATTGCGGCGTTGACGAGTTTCGTACATTTTAGTGATTCCTGCACAGCAAGCTTCGTGGATCCAGTGATGTTTTTTTGGTTTTAATGGGCGCGCAGTGCTCTTACACACGTTAGTGATTGCGGCATTGGCGATTTTCGTGCATTTTAGTGTTTCCTGCACAGCAAGTTTCAGGATCCAGCGATGTTTGTCTGTCTGTATGTATGTATGTCTGTTGGTTTGTTTGTTTGTCTGTTTGTTTGTTGATTTGTTTGTTTATTTGTCTATCTGTCTGTTTGTTGATTTGTTTGTTTATTTGTCTGTCTGTCTGTTTGTTGGTTTGTTTGTTTGTCTGTCTGTTTGTTCGTTTGTCTGTTTGTTTTTGTATGTCTGTCTGTTTGCTTGTTCGTTTGTCGGTTTGTTTGTTCGTCTGTCTGTTTGTTTGTTTGTTTGTTTGTTTGTTTGTTTGTTTGTTTTTGTTTGTTTGTTTGTTTGTTTGTTTGTTTTTGTCTGTTTGTTTGTTTGTTTGTTTGTTTGTCGGTTTATTTGTCTGTGTGTTTGTTTGTCTGTTTGTAGGTTTGTTTGTTTTTACGTCTGTTTGTTTGTTTGTCTGTTTGTCTGTTTGTCTTTTAGTTTGTCAGTTTGTTTTTTATTTGTCTGTTTGTCTGTTTGTTTGTTTGTTTATTTGTTTGTTTGTTTTTCTGTCTGTTTGTTTGTCTGTTTGTATGTTTGTTTGTGTCTCTGCCTGTTTGTTTATTTGTAGTACCGTCAAAAACGGAAATCAAGAAATCATATCGTCAAGAAACCATATCTTCCGTTTAAAAAAGGGAAATTATCGGCAGCATGGGGAATTTCTTGGGTGCATTTGTGATAAGAGCCAAAGTTTGGGGCGGTCCTTCAAAGTCCTATCATTAGCAGCCGTTCTCTCCCCAGACGCTTGTTTCACGGTCAATACAAACAGCTCGCGACAATGAGATGTAAATTAAAAACCCCGCGCACTATTGTAAAAATAATAAATTAAAAATAGACCATGATCAAAATTAATTCAACTATAGGATGAACCTAGTTGATAATTAATTTTGATCACGGTCTATTTTAAATTTATTATTTTTACAATAGTGCGCGAGGTTTTTAATATACATCACATTGTCGCGAGCTGTTTTTATTGACCGTGAAACGATTCGTATCTTTATTTTTATTTTATTAGGATTATGGTTCTTATAAGATGGTATCGAAACATGTCAATATTTCTTTTTAACTTTTCGTTACATTTATCAAGTAAAATAAAATTGTTTATTGAAATGCTTATCGCCAGTAGGATTAATTATGTAATGACAAAACAGCCATTTGTCACTGACGAAAAAGCTTTGTAATTTATTCAAAATAAATCAAGACAAAATTACACCTCAGACAAAAAGAAACAGTAAAACATAATAGACACTACGAATTGAATATTTCCAGCTGAGCGAAAAATTGCCCAGGCCGGGAATCGAACCCGGATACTTGGCTTACAAGGCCAATGCTTTACCTGTTAAGCTATCTGGGCGATAGCCAGCTGGGGTTTTTCGCTCAGATAACCATATTGGTCATAACATCTGGTCTGTTATTTGAAACAGCTCGGCAGAATAAACCGCAGGTAATAGAACTCCATATAACGATGGATACGTAGATATACCTAAGGATATATACCCTATGGATACGTATATCTACGTATCCATCGTTATATGGAGTTCCATTATCTGCGGTTTATTCTGCCGAGCTGTTTCAAATAACAGACCAGATGTTATGACCAATATGGTTATCTGAGCGAAAAATCCCAGCCGGCTATCGCCCAGATAGCTTAACAGGTAAAGCATTGGCCTTGTAAGCCAAGTATCCGGGTTCGATTCCCGGCCTGGGCAATTTTTCGCTCAGCTGGAAATATTCAATTCGTATGATAACTTTACCAATCAGTTTGATTGTGTTAAAATAATAGTATAATAGACACTAATTGCCATTGTTATAATGACGGTAAAAATGAGGGAGGGGGTGGTGAGAGAATTTGACAAAATATATAAACAGCAGAAAATTAAAGAACCTTCACACACAAAAAATAAAATGTTCACATTTCATCTATCTTGCAGAATGAATTTAGAAAAGTAAAAAAGAAAAACAACAACAATAACTAAAATGTCATTGTTCTCAACAAAAGAAATAATGATAATGGGATACAGGAGCAGTTTCCCTCTTTTTCGAAAGGTGTGTGGGTGGCAAGCTTTAAGTTTTAAGAATTCCCCAAAGGTAACTTCTAACAATAATCTCAGAGAAAAATGAATTAAGGAAGAACCGAAAAAAGTTATGTGGTGGGTAATTTTTTACTTAGGAGTTAATATTTAATGTACTAGTTGCGTTTAGAGTAATTCACTTGCAAATACAATATAATTCGATTTTATTTTACATGTTAAACATAGTTAGTAAATTCATACTTATAGTACTATTTTCTCGGCTTATAATAAATCTGAGTATTGGCTTTGACTTATATGAGGACATATTATATTTGTCTACGTTATAATTATATTTATAACGTGCCTTTTACTAAATTTTTAGCTTTATAATTAAAAAAAAAATTCATATTACAGTAAAAAAAAAAATCCCCATATAAATGTGTTTGAATTTATTTAACCCTTTAATTCCCATGCCAGAACACGTTCTAGAAATTATGTAGTTCATTTCATACCAGAAAAATTCAATGGCTAATTTCGTTTTATTTAAATATGGAATGTTCTGTTATTGATTAAAGCAAATATTGTTGTTTTAATTTTCTGGTGGGAACTGAAATATACGAATTAAAGATCGGTGGTTTAAGACCTAAACCACTGGGGAGCAAAGGGTTAAATGATAACAAGACTGGACATATTACTTAACCCATTCGTGCCCAGCATCTTTTGCGTAAATTTTATTTGGTTGGCACCACTATTTTTAGAAGATTTAAATTTAGTTCATTAATCACGAAAATGCATCATTTAAATAAAATAATTATTGCTTTTCTTTCTTACCGGTGTCAAAAACAGTGCTGAATGCACCTTTTGAAGCGTCCCTAAAAAGGGACACTAGGCACTAATGGGTTAATTTATAACTATTTGTATTACATTTGTAATTTAGTGAAAACAAATAACTAAGAATTATAACGATCTAACAAAAATGTGTGAAAAATGATGTTGTGTGACATATTAACCACTTAATCGCCGCGTCCGAGACATTCACGGGTTGCAAGATTCCCACCAGTTTTATAAAATAGTGCAATTGGTTTTATTCTGGTATCATATTACTTGTCATTAAATAAGATGAATACATATATATATATTTAAAAAAAGTGGTGGGAATAATGAATTTGAATTTTCAAACCGCAATTTATTGCGACCATTAAGGGGTTAATGAATTGAAAACTTCAAACTTTAAGATTTAAATACTTTGTGACCGAAATAAATATTTAAAGATCCTGTATTACTAGGATTAGTTTTCACTAACAGAACTCTGATTCAGGAATCCGTATTATTAAAACGAACCTCCTCCGCTCAGGATGTACAAAATTGCAAGATTCATTAAATATATAAAGACTAAACAAAGAATTCTTCATTGGCATGAAAAAGCTTGTAATTTATTAAATTAAAGCAAGACAAAATTAACTCCAGGATAAAAGAAACATTAAAACACAATAGAATCTAATGACTATCTTTATAATGACGGTGAAAATGAAAAGAAGATTTGAAAAAATACACAAAAAGCAGAAAAATAGAGTATCTTCACACACAAGAGTTAATGTTCACATTTCAGCTATCTTGCAGAATGAATTTAGAAAAGTAAAAAGAAAAAGAAAAACAACAATAATAACTAAAGTGTCATCGTTCTCAACAAAAGAAATAATGATAATGGAATACAGGAGCAGTTTTTCTCTTTTGCGAAATGTGTGTGGCTGGCAATCTTTAAGTTTCAAGAATTCCCCCAAGGTAACTTTCTAGCCGTAATCTCAGAGAAAAATTAATTAAGAACGAACCGAAAAAAGTTATGTGGTGGGTAATTTGTTACTTTCGAGTTAATATTTAATATTACCAGTTGCTTTTAGAATAATTCACTTGCAAATACAATATAATTTGACTTTATTTTACATGTTAACCCTTTGGCAGTATTCCAAAAGGGCAAAATTGTAATGTTGTTTTCTATGTATTTTGTTTTAAATGCTAAAAAAAGACGATTCTTTCAAAATTATATAAAAAACTTAAAAGCAATATGAATGTTATCCTTGAAAGCTTTAATTATTATTCAATGAACTAAAAATTTATTAAATGAATACAATTATATTATTTTAAATATTGCTTGTATTGCAGCGGAACTTGGAGCTTAGTGAACGTGTTAACAAGGACATCCTTGAAATATTTAATTATTGTTCAATGAATTAAAAAACTATTAAATGAATACAATTATATTATATTTTAAATATTGTTTGTATTGCAATAAAACCTGGAGTTTAGTGAACGTGTTAACACGGGCTTGTCAGTGACAGGGTATACAGTTAGTAAATCCATACTTATTGTACTTTTCTCGGCTTTGACTCTGAGTATTGGTTTTAACTTATATGAGGATATATTCTGTTTGTAAAGTTACTAATTATATTTATAACGTCCCTTTTGCTAAATTTTTAACTTTATAATAAAAAAAATCATATTAAAGTATAAAAAAAATCCTCACATAAATGTGTTTGAATTTATTTAAATTTTAACAAGACAAGATTACTGGACATCTTACTTAATTAATAACTATTTGTATTACAAGTGTAATTTAGTGAAAACAAATTACTGAAAATTATACGATCTAAAAAATATGTGAAAAATGATGTTGTATAGCATATTAACGAATTGAAAACTTCGAAATTTAATATACTTAAATATTTTGTGACCGAATTAGATATTTAAAGATCCTGTATTGCTAGGATTAGTTTTCACTAACAGAACTCTTATTCAGTAATCCATATTATTAAAACGAACCCTCTCCCCTCAGGATGTATGAAATCGCGAAATTCATTGAATATACAAAAACTAAACAAAGAATTCTTCATTGGCACAAAAGGGCTTGTAATTTATTTAATTAAAGCAAGACAAAATTAACCTCGGGCTAAAAGAAACATTAAAACACAATAGATACTAATGACTATCTTATAATGACGGTGAAAATGAAAAGGGGATTTGAAAAAATAAACAAAAAGCAGAAAAATAGAGTATCTTTCAACACAAGATTTAATGTTCGCATTCCAGCTATCCAGTAGAATAAATTTTAAAAGTGTAAAAAATGTCATTGATCTCAACAAAAGAAATAATGATAATGGGAGCAATTTCTCTCTTTCCCGAAATGGTGTGTGAATGACAATTTTTAAGTTTCAAGAATTACCCAATACCAACTACTAACTGTAATGTCAGAGTAAAATGAATTAAATAAGTGTAAAAATGTTATGTGCATATAATTTGTTAGTTTCAACTTATAATTTAATGTACTTCCCACCTTTAGAATAATTAATTTAGAAAACTAAATTGAATTGAGTTTATTTCGCACTGTTAAAAATGGTTAGTAAACTCATATTTATAGTACCACTTTCTAAGCTTATAATAACTCTGGGTAATGGCTTTGATTTGTATGAGGGCATATTATGTCAGTAAATAGTTTTATTTATAATTTGCGTTTGCTACATTTTTAGAATTATTATTTTTAAAAAATCCTATTACGCAAACATAGACACACACACAAAAAAAGAAAAAAAAAATCAGATAAAATTTTTTGATGTTATTAAATTTTCATAATACGGAATTACTGCACAAATACTTAAATAATAATTATGGGGGTGGGAGTGACAAACTACGTAAACGGCAGAAAAATAAAGAGCTTTCACACAGAACATTTAAATGTTCTCATTTTAGCTATCTTGCAAATTGAATTTAGAAAAGTGAAAAGAAAAACAAGAGCAATGAAAAAATGCGATTGTTTTCAACAAAAGAAGAAATAATAATGGGATTCAGGAACAATTTCTCTCTTTTGTGAAATGTGTGTGTGGGTGGCAATCTTTATGTTTCAAGAATTCCCCGAAGGTAACTTCTAACCGTAATCTCAGAGAAAAAAAAGAATTATCCAAGAGCAAACAGTGTTATGTGCAGTATAATCTATTACTTCCTAGTTAATGTTTAATGTACTGCCCGCCTTTAGAATAATACATTTACAAAAATAATATGATTTGATTATCTTACACACTGTTAAAAGTGCTTATTAAACTGATTTTAGTACAATTTTCACAGCTTATAATAATTATAAGCTTATATACTCATTATTATAAGCCTTTATCTTGTTATAATAATAAATGAAAATATAATGTATTTTCAGCTTATAATAATTTGACAGAGTACTAGTTTACAAATATTATTTTATGAAATAGTTTAATAAGTATTCATCTACAGGTTGACGAGTGGTCAGGGAAAACCGGGAAATACATAATCATGAAAAGAGAAAACTACCAGTAATTTCTTACAGAAAATACTTCAAATAATATAAAAAATTATATAAACTGAATTTATCTTTATCAAAATACTGGTATTCATCATCTATATTGACTGTGTTTTTATCTAACCACGCGCCACCCTGATCTATATTTATTTAATAATTTCTCTAGAAATCAGGTGTGATTAATATGTGAAATGAGGGATTATGGAATTCCATTTTTATCGATAAGTTTATTTTTGTCTTGGTGGACTCTTTTTATGAAAAGGATATCACGATATATATATTTCTTGACAAAACGCACAAATTGTATAAAATGTATCCGTCTCACGGAAAATTTAAATGTTTCAGAAATTGCTCTAAGACAACTTATAATCATAGTTTCAGAGAAAATGAATTAAAATAATAATTTTTTTTTTTTTTGACGTATGATTTGTTGATTACTAGTTAATATTCAATTTCTACCCGACTTTAGGGTAATTCATTTACAAAAACAATATGATTTGACTTTCTTACATACCATTAAAAGTAAATATTAAACTCACAATTTAGAACATTTTTCTCACTTTATAATAACTATAATAAGCTTATATATTTGTTATTATGAGCTTTTCTCAGCTTATAATAATGAATGAAAGTATAATATTTTTTAAGTTTATGATAAATTAACGGAATACTGCTTTATAGATATTTTTTATTAAATAGTTTAATAAATAAACATCGATATTTATTAATGAAATTCTCTTGCAATCGATAATCTATGTGAAATGAGATATTATGAAATTCCATTTTTATTTATAGATAAGATCATTTTTATGTCTTGGTAGACTTCTTTTATGGAAAGGATATCGCAATATTTTTTGACAAAATGCACAAATGAATAAAAAGTATCCGTGTCATGGAAGGTTTAAATATTTCAAGAATTCCTAAAAGGCAACTTCTAACCATAATTTCAGAGAAAATGCATTAAACGAGCATAAAAAAGTTATTTGGCATGTAATTTGTTGCTTCTTAGTTAATATTTGATGTACCACCCGCCTTTAGAATAATGCACCTTCAAAAATAATGTCATTTCATTTTCTGATACTCTCTTAAATATAGTTAGTAAAACATGCATTTACAGAGCTATTTTCCCATTTTAGAATAACTTAGAATATTGGTTTATAATTATTTTTTTAAATTAAGTTGTTTAATTAAAGTATAGGGGGAACTGGGGCTCATTTATACATGGGACACATCGATACACCCCCCTCTACTGCTTGCAGGGTCATTACAGGAAATTTTACAACAGCTCCAAAAGATTATGCTAGTGTACACAACTACATGCAGAACGTCTTGATATGATTCAGTAGGTTGATGAAATAGAACGGGTGATTTATTGTTTTTATTGGTCAAAATAAATTTGAGTTGTACAATTGCGATGGTATTATACAACTGTCCCAGTATTTTCCACCGAAAAGAATAAAATCTACTAAAATTTTACGAAGAAATTAGGCTCTCTATTTTGAAAAATATATCTAAAATATCTTGCTGATAGCTAGAATTTTATTACTTCTGATATGAACTATGTCAAGAACAAGAAGAATCACTATGCAGTACCACCTTTATACCGGATAAAGAACTAAAATGGCATTCATTTTCAGTGACAATCATATTTTAATTATGGAAAATTATTTGTAAAATTCAAAATTAGTTACTGTCCTCATATACATGTTAAAAAGGCATAATTATTAAATATAAATTTAAAAAACAAGAAAAAGATATTTGAACAGCATAGTAGAAAGCCTTTTACTTTGCACACAACACAGTATGACATTGCCAGGAAAATGCCGTTCTGAGAGTTCGAATCTTTTAAATCTTTTATTTGTGTTATTATAAATAAAATAGCTCTTGAGAATACTTTAAAGCATACTTTTTATTTGAATGTAAAAAGAAAGTTGCATTATATAACATTAGAAATAAAATATGAATTTTAGAATTAGAATAATTTTTTATTAGAAATTCATGCGGACTAAAATTTTCATATTTCGTAATATTCTCCCATCGTATCAATATTGGTGGTGGCACATTTGGACACTTACTGTAATTATTGTATTAAATATTTAATATATATTATACATATACTATATACGACTGAAATTTAACGTTAAGTCAAATATGGCAAAGAAAGACAAGTAGTGAGTAATGTAATATAAACCATTTTTACAACAATAAAAAGTTATCTTAAACCATAATTTCAACCGTAAAACTTTTTGGTGAACGAGCATATTTATTTCTTCCTTTTTCAACTGAAGCCGTTACTTACTTCACTTCAGTTTCTTCTTATGAAACGTGACGATGTTGAATGGAAAAATAAAAATATATTCGAATAAATGTGTCTCGAGCGTTTTATCCATTTTATTTTTATTTCATTTTCTAACTACTGGAACATGTCAAAGCTAGAAATTTTTATGTTGTTTCAAGCAAACGAATTTTTTATATCTAAGGTCAGAAAAAAAATTATCTTGTTTTACTTTGATTCTTTGTTTATACCATTATTTCATTCTTGAACGTTTTGATGATAGTACTTCAAAATGAAAAGCAATGATAGCATTTAAAAAAGGTTATTTCATTATTTTTATTTAAAAAGGTTATTGTTTCAAGGTTAACTAATATCTTTTGCATAAATAAAAAGCAAATAAACAAACGCTAGAAACGATTTTTAAATGTTTTGATGTAATTTTGTATCACGTTTTATATTATTTCTTTCGAAAAATTTTTAAATGTTTTATCCTTATATATATATATATATATATATTTTATTTTACACTTAAAATGTATTTCTTGATTATTCCGTCGACCAAAAATCTTTCGCCAAACTCTCGTCAGATTCAGTTGCAATTAACATGCCATACATGTTTTTATTATATTCATCAAGTTTTTTACTTCGACGTTTTATTTGCATTTTTAAAAATGTTTTACTAATTTATTTGTTCCTTTGTTATTTAAAATATAATTATGTCATTAAAACGATTACCGCTTGATAATATATATGTATATATATAATAGATATGTAGTTTATTATAGTTTATTTATAGTTAAACCCAGCCATGCTCTTGGACTAAATAAAGAGCAATAAGCTCCTTATATCATTGATATTTTTTATGTCCATTAATAAATCCGAGTATTGCATTTAAAATATTTAAATTTTAAAATAAAATAAATTTGAATAACGCTTGATAACGCTTCATATAATACGCTTGATAAAAAAAATACATGTAATATATATGTAGTTTATTATAGTTTATTTATAGTTAAATTCGTCTATATTTTTGGACTAAATAAAGAGCATTAAGCTCCTTATATCTTACGTTATCATTGATACTTTATATGACCTTTAATAAATCCGAGTATTGCATTTAAAACATTTAAATTTTATTCACAAAGGAAATATTTTAAAAATATCTGTTTGTTTGTGTTTTAATTTAATAGTTCTGTCTTTAAATACGTAAACTGTTCTGGGGAAGATTTCCAGATCATGTTCTTTTAACTATTTGAAAACTAGTTGTTGTCCTAGGTAGAGAACTGGGAAATCTGAAAAATATCTATATCTTTTTATTGGTTTAATTCTGCCACTTATTTTTTTTCTGATTGGTCCATGTTTAATGTTCAAAAATGAAATACTACTCTTGCCACAATGACAAAAAATGTAATAAAAATTTTTAAAAAATAATAATTTGAAAACAAATTGTGATAAAAGTTTCAAACAAATTTCATTCAAAAGTGAATTTTTTTCCTGTACGCAACGGTGTAAAAATTTAAAATGTGCGATGTTTCGAAGTATGAAAATTTGCAGTTCCGAAAATTGTAAAACTAAAATCTACTCTATTAAAATCTGTGCGCGTATCTATGTACGCTCAAAAATTCCAAAACCGCAGAGTGCAGGGCTACGAAATTTGGCATAATGGTTGCTGGTAGAGGGCCCATGAACGATTGGGGTCAAAAATTAAAAAAATTAAATAGATTTTTTAAATTAATTTTTGTCCGTTTTAATCATTTGGAAAATGGTTGTTGTTCTCGGACAAGATTTTTGAATGCTTCCTTACTTTTCTTGTTGTTAGATTCACTTTTATGAGTTCAATTTATGAAACTTAATATGAAATTTAATGAAATTTCTTTTATTATTTTCTGGATATGATTATCGGTAAAATTGTGTAAATCATGGAAAAGGCAGCATAGCACGTCACATGACAGACGATTTTCACCAAGGCCTAATCATCAACAATTAACATCCGCACTGAAAAAAATGAAGTACTCAAAAATGAGTAAGTCGATTGTCGGACGTTTCCTCTTAGCCTGCACAACTTTGAAGAAAGTCCGTAGTAGTTATTGCTGCCACCACCGATATTATTAGGTGACATCGGTCACCCACTGTGAGGATATTGTGTAAATAAACACCAACGCTGTCAATTAACTAAATTAACAGTTTATTTATACTCTATGTACCCAATATAATACACTATTTACATTTACAACTCGGATATAGGTGATCCGGTTCAACATTAAATTAAATACGGTAAAAAGTTGGCTGTGTACTGTTCAAATTACACGTTCTTCCTCTCACTCTATACTCGTTAGATTAACTTTATCGGAGATCAATTTCGAGTCTCCCAACACATGGGTTCTCAGCCTACGCTGTTCGACCCGAGCACTACACACAGGGACCTCCGTCCATCTCTACTCTCACGGTCCGAACTGACCCTTTCTCAGCCAAACACTGCCCTTCTCAATTCCTGCACTTCCCCAATGTAGACCCCCTATTCATGGAAATCCTTTATTTTCACTTCTTCAATAGCATCTCAAAAGGTTAAACACTCCCCTCTGCAATCTTCTTCTCTTTTCCCTCACCACCTGTTCACTCAGGCTTTAGACAAAGAAAGAATGCCACCTTGAAACTTCAGTACACAGCCCATACAATACATAAGATATTAAGATAAAAATAACAGAAAATTCCAGGGGCTAATAAATGTTTTCTCAGAACCTGACATCGATGTACTTATATCGAATTGATTATGTTTGGATCAAAAATGCTTTCTCGATTTTGAAACAGCATAATGTTATCAAATCCAAACAAACGATAATTTTGAACCCAGTATTGGTTTATCTCACTCATTGCGGCATAAAAGATGCTTATTAATGTAAATATTAAATTATGCATAGTATTTTAAAATAATTTTAAAGTATACTTGTAAATAATTAAAATAATTTTAAAGTATACTTGCAAATTTTTTTCAGCGCACGTCTATCTGAATGTAAAGTTTGGGGAAAAGCCGTGCATTAGTTCTTGATATAGAACTATTGCGAAAATCGTGAAAAATCCAGCATAGCAGTGCTTCCTTTTGGGTAATTTACACCAATAATTAATTAGCATAAATGTATATCAAGGTCTAATTCAATTTAAAGTCTTATTAAATTCCGGCTATTAGTTTTCATATAGAGCAGCCACAAATTTTTTGTCACATGCAGACAGACAAACTCACAAACATGCATTTTCTAAAAACAGTCAAATTGTGTTAAGGATTCTCTAAAATGTAGAAATCCATCAAATTCTACAAACTGAAAATTTTAACGAATCCAATACTTCCATTTTATAAAGATAAAAAGTAGGTAAAACTATATAAAAGTAGCAAATAAAGCCTTTGAGCAAAAATGTTTAAAGATAGAAAACTAACGGTTATAAATGCACAAATAATGTATGAAAAAGTAGCAAACAGCTGTTTCGAATCTACTATTGAGATTCTTCATCAGTGCAAAACTGGGCAAGCACTGATGAAGAATCTCAATAATAGATTCGAAATAGCTGTTTGCTACCTTTTCATACATTATTTGTGCATTTATAATCGTTGGTTTTCTATCTTTAAGTGAAACTATAGTTTCACCAGCCCTCAAAACAGTGTACACAATATAAATAAATAATAAACAAATTGTGCTAGTAAAAAATACAATATTATTATTATTATTTGCCAATAAAAAATAAATATGAATCCTATTTTCAATAGTAAACATTTCTGATAAAAAGGCATGTTGTTTTCGTCTTTTGTTTGGCTGTAACTGCTATTTATTTCAATTCAGTTTTTTTTTTTTTCTAATGATAAATCAGGATGCTGGGTGGAAAAATAAAAGAATCTGTCAGTAAATGCGAATAAATGCGTCTCATGAGTTTTCTTTACTTTTTTTGTATGTTTGTTTTTGCACTGGCACATACCAAAACTTGAAATTTTATGTGCTGAGAGCAAACCAATTATTTATTTCTGAACCCAGACAAGAAACCTTTTTTTTCTAGATTTATATTACTACTTTCTTCTATCTTTGTAAAATAAAAATATAGGATATGTGAAAATTTTCGAATTCCGGTTTTCGATGGATTTATATGTTTTAAGGGTCAGAGAACCTGAAAAAATGTTTTTATAAAATGTATGTTGTGACACAAAAACTGTGAGTGCTCTATCTTAAGAACTAACGAACGGATTTCAATAAAGCTTTAAATCAAAATAATTCTTGATAAATACTGGCTGATGATAAATACTGGCTGATGATAAATACTGGCTAGATGCTGATTCGTTTTGGTGTAAGTTAACCAACATTTAACGCTGCTATGCTGCCTCTTTCACGTTTTTCGCAATAGCTATACCTCAATAAATAATGGATGGATTTCCATAACACATAAGATTCCATGATATAATATGGTGCTCATTACTTTTGGGTGTAATGAATGTTGCGCCGCATAGTAGCCCAACAAGTAGCGCTGCTATGCGGTATTTTTCATGATTATCGCAACAGCTTTATCGCAAGAACTAATACACGAATCTCCATCAAACTTCGGATTTACTCAGTCCCTAATATAAGTTAGTGCTGTTTAGTTTTTGGAATAAATAGCTCAACAGTTGGCACGTCTATCCAGATTTATTTCGATTTCGGCAATGGTTCTATCTCAAAACTAAGGCGCGGATTTTCATCAAACTTCAGATTCAGTTAGAACTTGATATAAGTTGCTGCTGATTAGATTTTGGTTGGTTGGATGTATGGGGTTTTATGGCACAAAGTCCTTTTAGGTTTTGGTGTGAATCCCTTAACAAATGGCACTGTTATGCTTCTTTTTTTCAGGAAGTATAACATGTATAAGATAGAAAATGGTGGGATTGCCACATCCGACTAATTCAGGGCCTGATTACTGCATAGGCCAATTAGGCCGAGGCCTTGGGCCCACTGCTACAGGGGGCCCCCGGACTGAATAAAATGATTTAAATTAAAATTGCAGTTTCTACAACTATTTTCTCAGAAGCGAAAATATATTTTGGTTAACTTTGCAACTGTATCACAATATTTAATTATATAACCCCTTATACTCGCCTCTCGCCCCTCCTCCCCCAAAAATATAGGAATTATTTCGCTGCGAGGGGCTCCGAAAAGATGCTATGCCTTGGGCTCCATTACAACCTTAATCGGATTCTGGGCTAGTTTGTTTATTCCGTTACTTCGTTCTGAAAGTTTAGGCAAAATTTAAAATGGTCAAACAATGACAGTATTTAAAAGAGGTCATTATCTTCTCAGTATTATTTTTGTATGCAAGTTAGGTTACTTTGATTTAATTTTATGTTGCATTTTAAAGTATTTCATCTGCTAAACCTTTCATATTTTTTACTCTCGTTACTTTTTCTGCTCTAAATTTAATCCTAAAGGGTGAAAAGTATCCTAGTTTGTTTAAATTGATCAAGAAGTCGAACTGCATTTATTCATTCCTACACAAATATAAATAATATTTATAGTTTATAGTTATAAAAGAATGACATTAGTCTTTGTGGATGCATTATTTTGGTGTTGACTAGAGGAATATGGAGGGTTTGAATATTTGGTTTCGGACAGATGAAAAGAAGTCCCAATGCGCTTAAAAGTCAAATTTCGGATGTTTTTTATGTTAATTAGTAGAGATTTAAGTTTCATTCAGTTTAAAATCGCAGAAAGATTGCTGAAAGCTTCTTTTGATAGTGTATTAATTATTTTGGGCGGCTTTATGTAAGGAATATAAGTGATGCATGGTTCATGTATAAATTTTATATAAGCCAATGGCTGTATTAAAAATTTTGAGCAGTTTTTATTAGTTATTAAATAAAAAAATTATTTCAAAAATATATTTTTTACTAATTCAATATTTTATGTAATCCAACAGCAATGAAGGAAATTATTCTGTTTTAGACTAAGACAGGTATTTGAGAAATGGAAGAGAAAAATGATAATAAAATGAAAGTAAAAATAACTTTCAAGCGTTAGTAAAAACTTTTATAATAACTCTTTGGATGTAGCAATCCCGAAACTTTCTTGTATATCATAAAATTTCAGAAAATATTTCTAGAAAAATGGAACTTAGCAGTATCGCCAGTTAGGCAATTTACAGCAAGTACTTGAAACAATTTATTTCAAGTTCTAAATGAATGTGAAATTTGTAGAAAATTTTTGCATTAATATTTGAGATAAAATTATCACAGAAATCGTAAAAATAAACTGGATAGAAGCGCCACCTGATGATAGGTTTACTCTAAAAAATAAAGAATACTAATTTATATTACTAATGTATATTACTATACTACTAGTAATTTATATTATTACTTATATCACTTATAAGAATACTAATTTACAGGATCTAACTAAAATTGAAGTTTGGTGAAAATTCATGCATTAGTTCCTAATTTAGAGCTATTACGAAAATCATGAATAATGCCACATATCATCGTCATCTGTTGAGCGATTTACTCCAAAAACTAAAGAACACTCATTTATAATAATGGTATCCGTACGAACCATGATATAATATATAGTATATGTTTAATTTTAGTACAACGCCACCTGTTGGGCGATACACACCAAAAACTAATAAAGTTCAGTTTATATCAATGTCCAATTGAATCTAAGGTTTTGTGAAATTCCGGGCATTAGTTCTTGAGATAGATGGCGCAAACTATATTTATGTCACATACAGAGAGACAGACAGACATTTCATAAAAACACGTTTTTTCGAATCTCTCAACCTAAAACGTGTAAATTCATCGAAAACCGGAATTACGGATCCAATACTTTCTTCTTGTAAAGCTAGAAAAAAGTAGTAAATAAATAAATATGCAGTATAATTCCGACTGTTTTTTTAGATTCAATGATCTGTAACAGCCGAAGACATGGAGTGTTTAATATAACATATACCATTTTCATAAAATTAAAAAAGAAATTTTATACCTTAAGTTCAAATTTTTGGCAAAAGAGAATATTTATTTTATTTTCTTCCAACTTTAGTTGACATTTACTTCAGTCTTATTCTTATGACAAGTCATGATGCTGTTTGGAAAAGTAAAATAAAACGCCAATAAACGCGAATAAATGCGTGTGTGTAAAAAGTTTCAGCTTTTTTTCTTTCTTAACTGCTGGAAAATTTCAGATTTTATGCTGTTGAAAGACATTTTATGCTGCCAGTTTTTGTAAGCTTTTGAAAGAAATCTGCTATGTTTTACTTAGATTTTTTGTTTATTTCCTTATTTTGTTTTTAAACAGAACAACAAAATAAACAAATAAAAATTTTATAATACGAACTTTTAAATATTCAGTTTTACTTAAGTTACGGTTAAAATAATCAAATATAGATGTTAATAGTTTATTATATTTAAAAACATCTCAGTACTTTCAAGCCTTAATCAGGCTCTTCATCAGAGAGTAAAAAGCATTCTTTCTGACTTAACATTCCATAGCTGCCAACTTTCGACTAATCTTCCATAATGCCTGGATTAATTTGATCTAGGTTAGCTTCGTTTCGAACCAGAAAATTGAATTCATGAATCTTTACTTATTTGATTTCAAGTTTCTAAGTGGAACATATTTAATTTCATTTCTTTGAAGAAATTCTGGTTTGAAATTCATTAAACCAAGGTCAAATTCACGGACGTATTACGGAAGACTAATGTTAGGTTGGCACCTACGACATTCTAATCATTTCTTTGAGGGAGAGCGTGATTAAGGTTTAAAAGTACTGAGGTGTTTTAAAATAAAATTAATTATTAACATCTCTATTTGATTATTTTTAATCGCTTTTCAGGAATACATGAATGTTTTAAAGTTTGTATTATATATTTTGAGTTAAAAACAAGGTGAAAATTGCGTTTTGTCAGTTGGTCTTTTTATTTTTAAACAAATATACTAGTTCAGACGATACTTAAACCTACAAAAAATGTCTTTACGATTATAGTTACTGTTTATGTGTACAGTCTAGAAACGATTTTTAAACATTGTTTTAATTCTATGTTGAAACTTAAAATTTTGTCTCTCATTTTTCATGTTTCTTTTCTCATAACTTTAATATTATAAATTTTGTTAATAAACGAAATTTAATGAAGGTCCTTGTTCCTTTAAATGAACCATGATATTGAAATATTTTTCTTCCCCTATGCTGAAATTTAGTTTGTTCTATATATCGTAAGAAAAATGTCTATTAAAGTTTATAAGATATAATTTTAACAAAAGTTTAAGTTAAAGTATCCCACTACGTTTAAAGTATGTGCCTTAATGAAAATGTTGGGGATCTTTTTTTGAAAAATATAATTTTTTTTTATCAAACACATGTGTTTTCATATAAATCAGGTAATAAAAAAATGATTTCATATAAATTTTTAATGGATTTTCTTTTTTTTTTACTTTTGAAATCTAAGCAATATTTTATCAAATTTTAGTAAAGAGCTGCATTTATGCCAAACCTTCTATAACGAAATCTTTTCTCTATATTTGATGTTTGTTTTCAACAATCTAATATTAGCAACCCGCGTCTGTGTTTTGAAGCAAAAGATTTACAATATCTCTTAAATTATTAATGTATGCCGAATTTTTTATACAAAATAGGATTTTTCTTTTTAATATATTATTCAATAAAAATAGCTATTAAATAAATATATGCAAAATTACAAACTATATTTTGCATCATAACATACTAATAGATGATCGAAATCTTGTCACAAAATTTTATTTCAATATCTTAAAAACTTTTCAAGGCATGAGTTTTTTTTTTTTTTTTTTCAGAACGTGCACAGTGAAAAACGCAGTTTTCTAGAAAACTCAAATTAAGTTTTTGATCGAGCACAAAAAATTATGCATAAAATTAACATTTATTTATTTAAAGAACGAATAAGTGAAAGCCGCTTTTCGTACAGTTGTTGAGCCTCTGAGGCATTTCCAACAACAGTTTTGTAGATAAAAGTCATATCAATTTTCTCCTGTTAGCAAGGGCAACATCTTCCTATACGTTCCTACCGCGATTGACAGTTGCGCACTCGGATCGGCTACTTTTACGTATTAATCGAGGTAAAATTTTGCATACGCATACTTCTTTCTCCCCACATCACATTTACATGCTATTATTTCTATCTTTTTTCCAATAGCTTGAAAAAAGGATTGGGGATTTGATGTTTGCATTGACTAAGTTTTCAAATACGCTGCACCTTTGCATTTTATTTCCCACCATGCATTCATTGTTTGAGGAAAGTTGTTTGCTTCGCCGTTTAATATCGACTCTAAAAGTTTTCCTCATCTTTCACGAAACACCCTGAATATAAATTTTAATATATTTAAAATTATGTAATATCACTAAAATACAGCACAAAAAATGTTTCTCTATGGATCGTAATGTAACGAAATAATTTTGACTATACATGTAAATGAATCGTTAATGCTATGCACTTCATTATCAGTATTGAACATGCCAACGGTAAAGACTAATAACGCATATCAATTTTATGCATGAAATTGATTGCCATAGAAATCGGCCTAAACTTAAGCGAGTTAAAGAGCGGACAGACATTCAGACAGACAAATCGAATTCATAACCAATTTTCAACTATGTTAAAAAGCATAAAAAATGCACGATTTCTGTAAAAATATAGTCAAATTCTATTGATAGTACATTAAAAAGTGCAATGTGTTTTATCACTAGTCAAAATTTATTCTTTATGCAAAAAAAGAAAAAGAAAATAATAAAAATAAATAAATAAATAAATAAATAAAATGAAAATAAATAAATAAATAAAAATAAAAATAAAAATAAATAAATAAATAAAAATAAAAATAAATAAATAAATAAAAATAAAAATAAAAATAAAAATAAAATAAAGAGACACTAATTCAAATTTTGGATGTTCCTGTTGATATCTGTCGTTTTTAAAAAGTACAATATATCTTTTGTGCCTGGTAGCAAAAATATAAATAAAATGTAAATAAGTATAAATAAATATAAACATAAAAAATGTATAACGCAATTTCAACAGTATAACATATTGACAAAAGAGCACATTTATGTACCAATTTTACTTTTGTCGTCATTTAGAACAATCCCGTTTTCTTTTTCCTGTTTTTATGATAGGTCATGATAGCGGAAGGGTAAATAAAACGAATAGGCGAATAAATATGTCTCAAGAGTATTCCTCTCTTTGTTTTGTTTACTTTTTAACTACTGAAATAAGCGATAACTGAAAAATTTAAGTTGCTACGATGAAACCAATTTTTCATTTCTAAAGCCAGAAGTGAAATTTGTTGTTTCTATTTATTTTTCTCTGTTTATTCCGTTATTATCGGTTAAAAGTTTGAATAGAACAAAAAATGGAGGAATGACACCACAAAAAAGTTTTCTTTGCCAATTGTGTGTATAGTTTACAAAACAAATGCTCGAAATTATTTTAAAAATGCTTAATTTTGTTTTATGTCGCATGTCAATATCTTTCATCTTTAAAAAAATTATACTTTTTGTTCATAGCTATTAGGTTAATAAAATGATCATTTTATCAACATTTATTCAAATTTAATAATAAAAATTTATAATGAAATTTGTAGATAGCTTTGTTGTTTAAAAGAAAATCGATCACTAAATGTTTTGTTAGATTTAAGGTTACCGGGGTAATTAAAGGAATATTTAAATCTCAGTCTTCATTTAATAATAATAATCATTATTTATTAAAATTATAAATAAAATAAATAATGAATAAAAGGATTATAAAATAGAATAGAATAGAGAAAAATAAAAACATAGATGAATATGAATATGAAAAAATCAAATAAAAAATCAAATATAAATCAAAAGGTGCAAAACTTAATTTTAAGGTTATAACATCTTTAGAAAAGAGCACATTTATATCCCCCTATTTTTACTTCTTTCGTCATTTCGTGCAGTTTAGTTTTTCTTATGATAGGTCATGGTGACGGAAGAATAAATAAAAGGAATAAGCGAAAAACTACGTCCCAGGGAGTATTATTTCTCTATTTCTTTTTGAATGCTGGAATATGTCAAAATTGAAAATTGTAAGTTGAAAGGATCAAATCGCTTTTTTTTCGTTTTTTAAGCCAGAAATGAAATTTGTTTTAATTTTATTCGTTGTTTATTCGATTATTTCGGGTTGAAAGTTTGGATGGAACTTAAAATGGAGCAATGACACCACAAAAAAGTTTTTTTTAGAACTCCCAATTGTGTGTACAGTTTAAAATAAATGCTCGAAATTATTTAAAAAATACTGAATTTCATTTTATGTCGCACGTCAATATTTTTCATCTTTTAAATTTTTACAATTTTTTTCCATAGCTATCAGGTTAATAAAATGATCATTTTATCAATATTTATTCAAATTTAATTATAAAAATTTACAATGATATTTGTAGATAGGTTTGTTGCTTTAAAGAAAATTGATCACTAAATGTTTTTTTAGATTTAAGGTTGCTGGAGTAATTAGAGGAATATTTTAATCTCTGTCTTCATTTAATAATAATAATCATTATTTATTAAAATTATAAATAACATAAATAGTGAATAAAAGAGTTATAAAATAGAATAGAATAGAGTAAAATAAAAACATAGATAAATATGACTATAAAAAATATATATCAAAAGATACAAACGTAAACGTAATTTTAACGTTATAATATCTTTAGAAGAAAGCACATTTATATCCTCCTTTTTAGATGGGTTCCTAATTATGTAAATACGTAGTACTTATAGTTGTCGTTCAGTCCGTCGTTTGTCCATCCGTCCGCATATAACAACGTAAATACTACCCAACCGAATCGTTTCAAATTTAAAATGTATAATTATTAAATAACTTTGTCGAGTCATTTCAAATTTTATGAAAATCGGATGCATAGATCGATTACAGGGTCAATCAAAAGAATTCCGTTTCATTACGGTCGATGGGGAAAATGTTTCAAATGGATTTTAATTGCATTACACTCATTCGAATAAAATAGAATACATGAACCTGTGAAGTATAATATATATTAAAATATGCATTCTGTACAATCTGTGTTGCAAAGAATATTTATTTTTAAATTACAGGGCCACACAAAAGTATTCCACTACATAATGCTATTCCAGGAAACATTGTTTGGGGCTTATTTTAATTATATTAAACTATTTCACATTTTATGAATATGAAATACGCTGCTGAAGTGTAACAAAAGTTACTTCCTGTATATTTACAGGAACACAAACAAGATTTCGACCATTATACTATATCCAAAGTACTGTCTACTATAACAGCAAGATCTGAATATTTTAAAAACGTAGTTATCGTACGAATGCACCACATTTGCTACGTTTCAAGTGCAATTTCCAACTTGTTACTTCTGTCGTCATTTCGTGCAGGTTAGTTTTTTCTTATGAGAGGCCATGATGACGGAAGGATGAATAAAATGAATATGCGAATAAACACGTCTCAGGAGTATTATTTCTCTAATTCTTTTTGAATTCTTGAATGTATCAAAATTGAAAATTTTAAGTTCAAAGGAGCAAATCGCTTTTTTTTTCCATTTCTAAAGCCAGTAATGAAATTTGTTTTTATTTTTATTCTTTGCTTATTCGATTATTTTGGGTTGAATGTTTGGATAGAATTTAAAATACAGCAATGACACCCCCAAAAGTTTTCTTTAGAACTATCAATTGTGTGTACAGTTCACAAAACAAATGTTCGAACTTATTTTAAAAATGCTTAATTTCGTTTTATGTCGCATGTCAATATCTTTCATCTTTTAAATTTGTATACTTTTTGACAATAGCTATCTGGTTAATTAAATGATCATTTTGTCAAATTTTATCCGAATTTAATAGGAATGAAATTTATAATAAAATTTATAATTTATATTTATAATAAATTATAATTATAAATAAATTATAATTATGAATAAATCATATTTATAATAAATTATAATATATAATAAAATTTATAAACAGCTTTATTGTTTAAAAGAAAATTGATCACTAAATGTTTTGTTAGATTCAAGATTACTGAAGTAATTAAAAGAATGTTTTAGTTTTAGCCTTTATTTAAAAAGTATTAATCTCAATGATAACATCAGTATCTTCCAAATTCAGCTTTGCGATAACCAGTATTCCCGCTGACATTTGACCAACGCTAGTAATTTGGCTAATTAAAACTATAAACATTCGCCAAATGAGAAAAGTTTTAGCAAAATAGATTCGTTGTGTAGCACACACACACACACACACAAAATCCTTTAATGTATTCCGTTTTTTTTAATATGTTCTAAAATGACCCAATTTTTATAACTGTGACAACGATTAGTATTAATCTAATTTCAACTATCCGCTAAAATATAAAAAATTGTGTATATATTAAATATATATGCATATGTATGAAAAAAAGAAAAAAGCAAAAAATTGAGCACTAGCAATTTGGCGAATCTAACCGCCTGTTTACTCGATAAATGAGGAATTTAGTCGCAATTTGGTGCATTGGCGAGCGACAGCGAGAACACTGGCGAAGACACACACTCTCACATATGTAGGAATTCCTTTTAATGTAGAATCGTAAAGAAGTGAGATTGCTATTTAATGTTACAAATTAATTTTCCATAAATACTATAGTACAGTAAAAATAAATTTATTAAAAAAATAACTGAAATCGATTTTGATTTATAGTTTTACCTTGTCTTCTTTTTAACTACTGCAATATGTCAATACTGAAAATTTACTGAAATAGCAGGAAGCAAAGCATTTTTCATTTTTAAAGCCAGAACTGAGATTTTTTTCTTTTTAGGTGCGTTCGTAATTATATAATACGTAGCACCTATAGTGGTCGTTCAGTCCGTCCGTCTGTCCGTCCGTCTGTCCGTCCGTCTGTCCGTCCGCATATAACAACGCAAAAACTACCCAACCGAATCGTTTGAAATTTAAAATACGTATTTATTACATAATTTTGTCGAGTCATTTCAAATTTTATGAAAATCGGATGCATAGATCAATTACAGGGGCAATCAAAAGTATTCCATTACATTACGGTTAATGGGGAAAAAGTTTCAAATGCATTTTAATCATTTGAAATTTAAAATACGCAATTATTACATAATTCTGTCGAGTTATTTCAAATTTTTTTATAATCGTGTGCATAGATCAATTACAGGGGCAATCAAAAGTATTCAATTACATTATGCTCAATGGGGAAAAAGTTTCAAATATATTCTATACGTTTGAAATTTAAAATACATAATTATTACATAATTTTGTAGAGTTATTTCAAATTTTATGAAAATCGGATGCATAGATCAATTATAGGGACAATCAAAAGTATTCCGTTACATTACGGTCAATAGGAAGAAAATGTTTCAAATGCATTTTAATCGTGTTACACTCATGCGAACTTAATAAAATTTATATGCAACTATAAAGTACATATTATAATATACATCTTACATAATTTGTGGTGCAAAGAACATTTGTTATTGATTTACAAGGCCACACAAAAGTATTCCATTACATAATGGTATAGGGAGAACATTGTTTGATGAGCGTTTTAATTGTAATTCATTATTTACAATTTTATGAGATTGATACATGAAAGTAATATTTTTAAAACTTCGTTATCGTACGAACGCACCTAATTTGCTACGCTTCACGTGCAATTTCCAACTTGTTTTATATTATTGTTATTCTGTTGTTTCGTCTTAAAAATTTAAACGGAATTTAAAATGGAAAAGTAATACACAATAATTTTTTTTAGAAATATCAGTTGTATGCTCTGTTTACAAAACAAGAAGTCATGATTATAAAATATACGGTCGAAATTATAATATTGATTTTATAAAATATATAATATGAATTTTTAAACGTTCGCTGTTTTACATAAAAAGGCGATTAAAAAAATCAAAGGAATGTTAATAGCTAATTTTATTTAAAGTATCTTAGTACTTTCAAGTCTTATCCTGGCTCTTCATCAGATTATATAGACATATATATATATATATATATATATATATATATATATATATAACTCTGAATAGCCTGGATAAGACTTGAAAATACTAAGATATTTTAACCCTTTATCTATCGATGGTACTTATAAGTACCATTAAAATTGCTTATTATAAAATTCTTTTAATACGTTGATTATTTATACTACAGTTCGAATGAGTTACAGATACATTTCTTTATTTTGTTCTAAAAGTTTGTTCTAAAAGTTGGTTACACAAAACAAATATATTTTTAAAAGGATTATATATTTTGCCTTTGTATTTTTTCAGCTTTCTTAGCACTGAGGGAGGGGGATGGGTATTTCTCAATTCGGAAATATTTCTATATTTATATTGAAAAAACATTATATTTGTACATTTTATGATTCTACAAAATACTAAGAAAACAATTTAAAAGAAAATATTTGAGTGGGGTTATAAATATTGCACAAAATCCTTGTAAATTCAAATTTAATTAATCTTACTAAAATCCTTCCAAAATTTATTAAATGATTATGTAAATCTTTTAATTTAGTTTTAAAAAATTACTTAATCTGCTTCAGAATATAAAATTTCATGAATTCATAATTCGATAGATAAAAGGTTAAACAAAAAGAAATAATTACATTTCATTATTTTAATCGCTTTTTAAGTAAAACACTGAACGTTTTAAAATTCATATTGTATATCTTATGTTTAAATCAAGGTGAAAATTGCTTTCCATCATATGTTTTTATTTATTATTGATTTCACTTTATGATGCATCTCAATAGCGTAAAAAATTATGAATAGTAAAAATTATTATTTATTCTAATTATAAATAAAATAAATAATGAATAAAAATGTAAAATAGAATAGAATAAAATAAAATAAACCCATAGCAATAAAAAAAATATATGATATATATAAATATATATAAATCAAAAGATGCAAAATGTAATTTTAACATGATAAAATCTTCACAAAAGAGATTTACGTCCTCCTATTTTTACTTCTGTCGTCATTTAATGCAGTTTAGTTATTTTCTTATGTTTGGCCATGATGGTGGATATATAAATAAAATGAATATGAAAATAAATATGTCTCAGGAGTATTATTTCTCTCTTTCTTTTATTTATTTTTAAATACTGAAATATGTCAAAACTGAAAATTTTAAGATGCTGGGAGCAAAACAATTTTTAATTTTCAAAGCTAGAAATGACATTTGTTTTCATTTTGTTTTTGTTATTTGTTTATTCCGTTATTTCGGGTTGAAAGTTTGAAAGGAATTTAAAATGGAAAAGATAAAATTAAAATATTCAAAAACATATCTTTAAAAAATTTCTTCGATATTTCTTTATATTTCTTTATTTGACATTTCTTTTATTTCTTTATTCGATATTTATTTATATTTCTTTATTCTAAATTTTTAAAATATTTCTTTAAATTTTCATCCTTGCATTTATTAATTTTTAAATCAACAACAATTAAGGGGCTGTCCATAAATGATGTTACAGTTTTTTTCAACATTTTTGAGCTCCCCCCCCCCTTTGTCACAAAGGGCTATACTTCACCTTCTCCAATTACCCCTTTTGTCACATATCATTGCATATACATACACTTTTGTATAAAATTTTATTTTTAATATTTAACTATTTTTAAGGACATTTGTGAGCATAACAATATAAATGATTCATGTAATTCTTTTGTATGAAATGGAATTTAATTGACTTTACACCTTATCTTTACTTTAGCAACACAAAATATTTTAACTTCAAAATATAATCGGTTGATTTGTAACTCTTTCATTTCAACCAAAATGTGTGATGTCACATTTCTTCTTACCCTCTCTCATCCCTTGTCACAAATTGTCACATTTTCACAACCCCCTCCCCCCTTCCAGTGTGACATCGAGTATGGATGGTCCCTAAAGCTTTGCATACTTTATACATTTTAATATATTTGCACTTTTAAAGCTATCAAAATTTTATATATTTAAAAAATTTAATTATATTTTCATGCAATTTTTCAATGCGATACATTTAATAATAAAACAATTAAAGATAATGAAAACGTGATTAATTTATGCCTATCAGTATTTTTCTTTTAAACAAGAAATGATGTTGCCATAAGGGGAAAAACTATACATTATTATTCAGAATAAGGCTTTTACTAAAGTAATAAAGTAATGTTTTCCTGATAAGAAAAGAAAAATGTTCAGATGAAAGACTTATTTTAAATTAAAAACGATAGCACAAAAGAAAATTAATAACATTGTCTAATTAATGTACAGTAGATGATTTTATTATTCTTTTTTAATCTGCAGCCTTTTTATTTGTAAATAGGATGTTTCATATTTAAATCATACTTGATTAAAAATTAAAAACTTGCATTCTTATGCTGCTCGACATAAAAAAGATGCTTTTTTACCACAACATTTTTGTTCCTGCACAGAAAGATAGTACTTTGACATTAAAAAGTTAAAACAAATGACAGTAAATTCACACAAGAAAAAACTTTTGTCATGTACATTTTGAAAAGGTTAAGGGGGGAAATGTATTTCTAAAGTATTTATGTTATTAGAAAATAGACAAAAAATTCGTTTTCAGTTTTACGTTTTTTGTCTGAATGCATTAAACTGTATGAAAAAGAGATTAAAAAAGAAAAAGAAATAAAAACGGTATTTCTCAAATGTCACGTTAGGTTTGAAACAGAAACAAAAGAATTCGATGATAAATATTTAAAATAAAAAAAGAAATACGCATCAAATGTTATGATTTAGAAATTTCACGCGCACATATAAATTGAATCATAATAGCTATTTCACACCATGAAGAATAAATTGTTGATTTTATGGTATAATATACTGGTAACCCATACCGCAAAAATAACAGTGCCAATTTAAATCATAAAATTAATAATAATAAACTGTAAGTAACCATAAATACTGTTTATAAAAGAATTAGGCAATATATTACTGGTTATCAATATATTACAGTCTAATTTACGGTTACACCACCTAATCAATGTGCAGTAGATGGTTTTATTTTTTATCTCCAGTCTTTTTATTTATAAATTGGATGCCTCATATTTAAATCACACTTGATTAAAAATTAAAAACCTGCATTCTGATGCTGCTCAACATACAAAAATATACGTTTTATTATTATTATTATTATTATTATTATTATATTATTATTATTATTATTATTATTATTATTATTATTATTATTATTATTATTATTATTATTATTATTATTATTATTATTACATACTTTTTTCCTGCAAAGAAAGATAGCACTTTGGCATTAAAAAGTTAAAACAAATGACAGTAAATTCATGAAAGAAAAAACTGTTTATCATATACACCTTGAAAAGGTTAGAGGGGGAAATGTATTTCTAAAGTATTTAAATTATTAGAAAACAGAAAAAAAATTGGTTTTCACAGCTATATATATGCATACATACATACATACATACATATATATATATGTATATTGCATGATTATATGAAGTTGGATAAAATTTTGTTTTAAATAAAAAATTTAAAGAAAAGAGATTAAAATAAAAGAACTCGACAAAAAATAAAAAGAAAGGGAGAAATACTTAATCAATTATTATAATTTAGAAGTTTCATTAGCACGTATAAATTGAAATACGCAATATGCAGGTTGTCACAAAATTTTCTGTACAATTTTGATCCTCCATAAAACATAAACAAAATAAGATATCAAGGTCGGATTACTGTGCGTATAACAACAATTTACAAAGTTTTGTTTATTCTAAAAAGAATTTTCTCACTATCACGTACGACTCCATAAAATATGGGAATGTCTACACCACAGGAAAAGGCCCAGTCAAGCCCCAACTATCGCACAGAAACCCGGAGCCTGTGCCCTGGGCACGAAATTTCTGAGAGGCACAAAATTTTCATAATTTCATCGAAATTTAAATTTTAAAAAGTCATAATTGTGAAAAATGTGATATCTGAAGTATGAATACGACGAAACGACAAAAGTATATCTTAATGTATGCTTAAAAGCACATTTCAGTATATATTCGAAAAAAAAATACATATATATTTTATTTTTATTTTTGAAATCGTTTCTCATTTTCAGAGAAAATTTATTATTTGAGACTTTTTGAATAAGTGTGTAATGTGTGTGAAAAACTAGTATCAGTAAACCAACCAAGCTAAGGGGACACGAAAAATTGAAAGTGCCCTGGGTAAAAAAAATCTTGATAGTCGGTCTCTGAGCCCAGTGTGTGGTCTGAATCATAGAGGCGAAGTCAGATACACAAGTTCAAAGGAATTTCTGTGTAAAATACGGACGTCACCCGCTATCCCGGTTTTTAGTACGCACACTGCACAGGACTTTTATAGAAACTGGTAGTTTGATTCATAAATGACGTTTTGATCTGCGAAGTACAAGTCGCATATATGCGGAACGTATACCAGAGATAAAACATAAAGGATAAAACTTGAAACATGATGTTCATTATACATTAAACATATTTTTTCAGTGTAATTTAATAATAATTGTAAGTTGTGTGGAGGATCAAAGTTGTAAAGATAAGTTTGGGACATCTTGCAATGAGAAAAAGATATTGTTCGGGCATCTAGAATCTAAGTTGTGGCTCTAGAAAAAATTTCCATCTCATCCTTATAAATTCCAATTCCCTTTTCAAGAGAGTTTTAGAGTCTCTTACTAGAATTCAAGAGCGTTTTCCTATATTCTAGTAGTCAAACTTATTTAAAAATTGCTGCAAATGGATGCTATCACATGAGGTTAGTTTTAGTAACTATAATTCTAGTTTCTGAAACTATTTCAGAAATCAAGCTATAATTTATCGTTACCGAAACGATTCAATACCGTTTGTCACTTAGAAAACAAGAGATTAGGAATTCTAGATCATTTCGTCTATTCACTTAAAATCTTTACCTATTTGGTTAGTTCGAAAATCTATAATTCTAGCTTAGTGATTCAGAAAATTACTAGCCATTCGTTCTTGTTAAAGCCGATATATTTTTTTCTCAGTGTGAATTATATGTATTTCCAAGGCTCTACAAATTCGAAACAAATCTGGTAGCCAGCAAATAATTCTAGTCGACACTAAAAATATTTACTCCCCATTCCGTTGTCAATTCTGTTATTTGACACTGAATCGAGGATTTTTAAAAATCACGAATTAACTGCGCCAGAATAATAACAAGCATCATTTATAATAGTACGTAATTTAGAACGATAATAGCAACGAAGATTTCTAATTATATATCAACATTATCTAGCACCGAAGGACAATAAAAACTTAACTAACCGGAATGGTTGGATATTTTTTATTTCAGGAACATTCAGATGCCGGGATAGTTAAGCTCAGCCATAACATAAACAATGAGTCATTGTAAAAGTGAGGCAATAAATAAATAAATAAATAAATAAATAAATAACATAATCCATTTTTGTCGGTTGTAGCCAATCAAATAATTCCACTATTATTTTAAAATTTACATTTGACAAGTTTAATTTTGCCGAATTAAAAAAAAAGGTTTGTTTATAATTTTAAAGTTTATTTTCCAATATTTTATAATTTTGCCACATCCATTATGAGGCATCTAATAGGAATCAGATTAATAATGAGGTAGGAAAATAATTGTTTCTTCTTTTTCATCTGTTGATGTTTATCAAATAATTCTCCGTTTATTATTTTAAAATTTGTATTTGACAAATTTTTTTTAGCCCAATTAAAAAAAATGTTTCGACATAACTTTAAAATTTAAGTATTTAATTACGTAGAAGGCATTTTGTAACATACGGATTTTAAATTAACATTGGGGCTAAGAGGAATAATAGATACTGGGTCATATTATATCAAGTGTGGAAACAGCTTTTCTACATATTACTGATATTTTAGCAATGCTGTTACATCCCCATATTAAAACAATTAAGACAATATGAAAATCTAAGGGTTTTGTTATTTTTAATGTATGTTTTATAATTTAAAAACTTATGTTGGCTGAGGTCTATATACTTAAAATGTAAAGATTTTCAAATCTGCTAAAAGGCCAGTCCGTATCACGTTTGGGACAGATTTTTTTTACATATTACTGCTATTTTAACAATGCTATTGTATCCTCAAATTAAAACAATTATGACAATTTGAAAATCTGGTGTTTTTTGCTTTTTTTAATGTATAGTTTATATTCTAACAACTTTAAAGTTAATAGATATAGATGATTATGAAAGTGTTACGTGTTGGACCGTTTGTCCGTTGGAATGGAACCACTACTTTTGACAGAAATTGAAGAAAATCAACTGCTGTAAATATATTGTTTGGACAAAATAAGATTAATTAAAAATTTTAATTAGCATTCACATTACAAAACATTATGAAATGTTCTTATTAAAAAAAAAATGCAGACATTGAAATATACAAACAACCTAATAGATAAAATATTATAGTCAACAGAAGTCGCCCGGCGACTAAATTTCTCGAATGTTGTTTATTACAATATGTATTACAAAACCGTAGTATAATATGTATCTCAAAACATTTCTGAGCTAATCTCAAATCTGAATCTAATGTCGCATTGTTTTCTGCTTTTCAGCATAAAAATAACGGTCAAGGAGAAACAGATTTACAGGCAAGATGATCTGAAAGAAATACAAAAGAGAATTTACTTCCTGCAGCGTAAGCAAATAAGGTGATTGCTTCCTGCTTCATAGATTTATTTTTTTCAAGTTAACCAAATTAAGAATGTTTTTAATATATTTAATGATGATGAAATCACCAATATAATTAGAAATAAGCAATATGCGAATATGAATTAAAATATATAAAAATATTGCTAGCTACAATTTATCTATAAAAAACATCCCTCCATTGCGCCTCTCATTATATAAGGAATGTGTTTCTTAATATAATAACAAAATAATGTAAAATGTCTTCAATTAACTACTCTAATTAATTAATAATAATAAATACTTTAAACTGCTATGTAAATATAAAGAACAGTTTCAAATAGTAAAATGGAGCATCATAACTATTTTATAAGTTAATGAATGATAATAAATATTTTAAACTTTTTGAAAATACGAATTTACCAGAATACTTTACGTTGGAACACCGTTTCTAAAATTAAACTGATAATTAATGTCATTTTAGAATATCTTAGTTTTTACATATTTTTTGGTAACGGAGATATTCTCTCTTTGTGGTATACCAAAGAATTTTTGTAAGAGATTTGTCTTCAAGAAGTTTTGAAAACTACGATAACTAATCATGATCTTAAGTTACTTAATTATATGTTGAATCAAAAATTTAATAATCTTATTCTTAAAATATTCCGTGCATTATTGATGTATATATATATATATATATAAAGAGTAGTTCATATTCAAAATGTTGATATTGATTAAAAATCAGTCACATATGTACTAAATCAAGATTAAATGAATTTAACCCAAAATAAACCCATAAATACTTGTTCTGTATAACGTACTATTTTTAACAATCTTTTCAAAACGTCTATATTTGTTCACAAACTATGCCTCTATGCACTTAATCAAGAATTTGATAACTTTACCCAAAGTAAAATTCATAAATAATTTGCTTTATAGAATAGATATATTTTTAGGAAAATTTTCTAATCGACAATGACTAAAGGAAAATCATTCAGCTAGTAGGTACTAAATCAAAATTTTAATTATTTTACCTTTAGTGTAATCCACAAAAAAATCAAATAGTACTTACATATATTTTAGGAGGATTTCTAATCGACAATAACTGAAAAAAAAATGATTGAGGTAGGTACTAAATCAAGATTAAATGAATTTACCTCAAAATAAGCCCATAAATAATCTATATATATAAATGAAAGTCTGGATTTCGTATTAATCACAGCAGAAAAAAAATCTACCGAACCGATAATCTTGAAAATTGGGGTAAAAATACTTCTTATAACACCGAGTGCCGCTAAGAAGGGATTTTCGAAAATTCCACACCTAAGGGGGGTAAAAAAAAGAACAAACTTAAAAAAAAAAATAATTAAAAATCTGCTTTTGTAGTTATTTTTCAACTGATAACATATTTTAGTGTATTTTTACACGCTGAATCGAATGGTACCAAGCAAATTCTTTTAAATCCAGTAGTTCGTGAGATACTTCACGTTTTCCTAATTTGGCGATGTCTTCGGCGCAAAAATGTGAAATTTTCAATCCTTATCTATATAGATCAGATTTTGTAGTCAATTCAATTCATACCATTTTGTAGATGATTCAATTGGTACCATATTTTAGTGTATTTTTCCATGCTGAATCGAATAGTACCAAGCAAATTCTTTTAAATCCAGTAGTTCGTGAGATACTTCACATTTTTCTAATTTGGTGATGTCTTCGGCGCAAAAAGCAGAAATTTTCAATCTTTATATATAAAAGAAAGTCTGGGTTTCGTATTAATAATCGTACAAAAAAATCTATTGAACCTACAATTTGGAAGTGAGTTCTATAATCAGGTTAACATGATTATGTAAGCTATATTTAATTATCTCAATATATATAAAACGCAAAGTGAAATTTCATTCCGACCTCTTATAAATTAAGTTCTACTAGATAGATTTTAATAGAACTTACATTGTTAGTTGGATAATTTTTCAGAAATTTTGTAACAATTGAAATATAGCATTCTACGTTGTTTAGTAAAATACTTATGGAGATATTTTAAATCAGATGAACCCAATTACAAAAGGTTGGCTTTATTTTAAAGGTTCCGCTGAATGAATCTTTATGTGATTAAAATTGTTAACATGTTGAGCGCTACGTCATTCGTTGGTGACTAACTTTGAACTTTCTGTTTAGATTACTACCTTTTCTCCGATGACATACAGTCTAAAATACAATATAAAACTAAAAATTAATATGATATAAAAATTTCGTTTGATTTAAAGTTTCTTAAAAAAAACTGACCAGCATAGCGGGCGAAGACTGCTAGTTGTTTTATATAATATACTGGTTCTCACAATCTTTTCAAATCATCTATGTTTGTTCACAAACAACGTATCTATGTACTTAATCAAGAATTTGATGATTTTACCCAAAGTAAAACTCATAAATAATTGCTTTATAGAATAGATATATTTTTAGAAAAAATTCTAATCGTCAATAACTGATCAAAAATCATTCAGTTAGTTACTAAATCAAAAATTTCATGATTTTATCTTTAGTGTAATCCATAAAGAATAATTTTAAGTGGTACCTAGATATATTTTTAGGAAGATTTTTAAGCGACAATAATTCATCAAAAATCATTAAGTTAGGTACTAAATCAAAAAATCAATGATTTTACCTTTAGTGTAATCCAGTTTTATCTTTAGCATAATATTTTATGCTGTAGCTAGATATATTTTTAGGAAGATTTATCTAATCGACAATAACTGATCATAAATCATTCAGTTAGGTACTAAATCAAAAATTTAATAATTTTATCTACAGTATAATCCATAAATAATCATTTTATGCAGTATCAAGATCAACAAGTAAATATACAAGGGTTTAAAAGAAGACTATATTTGCTTCCAAATTATTTTACTATGTTCAAAATCAAGAGCTTAATGCTTTTACCTTTAGTATAAACAATGGTAATAGATTGCAAGTCATTCATCTAAGAGCTAGATCAAGAATTTAGCTATTTAATCTTTAGTGTAATCCATAAATAGTTATATTGTATAATAAATTGTTTAACATTAAGCTTCGAAAAAAACAATAATTGTTCCAAGACCACTCATTTAGATAGTAAATGTGGAACTTAATGATTTTACCTTTAGTGTAAACCATAAATAATTGTTTTATATCATACATTGTTTTACATTAAGCCCTCAAACGTACAATAATTGCTTAAAACTTATTTATTTAAATACTAATTCGGGAATTTAATTATTTTACCCTTATTGTAATTCGTAAATAGTTATTTTATATAATAGATTAATTTATATTAAGGACTCAAAAGAGCAATAATTGCTCCAAAATCACCCACACAGATAGTAAATCAGGAACTTAATGCATTTACCTTTAATGTAATCCATAAATAAGGATTTTATATCTGTAGCTTCCGGTAATAACCAGGTAAGACATATTTTTAATATTTTGAGTAGTTAACGTTTAAAGTTTTCAAATTTCTTTTTATCATTACTTTTATAAAATAGATTAGAACTTAATAATTTTCACTACATTCAATTAGAATATAAGAACCTCTTTTTTGCCGAAATAGTTATATAAAATGGTTTTTATTAATTGTGAACAAATTAAAAAAATTACAATTTTTAAATGAAAATTTATAATCGCTCTATGACGGGAAGTATTCGATTTTTCATTTTTCAGTACTATGGCAGATGAAAGCACTCTTTTAAAGTTACATTTTCCCAAATTATCTCAATTTTTTCAAAAATGTGCCTTACCGGATTATTACCGGAAGCCACAGATATAATAAATTTATTTATATTAAGCTCTAAAAAGGACAATAAGTGCTCCAAAATCATTCATTTCAATTAAAAGTTAGAGGTTTAATTATGTTACCTTTCAGTGTAATCCGTAAATAATTCACTTGTATATATAAGAGTAATAAGAAAAGGATATGGCCACTCAATGATGAACTTGGTGTACCTCCGTATGAAGTTTTCCTCGGAGAGTATGAACAGGGAGGAGGGCCCCGGGGCCCCATGCAGGTTTTGGCCCCTCCTTTTCACCATCTCCTGGCTCAGCTTCGGCCCGTCGACATCATCGAAGCCGCCCCCGACGCCGCTCCGATCACTCGATTTGGCCGCGTTGGCCTGGAGAGCCCGAAGCCTGAAAACAGAAAAAAAAAGATGATCAGTTATCATGTCAAAATGTATCTTTTTTGTTTCACAAATGCATTTCATTTCGTTTTCAAAATAATCGAGTAATAATATGAATAAAAAAAGTTAATCTTTATATCTTGACGCAATTTTAAATACCTTTAAAGAAAATCGAATGTAAATTGATTTAAGGTGTCTTGTACCTTTTGTTTATTGAACAGTATATATCTGATATGTGTGGTCGACATGAAGCCTGCTTATAAATCATCGTCAATATTACAGGGACGAGATAGCACAAGGAAATTTTACGACACAAGATATATACACCCGGGAACTCCACACAAAGAGTGCGTGCAATGAAGCCAGTGCTATTCGAACCCCCAACCTTCTACGCTCGAACGTGATTAGCGCGGTGGTGCTTTGACCCATCAGCCACGGAGACCCCTCTTGTACCTTTAAAACTCGTCGAAAATCAAGAAAAACTTTGAAGGTTTGAATGAGTATATCTTCATTATTTATTTATGCATAAGCATGAAATTTGGACTATTGATTAGATTGTGCTTTTTAATATAGTAGAACTATAACATGTGTTATCTTTCACAGACTTTATGTATTGTGGAAATTAAAATAGTTATTTTTTAACTCCGTCAGTCAGGCGAGCATAATTTATTGAAAACGTATGTAAGCATTGTTATGAAATTTGCTACATTTAATAAGCACGTATGTATTTATAAAATGACCTACTCTTAGGTCAAACCTATTTCATTAACTATATAAAAAATATTTTTGTGAAAAAAAATCCAATTTTTACATTTTTAAATGAATAAAAATAGTCATAGATAAAAATATTATCACAGTAAGCCCTTATAAGCAGATCATTTTAAACACACATATTTACTCAATGTATACACCTTATGTCGTAACAATTCATACATACTTTCACAACATATCGTGCGAGCAATGACTAACAGAGTAAAAAAAAAAAAAGAATTCTTTTAATTTCAACAACATACAAATTCTGTAATACGCTGATCATATTCTAATGTAGCATATTATAAAACTAAATCTGTTTTATAAATGTTTGAAATTTCATGTCTACACATAAAAAAGTTTTGGAGGCAGATTAATTCAAACTTCAATTTTTTTCGGTAAATTTTACAAGACCCCTTAATTTATTTACTACTGGGAAGTCAAACTGTGGAACATGGGATACCAATAATTTCTTTAAAAAAATAGTAGGCTTTTTGAATCACAGAAATTCGATGATTAGATAGGGCAATGATAACTATAAAATTTTAGTGGTATCCGGCGGCCGCCGTTTAACACCCCTGGTGTATTAGTAGACAATTACTATTCGCATAAAAGTAGATTGGAACTTTTCATAAAAAATAATGTGCTCACTCATATTTACATAGAAAGCACAGTATAACTAACAGTCGAAGGTAAATATTTTTTACTGTGGTTATTCTCTGAATGATTTACCTAAGTGTAGCTTTTATCCTGTTAAAAAAATCGGAAATTGCACATCAAGTGTAGCAGATGAGATGCGTTTGCACTATAACAAATTTTTTAAAGTATTCAGATCTTCGTATAATAGTATACAATACTTCGAATGCAGATATTAGCCGAAACCTTTTGTGTGTCTCTGAAAATACTAAATGATTTCTATTCTACAGGAAGTAACTTGTAGTAAACCTCAGCAACGTATATCAATTTCATAAAATGTAAAATAGTTTAATATTATTAAAACGCGCCTAAACAGCGTTTTCCCTTATACCATTGTGTGATGGAATCCTTTTGTGAGGCTCTGTAAATTAATAAGATATGTTCTTTGCACTACAGATTGAACAGAATGTATATTTTGGAATATATTTTATATATTCATAACCATTTTATTATGTTCGAAAGTGTGCCGAACTAATATTAGGAATTGAATAAAATTTGCTTAAAAAAATACTAACAGACTTCAAAAAAAGAATCAAGCTTGGCGACAACATGGCGCTAACGCATATGAATGCATACTTTTAATAGCTTTATGATTTGAATACAGGTGGCAACAATGAAAGATGAATTGCGACAAATCATTATTTTTTTTATCAAATCCATATTTTTTCATTTAAAAAAATATAGTAATCAGAATTTAATGAAATTAAAATAGGACCACATGGGTATCTTATACTTTCAAACAAACAAAACAAAAGAATTACCAAAATCGTGTCGTATTTAAAGAATTTATGAGTGAACAAGAGATACATACAGGTCGAAATCATAACCTTCTCCTTGAAGTCAGTTAAAAAATAGGCTAGTTTACACTTCACTGATTTTACATTTGTTGTATAATTTATTGTAACGAGTCGAAATTAAACTGTTATAATATACCATTTGATACCGAGACACCCTTTTATGTGCACCCTATATTAAATTTTGCTAATATAAGAAACACTTTTTTTAGAGTGTAGAAAATAAATAAATTAAATTTCTTTTCTGATTTCACTGACTTCTAATTTTTAGCCCTTTCCAACAAAGTTGATAAAAATTTTCAACTTTGTTGGAAAGTGTTAAGAAGTGTTTATGCATTCGGTTTGTTTGTCTGTCTGTTCGAGCTCTAACTCCTCTAAATATACTCGGATAGCCCTGAAATTTTTGGACGTTTTTGATGTTTAGCCTAACACGAACCCTATTGAAAATGAAGTTTCTACCATGATTAGTCTATTTACAGGGAGAGTCAAAAGTTTTCCATTACATTTTGGGCTATGGGGAATAATCGTTTCAAAGGAATATTAAAAATGTTACTTTCTGTCAAGCACATTAAAATTTATATGCATTTACAAGATGCACTAAAATATGCATTCTATAATATATGCGATGAAATTATGGCTATTATTCATGAAAAGGGCCACACAAAAGAATTCCATTAGATAATGGTAAAAAGGGGGAATTGTGTGCGACATATTTTAAATATATGAAAATGTTTCATACATAATAAAATTGATATATGTCACGGAGGCTTAATATAAATTATAAAATACTGTCTTGCATAATATGAAGTCCATAGCATTTACAGTGACAAACAAAATATTTCAAAAAGTATATTCTTTCCGAAGTACTGTATATGCACCCGATGATGGCTGAGGGATGAACGAAATGCATTATAATTATGATATGCGCGTTTAAGTTTCACTAAATCTGTGCACATTATATGTTGTGTATAAATGCTATAGTTGATATACAGGGCTACCCAAAAGAACTCGACAACGTTACTGAATTTGAGCGTAAATTACTTAAACGTGTTTCTTAAATAAATTATGCATTTTTACGCTGAACTGCATTCAGTTTACTAAGAAATGTTTGCAGAATATACATAAAATGATACACAGGGAAATGCAAATAATTGAGTACATGGACGCCTATGAATGATAATTTATGAGAATGTGATTTCAGCTGTTTTAAGAGTGTTTTAGTTTAAAAGAAATTTTAGCTTAATATTGACGTGTAATAAAGGTATAAAGTAAACTATATCACTGAAAAAAAGTATTCAAATATGCTTAAATCTATTAATATAAATTGCTGAAAAAGAAATTTCTCTCGGCATTTTCTTACTAAATAAATTTTCCCATTATATTTTATCTATATGAACTGACACATCAAATACAGGGCTGTTCGAAAGTATGAATAAAAAATATTTGGTTATATACCTTATTTTCCTATATAACGAAGTTTTATTAACGATTTCATGAAGTGTTGGAAAAGTGCTTCATAATCTATGCTTAGCGCATGACTTTTCTTACTTGTTAATTTTGTGAGTTAATTTCCTGAAAATTTACAAGAACTTAAAAATGTAAATAGTTTTCTAGACACGTTTATCTTTTTCAGGACAGAGATGTTTT
This sequence comes from Maratus speculifer, assembly GCA_964019185.1. Lineage (NCBI taxonomy): Eukaryota > Metazoa > Arthropoda > Arachnida > Araneae > Salticidae > Maratus > Maratus speculifer. The sequence goes on from OZ025300.1 coordinate 29,467,526, forward strand.
TGAAAAAAAAAATATGAAGAAAAGATTTTTAGATCATGTATCATTGACATCATAAAAAACTGCTTTATGTCGAATACGTTTCCCTAATTCATTTCTTACAAAATATATTAAAAGATATTACGTAATTAACTATAACTATGCAGATGAGCTATTTCGGGTAAGCGATGATTAAGAAGGGTAAAAAAAAAATCACAAAGAATTGCACAATTCTTCTTCCTTTTTTTCTATAAAAGACGTTTTTTCCTCTTTAAACGCTCTATTGCCCTAAATTTTATCAAGCACATTACTTAGATAATTTGTTAAAGGAATTCTCCAGTCAAAATTCGCAATTCTGTCTATCGATCAAAGCATTACGCGCATGTGTCGTGATATCTCTCTGAAAATAAAAAATCCCTAGTCTGCTATTGCAAATAAGCAGCTGGTGCAAAAGTCTGTCAGCGCGGCTGCAGAATCTGATTATCAACAAAATAACTTATTAACTGAACCAAATGAGAATTTTTTTAAAGGAATGTATTAATTCAATTAAGTTGATATAAGTCAGCTTCACATAAATGAAGTACAAAGATAGTATCTAAGGGACTCAACGACTGGGATGCCACGTTCGCTCATATTAATTTTACCTTTTTTGGGTGCGTTCTTTATCATATTAATATGTAGCACGTATAGTCGTCGTTCAATCCATCTGTCTGTCCGCATATAACAACGCAAAAACTATTTAACCGAATTGTTCGAAATTTAAAATATGTAATTATTACGATCATGATTTTGCGAATCATTTGGAATTTTATGGAAATCGGATGTATGGTTCAGTTAAAGGGAAATCAAAAATATTACATTACATTACAATCAATAGAAAAAAATAGTTTTAAGTGCATTCTAATGGCGTTACACTCTTTCGGACATAATAAGATTGATATGCATCTATGAATACATACTAAATTATACGTTATGTAGAATGCGTGGTGCAAATAATATTTGTTATTAATTTACAGGACCACATAAAAGTATTGCATTACATAATTGTATACGGGAAATACATTGTTTGAAGGGCGTTTGATAATATTAAATCGATATGCATAGCTGAGGTTTACTACAAGCTGATTCCTACATAATTGGAAGCAGATAATATTTACAAGGACACACAAAAGATTTCGGTTATTATACAGTATCCGAAATATACTATTATGCTAAGATGAGTATTCTTAAAACTTCGTTATAGAACGAACGCACCTCAATTTCTACGCTTCACGTGCAATTTCCGACTTATTAAATATTGCACTCATTTATTATAAGCATCTAAATTTTATCCAAGTATTTATATGTACTTTAATTCATACATTTGATAAAACTGTGCAAGAACTTCGCACAAGTTAGAAGCGCATAAGTTTTTTAGCTCACCAAAATATTTTACTATTCAGCCGAAAATGCCCTTAGTTCTTAACATACTGGAGCGATTAAAAAAAAATTTATCGTAAAATATAAATATAAGATTATACATCACAGAAAGTTAAAAAAAAATTACTTAAATTCAGAAAAAAATTACTGAAAAATGGAATAAAAAAAAATACCAATACTCTAAAGCAGTGGTTCCCAGCCTTTTACTGGTCACGCCCCACAAAAGCATTTCTAAAGTCAAAATGCGCCCCCCTCCCTCGAACCCCGACTTCCTAACACGTATGTTTGTTTTTATTTAAAAGGTGAACTTAATTCCACACTGAAAATGTAACAAAGCTTTAACAATAAATATCTATTTCAAATTTCTTAATTTATTAAAGAGATTAATTTTCTGTTATAAATGTGTTTTTTACATCCATCTATAGATAGAATGAGACTTGACATAAAAGGTTTTGTTATTTTGCAATTTACTTCAATGTCAAAATATGTATAGAGGAGAGTTGTACAAAACAGGGTAATTGGGTAAAACCGGGTAGCGTTGATTCTCCTTGATTTCAACTTTTATTTATCGGTCAGCACAAGGAATTGCTAAAAATTGCTAATTGGAAAAAATAAATCAATCTTTATTCTTAAACAGTACAAGACTTGTTATCTCTGATAGTTGAAAATTGATTTAATATTATGGTCAGCGTGTATTATATTGACAATATCAGGAATTAATATTTAGTATTATTCTACAACCTCTGACAAAAAAGTTCGGTGAATAAATTCAGAGCTGCCGATCTGGTAACATTGGGGAAATAAAACGGTGCATTTGTATAGAGGCAAGTGCTGACCATCTTCTAACCCTGTTATTCAGTTGAGCGTCGTTTATATTCTATGTAAGATGTGCTTTGCAAAGTGCTTGTTCAGTGTGTTGGTTCTCAACTGAGAAAAAGAAAAAAACAATAACAGTTTAAAGTTTGGTTTTAAGCTTTGCAAGACACCGAAAGAAATTCAGGAGGAGTGGTGCAAATTGAACATACACCATACTTGCCAGATCTCAATCCTCCCTATTGCCACGACTCAACTCTCTTTGAAAGAGATTTAACCCCATTGCTTACATCCAACGAAACATGATGAAGCTTTTGAACTCCATCCCAAAAGATGTCTTCTTGCGAATTTGCGAGATCATATACAGCAGATCTCAGCAATGCATAGTTATGGAAGGTGACTATTTCAAAGGATGGCATGGTAACTTTCTTTAATATTTTATCTACATTAATATTACAGGACTATTCACCGAACTTTATTGTCAGAGATAGAGTAATATTATTTTAAAAACCTAAATTGGGTATGTTGCCGAATGGCAACACACAGCATATAAGAGTTAAAAGTGAATCAATCATTCAAAAACAAACAACTTGAAAGTTAAACTATTCCTCTCTTTCATTTAAAACGGAAGTCATTTAATAAAAATGATTAGATGATTCAGAGTGATCTGCTAGCAAAATATTTTTCTGAAAAATAAAATATTTTGTAACGTCAAAAGAATAAAAAAAAAACATAGCATCATCACTGTATAAAGAAAAGTGAATTTTATATTTCTTTTACAATACGGATTCCAGCTGGCAATAGAGAACCGAACACAGATGTTCTTTGAAACAGGCGACTATTCACTACTAGCATTTATTTTCTAAAGAATGACATTCAAACATCCGAAAACATTAAAGACAGACGTGCATAGCATTTATAATGTGACGTTTCTGAAACTTTTTCGTTTTTGCTAGATTAAAATGTAGGTGGAATTCCTGTTATTCAAACATTAAATTGTATTCGTATTTAGAGTGTTTGAAGGATACGATAAAAATAAAAGTGAATATTTTCAGATTTAAGATCATGAAAGTTTTTGGTGGTTTTTGTTCACAACATGAAATCTTCTAACATGTTAACAGCATCATTTTTAACACTTTCCAACAAAATTAAAAAGTGTTTATGATTTCGGTTTGTCTGTTCGTCCGTCCGCGCTCTAACTCCCGTAAATATACTCAGATTGTCCTGCATTTTGCATTTCTTATACATCATGGATTTTTGCTGGAAATAGAGACCGAACACTGATGTTCTTTGAAACAGGTGACTATTCACTACTAGCATTCATTTTCTAAAGAATGACATTCAAACATCCGAAAACATTAAAGACAGATGTGCATAGCATCTATAATGTGACGTTTTTGAAACTTTTTCGTTTTTGCTAGATTAAAATGTAAGTGGAATTTCTGTTATTCAAACATTAAATTGTATTCGTATCCAGAGTGTTTGAAGGATACGATAAAAATAAAAGGGAATATTTTGAGATTTTAGATCATGATAGTTTTAGACGATTTTCAGTAAAATATATTTTTGACCACTCATCAACGTGAAACTTTCTAGCATACTAACCCTTGGCACTCCGTTGTCTCCGCTGCGGATACATCATATTTCCTTCCAAAATTTATTTTTGGCACCAGTAATAAAGGAAAATAAAATTTTCCTTATTTAATCAGAGAATTTTTGAAATTGTCTGCTTCAAGGAAAGTTCTTTTTAAAAAGTGGTGCTAATCGAATAAAATTTGTGTGAGTGATTCTCAAAATAGGGGACTACTTCAAAAATGAAATCTTGAAAAAATTACTGTTATCAAAATTTCTGAAAAAAATACGTGTTGTTAATATAGTATTAGGTATACTTTCCATGTAGTCAGCAGAGCTAAATATTTAAAAATTAACTAAAAAAAAATAATTGGTATTTTTTGAGCCATGCTAATGACAAAACAAATTGCATGGAATAAATATATTATGAAATTTTTATTTTCTTCCTGTTTAAATATTTTTTTCTATTTATTTATTAGTTTTCCTTTTCAGCAAATGGTTTCCATTTTTACATATATACATATAAGGAGAATAAAAAGATTACCAAAGAGCAAACTTTGTTACATGAGCAACATTCTGACACTAACAATGTAAGAAGCTGTCTTAGTTATTTTCCTACAGATTTAATGCATATTTTAGGGATAATAAATGTAATACCTAAATTTATACGTAAAATTAAACTTTATAAAGGGTACAATATAAGCACTGTTTACATTTATGTACATATGAGTCTTTAGCATGGACACAGAAAAACCATGCTCATGACACTGATATCTGTCCATGCTAATGACAAATTTTAATTTAAATAAGACTATGAGCCATAATATAATCACAATGCAATAGTCCTTTCTGGGGCTTTTTAAAACACAAAAGTTCTATGCAAATAAATAAAATAAAAATTTTAACTATAAAATAAACATGAAAATTATTATCCATTATAATGACATACAATTGATGTACGCCCCTAATATTGAACTTCTATTCTTAAAATACAATACATGCTTCTATTTTCTGGCTGGGATAAAATGGCTACATGTTGCCATAGAGAAATTTTATATTTTAAAACTATTGTCATATGTGAAAATGAAATTTTGATTAATAACCAGCTGTTATAATATGACCTTGTTTTGAAAATCGAATATGGAGGACAAACTTTAATTCTTTTTTTATGTACTATAATTTTATTTTTAAAAAGAAGTTTATTGGATAAATCCTCTCCTTGATTAATATAAAGAAAGAATAACATTTGTTTATTTTATAAACATGATATTAACTCTTGAAAAATGCTAGTATACACAAGGCACAGCTGCTGTGGACATCCATGCTAATGACATTTTGAACATTTATTCTGTTATTTTAAGGTGTTTTTAACTAAAAAGTGAGTAATTCTTGAGTGCAAATAATGAATAATATTAAGACAAACATATCTAAATATAAAAACATGACAGAAAACCTCTCAATTTTTTTTTTGTATGCCGAAAGACATAAATTGTCCTCTATTTTGAGAATCACCCGTGTAAGAGGCACCGGAGTCCGAAAGGTTAACAGCATCATTTTTACTCATAAAAACAGGAAATCTCCAGGAATGATTATCGAAGTAATTTGGCTCTGAATAGTGCTTTGCGTTTTTCTATTTTTTTATGATGACTTAATTTATAAATTTTTGCTGGTTTTCGAAGTTTCGATTTCCAGAATTGTTGCTAGGTTTCTAGCATTGTTATCATGCCAGACATTTTGCTGAAAACACGCAACCTTGCGACATTACACATTTTAAACAAAATGAAGTATTATTTGAATTTTTAGGCATATCAAATGTTTCTTTTGATTTTAAATTATTTTAATACTTTTAAAACTGGTAACACGTGAAATCACACTCATATTTCACAGATTTTGTATTTAGTCTATTGATTATTCTCAACGTAATATTTGAATATCATAGATTTTTAAGATATATCCTTCATCATACTATAAAAGAAAAGCGTGATACTGCTAAAGAAATAATGAAATCTTTTTAGATTTGAATTTAAGAAAGAAAGAACAGAAAAAAAGAAGTAGGAGTAATAGAATTATTACTAATAGTTGCAAAATCTTTTTAGATTTGAATTTAAGAAAGAAAGAACAGAAAAAAAGAAGTAGGAGTAATAGAATTATTACTAATAGTTGCAAAATCTGTTCACAACAATACAGACGGTATGCGTGAACACACTGACATAACCGTTGACACACCGTTGACATAACGAAAGTTCACTTTTTTCAATCATTTAACATGCATAATTTTTTTTAAAAAAATTTTTAAAATTTTTTTTAACCTTACGAGAAATCAACTTATGGATTAATACTTTATTGAAAAACTATTTATTAAGAAATTTTTTTTTCAATCAATATGCGCCACTTTTATTAAACATCTTTGGCACATCTGTTGTTGAGTTACGTTTTTAGGATTAGATATTAACAAATGTGTCAATAATGTGGCAAAATGCGTGCAGTCTCATACCTCTTAAACATCTTAAAATCTAATAAAACAAATTTTGTAATTTTAGTTGGGAATATTTTGAAAATCAGTTTAGAAACGAAGTGCAGATTTAAAATTTTGAAAGTAAAAAATAAAAATACCTTTGCAAATCAATTAAAAAATACAAGAATAGCATTTTTAAATTTGTAGATATTGTATTAAGTATGCTTCTTATTTTAAATTTTTTAAAGAAAGACTATTCTTGATATGCAAATTTAAACCGTTGCTCTCAATGTTCTGGAATTTAAACGCAATTCCACGCATCTAGGTTTTATTATCACTCCAGTTTTAAACTACTAATTTAATGGTCCGAAAAAATAAACTTGCTGAAATGGAGGAAGGTGAAATTGCAGTCCCCTTCCCCTTAGGAATGTGGTAAATCTAATGCTAGAATTTTGCGAATTTTAAATGGATAACTTAATGTTGTAAAAAATGTTTTGCGACAAAAAAAAGTTGGCAAATTATTTAAAAGTAATATATATATATATATATATATATATATTAAATGTGTACGACAGTAAGAAGTTTAATTCTGACTTAACTTCTTTGCGATTTTTAGAAAATAAAAAAGATATTACTACATTTTTTCCCCAAATGTGTATTGTGTGAGAACTTAAAGAAATTATATTTTTGGAAGTACAAACATGGGAAAGCAGTTTTAAAATTAAATGACCATGAAAAGAAATTAAATTTTATACATGAAGCAATGCCCTGGAATAAAAACAGGAAAAAAAATATTTTTTTTAGTAGAAAAATGAATTTGGATAGGTGAGATGATTAACGAAAAAAAAATTAATTTTGATAAGTCAGATGTATAACCCTTCTGTCTTATTATGCATATTAATAATTTCTGTAAACTTCAGCTTAGCAGTGCCACCGGTTAGATGGTTGAAACCAAAATCTACCAAGCAACAACTTACGTCAACTTAAAACTGAAACTGAAGTTTGATGAAAATCCGTGCATTAATTTTTTAAATAGAGTTATTGCAAAATCTTTTTAAAAAATATGCATAACAGCGCCACATGTTGGGTGATACACACCAATAACTAATCAGGATCAATTATTTATCGGGTACTAACTGAATCTGAAGTTTTATGAAAATCCATGCATTAGTTCTTGAGGTACATTTATTGCAAAATCATGAAACCTGCAACATAGCAGTGCCATCTGTCGGGTGATTTACACCAAAAACTAAACAACATTAATCTATCTCAGGGACTTAGTGAATTTGAAGTTTTACAAAATTTTGTGCATTAGTTCTAGAGATAGATCTATTGCGATAATTACAAATAATGTACCATGGAAGTGCCATCTGTAGATTGATTTGCACCTAAACGCAATCAGCACCATGTTATATCAAGTACTAGCTAAATATATAGTTTTATGAAAATCCATCACCAGTTCTAAGATATGGCTATTGTAATAATTGTAAATTGTGCATCATAGCAGCACCACCTGTTGAGCGGGCACCAAAAACTAATCAGGGTGCACCAAAAACAAATCAGAGCTAGTTTGTATCAAGGTCTAACGTATTCTAAAGTTTGGTGAAATTCTGTGCAGTCTCTTCTTGAGATAGAGCGCTTACAACATATTTGTTATCCACAGACAGACAGAGTCAGAGACAGATATTTTGTAAAAACATGTTTCTCTGATCCTCAAAATGTGGACATCCGTTAAAAATTGGATTTAGAAAATTTTCACGAATCCAATACTTTCTTCTTGTAAAGATAGAAGAAAATAAAAAGGAAGATTAGTTGCTTAGTCAAGAAATTTATATTCATAAGTTTAGTTACATATTTATATTATATTTATTATTTCACATTATATTCGTTACAAAGTTAGCAAGATTCAGTGCGTTTTGTTTTCTATTTGTTTTGCTTTTTATCAGGACAAAGATACATTTATCCACTAACATTTAAACGATTAATTTTTCTTTGATAAGTTTAGAAGTGTTAGATAAACTGCTGAAGCCTTACAATAGGTAGGACAACTCTTTCAGCTTTTAATATCATTTGTAACGGAGCACGTAACAGACTCCTATAATTTTACCGAGAAAAGAATGGTTAGAATGGTTAGAAAAAGAGATACTGTTAGTTAGTTCCTCCATACATAATTGTACATTTTTTTCGAAAATTTAAAAATGTATTTTCAAATTAAATACTTTTAAATACTACACGAGCTGAAATTTTATTTAACGTATACAGGATGATTAAAAAAAGTTGCCAAAATGATACGCACACAACAAAAAGAAAAAAATCACATAAGCACATAGGGTCGTAAACTATTTATTGAGTCACAAATCCAGGGTGTTTTACTCTAACTACACCCGGTTTGAAAGTAATAATTTCAAGGAAAATAAAAACATTGTAAGGAAAATGCAACGATATGTACCTTATTTTGTGTGAAATGTGATAACGTTACGAAAAGATCTGGAAGAACATATTGCTCAATCAATCAATGATACCGTATTAGCTGATTATCACAGTCCAAAATGTGAGGTGCCAATTGCTTATTGCTGGCGCGCATAATGCAAACTTCTACCACTTTTGTTTATTTTTATCACATTTAAAACAAAGATGAGAAATGTTTTATTATAATATACTTCAGTTTTCTGAAACTTATTACCGCCAACCCAAACTGAGTTAGGATGAAACACCCTGTATTTGTTACTCAATAAGTGGCTTGCGGCCCTATGTATCTATGCGATTCTTTTTTCTTGTTGTATGCCTGATTTATCATATCATTTTGTCAACATTTTTTAAAATCACAATGCATAAAATGTCTTAATTTTTATTAAATATCTTATTCGCTTTTTCTTTAAAACTGCACTGTAAAAATATAAAATGACTTTTTTTATACAATAAAGTTAAGAATATGGCAGCACTTAAAACATTGGATTAGGATCAGGAGAGATAATTATGACCACTTTATACACTTTCATCAATGTTATTTTTTTACATTTTTTCTATTTAGAAAAATGGTGTTATTAGTATATAGGAAATAACTTTGACCCTTTAGGAACATCTCTTAAAAGTTTTAATTCTCATAGTACCCCCCCCCTTTTTATTAAGTTAAAAGAAAGGTTATAATTACCCTATCAAAAACTCACAATCACAAAAGTTTGGCATAAATTAGACCACTAGTTGGGAAGTTATGAGCACTGTATTTCTTCTTTATAGTTGTCTACATACAATTTTTTGGGGTAATTGAGACAATCAGAACATTAAACTGACAAATCTTTTTATCTAAAATTTTGATAAACTTTCTTCTAATTATTATTTGGATCTCAAAAATGCTTCGGACTAGAGATAAAGAATGTCTGAAATGAAAAATACATTATGAGGTTAATATCTAAGCATGAAACAAAATTTTACGATACACAGTTTTTTCTATTATGGCGGTGGTTTCAATTACCCCCTGATCATAGTTACCCCATAATACTCTAGATTTTTATTCCAAGTTTGTAAAACGTATTTTCAAATTAGACACGTTTAATTACTATACGTGACGGTATTTTATTTAACATATATAAAATGGCTTAAATTTCATTAAATAATTATAGCTTATCCGCTTTGTATTCAAAGTTGAAATTTAAAGATATAAAATGAGTTTTATTTATAATCTGTAAAATAAGAAAAAAAAAGTTAGTTTTACATTAAAAATTGCTGGCAGCAATGTTGCCAGCAGTTTTTGTCGTAAAAATTACAATAAAATTAGATGTAATTTTTTCATTACATCTAAAGCACTTTCTGCCGTAAATTTACTGTTTTTTTTCCCAGTGAACAAGAAAGTTAAGAATATGTAAGCATATAAAACATTACAGTAAACAGATTTGAGAAACGTTTTGTGTACTAAAAAACTTAAGGAAAAAGAAAGAGACGTCATTTAAGAAGAATACACTGAAAAAAAGAAGTTTAAAATATTAACAGATAACTTTTTTTTAAATGCCTTCGTAATTATGTAAATAGGTGGCACCTATAGGTGTCGTTCAGTCCTTCCGTCTGTCCGCATATAACAATGCAAAAATTACCCAAAAGAATCGTTTAAAATTAAAAATATATAATTATTACATAAGTTGAGTAATTTCAAATTTAATGAAAATCGGATGTACAGCTCAAATATAGGTACTATCGAAAGTATTCTGTAAGATTACGATCAATGAGAAAAATAGTTTCAAGCGTATTTTAATGATGTTACACCTTTTTCGAATATATTAAAATTTACAGTCATCTATAAAATATATTACATTCCTTATCTGTGGTATAAAGAATATTTTTTATAAATATATATAGGACAGTTGCACCATAAAATTTAACTAATAATAACACATTACTCAGTGATGCACAAAACCGGAATTTTAATATACATTTGTACATATTAAAATAAAATAAAACTTTTAACGTTTCGCGCCGTCTTCTGTGGGCGTCTTCAGGAAAATATGATAATGGAAGGACTACGTTTGCATCTTGATCGAGAGGTAATATTTCTACTCAATTAAAATCTAAATGAATTAAAATTTTAAAATATATTGCCATTTACACGTGAGTAAAAATTAAAATATTGCAAGGAAATAAAAAATTTTAAGATTTTATGATGTTATGCCATATTTTTGGTATATTAATTGTTTTATTTTAATATGTGGAAATGTATATTAAAATTCCTGTTTTGTGCACCACTGAGCAATGTGTTATTATTAGAATATTGTTTATTAATTTAATTTACTGGGCCACACAACAATATCCTATTATATATTGAGAAAAATTATTTGGGTGAGTTTTAATTATAGTAAAATATTTCACGATTTACGACACTGATGTACATTGTTGAGGTTTACAAGTTACATTCTGTATAATAGAAAGCATACTGTGTTTAAAGGGACACATAAATGATTTCGGATACTGTACTGTATCGGAAGTACTACTTATTTTAAAATCTTCGTTATAGTACGAATGCACCTCATTTGTTACGTTTTAGGTGCAAAATTTCTGACTCATTATTAAAAAACCTGCTTTTATTATACCTGTATCCAGTAGCGTAGCTATGTTTTTTGGCGCCCGGGGCCGGCAAGAAATTATGCGCCCCCACTCCAATATAAATATATAACAAATTCTCTCAATTTGGCGCCCCTAGGCCTCGGCGCCCGGGGCGGACGCCCCCATTTAGCTACGCCACTGCCTGTATCATAGTGGTTTTGTTTTACGAGTTTATATTTTAAATTTTGCCGAAAATAGTTCATTTTATCAATATTCATCTTGAAAATGTCATCGATTGTGTACGAAACTATTAAGTCTGTTTATTAAGAGGTACTTATAAGCTTTCAAGTACATTGTTATTACGTTCAGGGGAATATCTATATAGATATATGTATTTATTTAGAATATGTATTTATATATATTTATATTGTTTTGGAAAATTTCTATGGTAAATTTTAAAGTAATTTATTTTTCTAAAAATAAAATCCACATTTAAGCTACTTGTTTTTGCGCAAAATATAGAACAACAAAATATATAGTTAATGTATATATATGTGTATATATATATGTATGTATATACATAACAAAATTTCTTAATGTGCGCTATGGCGTTATATTACAATCTGAGCAAAATATTTCTCCTATCTTTAAAATTAGTAATTCTAAAAACAAAAATAATTAAGTCAAATTACCGTCTTGTTCCTTAAGATATTTGTATGCTTTCGAAACCTCTTTAAAAAATTATCAATTTTTTTTAAAAATTAGTTAAATTTGAATCTGTTAAAAAATTTAAATATATTTTATGAATGTCATAAAAAACATAATTATACAGGAAACTAGACTACTTTTTATGATAATAATGTAAATATCTAAAAAGTGTGTGTAAAAAGAGAAACAACGCTAAACAATTCGTTTAAGATGTTAAAAATACATAAATGAAAACGTGTAACTGGCAGTGTTTTCAAAAAATGAGCATAAGAACAATCCATTTCTTTTATATACATATTTAAAATAATTTAAGATTTTTGTGGTAGTTGAACAAGTATGTATTGAATTGTGACAATTTTTCTAACACAATTTCACAAAAGAAATCATTTTTGAAAAAAAAGCAAGATACAGCTTTCGATTTAATTTTTCTGAATTTGTAATCATAAATGTTTAAAAAAAAAAAACTCTAAAATTAAAGTTCACCACTCTCTTAAAAAGAAAGAAAAAAAAACAAAGTTTTTAAATTGAAATTTTAATGGATATTGATATTTTAAAGGCATACAAATACATTAAGTAGAGAAAAGAGATGCATGTCAGTATAATGCTTTTTAAATCAAGGGTTTTTTGTAGTTTTTTTGAAAGAAAAATATTGACAGTTAACTTTAAGGCGGAAATCATCATTAGATTTAACAAAGTATAAATAGAAATTGATGCTGATCAAAGTAGCTGTGGAAATAGAGCGAAACATAAGATATTTAGCCTAAAAAGTTTTATAAAGTTTTACTGGTATCACCCTTAATTAATTCAAACACGAAAAATAAAAAATATAAATGTGTTCACTTACAAAGAACAAAGAAGGAGAATTTAGTAAAAGAAACAAGCAAAGAGTACAGAAAGGTAACAGGAAACAAACTGCATTTTAACTTCATTTACATAAAAACCCAGTTTAACAATTCGATCTGGCCGCTTTTGAAAAATTTTTAATTTCATTTTTCTGTAAGAGTTGGTTTTGCTAATGTATTTTTTTTCTAGAACCGCACTCTTTTTTTTGTTTCGGTTTTAATTTTTTTAAAATTATTTTTCTGGATGTAATAGTTTGTTATTTCAAAAACTACTCAGCATGAAATTTGTAAATAGTATTAAGAAAATTAATAATAAATTTCAATGGATTTGAAATCTTGAGAATTTACTACTAAATTAGCATTTTTTTTCTTTTGAAAAAGAAACATAATGTTGGAGACGGTAACAAAATTAAGATATTTGCCACAAAAACGTTAAATAAAGTTTAACCGGCATAACTCTTAATTAATTCAAACACAAAATATAGAGATACGAAAACCAAAATCTATAAATGTGCTCAATAGTAAAAAGAGAAAATTTAAAAAAGAAATAAACAAACAGTAAAGAAAGGTAACTGGAAACATACAGCTTTTTTACTTCATTTCCATACATGCATTATTCATTTATCTCACATTTATTATCTGTTTGTGCTAGTAATCGATTATGGCAATGTTCAAGGTGAGACATAACGTAATTTTGCACTCCAGTACTAAATTAATTACTCTAAAGCGCACTAAGAAAAAAATTTCAAGTTTTTGTTATTGAATTAACGCTTTAGAATTAAAAGTTTGAAGAATTTAGTTAGTTTTTCTCAAATGACTTGTGAAAATAAATTTTTCAGCAAAAAAATCGTTCAAAGCAAATAATTCTTTGAATATTCAGCTGGTAAAACAATTATATTAACTCAATATTAACGCACTATAAAAAAATGTAGATAATATTAAGAAAATTTATAATAAATTTAAATGGATTTGATATATTGAGAATCGACTACTAAGTTACGGATTTTTTTTCTTCTGAGAAAGTAACATGGCGTTGGAGACATATGAAAACTAAAGATGTTAAGCCCAAAAAATGTTAATAAGGTTTTACCGGTAGCACTCTTAATTAGTTCAAACGCAAAAAAACAGAGGCACGAAAATCAAAAACTATAAATGCGTTCAATTATAAAGAGAGAAAGTTTAAAAAAGAAATAAACAAACAGTAAATATAGGAACCAGAAAAAACAGTGTTTTAACTTCATTTACATAAGCTGGTCTGGTGTAATAACGCCAAGTGCTAATATTATGCATAATTATGAAATAATCTGGTAAATGACACCCATGTGCTCTGCGCAGAAGGGTTTTGAGTCATATAAATCGCAAAAAAAAAAAAACAGCTTCAAGTTAATTTGTTTCATTTTTAGGTCTTATTGTTTTTGCAAGCAACTAAAATTAACGCTTGATCTAAAATTTGCGAGATACGTTTTGTGATGTGAAGACTATTTTTTTTATCCGGAAATACTTTGTTAATTACATAAATTTTTAGTACATTTCATGGACTTTCAAAATGTTGTTGAAGATTTTGGATATCTTCTCGAGATAATTTGTAATTAAAAATGTACAGTGCAATAACTATAACGGGGTAATAACGTCAATCCTTGGTATTAATACCCCGGTTGATTCCCTACAGTGGTCGAGTTACATTCTAAATACTGATTCAAATAAACACAGTTAAAACTGTGCAATGTTTCTAATAATCCTATTTAAGCGGTCCTTTTTAAGCAAAAAGAAGCTCACGGTCTGATATTCTTTTGCCTCACCCCCCCCCCACACACACACACCACATCTTTATTTTTCTAACACTTTCACAAAAAACTGAACATTTTCAATAGCTTAGAATGCAATTTATCAATTTTTAAATTTGTAGAGTTTGTGTTTTTAGAATTGGGCAGTCTACATGCAATTATTCAACCTTATTTCATCATTTTGTTTGCATGGCGTTATTACCCATATAGGTGGGTAATAACGCCAAATAGCATTGGTCAAGAAATCACGCCATTACATTTTTTGAATACATATCTGTTAAATTATTTTTTTTATATAGATAGTCAATGAGTTGCTGTATCAAATCATATATTTGTTTGAAAAATACCAACTAAAACTGAGCCGTGAAAACTGGTAGAACCTTAACGTGGCGTTATTACCCCAGGGTACCTTATATATTTTATTGATTTATCTCACATTTAATATTTCTCTGTGCTACTAATCGATTATGGCAATGTTCAAGGTGAGCCATATCGTAATTTTGCACTCCAGCACTAAAGTAATTTAAAGCGCACTAAGCAAAAACTTTCACGTGTTTGTTATTGAATTAACATTTTAAAAGAAAATTTTTGAAGAATCGAGTTAGTTTCTCTCGATTTGACTCGCGAAAATATTTTTTCAGCAAACAAATCGATCAAAGAAAACAATTCCTCGAATATTCAGCTCTGTAGAACGGTTATATTAACTCAATATTAATGAACTATAAAAATTGTAGATAATATTAAGAAAATTTATAACAAATTTAAATGGACTTGATATCTTGAGATTTGATTACTAAGTTATGATTTTTTTTTCTTCTAAAAATGTAACATAACGTTGAAGACAGATAAAAACTTAGCACAAAAAATGTTAATAAAGTTTTACCGGTACCACCCTTATTTTATTGAAACGCAAAAAACAGAGACACGGAATTAAAAAACTATAAATGCGTTCAATTATAAAGAGAGAAAATTTCAGAAAGAAATAAGCAAACAGTACAGAAAGGTAACCAGAAATAAACAGCGTTTTTACTTCTTTTACATATATACTTTATTCATTTATTATCTAGGTTTGTGCTACTAATCGATTATGGCAATGTTCAAGGTGATACATAACGTAATTTTGTACTTCAGTACTAAAGTTGTGAGGGAGTGACCTTTAGTCATAAAGGCACTCTAGTGTTTCTGAGATCGTGACGTCAATAATTTAACATTTTGTAGGCGTAAAAGTGACATCTATCCTCTCTTTTACTTTAACTTTCTAGAGTGTGTGTGCTCTTTCGAATTCCGCAGTTAGCTCGCGGTTGTTAGTATTATGTTAATGAGAAGTATCTCAGTTTGTCGCGTATAAAAGCTTGGGTGTAAGTTTGTGCTGTGTGTGTTCTGGCCTTAGCCAGCGTCGGTGTTTTCTGGCCTTGGCCAGCGTGTGTGTTTTCTGGCCTTGGCCAGCGTGTGGGTGTTTCTGGCCTTGGCCAGCGTCTGTGTGTTTCTGGCCTTAGCCAGCAGCCAGCCTCTGTGTGTGTTTCTGGCCTTAGCCAGCAGCCAGCGTCATTGGACAACGAAGTTGATGATTGTTTATTAAGGTGCTGACGATTAGAGAATAGCTACGGCCTCCAGTAAAGCGGAAGGAGTTCAGATAGTGGATTAAAGATTCTGCCTTGGTAAGAAAGTTTAGAATCGTTCCGTTTTGATTATTTGAGAAATAAAGAAATATCCACAGCCACGGGCTGTGAAATTAAGATTTGTTTAGTAGATCAGCCAGGAAATAGTGTCAAGTGTTAGACGGTGCCCCGACTGAGTTAGACCGACGCCTGTGAGTATGATTTAGCTTTTCATAGTGTTCTCAGTGAGTGAAATTATAGACTGGCTCCACTTTCCTTTAGCCCTTATCATTTTAATAAACTGTGTTGTTTTAATCTAAATTAATGAGTATGTCTGCATATAACGTGACAAATGACACCCAGCACGAGTATACCGCCACAAATGGCGCCCAACGAAATGTCGGACATTTTGAGATTGTGCCACGAGTGTATTTCACCGGTGAGGGTGATATTAGTGAATTTTTAGTGAAATTAGATGATTATATTTTGTTCAATAATATACCTGAGAAAAACAGGTACGTAGTGCTCAAATGCTCGTTGAAGGGCGAAGCACTTTTGTGGTTAGAAAATATAGGAAAGTTTTTGATTACTGAGGAAGCGAAAAGATTTGAACAAACGGTGATTGAGTTAAAGAAGGCATTTCCTCCCGTTAAAGATAAAAGTATTTTGAGAAAAGAGTTCTATTGTAATAAGCAGAATATTTATGAGTCGGCGTCAAAATTTTATCTTCGTAAGCTGGAACTAAAAAATAAATTAGATTTGGATATTACATTTGAGGAATTGTTGGACATTGTCTTTCCTCTTTTTAATCCAAATATACAGGACTTTATTGAAGTTAGAGCACCGAAGAATTTTGCAGAAATGCACCAGATATTATCGAAGTATGAGTCTCGGCATAGCTCGGATCAACGGGATTTGCGTAACCCTCGGCAGAGACCTGTCACGGATAGTAGTTTGAGAAATGAGGGGGAACGTAATTTTGTGAGGGGGAGACAGCGATTTCCGGATAGTAATGTGCGTAATAGAAGTGATGGATTTGGTCGTAATATGTCGAATACGAGTAATGGTAATAGGAATGGTGGTGCTAATAATTTTAGAAGTGGTGAGAGAAATATGCATGGAAATAGACAGAATAGTGGTTATGATCGTAGTGGGGGAGTACGGGACAGGAATGTTTCTTCGCAAGTAAGGAGGTTAACTTCGGATGAGAATGTTGAAAATAGGTCAATACAAAGCAAATGTGTTCAGAGGTCAGAAAAGTCTTCGGTGAGTTTAAATAAAATTACTATTAATCCGGTTGAGTTACCCGAAGTGTTAATTGTGTTAGATGGTATTGTCGTTAAAAGTGTCTTCGATACAGGGGCAGATAAGTCGTTCATTTCTTTTGATTGTTATCGGAAATATTTTTCGTATAAGAGGTTGAAAAGGTCAAGTCTTGTGGTTCAGTCAGCACAGGGAGTAGCTTGCGATAATAAAGGTTCAGTAGAATTGGAAGTTGAAATTCGTTCGGTTAAGACATGTTGGGAGTTTTGTGTGTTAGATGGATTAACAGTGCATTGTATAGTTGGTGTGGATTATATGAGGGATAGAGGAATTAGTTTGGATTTCTTTAAAAAGTCGTTAATCGTGAATAAGGATGAGAATGTGAGTAAGAAAGAGCCTGTTTCAGTGTCAGTTAATTTGGAGGAGTCGGGTTTAAGTGTGGTTAAGAAAATGGAGGTTAATAAGTCTTTAGTCGATTGTGGTAAAGTTTTTTCAGATAAACCGAGTTTAACTAATGTAATTTATATTGGTTTTGACGCACTAGTTGCTAGTAAACCATTTCGTTATGATTTTATATTCAATATTTTTAAGTCTTTGTGTGAAAAGTTGCAGACTGAGGACGGTAGGGAACTTACTCAGTCTAATATGGCTGAACGTGTAAATCGTACATTAATTCAAATGATTTCTTCTTATGTTGGTTCTCATCATGCAAATTGGGACCAGTTTCTTCAGCATTTTGCGTACGCACTTCGTACGGCAGTTCACGAGTCAACGGGGAAAACGCCTGCTGAATTGTTTTTGGGTAGAAAAGTTATTACTCCATTCCAAAGGTTAGTTATGGTGTCAGATGCGGAAAGTCAGTACATGTGTCAGGATATTGAGAGGTTGGTTAAGGAAGCTCAGGTTCAAATGGGAAAAGCGCAAGAAAAGCAAGCTCAGTATTATAATATGCGTAGAAGGGAGTTAGAAGTGAAAGTTGGAGATTTTGTGTTAGTAGAAAAGCATTGGTTAAGTTCAAGTCGTCAAAAGAGAGTAACTAAGTTTGGTCCGAAGTTTGTAGGTCCGTTCGAGGTTTTGGAAGTTCGAAATAATAATTTGGTTGTTGATGTCAATGGTGAAAGAATGACTGTTAATCTGGATCAGGTTAGAGTGTATAAGTTTAGAGAAAATGGTAGTGAAGGTTCTCATATGTCGAGTGGTGTTTCGCGAAATTCCCGATCCAATGAGTGTCCCGAGTCCAGCACTTCTTCGTCTAATTCTTTTCATCAATATTCAAGAAGAAAATTTGGTCAAACAGCTCCAAAAACTGTTATTGAAAGTCTAAAGCCTAGCAATCCGAGAGCAAAGTATAATAAAAATAAGAGAACTGTGTCAAATACATCGGACTCTGTGTGTCATAAAAGACAAAAAATTATAAATTGTCCAGTTCCTCCATCTATTAGACAACAACCTCACAAGCATAAATTAACTAATAGTTCACCATCTTCAGTGATTAATCCCCAGAAAAGATTTCGTTTGGACACTCGTAAAACTGTTAAGCGAACTTTAAATGCCGAATCTTTGCCTAACAAGAAACAACGTAGGTCCGGAAAGAAACGTGACCTTGGATCTTCGGTAACTTCGGGTGCGTCTAGAAAGAGGAGACAACTCTCAGATTACCGGCAACAACAGTGTGAACCTCGCCATGGAGTGAACCCAGCGAACCGGCCGGAGCAGAGTCGTCGAGTGGAACCTACGAGTATTCCACGGCATCCATTCAGAACCAGGCTGCAGGCACGACAGTCAACTGTGGCGTCACCGTACAGTTCTGATGACGAGAGATCCTTCGTACAAGCCTTCTGGGACAGGAGGAGAAAGCCATCTTGCAGTATGAAGCCTGCTAGCAGTGAATCATCTCTATGATTGGGTGATAATGTTCTTTATTAAATTTCTATTAGAGTGCATATATGTGGTAGCAATGTGAAGGAATAGAAAGCAGAGAGACTGTTTTGTACTTTTGGCCATTTTTGGAATTTTTTGACGGACTCACGTTTAGTGCTTAATTGTGTTCAAAATTTGTTTGCAAAATTGTTAGTTTTATGTATGTTGAAAATTTTGGTCTTAACTGCTTTTTAAACATTCTGGATCTATTGTTAAATTGTTATATTATTTGTTTAAAATGTTACTATATTGTTATTGTTCATGTGTTATAAAATGTATGTTAATGTATGTTTAAATTTTCAGAAAGTACAGATAGTAGTTTGGGTTATTTTGTACACGCGCCGCGGTTCAGGCGCGCACGTGTTTTGCGGTCAAGAAGTCCTTGACACGCGTTTCTATCTCTGATACTAACATTTAATGAATTAACTTTCTTCTTATCGTTCGTGTTTTATGAGTTGCGTTTTGTACTTTAGTTGGAAATGGTTTCCGCAAGTTGCGAAGTTTTAAGCTGCATTTGAATTTGAAATTGTGTTGTATTAAAATTGAATGTTAATGTGATTTTCTTGCAGGGAAGTATACCTTTTGTTATGTATTGATTCTGCTATTTTTCTTTTAGTTAATACAGATGAAGAGATTGATGACGTCATTTTGTAAATTTTTGATATTTTTTTATTGTTGCATAAGCACAGCGATATGCCGCTGTACGTATGTGCCCCAATTATTGTTCAAGTGGAGTTAAGTCTGAAGAAGTTTGGGAGTTAGTTCATTGGCTAATGGGGATGTAGGTATTACGTAGTAGCAGAGTTAGTTTAGTATGAAGTAAATGTAATTTTAGATGAAGTCGGAATTTGGATGAGGAAAGTTTTTGCGCATTGAGTTTTTTTGGACTTGGTGCGAATTCTAGTATATTAAAAGTTATGGAGAAATTTTTGGGTAAAGTTATAGTTGCATTGCAATATTGAGGAAAATTTCGGAAGGTTAGTGTTTTGAGAAATTTTAGCACTCCCAGTGGAGTGGGTTGTTTTGAGAGAAGAAGTAATTAGTTTTGAAAGTTTTACGAGTTTTTGGAAGTTTTACGGAGGCTATTTGTAAGATAGAAGAATGATTGGATTGAATATGTGATTATTTGAGGCAAACTGAGTTTTTTTTTGGTTGTGATGGGTTAAAGTTAATATTTTAAAAGTTATGTTTCGGCGTTAAATTTCACCCATCACTGTGTTTTATTACGGCTCTAAATTTATAAGAAGAAAAAGTTCTGGGCATGCATTTAGCCCAGCCCTTTTTCTCTGCGGAGTTCGAGGGGGGGTTGTGAGGGAGTGACCTTTAGTCATAAAGGCACTCTAGTGTTTCTGAGATCGTGACGTCAATAATTTAACATTTTGTAGGCGTAAAAGTGACATCTATCCTCTCTTTTACTTTAACTTTCTAGAGTGTGTGTGCTCTTTCGAATTCCGCAGTTAGCTCGCGGTTGTTAGTATTATGTTAATGAGAAGTATCTCAGTTTGTCGCGTATAAAAGCTTGGGTGTAAGTTTGTGCTGTGTGTGTTCTGGCCTTAGCCAGCGTCGGTGTTTTCTGGCCTTGGCCAGCGTGTGTGTTTTCTGGCCTTGGCCAGCGTGTGGGTGTTTCTGGCCTTGGCCAGCGTCTGTGTGTTTCTGGCCTTAGCCAGCAGCCAGCCTCTGTGTGTGTTTCTGGCCTTAGCCAGCAGCCAGCGTCATTGGACAACGAAGTTGATGATTGTTTATTAAGGTGCTGACGATTAGAGAATAGCTACGGCCTCCAGTAAAGCGGAAGGAGTTCAGATAGTGGATTAAAGATTCTGCCTTGGTAAGAAAGTTTAGAATCGTTCCGTTTTGATTATTTGAGAAATAAAGAAATATCCACAGCCACGGGCTGTGAAATTAAGATTTGTTTAGTAGATCAGCCAGGAAATAGTGTCAAGTGTTAGACGGTGCCCCGACTGAGTTAGACCGACGCCTGTGAGTATGATTTAGCTTTTCATAGTGTTCTCAGTGAGTGAAATTATAGACTGGCTCCACTTTCCTTTAGCCCTTATCATTTTAATAAACTGTGTTGTTTTAACCTAAATTAATGAGTATGTCTGCATATAACGTGACAAATGACACCCAGCATGAGTGTACCGTCACAAAGTAATTAATCTAAAGCGATCTAAGCAAAACATTTCAAGTGTTTGTTATTGAATTAATGTTTTAGAAGAAAAAGTTCGAAGCATTCAGTTAGTTTCTCTCAATTGGTTCTCGAAAATAAATTTTTTAGCAAACAAATCGATCAAAACAAACATTTTTTTGAATATTCAGCTTGTAAAATGGTTATATTGCCGCACTATAAAAATTGTAGATAACATTAACAAGATTTATAATAAATTTAAAGGGATTTTATATCTTGAGAATTGACTATTAAACTAAGTTATGAATCTTTTTCTTCTGAAAAAGCAACATAGCGTTAAAAGACAGATTAAAACTTAAGATATTTAGCCTAGAAACGTTAATAAAGTTTTATCGGTACCACTCTTAATTAATTCTAACGCAAAAAACAGAGATACGAAAATCAAAAACTATAAATGCGTTCAATTATAAAGAGAGAAAATTTAAAAAAGAAATAAACAAACAGTAAAGAAAGGTAACCAGAAACAAACAGCGTTTTTACTTCATTTACATATATACTTTACTCATTTATGTCACATTTATTATCTGTTTGTGCTACTAATCGATTATGACAATGATCAAGGTGAGACATAACGTAATTTTGTACTTCAGCATTAAATTAATTACTCTAAAGCGATCTAAGCAAAAAATTTCAAGTGTTTGTTATTGAATTAACGTTTTAAAAGAAAAAGTTTGAAGAATTCAGTTAGTTTCTCTCAATTGGTTCGCGAAAATAATTTTTTTAGCAAACAAATTGATCGAAGCAAACAATTCTTTGTATGTACAGCTGGTAAAATGTTTTTTCTGTTAATGTTTTTCGAATAAAAACTACTTAATCTCTAGTATTAAGACAATTTTGGTCAAGTTGTTTATAGTGGCGATCAACTCCTTATTTGTCCAATATGGGCATAAAATCTATCCACAATATTAATTAAGGTGTTTAAATTTTTAAATATTGGTATAATAATGACTATTGTTGTGTAAAAAGAAAAATAAATTTGAAGCCAGCTTGTAACGCTAAATTCACTGTAAAAAACTGCAAAATTACTAAAATTTTTCTGGAAACTCGGTTTCAAGAGCTATTTATTTAACGACAACAACAATGGGGGTTTTTCAAATAAAAATTTTAATTAACTTATAGAATCAAAACAATATTGGTAAAATTGTTTACACTGGTTATCAATTTCTCCTTATTTGTCGAATATTGGCATGAAACATTTCCATAATATGAATTAAGATGTTTAAATTTTTAAATATTGGTATAAAAACGACTATTATTAAAGTTGTGTAAATAGAAAAATATAAATTCGGAGACAACTTGAAATTCTGAATTCAGTTAAAGAAAAAAATTCTGCAAAGTTACGGAAATTTTTCTTGGAAACTGAAATTCCGAGATCTTTTTATTTAAGAGCAACAATAATGTTTTTTGAATAAAAATTTCAATTAATCTGTAATATTAAAACAATATAGGTTAAATTGTTTACAGTGGTTATCAACTCCTTCTTTGTCTAATATTGGCATAAAATATTGTCACAAAATTAAACTTAACTTACAAGTAAACAATTATCTATATATATGGCTTGTAAAACGGTTTTTCAATAAAAGGTTTTTTAAATTTTGTAAATATTAGTAAGATATTTGCAATCTTTAAGGTTGAATTAAAATACAAACATAAATTTAAAGATAACTTATAACGGTGAATAGAGTAATTCATGAGAAAAGGGATCACTACGTAGTACTTAAACGTTTTCTAGGAAAATACAAGCTAAAGAAATATATTTTATGGAAAAAAAAAAACAACGTAATACCATAGAAATCGGTCTGAGTATTTCTATTTCTAGAAATACTCAGATATGAAGCGCCAAATTGTCTTTATTTTTAGCACCTCTCTTTTTCTAAGTTTGCTTATTCCCTTTAGCGCCCTCTATTGGAGACATTTTAAAATAAGCAATTAAAAAAAAAACCTGCATTATGATTGTGCTTTCACTGAAAGTGCGCTATTGTATCATATTTTGCTGCGTTTTCAATAAAGTTTTAAAGTTTACGTTAGATTTATAATCACCCTGTATACCAGTTACATCTTTCAATGATACTGTTTTTGCTAATTTTACCTTTAAGAAATCTTACAATCGGGTTTTTCTTAAAAAAAAAAAAAAAAAAAAAAAAAAAAGCGTGAAAAAATACAACGTTAATACTAAACGCATAGATAACACACTAATTAGAAATTTCTATTTATAGAAATACTCAGATATGTAACGCCAAATCGGCACAAAATTATCTCGTCCCACCCAACTTTAACCCGTCAGTAATCGCTTGTCGATCTTTTTGCTGCTCTTATAAATTATTTTCTTCTAACTCACATCCCCTTACAATTACATTACAGAACTACATGTAACTGATTTTATATGTTTCTTCACCATCATGATGTACTAAAAATACATCAATGATTTTCCTTCAAGTAAATTTAAAATTGCAAGAAAAGTCTACGGAACGATACCGAATGTCAGTTCATTTCTACTGTTTTCCATTGTTCCAAATCTTATTACTAAAATGCATAATTTAAAAAAATTTCAAATTTATAACTTCATCAAAATATACTATTTGAATATTAAGTCCGAAATGCCTGTTATTTTACATTTTGTGTATGCGGGGGACCATAGGTAAAAAGACCGAGCGCGACTACTGATAATTTGAAAAAACATGCAACTACTCTCGGATTAAAGGAATAAACAAGATTGTACAATTTATTGCTTGTCTGAGGAATTCTCGTGCCCTGGATTGGTCTTTATTCTTAGCACTTCTCTCTTGAACGACGTCTTAAAACTTATGCTAACCTTCTAGTTACCCTGTATATATTTCAGAGATACTGTTTCAGCTAATTTTGTCTTGAAGAAATCTTACGGTCATGTTTTTCTAAAAAAACATTATGTGAAAAAAAAACACTAATATTAAATGAATCGATCGCACACTGATTAAAAGTTTCTATTTATACTCAAACATGAACTGCCAAATCAGCACAAAACTATCCCCTTCCCCCCTACTTTAAATGAACAATAAGAATGTACAACTTATTGCTTGTAGGAGGAATTCTCGTGTCCTGGATCAGTCTTTATTCTTAGCACATTTCTCTTGAATGAAACTTTAAAGTTTTTGCTAACCTTGTAGTAGCCCTGTATATATTCCAATGGTACGGCTTCAGCTAATTTTATCTTGCATATATCTCACGGTCATGTTTTTCTAAAAAAACATTATGTTAAAAAAAACAACACTAGTACTAAATGAATCGATAGCAAACTGATTAGAGGTTTCTATTTATAGAAATACTCAGATATGAAACGCTAAATCAACACAGAAAACCATCCCGTCCCACCCGACTTGAACTAAACAATAAGAATGTACAATTTATAGCTTGTCTGAGGAATCCACGTGTCCTGGATCGGTCCTTATTTTTAGCATCTTTGTCTTGAACGAAATTTTAAAATTTATGCTAACTTTCTAGTCACCCTGCATATATTCCTAAGGTAGAGTTTCAAGTAATTTTATCTTCAAGAAATCTCACGGTCATGTTTTTCTAAAAAAATCATGTGAAAAAAACAACCTTAATGCTAAACGAATAGATAACACATTGATTAGAAATTTCCATTTATAGAAATACTCAGATATGAAACGCTAAATCAGCACATAACTATCCCGTCCCACCCAACTTTAAATGAACAATAAGAATGTACAACTTATTGCTTGTCTGAGGAATTCTCGTGTCCTGGATCGGTCTTTATTCTTAGCACCTCTCTCTTTCTAAGCTTGCGCATAACCTGCAGAATCGATGGGGTGGTCACATGATCACGATCGAATGCTATCCCATCTGAAGGAGAACATCCACTGCCTCAGGAAATAAAGGGGGGTTGCTTGCCTGTCACAAGAAATTTTTCATAAAAGAAATAAAAGAATCATCTTTTCACACCTCCCTTTTCTCCACATCTCACAAGGTTACTTGCAGAAGTACCAGTAGAAGCGATGTGTAAATGGAAATTAATTTGGAATTACTTCTGAAGATGTGTGACTAACTGGTTGAAGATATTTGTGCGATACAATCATAAATAAAAGTTAGATACTTTCATTTTTTTTAAACTCTAGAAAGAAATATTATTTTAAGCTTAGACTAGAAAATGGGGGCGAGCAGGCGGCATGAAAATATTTTTGTCCTCTCTCTTAACCCTTTCGCGACGGGAGCCTTTTACGAAATGTTTTGTCACCGGTTTTTAAAAACCTCGTTCCCCAAGGGGTTAAAATAGGGCCTTTCTCACCCATCCGATACAAAATATATCGGATTCAGAGAGCTGGTTCCATGAAAAATGAAAAGTGCTTATGCATTCGGTTTGTTTGTCCGTCCGTCCACGATCAAACTCCCGTAAATATACACGGATTTTGATGCAATTGATAAACCTATTTAGAGTCACCAAAGCATGTTTGGTATTGTGTATGAAATATGTATAGTGGTTAATTTACTGGGTCACTCAAAAAAGATTGGATTACATTGTGGTATATAGGGAAAAATTGTTAGGAGAGTACTTTAATGACATTGCACTATTTCAAATGTATTGAAACTGATATAAATCACTGAATTTCTCTATGATCAAGTTAAAATAGAACATTCATATTATTTTTTATTAATTTACAGGAACACAAAAAGAAATTGATTACAATATTGTCTTTGCGCTATAATTACTGGAGAGTACGTTTTAAAATTCAGTATGTGCTTTTAAATGTAATTAGTTTTTTGAATATTATTTTTAATATATAAGTTCTATACCTCATGTACAGAGTTGAACAAAAAAAAAAAAAAAAAAAAAAAAAAAATCGCGTACCATTTTTCTTATTAAAGGAAATTGCTAAAAGTGATTTTTTTGAAATACATGTATCTCTTAAATGAACTAAATATTGATATGCATACTGTTAGTAGATACAGATTTCTATATCCTATACAGGGCGCTAAAAAATTCGGGGAATTTTCCGATTGCGGATGGGAAGAGCGGTTTTGAAATGTATAAGACGTTTCCATGTGGTGAAATAAAACGTAATATTTTAATTTTTTGAACGGTGTAGTTTTTTTACATTATTAAGAATGTGTTGGAAAGTTCTTCATAATCTAATCTTGAAGCATGATTTATTTTCTTTTTTGTTTTGTTTACAAGAGATCAGGTTGCACAGTATCTGTAAAGATTCGATCTAGATCTATTCTTAAAAGCTTTATAGGCAATTAATTTAACTCTTTTTTCATTTATATGGAATCTAAATACTCTAAACCTATCCCTGAACAGGTTAGAATATTTTTTTGACTAATCGTTCTTTTTTAAGTTCTTTTGTAACTTTATTTTCATTGAAACGTTTCGCTTCTTATTAGAATCAATAGCAAACAAACGGTAAATGGGAAACAAGATGTTGGATGAGTCAGCCTGTATTAAAGAAGTTTTAACCACCTGTTTGAAGACATTTTTGCGATGCAATCATAAATAAAAGCCAGATACTTTCATTTTTTTAAACTCTAAAAAAAATGTTTCTTTAAGCTTAGATTAGGAGATGTGGGCGGGGAGATGGCATGGGAATATTTTTGTCCTCTTTCTTAAAATTAGGCTTTTAAAAATTAGAATTTTTTATTTTGAAACAAAACAAAATCCGATCAAGGTATTAAATCAAAGTTTACTTTCATTGTTTTTACTGAATAATTAAAAATATTAATATAAAAAACATTGCAGAGTGTTAAGCAGATAAAATTAATTAATTTAAGATCATTTAGTTGCAATATATAGCAATGCAATATTTTGAAACTCTAAATGTGCATAAAGGCTACACGCCATAAAATATAAAATTTTAACTGAAAATTTAAAATTTAATTTTTTATACTATTTTTCCCATTGTAAAACAGATATAAAGATTTCAAATATTTTTTTCTTCAGAAAAAATCGTGCAGTGAAGTTTCAATGAACATTGTTTGTTTCACCAATGTATATTTTTCAAAAAGTTATATACCTAAATTTTCAAATATACAACACACACTCTTATCGTTTAATGCAGATACTGCCAAGCACTTCTAATTTTAGAAAAATCTATTATAAAATGATGCATCGAATTTTTATTTTTATAAAACTGGGTTTTACAGGCAATAAAGTCTTTTTAATATAAATCCATGTATGCATAAAGTTATGAGGAAAAACTATTTTAAAACACTGTATATTTTAGGATATTCATTGCTATAGAAGTAGGTGAAGAAAGAAAATTTTAACATACTTTTCATTTCAACATAAAAATGGGCTCTTTTATTTTACGACTTTCGTATGAAACTAGTAAAAATGCCGTGTGAAAGATACCATAAAGTTCAAAATTATTTACTTTTCTTATAAAATTCTGAAAATATAAAATGAGACCTTTTTTTTATAACTATATATTTTTAACAGAAACTATATTTAATACAAAAAAGAGGGAAAATGACCTGAAATGTTAATAATTTTCCAATGTGGTTGAGATGAATAAATATAAGGTGCTCCTATAAAATATGCGAATGAGAATTTAAATAATGTTAACATAAAAAAGATGAATGCATCAAATTTTTAAAAGTCGCCAAAAGTATCCGAAAGAGTTTCGTTACATTACCGAAAGTTATTTTTCGTCCAAAAAATACAATTTGGGGGAACCGTTAATTAAATAAATAACCATACCTGATCGTAATTGCTTAGTAAGACCGCTTAAGAAAAAAAAAATTATCCTTCATATATTTAACCGCTTCCTGTTCTGCCCATGTACGGGGATCCCTACTTCAATCATAATTTATTATTCTCACCAGCAAACATTTATTGTAAATTTTGTATAATTTAATCTGAGGGCTTTTCTGATTTGATTAGGCAAAAATTTTTATTATAAGAAACTGGTGATAAAAGATTAAAAATTTTGTACACGATGTGAAAAAACGAAAAGATTATTTAACATTTTTTTCTCAAAAACATTGATCAATAAATTAAAAAAAAAAATGGAGAATTCCTAGAACGTTTATAGTTAAAAGATAAACTTTTCGGAAAAACTGAATATCTGACATTGTGTCTGTAAATAATACATTTATATGAGAAGAAATAGTAAATAAAATTTACGACGACAATTTTCAGTTTGTGGTATAAAACTTTAACTGATCATCTCTTGAAAACTTTCGTAACTTTACAGAGTACATATTAGATTCTTGATTAGTAGAATAAATTAAAGTATATTGAAATAATTGACACATAGACGGCAGACATAATAGACGCCAAACAAACCGAATTCACAAAATTTTTTCAACTACATAGAAACTAGTCGTTGGTGGCCACCGTAATACTTACCCATCATGGATATGTATATGAAAATAAAACATGTGAAAACTATTTATACAATGCATTGCAATTCATGAAAATTTTTTAAATATTATTAATATACATAGTAATGCTATATTAAAGAACTGCTGATGTACCAATTTCGATAAATTATATAAAACGCCAAATTACTCAAGTAGTACCAAACTGCGTAAAAGAAACATCCTTATAACTCCAAAAATAATAATTCTATTAACAACTGTGTCGGATTAAGCATCTTATTTACAATTAAAATATACCTCTGAATTGGAATTTGAATGAAATACAGGGTCATGAAAAATCGAAGAATGTGGAAAACAGGATTACAAATATCTCGGCATTTAATCATATGATCGACTTCGTTCGCTATGCAAAATTTGTGTAATTTTATTGCCTTTTACTTCCATTCCTTAAAATAAAAAAAATCGAAAATTTTTATATACCTTTCATCAGAACGAATTTTTTGAGAGTCCGAAAAAAATAGTTCCGGGTAATCGAGGTTTTTGATATTAAATAGGCTTCGTCCCATCCTTACATACTAAGTACATACAAAATTTCAAGTCTCTATCTCAATTTGTTCGGGAGATAGAGCGTTTACAGACAGACAGACAGACAGACGGACGGCAATTTTTTTTTCTAAAACTACGTTTTTCGGAATCTCCACTATCTGAAACGTGTAAATCTGTCAAAATTTTTTTTTCGATTTTCAAAACGATTGCAAGACTTACCCTATATAACGTATGATGGGTAAGTAAAATGTTAAAAATATAATTCTATCTAATTCAAATATTTTTTAAAGACTGTTTCTAAGCAAAAGTGTTTAAATTTATTCTTCATATTTTTATTATTGATTGGTAAATAAATAAAAAAAAAAACTGAGAAACAGTTGGAGAGACAAGCGGGAAAAAAGAGAATTCTGAGAAAGTTCAGTGGTCGAAAGGTTAACCTTTCGGGAAAAATCTGTATCTGACATTATGTCTTGGAAGAAAAAAACATTTATAAGAGAAGAAACAGTAAATTAAATTTGCGACAATTCTAAGTTAATGATATGAAAACTTAACTGATCATCTCTTGAAATTTTTTCCATAAATGTACAGAGTACTGTATTTTCAGTTAGGTGAATAAATTAAACTATATTGAAATAATTGATATGTAGACGGCAGACATACAACAGACACACAAATCGAATTCATAAACACTTTTCAACTACATAGACAAATAATAAAAATGGGATTCTATCTAAGCCAAGTATTTTGTAAAGACAGTTTCTAAACAATTTTTTTTCTTTTATCCATTATATTTCTATTATTGATCGACAAATAAAAACACCGGAGAATTCTGAGAAGTTCAATGGTCAAAAGATTAACCTTTCGGAAAATCTCGGTATATGACATGAAGTCTGGGAAGAAAACATCAATAAGAGAACAAATAGTAAATGAAATTTGCTCCGGGAATTTTGAATTAGTGGTATTAATATTTAACTGATCAGTTGTTAAAAATTCATCTTTGAATGTACAGAGTATTATATTTTCAAATAGTTGAATCAATTTAAATATATTGAAAAAAATGTCTGACTGGCTGCAGACATGAGGCAGTCACAAACCGCATTCATAAACACATTTGAATTATATTAGAAAGGGTTAAAAAGATGTTTCTATCTTAGCCAAGTATTGTATAAAGACTGCTTTTAAAAATAAATAAATAAATAAACAAATTATAAAAATAAACAAGTAACTCATCTTTGAAATATTTAATACTGACAATAATTATAAATAGAAGTTTTCTGATACGTCCATTAAAAACATTTCAAAAATATGCATTAAAATATTTAATTGCTATAAAGGACGTCAAATACTAATAAAAACATTAAAAGATCTTAATAATTTTTACATGTTTCGATTGAATTTACTCAATCATCATCAGAAAAACAAAATACAAATAAACACAAAGATGGAAAATGACAATAAACTATTACAAATGAAATTTAAAAATTTTTTAAAAATAAAAATCACGCGCGTTATATTTTAATTATGTATCTCTTTGCTTAATTTTTAAATTATTTAACAATTCAATCCAAATATTTGGGGTTTGAAATGACAATGATTCAATGGTGATGACAGATGTTCAAATGACAATGGTCTGCAATGATTCCTTGTCATTTCAAACCCCAAATATTTGGATTGAATAGTTAAAAAATTTAAAAATTAAGCAACGAGATACATAATTAAAATATAATGCGCGTGATTTTTATTTAAAAAAAAATTAAATTTCATTTGTAATAGTTTATTGTTATTTTCCATCTTTGTGTTTATTTGTATTTTGTTTTTCTGATGATGATTGAGTAAATTCAATCGAAACATGTAAAAATTATTAAGATCTTTTAATGTTTTTATTAGTATTTGACGTCCTTTATAGCAATTAAATATTTTAATGCATATTTTTGAAATATTTAATACTGATCAATAAAAACAAAACATCGGATAATTCCGAGAAAGTTCAATGATCAAAAGATTAACGGTTTTGGAACAATTTCTTTCCTGACATTTATATCTATAAAGAACGCTATATTAATCCCTTGACGGATGGTGGGATATATTATATCCCACCTAATTCTAATTCAGAATCGTAAAACCAGAAATTTTTAATTAAATTTTACTTTCATAACCTTGGTGAAAAAGTGTGGAAAAAAAATTGCTTTTCATTATTAATTTTTAAATAAGTGAATAAAGAAAGAAATTTTAGGTGAGAATTCTGCATTACAGCAACACGACTGTTTGCTCCTTAAAGGGTTAAAAGAACAAATAGAAAATAAAATCTGCGCAGAGAAGTCTGCATTTCTGGTATTGATATTTAACCGATCGGCTGTTCAATATTCTTCTTTAAATGTACAGAGTGTTGCATTTTTATTTAGTTGAATAAGTTGAAGTATACTGAAATCGCTAACAGATGCACGGCAAACTGGCAAGTCAAATTCATAAAAACTTTTCAAATGTGTTAGAAAATATTAAGAATATATTTATATCTAAGTCAAATATTTTGTAAAGATTGTTTCTAAACAAAGATATTTTAAATTTATCCTTCATGGTTCTAAAATTGATCAATAAATAAAAACACCGGAGAATTCTGAGAAAGTTCAATGTTCAAAAGATTAACCTTTCGGGAAAAACTTGGCACCTGACATTATGTCTGGAAAGAAAAATCATCAATGAGAGACCAAATAGTAAATGAAATTTGCCCCGAGAATTTTAAATTTATGGTATTAATATTTTACTGATCAGCTTTTCAAAATTCTTCTAGAAAAGTACAAAGTATTATATTTTTTAGTTAGTTAAATAAATTAAAATATATTGAAATAACTGATAAATAGACGACAGATAAATCAAATTTATAAACACTTTTTAAATATGTTGGAAAGTGTTAAAAATATGTCTCTATCAAAACCAAGTAAAAACTGATTCTAAAGACTGATTTTAAACAAAAATTTCAAATTTATTCTTCATATATTTTTTATTTATCAATAAATAAAAACACCTGACAATTCCAGGAAAATTCAAAGTTCAAAATATTACCCTTTCGGAAAAACTCAGTATCTGACATTATGTCTGGAACGAAACAATGATAAGTGCACTGTAAAAAAAAAATCTGTAAAGGTACTAAACATTTTCTAGGAAACTGGGATTCCAAGAACTTTTCATGTAACGATAACAGGAAAAATCCATGTAATAGATTCTAAAACTTGAGTTTTTGTTGTTACCGTTACAGGAAAAGTTCTTGGAATCCCAGTTTCCTAGATAAAGTATAGTACCTTTACAGATTTTTTTTTTTTTTTACAGTGTGAACAAATAGTAAATAAAATTTGCACAGGCAATTCTGAGTTTGTGGTATTAATATTTAACCGATTAGCTGTTCAAAATTATTTTTTGACTGCAAAGAGTATTACTTTTTTAATTAGCTGAATAAATTCATATTCAAACAAATGAGAAATAAATGAAAAACATATGACAGACATAAAAATGAATTCATAAACACTTTTGAACTAGGCTGGAAAGTGTTAAAAAAATGTTTCTATGTACATTGTTAAAAATTTTGTTCTTGTTTGAACCAAGCTTTGGCGCTCAGTAGCTGACCCCATAAGATGGTGAAATCTCCTACCAACAATTGGAGCTTACTATTTCAACCTCGTTAAAACTATTGGAACTATGCTTCAACAGGATCTTCAAATATTGGCTCAAGATTTTATTTTTTTACAGTGGCTGCTACACTGTAAAAAAATATATGAAATTACTAAAAGTTTTCTAGGAAACTGCTATTTCTAGAACTTTTTATGTAGCGGCAACAGCAAAAATGCATGTAACAGATACAGATTTGCACTAAAAATCAAAAAATGTGTAAGGTTACTAAGAATTTTGTAGGAAGCTTGGGATGTTTAAATACACTGAGGGGAAAAAAAACCCCTTTGAAGTTATTAAGATTTTTCTAGTTGATTTCTAGTTCAAGAATTTTTCATATAGCGATAACAGCAAAATTTTATGTAACTGAGGAAGGTTACATGAGTTTTTGCCGTTACCGTTACATGAAAAGTTCTTGGAATATAAATCTACTAGAAAAATCTTAGTAACTTCACATTTTGTTTACAGTGTAAGTTATGTAATTGTGACCCAGGCTACTGATAAAATTTCAGTAAGATAATTATAATTTTAGTAGATTCGCTTGTAAAATTACAGATTTCCGTAGTTTTACCGAAAATATGTACATTTACATCTTTTCTTGCAAAGTGTACAGATAAAATGTTAGTAAACATACAAATTTGGGAAACTATGCATGTGTAGGGTAGGATTAGAGATTGTTTTTCACAGTGTACTGAACAACAAGACATGGTTCAAACTAGGACAAGATTTTTAACAGTGTAAGCAAAATATTTTCTAAACCCTGTTTCTTAACAAAAAATACCGAGAAAGTTCAAAAGTTAAAAGATTCATCTTTCGGAAAAACTCAATATCTGACATAATTTGTGGAAAGAAAACATCAATAAGAGAACAAACAGTAAATAAAATTTTTGCCGAGAGTTTTGAGTGATCAGCTAATTTAATTTAACTGATTTAACTGATCAGTTTTACAGAATTAATCTTAAAAAGTGCATACTATAATATTTTTAATTACACTGTAAAAAAAAAAAAAAAAAAAAAAAAAAAAATTCTGTAAAGTTACTAAACTTTTTCTAGGAAAGTGGGATTCCAAGAACTTTTCCTGTTACGGTAACATGAAAATTTCTTGTAACCGACTCTGAAACTTGAATTTTTGCAATTACCGTTACAGGAAAAGTTCTTGGAATCCCAGTTTCCTAGAAAAAGTTTAGAAACTTTACAGAATTTCTTTTAAAGTGTAGTTGAATAAATTAACTTACATACAAACAACATTTATAATCAATGTAAATTTGAAACATAACACATTCAAACCTCGTTAACATGAATCTCATGGGGAATCAAAATTTTGTTCATTTCAACAGTAATTCATGTTATCATTTGAAATCTTTATATTTGTCTTTATAGGGGACTGTGAAAACAATTCATGTTAAAAGTAATTCACGTTAAGCGTGTTCATGTTAATGAGGTTTGACTGTAGAGGTATAATTTATAAATTAGGTGGAATTTCCAATAGAATATAAGTTAGATTGTCCCTTCTTATAGTTGACCATTAGATAATTCTTAAAATGACAGTTTAAGAGGTATAGTTCCAATTGAAAAAAGGAAAGAAATAAAAAAGTAAAACCCATCAGAAATTGTTCGTCAATCATGGTAAATGAGGTGCGTTCGTACAATGACTGTTTTATAATTTTTCAGATTTTAGTGCAATACCTGTTGGACTCTTATGCAAAAATGTAAGAATACGAAATTTTTCACGATTACATATGTTAAATCCCGTATTACGGAAATTAAAGCTGCAGTCTTCTGTAGCTTTACAAAAGTTAGTTTTGTAGATTTACATCTTTTTTTGTACAGTGTTGTTTGACTTAAATGTATTTGCCTCTGGTAAAAAAGAAGAAAAAAAGAAAATTGATTGAAGAATCATAATATTTGAAATATTTGTGGTATTTCCATCGATACAAAAACATAAAGTTGCAATAGAAAAAAAAAAAAAAAAAAAAAAAAAAAAATACGTTTTTTTTTTTTTTTTTTTTTTTTTTTTTTAAACGTATTGATTATTTTATATGAAGTTTAAAAAAATAAAGAAAGAAATGGAAACCTTTAAACGAAATATAACATTTTGGTAAACAAACAAATGACATTTTAACTGACTGGAATTTATCCTTTTTCATTTCTTGTTTTAGTTTTCAGGAGAAATAATAAATAAAAAGATAAGTTCCCAGTTATTCCCAAGCTATTCACACTAACTGTATTTTATATTCCCATTTTAAAGAACAATGCAACTCAAATGATAAATTAAGGAGGCATTAACCCCCATTTGGCTTCTTTTCACTTAATTAATGAATCTCCAAATTGAATCAAACATGCGACTTTTCAGAATAAACCGGTATATAAAATTTAAAGTAAATCTAATAATTCTGTATTAATTCTGTAGTAGAATTATTAATTCTCCGTTTCCCCTATTTATTTTACCGATGAACCTGCAAAACTTACCAGAGAAGCGCCTTATTAGAATGAATGTAGAGAAAAAATTGAATATATATTTATTTATTATTCGGATATTTCTATCAAGAGTTATCGCGTTACATACATACGTTCATACAAAACCTGCGGACACATTAGCTCCCAGACTTTGATATTCTATGAGATTACCGTTTAACTAGAATTAAATTTGTAGAATTTTAAAAATGTTAGAATTCTAGTTCCCCAACCAAAATTGTAGCATGTGCTTAAAATAAAAATTAAACAAATTTTATTGTTTACTAAAAATTTCTTTAAAAAATAATAAAATAAATAAATAAATAAAATTAAATAAAAAATGACGAAGAAGGGAAGAATCTGTATGCTAGATATGGTAGATAGCTTATTTGGTTAAATTCGTTCGCTAATTATTGTGTTTCCATAGCAAAATTCAACTTTAATAACATATATTAAGAATAAATTCAGAATCACATTTTAATTTATTTAAATTAAATTTTGCTACAAAGTAAGACTAATTTTAATTAACGATTTTTAAATTTCAACGCATTTAAAAAAATTATAAAGTAGTCGTTGAAGTATGCATTACTAAAAAAATTTAGCCTAACTACTATTGTTCGTTTGTAATTGTAGTAAATTTTTAATGTATTACTGTCTTTAAATATATTTTAACGGATTTTAAATTACGAAAAATTGGTTATAAATTAAAAATTTATTGAATTATTTCAAGTCAGTGTCAATTCCTTTTTCTCGGAAAGCGAAAGGAAATTTTTCAGGCCGTGGTAGCAACCAAATTTGAATACCAAAAATAAATTAAATACGATTTATACGCTAAAAGATATTTATGTATGATGCATAAAGTTATTATACTTTATACTATCTTAGTAAAATAATTAAAATTCATTTTTCAAAAGCGCTTGAAGTTAAAATTTGCAATTTAATACTTTAATGTCCGATTTTTTTTTCAAGTTTTAGAAAGTATTACCTTTACGTTAATAAAATTAACACTAGCTAATCCAAATAGATTAATTAGAATTTAACGAATTTTTCATGTATGAAACATAATAAATGTCGTTGTTTTGCGTACTATTCACTTCATATTCATATGACAATAGGCTAAGGAAGAGTTTTTGGAGATGTTTAGAAAACATTCTATTAGAACAAGATTTAACTGTTATT
Source organism: Maratus speculifer (assembly GCA_964019185.1). Taxonomy (NCBI): domain Eukaryota; kingdom Metazoa; phylum Arthropoda; class Arachnida; order Araneae; family Salticidae; genus Maratus; species Maratus speculifer. The sequence goes on from OZ025300.1 coordinate 29,504,245, forward strand.
ATTACTTTTAATGTATTTTGCGCTTTATTATACGTGATCCTTTCAAGGAAGTAACCTTTATTTTAAATTTAAAGAAAGAAACATATGTTTTGTTTAATAAAAGCATTGCAAACAGTGCAAAGGGACATAAGCAAACATTTTTTATTATTATAAAATATTAATGAAGTCATATAGTAAATGCATAGATACATACTAATACAACTACACGTAAACAGTACCAAAAATATTTGTTAAAACAAAATAATACTCGATTAAAAGACTTATACTATCAATAGTATACCAGACCCGAAAGAGTTAAAACTTTATTTTCATAAAATTAATTTCTTAGTTGGAAAATATCGTTTAGACGCAGTATCTTTCTGGTAAAATTAAAAGTTTGTAAGGTGGAAAAATTTTAAGTGGTAATAGTTTACGTAATTTTTATAATATTCATGAGAAATAGAATGTTTACTTAACAGCAAAAACAACAAAACGAAATGTTTCATACATCGGCATTTATCATAAACAAATATCAATCACAGACATTAAAAAAAATATTAAAAATTAAATATGATAATTTTTAAACACAATTTTATTTTATAACATAAAACCTCATATATTTTTCACTTTTATTAACCCATAATTTTTATGGGATTATCGCAGAACACTATTAATTAAAAGTTTTTAAAAAATAAAGTAAAGTTTATTATACAAATTCCCTGAAATGTCAGTTTTGAAGAGATAATAGTTGAGCACTATACTTAAAATTTTGAAGAAAGCAATTATTTTTTCAATGCAAGATAATTAAAAATGTAAAAACTTCATTGTAGGCTGTAAAGATATATTTGTTCAAAACGTTTTGAGAAACTTTAATCAGCTCTCATAATATAAATAAAGGACTTAGTACTTATAGTTTAGTTCCCAAATTAAATAAATCATATATTTTTTAGCGAAATACGTATTTATTAGAAAATGCATAAAAATTGTATGCTTACATAGCAACAACAACAAAAAAATGTTTCGTACATTGGCATTTATCCTAAAAAAAAATCCATTTACACACATTAAAAAATATATTAAAAACTAAATGTAATATTTTTAAAACATAATTTTACTTTATAGCATAAAACCAGATGTATTTTTCATCTTTATTAAATGATTATCTATTAAAACCATTAATTAAAAGTTTTTTAAAAATGAAGTAGAGTTTATTACACAAATTTCCTGAAATGTCACTTTTGAAGAGATAGTTGAGCATTATACTTAAAATTTTGAAGAAAGCAATTATTTTTTCAATGCAATATAATTAAAAATGTTAAGACTGAAAAGATATATTTGATTAAAAATTTTTGGCAAAACTTTAATTAGCTCTTATAATATAAATAAAGAGCTTGGTACTTATAGTTTAGAACGGAAATTAAATAAATCATAGATTTTTAGTAAAATACGTATTTATTAGAAAAAGCATAACAATGTTAAAGAAGATGGAAACGCTAAAATCATGAATTCTGCGGGCATCTTGTTTTAGCACTTTCCAATAAAGTTGAAAAGTGTTTATGCATTCTGTTTGTTTGTCTGTTGGTCCGTGTATCCACCAAGTTAACAGCAAGAGATTGGAAAACAATGTCACGAAAGTTCATAGTTCCATGAAAATGTTTTCCAAGCTCTTCTTTTGAAATGTCTCGAAAATATCTCTGCCATAGTTGATTTTGAAAATGTTTTTGATTGTGCAACGAAATATACGTCCATCATAATAAAAGTATTTTATCATTTTTTATAGCATTTTCTATCTTAGTTTGTTTCATTATAAGGGATTATCATACATATTTTATTATTTTTACTTTAAAAAAAGTGCTTATGCATTCAGTTTGTCTGTCTATTTGCCACGCTGCAACTTTCGTAAATATACTCGGATTTTTATGCAATTGATAAAATTTATTTAGAGCCACAAAGCATGTTTGGTATTGCATATGAAGTATGTACAATGAATGGTTCATTTACATGGACACTCAAAAAAAATTCGGCTACATTATAGTATATGGGAAAAAATCGTTTGGAGAGTATTTTAAGGACATTACGCTATTTCAATGACCTATGCTATGAATAGCATCCACGAAATCAATACTTAATATAATCAAAAAATACTATTTTATATTTTCGAATAATATGTTAGTGAAAACGAAACATTTAGATAGTTTATTTCAGAAACACTTTTTACTGTTTGTATGGTTTTTATTTAACACCTTTTATCAATAAACAGTATTCCTATTATGTCACAATTGGTAAAACGGCGATTTTTATAGCCTCGAACCGGAAGGATGAATAAGTCCATCTCTTTATAGATTACTAGCTGGAAATAAATTTTAAAGTATTATATTATTTTACATGCAAACAAAAAGTGTAAACAAAATTTTGTTTAATTATCTGCATGCGGTAAGTACAATGATCAGGGTAATGTCACACGGACGATTTTGAAAAGCAGACAAAAAGCCGGCCTCTATTGAGAGCATAATAAACTTCTACTGTTTCCACACGGGCGACGCGTTACCTTTGCGTCCAAACATGCGCAAAGCTCTCGTCGAAGCTTCGCGTTTCCCCCCAACACGCTGGGAGATACTAGCGTCCTGGCGGCTTCTGCGTATGAAAGTCTATTCAGACGAAAGGCGGTTTAAACGCTGATTTTTTATTTTATTTCAGAGATTCGTGAGTTTTTGTTGTGATTGCGTAGTCAAGGATCGGTGCTGATTTTTGGGGGAGGGGGGAGCGAAAAGTAAAATGTATTTTTCAGAAATCTATTGTATTTTGGAGGAATTTATTTCATGTTCGTGAAAAGTAACGTTTTGTAACGATATGAAATTCAATTACATAAATTCGAAACAAGCATTTTTTTAAATAACATCTTTAAATCCTTCTTCAATTTTTTCCCTCTCTGGGGGAGTTTTTTGCTTTTCAAATTACAAAATTTTAAACTTAAGGCCCCTGTCCTCGCTCGAGGAAACGCTCGCGAACTAATGCTAGTCCTATTGGGAAGCATTTTTCTAATGATTCTTTCGCATTTTGACATTTTTGAATAATTTTTTTTGCATTGGATAGCTGTGGTGCATGCCGACAGCGCACCTTTTTTACTTTTTCGATTTTGGTTGCAGATATTTTTTTTTAAGCACTTTCAGTTTCGAAACCGGTTTTGAAAGTGAAACTAACTTTGTAAAAAATCTTGTAAGATAATTAACTTTGTAAGATGCTTCCCAAAATAGCTGTGGAGTTCTTTTGTTAAGTTCTTGTTTGAGGGGTACTTGCTATTATCTCCCCCCCCCCCACCCTTAAATTTGATAATTGGGTTTTTAAGCAGAATTGTCCAAATTGATTTTAATTTTGGATGTATGTTCTTTCTGAAATGGCAAATCTCTGAACACTTTTGGAAGTTTAATGGTTAAGTATAAAAGAGAAGAATAACTCCTCTTAAATTATATAGATGGGTTTTTATTAAGAATTTTTGGATTTGCTCTGAATTTTTGATATGGATTTTTTTCATATGATGAAGCATGTCTCTGATTAGTTAAGGGGGTTCAATTATTAAGTATAAAAAGGGGAAATGGGGGAAATGTTACAACTCCTTATTTGTTTTTCGAACGGAATTAACCCTTGAAAATATAAAACTGTAATGTACAATTAGTATGCGCGTAGCCTCTGAGCTCAATGCCATCAATTTAACTGGGCAATATTCTTTTTATTTATTTTTTTCCTTACTTCTTTCTTTTTTTTTTTTTTCCTATACATATTTTTTCTTTTTTTCATACTTTGTGTGACAACAAAATAAATATTCTCAAGTGAAACATTAAAAGGCTGTTTACATATGGCGACAAATTTGGAAATGTATCATCTTTCAAAATTATCAATATATGATTTTGGAACATTTTTTATTCGTAAATACCATGGAAAGAATTTTATTATTCAATTTAATTTTTAATATTGTATGTTTTATCAGCCTTGATAAAGTTTACACAATGTTAATCACAATTATATTTATTAAATGTTAAATTCATTTTCAAAAGGATAAAATAATTGAAAATATGAAACATTCTTCGCTATATTAAAACGTGCTTTATAATTGAAAAAGCAGAAGCAGGTTTGATAAGCTAGAAAAGGAATATGCCCATATAAAGTTATCATTTTACGGGGGTGTGGGCATCTGGCACATGATATTGATAGCTATGCCTAGGGGAATGGTAATTTGTAGTTTGATTTCATTTTTGACCCAATAAAAAATCTTTTTATTTGTAACTTAATCTTTACATCAAAATAATATCTTATTTTTTTTTAACTGTTGTCTATTTTAATGCATATGCAATGTCATTAAAATCATGAAATGATCATAAAATTATTTATTTCCAAAAGATGGAATACCCCAACGTTTAGCATTACTATTCTACTGTCATACTTATATTTATGTATTGATTCGCGATTCGACAAACAATATGCGAAGTTACGTCTTAAAACTATACTTGTGTTTATTAGTAAATAAAAGAAGAAAAATGTTGCCCGCCTGTTTTGTTGTGCTTGCTTTCGGAAGTTCTGCCTGCTCCGCCCCGTACGAGAACAATTCTTAGAAGACATTATTACTGTTGAAGGTATTGTGTGAAAAAAATGATTTTAAAATACTTTTAAATATTAATTATTATTTTTAACTGTTGTTTGATATAAAGTTAGTTCATATATAAAGTAATATTTTACAGGCTTTTCTTCATCTAAATCAATAAAGTATGCGAAAAATAAACTTAACAACCATATTTGTATACCGCTCCAGTTAAAAGAAAAAAATTCCAAAAAAATCTAAATAGTTTCCAAATAGGTCTAAAATTACCAAAAAAAAAAAAAAAAAGATAACGCTATGTATGCATGTGCAGCCACAAAAGAGAATAAAATCTAGTTTTTGCTTATAAGGTCACATGCTTCATGACTAATGTAACGAAATTTTCCCAATTTGAAAATTTGTCGATCCTATTTTTGATTGATACAATTAAGATTTTTTTTATGGTGTACTTTAGCAACTTTTTTTAAAAATCAATTTAATTTTTATTTATTTATTTAATTATTAATAATAATAAATATGATCTTTTATCTAAATGAAAGTTGAATAACAATTATCATCAATTTAATAATACCTGCAGTCATGTATATCTTAAAATATGGTGGATTTTTCAGTTAACATCAGATGTATTAAAAAGTAATTCCTGCAATTTTGGATAATTTAAATAAAAATGTCTGGTAAACAATCTATCACTTACCATACGATAAATCCAATACCCTCTCTGTATCTATATTTTTTTCTAATTTCTTGAATAATCATTACAAAATTACAGAATATTTTATTACCTTCCAAAAATCCATGTTATTTAAATTAAAAGCATCGAATTGAAAGCTTTCTATTACGTCTAGAAACAATATCGTCTGCAAATTTTGAAGTAAAGGCAACGTTCGTGTGAATGTACGCAGCGCAGATGTTTATTTTCTCTCGAAAACCAAAGCGTCGAAAAAATCGGTCGTATGACATTGGCCTCAGTATTCGTGTGACGTCGCAATTGGAAACTGGCTATTTTCATAACCTCGAACTAAAAGTCATTTACATGAATTAACGAACCTTATCTTCCTAAAGTTTTGTCATCTTGGTACAATAATGAACAGTTAATAGCTCAGAAAACGGGCAAATATTGTAACACATTGATTTTTTTTTTTTTTTGAAAAAAAGTTTGTTGATATGATAAATTGCTCACATTTTAATCAAGTAATTATAAAGTTTTAGATTCACAACAAACTTATTGAGCATGAACAGGATAAAGTAAAGAGCCGAAAAGCAACAGAAGTATAAATTTCACAAACACAGTTTTCATTCCTTACTCAATGAAAAATCATTAAAATTTATGTGAAACAAAGAAAGTTAATTTCACTTCTCCTAATTAATTACGAGGATTGAAAAAATGAAAACTCAAGACTTGATCGTTTTTAACAAGTCGATAGCAGTTTTTTAAAAATGCTTGGTAAAGTGCTGATAATACCAAAAAATTATCACAAGAATAAGTTATGGTTGGCTGATCATCTGTAAAATCTTAATTTTTAAAAACTTTATAACAGAAAACATTCTTGAAATATTTTTTTAGAAGCTATGTTTTTATTAAATCATTGAACTAACACTTCGAGTATTTTCTTTTCCTTTTCACTTTATACTTGAAGTTTATAAAAATTCTATCTTAAAAGCTTTTTTATGACATTCAATAATCCTGCATTCTTATCTATGACACTAAAAGCTTTTGTATTTATTCCTTGAATTATTTTTTGGTATTATTATATTTTTTCTTATTTTAGCCAACACGATCAATATCTTTTACCATATTTAATATCCGTTTGAAAATGTACTATATTTGTTTCCACTTTTTAATACCTAAGTTAAAGAGTTAAAAGAAAAAAAAAATAAGTATATAACTTTCAAACCTGGCTAATAGAAGTCGCACTTCAAAACGAACAAAGTGTCACGGACAATTTTCAAAATTCTTTGTTTAACCCTTTCGGGTCCGATTTTTTTTTCAGTTTTTTGAAAAAAAAATACTTTTTTGTTAATAAAATTAACAATAGCTATCCAATTAGATAAATTAGTGTTGAGCGATTATTTAATTGTTTGAAAGACAATGAATGGTGTTGTTTTGTGTACTTTTCAATTAATATTCATATGGCAATAGGCTATGGAAGAATTTTTAGAGATGTTTAGAAAATATTGTATAACAATAAGATTTAACTCCTGATACAACTTTCTAATACTTTTTACGCTTTATTACACAGGATTCTTTCAGGAAAATAGCTTTTATTTTAAATTTATAGAGTGAAATATATGTTTAAAATAAAAGAATCGCAAACGCGCAAAGAGAATGAAGCAAATAATAATAATTATTATTATTACTAAATACCTAAACACAAATGAAGTTATATAGTAAATGCATAGACATATACTAACATTACTACACGTAAAAAGTAGCAAATGTATTCTTTATAACAAATAATATTCCATTAAAATACATGTACTATTAATAGTACACCTGACCCGAAAGGGTTAAAGGAAATTTCATTCCAATTTTTTATGCATGTTACTTTAATCTATTTATCAATTAGAAAAATTTAATAGCTAGTTAAAAATAGTAAATCATTGAAAGCCGATAAAAGAATTTCCAATCGGGTACGTTAGATTTATATGTAATATAAAATATAAATGAAGTAATTAAAAATAGGAGTATATACAATGATTCATAATTTTATTACTATAATAGGTATAAAAACAATTAAAAGGGTTTAGAAAATTTAAATCAATATACAGATGTTAAATATAAAAGAATATCTTGAGCGCTTTCAAACAAATCTTATTCATCATCAAGAGTTGGAGCAAGAAGAAATCAGCAAATCTTCAGATTGCATATTGGTAGGTTAAAATTGGTTAAATATTGCAGAGTGAAATCAATAATGAAAAAAAGTGAGGGGGAAGAAACTAGATGAGTCCATGGAGCGAAATATTTTCTACATCTATTTTAGTAATAAAATTTTAATTAATATTTTAAATGTTTTTAATTAATATTTCCAGTTGAATTTTAATTAAAATTCACCTGATCTGAAATTTTATATATTTTAGAAATAACGTCTGTTTTACAATAAGTATACTAAATAAGTAATGTCATGTAATTCATACAAAAAAAAAAAAAAAAAAAAAAAAAAAATCAAGAATGAAGGATTATGTGTCTAGCATAGATTATGAACACACTTTCAACACATTGAGATTACTGTTAAAAACTTCACAGTTTATTAAGGTAAAAAACTACGCCTCAGCAAACAGTCTGGAAAACGCATAATGCATTTGAGAACTCTTTGTTTATGTTATTACCATCAATAGCAAGAAAAATACCTGATTTTTTTCTGCATCCCTGTATATATAATGCTTAGATTTGTTTGTGGTCTACATAGTATGCTGATTAATATGCATTATTGTATTTAAGAGCACAGCGTTGTTGAAAATAATCCATGCAGTACCAGCCAAACACATGGATAAAAAAATGTTGTCCTGCAGCCCTGTATATGATCTATGGAATTTATGCACACGATAATTCAATTTAAAAACTTCGACCACCTCAGAAAGTACACTTCTAGCAATTGTTGCTCATGGACTTCAATCGTTTAGTTATTGTTTAATTTCTTTTGTAGCCAAATTTTTTCTGTATCCTTGTAAATGAAGGATAAATTTCTTGTACAATGTACATGGAATAGAGTATACATTGTGTACCCTATTCAACAGTAATCATCTTGTAGTGCTATTCTATCATATATTTCAATTTAAATATGTTTAAAATATTGAAATATCATTAAAATACAAAACAAACGATATTTCAACATAAATCATAATGTAATCCCTGTGAATGAATTCTGAATGCTATACGCTTCATTTTCAATACCGAACATGCCATAATGATATCCAATAACATATATAAATTTAATGGAACTTCGACTAAGTTTATGCAAGTTAAAGCACGGTAGGCAGGCAAACAAACCGAATTTAAAAACATTTTTCAACTTTGTCGCATGGTGTTAAAGAGTATATTGTAATGATTTGAAATATTTCTAAATTGTAGCTTTTATGAACATCGCAAAGCTGAATAATAATTGCTTTGGACCCCATTACAATACCATATGCCCAACACTCAAAATTTTTCTTAAAATAAATCCGAACCAGGACATAGGAAAAAAATCAACCCGAAATGCAATCTGAGCCATGTAAATTTCATCCTGCATCCAAAGCGAAAAATTAAATCATTTTTTCAATCAATTAAGGAAAATAGTTATAACTCTAATACCAGTTTTTCCTTTTTTAAATTTTGCACTAGATATTTTGTATTTTCAACTCTTTTCCATTTGCCGGCAAAAAAAAAAAAAAAAAAAATATATATATATATATATATATATATATATATATATAAGGAAAATTTCGATGACTTTTTCTCTTTTTTCTTCACATATCGATTATCCAATGGTAGAAAAAAAATCAGTCGAATAAATTAAAGCTTTAATACGCGTAAACGCATTTAAGACAAGACCGGATTCACTTCTTTTCAAATTACCGAAAGCTCGTGCAATGTTAAAAGTATTTGGGGAAGACAAATACTCCATACAACCTTGCCATGAAAAATAGATTTCAAATACTCTACAGTATCCGAAGTACACTGTATAACAAGATTTGACTATTTTTAAAATTTTCACATATTACGAACACACTTACTTCATTTGTCACGCTTCATGTGCAATTTCTAACTTGTTCAGTTTGTTCTAAGTTACAAGAAACCGCATGTAGATGCGATAATTTTTCTCCAAGTTATAAGCATTGAAAATTTGCACACAAACAATTTTTTGGCCTTTTAATATTGAAAAATTTACGAACTGATAAAGAAGAATCCTGTTATTGAAGTTTGATTTTCACAAAGAAAGTGTGCATGCATTTAAAATTTTAACTTCATTAAATTTGATTTTGAGGTAATTAAATTTGATTTTTTAACTTATTAAACGACAAAATTTTAATGAAAATCGATATCGAATTCAGAAAAAATCTCTAAAAAATTAACTATCCAAGGGATTGAAAAATCGGTTTCTCTGTAATACTATTTTAAGTGATTAAGATTTAATATCAAGTTAATGTCTCAAAAATTAAAACGTATAAAGCATTTTAAAATTTTAATTAAAAATAAAATTAAAATTATAATAAGATCTGAAATTTCTTTTAAAGTGTTCTTTTTACTTATGGTGAAACACATATTTCCACTAAATTTCATATTACTATGATGAAAAAAAAATTAACGTTTACCGTCCCCTTCGAAATATTTTATTTCAAGTCATAACGGCAAAAATTTGAAGTAGATTTATTTTATTTTCAAATCCCTTCCTCTTGCTGGTGAAAAAAAAAATATAAGGAAAATTTCGATGACTTTTTCTCTTTTATCTTTAAATATCGATTATCCAATGGCAGAAAAAAGTTTCAGTCGAATTAATTAAGCATTAATAGGAGCAAACGCATTTAATCCAAGACCGGATTCGCTTCTTTTCAAATTTCCGCCAAGCTCGTGCAATTTTAAAAGTATTTGGGGAGGGCAAATACTCCATACACCTTGCCATGAAAAATCGATGGAAGCCGCCGCTGGATTTCAGATTAATGACTTGATTTAAATTTGCTGTTGCTATTTTTATCAGCTTATCAGTTTCTGATAACGTCACAAGCACACACATATGTAAGTGCTGACTGATGCTGATTTATAGTTAACAGGTAAATGGATGTTGTTAAACTTTCAAAAGCGCCGTGAGAAGCAGCCAGGTTTCTGAAAGCTAATTTACGAAGAAATGAATGAAACGCGTTGAGTAATATTACACAGGTGCGTAGATACACAACGATTTTAATGTACGAATGATTACTAAATTATCGTAGCATGTTTCGAAATGACTAAGTTTGGTTTTGAGAATGTTAATGATAGACCAGAAATGAGAATATAAAGCATGTCGTGTAATTTATGTTAAAACAAGTTTAGTTTACGTTGTATCTTTGCTAAAAATTTACAGTGCTTGATTAAGATTTAAGTTGTTATTTGATATCGATACGTAAGCGATAGAATTTATAAAGAAGTGATTGAAATTTGCTTGGTAATATTACTGAAATGCATTGATAAATATAAATGAGTATTTTGATGATGTTGTTAAACCTTCCAAAGCGCTATGAAAAGCAGCCAAGTGTCTGAGACTTAATTTATGAAGAAATGAATGAAAAGCGTTAGCTAATATTACACAGGTGCGTAGATACACATTGATTTCAATGTAGGAATGATTACTGAATTATCGTAGCATATTTTGAAATGACTGAGTTTGGTTTTGAGAATGTTAAAAATAGACCAGAAATGAGAATATAAAGTATGTCATGTAATTTATGTTAAAACAAGTTTAGTTTATGTTGTATCTTTGCTAGAAATTTACAGCGCTTAATTTTAGATTTAAGTTGTTATTTGATATGGATAAGCTAATCCGACGTAAGCTATAGAATTTACGAAGAAGTGATTGAAATTTGTAAGGTAGTATTACTGAAATATGTTGATGAATATAAATAAGTATTTTGATGATGTTGTTAAACTTTCCAAAGCGCCATGAAAAGTAGCCAGGTGTCTGAGACTTAATTTATGAAGAAATGAATGAAAATCGTTTGGTAATATTACACAGGTGCGTAGATGCACATCGATTTTAATTTATGAATAATTACTGAATTATCGTAGCATAATTTGAAATGACTGAACTTTGTATTGAGAATGTTAGAATCAGACCAGGAATGCGAATATAAAGTTTGTTGTGTATTTAATGTTAAACCAGTTTAGTTTACGATGTATCTTTGCTAGCAATTTGCAGTGCTTAATTAAAAATTTATGTTATTGTTTGATATAGATACATCGGCGATACAATTTACGAAGAGGGGATTAAAATGCGTTAAGTATAGTATTACTAAAATAAATTAATGAATATAAATAAATATGTTTAAGGCTAAAGAATGGTGATGATAATGTTGATTTTTGATGATGTTAAACTTTCAAAAGCGCCTTGAGAAGCAGCCAGGTTTCTGAAATCTATTTTACAAAGAAATGAATGAAATGTGTTAGGTAATATTACACAGGTGCGTAGATACAGAACGATTTTAATTTACGAATGATTACTCAATTATCGTAACATATTTCGAAATGACTGAGTTTGGTTTTGAGAAAGTTGAAAATAGACAAAAAGTGAGAATGCAAAGTATGTTATGCAATTTATGTTAAACCAATTTAGTTTACGATGTATCTTTGCTAGCAATCTGCAGTGCTTACTTTAAGATTTAAGTTGTTATTTGATATGGATACGCAATGATAGAATTTACGAAGAAGTGATTGAAATTTGATAGGTTGTATTATTGAAATATGTTGATGAATATAAATAAATAATTTGATGATATTGTTAAAATTTTCAAAGAGTTGATGTTGTTAAACTTTCTATGAGAAGCAGCCAGGTCTGTGAGACTCAGTTTGTGAACAAATGAATGAAAGGCTTTGAGTAATATTACGCAGGTGCATAGATACACAATGAATTTAATGTATGAATGATTACTGAATTATCGTACCATATTTCGAAATCATTGAATTTGTTTTTGAGAATGTTAAAATTAGACCAGAAATGACACTATAAATATGTTGTGTAATTTATGTTAAACTAGTTTAGTTTACTCTGTATTTTTGCTAGAAATTTGCAGTGCTGAATTTAAAATTAAAGTTGTTACATGGTATGGATACATAATCGATAGAATTTACGAAGGAGTGATTGAAATGCATTAATATAGTATTACTAAAGTATGTTCATGAATATAAATAAATATGCTGATGACATTGTTTATTTTTAATGATATTAATCTTTCTATGAGAAGCAGTCGGGTTTCAGAATTTAATTTATGAAGAAATTAATTAAGTACGTTAGATAATATTGTACAGGTGCGTAGATATACAATGATTTTAGTGTAAAAATTATTACTGAAATATCGCAGCACATTTCAAAATGACTCAACTTGATATTGAGGATTTTAATAATACACCAGAAATGAGAATATAAAGTACATTCTGTAGTTTTGTTCACGATGTATCTTTGCTAACAATTTACAGTGTTTAATTTAAAATTTCAGTTGTTGTACAACATGAATACAGAAGCGGTCGAATTTACGAAGAAGTGATTAATTTATTAGGTAGTATTACTAAAATGTGTTGATGATTATAAATAAATATGTTGATTTCTAAAGTTTATAGTAGTTTTAGTGATGATTTTGATTTTTAATTAGTGTAAAAAAGATGAACCTGAAGAAAAAGCCATTTAAAGTTTTCATTTGCATGGGTAATTCCGCTGAGTATATTAACAAAATTTATAATATCTCGAGAGTCATTCACCGTATGGGTAAAAAAAAGTTGTCCAAATATTCGAAATTAAACAGGCTTTCATTTAATATTTAAAAAAAAGTTAGTGTATTACTAGCTGGTGCATTATTACTAATTAGTATAAGATGGCCAGATGATTAAGTTTATAATGTATCCAGGCAATCAGATAATTATAATTCTCCTCGTGTCATACCTATATCTGTATAACATTTTGAGTTTTTTTCTTAAAATCCACAGATGGTACTTTCATCAGTTTACTAGTTTCTGATAAAGTCACAAGCACCTGTATGTAAATGCTGACTAATGTGGATTTATAATTAACAAATAAATAGATCTTGTTGATCCTTTCAAGGACGAGGCTATGAATATCTAATTTTAAGTCTAAAAGTGACAAAATGCACCAAGAATATTTTAATAATTTTTTACTTTTACAATGAGAGTGTATAAAAAAAAGATTTTTATTTGTGAAAAGTTTATTGGTAAATTCTGGTGGCAGTCACTTATTTCATTATTTTACGAACATAATTTGTCTGCCCCTGATATGGTTTTCTATTAACAAACCTTCGGGTTAAAAAAATATGGAGAAATGAATGAAATGCTTTTCACATTATTGCACAGATGTTTAGGTATATGATAGGTTATTAAATTCATGCTGCATACTTTAAAAAGATTTAACTTGATATATTACAAATATTAAAACTAGACCAGAAAGTAGAATTCTAAATGTATTGTGTAATTAATATAAAAACAAGTTAACTTAAGATATATCTTTGCTGGTAATTTTACAGTGCTTAACTTTAATTGAGTTTGTTAAATGATATGGTGATATAAAGTATCCTATATATAAAGTGAATCAAATGCACTAGGCAGATTTACATGCGTTGATTCAGAATAATATGCGATATATATAGAACTATACCTATATGAGATATAATAATTTCAGCTCTTTATTAAGATAGTAAGTTTTTCTGATATTTTGACAAGTGCCAAGCTCATTTTTTATCATATATATTTTTTAATCCTTTGTCTACCGACGGTACTTATAAGTACCATTAAATAACTTATTATGAAATTCTTTTAATACATCAGTTAGTTGTAATACTGTTTAGAATGAGTTACAGATACATTACTTTATCTTGTTCTAAAATCATTACTGGTTACACAAAACAAAATTTTTTTTGAAGGATGGTTTCTTTTGCCTTTGCATCTTTTCAGCTTACTTGGTGCTGAGGGAGGGGGATGGGGATTTTTCAATGCGGAAATATTTCTATTTTTATTGTAACAACATCATATTTGTACATTTTATAACTCTACAAAATACTAAGAAAACAATTTAAAATAAAAGATTTGAGTGGGGTTATAAATATTGCACAAAATCACTGTAAATTCAAATTTAATTAATTCTTCTAAATCTTTCAAAATCCTTCAAATATTTTTAAACTATTATGTAAATCTTTTAATTTCGTTTAAGCAATTTGCGTAAAATGCTTTAGAATGTATTTTTTTTTTAATTCATAATGTGGTAGATAAAGAATTAATTTGAGATTAAGGAACTCCTTTTATTTCACATATCACAGCCTCATTACATTTTCATCAAGGAAATATTTGAAAACCATTTGACTGATACGGTAAACTCAAATATGCCAACAAAATTAAATTATGCATGCATTTTTTCATGTAGATTAATTAATTTATTTTTTTATATTAATGGTGTAGTTGCAATGCCGCATAACATTTTTATGTCAAAAATATGGTCTTTAAGGACAAACGCATCGACTCCTCTCCCCACTTCCCTGAATAATATTGCTAACTCTTTTTCTTTTTTCGCGTATCCTAGTCGTATTAAATTTTCACCACAGAAACGCTAACCATTTAAACAAATAAAACTGAAATATGCCTTCAAAATTTAATTAATGTTTGTTCTTTCACATTTTACTTTATGAATACACTTAAAAAAATCAATAATGTAGTTTTAATACAGCATAACTCTTTCATGTCAACGAATACGGTCATGCCGTTTTTAAGGGTAAATGCGTTTCCCTGGATAATACTATTACATCTCCTTCTTATTTTGCATATCTTAGCCGCATGACATTTTATGAAGGAAAATTTTACAAATGACTTAACCAATATAGTTAAATTCAAATGTAGCTACAACACTAGATTAATATTTGTTTTTTGTATGTTTATTTGTGTGGAAATTGAATTTATTTTAAATTAATATTATAGTTACAATATCGCATAACTTTTCATGTCAATGAATACTGTCTTTAAAGGCAAACGTATCTATTCCTCTTCCTACTTCCTTGAAAAAATATTATTCCTTCTGTTTCTTATTTCGCGTATTCTAATCGTGTTGCATTTTCACAGCAGAAGAGTTTGAGAAACATTTAACTAATCGATAAAACTCTTATTTTTATTAATAATGTAGATGTAACACAGCATAACTGTTTCATGTCAATTAATACGATCGTTAAGCACAGACACGTTTCTCTGAATAATATTTTTACTCTTTCTTTTTATTTTGCGTATTCCAATTTTACCAGGAGAAAGTTTGAGAATCATTTAAGTAATATAGTTCATCTCAATATTATCTATAAAAGTAGATTAATATTTAATTTTGTTTGTGTCTTTCTGTGTAAATAGTTTTTTTATTTTTGCTAATAGTGTAGTTGTAATACAAAGTAACTTTTTCATATCAATGAATACGGACTTTAACACTATTCCTCTTCCTTCTTCCTTAAAAAAATATTAATATTTCTCTTTCTAATTTCACATATCCCAATCGTATTACATGTCCACTTCAGAAAGTTTGTGAAACATTTAACTAATAAAATAAAACTCTTTTATATTAATATTGTAGGTGTAAAATAGCATAACTTTTTCACATCAATTAATACGATAGTTAAAGGCAGACACATTTGTCTGAATAATGTTTTCACTTCTCCTTCTTATTTTGTGTGTTCTAGTCACATGACATTTTTTACCAAGGTAAAGTTTGAGAATCATTTAATTAATATAGTTAATATCAATAATACCTACAAAATTTGATTTTGTATATTTACTTCTGTGCAAACTGATTTTTTTTAATTAACAGCGCAGTTGTAATACCGTATAACTTTAGCATGCCAATGAATATAAGCACCTATTTATATATTTTTACAGCGAAACACATTTATTCCTCATCCTACTTCCATGAATAATATTTCTACCAAAGAACTTATTGCGCTTTTATTTTCTTTGTTACTACCCCTATTTCTTATTTTGCGTATTTTAGCCGCATTAGATTTTCAACACAGAAAAGTTGAAAACCATTTAACTATGAGAGCCGTCTAACTAATATAAACTCAAATCTATCGAAAAATTAAGATTATTTGCTTTGGTATGTTTATTTGTGTGCAAAAAGAATTTTTCTTGTTAACAGTGTAGTCGTAATTCCACTACCCATTGAAAATGGCATTACATTTCCACCGCAGAAAAGTTGAGATGCGTTTTAGTAAATAAAAACTGAAATATATCTCCAAAATTTGATTATTTATATTTTTATGATTATTTGTATACAAATAGAATTATTATTTATCAATAGTGTAGTTGTAATTCTACTATCCACTAGAAGTAGTATTACATTTTTATCGCAGAAAAGTTGAGAACCCTCTAATTAACATAAATTAAAACTTATCCACAAAATTTGATTATTTGCATTTTTATGGATATTTGTATGCAAATAGAATTATTTTTTATAAATAGTGTAGTTGTAATTCCACTACCCACTAGAAGTAGTATTATATTTTTACGCAGAAAAGTTGAGAATCATTTACTAACATAAACTCAAACATATCTACAAAATTAGATTATTTGTTTTTATATGTTTATTTGTATGCAAATAGATTTTGTTTTTATTAATAGTGTAGTTGCAATTCCACACCCTACTAAAAGTAGCATTAGATTTTCACCGCAGAAAGTTGAGAACCATTTAATTAATAAAATTTCAAATATATCTACAAAACTAGATTATTTGTTTTATTTGTTTATTTTTGTAAAATATTTTTTTCTAAAATATATTTTTGTTATTAATAGTGCAGTTGTAATTCCATTACCCACTAGAAGTAGTATTACATTTTCATCTCAGAAAAGTTGAGGACCATTTAATTAATAAAAACTTAATCATATCTACAAAATTAGAATGTTTACTTTTGTATATTTATTTGTGTGCAAATAGAATTGTATTATTATTATTAACATCACAGTTCTAATTAAGGATAATTTTTCCTTATCAATGAATATGGTCTTTGGGGACAAACGCCATTTTCCTCAATAATGACATTAACTCCATTTCGAGCATCCTAACCGCATGGCATTTCCATCAAGGAAAAGTTTGAGAATCATTTAACTAATCTAATTAAACGTACATGTCTATTTATGTCTCAAATGAGAACAAAACGTTTCAAAGCACCATCTTGTATGCATTTGTGTTTGGGCAAAAACAATGATCTGAATCGGAATCTACGTCATGTGTGGAAAAATCAATAGCGAAGACGTCACGGACTTACATAAATAGGAATCTGATTTCCCTCTTGTACACACTGGGTAAAAGTGTACTTAGCGGACTCTTTTACCTCTGTTCTAAGTTCGTAATATATATATATATTTATAACTGAATACATATCTCCTTACTTTACGGTAGAAGCTGAGATTGATTTATTTTTACATTTTAATTTATTTTATTGCTCAATTCATTTCTAAAAAAGGAATTTATCTCTAAAAAAATATTTTACTATCCCTTTTTTTATGTTTGATTTTTTTTCTGTAGTAAAAGTTTTCAGTTCATTCAGAATTTTATCAAGAAATACGTTTAATGTAAATTTTCATTCATATTAAAATCTTTTTCTTCATTTAATATATGCAATGAATTGAAATAGAAAATCATTCCGGAGATACTTTGAATTTTCAATAAAATCCCACTACATGATCACTTTGGCTTCATTGAATATATTGAATATTTTGACTGTTTTGAATCCACAATGCTAGAGAATACAAAATTGATTCTCAAGCGAGGCATGACTCACACACTGTAAAATAAATCTGTAAAGTTACTAAACTTTTTCTAGGAAACTGGGATTCCTAGAACTTTTTAAACAACGGCAACAGCAAAAATTCATCGGTTACATACATAAACGGTTACATGAATTTTTTATGATCATGCAATTGACTAAATAAAAAATAAAATTATATTAGTCCTCATATAAACCACATAAAAAGATTTTATAAAACACAATATCCAATACAAACGCAAAGAAAATATTAAAAACAATTGTTATAATTACAATACGTGGAAAAATCAATAGCGAAGACGTCACGGACTTACATAATTAAGAATCTGATTTCCCCTTTTGTACACACTGGGTAAAAGTGTACTTAGCGGACTCTTTTACCTCTGTTCTAAGTTCTTAAATATATATATATATTTAAAACTGAATACATCCCTTCTCACTTTACGGAAGAAGCTGAGCTTGATTTATTTTTACATTTTAATTTATTTTATAGCTCAGTTCATTTCTAAAAAAGGAATTTATCTCTAAAAAAATATTTTACTATCCCTTTTTTTACGTTTGATTTTTTTTCTGTAGTAAAAGCTTTTAGTTCATTCAGAATTTTATCAAGAAATACGTTTAATGTAAATTTTCATTCATATTAAAATCTTTTTCTTCATTTAATATATGCAATGAATTGAAATAGAAAATCATTCCGGAGATACTTTGAATTTTCAATAAAATCCCACTACATGATCACTTTGGCTTCATTAAATATATTGAATATTTTGACTGTTTTGAATCCACAATGCTAGAGAATACAAAATTGATTCTCAAGCGAGGCATGACTCACATACTGTAAAATAAATCTATACAGTTACTAAACTTTTTCTAGGAAACTGGGATTCCTAGAACTTTTTAAACAACGGCAACAGCAAAAATTCATCGGTTACATACATAAACGGTTACATGAATTTTTTACGATCATGCAATTGACTAAATAAAAAATATAATTATATTAGTCCTCATATAAACCACATAAAAAGATTTTATAAAATACAATATCCAATACAAACGCAAAGAAAATATTAAAAACAATTGTTATAATTACAATACGTGGAAAAATCAATAGCGAAGACGTCACGGACTTACATAATTAAGAATCTGATTTCCCTCTTGCACACACTGGGTAAAAGTGTACTTAGCGGACTATTTTACCGCTGTTCTAAGTTCTTAAATATATATATATATATAACTGAATACATCGCTTCTCACTTTACAGAAGAAGCTGAGCTTGATTTATTTTTACATTTTAATTTATTTTATTGCTTAGTTCATTTCTAAAAGAGGAATTTTTCTCTAAAGAAATATTTTACTATGCTTTTTTACGTCTGATTTTTTTTTCCATAGTAAAAGTTTTCAGTTCATTCAGAATTTTCTCAAGAAATACTTTAGTGTAAATTTTCATTCACATTAATATGTTTTTTCTTCTTTTAATATCTGAAATGAATAGAGACAGAAAATCATTCCGGTGATACTTTGAACTTTTAGTAAAATTACGTTGCACAACCACTTTGACTTCATAGCATATTTAAAGATATATAAATATTCTGGCAGTTTTGATAGCCACAATGCTAGACAGTACAACAAATATAATAAACGAGGTATGACTTATACACTGTGAAAAAAAATTTGCATAATTATGAAACTTTTTCAAGGAATCTGTGTTTCTTAGAATTGTTTAAGTAATACTAACAGTAAAAATTCCTGTAACAAAATCGGTTACATGAATTTTAGCTGTTATATTTATATAAAATGCTTTAGAAATCCCATTTTCCCAGAAAAATGTTAGTAACTTTGCAAATTTTTTTACAGTGTACAGGGCAAAATGGAACGATTATGCAATTGACTAAATAAAAAATATAATTATATTAATACACATATAAACCATATAAGTTGAAACACAATATCCAATACAAGCGCAAAGAAAAAACTAAAAGCAATTATTATTTTTACAATGCGTGAAAAAATCAATAGCGAAGACGGATTTACATAAATAAGAATCAGATTTCTCTCTCGTACACACTGGGTAAAAGTGTACTTAGCGGACTATTTTAACTCTGTTCTATGTCCGTAATACATATATATATATATATATATATAACTGAATACATTGCTTCTCATTTTACGGAAGAAGCTGAGCTTGATTTATTTTTACATTTTAATTAATTTTATTGCTCAGTTCATTTCCAAAAAGGAATTTATCTCTAAAAAAATATTTTACTATGCTTTTTTACGTTTGACTTTTTTTTCTAGTAGTAAAAGTTTTTAGTTCATTCAGAATCTTCTCAAGAAATACTTTAGTGTAAATTTTCATTCACATTAATATGTTTTTTCTTCTTTTAATATCTGAAACGAATTGAGATAAAAAAAAATATATTCCGGTGATACTTTGAACTTTTAGTAAAATCACGTTACACGATCACTTTGGCTTCAAAACATAATTAAAGATATTGAATATTTTGACAGATTTGAAGCTTATAATGCTACACAGTGCAACAATGATTCTTAAACTAGGCACAACTTCTACACTGTTAAAAAAAATGAAAAGTTACTAAGCTTTTGCTAGGAAACTGGGATTCCAAGTACTTTTTATGCATCAGTAACAGAAAACAATCATTTAAAAGAATCGTAAGTTTTCTGTAGCTTTCATTTTTTTCTGCACAATGTAGGAGATAAAATTTTAGTAAGCATACAGATTTCTGTAACTTTACACCTGAAGAATTACAGATTTTATTTTACAATGTACAAGTTTTATTGGAAATTTTTCTTCAGCATTTAAAAAATTCTTTTTCTATTTCTTAAACTTACCGAGTTATAATGCTTAGAAGTTTATGCATTTTTTATTACTAAAATCGTAAAATAACTGAACACTCATGAAATTCAAAGAATCATAACCAAGTAAGTTTTTGTCACAAAAAAATAGAATTTATTGCAGATCTATTTTAAGGGCGTGCAAACATCTAAGTAGAAGACAATGGCTATTATGTTCCAAAATTTTTGCAAATATTTTGTTTACAATCATTTAATTAAAATGCCCGTTTGCTGCCTGCATAGTGATTGGATATGCGGTGCAAAAATACCAGATTATTGGAGCCTGTTACCAATGCTACATAGAAACAATGTAAGCTGTTAATCAAAATTAATTGCATTTCTCAAATTTAGTCCATTTCATGTGTCTCATTAAAAACAAAAGTTTGAACTAGAATTTTTTTTCCCTTTCACTTATCTTCAGCAGAAGAAGATATTACAATCGAAATTTTATTAGAGTTCCGGTTTTCGACGGATTTACTCGTTTTAAGGAATAGAAATTCCAATAAAACATGTTTAGATAAAATGCCTGTCTATCCGTTCGTGTGTCCATGTGTCGCTATTGTACCATACAAAAGTGTATGAAGTTATGCATGAAATTGAACCAAATTTTTGTATATGTGTTTGGACATAGTTAACAGGCTTCTCTGAATAAAAAAAAATCTGGCGGAAAAAGTGCTGTAATAGCTATGTCTGTGCGATTTTTATTATTGTACCGCCAATAAGTGTATGATGTTATCATACACTTGTTATCATACACATTGTTATCATATGCATAGAATTGAACCAAACATGTGAGCCAAAACATGTATGTTTTTCGCTATGGCTAGCTGTTTTTAAAGGAATTAAAAAAATTGCCGTAAAGAAGCGCTGTAATAGCGATTTTGTGCTTTTTAAAAATATATATATACCATTAGAAAGGGTATAAAGTTATGTATAGGTTTGAACTATTTTTTTTTTAAATTTTTTATTTCTTTAATTTATTTTTTTATTTTTATTTATTTATTTATTTATTTATTTTTGCTATGACCAGCAGGTTCTTCTTGAATATAGAAATATCCCACCGGAAAAGGGCGTCAATTTTTCGTAGTTTTGTTGACCATTCTCAGCTCGTGCAGTGATGGAAATTTGCAATCTCCTAAGCAGGGGGGCAAATTTTCGGGGAATTTTTAATATGTAAGCGACTTCTTTAAAAATAATATTCATGGTAAAAAATAAAATAAAATAAAATAAAATAAATAAAATAAAAATAATCCAAGTCAAATGATATATTTAGCATGATTTTATTGTAAATGATCTGATAATAAAAGCAAATGTTTTTATTCTGATTCTACGTGTACACATATATAAATAAACAGATAGATGTATATTCTCTTTTATAATATAGAAGTATTCGGAACCGAAAAAAGAGTAAATATCTCTGATCCAAAATCGCAGATAAGATGTATAATCCGTTTTGTACAAATTCACTTTGAAAAAGTTCCTGGAAAAGATTTCAAAGGAAAAATAATCTCTTTTGCTAACATTCCTTTTTATTTAATTTGTTAAGTGATTTAAGATCAATATGAAAGGTTATTTATTTTCTGTTTTTTTAATCCTCTCTAATATTTTAAGTATTAAAACTAACAAAACTTTAAAAAATTGCAATAATGTGAATTAAAATGATTCAACTGAAAGATGTCTGACTTTTAAAGTGATCTTTGAAAATTTATCAATGTAGTATTCACCATGTAACTCAACTACCGGTTATTCACGAGAACCTTGGTTTAAAGTTCGAATGATGTTCACTTTAACATAATGGGACATAATCGCGGCTGTGGTTCAGTCAGATTAACCGTGAATACCATTTGTTTCAACTTACATTTTCGTGCTGCTCGTCAATCAGTTTCCGACTTTCCCTCTGTAAGGTTAAGTCTATGTGCATTTGATGCACTTTTATATTTAAAGTATCTGCTCTGTAAATTAATATTTTTAACTCTTTTTTTTTCCTGTATTTCTTCTTAAAAGGTTAAGCCTCTTTTTATCTTAAATGTCAAAATATTGTAAAATGTATGATTAATTTTTTATGAAGGTTTAAATTTTATTGCCAGTTCGTCTGCTTTTAACCCATAAAAAAAGTGGAAAATAACAAAATCTGAGGAAACTGAGAGACAATTTTCAAATTATTTGAAAATACCCCCCTCCCTCCCGCTTCGATGATGTAAAAATTGAAAATATGAGAATATTTAAAAATTAAAAAAAAAATGCAATGAAATTTAATAAAACTTCAACTCAGTCGTTTGCAAAGGCCACTGTGAAAATGATGTCAGCGTCACGTGAGGACACGTTTGTTTTTTAAAACAGAGATAGATACAGCCACTATGAGTCATTATATACATTCTGTTGCATTTTAGATCAAGAAAACTTTGGTAAAAAAACACTCCTAAGAAAATGAAATATCTGAGTAAAAATTACTATATACAGTATTTAGACGTTAAAAAAATTGCAATAAAAGTTAAATAAGTGCAATTTGATCGTATGCTATTGCAACGTAAAAATTACGATAATGTTACGTACAAGGCACTTTTTTAAATTATGAAAGAGATAGATATAGCCCGTATGAGTCATTATATGTATTCTTTCGCATTTTGGGTCAAGAAAAATTTGGTTACATTGGTAAGAAGATAATCGTAAGTAAATTACATAAGTTTCTTAAAATATTCAGAGTGAAATATTCCGTGTAAAATTTACAAAATGCAATATTTAATAGTTTAAAAAATTCCAATAAAATTTAATTTCAGTTAAATTTTGTCGTTTGCTGTTGCCACCGTCAAAATGACGCAGGCGTTACCCAAGACACATTTTCCCTTTATAACGGAGATAAATACAGCCCCTATGAGTAATTATATGCATTTTTCCGGATTGTATCCTGAAAAAAATCTTTGGTAAGGAATTATTCGTAAGAAAATGACGTAAGATTCTTAAAATATTGCGAGCGAGATCACACTCAGTAATGTTTTGTCATGCAAAACAAATTACGGTGCAATTTTCAAACTAATTGCATTTGAAAGAACATTTGTTTCTGGGTCATTCCAAAATTAAAGGCCCCTTTTAAGAATTTTTTTCAACATTTTTTTCATTTAAAATGAAATAAAAATGTCATTGAGAGGGTTGTATACATATTCAAGAGTAGAAATTGAATATCAGCAGCACACTTTTTTAAAAATATTTATCACTACACTTAGAAACACAGACACATTGGCTGAAAAATGTCCCCTGTGTTACCATATTTTAAATAATCTTCTCATTTTTTCTTATTAAAATAGAGAATTCCTTTTACAATATTAACACTTTGATATAAATGCTTTTATTCAGTGCCATATAGTTTTTTGTTTATGTATATATTTTTTCATGATATAGGCTTATTATGTCCCCCGTGTTACCCTTTTTTCATTCTCCCTGTATAAAACTTTATATAACTTGGTAAAAATTACTCTAATATAATAAAATTATAGTAAAACTTATTTATACATATTAGCCAGCGCATATTATAAAACTGATTCATAAGAAAGTTTTTTCGCTTTTGTTCTGATAAAGGAAATGTCAGTAACATAGGGGACAATAAAGTAACAAAGGGGACATCCTAATTGAACATAAAAATATAACAATTTTAAAAGTGTACTTATGTATTAATTAAAAATGTATTTCTGATACAGACCAACAAATGCATTAAAAAACAGGATATTCTGTTGCATTTCATTTCTAAACTTGGATTTTTTGTCTCTTAACAACATATCAACCAATATCATGGTAACACAGGGGACTAGTAACACAGGAGACAAAATGAAATAAATTATCACCTATGTATTACTATTTTCATAGAAACAATGTAAAGTTAGATGGAATATTTTCTTTTAACTAAGACTTACAATTTAAATGCCAATAAACTAGAAAATTAATAATTAATCGAAGTAAATAGTAACACAGGGGACACACAAAAAACACACCCACCTTCAAAAATCCCCTTTACTTAGATAATATTCTTCAAAATTTAACAAATGAGGAAAATGACTACCTAGGATGAATGCTAACTCTAAAAGTACATGAATGACTGCTGTTAACAACATTTAGCTTGCAAATTCTTATTTTAATAGGAAGAAAAAAATGGCGGTAACACAGGGGACAAAAATTAAGGGACACAGGAATTTTTCTTATAAAAGGAAGAAAAATATTTACAAAAATATTTAAAGTATATAGGGATAATATAAAGACTACAAAGACATAAAAAATATCCTGAAAGGTAACTTAAACGATACATATAGTAAAAAAAAATAGGGTTTAAAAAGTAAAAATTGTTCTTGGGACATGGCTTTTTACAGGACACAATTATTATGAAAGTTATTTGAATAACAATAAATGGAATTTATCTCAAATTTAAAAATTGCATTAAAGAAAAATATCTTTAAAATATATTTTCCAATATTTAAATTTAATTTTGAAACAAAATTTTAGAAAATATAGCAATACAAAGTATCGGGACACCAAAGGGTGCTTTCTTTTTGGAATCACCCTTCTATTAGACTGTATAAAAGTTGAAAATGTGGTTAAAGATTTAATTGAAAATGTATTTAAAGATTTAAAAAATTGTATTAAAATTTAAAGAAAGTGACATTTAATCATTTGCTGATGCAACCATCCAAATAACGTTAAAATTACGCGCGAGCACGTTTTTTCGATTTTAATAGAGATAAATACAGCTCCTGTGAGTTATTATACACATTATTTCGCACTGTCGGTTCAATAAAATTTGGTAAAGAAACATTCGTAAGAAAATTAGATAAATTAGTTGAAATATTGTGAATAAAAATTTCCGTTTAAAAATTGAAAAATTACGGTATTTAGAAATTAAAAATATAAACTATAAATACCGCAAAATTAAAGTTAAATTTACCCTTCTGATATTGCTACCGTCATAATGACGTCACCGTCGTGCGTAAATACGTCTATATTTATTATGTAGATTATAGTCCTTTATTATACAGCCCTACATGCATTCTTTCGCAGTGTAGGGACAAGAAAATTTTCACAAGTAAATATTCGAAAGAAAATGACACAAGTTTCTTAAAATATTCCGAGCGACATCACACAAAATGAAGGTTTGTCATGCATTAACATCTTGCATCAGAAATACACACGCAATCAACAAACGATGAAGAAAATGTTTAGAAGAAGTATACCAAAAACGCGAAATCCGAATAAAGCAGAAGTTTGCCAGAGACAGATGGGTCCTGCTGGAATGAAAACAAACGAAAACAAAAACAAACAAAAGGATAAAAAATGAAAGAAAAACAAAAAAAGATGGAGGAGCCAAAGGAGTAAATAAAAGAATGAAAAAGCTTAGCTTCACGTGCTCCGAAAGTGTATTGCTTGGAAAATAGGCTTCGATACGTGAGCTGCGGATTGTTCAGTGCATGTCAGGGAAATGGTATTTCTATGTTGTTTGAGAGGATATATACTTCCAACAGTGACGTGGTCAGTGTTACTCAATTTATCTTTAGAGATCGAGAATTCTGACACAGAGACGTTTTCGAAAAGTAAAGTATTAGTAGACTTTTTTAGTTGTACTTTAAAAGTACTAGGTTGAATTTAATCGCATTTGTGGCTATTTTATAATCTGATAACAAGCTGTTAAAAAAACTGCAATAAAATTTAATAAAAGTTAGATTTAAACGCTTGCTGTTTCCACCGTCAAAATAACGTCAACGTTACGTGCGAGTACATTCGTCCTTTTATTAAAGAGATGATACAGCCCCTTTGAGTTATTATATACATTTTTTCCATTAATGGTTCAAGAAAACTTTGGTAAAGAAACATCCGTAAAAAAAATAGGTAAATTACTTAAGATATTGCGAATAAAAAATCCGGTGTAAAAATTGAAAATGTGTGGTATTTAAAAATCTTTAAAATACTTATAAATACTGCACTATAAAAGTTGATACGTCTCTCTTTTATTATACAGATAAATGTAATTTATTATACAGTCCTACATGCATTCTATTGCAGTGTAGGGACAAGAAAACTTTCACAAGAAAATATTCATAAGAAAAGGACATATGTTTCTTAAAATATTCCGAGCGAGATCACACCTAATGATGGTTTGTCATGCATAACATTCTGCATCAGAAATACACACGCAATCAACAAACAATGAAGAAAATGTTTACAAAAAGTATACCAAAACGCGAAATCCTTATAAAGTACGAGTTTGCCAGAAACAGATGGGTCCTACTGGAATGAAAACAGACGAAAACAAAAACAAACAGAAAGATAAAAAATGAAAGCAAAACAAAAAAGATGAAGGAGCCAAAGGAGTAAAGAAAAGAATGAAAGAGACTCAGCTTCACGTACTCCGAAAATGTATTGCTTGGAAAATAGGCTTCGGATACGTGAGCTGCGGATTGTTCAGTGCATGTCAAGGAAAATGGTATTTCTGTGTTGTTTGTGGGGATATATATTTTCAACAGTGAGCTAGTCAGTGTTACTCAATTTATCTTTAGAGATCGAGAATTCTGATACAGAGGCGTTTTCGATAAATAAAGTATTAGAAGGCTTTTTCAGTTGTAGTTTAAAAATACTAGGTAGTATTTACCCGCATTTGTGGTTATTTTATAATCTGATAACAAACATCCAAAATTTTGATTTCAATTGTTCTTAATAAAGTAGCTACTTTCATTCAAATTGGTTTAAAATTTTAGAAATTTCTGTATTGTTAATAAAATTATTTGACGAAATTCAATATTCCACCTTTATTCAATCACAAGATACACTATATAGTAATTTTAAAAAGCTAACCTTTTTTTCTTAAAAAGAGACGAGATAATATAATGTGATAATACAAATGACGCAAATTAAAAATATGCATTTTATTTAAAATCCCTAGTACTTTCGGCTTGCTGTCCCGCAGCCATCGTCAAGGTGTATTTTTATTAATTGATGAATTAAATGACGTAATGAACAAAGTGAGGTATCAAAATAAATGGAACGGCAGTTAAATATATTTTTATCTATATTAGTTCATTCCAAGGCATTATTACTTCTACTTCTAGCTACCTTAATAGTTCTAGAATTTTCCGTTTTTAACGATCTAACGTATTTGAATAAATTTAACAGTAATTAATAAAAATATTCTCTGTCAATAGCTACTGGATTGAAGGCTAAAAGAACTAGTAAATTGAAATAATATGAGTATTTTTAACTTCAAACATCTATATTATTGTTATCTTTGTTGCCATTTAAGTAAAACACTAAGCTTTTCAAAGTTTATATGGTGTGTTCTGAATTGATGTTGTGTATCCAATTAATTTTGAATGGAAGACTTTTGTTTGCGAAAATTTCGCAAAATATAATTTTTTTAGCAATTCTTATAAAAATAACCAAAGAGTTTATGAAATTGTGAATTATATTTTAGCAAATTTTTTGTGAAGAACAGAGAGTCTTTTAATAATTTGAAACAAGCAAATATAAATGAATAACGAAATGTAGGTGTAGATCAGGATAAATGGTATTTCTATGTTTATTTGGAAAGGATATTTCAAAGGAAGCAGGAAATCAGCTACCGCTATTCAGTTTAGCTTTAAAAATGGAGAATTCTGATACAGAGATGCTTTCGAGAAGCAAAATATTAGTAAACTTTTTCAGTTGTTTTTCAGAATTATTGAATGTATTTAACCGCATTTGAGGCAGAGGAAAAGGCAATTTATAAATCATTTAATATGATAACAAACATGCAAAATTTCGACTTAGTTTATATGTATACAGGGTGCCCAGCGAATAAGACCCTGATTTTAAAATTAAATTTCTCAAAAACAAAGATCGATAGAGTTATGCAGTAAATAGTTTGTTTGTTGGGTAAGCTCTAAAAATATTTTTACAGAAGTTTTGAACGCTGAACAATTCGAAAAGATTGTGTTGTGATTGAAAAAAATGCTTGACTTAGCATTTTTCTTGTTTTAGATTGCTTGCAAAGAGAACGCATTTTTCGGCGTATAGTGCCATATTTTAAAGATTTTTAAACTAAATTTTTTAAATTTCTAAAATTCCAAAAATTGTTCTCGCAGTATATCGGAAAGTTATATGATGCAATCCAGCTTCTGGCGTCGCTTAGAAAAGAATTGTAGGTAATCGAATGATTTTTTAAAACGTAAATACAAAAGGTATTATGCAACAGATAAAAGAATAAATTCAGGTGATGAGATTTTAAGAAAAAAAATTGCTTTGACTGATTAATGTTTTTTAAAATAAAATAAAATAAAGAAAACGTTCATTAAAGGTATGGAATTAAAACCCGTAAAGCATGATGACGTCACTGCAACGTCATTGTGAAGTCACATTGTGACTTTGTGACCATCGATTGTCGATGTGACGTCACGTGACGTCGATGAGAAGTCACAGTGACTAAAATGTGAAGTCGTTATGGTCGTTTTAGAACTCTTTTGTGACGTTTCACAAAGTGGTCACAATGTGACAAATTTGTGAAAAATGTGTCATTTGTGACTACTTTGACATTAACATTGTGACGAAACTGTGAAAAAGCGACGATATTTAAATTGCCAGAAACATGTTTTTTAAAGTAAATAACATGTTTTGAGGGATAATTATAAATTTCTAAAGATTTTTAAGAAAGTCACATCTCAATCACAATGTGACGTCACAGTGGTGGCATTTTGGACACAGATGTGATGCGCCCAAAGTGACTCACAGTGACGTCACTGTGACCATGCATGCTATTAGGGAATAAATATGTTAAGATACTGTAAATATAAAAAGGGGAAATTAAATATTATAAGAATTTCGAAATAATTTAGAATTAAGGTGAAATTTTTCGATATTATTACATATAAATATAAAAGAGAGTAGATATTTTCACTGGAATTCATAGAACATTTTAGAAACTTCTCTGTTGATTTTAAATATCCAAGTATTGTTGTAAAAGTAGATGATTTTTGTATAGGAGAATTTGGAAAAGCAAAATCTCAGTTTTTTTGCAACATTTTAAAAATAACCAAAATCTTTTTACAATTGTGAATATTTTAGCATTTTTTTCTAATGAACGGCGAATCTTATAAATAATTTGACAATAGGCAACTACAAATGGATTATGAAATATTCAGTACATATCGGGGTAAAGGTGTTTCTATGTTTGTTTGGAAAGAATATTTCAAAGCAAGCAGTGAGTCAGTTGCCGCTATGCCAATTATCTTTAGAAATAGAGAATTCTGTTTCAGAAATACATCCCAGAAACAAAATATTAGTAGACTTTTTAAGTTTTTTAAATGTAATGATTTGTATTTAACCTTATTAGTAAAAAAATAAAAAATAATTTATAAATCATGTAACAAATTTTATCGCAAATAAACATTTGATAATAAACATATAAAAATTTCGACTTCAGTTATTTTTAAGAAAGAAGATGGTTGAAAAGTTAAGAAAATTCTGTACTGATATTAAGTATCGAAATTATTTTGAAAGTAGAGGATTTTTGCATAGGAGAATTTCAGAAAAGGAAAATCTCTTAAAAACAGAATTTTTAAGATTTAATTTATATTTGAGAGAATTTACTGTAAAGAACAGAGACTCATATACATATATAATTTGGTAATCTGCTCCTGTTCGATAATTGACAATTATTCATTGTATATCTGGTGAAATAGAGTTTCTATGTTTGTTTCAGGCAAGAATTTGCAGTGACAGCGGTGAACTAGTCAGTGTTACTCAGATGGAGAACTATGATTAAATGGCTTTTTTAAAAAGTAAAATACCAGCAGATTTTTGCAGCTTTAATTTAAAGTATCGGATTACATTTAAGCTAGTTTGAGGGAAGGGAAAGTAATTCATAAATTACATATTGTGATAACAAACATGCAGAAATTTTGAATTAGCTTTTTTTAAGAAAGTACATATATTTAATTTGGAATTGATTAGACATTGAAGAATCTTTTGGATTCATATTAAGTAAAAGCAAATTTAGTAGCATTAATTTAGTAAAAGCAAAACGCCAGGAGATTTTTTGCATATCTAAATTAAGTAACAAGATATTTAAAAAATTTTCCATGCATTTATTATATTGATAATGATATTTTATATGTAATATCTTGATAAGTAAAGCAATTGCTTGCTCTATCGTGCAGTTTTGGTATATGTTCTGTTCGTAAAAAAATTCAATATATTGGATCCAACCGGTTCCGAAAGTGAAAATATTTTTTTTCTAAAAATCTGATAAGTAAAAAATAGCCTTGTTGTAGGTAATGCTTATCTATCCAGTCAAACAGAAAAAAAGCATTCAAAAATATTAAAATCAAAGAGAAAATTTTGATAATAACGCTCCCTCTACCCCACCCACACCGCTGTCTCCCCCGCTCCCCAACATTAGCGTTTTCTTTTCTGCTTGCGCATGAAGTATGCCCTTAAATACCGTGCTACAATATCATAATAATGAAGATAGTTTATGAATTATATAATCTTACCGATACTGAATAATCTGTTAAATGCTCCACCCTTAACCCTTTAGTCACGCGAGAGATCTTCCACTTTCATCACTTACCTACAACAATCATAAATTCCCTTTCATAGTCGGTGCACAGCTTGCAAATGCAAATCAACTGTTGTGTCCCAGTTTCGCAGAAATAGTGAGATGCTTTTTGTGCAATTTTTTGCATGTTTTATGCAAATATATCAAATTTATTTATATGTGATATTTAAATATTAGCATTTTAAGGCATGGTGCATAATCTAAATTGAAAATTTCCTGCTTGAAATCGTATAAAGCACATTTATTCATATGATAAATGAATATTAACAGATCAGGCCTGATACATAAACTCACTAAAATAACTTTACTAAAGTTTAAAAAAATTACATAATGATAAGGCCCATGCTTGTGAAAAACTTAATTTGAGCATTTGATAGATAAATCTCTCTATTCTAAAAAAATATATTATTTATTACTGTTGCTATCAAAATTTAAAACTAGCCTTGTTGTAGATCGTCGTTAGTTAACAAATGCTAAAAACAGAAAAAAAAGACATTCAAAAATATTAAAATCAAAGTGAGAATTTTGAAAATAACGTCTCCCACCTCATAGTCTTAACATTAACGTTTTCTTTTCTTCTTGCGACTGAAGTGGCCTCTTAAGTACTGTGCTACGATATCATAATGAAGATAGTTTATGAATTATTTAGTCGTAATGATACTGAATGGCCTGTTAAATACTCCACCCTTAATCCTATAGTCACGCGAGATATCTTCCAATTTCATCACTTATACCTACAACAATCATAAATTCCCTTTCATATTCGGTGCAGAACTTGCGAATGCAAATCAACTGTTACGTCCCAGTTTCTCAGAAATAGTGGGATAGTGGGATGTTTCTTGTGTAATGTTTGCATGTTTTTGGCAAATACATCAAATCTATTTGTATGTGATATTTAAATATTAACATTATGGGGCATAATGCATTATCTAAACTTAAAATTTCCAGCGTGTTATAAAATAAATCACATTTATTCATAAATGACAAATCAATATTAAAAGTATCACGCCTGATACATAAACTCACTAAGGTAACTTTACTACAGTTAAAAGAAAAAAAAAAAAAGATTACATAATGATAAGGCCCATGCTTGCGAAAACTTAATTTGGGCGTTTCATAGATAAATCTCTCTATTCTAAAAAAAAGTATATATTATTTATTACAATTGCTATCAAAATTTAAAACTTGTCTTGTTGTAGATCGTCGTTATTTATCCAACGCTAAAAACAGAAAAAAACATTCAAAAGTATTAAAATCAAAGCGATAATTTTGAAAATAATGTCCCCCTCTTCATACTCTTAACATTAGCGTTTTCTTTTCTTCTTGAGACTGAAGTGGGCTTATAACCCCTTGGGGACGAGAGACACGTATACATGCCGTGAAAAGGCTTAAGAAGCCTTGTTTATATTCACCAGTAAAATTTTACTGTAAAATTTGCCTTATTTAATCGGAGCACTTTCTCGATTTAAATTGGCCTAAATTTCTGTTTTTAAAATCTGGTGACAAAACATTAAAAATTTCGTAAAAGGTTCTCGTCGCGAAGAGGTTAAGTACTGTGCTACAATATCATAAAAAATGGAGATAGTTTATGAATAATATAGTCTCACTGATACTGAATGGCCTGTTAAATACTCCACCCTTAATCCTATAGTCACGCGAGAGATCTTCCACTTTCATCACTTATAACTACAACAATCATAAATTCCCATTCATATTCGGTGCACAACTTGCTAATGCAAATCAGCTGTTGTGCCCTAGTTTCGCAGAAATAGTGGGATGGTTCTTGTGCAATGTTTTGCGTGTGTGTGATAAATATATCACATTTATTCATATGTGATACATGAATATTAACACTATGAAGCCTAATGTTTAATCAAAATTACGATTTTCGATTTTGATCTCATTTGAATTTTAACTTCAAGATAGAGACAATTACGAAAAGATACTGATATCTATAGTCTTAATTTCGTCTTTAATTGTATTCTATTGTTGTTTTAATAATGCCTTATACTATACAATAATATATTGTACCATTACAAAAGCAGAAAAAATGAAATTTAAAATACATGGAAACAATATAAGAGGGGTATAAGAAGCAAAATACATACGTTACAAGAAAACAAAGAGAAATACCGGAGTTTAATGAAATTATGTACGGATGATTTGAAACTATCTAAAAATTGTATATTCTTTTAAATCATTTAAAAGTTACAAATCTTGTTACTAAGCTGAGAAGGTCAGTAGTTGATAAATCTTTTTGAAATATTGCGCCATTTTAGGTAAAAATGAGTTTTATACGTAGTGCTAGACTATATATTTTTGTTTGAATGTTCCCGCATCTGTTGTTATATTTGTCAGCTGTCTGCTGTAAAAAAAGCCATTTCATGATTTTTTTTTTAATTAGAAAGTACAAACATTTCATTTTTGATCAGTTGGAGAAAATTACGATAAGTTAAAACAATCCACTTCTATCTTGTTGATTCCAACTCATAGATTTATAAGAATAATTGTTAATTGCAGCCTTATTAACCCCTTAACGCGCAGTGTTGCCGGGTCGGCAACATCTAAAGTTCCCCCTGTATTAGAGACACAAAAACTCCGTAAATATTTCAAAAAATACTCTAATGGCTACTTTAAATCTTTCTTATGAGTTCTAGATGGCAGCACCGCAGAGATCAAACTCTACTGTTTTTAAATAATAGGTAAAATGTTTTACTGTAATACTCGCTTCACAGCAATTATCTTCTCACTGCGCTTATCAATGCTTTACTTATGGGAGGTTACCACTTCGGCAACAGCTGTATAATTAAAATGGTTAGTGCAATCTTTACAAAACAATACCTGTGTACTGCTCTAGGCTTAAATAGATTGCCTAATTTCTTTTTTTCTTTAAATTCCAACTTTCTTCCAACTCTCAATTCCAAGGTCTACTTTTTTTATCAGAACAGGGAAAGGAAGTTCTTAGATTATACATCAGGCGTCATAGTGTTAATATTTACGCATCATGTATGATATTTTAAAGATTACTTTTTTAGATTTTTAGATTGACTTCTTTTACCTGATCAACAACTGGGAAATGGCAATCAAGAAAACTATTTATTTATAATTTGTTACTATTTAATTATAGCGGATTTAAATTTTGTCCACAATGAGGTATTCATTAAGAGTTGTACCAATCATGTTAATTTACTTCTAAAACTGAAAAGGAAGGGATTATAATAATATCTCAGTAGCACTGACTTTATTTGATCAACCGCTGGAGGGGGTCATCTTAGTTTCATTTAAAATAGGACTTTCAATCATGCAGATAAATTTTATACTTAATTTTTTTATCCAAATAAGAACGCATTCACTCTTAAAACGAAAGAATGGATTTAGCTTTCCAGGAAAGAGCTGTTTTTTTTTTCAGAATTATAAATGAGTTCTTTTTTAAACGTTTCACTCATCTTGATTTAAACAGGTTATTTAAATTACTCATCTTGATTTAAGTTGTGTAAAAACAACTCTTTACGAGAAGCTGACTTTCAAATCGTAAGATGAGTTAATTTCGGTTGAACTTGAAATATTTTTTGGCTGATTTTTTAAGAGAATAGGCATAATTAAACAAGTAACAGTATTTATTTTGTTTAAAAAGAAAATAATATTTGATTTACATTTCACTAAAATATGTAGAGTATTACTTAACAGTAACATGCTTTACTTAACAGTAAATTTGTTATGTCTAGTCGTGTATAAGAGCATTACATACCCCACATAAAACAAATATTAAAGTTGGACTAAGCAATTCAATTGCAAGGTGTGCACCCGATATAAAAGAAGATTTGTGTTTATTTTGCACAAGCGATAAATGCGGAAGAATATATATCGAGTAACTCAGATTAAATGTGAAAGATTTAACAGGCTATTCAGTACCAGTATGATTAAATTATTCATAAGCACGTTTTATGAGTATTATCGCATTGTAGCGGAGTAATTAAGAGAATGGGTTGAACAATTAATGTTCCTGTGAAACAGCAATATCTTAGTCATACTTCTAAACGATTCATCCAAAACACGAATGTGGGAGGTGATATGAATTAAATATAATATTCTTATCATAAAAGCAAAGACAACATTGTTAGAGATAATTTATGTTTTCATATATATATAAAATATAACAAGTTGGAAATTGCACGTGAAGCGTAGCAAATGAGGTGCGTTCGTACGATAACGAAGTTTTAAAAATATCACTCTCATATATCAATCTCATAAAATTGTAAATAATTACAATTAAAATGCGCACCAAACAATGTTCTTTTTATACCATTATGCAATGGAATACTTTTGTGTGGCCTTGTAAATCAATAGCAAATATACTTTGCACCACAGATTATGCAAAATGTATATTATAATATGTACTTTATAGATGCATATAAATTTTATTACGTTCGAATGAGTATAACATCATTAAAATGCATTTGAAACTTTTTCCCTATTGACCATAATGTAGTTGAATACTTTTGATTGCCCCTGTAATTGATCTATGCACCCGATTATCAAAAAATTTGAAATAACTCAACAAAATTCTATAATAATTATGTATTTTAAAGTTCAAACGATTAAAATGCATTTGAAACTTTTTCCCCCCATTGACCGTAATGTAACGGAATCCTTTTGATTGTCCCTGCAATTGATCTATGTATCCGATTTTCATAAAATTTGAAATGACTCGACAAAATTATGTAATAATTATATATTTTAAATTTCAAACGATTCAGTTGGGTAGTTTTTGCGTTGTTATATGCGGACAGACGGACGGACTGAACGACAACAATAGGTGCTACGTATTTATAAAATTACGAACGCACCTAATGATATACCTTAATATAAAATTCCATTTATTTGAATAAAGTGTCTTCGCAGACGACTCTTTTAGCAAAGTATCAGGGCTTTGCATACGGAGGAGCCGTTAAACGTTTCTTCAATATGCTTAAAGATTAACGTTGCTTCAACATTCTTTTAAAGCCCTGATTTTTTCCTGAAGGGCTTTTTGAAGCTTATTAAGCGGTATGACAAATGTCGCAATGTATTTGGTCATTATGTGGGAAAATAAAGATGTGTCTTATCTTTAATGTCTCATTCTATTTTTGACTTTCACTCACAACTCTGACCACAGTCGATAGAGGAAATTTATTTTCAGACCCCCCCCCCTCCCCTTCGTATAAAAAAGTTCTTAAATGTTTCATAGAAAAAGACGCTAACGATAAATAAAAATATGCGCAAATAGATTCACTTTTAAAATTTGATAAATGTAAGTGTCTCCATTTTAGTAGATGGAGATGTTTTTAAAGGAGGGGGTCTACAAATTCAATTATTCAAAATAAATTTGCTGTTTATATTTTAATGCTCTTATTTAAAGTAAAAGGGCATTATTGATTTATATATATATAGAATTTTAAAAACTAACAAATTTGTTTTCAAAGAACTCTAGAATGTATGAAAATTCTAAAAATAAACGTACTTGTTAATAAACAAAATAGCATTTGAATTATTCAACAAAAAGTCTTTTTATAGAAAGAGATCAATTTATTGTAATAAAAACAGTACTCGAGATGCATTTTAAAAATGAATAAATTTTATGTATTTACGGGTATTCATTAACGTATGAAAAAATAGTAAAGAGAAAATATGTAGTTGAATCTACGTTCAAAAATATAGATTTAAATAAATGTTCTAATTCAATGCATTTTCAAATCCAATAACTAAAATAAAGTGAATAAAGTGGAGATGTTTTTTTCTCTTATTGAAAACGTAGCCAACTTTTACACTTTATTTTGCTTTTAATATTTTTGTAAAATAATGCTACTCTGTGAAAAAAAAAAAAAAAAAAAAACTCTATTTCTTGGAATTATCCGTTTACAAGATGGAAATTTTCCTCTATTTAAGACGGGGAATTTCTGCTTTTATGAATAAACATGAGCAGTAGCGTAATATTATTAAGAAAATTTGTGCAGTAATTCTACAGGGCATTCTAAAATGGAGTGATTGTTTTTAAAATTCAATAATTTTGAAACGATGAAACCTGTTATTGAAATTCTTGAAGAAAATTAAGTAAGATGTTAAAAGATTTTATTTTGACTGCGATTCTTGGTTTTAGTCTCAAAAAGTAGTGATAGATGGCGCAAAATCGGATCCAAAACCGAAATCATCCAGCATCGAAGCGAATGAAGGAGGTTAAATACAGCAGGTCACTAAGAACAAGACTGGAATAGCAATTGATAAATGATGAGTGAAATGTAAAAATTTTAAAGTGTTTTAAAATTATTATTTTTCGAACATTTTTTTGTATTTAACTCAGGAGTGACAATATGATATTACGTCCAACATAAACATAGATATATTTTTTCATTATTTTTCTACTAGATAATTTACAAAAATAGATTCATGTATTATGTTATCCAAACAAAATGAAACATCATGTGTTAAACGGTTAACAGAATAGTATTGATTTATTATGTACAGAACTATAAAAACCAACAAAGTTGTTTAAAAAAAATGGTTGAAATATAAGAAAGCATAGTAACACCCAAAAAATAAATTCATTTCTTAATATACAAAGTACCTTTTGAATTATTCAACAAAAATTCTTTTTATAGAAAAAATCAATTCTGTAATGAAACTGTAATAAAAATAGAGTGTACTGTGATAGAAACAGCACTCTAGATACATTTTAATGATGAATAAATTTTATATATTAACAGGTATTCATTATATATATATATATATAAAGACAAAAGAAAGAATGTAATCATGTCTACGATCCCAAACATAAACTTAACCATCCCAGAAAATTGAGAGTCTACTGTATTTAACGCATTACACGTATAGAGGGATAATATTATAATTTAAGTTGCTATGAGCAGAATTAAGTTAAGTATTAAACAAACTACTTATTTACAAGAGAAAGACCTTAATAAAGTTCAGAAAAAAATGTAATTAATTTCCTTAAATAATCGTTTATTTCGTAAGAATAATTAAGAGTAACTTTTAATTTATTAAATCCCGCAGTTTAGAAGTTGCCGAAAATATCTTGACTGTTAAGTAATTAAATAAATCTTATCATTTAACGAAATTCGAAAAAATATTTATTGCTTCCAAAATGTCAGAGTTTATTTTCAATCTATTATTTGCTTTTATTAAACCAAAAGAACAAAGACTGTTTCTATAATAAATAATTTATGGGTTTGAATGAAAAGTCATTCCAACATGGCTAGTGAAGCACCATCGATTTATTTCTCGGATGCAAATACAAATGTTATTGGTCACCTTCAGCTGTGCAGAAGTTTGCTGTAATCCCACAGACACTGCAAATGTTTGTTTACAACTGCATTCCAAGTAGTGACAGTTGTTGTTATGGCAACAGGGCTTTTCTAATCGAAATACATGACTTTTTTAAACAAAAATTCTTGTATTTTAAAGTAGCAGACGATAATTTATTCGCTTTTACTTTCTGAATAGAGAAAAATATAAAAAGATTTTAAAAAAAGAATGCTTTTTCAAAAGTGTGAAGCTTTTAGTTCTACATAAATAGCGAATTAGACAATAAATAAATAAAAATATGTTCATTCATATTGAGAGCACTTTCTAAAAAAGTTGAAAAGTGCTTATGCATTCGGTTTGTCTGTCCGTCTGTCCGCGCTCTAACTCCCGTAAATATACTGGGATTGCTATGAAATTTTTATACGTTATTGATATATACTCTAGCACGGACCCCATTGAAAATGAAGTTTCTACCATGATTGATTTATTTACAGGGAGAGTCAAAAGTTTTCGACTACATTACGGCGTATGGGGAAAAATCGTTAAAATAAATTTTAAAGGTGTTTACACCCTGTCAAACATACTCATATTCATATGGATTCGCACAGTGCACTAAAGTATGCATTCCGTAATGTATGCAGTGAAAATATAGCTATTATTCATTTTCAGGGTCGCACAAAAGCATTTCATTAGATGATGGTAAAGGGGGAATTGTGTGCGACATATTTTAAATATATTAAACTGTTCCATGTATATTAAAATTGACATATGTCACTGAAGCTTAATATAAATTATACGATGCTGTCTTGCATAATATGAAATACATAGCATTTACAGGGCCATACAAAAGATTTCAAATAGTATATTCTTTCCGAAGTACCGTATATGTGTCCGATGATGGCTGATGGAGGGATGTAATGGATTTTAATTATGATATGCGTGTTTAGGTTTCACTAAATATATGCACATTATATGGTGAGTATAAATGTTACAGTTGATATACAGGGCCACCCAAAAGAGCCCGCCAACGTTATTGAATATGAGAATAAATTACTTAAACGTGGTTCTTAAAAAGGTTATGCATTTTTACGCTGAACTAAATTAAATTTACTGATAAATGTTTGCAGAAGATAGATAAAAGGATGTACAGGGTCACGCAAAGAATTCGGTACATGGACGTCTATGAATGATAATTTATGAGAATGTGATTTCAGTTGTTTTAAAAGTGTTTAAGTATACAATAAATTTTAGTTAATGCTGACGTGTATTAAAGGTATAAGGTAAACTACAGGGCTGAAAAAAAGTATTGAAGTATGTTTCCACCTAATAGTATGAATTGCTGAAAAAGAAATTTCAAGCTACTGGGCATTTTCTTGCTAAACTAAATTTTCCCATGATATTAACTGACAGATAAAATACAGGGCTGTTCAAAAGTACTGGAATACATATTTAGGTATATTTGGCTATACACTATTATTTCCCGAAATAACGAAGTTTTGTTAAAGATTTCATGAAGTGTTGGAAAGTGCTTTATAATCTATGCTTAACGCATGATTTTTCTTACTTGTTTAGATATTTAATAGAAAAATTTTCACAAAATAATTCACAATATACTTAGATCGTTTATTTTCTTTTAAAAATATGAGCGTTTCCAATAAAAATTAACACAACGGAACGAAACCTGGGAAAAACATTTTAATAATACTCAAATGAAAACAGTGTTACAATGTTATGAAAAATACAGATTTATGTATCGGGTGAATGGCAAATAAATCTAATACATTTTCTATTACATAAAAAAATGCATCAGAATCTATACAAATATCAATTAGCTTAGAAGAAGAAGTAATAGAAATTTAAATATTTCAATCGAAAATTTCTGGTATGAAATCAAAATTTTTGAATATAAAAAAAAGTAAAATGTTTATGTTTGTCAAACATAAAATAAAGGAATTTGCGAGGGTTTTTAATTAAAAAATTTCGATTTCATATCGGAAATTTTAAAAGAAGAATATTTTCTTTAGGTAACCATGAGAAATGTCTCAAATAAACAAAAGAACAGTACAGAATCTTTTTAGTGTGAATGAGAAATTTGGAAATTAAAAATGGAAGAAATTGGCCCTCTAGTGTTTGTACCTCAAGACGTCATTTGTGCCCATTCATTCCTGTACAATAAATGTTTGTTACACTATCTTGTACCAATCCTTAAATTTTGTACCATAAATTTAAAACCACCTTATATATTGTTTCTGAATTTTATTATTTAAATTTTTACGGTCGCGATTTATTTTGTCATGATACATTGGATGGTATGACTTTTAAACGATTTCTGGCACTAATAATGTGTTTTACCCTTTTTACGACATCTTGAGAAGGAATTTCTTAATTTTACATGTGCTACGGTGGGGCGTGGCAAACCCATGAATTTAGAAATTATGACTACTGAATCACTTTGGAATCAAAATGAGTTTTCTATTTATTTTTTTTAATTAGTCATCGAGTTATAAGCTATTTTGTTTATCTGACGATCGGTTTTCTCCTTTCAATTGCTTTCAGACCCGAAAGTTCGGTTCAACTTTGGAAATAAATATATAAATAAATAAAAATGGAAAGATTTTTAGTATTTTCTCAAAAAAAAGGAAAAAGACTCTTCATTTTATAGTTTTTGAATAACAAAACCCACCAATTTAAAGTCTGTTCGTACAAGAAATAATTAAAGATCGCGTCTGAAAGCAGCTAATTTGTATTTGAGAACAGATTAAATCGATTACTGTTGAATGGTGAATAGTTATTTTCTATTTTATTTTTTCATGTATGCGTATAATAAACTATGTTATATAATTCCGAGATTGTTTTTGTAAGCAAAAAGAATATTATCGCTTTATTATCAGATTAAGATTCTTTGTTTTGAATAATTTCCAACAATGTTATCCCATTACATCAACTGAAACATTTTATGGTGATACTGTTAAGCAAGTTTTTATATCCGTTGAACCCCACACAAGAAAACTGACAGTATAACACAGATTTTCGATGCATAAATGATTTAATGTGGTTGTTATGACTAATAAACATTACTTATGCGTTTTTATATTTTGATTAATTGAAATGGTACATAATCATGATTTGCTAAGTATTACGTACCCATATATTATAGCTATGTCACAAATTTAAAATTCAGTACATAAGCTGTCTTTATCTCGTTTACAGCATTATTTTATGATGCTAGATGAGCAAACATGCTCACATGAATATAGGTAAAAAAGGTATTTATATTTTATCGAGTACAAAGAACAATCTGCTAAACATTAAAAATAGTATCTTTTTAATTGTGACACAGATGTGTTCAAAAGCTTTTTATCATTATATAAAATACACTGGACGCAATTTTTTTAAACTAAATTAATTATATAATTAAATTTGTATGTTTTCCCGTGTGTTAGCAATTAAAAGTTTGGATGAAATTAAAAAGAATGACAGATTTAAACAAGTTGGAAATTGCACGTGAAGCGTAGCAAATTAGGTGCGTTCGTACGATAACGAAGTTTTAAAAATATTACTTTCATATATCAATCTCATAAAATTGTAAATAGTGAATAACAATTAAAACGCTCATCAAACAATGTTCTCCCTATACCATTATGTAATGGAATACTTTTGTGTGGCTTTGTAAATCAATAATAAATGTTCTTTGCACCACAAATTATGTATGATGTACATTATAATATGTACTTTATAGTTGCATATAAATTTTATTAAGTTCGCATGAGTGTAACACGATTAAAATGTATTTGAAACATTTTTTCCCGTTGACCATAATGTAACGGAATACTTTTGATTGTCCCTGCAATTGATCTATGCATCCGATTTTCATATAATTTGAAATAGCTCGACAAAATTATGTAATAATTATGTATTTTAAATTTCAAACGCATAGAATATATTTGAAACTTTTTCCCTATTGACCATAATGTAATTGAATAATTTTGATTGCCCCTGTAATTGATCTATACACACGATTAACAAAATATTTGAAATAACTCGACAGAATTATGTAATAATTGCGTATTTTAAATTTCAAACGATTAAAATGCATTTGAAACTTTTTTCCCCATTGACCGTAATGTAATGGAATACTTTTGATTGCCCCTGTAATTGATCTATGCATCCGATTTTCATAAAATTTGAAATAACTCGACAAAATTATGTAATAATTATGTATTTTAAATTTCAAACGTATAGAATATATTTGAAACTTTTTCCTAATTGACCATAATGTAATTGAATACTTTTGATTGCCCCTGTAATTGATCTATGCACACGATTATCAAAATATTTGAAATAACTCGACAGAATTATGTAATAATTGCGTATTTTAAATTTCAAACGATTAAAATGCATTTGAAACTTTTTTCCCTATTGACCGTAATGTAATGGAATACTTTTTATTGCCCCTGTAATTGATCTATGCATCCGATTTTCATAAAATTTGAAATGACTCGACAAAATTATGTAATAATTATGTATTTTAAATTTCAAACGATTCGGTTGGGTAGTTTTTGCGTTGTTATATGCGGACAGACGGACGGACGGACAGACGGACGGACGGACAGACGGACGGACAGACGGACGGACTGAACGACCACTATAGGTGCTACGTATTATATAATTACGAACGCACCTAAAAAGGGTATTTCCCCCTTTTGATTCCATTTATTTCAAAAATCTACCTTTTAAGGGAGACCGAGACGCGAAAATCTTCAAATTTTCTTTTAAAAAATCTTTTGTATTAAAAAAATTTCTGTTTATTACTGCTTAAAATGACATTTAATGCATGCATTTATTTTAAATGAAAATAGAAATATTTTCCGTTTTATTTCATCATGTATTTGTGTAATAAACTATTTTATGTAATTTTTCTATTGTTTTCGTAAGCAGGAAGAATATTATTAGCTTTATTATTAGTTTAGTATTCTTTGTTTTGAATAATTTCTTACACTGTTATCTCATTTCATCAACTGAAACATTTTATACTGTCTGTGATTCTGTTACGCAAGTTTTTATATCCGTTGAATCTCACATAGGAAAAGTGATAGTAAACACAGATTTTCGATGAATAAATGATTTAATGTGCGTGTTATGACTAATAGACGTCCTTTATACGTTAGTATATTTTGCATAATAGAAATATTACGTAATCATGATTTGCTTAGTATTATGTACCCATATATTATAGCTATGCCATAAATTTAAGCTATGCCATAAGCTGTCGTTACCTGGTTTACAGCATTATTTTATGATGTTAGAAGAGCAAGCATGCTCCCATAAATATAGAAAAAAAAGTTAATTATAATAATAATTATATTTTATCGAGTACAAAAAACAATCTGCAAAACAGTAAAAATAGTCTCTGTTTAATTGTAACACAGCTGTGTTCAAAAGCTTTTTATCATTATATAAAATACACTGGACGCAATTCTTTTGTTTATTATTATTAGATTAGTTATACAATTAAATTTGTTTGTGTACCCTTGAGCTAGCAATTGAAAGTTTGATAAAATAAAAAAGAATGAAAGATGAAAAAAAAAAGTTTTTTCCCACTTTTGATTAGATTTATTTCAAAAATTTACCTTATAAGATGGTTTGGGAAATAAAAATCTTAAAATTAAAATAATAATAATAATTGCATTAAAAATTCCTCTGTTTTTTCCTCCTTAAAAGGACATTTAAATCATGCATTTATCTTAAGTGAAACCGAAAATATTTTCAGTTTTATTTCACTATGTACTTGTATAATAAACTATTTTATGTAATTTTGAGATTGTTTTTGTAAGCAGGAAGAATATTATTCTCTTTATTATTAGTTTAGGATTCTTTGTTTTGAATAATTTCTTACATTGTTATCCCATTTCATCAACTGAAACATTTTATGGTGTCTGTGATTCTGTTACTCAAGTTTTTATTTCCGTTGAACCTCACACAGAAAAAGTGATAGTAAACACAGATTTTCGATGAATAAATGATTTAATGTGCGTGTTATGGCTAGTAAACGTTTTTTATATGCTAGTATATTTTGCATAATAGAAATGTTACGTAATCATGATTTGCGCAGTATTATG
The DNA here is from genome assembly GCA_964019185.1 of Maratus speculifer. Classification (NCBI taxonomy): domain Eukaryota; kingdom Metazoa; phylum Arthropoda; class Arachnida; order Araneae; family Salticidae; genus Maratus; species Maratus speculifer. The sequence continues at coordinate 29,549,111 of OZ025300.1, forward strand.
TACCCATATATTATGGCTATGGCATAAATTTAAAATTCAGTACATAAGCTGTCGTTACCTGGTTTATAGCATTATTTTATGATGTTAGAAGATCAAACGTGCTCACATTAATATAGGCAAAAAAAGTACTTATATTTTATCGAGTACAATTTGGAAAACATTAAAAATAGTCTCTATCTGACACAGCTGCGTTCAAAAGCCTTTTATCATTATGTAAAATACACTGGATGTAATTATTATTATTTATTAATTTAATTAATTATATAATTAAATTTATAGGTTCTCTCGTGTGTTAGCAATTCAATATTTGGATGAAATTAAAAATACCGAAAGAGAATTTGATTAAATTTATTTCAAAAAACCATCTTATAAAAGGGTTCGGGGCACAAAAATCTGCAAAATTTCTTTAAAAAAATTTATAGTATTGAAAATTTCTCTGTTTTTTCCTGCTGAAAATGACGATTAAATCATGTAGTATATCTTAAGCGGAACAATAAATATTAATTTTATCATCTTGTTTTGTTTTCAAATTCTAGATTTCAAACATTGGCTGCCATGGAAACGACTTCTTGTGAAAATGTGTTTTTCTTCATGAAGGGTTTTTTCGCCATTTCTTGTATTTAAAGTGTTATAAGTCAAGAAACTTAAAAGATATATAGTTGGAACTTGGAGCATGTCTTTTTTTTATTGTTTTACTTAAATTTTGATCCAGCAAATTTGAAAAAAATATTTATTGTTGAAAATAATGATTTTTTTTAAAAGTTAATTCATTTTTTTTTTACTTTTACTTTTAATATTTTTAATTTTTATTTAAATTAATATTTTTAAAAATGCTTGATCAGAATTAAAAATTATATATTTCTGTTTCTTTACATGAAAAAAAATATACATATTATTCAAATAATATTTCGAGTTATAATGATTTTAAATAACACCACTTTTTTCGCAAATTTTAAACTTAAAAAAATATCTGAGGAGTTAACAAAAAAATTCACAATTGCAACTCAATAAATAAAAATTATTTTAAAATTTGTACCAGACCCTCTTGAAACTAATTTAACTTTAATAATTACGCATTTAGAAATTTTTCCATATGCTTAAAATAATTATCAAAAGAAAGAATTGTTTTTAGAGAAGCTAATTTAAATAGCATTCAATCTATACTAATAAAAGAACAAAACGCTCTGTCTGTGTGTGTGTCTGCGATGGCTAGCAAAATCCACAGCACGTACAAAGCTCAAAATTTTTTTGAGAGTAGCCCAATATCTCTCCTGATGCACCTGAGCTTCAGAATTTCAAAATTCCTATTATTAACTGAGTAATTAATTAAAATCAAGAGGTCACTCTCATAAAAAATCATCTTTTTCCCAATTTTTTTCTCTTTCATTTGTTTACGGTTGGTTGGTTGTATAAAAATTTTCGCAGAAGTCATAAGAAAGCTGAGACAGAATTAAAGAATCCCATGGAGGAATAAGATAAGTGGAGGTGAAGTAAGCTCAAAAAATGTTTGCGATATGTAACCATTTATCGCTCAAATTTAATGTGGCAAACAAAAGGACGCGGAAGAGATTTTGTATTATAAGACGAATTGAAAGAAATGAATTACAGTTGAAGCATATTTCAAGAGGAAATAGCAAATTTTTAAAATAGTCTTCGTTCTATTATTATTTATTAGAATAAATATTCGCTTTTAAAATGAAGGAAATTGGAAAATTAGCAATAATTATATATCAAATTAAAATTAAATAAGATATTGAAAACATTTGATACGAATTAAAAATTGTATAACTAAAAGTTTCCTTCATTAATGTAATTTTCAATACTTTATAACGTAGATAAAAAATGTTTATGACTTAATAATTGCATGTAAATAAATATTTAAAATATAATGATGAAAACATTCTTTTAAAATCATGTATGAAAACTTAAGTAATAAATATTAATCTAAAATATAAATTTCTGACTGCAGACGATTTTAATGTACTAACAAAATAAAGTTATATTTTCAAGCAAAACGTTAAAATAATTTTCTATATTGATATTTAAAACACATATGATAAAATAATTAATAAATTTTTACCGGTAAAGAGATAAATTAGTTCTTTTTTTAAAAACGAGAGAAAAAAAAAATACAGGTTTAAACCTGTTTCAATTGATAGCGAAATTTTAAAATGGAGGGCCAAAATCACAGTCCGGTGAAATCCAAATACCTCATTGGTCATTGAGCCGCGTCCTTTTCAGGGAACAATCTCTTAGCAGTTGAGTAAATGTTGTCATACTCCTTTTTCCGAGAAAAAATCGTAGCGGCAGTTTTGAAGTAAATCTTATGCCTTTTCATTTATAATCTAAATTTTTCACTCTCATTTTATAAAATGGCATCAAAATATCTTAATTGAGTTAATTTCGATGGTTTATCTTAAATAAGAACAGACGGTAACAATCGCTTAAAAAATACTTCCCCCCTCACCTTTTTCAAATGGAGAAACAAGTTCGTGATTTTCACCCTTACCACACGACCAATGGGGTGGCTCGATTTCACTTGACTGTGATTTTGGCCCTTCATTTTAAAATTTCGCCAATGGACCATATTCTCCCTTTTGGTTCGAGGCTACAAGAATTCGTCTGTTTGGGAATAACATTCTTAATCGCGCCATTTAAAAGCATTGTGATTAGAAAATTTATGCTTATATTTTATTTTTATATGAAGTTTTAGACTTTTTCAGGGACATGTATGATATATATATGAATTTTTTCTCTATTTTAAAGCAATTGCATTCATCTTTTTCATTTTATTTATAAAATAAAAATTTTAAATTTTAATTAATAAGCAAATATTGATTTTTATTAGTATGTATATAAATATTTATCGAAAATTATTCGTACAGAATAAATTTGCATTATTTTACACATGCATTTATCTGTTTTTTAGGCTTCATCAAATGATGAAAAAACGAAACAAACTCGCTAGCAGCCGCTTTTTTACCCACATGATTCCCACTGTGACGTCACGAGAATACTGTCCATTGATAGGCGTGTCAAAGCACGTGCTTTTGTTGGTACTTAATTGGACTTAATGTAGGGTTACATCTTAAGCATCATCTCCAGAGATAATACCTCCACTCTATTAATTTCTTTTTACTCTATAAAAGAAACCAATTTGAGATTTTGACATTTCAAAAGTGACTGTTTTTTTCCTAAAGACCTTTAAAATTCATAGACTGGCAAAATGTCAGTTTAACTTAGGATTTTTGAACATAGCTATTACGTCAGATCGTTGGTACTTCGTACATTAGAATGTATTTGTGGTTGGCTATGTTGCAGTTAATATATGTATATGTATATATGAGGCTTTTTTAGCAGTTTTTTTTTAAATCATTGATTAAATTTGAATGCATTTATTTAAGTTAAAATTTTATTAAGACTTTAATTTGTTTTTAAAACAAAAATGAAATGGCTCTTTGACGTACAATTGTTCGAATAGGCAGACGATTCATACACAGTAATAAATTATCAAATAGCAAAATAAATTATATATAAAAAATAGTCACTAAAAGAATAGTAGCAAAACATAATGTTTAGGCGTATTAACACATAACCCGATCCCAACCAGAAAAAAACAGACTATACTCCGATCCAAGCAAGACAAAAATTTCATGAGCATAAACGCGACCCGAACCTAAAAATTCCATTTGAAAAAAAAACTATGGATTTGATATTTGACCCGAATCAAATCTGAATCCCACAAAAATATTCAAATGAAGCATACCCCAATTCGATCAAAGAAAAATAATGTTCGTGTATATGCAACCCGACCCGAACCTAAAATTTTTCTCTGAAAAAACCCAAAAAATGACCAGAACGAAACCTGAAATCGATAAAAATATTCCAAAGAACTATAACCTGATAAGAGCAAGACAAAAAAACTTCCATGACATAAACCTGACTCGAACCTAAAAAATTCCATTTGAAAAAAAGCCTGAAGTTTTATGCAAACTACATCTGAATCCGATCAAAATATTCGAAAGAACCATAACCGGATTCGAATAAGAGAAAATAATTTTCGTAGACATGAAACCGATCGGAACCTAAAATTCCATTTGAAAAAAATACCTGAAATTTGAATCGACAAAAATATTCCACAGAACCATACCCGGACCTGAACAAGACAAAAAAATTTCCATGAACATGAACCCAATCCGAACCTAAAAAATGAACTAAATCTGAATCTGACAAAAATATTCCAGAGAAGCATATCCTTATTCGAACAATGCAGAATAATTTCCGTTGATGCGCAACCAAACCTGAACCTAAAAATTCCATTAAAAAGTCGAAATCTGAATTGAACGACATCTGAACCCGAAAAAAATATTCCAAAGAACCAAAACCCGATCCGAGCAAGACAAAATAATTTCCCTGGACATGAATCCAACCAGAACCTTAAAAATCAATTTAAAAAAAATACCTGAAATCTGAATCGAACCAAATCTGAATCCGACGAAAATAGTCCAAATAACTATAACCGGATACGAACAAGACAATATAATTTCCATGGACATAATCCCCATTCCAAACCAAAAAATTTATAAATAAAAGAAAAAAAAAATCCCGAAATTTGAACCAAACTTAATCTGAACCTAACAAAAATATTTCAGTGAAGTATAACCTCATTGGAACTAGGTAAAATAATTTCCATATAAGTACAACCCGACCCGAACTTAAAAATCCCATTTGAAGGGAAAAAAAACCCCCACGAAATCTGAATTGAACCGAATCTAAACTGAACACAAATATTCCAAACAATCATAACCGTATCCGAAGAAGACAAAATAATTTCCATGAACATGAATCCAATCCGAACCTAAAATTCGGATGTTCTACAAAACATAATGCGCTCCGTAGCGGTGGAAAGTGAAACTAAGTACTTAGCGCGAGATGGTTAAAATATTTCGTTTATAGTTAATGTTAAATTAGAACTTGGTTACGGTTAGATAACAGTTAGGTTGCAATTACGTTCCGGTGACCCTTTTGTTATTTTATTTTCCGGTTAGGTTACAGTCAGGTCATGGTTAAGTTACAGTTAGGTTAAGGTTAAGTTGCGGTTAGGTTGTGGTTAGATTATGGGTAGGTTATGATTAGGTGACGGCCAAGTTACATTTATGGTATATTTAACTTGCAGTTAGGTTACTGTTAAGATACAGCTAAGTTACAGACAAGTTATGATTCCGATACAATTAGGTTACGGTTAGGATTTTGTTCATAGAATGAACATTACGCATGTTTGATAAAAAATATACACCTATTTTTGTAAAATGGCTCTGAATTTATAATATTATATACTAACCTTTTAGCGAATCATCGAGAATCGATTTCATTCACGGTATAGTCAGATTTAAGAGTGATATATAATTAGTTTGAAATTCAAAATATTTCACTTGGGATATCTATGTGAAAAAAGTATTTAATTAAGTCACTTAACAGTAATTTTAAGGATAAATATCAACACGAAATCGTTGGACACATATTCCCTCCTGCGTTTCCCATTGCAGTCATTTTAGGTATTTTTGCAGCTAAATATTAGTTTTTTTTAAAAACCAATTTTTGACACAGTCAGGGGGCACGTATTTAATATAATGTACACTGTAAAAAATTGGACCCTTTTGCTGTATCATCACTCCCCCGCTTTTATAGAATATATCTCTTTTGACCTATGACAATGCTCCAAAATAGGCTGAAGTAATCATTTTCTATAAAAGCGGTGGAGTGACGATGCAGCAAAAGGGTCAAATTCTTAACAGTGTATTAACACATATTTTGAGTTGAAGATAAAATCATAAAAATTTCAAGTTCGTTTAACATTATTATAACGGACCCGGGCAACGTCGGGCGGGTCAGCTAGTAATTATAATAATACACTAATTTTAACTGTTAAAAGGTACAAATTCAAACTTTAAAAAACAGTAAAACTGGGTATATTTTTTATTGTTTACATGTTTCGACACTATCCGAGTCATTTTCAAAGCAAATAAAATATTCTTAAAACTATCTGTGAAATGGCATCATTCAATTTTCCACTTATTTTTTTTATATAATGCACGTTATTTTTATTTTACCTGGATGTTTTATTTTATTTTCGTAACTATTGAGTAGCTCTAGCCGCAATGTTGGTTGAGTATTAAAAATCAGTGTTAAGATTTCGATGATACCAACATAACAAACAAAACATAATAACATGTCAAAATTATGACCACTGAATGATTACGAAAATAAACTATACTATCCATCCATTTTAAGAGAAACCATATTAATCCTAACACGCAGAAAGTCAATATTTAACGAGGCAGCATCATTCAACATATTAAACTTATGCCTCGAGTTACTCCATGTTACGAAAATAAATAAACTTCCAGGTAAAATAAAACATGCATATTTTGGGGGGATCTCTCTCCCCTAAAAGGACCGAATCCGTCGAAAAAAATGTGGTTGCAATACTTTCTTCCAGGGTTGCATAAATTTTTATTCGAAATCTTCGAGTTCATGCTCCGAAACAAACAGCATTATTTAATGATTTATTTAATTCGACCTATTTAATGATGACATTAAGTAATAATTTTACTTTCGAAATTTATGGTATGCTTGGAAGTTTAGGAATAAAATTGGAGGCCAAACGGCAATTTTATATTAATTTGAAATCATTGGATTGGATAATTTTTACGCTGTTATATTTGGACTTGCGGACATACGGACCAGTCGAAGACAATAGATAATATGTATTTATATAATTACGAACGCGCCTAAAAATGATCAAACCAACATATAAAAACGATTCTAAAATCACTCACTTTTCTCCATTCATTTTCTTTAGCAGTTGAAATGCGAAACAAAAGTTTTGCAATCTGAAGTTTAGAAGTTATATTGAGTCTTTTGTACGGAGGTGGGTGTGGGCGTGTCTAACACTTTTACACCTGCATTAGCCATCTACTTGAAGAATATGTAAACCAGCTTTTAAATTAAATATTTTCTTATTTAATCGCGATTTTTACTGTCTGAATAAAGAACTTTCAAAAAGATTATTTTGACATTAAAAGAAAGCGTTTTTTTATAAGTTACATATGCAATTTTCATTTCACATTATCAGCAAGTTATTATTATTATTATAATACTTATTTTAAAATACTAAAGTGGTGTTTTGGAAAATCGACGCTGCTATATTAAGATAGACAAATATTGAACGAACATAAAAATAGTTAAATTGAAAGTTTGGGCTTTAAACCAATTAAGTAAAAAGCTAATATTTGTGTAAAAATATTGCCTCTTGATGAAAGTGTCGGACACGCCCACATTCGCCCGTATGGAATTGGCGATTGAGAATGGGCATTGGTATAGAATTGTTACAGAATGTATGAACGACCAAATACGCCAGTCACTTTGGTATTTTTATACTTAATAATTAGTGAATTATTTAATCATAAAGTTCGAGATTTTATTTTGTGTGATCTTGTGAAAAAAAATCTTAAATATGTTGAATTGTTCATCGAGACAGTTTTAAGAAGGAATCAAATGTATCCACCTGCCTTTAAAAAAAAAAAAAAAAAAAAAAAAAAAAAAAAAAAAAAAAAAAGACATTCTAATTGTGATACATATGGCAAGTTTTACAATTACAATTTTTTTTTATCAAAGACAGTGATATCAATAAAAGAGTAAATCCTAGCAAGTATAATCAATGGAACCCGTAAAATATTCTTCATACGCATATTTGTGTGTTATAGCAGTTGATACATTTTAAAAAGTTATTTTTCCTTTTGTTGAGATGAATGCTCTTAACGTTTTTGTATGTTGTTGTACAGTAATTCTTCATTCGTAATCTGAAATTTTAATTATAAACAATTTCAGAACATTACACGATAAATAATCAAAATTTCTTAGGATATTTCATTTTGAGTTATGTAGTTCATTGCTATTTTCATAGATAGATGGCGACAGGGTATTTTGTAAGACTTTCATTATCTTACGTCAACAGATGGTGCAAATTAAATCTATTACTTTTCCTCGTTTTCGGGCACATTCGTTTATTGTTTGTTTCTCCCCCCCGTGTGTACGATTTTCTATCGGGCGAGGTTTTGACATCGTCAATCCAGCTTAATTCATTTACATTTCTGAGGATGACCACGGAAGTGCGCTGAAACTGTAGAATATTTAAACATTTTTTATCTATATTAAATGTCTGTACACCGAAATAGCAAAAAAACTTTTATTACACAGCTCATTTATTTAAATTCTTAAATTTTAATTACATGAATTTTTATAAATTTTTTCTAACAAAAAAGAAAACCAACAAAGTGTAAAATTATCCAGAACTGGCTATCGTCTAGATAGCTCAATTCTCTGAGCATTGGTGTGGTCAGCAATGACTCAGGTTCGAATTCTGGCCTGGATTCTTTATCATCTTGAATAGAATATCAAGTCATCAAAAAATCAGATTTGCAATTTCTCGGATATATCGCATATCTTCAATAAATCTTAACACGTTTATGACTATACAAAAATCTATAGTGCCAGTTAAAAATAAATGTGCGCGTATTAATACACGCTACTTTTATATCTTCATCCCGTTATTGAATACCATCTTTAAGGACTCCAGTGTATTATTACAGTCAATAGGGAACATAAGAATCATCTTCAGAATTATCCTAACTAATATATGTCCGTGATAAGCATGCAAGAAAGATAAGAAAGGAGAACTGTCAGAAACACGTGATTATTATGGATTACCTGCTGCATAAAAGTAAAGAGAAAATTACATAATCGTTGACAATGAAATGTGTAAGGTCAATGAAAATTGCACAGGATATTTCATGAGTTGAGATTTTTTTAGCACGTTATCAATTAAGATTAATTGCCTTTTTGTGTGATAAAGAGGCAGGATATTTATATTTTACCTACTAGAATTAGTTTTTGTTTTAAAAGATCGGGCATAGATGTGACATTCCTCTGATTTTCATTTAAAGTTATTTACTGCTTCCTGATGTATTTTTTAGCCCCTTGATGGGCGGTGGGATATAATATATCCAACTTATTTTTTTATTCAAAAATGCCATAATGACATCAGTATTTTGAAATAAAAGTTTCATTTTGTAATATATGCGGAGAAATTATTTTTGTCTATTCTTAAATAAAATTGTTTCAAAATCCTGGTGTCATTAAATAATTTCAATACTTTAGGAACATAATTTATTCAAGGGGTTATTAAAAAGTTATTAAAGGATTAAAGTAGGAGATTTATTCATTAATTACTCAATATATGCCATCATAAATATTATAACATGGCATAGATTTGCTCCAGATACAAAATTCTCGTCTGGATTCTGGTCGAGGTTATTTTTTTCTCTTTTAGTTATATTCTTTTAGTTTATCTCTTTTAGTTACACCTAACATGCACTTTTCTATACTTCTTTGTGTTGTTTGTAATCTTTGTGCCATTTGTTTTGTTAGCGTCCATGTTTACGTTCAATAAGTTAGTGTGAACAAATCACATTGTTTAAAAATTGATTCACGTTAGTTAAACAAATCTTCTATAGGAGATGAAAATGTCCAGAGGAGGATTCTAATCAAGGATCTCTAGATGTCCAGAATAACTAAAAAGATTGTTTCCATTTTTTCCCCATAATTTGTGAATTTTAATTGATATTGATAATTACAAGTCGTAGAGCCAACAGATGGAAAAAAATTATCCATCTAGGAGGATCCAAGCTAGGGTTCAAGCCTGGTTTATTAGTTCAGCGTTCCAACGTTCTGCCAACTCTAGTACCCAGATATATTTGAGGCAGAATAGTGGTTCATGAAATTATTCCATCTTGTGCTACAGTTGCAGACTTACCAACATAAGATTGAGAGGTGAAAGACTAGGTGTATCATGGTAGCCAACTGACAGAGCGTTTGTTCGCTGAACCAGTGACCAAGGTTCGAACCTCAATCTGGATAAGTTTTCCCTTTGTTGGTTCAACGTGTTCTTAGCAAATTGAATTAATATTCACGGATTACTTTAGAAAAAATTGTTAGTTTGCTATACGTATATGGTTTAATTTCTTAGGACAAAATTCTAGTTCAAGCTGTGTTTATTTGACTTAAAAAAAGTTTTATGATTTCACTTAACCCCTTGGGGGGGGGGGGGGGAATATGTTAGATACCAACTACGTTTAATTGAGATTTGCACCAGAAGCCGTTAATTAAGTTTTACTTTTATAACATAGGGGAAAAAATAGTTGAAAAATTGCTTTTCCATATTTTCAAATAAATTTTTTCCAGATTTCTGACAAGAAATCATCTTTACACAAACGTAATTGCTTGCCACTCAAAGGGTTAAATATACATATATATGTATATATATATAAATATATAAATATATATGATGACAGACATGATTTAGGGAGTAGCCATTTTCTAATTATGAATAATAATAACAATTTTATCTAACAAAAAAAAAAAAAAAAAAAAAATGTTAGAAAAATATTTTAGATATTTTATTTGTTGTTTAAATAGGTAAATATAAATATATAAACAATTTTATATCGAAAATATTTTTTTAATAAAAATTACTCTTCAATATTTTAAATGAATTTCACTTTTTAATAAAAAATCTTTCATTATTTACAGGAATGATTGACCTGTTTATCACAATATTTCAACAGCTCCCAATTCCAAAATTCTATCTTTAAAGAAGCATCTATGTTTAACAAAAAAAATTGATTGGCAAGCATTATTAGGCTTACTTAAAGTAGAAATAAAGATTAATATTATTAGTTCACAGTTTTTTGTTAATATTTAATTATGAGAGAAGCCGTAGTGATGATGTAATGCGCTTTTAGTAGCACATATCGTGCCGATTTTCAGCTGCAACAGGACGATATTAGTATTTACCGTCTCCTTCCTTAATTCTTTCTTTCTTTTTGTAATTTTACTAAACCACTGACAGAAATCTATTTGTTTAACTTGGCGTTTGAGTAAGCTCTTTTGAGTTGGATCAGCAGTTCTCAAATTTTTCTCGCATGTGTAGCTAGCTTAAGCTTTATATGTATGAGTATGCAAATATGTTATATCTAAATATAAATTTCCGAAGAATTCCAAGTTTTTTGAAAGAAAATCAGTTTCTAACCACTTAATCGTCGCACCCGAGACATTCACGGGCTGCAAATTTCACGGCTTTTATTCAAAATTATTTGATTCTCACCAGATTTATAAAATAGTGTAATCGATTTTACTTTGGTATCGATTTATTTTTGTCGTTAAATCGATGATTTTTTTTTTTCAAAAAAGTGGTGGCAATAAGGAATTTGAATTTTTAAACCGTATGTAATGCGACCGTTAAGTGGTTGAAAAAACAATAAAATCCCGGTTATCCCCAAAAGAGGGGACTAAATCATTTTCGGTTTACCAGGACTCCATAGGGATTTTCGGATAACCGGGGTTCCATAGAGATTTTCGAATAACCGGGAGGATTATGGTGAAAACTTGTTTCAAGAAAAACTGTGATTATACTTTAGAACATCGTTGCAATAAAAATGTTGTGGTACCGTATTCAAAGCACCCTGAATTGCAAACAGAAATCATAAATTGCCCCAACAAAGCCTGAAGAAATTAACCCCTTCGGGATGAGAATATTTTACAGAACTTTTAATCTTTTACAACCGGTTTTTTAAACCAGAAATTTTTAACTAAATAAATTGGGAAAATCAAATCGGGAACTAAATGAGACAAAATTTACAATAAAAATTTACCGGTGAGAATACTCAAGTATTCTGAACGTTTATCCTCTTCAGTCCCTGAGGTACCCCTCTTCAGTACCCAAATGGGTACATCAGTTTTGTCCCATTTTATTAATGATACGCAAATATAAATGAAATTTCTATATAAGAATAATATGTTTCGAATTCTAAGATTCGAGCTAATGAAAATAAAACAAAAATCTCGCTCTGAAGTCAAACGAGAGAAGAAATAATTCAGTAATAATTAAAAATACTGTAATAATCGCCAGTGGCGAAGAGGTTAAGCGGTACATATACCGGTCGCTCGTCCCCAAGGGGTTAAGAATGCCAGGATTACATGCAGTGAAGTTATTAAGACCATATATGCAGCGATTCGGTATATTAAAGTACAAGAAGATACAGCAGCATAAGATGTGATGCAAAGTTGAAAAACAAAAGATAATCAAAACATATTTTGTAAAACAATGAAGTGTCGTAAGTGTCTATATCTAATAAAGTGCCCGAAATTACGCAATGGACCAAATAAATAAGTTGATTCTGCTTATTTGTTTCATAAAGAATATGTTTTTTTAACACTATTTCTGCCAGTGTCCAACAGCACCTTTCTAAGTTTTGATTTTTGCCTATAATTTTTAAAGCTGAAAAGTATTAAAACAGAATATCAATATATTAAAAATGATTAGGAATTGTTTTGAGCTAAAACTTACAAATAAAATTAGTAATCATAAATCAGAACATGCTTAAAGGTATCACCTGGCATCGGTAAAATTTGTGTTGAAAGTAAAAATTTTCACATTTAAAAAGTATTTTAAAGAATTTTAAGGTCTTTCGGTTAAGCTGATTTTTGAATAACCGGGGTTCTACTGTACTTGATTTTGTAATTATTGGTACTTTTGTACATATTCCATGCTTGCTTAAAAAATATCACAACTCAAAAATTGGGGATATATATATATATATATAGATAGATAGATAGATAGATAGATAGAGAGAGAGAGAGAGAGAGAAAGAGAGAGAGAGAGAGACAGAGAGAGAGAGAGAGAAAGTATACTAATAATAGGGTATGCAGTTTTACCCCGCTTCAGTCGACATAAAAGTTAAATCTCGGTATTTTTAAAGAAAATGAGAACTAATTATTTGATTGATATGGAAATTTTGTTACTAGTCACGCATTTTTATATGCAAACAAGCAAATTAAATTTGAATAAAAGTTCTAAATTTGTTGAATGGTGTGAGTGAAAACAACACATATGAAAAATTTAACAAAAGTTTAAAGTTACTTTTCAAAACCAATTAAACCTAAGTATTTAATCCTGTTTAATTTTTTTGTAAAATGGTACATTATCATTCACTCTATGTACTATAACATTTTTTTTTTTGTCTTTCTAGGGCTTAAAAAATTCCATATTCATACCAAAAAAAAAAAAAAAAAAAAAAACATTTTTCGAACTTTGTTAGTCGATTTTCTTGAAATGGATCATTTATATCTATTCAGACATTTATGTAAAAGTTTCAACAGGGATGAAAATTAAATAAAGTAAAGTAATAACAAAAAAGCAAATTATATTTGAATAAAAGTCTAAATTTGTTAAAAGGTGAAAATAACACGTATAAAAAAAATTAACAAGAGTTTAAACTTAACAAACTTTTAAAAGTCAATTAAACCTGAGTACTTGTTCCTGTTTATTTTATTTATTTTTTGTAAAATAGTGTAAGGCCATTCATTCCACTTACTGTAACTGATTTTTTTTTCTAGGAGGGGGTATTTAAAAAATTCAATATTCATATCAAAAAATTTCTAATGGGATGTCCAAGTTTTATATCTGAAAATTTATACCTGTATTTTAAAGTCTTAAAAAAAATCATTTTCCGAATTCAATTAATCGATTTTCTTGACGTGACTTTTATAACTATTCGGGCATTTATATAAAAGTTTCAACAGGGATGAAAACTAGAGTCGAAGTGAAAAATGTGTTTTATCTAACATGAGAACTCTTTCAAGTGAGATCGTTTGATTTGTTTGAAAAGTTTCAAAAGTTTCAGATTGACAAAATTAATCGCAGAGAATTCAATTAACTCTCAGGTTTTAAATGTTTTTTAAAAAATTTAAAACATCACATGACTATTTAATACATTTATTGTGACTGAATTTTAAATATCTTTAATATTAAAAATTTTTAATCGTTGTACCTGAAAATTCGTGATATCATGTTGAGATTCATATTTCTAAAATAATACCTGAAATTTTAATGCTTTTTTTAAGGGAAAAAATATTTCTAAAAATGTAATCTATTTTTAAAAGACACGCTGATTAAAAAAAATGCATTGATATAAATGTTTTATGAATGGTTGTTGAGACATTTATATAAATATTGCAAAACTGATGAAAAATGCAAATTGAAGTGAACAAGTTGGAAATTACAGGTAGCAAATGAGGTGCGTTCTTACTATAACGAAGTTATAAAAATATGCATTTCTTCGTATGCTATAAAGTATCTGAAATCATTTGTGTGGCCCTGTAAATACTAAATGCTTTCTATTATGCAGGAATTAACTTGTAGTTAACCTCAGCAACACATATCAATTTCATAAATTGCGAAATACTTTATAATATAATGAAAACGTTCCTCAAGTAATGTTTCATCCTATACCATTATGTAATATAATACTTTTGTGTGGACCTGTAAATGCTAAATAGTTTCTCATATACAGGAATTAACCTGTAGTAAACCTAAGCAACGTATATAAATTCAATAAAATGTGAAATAGTGTAATGTAATTAAAACGCACCCCAAACAAAATTTCCCCTTATATCATAATGTAATAGAATACTTTTGTGTGACATTGTATATTAATTTAAAAATAAATAAATTTTTGCACCACAGATTGTACAGAATGTATATTTTAGTGTATATTTCATAGATGCACATAAACTGTATTTTGATCGAAAGCGTGTAACATCATTAAAATGAACTTGAAACTATTTTTTCTCATTGACCGTAATGTAAAAGAATACTTTTGATTGTCCCTGCAATTGAGCTATACATCCGATTTTCCTAAAATTTAAAATGACTTGACAAAAGTATGTAATAAATATATACTTCAATATTTAAACGATTCGGCTGGGAAGTTTTTGCTTTGTTACATACGGACAGACAAAGCGGATTGAACGACGACTATACACTGTAAAAAAAAAAAAAAAAAAAAAAAAAAAAAACGGAAGATTTTACGGAAGTATTATTGGTAATCTGGACGCCAGTAGTATTTACTGTTTTTTAACGGAAAAATTACTGTAAATTCCGAAAAATTCGCATAAAAAACGAAATATTTTCCGGAATTTATGGAAAATTTTCCGTTAAAAAACAGTAAATACTACTGACGTCTAGATTAACAGTAATACTTCCGTAAAATCGTCCGTTTTTTTTACAGTGTTACTATGAATTTACATAATTACGAATGCACTTAAAAATGTGTTTTATCCAACAGGAAAACTTTTTCAAATGAAGGAATATGATTTGTTTAAATAACTTTCTGATCAACAAAATTAATCTTTTGGAACTCTATTAAACATATGGATTTCAACTGTTTTTCAATCTTCCTGAAAATTTGCATTATATTTATTATAACTGAATTTTTAAATATTTCTAGTAATAAATATTTTTAGTGTTCATATCTGAAAATTCATCATGTGGTATTCAGATTGCGAACAGATTGTTTATCGTTTCATAAGATGCCTAGTTGCAACCAACTTTACTCCCGGATTAAACTGTGAAAAGTCTTGCAACAATGTGGAACCATTGGAAGAGAAAAGTTAAGTTGTAGTAAAAACTACATAAAATAAAAATATAAATATAAATAAGAGAGATTAAATTTAAAGTAAGGAAAATATTAAGATTTAAAATGGTAATAAAAAAATTAACGATTAATCAGGGCAGTGAAATAAAAAACATTTAAGAGAATAAATACAACTGTAGTTCTGAAACTACTAGGGAGAAGAGAAAAAATAGTAAAAATTCGCAAAAAGTTCAAAACAAAATATCGGACAGGGCAAGGCCGTAATCTACACAAAGAAGGAGGCAAAAGCCACACAAAAACAAAAAAGGCACTTTTCAGGGCAGTTTTTTTATGAAAAAAGAAAAGAAGTAAAAAAATAGAGGAAGAGAACACAAGTTCAATCCTGGTCCATAATCATGAAGAATTTAGGGTGTTTGCAGTTCTGGGAATCAGAGGCGTCGTAGTCAGGGAGTTCAGCAACAATTTCGTTGAGTAAATCGTAGTGTGGTATTCAGTTCAGATATCTCTAGATTTATACTCAAAATTTTAAAGTTTTTTCTTATGTAAAAGTATTTATTTTCAAAACGCAATGTAATTTTGATATAATACAGACGCAATTAAACGCAATCTGGTACTAAATATTTTAAATCTTTGTATCTGAAAATTCCTCATATATTCAGGCTAGGCATTCCAAAAATTTATACCTGGAATTTTAAAGACTTTTTTGATATAAAAAATGTTAATTTTTTTAATTCAATCTAATTTTAAAAGACGCACTAATTAATCGAAGTTATTGATATAAATATTTTATAACTATTCACGTATTTGTATAAAAGTTACAACGGGGATGAATACGCAAATTGAAGTTGTGTTTCATCAGACTATTTTAATTAAAATAATATAATTAGTTCGAAAATTTTTTTTTGAAGTTTAAGATTAACAAAATTAATCATTTAGAACTCAATTGAATTTTATAATTTCAATTATTTTTTAAATTTTTAAAAGAATATATCACTATTCACTATAATGATTTTAACTGAATATTTAAATATTTCTAGTATATAATATTTTGAGTCTTCGTATGAGAAAATTAATCATATCATATTCAAGCTACATATTTCTAAATTCATACCTTTTTTTAAATTAAATCTAATTTTAAAATACTCACTAATTAATCGAAGTTATTGATATAAATGTTTTATAACTATTCAGGCATTTATATAAAAAAAATTACAAAACGGATGAAAACGCAAATTGCAATGAAAAATGTGTTTCATCTGACTCTTTCAATTAAAAAATATAATTAATTCGAAAAGTCTTCGAATTTTAAGAGTAACAAAAATAATCGTTTAAAACTCGAATTAAAATTTAGAATTTCAATTATTATTAAAACTTTTTAAAAGAATACATAATTATTCACTATAATTATTGTAACTGAATATTTAAATATTTCCAGTAATAGATATTTTGAATCTTCGTATCGGAAAATTAATCATATCATATTCAAGCTGCATATTTCTGAATTCGTACATGAAATTTTAAAGGGTTTTTTATATAAAAAAAAAACAATAATTTTTTTAATTCAAAATTTTTTTTAAATTCAATCTAATTTTAAAATACTCACTAATTAATCGAAGTTATTGATATAAATGTTTTATAACTATTCTGGCAATTATAAAAAAATTACAAAACGGATGAAAACGCAAATTGCAATGAAAAAATGTGTTTCATCTGACTCTTTCAATTAAAAAATATAATTAATTTGAAAAGTTTTCGAAGTTTAAGATTGACAAAATTAATCATTTAGAACTCAATTAAATTTTATAATTTCAATTATTTTTCTAACTCATTAAAAGAATACATCACTATTCACTATAATTATTGTAACTGAATATTTAAATATTTCTAGTATTTAAAATTTTTTGAATCTTCATATCGGAAAATTAATCATATCATATTCAGGCTGCATATTTCTAAATTCTTACCTGAAATTTTAAAGTTTTTTTTTTAAATATAAAATACGTTAATTTTTTAATTAAAAAAAAGTTTTTTAATTCAATCTAACTTTAAAAGATTCACTAATTAATCGAAGTTATTGATATAAATGTTTTATAACTATTCAGGCATTTATAAAAAATTTACAAAACGGATGAAAAAATAAATTGCAATGAAAAATGTGTTTCAGCTGACTCTTTCAATTAAAAAATACAATTAATTAGAAAAGTCTTCGAATTTTAAGAGTAACAAAAATAATCGTTTAAAACTCAAATTAAATTTTAGAATTTCAATTATTATTAAAACTTTTTAAAAGAATACATGATTATTCACTATAATTATTATAACTGAATATTTAAATATTTTCAGTAATAGATATTTTGAATCTTCGTATCTAAAAATTAATCATATCATATTCAAGCTGCACATTTCTGAATTCTTACCTGAAATTTTAAAGGTTTTTTTTTATATATATAAAAAAAACATTAATTTTTTTAAATTCAAAAAACCCTTTTTTAAATTCAATCTAATTTTAAAATACTCACTAATTAATCGAAGTTATTGATATAAATGTTTTATAACTATTCAGGCATTTATTAAAAAAAAATTACAAATTGCAATGAAAAATGTGTTTCATCTGACTCTTTCAATTAAAAAATATAATTAATTTGAAAAGTTTTCGAAGTTTAAAATTGACATAATTAATCATTTAGAACTCAATTAAATTTTATAATTTCAATTGTTTTTCTAACTTATTAAAAGAATACATCACTATTCACTATAATTATTGTAACTGAATATTTAAATATTGCTAGTATTTAAATTTTTTTTTTATCTTCGTATCGAAAAATTAATCATATCATATTCAGGCTGCATATTTCTAAATTCTTACCTGAAATTTTAAAGTTTTTTTTTTTATATAAAATACGTTAATTTTTTAATTAAAAAAAGTTTCTTTTAATTCAGTCTAATTTTAAAATATTCACTAATTAATCGAAGTTATTGATATAAATGTTTTATAACTATTCAGGCATTTATAAAAAATTTACAAAACGGATGAAAAAATAAATTGCAATGAAAAATGTGTTTCAGCTGACTCTTCCAATTAAAAAATATAATTAATTTGAACAGTTTCCGAACTTTGAGATTAACAAAATTAATCGTTTAAAACTCAAATTAAATTTTAGAATTTCAATTATTCTTTAAACTTTTTAAAAGAATACATCACCAATAAAAAATCACACATATCAAAATTAATCGTTAAAAACTCAGATTAAATTTTAGAATTTCAATTATTCTTTAAAACTTAAAAAAAAATGCATCACTATTCATTATAATTATTATAACTGTATATTTAAATATTTCTAGTATTAAATATTTTGAATTTTCGTTTCAGAAAATTAATCATACCATATTCAGGCACCATACTTCTAAATTTGTATCTGGAATTTTTAAGGCTTTTGTTACAGAATTTTTTAAAGAGCAATCGAATTTTAGAAGATGCACTAATTAATCCATATCATTGATATGAATGTCTTATATACATTTAGACATTTATATAGAAGTTAAAATATTGATTAAAACCACTTAACTGTCTGCCCCGAGATAACTCGGGGTTAAAAGCACTGTTTCCCCATACCCATCGCCGGTGAAGTGGTTAAAACACAAATCGAAGTGAAAAATGTGTTTTATCTAATAAGAAAACATTTTTTTTTTTTTTCAAATAGGAGAATATGATTTTTGAATGAAAATAATTAAGAAAACATTGTTGTATCATGAAATTGTGATTCATTTTATAGAATTCCACTACTTTAATATATTTTTTAAAAATATGTAATATGTTTTTTCATATAATTCGTAAGATATTTTTTACCCATATGTAATACAAAAATACCAAACATAAATAATAATTGTTATTATTAACGTTTAACAGTAACGTTTTAAATTTTATTTTAACATTTAATGAATTAGTTAAAATATCTTCAAATTATCCGTTGGAATTATTATCAAATATGCAAAAGTAAATTTGAAAAAATGTAACACAGAATGAATATAATTTGAGAAAATTCTGTTATATCATTGCTATTGATACTAATTACTTTATAGAATTCCGCTCGATTTCTTAGCTTAAATAATCTTAAAATTTTTTTAAAAATGTATATATATAATTTTAACATAATGTGTTATTTTATTTTTTACTTATAAATAATACAAAAATACGCCCCGAACACAAATAATGTTCGTTATTGTTCACTTATAGCAATAAAGTTTTAAAATTTATATTAATATTTAATGAATGAATTAATAAAAATTTTTCAAACCATTCTTATTTTCAAATTTGCCTAATTTAATTTGAAAAAAAAAAAAAAAAAAAAAAAGGTAACACAGAACTAAAATAATTTGAAAAAAAAATGTCGTTATATCATGGTATAGTTATTTAACATATAGAACTTCATCCAATTTGCTTGCTTCAGTACTTTCAAATACATGTATATATTTTTAAATAATGTGCTAGCTATTTTATTTTATATATATATGTAATACAAAAATACGCTCCAGACAGAAATAATATTCGTTATTGTTCACATTTAACAATAAAGTTTTAAATTTTATTTCAATATTTAATGACTGAATTAATAATTTTTTTTCAAATTATTCTTGTTTTCAAATTTGCCAAATTAAATCTAAAAAATGTAGCACAGAATGAAAATAATTTTTAATAATACTGTTATATTATGGTATTATTATTTAATTAATAGAATTCCACCCAATTTGCTTGCTTCAGTACTTTAAAACACATGTATATATTTTAAATAATGTGTTAGTTTTTTTTTATTTATATATATACTACAAAATTATGCCCAGACACAAAAAATATTCGTTATTCTTCACATTTAACAGCAACGTTTTAAATTTTATTTCAATATTTAATGAATTAATTAAAAATAAAATCTTCAGCACATCATTTGGATTTATTGCCGAATACGGCAAATTAAATTTTAAGCAAACATAACACAGAATGAAGACAATTTGAAAAAAATGATGTTATATCACAGTATTGTTATTTATTTATTGTTATTTACTTAAAGTGCTTGTGAAAAACAATTTTTTTAAAAACTATTTCTTACTTTTATACTTATTTAATTAAGAAAATTTAAATTTTTAATCTAATAGGTAGCTTTCATTACAAAAAGTAAAAATCTAACCATTGCAGCAGTCCGGAGGAAAGCACTTCCGGAATTTTTTTTTATATTTTCGCTGATCATGACCCCCAGACCCCCAAATCACTCTCCGTTCAAATGTTGACATATATATATATATATATAAATGGCGGCCATTTAAATTTTTTTAAATTACAAATTAAAAACTAAATTCGAAAAAATTAAAAGTTGAAAAATATTGTGCGTTAGAACTTAAAACAACAATTCCAGAACACTTTTTATTTTGTCTATATCTTAAAAAATGACTGAGTTATAGTATTTTGAATTTCTAGTATGGCTGACATTTTGAAACGATCTGATTTTTGTCACGTGATAACACGCGTATTTATGAATCGATTTGGATGTAACTTGGTGTGTACATAGTACATAATGAGTCCTGAATCGAGTTCGTTAGCCAGTGCCATCCGCCGTCTTGTTTCAAAATGGCGGCCATTTAATTTTTTTTAATTAAAATTTAAAATTTGGTACAAAAAAGTGGGAAATTGAAAAAGAATTTTCTTTTATGCATTTGACCTTGATACAAAGATTCCTGAGCATTTTTTGTTTCCTGAGCATTTTTCGTTTATATCTTAAAAAATGGCTGAGTTATAGCACTTTTAATTTCTAGTGTTGGTCACATTTTAAAATGATTTGATTTTCGTCACGTGATAACACGCGTATTTATAAACCTATTTGGATGAAACTTGGTGCGTACATTATACATACCGATGTCTGGACCAAATTCGTTGGCCAGTTTCATCCGCCATCTTGTTTCAAAATAGCGGAGTATTAATCTATTTTAATTTAAATTTTGAAATTAGGTGCAAAAAAGTAAGAAATTAAAAAAGATTTTTCTTTTGTGTGTTTGACCTTGATACAAAAATTTCAGAGCATTTTTTTTGTTTCATCTATATCTTGAAAAATGGCTGAGTTATAGCACTTTCAATTTCCAGCGTGATTGATATTTTGAAACGGTCTGAAATTTATCACGCGATAATACGCATATTTATACACTGATTTGGATATAACTCCATATGTACATAGTACATACCAATGTCTTGACCGAGTTCATTGGCCAACTTTATCCGCCATCTTGTTTCAAAATGGCGGCCATTTAAGTTTGTGAAAAATCGTTTAAATGTATAATGATGTACAAACAAAAATTAGAAATTGTAAAAAGATTCTTTCTAAAGTATTTATCTTAATAATAAATTCCGGAGTATTTTTTGCTTTGTCTTTGTCTTAAAAAACGCCTGAGATATAGCAGTTTGAATTTCTAATGTGTGTGGCATTTTTTAAAAAATCGATTTGCCCGCGACAGCACTCGTATATGTTGATCGATTTCGATATGAGTGTGTATGCGCACATGAAATAAGATTTCGACCAAGCTCATTGATTTGTTTTATCCATCATGTTGCTTTAAAATGGCATACACTTCATGTTATCGTGGAATTTGGCGACACTTTAAATCGCAGAAAATAAAATCAGGTTGAATAAAATATGACTAATATTTAAAAATTCCTATTAATATTCAGTATTGACACAAACTAGTATTCAATCTTATATAAACTTATATCTTATTTAATCTCAATTAAAAATGAAATTAAAAATAATTCTTATGCATGATTCTTGAATATGCTAAAAATAGCTATGAAATATACAACATAAAATGAAAATAATTAAAAAAAAAACATCGTTATATTATGGAATTGTGATTTACTTTATAGAATTCTACTACTTCAGTATAGTTTGTTTAAATATATGTAGCATGTGTTTTATATAATGAGTTAGATGTTTAAATTTTTTTACCCATATGTAATACAAAAATGCTCCTCAAACACAAACAATAATCGTTATTGTTAACATTTAACAGTAATGTTTTAAATTTTATTTTATCATTTAATGAATTAATTAAAATATCTTCAAAATTATGCTTTGAAATTATTACCAAATACTCCGAATTAAATTTGAAAAAATATGACACAGAATGAAAATAATTTGAGAAAATGCTGTTATATCATAGTATTGTTATTTTCTTTATAGAATTTTGCCCTATTTTCTAGCTTCAATACTTAAAAAAAAAAAAAAAAAAAAAAAAAAAAAAAAAAAAAAAAAGAGTGTATATTTTTTAAGTAATGCGTTATTTATTTTATTTTTTTACTTATAAAACATTAATATAAACTATTTTAATACAAAAATACGCCCCACACACAAATAATGTTCGTTATTTTTCACATTTAACAGTAGCGTTTTAAAATTTATTTCAATATTTAATAAATGAATTAAAAAAATTTTCAAATTATTCTTGTTTTCGAATTTGCCAAATTAAATCTGATAAATGTAACACAGAATGAAAATAATTTGAAAAAATGCTGTTATATCATGGTATTGTTATTTAATTTATAAAATTCCATCCAGTTTTCTTGCTTCATTACTTTAAAATATATGTATATATTTTAAAATAATGTGTTAATTATTTTATTTTTTATATGTATAATATAAAAATACGCCCCAGACACGAATAATATTCGTTATTGTTCATATTTAACTGTAGCGTTTTAAATTTTATTTGAATATTTAATGAATTAATTTAAAAAGTCTTCAAGCTATTCTTTGGAATTATTCTCGAATACGACAAATTAAATTTGAAACAAATATAACACAGAATTAAAACAATTTTTAAAAAAATGCTGTTATATCATAGTATTGTTATTTACTTCATAGAATTCCATTTAGTTTACTTGCTTGAATACATTAAAAAATATAGATATATTTTAGTTAGTTTTTTTAATTTTAATTAAAAATAATGCAAAAATACACCCCAAACGCAAATAATATTAGTTATTGTTAGCATTTAACAGCATTGTTTTAAATTTTATTTACAATTTTAATAAGTTAATAAAAAAAGAATTATTCGAATAAACCTTTCGAATTGTTCTCGAATACGCTAAATTAAATTCTAAAAATTTCACAATTTGCAACACACAATAAAAAAAAGAAAAAAACCCGCTGTTATATCATGGTATTTTTTTTTCTTTGTGGAATTCCACAGAGTTTCACGTCAAACGAGAAATTTGGTTACAGTGGCTTTAAACTACCTCAGATATCGACCAGGCAGTGTCTACCATTTTATTACGGGGAAGGATGTTTCAGAAGGGGCGAGCAATTCATTCCGGTTCCGGGAAACAGGCAGACGAAAATTAACTTCCTGATTTTTGATTCAATAAAGCAATTTAGTTCTTTAAGGTTCTGATTATTAAAAAGTGATATTTCTGCTGTAAAATGGCGGATGCGGAATCCGCCGAATATGTTGTTAAAACTCCCTCTTTTTAACATAACAGATTGTGTTTTAATGCATTGGTTAATAAGGAGATTGGATATTTTTTAATAATTTATTACGCGAATGATTTGTATTTGTAAATATTTTACATGAAATTTAAATATTAAAAAATATTATTTTGAAAAACACAATTCGAGAGGCATTTTAAACAGCTTGTTTCAAATCTTGCATGTTACAAAGCTAATTAGTAACATACACACCTTTACTAGAATGGGACTCAATAATGCATTTATCTGAAGTACATCTAATGCAAAATCAATAATGGTTAAATGACTGATTGATTTTGAAAGTGGAATAGTCCATTTTGAAAACAATTTGTTAAAGATAAATAGTGAAATATAAAAAGTAGGCAACGTTAAAAACCCCAAATACTTTAAACTGGAAGCAAACCAGTTTTAGTAGCTTATAGCGTACCATCGTCAGTACGCTAATTTTTTTCTTATTCAATAAGAGCATTTTTGAAATTATGTTCTAGAAGGAAACTTCTTTAAAAAAAAATTGTTCCGGTCGACTAAAATTAAAGTAAAATTTGTAAAATGACGCGGAGTGCAAAGGGTTAAATAGAATACAAAGCATACACTATCAATAAAAACAGTAAATGATAATCCCAATGATGAAAATGGCATGAAAATTAAAACAACAAACGATGTAAAAAGATAATTAAAAATACGTTTAATTATTTTCAAAATATAAATTTTTAATCAGTGAAATTTCTTACACCAGTGTTTATCGATGAGAGCATCTAATATCAGGGTAAAGCTGTTTAATTATAACTTTAAGTCACTTTAATCGCGCAGTTTGTTTCTGTACATGTTTTTTAATAAGTGCAAAATAGAAAAAGCATATTCGCACAAGTACGTTTTTATTAACCCTCTGAATCCTAAACTGCCCGAGATATTTTGAGATATTTTAATTCGTATATCCTAATTCCCACAAGAAAATTAAAAGCAATATTGGCTTTATTCTATAACAGACTCATTCCGAATTTAAATAAATTGAAACTATCCACTGAAACTTTTTGATGTAAAGTCAGATTTTCTGAACTACATAATTTCTAGAACGTGTTCTATCATGGGAATTAAAGGGTTAAGAAGGAAATCATTCGTACGTTAAGAAGGAAATTATGGGTTTTATCTTGAAATATTATTTTCTGTAGAAATTGGTATAGATTTTTAAACAGTTCAAATAAAAAATATACTTTTGTGACAAATTTGGATTGTTCCACCACACACACCAAAACATTCCGTGATCCTCCAGTGGGTCGCGAACCATAGAGTAAAAAGAAAATAAGAATAGAGATGAAGTATCCTGTGTGGGGATGACGCCAAAAATGTAACCCTAAAATCCGCTATATTAGGCCCAAGCACAACCTCATGCTTTTGAAAAAAAAAAAAAAAAAAAACTACTAGTAATACAATTTTTAATTCCTAATACAATGATAAGCTACTTTAGAATGTTTAAATATAAGCAGGTTATTTTCATTTCGAGAAAAAAAAAATTCACGGACGATGTCAAATAATTCTGTCCCTGTTCCTCGTGATATTTTCATTTGAGCCGAATGAACGCATGTAAATTTGAGCGATAACGCTCATCATATTACAAACCGTTTTTACGGCATACTGGACCTCCATCTATCTCTTTCCTCCATGGTCGCTACCCATAAGCTGGGAACCGATGATAACCGATTGCTTAATAATGTTTAAATATGCATTCAAATTAAACCATTAACACGTTAAGTGCCACGTCAGTCACCGGTGACTGACACTGAACTTTCATTTTAGAACGCGTCATTCACCGATGACTGACGAAGTAAAACGTGATATAAAACTAAAATAATTGATCTTGTTTTAAGTAATTACTAAAAAGGTATTTGAAATTTACTTAACTTTTATTTATTATAGGATTAAACTTTCTTAAAAATTACTTAAGACATTGTAAAGTTTTCAGCTTCAGTGCGAATCACTGTGGCTCTCAACGAGTTAAATATCTAAAAATAACATAAGACGATCTCACCCCACTTTCAAAACAAATGTCTCAATTGTTGATTTTACTTTGAAAGTATTTGCATAAAATTTCGCATTTTTAGAATCATCCCTTTTACTTAGAAATATTAATAGTGAAACATCAATGTCACGCAAATAGTGGGTTTACATTGGATATATTGCTGTGAAATGAAGCAAGATTTTAGTGTAAACACTCTAATGCCATGGTATTATTTTATGCCGCTATTGCCAGTATTGCTCAAGATACAGGAAATACAAGTAATATAAGTCCGAAAGTAATATGTGATTGGTTTCAGTTTTGAACAATTTTATTTAAAATATAAAAATATACATATTTTTAAATTATTATTCTGATTATTAGAAAAACTACACGCAGTCATACAGAATAATTTTCAGATCTTACATCTGATATCATCAGTGTATTTCGTTTATTTAACTATTAAAAAATAAACGTTAAATTAACCCTTTAACCTGAACCTCTCTTAAATTAAATCAAAATCTAAGTATTAAAGAATATACAGGTGTGTGTTAAAAAGGCGTTCATTATACTGCGAAACAATTCCAATAAATAATTCTGTAAAAGAACGAAAAATACTGCGTATAGCATAGATTCTGAAATACTTTCCAACATATTCAGTATGCTATAATAAAACTACTCAAATTTACTTAAGTGAAAGTTGGCGCCAAAATAAAAAAAATTGGAAAACGAATAATACATTTGAAAACCCGATTTTTGCTATTGTCATACATAGTCATTAAAGTATACGATTTTCATAGCAGCCTTGAGTATGATCTACAGATATGTATACGTTCTACATAGTATGTTAAAACTTAGTTCACTTAAATGGATAGCACATTTGCAAATTTCAGATTATAAACGGATATTGTTCAGACATGTTAAGCGACCCTGTGTATCACATGTAGATTTTATACGCACCAAGTAATATTTAAAAATATAGTTACGTTTTTAAACGCATACCACAGTTCAAAACGTAATTTCAGCAGATATTGTTCGTAGGCTTCAATAGTTCAATTATAGTTCATTTCCTTCTATAGTGACATTCTTTTATATGTTCTAATAAATAAACAATCAGTTCTAATCATATCTTATTTTAAAATAAGAATCTTCTAGTACACCTAAGTGATGTATAGAAATTTTAATATGTTTAAAATATGTAATATCATTAAAATAAAATTTAAGCTTTTTTACCTCATAGATCGCAATATAACGGAATACTTTTGAGCTGCCCTGTAAAGGAACTGAAAATATTACACACTTCATTTTCAATGATAACATATATCCCTGTCATAACAATCAGACGATATTTACGCGAGTTGCAGCTTTGACAGATGAACAAATCAACAGACAAATTAAGTTCATTAACATTTTTCAACTATATTGGAAAGTGTTGAAAAGGACAAACCTAAAAAAAACCTCCAAGAACATGAAAGCCAGAAAAGAAACAAATTTCGAAGAAATTAATCATTCTTAAGCTGATATTGATCTTTTAAAGAAGTAAAAGTAAGATTAATATTGATGGATAAAAGCGTAATTTTTTTTTTTTTCTTTTTTTTTAAACAATAAATTTCTCATAAAAGATAATAACTATATAATGTAGTTTCTTTATTTTAGTTTTTATTGGTGGTCCAATATATAATGGATAGTTGTAGCAATATAATTACAGGTATGTGTGCGCGCTTGCGTGTGAGCATAAATAAAAAATAAAAATAATTAATACTAAATAAACCAACAACCGGTCATTTGACAGTTAACAAATAAAAATATTTAGATTCGAATCGGAAATTTCGTTATGAATCATGAAGAAATTAATTAAACAAACAATTCCCATAGGCCTAAATAGAAATTCTCTTTGAAGCATTTTTATAAAATTCCTGGTTTGTATGCGGTTAGATTAAGATTATGATAATATATTAAAAAATAATTAAGGTAAATGAAATGGAATGATAGTATTAAAAAATCTTGAATAAGTAAAATGAGGCGAGGAGCATTAGGCGAAGAATATATAATAAAATTTGAGAGTAAATACATGCTGCATTCGAAGGAGTTATACAACCATAATGTTACAAGATCAACTAGATGAGTACATTTAAAAATTTAATGGAAATTAATAAATTGTGCTTTATTTTGTTACAATTTCCTCAACTCATTATATAGTTTAGTTTTTATTATTATTTAATTACTTAGATCAAAATAATTAATTTTTAATATAATGAGTATGTAATAAACTTTAATGAAGTAATTCCTTGTTAATAAAATATAATTTATACCTAATAATAATGTCAAAATCTTTGCATGATTTAGCTGCTTAGAATACATACTTCAGAATTCAAAACAAATTAAAAACAAGTTTTTCTTTTTATACATTAAAAATATATATATTCCTGACATGTGAAATTTTGTATTAAAATTAGCTGAAAAATTATATAAAAAGAGTTTTTTTTAAGTAACATGTAAATTTTCTAGGAATAAAATGCATTTATTGTTTTATTTAGAACATATTTAAAAAAATTATCTTAATATACTATATTAGAGCTATCTGTATGCAAGCAATATGTTTGTTTTTCTTTATTAAAATTGCCATTGTGAAAAATTTAGCTCTAAAAGTAATGTAATTCAAAATAACACATTTAAAATGTCAGTACGCATTGCCAAAAATTGAAACATAATTTAAAAGAATTAAGGAAGCTAACTTAAATTAAGAATTAAGTTTATTATTGTTTGTTATAATTGACATCACTGAAATTTTTAATCAATATTTAAATTTTATTTCGTTTTATTTTGAAATAAATAACAAAATATCAAAGTTGGTATTTTGAGAAATAAAGCTTTAGTCCTTCAAAATCTTTTATCAGTTCCGACTACTATTTATAAATTCATGATGCGTGACAATCAATTAAATTATGTAAAAAATACTGATGTATATTTTAATACTAAATACATATCTCAGTAAATCTTTATTATTATTATTACTATTATTTTGGTTTGTTGCTAGGCAATTTGTTTTTAAATATTGATAATTAATTAAAGCATAACTAGTATGTTTTAATAAGTAAATTAATTAGATTCTTTAAAATTGTTGTGAAGTTTTAATTGGCAGTTGATATAAAAAAAATGTTTTGGGAATAATTCAGATTTAAATTTATTTTTGTTATTTAAAGAAGACTATACTTTTAGAAATAACAAAGAATTCACAAACAATCAATTTAAAGCCTTTTAAAGAATGGTAGATGTTAAATATATAGATATATGCAGTTTTATTTTATTAAACCTTTTTTATTTATTATTAACTTTTAGAATACAATAGTACTCGCCTTTTAAATAACACAATATTATTTTATTACGATATATAACTTTATTAAGAGTAAATTAGCTTTCTATTTAATAAATCAATCAACAACAATTTAAGAAAACAATCTGTAATTCGCTTGTTATCTATATGTATATATTTTTTTAATTTCTGAGTGTAAAAAATTATTCTAAATATAATTTAATAAACTGATTTTATAAGCAGTATAATTTTACAAATAACAGAGTCTAACACAAAAAATATCAGAAAAACTTTTTACTGAATTATACATTTTAAATAACATCTTCTTCATTAATTGTTTTTATTTATCATTAAGTTTTTAAAATGTATTTTAGATGTAATTTAATTTTTTTAATTAAATAATTTAACGAAGAAATAATAGAAAGTCTTACTGAACAAATAATTAAAAGCATATAATTTTATTTATTAATATTTTTTTTTATTTATCAACGAGTTTTATATATAATTCTTCTGACTTTTAACCCTTTCGGGTCCGATCGTTTTTTTCATTTTGAGAACAAAATTATTTTTACTTTAGTAATGTTAATCGTAGCTATCCAAATTGAGTTATTGATACTTAAATACTATCCCATTGTCTGAAATGCAATGAATGTGCTTATTGTGTGCTCTATTCAATTCATATTCATATGATAATAGGCTAAGGATGAGATTTTGGGCACGTTTAGAAAATATCATAGTGCAAATAGTTTAACTGATATTACAATTTTCTAATATTTTTTATGGTTTATCACACCTGATTATTTCAGAAAAGTAACTCATACTTTAAATTTAAAAAGGTAAATATATGTAAAAAATAAAGGAATCTCGAATAATGCAAAGTGAATTAAGTAAATTTTTTATTATTATCGTTATTACTAAATGTCAAAACATAAATGCAAACATAAAAGTCACAATAAGACAACTACACATATATACTATCATTTCTATATGTAACAAAGTAATTGTTAAAACAAAATAATACTCGATGAAAAGAAATGTACTATGAATAGTACGCCAGCCCCGAAAGGGTTAATCACGATGTGTAACATCATAAAGGGCGATTCCATGTTTTCTATGTATAAATTATAGTTTTTAAAATACAATTTCAGATTTCATATTTTCGAAAAATATAATTTGATAAACATAATTTATAAAATATTTTGTTGTTTATTTAAGATTGAATCTACTGAAAGTATTTCACAAATTAATGATTAATTAATAGTTAATTAAGCCTTTTTGCTTTATTATTGATTTTTTAGAATATAACTATAGAGCTCTTGAAAATTTAAGAATTTAAAGGAATAGTATTTAAAATGTTTTTCTTTAAAAATTGTTCAAACTAAATCATAGAAAGGTACGAGTTAAATAATTTTTATTTTTAACCATTTTTTATTTATCAATGCACACTTTTTTTTTTATAATTTTACGATTTATTTTAATGTAATTGTAGAATAGCTGTTTGAATTTAAGAATCTAAATCATTAAGGAACGATTCTTATTTTTTAAGCTTTTATATTTTAATATAATTATGTTACAGCTTTTATAAATTTAATAACGTAAATTAAAAATAATTGAAAATTGAATTTTTTTTTTCAAACTAAATCATCGAAAAAATAAACAAATAAAATAATTTTTAATTCTTAAGCCTTTGTTATTTGCATTGCATAATTTAATATAATTTTCCTGGATATTATAATATAATTTTACCTCAGCATTTTTTAAATTTAAGGATCTAAATTAAAAGTAATAGAAATAGGATTTTTTATTGAACAGTGCAATTTTTAATAAAATTTTACTCCGTCTATTTAAAGTTCAAACAAATAAATTTAAAAGTAATAAAAAGGATAAGATAAACATTTGAAATTAAATCATAGAAAGAAACAAATTAAATAATTTTTATTTTAAGTCTTATTTTATATCAATACATATTTTGTATGTAATATTACTGTTTATTCTAATGTAATTTTACTATAGCTTTTTTTTTTTAATTTATGAAGGTAAATTAAAAGTACTAACAGAATTATTAAGGAACAAAAATACATTTTAAACTAAATCATAAAAAGGAATGAATTAAAAAATTTTATATAATTTTTTTAATTTAATAATGCATATTTTAATATGATTTAATTGTTTATTTTAATATAAATTTACAAAAATTTCTTTTTGATTTAAGAAGGCAAATTATAAGCCATAGAAAAGTGGAAAAACAAATATACATTTGAAACTAAATCATAATAAAGAATGAATTTATACTTTTGAACTTTTTTTATTTACCAATGCATGTTTTATTATAATTTCATTGTTAATTTTATTATATTTATACTACAGCTTTTTTAAATTTAAGAATATAAAGAAAAATAAATTTTAGCTTTAAAAAAGAAAAATACACTTGAAATTAAATCATAGTAAAGAATGTTTTTACACTTTTGAGCTTTTTTTATCTACCGATGCATGTTTTATTATAATTTCATTGTTTAATTTATTATAATTGTACCATAGTGTTTTTTTAAATTAAAAAATATCAAAGAAAAATAATTTTAACTTTAAAAAACAAAAATACATTTGAAACTAAATCATCGAAATGTATGAACTTACCCTTTAGAGCTTTTTCTATTAACCAATGCATATTTTATTGCTTATTTTAATATAATTTCACTATAGCTTTTTTTAATTTAAGAATTAAAATTAAAAATAACAGAAAGGTTATAAAATAATAATAAAAACAATTGAAACCAAATCATAGAAAAGAACAAGCTAGATGATTTTTATTTCTTAAGCCTTTTTTTTATATCTTCATGCATATTTTAATTAAATTTGTTTAATCACCATTTGTAACATAATGGAATGTGATTCAAATTTTAATGCAAAACTAATATTTCTTGTAATATATTTTGAAATATAATACTCTTATACCTTTAAAAGTTATCTCTTTTTAATTTTT
The DNA here is from genome assembly GCA_964019185.1 of Maratus speculifer. Classification (NCBI taxonomy): domain Eukaryota; kingdom Metazoa; phylum Arthropoda; class Arachnida; order Araneae; family Salticidae; genus Maratus; species Maratus speculifer. The sequence goes on from OZ025300.1 coordinate 29,581,452, forward strand.
TAAAAGTAGATGCTAATGCCGCACAGAAGACGTCTAAATAAGCAAGATCACATCAGCTGAGACATCATTCCCGGAAAATCAATAGCGTCAAGTTAATTATTAAAGGATAAAGAGAAGGATGAATACTAGCAAAGTCGAGAAAGAAATTTAAAAATACAAAGTTTTCAAAAAGTGTATAGCTCAGAAATGTTTTTGTATAAGAATGTAATTACTTTATTTTGGGGCTTTTTTTCTTTTAACAAGTATTTAATCGATACAAATTTTAAACTTAAAATCCAAGAGATATATGATGGCATTTTGAAATTTTGCAAATAGATCTTTTAAGCAAGTGATTTATATCATTTTAATTAGATAAAGCGAAGAATAAATAAATGTAAAGCCAAAAAATGAATTAAAAAAGAAAAAAAATGACAAAAATTTAAAGTTTTAATTCAACCAATAACTGGTGTGCTTAACACGGAAATGTTTTTATATAAGAATGTAATTTCTTTATTATGGAGCATTTATTTATTTATTCATTCATTTGTTTATCTTTTATTATTAATTTGTTTACAAATACTTAATATATGTAAGTTTAAAGTACAAGATGTAGAAATTATATGACATCGTTCTGAAATTTTGCAAATAACTTTTTTAAACGAACAATTTATATAAATTTAATTTGATAAAGATAATGATGAATACTAACACAGTCGAGAAAGAAATTCAAAAATACAAATGTCTAAGAAGCTTTTTTTGATGATATGGAAACGAATAGTCAAAGTTTTAATTGAATCAATGTCTGGTGTGTATAGCTCAGAAATGTATTTACACAAGAATATAATTACTTTATTTTGGTGAGTTTATTTTTATTTATTTAATTTTTTTTTACATAAATTGAATTAATTAAATTTTAAACTGAAAATGTAGAAGTTGTATGATGTTCTTCTGAAATTTTGCAAATAAATATTTTAAACGAACGATTTATATTATTTTACTTCAATTATAGAGAAGAATGAAATCTGCTAGACTCAAGAGGAAAAATATAAATAAATATACAGTTTTAAAATTTTCTTATCATTTATAACACTGTTATCTAATAATATTAATTTAATTCATTAATAAAATAAAAAGAGCAGCTTAAATACTAGTAATGTTATAAAAATTTATTTATAAACAATACTGAACTATATAGATAAATATATAACTATATAGATAAATATATTCTTTGAATAATATTTGATGCGCATAGCTCTTTTTTTTATTTAAGAATGAATTATATTTTATTTAGAACATATTTAAATAGGAAATTCAAAACTTTTTAACGCATAGTTTTTTTTAACAGCATGTAATGTAATATATAAACCTAATCAAAAATGAGTCAAATTAAAACTCAATACGTCTCAGTTTTTCCCCCATCTTTCTTCCTTTTATTTATTTATAAAGTTAATTTATTTTGTTTCAAAACATTTTAGAACACAAAGTTAAGAAATTTCAGCGTTTAACTGCTTGTTTTCAACAATATGAAAGAAATGTTTAAAATTGTAGCTCAACGAATAATTGATAAGTACAGATAGATTATATTTTACATTTATATGCTTCTTATATTATACTTTGTAGTATTTAGGATTTTTAGGCTTAAGGATTTACATTTTTGAATTTAAATATTGAGATCATTTGGGCATTTTAAAATTTTAGAAACAGGTCTTTCAAACAAACAAACTAGTAAATTGAATTTTTAAATTTGATTAATTATTTAATAATAATTGCGCCATAAATTGTAGATGTACTTAATTAAATAATAATAATTATATAAATTTATATTAGTGCTAATTATTAATGTATTTTTTTATTAATAGTAAAATTATTATATTATATTACTAAAGAATAATAATAAAAAAAAAATAAACACTGTGTTATTTCTTATATTATTCTCGAAATATTATGTTTCTTCAGCAAATGAATTCTCTTAAATTTTTAAATATAAATATCGAGGTCATTTGGCATTCTTAAATTTTAGAGGCAGGTCTTTCAAACAAACAAACCATCAAATTGAATTTTTAAATTTGAAAAACTATTTTATATTAATTGCATGATAAATTGTAGATGTAGCTAATTAAATAATAATAATGATATAAATTTTTGTAAGTGCTTATAGTTTTTTAATTTTATTTAGCTGTTGTAAGAGTATTATTTTATATTACTAAATAATAATAAAAAATAAGCATTGTGTTATTTTTATATTATTCTCGAAAAAAAAAAAGTTTCTTCAACGAATCAGTCTATTAATTTTTTGAATTTATTATTATTAATTGGGACTTAAATTGTAGCTGTACCGAATTAAATAATAATAAGGATGTAAATTTATTTTAGTGCTATTATTTTATGAGTTTTATAGATTGATAGTAATAAAATTAAATTGTAATACTAAATGATAATAATTAAAAAAAGTAAGCATTGTGTTATTTCTTGTATTATTCTGGAAAAAACCAATCTATTATTTTTTTTTAAATTTAAATAGCAGTCATTTTACATTCTAAAATTTTAGGACAGATTTTTCAAAAAGAAACTATTAAATTTAATTTATAAATAAGATTAATTATTTAAAATTATTTGTGCAATAAATTGTGGCTGTACATAATTAAATAATTATGATGATGTCGATGTTTTTTATTGCTGATAGTTTATGAAACTTAAATATTAGCAATAATAAAATTATATTTTATTCCAAATTAGTAGTAAAAAACAAGCATTGTGCTGTTTATTATATAATTCTGGAAAATTCCATTTCTTCAAAAATAACTCTGTTAAACTTTTTCAATCAAATATAAAGGTTATTTGTCTTTCTAAAATTTTAGAAACGGATCTTTCAAACAAACAAACTAGTAAATAGAATTTTTAAATTTGACTAATTATTCAACATTAATTTTTCAGTAAATCCGTCTCATAAATTTTTGAATTTATATATAGAGGTCATTTGGGTGTTCTAAAATTTCATAAACTAGTCTCTTAAACAACCAATTAAATTGAATTATTAAATTTTATTAATTATTTAAAATTAATTGTACCATAAATTGTAACTGTACCTTATTAAATAATAACAATAATATAAACTTATATAGGAGCTAATAATTAATGAAATTTATTTATTAGTAGTCAGAATATTATATTCTATTACTAAATGATAATTAAAAAAACATGTTATTTCTTATATTATTCTTGAAAAAATCAGTTTCTGCAGCAAATCAATCTCTTAATTTTTAAATTTAAAAATAGAGGACATTTTTAAATTTTAGAAAAAAAATAGTTCAAACAATCAAACTATTAAATTTAATTTTAAATTTGACTGATTATTTAACATTAATCGTGCCATAAATTGTAGCTGTACTTAAATAAATAATAATAATGATATAAATTTATATTAGGGCTAATATTTTATAATTTTTATACATTGATAGTAATAAAATTAAATGGCATTACTAAACAATAAAAAAAATAAACATTGTGTTATTTCTTATATTATTCCCAAAAAGACAAGTTTCTACAAAAAAACAGCCTCTTAAATTTTTGAATTTAAATATAGAGGTCATTTGGGCATTTTAAAATTTTAAAACAAATCTTTCAAAACTAAACTATTAAATTTAAATTTTAAATCACACTAATTACTTAATATTAATTTGGTCATAAATTGTAGCTGTACCGAATTAAGTAATAATAATGATATAAATCGATTTTAGTGCTATTATTTTATTAATTAATAGATTGGTAGCAATAAAATTAAATTGTAATACTAAATAATGATAAAAAAAATAAACATTGTGTTATTGCTTATACTATTCTGGAAAAGATCAGTCTTTTAATTTTTTTAATTAAAGTCATTTATTGAAGTCATTTTACTTTTTAAAATTTTAAGTCAGATTTTACAAACAGAAACTATTAAATTTAATTTTTAAATTTGACTAATTATTTAATATTATTTGTGCAATAAGCTGCACCTGTACCTAATTAAAAAATAATAATGATGTACATTTATTTTATTGCTGATAATTTAGTAATTTTATGTATTAGTAGTAATAAAAATACATTTTATTATAAAATAATAATAAAGTAAACGCTGAGTTATTTCTTATATTATTATGGAAAAAATCCGTTTCTTCAAAAATATGTCTTTTAATATTTTTTATTTAAATACAGAGATTATTTATCATTCTAAAATTTTAGAAACAAGTCTTAAAAAAAAAACAATAGTAAATTGAATTTTTAAAATTGACTAATTTTGCAACTATACCCAATTAAATAATAATAAAGATAATAATTTATATAAGTGCTAATAGTTTATGGATTTTATTTATTAGTAGTAAGATTATTACACTGTATTACTAAATAATAATAAAAAAAATAAACACTACGCTAATTCTTATATTATTCTCGTAAAATAAAATCACTTTCTTCAGCAAATCATTTTCTAAAAATTTTTAATTTAAAATAGAGGTCATTTGGCATTCTAAAATATTAGAAACATATCATTCAAACAAACTAATTAGTAAATTGAATTTTTAAATTTGACTAATTATTTAATGTTAATTGTGCCATAAGTTGTAGCTGTACCTAATTAAATAATAATAATGATATAAATTTATTTTAGTGCTGATTGTTTGTGAATTTTATTTATTAGTAGTAAGAATATTATACTGTATTACTAAATAATAATGAAAAATAAACATTGTGCTATTTCTTATATTATTCTTGAAAAAAAAAATCAATTTTTTCAACAATTCAGTCAATTATTCTTTTAAATTTAAATATAGAGGTCATTTGACATTCTAAAATTTTAGATCCTGTTTTTCAAAAACAAACTATTAAATTAAATTTTGAAATTTGATTAATTATTTAAAATTAATTGAAAATAAATTGTACTTGTACCTAATTAAGAAACAATAATGATATAAATTTATTTTATTGCTAATGGTTTATGAATTTTATATATCAGTAGTAATAAAATTATATTTTATTACTAAATAATAATACAAAAAAATTGTGTTATTTTTTATATTTAGGAAAAATCAGTCTTTTATTTTATTTATTATTATTATTTTTTTTTTATTTAAACATAGGAGTCATTTGGCAATCTGTAATTTTATAAAAAATATTTTTCAAACAAGTAAACAATTAAATTTTATTTTTAATTTTGACTAACTATTTTACATTATTTGTGCCATAAATTGTAATTGTACTTAATTAAATAATAATAATGATGTAAATTTATTTTATTCTCAATAGTTTATGATTTTATTTAATAGTAGCAATAAAATTATATTTTGTTACTAAAAAATAAAATATAAACATTTCGTGATTTCCGATATTATTTTGGAAAAAAGTTATACAAGCAACAGTAGAAAATTTTAGCAAAAATGTAAAGTTTGTATAAAAATATCTGAACAAATAGTTCTTTATTTTGGTTGACTAACATGTATACATTTACCCTGTAATTTTAAATTTAATGTTCACACTTCTTATTTAATTTGGAAACACTAAATATTTCTTCCTTTCTTTTTTTTCTTTTATATATATGTATATATATAACTTTAAATATGGAGGTATTTCGATAATCCTTAACTTTGTAATCTGTTGTTGTTATCATAAAAGTATTACAAAATCTGGACAAGATTAAAAAAAAAAAAGTAAAGCGGAAGGATAAAAGTATAAAGTTCAAAGTTTATGACGTATACAAATTGTTTATTATTATTATTTTTTAAATTATCATATAAGTAGCATTCCAAAATATTAATTACATAAATAATATTAAAAAATATGTTTAAGAAAAAAAATGCACTTTATTTATAAATACAGTTTTTATTGTTTTACTGTAATTAGTATAGATAATCTTCAAGATGCGTTTAAATCGTTTTAATTCGGTGAAAAATTTCTTTTTAATGAACTGACTTGAATATAATTAAACAATTTGTGATAATTTAAAATTTTTACATATTTTCTATAATAAAAAATTAAAAAAAGATCTTTCTGTGATTGATATACAATATGTTCATATCATGCTTGGTTTGATACGATATGATACGGTATGATAACCCAGTGACAGTAAGAATTTTTGATATATTGGTATTGAAGAGATTTAAAATCTAATAAAATCAATGCTAGATAAATACACACTTCGTGTATAGTTTTTTTAATTGAATATTAAACGAACATTGGGGAATTGTTCATATCTTCAGACTTCACAAACAAATATTTTTATGTATATAACGTATTATAAACAAGGATAATAATGAATGCAAATGAATAAGGGGGGGGGGGGGGAGTCCAAAGTTCAGAGTTTAGAATTCAAAAATATATTTTTATATATTTTTAATTAATCTGTTCATAAACATTAGAAGTTTAAATTCGAATAATAATTGATAGAAAAAAGCAAATTAACATAAAAAAGAGACATATAACATAAAAACAATACACATTTCTAATGTATGACCTTCGGGAAGATTTTTCTTAATTAAGTGAAAAAGTCATTTTAAAAATCCAGATTGTAATTTTATGTAAAAAAACATGTGATTAATTTTATTTTTCACGTGTTTAAATCCATAAAATATTAAAAAGAATCGATTTTCCAGAGATCACCATATGATCTTTTGATTATGAACGATAGGATATTTAACCCAATAACTCTTGGAATATTACAAAAATAATTATGCAAATCAATGCGAATTTTATCAATTTAAGAATGTTTGTTATGAATAAACATACATTTTGAGGGCAATTTATAAACAAAACTGGTTTTCCAGTGCTTTTCTAAAAACGATACATTATCTTCTCTATGCAGTATGGAAAGCAATAATAATTTAAATGTTTACCTTTAGATAGGTATTTCTCATTATTCAAAGTGTGGCCAATAGAACAGGTGTCACAGGACAAACAGAAATCTTCCACTGTGCTGCACAAAAGTACTCGACAATATTTTTTGGTGTTCTCAGTTCTTTTGGTTAAGTAACAAAAATACAAGTAACATAAAAGAAAAAAAATGACCGAAAGAATTGCTACCAAAACTGCAATTGAAAAAAATTCAAACAAAAATCACAAACACTCAAATAAAAAATTGACGATACAGGTGCCTCGATTTTTTTTTTCTCTACACTCAACAGTCAGCTTTCTGCGTTCATAATAATAGTGTGTTCCATTCCTGACAGACGATTTCAAACCTTCCCTTAACGCCAATGGACACCCGAGCAAAACGAGCGATCAGAAACGAACTGCAGTGCGGGGGTGAAAACAACATTTGGAACAGCCTCGTTCCCAATTTTATGAAAGGGATAGGGAAAAATACGGCAACTCCTAAAATGCAACATTTGTAATAAAATTTCGTAAGAAAATACATTTAGGTTATTGTGGAAATAAATTAAAATTGCGAACTTATTTTAAAGGGATTATTTTGAAAATTGGTTGGATAATTTCCGGAAAATGGGGAGCAGCAGCTAGAGTAAGAGCCTGGAAAAGAGAGTGATTTAGCCGTTTTTATACATCTACATCCTCTGAGCAAAAGTCTAGGCAAATAAAACTTAGTAGATTGTCTTAGAGAAAGGATTACAGGTAAAGAAGTGAAAAGAGCGCTCCTTCTAAACGTAAACGAGAGCATTTGTTACTAATCACGTGACTGCAGCATTAGGCCTCCGTTTGATCCTAATTATATCAGGAAAACGATATCCGATGGAACGAAAGATGAATCACGCACTAATTAATTCTTTAGCCTGCAACATAGGGCTGTGAATTTTTGTATTTGTTAATTTTTTTTTATGAAGCATTTCTTATGTCTGACTATAATGAAAATCAAAAGATCTTTAAGGATTGAATTGCAATGCAGACCTTATTAATGCTTATTAAAAATCACCTTGATAAATTTGATGGACTCTTTCACATGGGATATATTTTTAAAATTCATTTCAAACTTATGCAATAGCACTAGGCCGCCTATTTATATCATACTATACAGGAATATAATATGATATAAATAAGCGCAGACCCAATGAAACAAAATGAAGCAGTTATAATTAATTTTATAACTCACAACATAGGTTCGGGAATTTTTTTTATTCGATATATATTTTTTTTATTGAAAGCATATCATGTATTAAATAGTTATGAAATTCCTGAAACATTATCGACAAAATTACGATTCATATTATTGTAATTAATAAGTAATTGGATTGGATACTTTATAAATAAACGTATGTACTAATTTATCTGTACCCGAATTTTATAGGATTTTGGAAAATCTTCGTATCTATTATCCAAAGACCAAAAAAATTGCTATGTATATTTTCTTAAGGCTAATTAAAAAAAAAAAAAAAAAATAGCTGGATAAACTTGATGCGTTGAATCCTTTATATATGTAGTATATCTCACTCAAATATTAAAACTTACACTCAAAATTAAATCCAATTTAATACATAATGTTAGGTCGCCTATTTAAACCTACTTACACCTGAAAAATGATATCCAATGGAACGAAAGATGATCACGCATTAATTAATTCCTTAGCCTGTAACACAGGGCTGTGAATTTTTGTATTTGTTCACATATTTTTCTGTGAAAATTTTCTTATGTCTGATTGTAATGGAAATCAAAAGATCTTAACGGATAAAATTATCCTTATTAAGGCTAATTAAAAAATTATCTTGATAAATTTGATTGATTGGACATCTTTCACATGTGATATATCTCGCTAAAATTTTAAAATTCAATTCGACCTTATGTAATAGCACTAGGCTGCCTATTTATGTGATATTACATCAGGAATGTAATATGATATAAATAGCCACAGACCTAATGTAACAAAATGAAGCAGCTATAGTTAATTTTATAACTCACAACATAAGTCTATGGATGTTTTAATTCTTTTTTTTTTCCTTTAGAGCACTTTCATATATTTAATAGTTATAAATTCATGAACAATTATCGATTAAATTACGATGCACATTGTTATAAAGGTATTAAAAAATATCGATAAATTTAATAAGTAATTGGACTGGACACATTTTAAATAAATGTATGTACGAATTTAGCTGTACCAATATCTTATGGAATTTTAAAATTTCTTTGTATCCAAATTTCCAAAAACTGTTTACGGTTTAAATTGCCATGAACCCCTTCTTAAAGCTAATTTAAAAATATAATAAAAATAAAAATAAAAAACAGCTGCATAAACTTGATGAGTTGAATCCTTTGTACATGTGGTATATCCCACTCAAAATTAAAACTTATTTCAATTTAATACCTTGCAATAGGCAACCTATTTAAGACTAATTACATCTCAAAAACGTTATCCAATCGAACGAAAGATGAAGAATAATCAAAAGATCTTTACTGATTAAATTGCATTCCATACTTTATTAAGGCTAAAAAGTTACCTTTATAAATTTGATGGAATGAACCTCTTTTACATGTGATACATCTCGCTAGAATTATAAAATCCATTCCAACCATTATGCAATAGCATTAGGCTGCCTATTTATACCATATCATACCAGGAAAACATTATCTAATAAAACAAAAGATAAAGCAGCTATAATTAATTTTACAGGTCAAAGCATAAGTTTGTGTATTTTTTATTCATTATTTTTTCATATATCAGATAGTTATGAAATTTCAGAAAAAATGATGATGCACATTATTGTAAAGCTAATCAGAAAAAATAAATCTATAAATTTGATAAGTAATTAGACTGCACACTTTATACGTAAATATACGAACAAATTTAGCTGCACCCGAACTTTATAGAATATTAGAATTTCTTCAAATTCAATATCCAAAAATTATTTATGGATTAAACTGAAACGTATGCTTTCTTAAGGTTAAATTTAAAAAAACATAGCTGGATAGACTTGATGAGTTGAATCCTTTATATACATGGTATATCCCACTCAAATATTAAAACTTCTTCCAATTTCATTCAGAGCATCAGGACGCCCTTTTAAATCTAATTACATCTCGAAAACGATATCCAATGGAACGAAAGATGAAGTAGTAATTAATTTCACCGCTCGCTGCATAGGGTTGTGGATTTTTGTATTTGTTAAAAATTTTATTATAAGATATTTCATCTATCAAATTATTAGAAAATTTACGAAAAAATTACGGATATACAATGTGCATTATTGTAATGCTAATAAAAAAATCTGATAATTAAATTTTATAATTAATTCGACTGGACACTTTATATACAGATATATGTAGGAATTTATCTTTACAGGTACTTTATAAAAAATTAGAATTTCTTTGTATCCAATATTTAAAAACTGTTTATGGATTAAACTGCAATGCATACCTTCTTAAAGCTAATTTTTTAAAAACGACGGGATAAACTTGATGATTTAAATCCTTTATACATGTAATATATCCTACTCAAATATTAAAACTTATTCCAATTGATTACATAGTATTAGGCAGCCAATTTAAGCCTAATTACACCTCGAAAACGATATCCAATGGAATGAAAGATGAATCAGTAATTAATTTCATAACCCGCTACATAAGACTGTGGATTTTTGTGTTTGTTAAGAATTTTGCTATAAAACCTATCATATATCAGATGATTAGGAAATTTAAGAAGAAAAAACACAAATGTACATTGTGCATTATCGCAATGCTAATTAAAAAAAATCTCGATAAATTTTATAATTAATTCGACTGGATTATTTTACATGCATATATCGCTCACAATATTATAATTTTTTCTTATTCCACACAATAGCGTTGTGCCATTAGTTTTATCCTAATTAGATGAATAAAACATATCAGACGAAACCAAAATAAATGATATTTTAATTAGCTCGCAAAATAGGATTGTGTATTGTTACTTTATTATACAAATACAAGAAGAAAGTATTGGATTTGTGAAAATGTTTGATTAGATTTCGAACACGGTTTGACTACTTTTAGAAAATTTTCTCTTCCTGAGTTTGCCTCTCTGTATGTGACACAAATTGTACGGACAGTGTATCTCAAAAACTAATTTGCAGAATTCAATAAAACTTCAGATTAAATTAGAACTTCATATAAATTTATACTTATTAGGTTTTGCAGTAAATTGTCTAATAGGCGGCGCTGCTATGTTGCATTTATTACAATTTAAAACAGATATATCTTAAGAACTAATGCACAGAATTTCCTACAAGTTCATATTATGTTTACATTGTTATATTACCATCGACCTTGACATAAATGGACTCCGACTAGAATTTTAGTGCAAATCGCCTAGCAGATGCCCCGAGTATGCTGTATTTTTGACGATTTCCGTAGTAGTTACATTTTAAGTATTAAAATAATAATTTTCATCAAACTTAATATTCTTTTGATCTTAAAGTAAGTAGATTCTTATTAAGTTTTGGTTTAATCACACAGCAAGTGGAATTCTTATGCTGCATTTTGCTCGATTTCTACGATAGTAACTAATTAAAGAACTAATTAGCGGAATTTCAACCAATTCCATATTTTGTTAGTCCTTGGCATACATAGATGTTGATTAGGTTTGGTTCCATATTGACCAATAAGTGACGCTACTACACTCTGTTTTTTACGGTTGCTAAATTTCAAGAACGAATAGATAGTCATACAATATTTGTTGCAGTTATTTTATTTATGCAGAAGAAAATTTTGTTGAAGTCGCCGTGGCTTGTCCATGATGGAACAATGTAGCACGTGTTCTTGCATAAGCATAACACATAAAAACTTAAAATAACTTTATGTGTACGAGTTTTTTGCGTAAATATTGAGCACTTTAAATTTGTGAAATGAGATTAATCCTCGTATTCGCCATCTACCTGAACTTAGAAAACCTAAATCGAAAGTTCAAATGAAATTCATGTTAAAACTAATCACCCCTGATAAAGGCGAAGTCCAATCGGGTTAAGGATGAATATTTTATGGTATTTTAGTCTCAGCTGAGATTCGAACCAAGGACATTCAATTTAATTACCAACGCTATTTTAACTAAGTTATTCTGCCCAAAATCCAGCTGGCACACTATACTCAGTTAACATTTTGGCAATAACACCTGGTCTATCTTGTAAAACAGTTTAACAAAATAAACTGCAGTTAAAGAAACACCAACAAACGTTAGCAATACAATTACACTTAATTATTTTAACACAATCAAATTCACTGATACAGAAGTCGTACTAGTTGCAATTTTTTCAACTCAGTAAAAAGTTCTTATGACGGGTTTCGAATACAGGATATTAGCTTTAGGTACAAACGCCCATGCAACTAAGCTATCGTAAAAATAAGGTAAAATTAAAGTTGCATTTTATTCTAGGAAGAGAAACATTATAGCTATGCATAGTGTGTTCTTATCGACGATTTTGGAATTATTTTTCCTTAAATTCTAAAGCCTTTAAGGATGTATTCAAATCCAAACTGTTTATTTTCTAATTTATTTTTGCTCATTTTTGTCCTGAAACCCACCAGATTGACAGATTGTGACAGAAAAAAACATTAGGTGCCGTGCTTGTCAATTTGTTGATGAATCTAGAATATATTGTAAAAAAAAGTTGTCATCGTTGGCGTTTTGAATTGAATTTTCCGAAGCGAGACAGCTGGGAGCGAAAAAAGAGTCATACTGAAAATATATTTGTTTATAAATAAAGTTCTAATGAATTGAACAATAAATGAAAACACATGGATGGCCGCTTCTACAACTCTTCAAAAATCATGTCAGCAAGTTTGATGTTTTTCTTTAAAAAATGAGTCCAAAAATGTATCAGAAAATTTCAAGCTGTCGAGGGTGAAAGAATATTTTTTTAATACACCCTTAAGAGAATAACCAATCAGAAAGCACAGGAACTAATATGTTTGCATGCTTAACAGATGCGTCTTTTTCAAAGTGTTTAGACAATCAAAAATATTTTTATTTCAGAAAAATATTTCTAGATTCTAAAACCAAACATTTTATGATGTTTGAAATTGGTTATTCTTGAAGAGGGTTTCTGAAATTAATGAAAAGGCTTTTGCAATCTTGGGTACAAAATACCTGAAATTCGGATTACTAACCTCAAATATTAGGGGGTTTTCCTACAATGTTTCATGATGTACAAAATATGATTATTTATTTGGTATTGCTTCATAAAATAAACTGTCGCTATTTATAAATTAAAATATTACGTGTTTAAATTTAATTTTGAAATATTTCACAAAAGAACAGATAAAATATTAATAGTGAATGATGAAATGCATATTTCTTTATTTTGATTTATTCTGATATATTGTTTAATAATACTTTTTTGATAAAGATGGTCTTAAATTAACGATAACTATTTCAGCACCGACTTGATTAATAGAATATTATTCAATACTCTCAGAAGCATATCTTCAGCCTCCAAAAATAATTAACCGTAAAAATCAACTCTTACAAAGCTTCCTGAAAGGACAAAATTAATAATTAATGAATCAAAGTAATTTAATTATTTGATATTATCAGCCTATACAATATAATTTCCATAGATTGCTTATTTGATGCTTTCTTGCAAGTAGTTAATTAAAAAACTTTGACAATATACAAAGTAAACACTTTATATCTAATTATATGTTACAATAGCCTTTTTTAATGAAGAAATTTTTGGGACAAACTATTATGCTGTATATCGATTGTATTAAACATGTTGCACATCACTAACACAATTTATCTGTTTATCTATCTATCTATCTATCTACCTATCTATCTATCTATCTATCTATCTATCTATCTATATATATATATATATATATATATATATATATATATATAACTGAAATGAAATCACAAACGTCAGAACAAGTTTGCAGAATTCTAAAGATGAACAAAAAATGTACAATGGAAATACATTAGTCAGAAATGCATCATATGAAACTATGAATGATCTACAGAATAGTCAGAGAAGCAAGTTTAATACATATAGCCCAGTCATTTTAGCAAAAATAGGGGAAAAAATTAGAACAAAGCTGGATTTTTGCATAGGTGCTAGTTAGGTTATGAAGTTAAACATACTAAAAGTCCCCATCGATCCGATGTGAGCTTTCGCCACCAGGGGGCGCTAAAGAGCTTGAAAGTCAGTTTTTTGTGAATATCTCACGAACAATGGCATTTAGAGAAAAAAGGTGAATTACAAAGTTGTAGATAATTTAATTTTCTATAAAAAGTGTCTTTAACATTTGTTTGTCACAATAACCCTTCCCTGTCAAAAATGTAAAAATGTGACCATATTTGAAAGTAAAATTATAAAAATTCAAAAAACAAGACATCAAAATAACAGATCTATAATTTTCACATTTGAATGGGGAAAGTGAATATATAATATACATTTATGCTTATTTCCACACCACCCTTAAGGTAACACACTTAGTGCTTTTTTTTTTGTTGTTGTGGTTTTCCACGTAGGCATATTCCACTTATAGTGACTGGCTTAATCCAATTTAAGTCGTTTAGCTGCTTTAGTAGTTCTTTGCACAGCTTCAATTTCTACACTCGATTTAGATTCGTAATTATCTGTATGTATTTCTTTCGTTGCTGTAATGCTTTCAGTATTTTTTGTCTGCCTTTCGATATCATCACTGAACACAGAAGTAGCGCTTCCCTCCTCCCTCGCAGTAGGCAGGATACTGTCAATATTTTCCTCGTCTTAAAATTCAATTTTACTTGCATTATGAAATGAAAATCCGCAGCAATTTATGAAATATCAGAACATTTCAATCCAATTTTTCGGCATCCACATGCTTTTCCACATCCTTTGGAGCAAGTATAAAAAATAGATTCAATAATATCTTTTGGTGCGGGCGGTAAGGTAGCAAGAATTGGAAACAAATTAGGTGCATTTTGCCAGTCCCAGTTCTCAGGAAGTAGTTTATTGCTCAATCAGTATTGTACTTGATGATAAATACGTAAACTGTACAATCTAGCTGCATCTTCGGCAGGCGGTAACAATAAAAGGCTTTTTTTTTACCAACAGCAACTCTTTTCTTGAAACATACATAACGGTACTTTTTCAGAGAAATTTCTGCTTTACTACCGTATAAAGCAAGAAAAATAGTTTTTCCAGCCTCGAAAACTTCAAATTAAGATATTTGATCACTTTTTAAAATACTGGCAGCTTGTATGTTATGATCTTCTTCCTTCTTCAAAAATTTTGCTAACGACATTTCACCTTTCCCAAACATTGCTAATATCGAGTCACAGCCTGAAAAAGCGTGAAGGAACAATATATGATATTTCAGAACAGCATCATTGTTAAAACTGTGCGATGAATACAGGGTGGTAACAATTCGTCCTCTTCCAGACTTAATGAAAAATATCTCTATCTCTGGAGGTGCTAAAACTGTCAACAATACGAGCAAGTCAACATCAACGACAACAACAGCAGTAAGCGCACCAGACTTTGCTACTTCAATAACTGTGTTAACGATTAGTATGTCTGCATCATCTTCTGCTTGTTTCGCTTCGAAACCATTCTCCATAAATTTCTCCATAAGCATAGATATGAGACGTGTCTTATTTTAATGATTAGATTAAAAAAATTCTTTTCCGCGATATTTTAGAGTTTTCTTTTTTCCTTCTGTAAAAAATCTTCGTCTAATGTATCAGAAATAACAAAAATTTTCCCATAAATTCAAACAACGGACTGTCATTTCTCAATTTTTCCTTCAATGGATGATTAATTTGTGGGGATGTTGATCGTTTTTCGGCAATAGATTTATTGTATGATTTAATAGAATTCTTTCGTGAATAATTTTTCTTACTTTTTGAATGAACTGTAAATTCATTATTGTTTTTAGCCATTTCATCCACTTATGGTCATGTCTTTCCGAACTTACTGTCACAAGCGACTTCAGACCCTTTTTTTTCTGTTTTTACAAAATCTTTCGAAACCCAGTCCTCATCTCATGCAAGATAAATTATTTTGTCAATCTCCATTTTTCGCTCAGAATCAGCAATTAAGAAAGAGTCATTTTAAACTGTCATAAATAATTTAAAACTCTCTACAACATGCGTTGAAAATAAAATTATTCCCTTCCTAAAATCTTAAAAAAGGATAAATACTTCGTTCAATAAATTAGGGTCATTTCATACTAGCGAAATGAGCACCAAATAAAAATAAAATATTGAAAAGTACTTGCACGTGGTACATTTCGACAAATGCAAAGAGAGATAGGGTATTGGGCAATGACTATTCGTCACCTGAGAATAATAAAGTTCTATCTGTGTTTTTTGAAAATATTGACTTATCTATATAGAAAGACTCTATTTGTATCTATGAATGCATTTTTGCATCAAAATGATGTTATTTATAATTTACATATAATATTACAATTATATTGCAACATTATTTTAATCCATAAATGCCTTCATAGATACAAATAGAAGATTTCTATATCGATAAGTCTTTTGATTTTTTCAAAAACACAGATAGAACCTTATTATTTTCAGGTGACGTATTGCATAAGCGCGCGAAACCGCCATACAAACAATGGGGGAGAGATGAGGGGGAGGAATCAAAAGTTGTTTAGTATTTGTTCTGCCTCTTCGCCGCGTTATGATTGTGCTTGCACATTTTTTTTCAATACTGTTTAATTTATCTTAATTTTTGGCAGGAAAGGGTTGGTGTGACAAAAAAAATGTTAATGACACTTTTTGTAGGAAATTAAATTTTCTACATTTTTGTAATTGAACTTTTTTGTCTAGATGCCGTTGTTCGTGAGATATTCACAGAAAACCGCCCCCTGGCGGCGAAAGCTCACATCGGATCGATGGAGACTTTTAGTATATTAAACTACATACCCTAACTAGCACCTATGCAAAAATCCAGCTTTGTTCTAATTTTTTCCGCTATTTGCAAAAAAAGGTGCTAAAATGACTGGACTAATAATGAAGATATCTTTATTTTATCCCTTTTTGTTTGCAAGTTTAATACATAGAAGAGCTTACAAGTTCAATAAATAGTGAAGATATCTTTATTTTATCCCTTTTTATAGTTCGACATTAGGCTTATTATAACAAAATTTACCTCCTTATACACATATCAAAACATTCCACAATGAACCAAATATTACACATAAGATATGTGTATCATTGACGGTAACACTTCAATGATATGTATATATATATATATATATATATATATATATATATAGAAAGAGAGAGAGGGGGGATAGGGAGAGAAGGAGAGGGAGAGCGAGAAAAAGAAAGAGTTAAATAAAATGAAATCATAAATACAAAAATAAATTGGAAAGACAATTCAATAGATAAGCATAGGAAAATAGAAATGCAAAAAATAAGAAAGTATGAATGGCTTATGAATTCATTAAAAGAGTTACATAAGCTGAACTCATAGTAAATATATATTATTTCGTCGAATTGACATCATTAAGCCTAAAATGACAATATTCTGCTCCTTATAACCTATCTTAAATTTCCAAATACTTGCAAAGAATTAAGATATCCAAAAATAAATTTTTATACATAATAAACTCCCAAAATAAATTATAATACAGCTAAGAAAAATAAAAACCTAAAAAAGCAATGTGTGTAATTCGCCAGCAAATAAAACGTGGCTGAGATAGAGTGAACCATATAGTAAGTGCAAGCAGCAAATTTTTGGTCCCAAAATATAGATAAAATCAGTAGTGTAAGTTTGATTGCTCATTAGAAGTCATTCGTCAAAGTTCCACTATGGCACAATGGATCAAAGTTTCGTAAAAGTGAAGTAAAGTTACTCTGATTGGCCGTACTTTTTTTTAAAAAAAGTACAGTCAACTCTCGTTAATTCGAACTCGTCGAGACCACAAGAAATGTTCGAATTATCCGAAGTTCGAATTATGGAAAACATGCTTAATATGATGCTATTACAAAGAAATTAATGTTATAGTGTTTTTTAAACTTATTTCGCCTGTTATCATTAGAATATGACTTAATATTGAATTAGAATGTATAAATACATTAACTAATTAAAAGATTAGAAACAAGCACGATGGAAGAAAAATTTAAAGCGTCACTGATGGACAGACGGGGCTCTAAGAAAGTGGATGTATTATATTTATACTCGTTCGGAACAATTTTCACAAAAATCAAAGAAGGAAATTTATTCAAATGATCTGAAATCCGTGAGAAAGAAAAGGAAAATGAAAAATCGGAATTCTCGTTAGTTCGAATTAAATGAAGTCAAGAGAAAATGAGTTCGAATTAATGAAAATTTTTAACGTTATTCTACCATTGAAAATTTCGGGACTTCATGTTTAGTTCGAATTAACCGAAGATTCGAATTATCCGATTTCATATTAACGAGAGTCGACTGTATATTATAAGGATCTATCTAAATTGAAGTTCGATACTTGATTTTTTAAATTCTACAAAAGGGCTAAGTCACTTCTATTAATGCATTACTTTTTGCCAATAGGACCATTTCATTCCCTTAGTTGTTTCGATTATCGCCAAATCAAATGTTTTACTAAAATGAGTAAAATAAAACTCTTTCAAATTATTTTTTTCTGCATATCATAGAAAGCTCCTTAAATCATTAATTTTACGTTTCTTTATAACGACTGGAAAACCAATTGAAAATTCGCATAAAGCAAAATATAATAAACATATATCTACCAATAACATCAACCAAAAAAAAAAAAAATTGTAAGTTGCAATTCATATTTTATTCGAATATTAATTCCATAATTTATATTATAAAAAAAAATTTAATTACGAATTCATTGTATTTATGTTTGGGTTTTTAGTATTATAATGATCTAAAAAAAATCATTTTAGGATTTTTTATGAGACATTAATAAAAATATGAAAATGCAATTTAACATTTGAAACTCAAAATTTTGAATGAGTATAATTTAAGTATAATTTAAAATTTATCATATACATGACTTGAAATTTTATTACTGGGTATAGTTGGGATCCTAGAAAAAAATGTCAAAATTGAGTGTTGTCAATGAAAAAGTAATCAAAGTTTGATCTGATTTCGATATATCATTTAAAAGTAGCCTTCATTTCCAATCACTTGGTATTAGTAACTTTTTTATTCTATGATTAGTTGCTGCAGCAGTGGGACTGTTTATTATTTTTTTCTACAACAGGATTATTAACTGCTGTAATTATCTTAATACTAAAATTAATGTTAACATAAAATATTCAGTATTAAAACTGTGAATGTTATTTCCTTTATATAAAACAATAATACCGAAATCGAAATCTCTAAATAAGTATTAATTTGAAAGGACAAGAATGTAAACTCTTCTCAAATATTAGGGCAATTTTTTATAATGTTTTACAATGTACAAAATATGATTGCTTGATCAGATATTATTATATAAAATCAATAGCCATTATTGATAAATTAAAATACAGTAATTGCTTAAATTATATTTTATACAAGAATTTTATATAAGCTAATGTATTAAGAATAAACGCTGAATGCTATTTTTTTTTAATTGGACTTATTCTGATATAGGCGTACTGATTAATAAATGTTTCTTCTTTTCAATATGCTCTTTTATCATCAGAATTGATTAATAAAATATTGTACAGTACATTAAGAATACGGATTATCCCTCCCCTTTTCTCCACGAAGAAAAAAAATCCTAAAAATCAACTTTGATAAAGTTTTCCAGTAAGGACAAAAGTAATAATTAACGAATGAAAGAAATTTAATTATTAATATTATTAGATTTTACAATGTGGTTTTCGCACACTGCTTATTTAAAGCATTCATGCTAGCAATTAATTAGGAAACTTCAACATTATACAAAGTAGCTGTTTCATAATTAATTATATATTACAGTTGTTTTTAATCTAGGTGTGTTTTGTGCAAAGGATTTTACGGTACAATTGGATATGATAAGCCTTTAGCAGATCATTAATTTAACTGTCTTTTATCGTCATTACACTGTTAAAATTAATGGTGACACATTGCACCTTTTAGGGGTGAAAGACTTGTCTCACTGGTGACACCCCTAAAGGAACCATAATGACACCTTTAATTAGGGTGAAAAGATGGCACCCTTAATCCAGAGTGTCCAATAATAAAAACTTAAAAAATATACAAACCGACTTTTGGCTATCGAAGGATTCGATCTCACAACGTTTGATTACAAGCTCAGCGCTCTAACCGCTCGGCCATCGAGCTCACCTTCATTCACTCATAGCCATAGATTTTACTTGCCGTCACAGAAAACAGAAAGACACACGTCACAGCGCATGCGCATGGCTCCAGTCCCCGATGAGTGTATGGCACTTTATTTAGCTCCAATCACCCAGTAAGAGACCTGTCGGCACTGCAACCACATATCCAAGCCCCTATGGCACCCTAGGGTTCCAAATGGCACCGGTTTGTCACTTTCACTTTTAACAGTGTATTTCCTCTACTTTGTCATTTAAAAATTTTAGAAATATGATGCATATTATAAAGAAAACATAATAATGGTGAATCTTGGGCTCTGAGTTTCTTTAATTTGATATACTTTTGCACTGTATAATGATTAATAAGACTTATTCGAAAAACAAAGAAAGACTAACTATTTTATTATCGAACCTGATTTATAAAAAATGCATAGTACACTAAGAGCATGGTCTTTGTCCCCTTCCCCCCCCCAAAAAAAAAGAAAAAACCCCATAAAATCATAATTGCAGCAAGCTTAACAGTAAGAACAAAATTAATACTTAACATATGTAAGAAACTTAATTATTTGATATTATCAGCTTTTACAATATAATATTCGTACATTGTTTATTTAAACATTCATCCAAGCAACTAATTAGAAAACTTCGATATTATATAAAGTAGCTGTTTCATTAATAACTATATGTTACAATAGCTGTTTTTAATGAAGGTGTTTTTTGTGCAAAGGATTTTACGGTGCTACTGGGTATATTAAACTTTTTGCACATCATTAACTTAACTCTCTTTAATCTCCTTTATTTCCTTTATCTTGATACTTAAAGATTAAATAAATATGATATGTAGTATGAAACAAATGCATTAACACGTAATCCTGGACTTTGAATTTCTTTAATTTGATTTACTTTTACACAGTATAATGATTAATAAGACTTATTTCAAAAATAAATTAACACTTACTATTTTAGCATAGACCTGATTAATAAAAAATGTAGTGTGCACTAAAAACATGGTCTTTCTCCGCAAAAGATAATAATTAATCATAAAAATCATCTTCTTTATAGCTCCCAAGTAAGGACAAAAGTAATATTTAACGAATGAAAGAAATTTAATTATTTGATATATCAACAGCCTTTACGACATGATTTCCGAACATTGCTTATTTAATACATTCTTCCAAAAAACTAATTGGAAATCTTTTACAATATACAAAGTAGCTATTTCATAATTAATTATATGTTAGAATAGCTGTTTTTAATGAAGTTTTTTTTTGTGTGTGTGTGCATGCACAGGATTTTACGGTGCAATTGGATACATTAAATTTTTTATATATCATTAACTCCTTTTTATTCCTTTTATTTCCTTTATTTTTGGACTTAAATAATTAAAAAATATGATATATATTATGAATCAAAAGCATTAACGTGGAATAGTAGCCTGATAATTTCTTTATTTTGATATATTTTTACACGGTATGTAGGGTTCGTACGGGTTACGTTACTTTCCAAGCCAAATATCTATCTATATCTATCTATCTATCTATCTCTCTATCTATCTATCTATCTATATATATATGTATATTTAAGGAGAGATTTTCTAAGAAAATATTGATTTCGAAGAATTTCCTTATATGATAATTCCAGGATCCACACGAACCCTGGCTATATTAATTAATAAAACTTTTTTAAAAAACAACACTAACTATTTTAGAATCGTAACTGATTAATTAAAAATTGTATGTTGTATAATGAGAATATAATCTTTTCCACAGTAAAATAATTAATCATAAAAACCATATTTCATAAAGCTTCCCAGAGAAGACAAAAATAAAAATTAACGAATAAAAGAAGTTTAATTATTTGATACTATCAGCCTTCACAATATAATTTCCGTACCTTGCGTATTTAACGCATCCCTGTAAGCAGCTAATTGAAAATCTTTGACAATATACACAGTAGCTGTTTAATAATTAATTACATGTTACAACAGCTTTTTTTAGGTAACAGAATTTTTTCTGCAAAAGATTTTAAGGTGCAATTGAATATATTAAACATTTTGCACGTCATTAACTTAACTCTCTTCCGCTTTATTTCCGTTACTTTGCCACTTAAAGATTTAATAAATATGATGTATATATTATGAAGCAAATTCATTAATAGTGAATCCTGCACTCTAAATTTCTTTAGTTTGATTTATTTTTAGACGGAATAATGAATAATAAGACATACATGAAAAATAAATTAACACTAACTATTTTAGCATCGAACCCGATTAATAAAAAAAGTACCGTAAACTAAGAGCATGATCTTTATCCTCAATAAACAATAATTAATCATAAAAATCATCTTTGATAAACCTCCTAAGTAAAGACAAAAATTATATTTAAGAAAAGAAAAAAAATAATTATTTGATATTATCAGCCTTTACAATATAATTTTCGTACTTTGCTTATTTAATACATATCAAATAAATAAAAAACTTCCAAACGGCTAATTATAAAACTTCTACAATATACAAATTAGCAATTTCATAATTAATTATATGCTAAAAAAGCTGTTTTTAGTAAAGGTTTTTTTTTTTGTGTGTGTGTGTGTGCAAAGGATTTTACAGTGCAATTGGATGTAATAAAATTTCACCACATCGTTTACTTAATTCTCTTTTATCCCCTTTATTTGCTTCATCTTGGAACTTAAAGATGTAATAGATATTATGAATATTGTAAAACAAACATATTAATAGTGAATCCTGCACCTCGAATTTCTTTAATTTGATTTACTTTTGAACGGCATAATGAATAATAAGACTTATTCGAAAAATAAATTAGGATTAACTGCTTTAACATCGGGCCTCATTAATAAAAAAATGTATAGTGCATTAAGATCATGGTCTTTCCTAGGAAAAAAAAATAATTAATAAAAAATAAATTATCTTTGATAAAGCTTACAAGTAAGGGCAAAAATAATATTTAACGAAAGAAAGAATTTTAATGATTTGATATCATCATTCTTTACCATATAATTTTTTACATTGCTTTTTTAACTCATTCTTGTAAGCAGCTAATTGAAAATCTTTGACATTATACAAAGTTGCTGTTTAGTAATTAATTACAAACAGCTGTATTTAGATAAGGTGATTTTTTATGCAAAAGATTTTGAAGTGCAATTGGATAAATATGCTTTTAGTACAACATATATTTAATTTTATTTCCTTTATCTTGTAACTCAAAGATTTAATAAATTTATGAAACAAACACATTAATAGCGAATCCTGTATGCTGAACACTCTCAGAAATATAACTCTCATTTTTGACGATTCAGAAATCTTTGAGCCTTATTTCGTCGTTTTTGACGATTATTTCGTATCAAAATCACGTGACTTTTAACGAAACGTGAACTTTCAAATATTTGACGAAAGTTCTTCCTTAATCATGGCCAGAAACTGTCGCGGTAGCTGTCTATAGAAGGACCCACTATTGTACCTTCTCAAATCTTGCGATTTTAGCAAGGATATAGTTTTTGTTTTAAACAGTACTTTTTAGCGTTTTTCAGAAAATAATGAAATATAAGCAATTATACTTACTGCATTAGTTTTTTTTTTAAAAGTTTTTAGGGATGTTTATTGCTATTTTTATTTATTTATTTGTAAGATGTATTTCGTTTTGATTTAATTCGAAAAAAAATTTACTTCGTTCTACAAAACCGTTCAGAAAGTAAATTTGATCAATAAAATTTCAAAATTCCTAGATCTATTTTATATCCAGTATATTTTTTTTTACTCAAATTAAAAATATGCATAATTTTTCTCTCTCCCCTCTATAAACAGTAAATGGTTAAAATCTTATCCACCTACTTAAAGTAGTAAAATCTCTCCCAATAAGCACTTCATAATTCGTTATTTCTGAGCAACCAATTAACCAGTCCATATTTTAATCATTCCTTAAGCAAATAAATTTCCCCTAGATGTTATTTAATTAAGCTATATTATAATTGTTCATTAACCATTAGAAAATAATAACAATAAATTTGTCTTATTATTTAAAACTTGCAAGATTTATAACAGAATCGATAAAATTACTATCACGTTATATTCAAACACACATTATAATCTACTATATGTCTTTATAATCATACCTGAGCAACCTGTGGCGTGAGGGTAGAGCGTCGGACTGCTATACTGAACGTTGTGTAATCGAACCTGACCTATGACATGTCTTTTTTGCTTCTGTCAATGAATGCAGGAGCTTCTAAAAAATCGATAGATGGCAGCAGTAGCCCTTTTTTGACGAAATTTTATGACGTTTTAGTATCGTCAAACGAGTGAGGAAAGTAATTTCATCAATTTGACGAAATATTTGTTCGGAGCATTTCCCAGGAAACGGTTTCGTCAAAAACGAGGAAAATTTCGTGAAAACTGAGTATTCATTTCGGAGTGTGAATTTCTTTAATTTTATTTACTTTTGGACAATATAATGAATAATAAGACTTTGAAAAATAAATTAAGACTAAGTATTTTAGCGTCGGACCTGATTGATAAAAAAATGTACTGTACACTAAGATGGTCTTTCTTAGCAAAAAAATAATAATTAATCATAAAATTCATCTTTGATAAAGCTTTCATGTAAATATTCAAAAATATTTAACGAATGAAAGACATTTCATTATAAGTTATGATCAGCCTTTGCAATATAATTTCCGTAGACTGCTTTTTAATACATTCTTCCTAACAGCTAATTAGTAAACTCCTACAATATACAAAGTAGTTATTTCATAATTAATTATATGTCCAAATAGCTTCTTTTAATAAAAACATTTTTTTTGTGTGTGTACAGGATTTTACGGCACAACTGGATATATTAAACTTTTTGTACACCATTAACTTAACTCCCTTTTCCCCCTTTTATTTCCTTTATCTTTGAATTTAAAAATTTGATAAATATGATAATATATTCTGAATCGAAAGCATTGATATTAAATCATGGACTCTGAATTTCTTTACTTTGATTTAATTTTACACGGTATAATGAGTAATAAGACTTATTTGAAAAATAAATTAAAATTATTTTTTTAGCATTAGATCCACTCTCTTAAAATGTCAGCCTAAAAATAACTCAAGTTGAGCCGAAATTCGCTCATCTCACGTTTTGAAAAGCAGCTTCTCATAAAGAGTTGAAACAAATCAAATGAATGAGTTGTTTTTAAATAATTTAAATCAAGATTTGTCATTTTAATAAGCAATCTAAATCAAGGTGGGTAAAGCATTTAAAAAACAACTCATTCACGATTCAATAAATTATAGCTCTTTCCTGAGCAGCCAAATCCACTCTTTCGCTTTAAGAGTGCGATAAATAAAAAATTGTATAGTTCACTAAGAACATGGTCTTTCTCCGCAAAAAAATAATTAATCATAAAAATTATCTTTGATGAAGCTTCCCCTTAAGGACAAAAATAATATATAACGAATAAAAGAAATTTAATTCTTTGATATTATCAGCCTTTGTAATGTAATTTTCAGCTTTTACAATATCACTTCCGTAGATTGTTTGTTTAACATATTCTACCATGTAGCTAATTAGAAAACTTCTACAATATGCAAAGTAGCTGTTTCATAATTAATTATATGTTAGAATAGCTGTTTTTAGTGAAGGATTTTTTTGTGCACAAAGGATTTTAAGCAATTAAATATATTAAACTTTTTACGCAGCATTAACTTAACTCCTTTTTAACCATTTATATACTTTTTTTTTTTGGACTTAAAGGTTTAATAAAGTTTACATATATTATGAAGCAAACACATAAATAGTGAATGCTAGAGTCTGAATTTCTTTCTTTGCTTTTTTTCGTGTTTTTCTTTCTTTCATTTTTCGATTCCGGCGTAGTGATTAATAAGACTCTTTAATAAATATGATCTTAAATTAACACTAACTGCTTTAATATCAGACTTTATTAATAAAATATTGAACACTAAGAAGCTGGTCTTTACATCTAAAAATAATTCATTATAAAAATCATCTTTCTCAAAGCTTCCCAGTAAAGACAAAAAATAATAATAAACGAATAAAAGAAATTTAATTATTTGATATTATCAGTC
This sequence comes from Maratus speculifer, assembly GCA_964019185.1. NCBI lineage: Eukaryota > Metazoa > Arthropoda > Arachnida > Araneae > Salticidae > Maratus > Maratus speculifer. The sequence goes on from OZ025300.1 coordinate 29,607,665, forward strand.
TTTATAACATAATTTCTGTAGATTGCTTATTTAACGCATTCTTGAAAGCAGCTAATTGAAAAACTTTGACAATATACGAAGTAACTGCTTTATGACTAATTATATATTACAATAACTATTTTTAATTGGGTTTTTTGTGCAAAGTATTTGGCGTAGTGCAATTAGATATGTTAAACTTTTTTCAAATTAAATTAACTTTCTGTTATCTGCTTTATTTCTTTCACCTAGGGTATTAAAGATTTAATAAATAAGAAACAGTCGGGTCTCGTTAATTTGAAATTGAATAAATCGAATTTTTGCTTAATTCGAACTAAACATGAAGTCCCGAAATTTTTAATTGCAGAATAACGTTAAAAATTTTCATTTATTCGAACTCATTTTCTCTTGACTCCATTTAATTCGAACTAACGAGATTCTGATAGTTCATTTTTCTTTACTTTATTCTGTAATTCATATCCTTGAAAAAACTTTTTTTCTTTCATTTTTGTAGGAATTGTTTGGAGAAATGTACAGAAGTATTGTCCCATGAATTTGATATCAGCTTTTTTAGTGTCCCGTCTGTCCATCAGTGACACCTCCACCCCCATCTTCGTGTGTGCTTGTTCCTAATACCTTAATTAGTTTATGTGTTTCTATCTTTTAATTTAATATTAAGTCACATTCTAATGATAATAGCCGAAATATATTTTAAAAATACTGTAATATTAATTTCTTTGTAATGGTACAGTTTAAGCATATTTTCTTCTCACGCTTTCCATTATTCGGACTCTGTATAATTCAAACATTTCTTGAGGTCCAGACGGGTACGAATTAACGAGAACCGACTGTATTGTATATATTATGAAGCAAAAATATTAATAGTTATTGCTGGACTCTGAATTTTTTTAGTTTGATTTATTTTGATTACAGTTATAATGATTAAAAAAATATTTTTCTTTGATAAATATGATATTAATTTAGCACTATTTTAGGATCGAACCTGACTAATAAAAAATGTATAGTACACTGAGGACATAGTTTTTCTTCTCAAATAAATATATAAATAAAATAATAGTTTAAAATCATCGCTTGCAAAGATCTCTAGAGTGAACAAAAATAATAATTAACGAATAAAAGAAATTTAATTATCTGATAATATCAATCTTTACAATATCATTTCCGTAGATTGCTTATTTAACGCGTTTTTCCAAGCAACTAATTGAAAAACTTTGACAACATACAAAGTAGCTACTTTATATTTAATTATATGTTACAATAGATATTTTTAATGAAGGGGATTTTTTAGCGTAAAGAATTTTACAGTGCAATTAAATTTTCTGCACGAAATTAACTGAATTTTCTTTCATCTCCTATAATCCTTTTATCTTGGGACTTAAAGATTTTATGGAGATGATATATATCTATATTATAAAGTAAAAATATGTTCGTCATAAACATCATGTTGACGAAAGCAGTGGCCAGAGAATAAAATTTCACTTTTCTTGACAAAGTTATTGAAATCTATATTTTGCATAATTTCAATTTCTGCACTTTCATATGCAATTTATTTGAAGGTTGTACCTGACTTTACTGATTTTTATGGATAATAAAATAATTTAAATATCAATATTTTTTAAAAAATTGCTATTCCGTGCACCCCATATACGGAAGACTGATCCATTTGGGCTTGAAAGAATATATGTAATTCAAAATTCGGTTCCTGCTGATTGTCTTTTACGAAATTAAACTTTATCAATACAAAATAAATGATTAAAATAGTGTAAATAACACCCAAATTTAACATATGTGTTAAACTACGCGTTAAATTCATATAAAACACAAATAAATGTACTAAAATTACTTTCATGTGGAAACTTATAATATAAATTTATTTAAAATATCTTAAAATACCTAAAACGTTTTTAACCATTACGTGGCCGTAAACAGTAGGGATTCAAATTCTGTTGTTACTTTTGTTTGCGCTTATTGGAGAACTGTTTAGAAGAAAACTATTGTAAATTTTTAATTTTGTATATGAGATGAAATGCTAATTTGGAAATTTCTATACCTAAAGCTGGTATCTCATATCAACACATAAAACTAAATAAGTTATTCATTTTATTATTATGTTGATAATCTAGTTAATAGCTGTCAAAAACTGAATTCAATTTATATAACAAAAGGACTATTTTTTCAGCATACAAATATTTACAACGTTTAATGAAATCGTCAATCAATGCGGACCAAAAATGGTCCTTTTTGGAAATCTACACTAACAGGATATTACTGCATACCGCTGTGTATTTTATTTATTGTTATTACTAACATTTTTGTAAATATATATCGTCAGTAACTTTCTTTTATAATTAAATACATTAAATAATAGAATGTTGTTTGTTTTAGCAGTAAGTTGGTAATCTATTTAATTTCTATCAAAACTGTATTCAGTTAACACAACGAAATTAGTATTTTACAGTATTCAAATTTTTAGATATTCAATGAGGACGTCGGACAATGTTGACAAAAGAAACTTATGTTCGCATTACATGTTTGCATCGTTACATTGCGTTTACATTTGCGCATTACATTGCGTTACATGTTCGCATTATGCGAACATGTAACGCAATTGTATGTAACGCAAAAAATATGTAATCCTACAGGTGCAAAGATTTCGAAATTTGTTTGCTTACTAACATTTCATCTGTGCTCAGTACAAGAAAAAATGTAAATCTACAAAAATAATTTTTGTAAAGTTACAAAAATCTGTAACTTTACAAACGGAACTATTAAATTTATAGTTATCTTACAAAAATTTCATCTGTAACTTGTGTTGCATTTATATAAAAATTCTAGGAATCCTAGTTTCCTAAAAAGTCCTTCGTAACCTTAGAGATAATTGATTTTCAGAGCAAATCTGTATCTATGACATAAATTTTTGCTGTTGCAGTTACATAACATTTTCTACGATTCCCAGTTTCCTAGAAAAGTTTTCGGAATTTTACAGATTTTTTTTTTTTTTTTTTTTTTTTTTTTTTTTTTTTTTTTTTTTTTTTTACAGTGTACAGTAAAAAATAATCTGTAATCCTACAAATGTATAGTTGCCGAAATTTGTATGTTTACTAACATTTTATCTGTACACTATACAAGAAAAGATGTAAATGTACAAAACTAATTTTTGTAAAGCTACAGAAATTTGAATTTTACAAATGAATCTACTAAAATTACAATTATCTTTCTAAAATTTTATCTGTAACCTGGTTTGCAATTATATAATATATTCTAGGCATTCAAAGCTTCGTGAAAAATTCTTTGTAACCTTACAGATTTTATTGATTTTCAATGTAAATCTGTATACCTGATACATCAATTTTCGCTGTTGCCGTTACATAAAAAGTTCTAGGAATCCCAGTTTCCCAGAAAACTTTAAATAACTTTACAATTTTTTTTACAGTCTACATGAATAAATATAATGTATGGACAGACAAAGTAAAGAAGATGAATAACATTTCTAGACAGTTTACGTACTAAGATAACCTACATAATTTTTTTTTCTATCATTTCATTCATATTGATTTTTCAGTTTGTTTGAAGATTTTGCATATATTTTACTTTTCATATGCGTTCTTCCTGTGTAACTATTTGATGTTTAAAAAAGGAAGAGATTAAGTTATTAATTATTTGCAAAGTCAGCAAGTCGTATTGATTGCTATTGATTTGAGAGAATTTTTTTTTCAGTGAAAATTATTTCCTTTTGGTTTTTTATTTGCCGAAAGCCTTTTCTTTGTCTAACTATTCGATATTAAAAGAATATAAACTTATAAGCATTTGTAAAATAAAGTACTGATATTGATTAAATTTTATAAGGTGATATATTTTTTTTCATTTAGCGAAAAAAATTTCATTTAAAAAAATTAAAATATTTTCTGTATTTTAGAAGATTGTCAGCTAGTTGTATTATTTGTTATTGATTTAAGAGGATTTTTTTTTCAGGGAAAACTTTTTCTTTTTGGTTTTTTATTTGCCAAAAGTCTTTTCTCTGTCTAACTATTCTATATTAAAATAATATAAAATTATAAGTATTCGCAAAATAAAGTATTGATATTGATTAAAATTTATATGATGGTATTTGTTTCATTTAGAGAAAAATAATTCGTTTAAAAAATTTAAACATTTTCTGTACTTCAGAAGATTGTCAGCTAGTCATACTGATTGCTATTGATTTGAGAAGATTTTTTTTTTCAGTGAAAACTATTTCCCATTGGTTTTTTATTTGCCAAAAGCCTTTTCTGTGTCTAACTATTCGATATTAAATGAATATAAACTTATAAACATTTGTAAAATAAAGTATTGACATTGATTAAGTGATACTGTTTCATTTAGAAAAAAATCATTCGTTTAAAATACATTGAAACATTTTTTGTATTTTCAGCTAGTTGTATTGATTGGTATTGATTTAAGAAGATTATTCGGACAGACGAACTAATTGACGACTATAATTGCTACGTATGTACATAATTCTGAACGCACCAGAAAATTCCAAGACCTTTTGAAAGAACTTCTTTCTTCTTAGGCGCAAATTTTGAAATTGAATAAAGTTTTATTATTTTTTTTAGAAATGTATTTTAAAATATAACCGATTGCGCCACGATGACAATTTTTTCAAAACTTCTTTTCATTCATTTCTCATTGTATACTCTAATTTTTCATTCTGATAATTGGTTAAAAAAGCCAACTTTGGCAAATATTTTCTAAAACTTTTTTTTTTATTTAGGAAAACAAACATTCATTAACATAGTACCTGATTAACGAAAGTTGCAAATTTTGTTTGTCAAGAAAAATATGATTTTGCAAACCTATTAGAAAATAGAGAATTTGGATTTGATATCAAAATAATTATATATTAAATGCGTGAATTTCTACATTTATAATTATGCATATACAAACTAAGGGAACAGGAATTGAACTCCAATCTGTGGAATGATATTTGAAATAACACTTCAAAATTACGATATGATCGGTCATATCCTCTCTGGAGATTCCATGTTATAATTCATTTATTAACCGACTTCAAGAGAAAAGAAGTTTTTCAATTCGACACGAGTATACATATATGTATGTTCCCCTATTACTCCAAAAGTGTGTGACCTATTCACTCATGTGATTTATATTTTTAACTGACAGAGGATACTCTCAAATTGGTTCCTTTTCATTCTTATCAAAATTGGTTTAGTAGTTTTTCAGAAATTCAGCAAAAAGAAGCAAACAAAATTTTAAATACAGTGGAACTTGCTAAAGTGACCACCTTGCTAAACTGGCCACCTGGCTAAAGTTACCTCTTTTGGAAAACTTTACTTGTGCTTATATAAAGTAATATGAGAATTGAAAAGTAATATGTCCACCTGCGTAAAGTGACCAATTAGCCCGAATCTTTCAATGTGTCCGAAATTTTTTTTTTAACTAAAAGACTAAAGTGTTCATTTTCTGAAATTTTAATTTGATCCATTAAAAAAGTAAAGGAATTTATCTCCTACAGTGATTATTTGTTTAATATGCAAAATGACCGCTTTGTCCTTTATTGTAATGATATTTGCTCTTATCTAAGGGAATTTTTAGTGAAAGTTTATTATTGCCAGACATAGAAACGTTAACATTATGCAATTTCAATAAAAATAAAAATGCTTATAAATTACAGTGTACCATGTAGTTATGTAATATTTAAATCAATCATTATGGAAATTCAACTGTATTCAAAACAAATAAAGTGAGTTTTAGGTAAAATATCTTTTATGTTGTATATTTTAAATTAGAAATTCAATTATTATAATTGTTAATTAATCAGTCCATTGCAAAATATAATGAATTTTTAATTATAAATAGAAGTTTTCATATACGTCCATTAAAAACATTTCAAAAATATGCATTAAAGTATTTAATTGCTATAAAGGACGTTAAATACTAATAAAAACATTAAAAGATCTTAATAATTTTACATGTTTCGATTGAATTTACTCAATCATCATCAGAAAAAAAGAAAATACAAATAAACACAAAGATGGAAAATGACAATAAACTATTACAAATGAAATTTAAAAATTTTTAAAAAATAAAAATCACGCGCGTTATATTTTAATTATGTATCACGTTGTTTAATTTTTAAATTATTTAACAATTCAATCCAAATATTTGGGATTTGAAATGACAAGGAATCATTGCAGACCATTGAGCTTCTGACGTAAATTTCAATACTCTCTCTAATAAAAAGTTGCAAATAAAAATCTGACCTATAAATTAATTTACTTTCATTAAACAAAATATCTATGTTTTCTATTTGATTTAGCCTAGATAATGCTGTTTTATCTCTATTAAATTTTATGTGTGCAATGTGCTCTTTACATCTTATTTTGAATTTTCTTTGAGTCATGCCAATATAATAATTCTTATAACCACCTTCTTTAAGATATGGAATGATGTAAACACCTGATCGGTCAAATTTGTCAATGGGGTCAATTCTAGTTGTTAAAATTGATTTTAATTTTGGAGGGGGTCTAGCAATTAAATTTAAATCAAACTTTTTTAATTGTGTTTTAGCAGATTCGAAGAAATTAAAACACAATTAAAAAAGTTTGATTTAAATTTAAAATCTAGACCCCCTCCAAAATTAAAATCAATTTTAACAACTAGAATTGACCCCATTGACAAATTTGACCGATCAGGTGTTTACATCATTCCATATCTTAAAGAAGGTGGTTATAAGAATTATTATATTGGCATGACTCAAAGAAAATTCAAAATAAGATGTAAAGAGCACATTGCAGACATAAAATTTAATAGAGATAAAACAGCATTATCTAGGCTAAATCAAATAGAAAACATAGATATTTTGTTTAATGAAAGTAAATTAATTTATAGGTCAGATTTTTATTTGCAACTTTTTATTAGAGAGAGTATTGAAATTTACGTCAGAAGCTCAATGGTCTGCAATGATTCCTTGTCATTTCAAATCCCAAATATTTGGATTGAATTGTTAAATAATTTAAAAATTAAACAACGTGATACATAATTAAAATATAACGCGCGTGATTTTTATTTTTTAAAAATTTTTAAATTTCATTTGTAATAGTTTATTGTCATTTTCCATCTTTGTGTTTATTTGTATTTTCTTTTTTTCTGATGATGATTGAGTAAATTCAATCGAAACATGTAAAATTATTAAGATCTTTTAATGTTTTTATTAGTATTTAACGTCCTTTATAGCAATTAAATACTTTAATGCATATTTTTGTAATGAATTTTTGTTTATTTATATTTTATTTTTTGAGATCACAAAAGTTTTATTGTGCCATTTCGAAAGACACTCTATAAAGCGACCACCTCTATACAGTGATCATTTTAACCTGTCCAAAAAGTGGTCGCTTTAGTCAGGTTTCACTGTATTTCATTTTGAACAAACTGAATCAAGTAACGCACAAATACCTGTTTGACGAGAAAGTCGGTGGTTTTCCTTTCTCTTTATGCGGTTACGCCAGGAATGTAGTTGAGAGTATATGGAGGTATACGCCGTATACCTTCTTAATATTTTTAAAGGAACACCGCATACACTCTATTTTTCAAGAAAGCTATAGTATACACACTCTAGGTTATACTCTGTGCATTGAGCGTATACCTTCTGCTTAGAGCGTACATTCTCTGTTATTTTTACGACTATATCCCTTGGGTTACGCCTCTAGGATGTTAAATTATGGATTAATATAGTGAAGGTCGACAATCCTTGACGAATTTTAATTTATAAAGTCGGTTCTTTTTTTTAATTCTTTATTTCTTTATTTACATTTATGTACTTTATTTATATCAATATTTCTTATTTAAGAAGAACTGCAAAATGTCTAAAAACAGAAGCTTCGTTTGTTAATGATATATTAGCAAAAGTAAATTAAAAGATACATCGATTTTAAATTTAATACTTTGAGAGAAGATGTATAATCACTTGTAATTGCAACCACCAGAATGAATTTTTTGAGAGTTTTCACAATTTCTAACAAATATAGAGAGAGACTGAATGAATTTAAGAGAGTTTTCATTATCTAAAGAGTTTTGTTGGGGACTGCAATATGTTAATTACTTTTGAAAGTAGGTCACATTGGAGTAGAAAGCTATCCCGAAATTTTGACAAAGCACAGTGTTTGTTTTCCAGGGTTTTTGTAAACGAACTATGCCACATGGAACGTATAATGCAGTAATGTTGATTTGTTGATGTAGTTAAGACGTGTCTAGAGATCAGAGTTGCTCTTAACATTAATCAGTCAAGTTATCTAATGAGGGAAAATATATTACAAGAAATATAATTAAATCAATATTCAAATGTTAACTTTATCAATCCTTTCATGCTCAGTAAATTAAGAAAATAGTTATCATCCTAACAACCATTTAGTTACACCTACTTTACTGTACCTAAAATGAAAAACGTAAATTCAAAATCAACAGAAATGTTAAACTAAATCCAATATGTCAATGATTATTCAATGATGTCGTATATTATAAATTTTATTTATTAACCAGTTTTAAAGAAAAGGGAAAAGGTTTTCAATATATATATATTATGTGTGTTCATTGATTACTATGAAACTATACAATAAATTCATGTAATAATATTTATTTTTATCTGAAAAAAGAAACTCTAGAATTGGTCTAACTTAATTTTCATGAAAACTGGTTCAGTGTTTCTACAGAAATTGAAGAACAAGAGCAAAATATTTAAAATATTTCCTTTTCAACGATTTTCATTAAATGACATAGCGCTATCCGTTCGCGAGAAAATTGCTACACGACGATTTCCCACGCACTTTATATGGTTTGGTTTCTAGGATTGTTGATTAACAATTAACAAAGGATGGGTCAGCAATCCTGCAATTTTTTATTTTTTTTAATTTATGCAGATTTTATTTATTTATTTATTTTGCTAAAACATTTAATTTTTTTCTATTTATCTATTTCTATTTCTATTATTTATTTATATTTTATTTTATGAGCTTATTTATGTAAAGAATATCCCACTAAACTTTATTACACATGAAAAGGTGCATCATACCAAAAAATATCTTCGTTTCTTAACGATTTGTCAGCAAAGGTAATTTTAAAGATAATTGCTTTAAGTTTAATTCCTTGAGAAAAGATCCATAATCACTTTTAACTGCAATCTTCTGAATGAATTTTAGAAACTTTTCACAATTGCATTTTCTAACAAATGTAGTTGGAAATTAAATGTACGAAAGGAGTTTGAATTATTTCAAGGGTTTTATTGGAGAGTGCAATATGTTATTTACTTTTGAAAATAGCTCACATTGGTGTAAAATGCTGTCCCGAAATTTTGACAAAGCACAGTGCTTGTTTTCCAGGGTTCATTTACAAAAATAATTTTGTAAATGAACTAGGCCATATGGAACGCTTAACGCAGTAATGTTGATTTATTGATGTAGATAAGACTAGTCTAGAGTTCAGACTTGCTCATTGCATTCATTAGTCAAGTTATCTAATGCGAGGAAATATATACAAGAAATGTATTTAATACATTAGACAAATTAGGTTGACTTTATTCATCCTTTCATGCTCACTAAATTAAGTAAATAGTTATTATACTAAAATAATTTAGTCACACCTGATTTACGGTATCTAAAGTGAAAAAACGTTAATTCAAAATCAACATAAATGTTAAACAAAATCCAAATTGACAATGATTCTTCAACGATGTCACCTATTATAAGCTTAAGTTATTAAACAGCTGAAAAGAAAAAGAAAAAAATGTTTTCAATATATAGATATATATTATGTACGTTCATCGATTACTCCGAAATTACAATATTTATATATATATATAATATATATATATATGTATTAAGGAAATTAGAAATTTGCTCCCATTTAATTTTCATCGAAACTGGTTCAGTATCTACTTAGAAATCGAACAACAACAGCAAAATACTTAAAATATTTCCGTTTCAAGTATTTTCATCAAGTGACATAGTGCTATCTGTTCGGGAGAAAATCGCTACCCGATGATTTCTCACTTACTTTACATGGTTCTCCATTTTTTAAAATTTAATTTATGAAGATTTTATTTAATTAGTTATTTTTTTAAAAAACATTTATTTTTTTATATTTTTTAGTTTTTATATGATTATTTATATTAAGAATATTCTACTAAACTTTATTATAAATTAAAAATGGGTGTAAACTATCTAAAAATATCAGCTTAGTGTCTTAATGATTAATCAGCAAGAGTAATTTTAAAGATACATCGCTTTAAATTTAATACCTTGAGAGAAGATGCACAATCACTTGTAATTGCAATCTTCTGAATGAATTTTGGAGAATTTTCACAGTTGCATTTTCTAACAAATGTAGTAGGAAATTGAATGTATTAAGGGAGTTTTAATTATCTCAAGAGTTTTGTCGTAAGTTGCAATATAATAATTGCTTTTGAAAGTAGGTCACATTGGAGTAAAATTCTACCCGCGAAATTTTAACAAAGCACAGTGCTTGTTTCCAAGGGATTTTGTAAACGAAGTAAGCCATATGGAAAGCATAACATAATAATGTTGATTTGTTGATGTAGTTAAGATGTGTCTTGAGTGCAGAATTACTCATTACATTAATCAGTCAAATTATTTAATGAGGGAAAATGTATTACAAGAAATGTATATAATGCATTAAACAACTTATGTTAATATTTATTAATAATTTCGTGCACAATTTAAATAAATGGTTATTAAAATAACGTAATTTAAGCTTCTTGTTAAATTATATTTATTCTTATCCATAAATTCTTTTCGATTAAATAGTTATAGTCCTTTGTAATCGCAATATTCATTTTAAATTACTCTGTATTTTATTGAACGTAAAAAGAAAACGCATATTTAAAATCTACAGAAATGTTAAACAAAATCCAACATGAAAGTTATTCTTCAAAGATTCACATAATACGTTTCATTTATGAACTATATTGAGAGATTTTTAATTCGACGTGTGTAAATTTTTATTTATTTATTTATTTATTTTTATGACTGTTCACCATTTACTCCAAAACTAAGCGATCAATTCATGCGATATTTTTTTTCAATTAAAAGTTGATACTCTCGAATTATTTCCATTTAAATTTCCTCAAAATTGGTTCAGTGCGTTTTTAGAAATTCGACAAGAGGCAAAACAAAATATTTCTTTAATGTAGTTCCTTTTCAACTATTTTCATTAAGTGACGCCCACTATCTGTTAGGTCAGAAAAAGTCGCTATCCGGTGACTTTCGTCCCCTTTTATACGGCTTTTTTTTTTCTAGGGCCAATGTTCTTTAAAATCTTTTTAAAGTTTTTTCCCCTAGTGTAAATAAAGTTTCCAGCATAATTTGTTTATTTACAACTACAATCAAAAGTTTTTCGTTACATTACGTTCTATTTGAAAAAATCGTTTCAAATGAATTTTAAAGATGTTACACTCTGTGAAAGATATTAAAATTTATATGCATTTATGAATTACACTAAAATATATATTCTGTAAAATATGAGGTGAAAAGAAGAATTATTATTCATTTACAGGGCCACAGAAAAAAAATTCCATTACATAATGATAAAGAGAGAATAGTTTGCGTCAAATTTTAATTATATTAAACTTTTACATGTAAAATAAAATTGACGTCACTGAGGCTTAATATAAGTCATTTTGCGCATAATATGAAATGCACAGCATTTATAGAGATACACATATGATTTCAAAATGTATATTCTAGCCGAAAAGCTGTAAAATATCGATAATGGCTGATCCACGGTGAAATGGTTCCTAATGGATATTATGCTATGCGCTTTTAAGTTTCACTAAATTTATACATGTTATATAGTATGTATAAGTGCTATGGTTGATATACAGGGCTACACAGAAGAACTCGTAAAGGTTATTGAATATGAACGTAATTTACTTAAAGGTTGTTTTAAAATAAGCTATGTATTTTTATGCTGAACTGAATTCAGTTTACAAAGAAATATTTGTAGAATGTAGATAAAGTAATACCCAGGGCCACGCCAAGAATTGGATACATGGTCGCCTATGAATGATAATTTCTGGAAATGTAATTTTAATAGCCTTAAGTGTATTTTTGTTTAAACTAAATTTATTTAATTACTGGCTTATAATAAAGGAACTAGGTAAACTACAGGACTCAACAAAAGTATAAAAGTATGTTTCCATCTATTAATATAAATTGCTGAAAGAGAAATTTCAAACTGTGACATGTTTTCTCTCTAAATTATATTTCCCCACTAGATAGTAGATATATCAGCCGACAGATGAAACACAGGGCTGTTCAAAAGTATTATAATACATGTCTGGCTATGGATAGTAATACTTTATTAATCTAAATAGACAAGTTTAGTCAAAGAATTCAGAAAGTGTTGGAAAGTGTTTCTTAATCTATACTTAACGCATGATTTTTCTTACTTGTTACATGTATTTTTTGTCTTGCGTGTTTATTTGTGTAATGCATTTCTTGCAAAACTTTATAATAGACGAAAAAATGCAACACTTGTAAAATTTCAGCTTCGTTTGTTAATGATTTGTCAACAAAAGTAATTTTAAATCTACGTAGCTTTAAATTTAACCCATCGAGAGAAAGTGTATAATCACTTGTAACTGCAATCTTCTGAATGAATTTTAGAGACTTTTCACAGTTGCATATTTTTAACAAATGCAGTGGGCGACTGAATGCATTAAAGAGAGTTTTCATTATCTGAAGCGTTTTATTGGAGGCTGCAGTATGTGAATTGTTTTTGAAAGTAGGTCACATTGCAGTAAAATGCTACTCCGAAATTTTTGACAAAGCACAGTGCTTGTTTTCCAAGCTTTTCTAAACGAAGTAGGCCATATGGAATGCATAACGCAGTTAATGTCGATTTGTTGATGCAGTTAAGACGTATCTAGAATTCAAGGTTTCTCATTTACATTAATCAATCAAATTTATTAATAAGGGAAAATATATTACCAGAAATGTCAATAATGCATCAAGCAATTTATGTTAATTTTATTCATCCTTTCATGCTCAGTAAATTAAGTAAATATAACGAATTAATTTATTTAGACATATTTTACT